>FR997796.1:1265310-2518121 GCA_905475355.2 Clostera curtula | reverse complement strand
CAACCTCAAAGAGCATTTAATTCCGCCAGATATGTAAAAGAATCCTTTAATAAATGATTATTATAGCATAAACCGCGCTCAGAGACACAACGTGCATTCATTGTATTCCTTTAAGCTTCGTAATGCTGAGTTCCGCACATAAATCGCGGCCTCCCATATTTCACGGCTCACCAGAGTTCGCTGGAGAAGCCCGAAATAACGCGATTAAGCGAATGAAAGGGCCGAAATGAACAAAAGCAAATGTGATTACCGCGTTGTCGGCTAAAAGAAATAAGTAATATTTCTTTTTGTGGATTCGCTTGAAGCGGTCTTCTTTGGGTTCCTTCAGTTTGTGGATAAATGCCAATAAAACATTGGACATAAAGAAGGATGGTGGTGAAAAGAAATCAACATTGATCGTTCGAATTTCGAATTTGCATTATAGGAATACAATTAGTGAAGTACTTGGTAGCTAAGTCAATTGATTTACGCTTTGTTAAGCACTGAATAGAAAGAAAGTTAATTTTCCTCCTTAGCTTGGGAGGAGAGGAGGCCCAACTTTAGTCGTGGGTGATTAATGAGCTGATATGCTGAAAATTATTAATTATAATTGTAATAAATATAGGTTTGCATTCTATTGATACCCAATAATAAAAGTCAGTTTAATGTTTAAAGTGTTTTTTCAGTTAATATTTTTATGTTATCGACAGAAGTTTTATATTTTGAACAACTATGACAAATCATAATTTCCTCCAAATCTTGATCGTCCCCGTTTCGAAAACTCAAAAACAAAAATCACATAGCAAAGTTATTTCTTTTCGAAACACAATAATGAACCAGATACTGGCTTAAAATGTAACCAAAAACAAATAAAATACTTTCAAAATCTATTCCGCATTTGAATTTTTTGTGCGGAACATTGTTGCGGTTTTTCAACACGTACGTATTGCGGAGTTTTTTTAATGCGCACTACGGCTATCCGTTTTCCTTTATCCTATTCCTTTATTCATTGATAGCGGCAGACAAAGCCGATCTAATCGGAACGGGCAATGGTTTATAAACAATTTTGGCAAGGAGATATCCGCGACAATGGGAGGAAGAACTGTTTTCGGCCAATAAGATTTGGTCGGCTATTCGTTCTTTAATACCCTCCAAAATCTTATAGATTACAGATGGATATAAATTTGTAGATTTATTTACACTTACGAGTTACAATTACATATCAACAAATGGCTTCTACCCGCGTGAATTTCAAACCCTACGTGTTCACGAATATAGCTTTAGCTGGTGCAATATTTTAACAATCGGTTCATGCGTTATTAAGTGTCATGATTTTAGCCAAAAGACGTCCACTGCTGGGCATAGGCCGGTCCTGAGCATATATCACTTTCCGGCGACCTTAACTAGGTCGTCGGTCCACCGTGTGGGAAGCCTACCAGCACTGCGCTTTCCGGATCGCGGTCACCACTCGTGGACTTTTCTGCCCCATATCGGGCGTCAGTCCTGCGAGCTATGTGCCCTGCCCTTTGCCACTTAAGTTTGGCATTCCTGTGGGTCCTGTGTATTGAGTGTATACATTACAAACAACCAAACCTTTCCTCTTTATAACGTTACAAAAATAAACTATATTCACAATGAAAACAAAGCTTAGATCTCTTTTTCTGAAATTAAAAAGTTACCATTTTATCTTCCAATCGAGTATCAACTGCCAGTACAATAAAAGGAAATAGGGCATTAAAAAAGCTCATTCAACTAAACGCTCGTGATTCCGAATTCAAATTGTCTGGAACTGCCCACCTGGCGATGACATCATCGGATTAGTGTTGTTCTACGGTGATTGCGTTCGAATCGAACATCGATTCAAATCGTTGAACAATGATAATTAGATCGCGTGTCAAATACACACAATTCAAAATGAGTTATATTCGTACTCATATTTTAGTATACTTTAAAAGCTTATTGTGTTTAGTTATTGTGTACAATTTATTACACCATTTGTAGTTTGCAGCTGATAGATATTGAGGCGAGTGTGTTGTTAATTGATCATTTGAGGCGGGGATACTATACTACATTTGTAAATTGTAAATATCTGTATGCTAGCATGGCTAGTATTCAAACTGCCTTGGTGGTCTAAGGGTTATATGTGCCGCCTTAGGATCACGGTTGTATCGGTTCCGGGATTGGGCAGGTGTATTTGTATACCAGAGACACTTGTTCTGAGAATTAGAGTAATTTATGTTCGTGAATTACATGGTTGTAAGCAGCACCCGCGACATAGATAGTATATTAAAAACAAACAAGCATAATCTTTTTTTACACGACAATGATGGCTCACATCCATCCTGATGGTAAACGATTAATGTGGTTTATGTACACCAGTGGAATTGCACGCACGTTGCCAACCTTTTAGGCTGCCTGTCCACCTGAGCGGGGCGTAGGCAGCGGAGCGGAGCGACGGAGTTGCGTACTGTGTCTGTCTCCCAGAGCGGAGCGGGAAAGTAATGCGGATCGGAGTTTAGCACCGCTTCCCGCTCCGCTTACAAGTTTTTAAAACTAGTTCGCAACTCCCTGTTGACTAAAAAGAAGCGGAGATTTTGTGCAATCTTATTGGTTAATATTTCTCCGTTTCTCCGCTCCACTGCCAAACTCCGCTTCGGTAGATAGGCAGCCCTAACTATCTTTTTACACCCTTCTTGGTGTTACTCGGTTACTCTACCCGGCGTGACACAGTGAGCAATTTCCTCTCCATAAAATATCGAAGGAAGCCCCAGGTCTATCACATAATAAAATTAATCTTTATTCAATTTTATCACCAACGTCAATAAATATTAGCTCAATTTTATGCCTCGTATAAATCTAATATGACATCACTGCGGCGATAGTTTTTTGCCGTCAGGCCAGTTCTGAGCTTGTCATTAAATTGCAATGCGGCTGCTATTCACGAGATTTGCGTCATAGAAATGTCGACTCTATTACCGTGGGTTAAAATATATACTAGATTACAACTCGATTATGCGAGCAACAAGAACCTAGTTAGTGTGACAAATCGAATGGGAATTAGTGCGATCGCCACAAAAATGTTAATAAATAACTGTCTGTCTTCCGTGTAGCCGTAGATGGTATTAGACGGAAAATCGCTTTTGTGAAGATGAAGGCAATTTTGTTTAGTGGACTGTCTGTTTTGGCACGACAGTGACAGATCTATTTGATGTTCTAACAATAATATTCCGAGAAATAGAAAGCGGAATTGGATGTATCAACAATGATAAAACAGTTTTTGCGAACACTAGATAGTTTGGTCATTCTGTTTCTATTTATTATGTTGGTTCGTCGTCGTTTCAGCCCACGAATGACCCACTACTGAGTCGGGCCTCCTTCAAATTCATGAAGGATAATTATTTTTTCTTTTTATATATTTTTTTTTGTAATTTTTTGACAATTCGAAAGCTTTCGTAACAATTTATTCGAATAAAACCTTTTTTTTATTTTATGAGCGCCAGCCACTCCTGTTTACATTTCTAAATGACTTTTTGAAAAGATTTCCTTAATAGCCCTTATTGCCAAATGTAATACGAAGTCAAGTGCCAACATTACGACACCAACTAGTCCTAGTGGATTAAGGTTTGTATTTTCAATCCAACGCTGCACAGACTACTGTCACTTCTACTACTTAGCCCATAGATGACCCAATATTGAGTCAGGCCGTCCAGTTACTGGAGGGTAAAAAGCCTACTGTACCACACTGGCCAAACGGCTTGGCACAGGGGTTTCTATCAAGGTTCCCTTCTCTTGCAGCTAGGCTTTCAGCCTTAGTTATTATGTCGGCTCTTAAGACACCCTCAGAACGGTAATGGGGTGGTGACACTGCGTATTTTAAGTCCGTCTCCTTACGAACGACTGCACACACTACAAAATGTTTTTGAATTTAACACACGCTTATATGGGCGTCAACATAGCTAAGTTTACAGCATAGTTGACTTACGTAATACTGCAATAACTTAAATATAATTAACTTATAAAATGCAATTTTAAAACAGGGTCCTCCTTGTATTTTCCGCAGCAAATGCGACTGACCGGCTCGTAAAAATGTAAATTAGTGTAAAATCGTATGCGTGTCCCAACACTAGTGCAAACGACTTGCTGTGTTATATTTTCCTTCTCTAGCAAATTAACCTCTTTGTTTGCTTACATTGTTCTATGCGCTATTAAAACTAGACGTTTTTATAACAGCGTTCGTTTACTACAATAGCGGTTATTATATTAAATTTAGTTAAGCGTTTTCAAAGACTTAAATAACGGCTCATAATTTTGAAAAGAGAATTGTTATAAAGTTCAAACGCAAAGCAGACGGGGCTTAAATGTTTTCTTTATTCTCTTAAACAGGTTTATTATTTATTTGACTTGCAATTTTAGTTTAAAATAATCCTATGTAAACCTATTTCAAATCAAAAGATGTAAGAAAGAATTAGAATTAGATATGAATTTAAAAGGAACTAATATATCATTCTCATTTTTACCTTCTCATCGACTGTATATCGTGAAATAAAAGCCTATTCATACGAACATAATACACTCTATAGAGCAGCGAGCTGGCATTTGAACATCCCCATTCAACGCAAAAACAAAGAGGTTCCATGGCGCGACTTTTAGCCGGGTTAATTAAAATGTCAACAACACTTATTAATCAAAACGGCAGTAGGTGCAGGTCCGGTCGACCGAAATGTCCGGTCGACCGAAATGTCCGGTATATGGGAATTTATGGTTATGACCGGCTAGAAACCAAATTGGATTGGTCGTTTGCTTTTTTTAAATTGCATCTACGCAAAATTAATAGTCGTTTTGTAAAAGGAACAGTATGTTTTTTAAGGTTTAAATTTATAAATTTAGGTTCCATTTTCGGATATGATTGAAATTGAATAAGGAATGAAAATGGCGACGATAAGCCAATAATTTACGAGGCTACAATCTGAGTAGGCGGCATAATGCGAATTGTTATTTCCCACAACGCCCAGAAAACGATCTTTTATACATTTCTGCACAACAGCTGTTATTAAATAAATGATGGTACCCACATCATCTCTACATCCAGTAGGATTGCTGTGACGTCGTGGCTACGTCATCAATCACGTGGGCTGTGGGTGGGGGTGGTATATAAGCAAACGGCGGCTCGGGTGGTAAGGCATTCTTCATTAGCGCGTCGCAGTGATCGCATGTCAGCGCTCATATATTAATCACAATAGGTCTTTCGCCTTATTACTCTCGTCATTTCGTATGTTGTTGGGTCAGTAATGAGTTCTGGAAAGCCGATTGCTATTAATCAAAGAAATTAGATATTGTGGTTGCTTTTTGCTATATGTTTGAAAGCAATCGCAATACAACTCTTCTATAAACATAATTGGTTTCCTTAGAGCCAAATGTCGCTTCCTAATCATTATACTTTACACACTATAATGTATCACGTTATCACAGTCTATTTATATATAAAAACACAGCGTCACCACAAACCACTTACTAACACAAATCTAATTTTTTTAAATGGGGTTTTATTATTTTTTGACTTTTAGTACATAATTGATTAAAAAACATTTTGTCTTTGACATTTCGTTATACTGCGTATGTATCCAAAAGTCCTGCGGTCTCACTAGCTGGTAATATTGGTCTAAGATCATTAACAATTGAAAACAACTCTGACTTTCTTATTCCAATAAATATAAATACATTAGAAGGCATTCTTCGAGCCACTTACACAATTTTGTTCCGTTCTCCAGGGACCAGTTCCTATGTACAATGTATCCCGCGTTTATCGACGTAGGAAGCCGTCAGTAGCAACGGCGCCGAACTTCTGAAGTAACTTGGCGAGGGTGATACCGACGCCAAAAGAAGTTGCTAGCACGTGACGAGAATCTCTATGCGTGGCCCTTACTAAGAGAAATAGATTATGGAAGAGAGAATTTGTAGACGCTGCAAATTCTTGAGCTATTTTGGGAGGCTTTCTTAATGAGCTTAACTTAACTTGATAAAACTTGAACCTTAACGTAATATTCAAAAATTTTGGAATGGTTAGGGAAAAATAATCACTACATATTATACTCGTAAAACAAAGTCGCAACGGATTTTGAAGCAGGTTTTTTAATAGATAGGTTGATTCAAGAGAAAGATTTATAATACATCCTTAATATTGTAGAGAAACTGATAAATTTAGAGGTTCATAATTACACCCGTGTGAAGCCGGGGCGGGTCGCTAGGAATATATAAGCACGACTTGCTTTATTTGTCAGTATAAAAGTACTAGCATTTATGTATTTAAATACTCTATTTCTTGCGCTATCGTAGACAAAAATGACAATTTATAATACATAAAAAATTAACTAATACTACGCCGTCTACTCTCTGTTTGTCTTAGTAATTTTCGATCAGGTCACGTGTCCTGACTTGAGTTTGAAATTTTATACCCATCCCAAGAAAAGTGCTCAACGCCGCTAAAGAAGTTTTTACTTCATAAATGGACTTTATCCAGAAGCTTCGTTCGTTATTCGGCACCGTACTGGCTCTTAAGACTTGAATGAAAAAAGCAACATTCAATAATTTACTTTTATTTAATACTTTCTTGTATTAAGTGTAGCTTATGCCCGCAGCTTAGTTCGTGTGGTGACGGATTAAGAATACATAATGTCACCACCTCGTTCCATCCTGAGGGTGGCGTAAGAGCCGACAAAAGAAAATGCCGAAACCCTGTGCCAACGTCTCTGTGCAGCGTGGCACAGTAGGCTTATTAATTACCCACCATGTAATAAGAGGAGGCTAGACTTAGCAATGGGTCATTTACGGCCTGGGTAGTAGTAGTATTATACTCGTGGCCTTATTCATGTTCTGTTAAATATCATTCAATCTTACATCGTAACTCAAGTATTGTTTCGCAGTGAAAGCGCAATAGGTGGGCAGATTAGCTCTATAGATAGTTTGGATTCTCTGCAAACCTACCGCAGTACTAGTATCATCATCATCCTCATCAGCCCTCATTAGTCCACTGCTGGACATAGGCCCCTAAAGAGCGCCATAGCGCCCTGTCTTCAGCCCTGTTTATGTAAGCATTTTATAAGACGTTTTCTGATATGAATTTGTTTCAACTTAAATATCGATATCACGCTAGATTTACTCATCTGTCTGACTTATTTTTTACCACCATCAGTCACCCTTTTATTCAAAAGAGCAACCATGGAATTTCTAGGGGAATGGCGGTGGCGGTCTGAACCGTAAAGAAACCGGTAAAAAATAAATGGCTAATTTAAAAAATATGGGTGTTTTTTTTTATTATTTGGAAGCATTCATAAGAATGTATTCGATTAAAAAACATTTTGTCTTTGACTTTTCGTTGCGTTCCATGGTAGGGATCGCGCAGAAATTGTCGGGTACGTGACGATGCAAGCGTAAATAAGGGCGCATGAAACGTGGTGTTTTGTGCAAAAGTAATTCGGTTGTTCCGAGTTTGCCGAGGGCATTTGCAAAAATATATTTTTCCGCTCCTCTGTGTATATTTTTTTTTATTGATTGTTGGTTTTTTCGTTCAATTTTTAAGAGCCAGCTCGCTGCCGACTAACCAACGAAGCTTCTGGATAAATCTGCGTGTTGCGGTATTGTAGTCCAGTGTAAAGCCCATTTGTTTTTTTTCTGTAGTTTTTAGCTTTAGCATCTAGAATAATATGGATACAAAGACATTTTTATTTATACTTTAACATGGATATTTTGCAATTAGAAGCTTTTTATTGATTTTCGAAATTGATTTGGTTTCTTTTGTAGTGAGACACTCCAGAGTTCTAAACTTTGTTTCAAACTCTTCAATTTTGCTTTGCAAAAATAAAGCTATTTTGTTTTGGGTTTTCTCTACTATTTCAATTTAAATATTACATTTATTAAAGTTGTAAGTAAGTATCGATGGTATGATAATTTTATTATTCGCGTATTAACTCCGATTAATATTAATTGGTGCAGCATTATCTATAGCGTGATAAGGACTAATTAATTACTGCTAGCACGCATTCTGTTTGCATAGATAAGGTAAAACTTATATAAATAAATTATTTTCAACTTATTATAGCTTCCGAGTAATGCTCAATTACTCACCAGTCAAAAGTCCACCATGGCAATAAAAGTGAATGAAAGGGACCCCCCTTTCATTCACTTTTATGCGACCCCCTAATTTCTGTAAGGAGAGAAACCCATGGGCTCGGAAGAGAGAGCTAAAGACTAAAGCTGTAGATGATATGCTGGAAATATGCTGGCGTGTGCTTCGCATATCATACACCATTATCTTTTCATTTGAGAAGAATGTTTCTAGGAAGATTTCCTTCATTAGTACAGATATTATATATTTTATTAAATTAAATCTAGACAGTAAGACAAGTCGAAGACAAGTGTGAGTAACTGTACTCATGCTCCGAGTGTTCTCGAATTAAATGTTTGTAAATAGACCCCTGTTAGGCAGGGCAAACTTGGCGCAGGGTTTTCGTTTAAAAAATAATAACGATGTTTGTTCGCCATGGGCTCTTAACCGATTTTAAAGTTTGCACACCGTGTGCAGTTTGAAACAACTTGAAAGATAGGATAACCTACATCTCAATTTATAGTAACAACATTATTTTATTAAATTATTTTTATATTAATTGACAGTCACAATTATCTGTTACCTCCAAACGTTTCTAACAGATGGCGATATCTGTTGACTGAATTGATTAAGTATTCAATAGATGGCGCTATGTTAAAAATACAAACTTTTCATATAAACTACAATTAAATAGCATGACCATTACCAATAATTAGTATAATAAGTAATAGTAATTACCATTAGAAATAATTAGTAAGAAGCAAATAAAATAAATAAATAAAATGATAGTTCGGCACCAGCGCCTTGCGTGCACATGATTTGCCGTGATTGTAAAGTTAGATTGTAAACACGCGCCCAACGCTGTACCGGGTATAACAAAAAGAGAATAAATGGACTTAATATGGAAGAATGAACTTTAATTTTTTATCACTCTTCTGTACCTACTTCAAACGACAAACAAAACTTCAGGATGTAAGTAGTTCTCCGACTGTGAAATGTTACATCATGATGCCTTGAGCTCATAAAACCCACTACGGTTTCTTTGCCGACTCCATTCTGTAAAATAGTATTCAGAAACATTTCTACTTTCATACTTGTCGAGATCAACGCATTTTGAAAAAAAAAACTAATAATTTGTTTTACTGAATTCTTTTTTTTTTATGAAAGAGGGAGGCAAACGAGCAAGCGGGTCACCTGATGGTAAGTGATCACCGCCGCCCATGGATACCCACAACACCAGAGGGGTTGCAAGTGCGTTGCCGGCCTTTAAGAAAGGAATAGGCTCGTTTCTTGAAGGTTGCCATGTCGTACCGGTTCGGGAATACCTCCGCTGGTAATTGATTCCACACAGAGGTTGTGCGCGATAAAAAGTTCAACTTTAGCCCAATGGAATTCGGTGTTTATTTTAAACACATGTCTGTGTGCTGACGAATACATAGTGTTACCACCCTATTCCATCCTGAGGGTGTCGTAGAGCATACAAAAGGAAATGACACGGCCGAAAATCTAGCCGCGACGAAACCCTGTGCCAACATCTGTCCAGCGTGGCACAGCAGGTTAATTACCCTCCATACAATGGAAGGGGACTCAGTTGTGGGTCATTTATTTTGTCGACACGGTTGGCGCAGTGTTTGAGCGATCGACTGCTGCGCAGCATGTCGCGGGTTCTATTCCCGCACGGAAGAAATATTTGTACGACCTACAAGTATTTGTTCTGGGTCTGGGTTTTTTCTGTCTATGTATGTATCACTACATAGTATAAAACAAAGTCGCATTCATCTGTCCGTCCCTATGTATGCATAAATCTTTAAAACTACGCAACGGATTTTGAAGCGGTTTTTTTTAATAGATAGAGTGATTCAAGGGGAAGGTTTTTATGTACAACCCACCCCCGCTTTGCACGGGCGAAGCCGGGGCGGGCCACTAGTTTACAATAAAATAAGTAGTTTATCATCCATCTCGTTACCATAACACAAACATTAAGTTGCTTAGCTTGGGACGAGATGGCGTTGTGTGAAATGTCCAAGGATATTTATTTATAGGCTGAATAGTAACTTGTTGTTACTGTGTTGAATAGTAAGTTAAGAAAATTTAACTTGAAGATGAGAAATGGAGAAACCGCCGCGAAAACTTTCTTGAACCTCTACATAAACTTAAACATTCAACCTTTTTGTTCTACCATCTAGAGTCAGGTATACATTCGCTTCCTCGATCGATTGGCACACAATATCGTTATTTATATGACAAATAAACAACCTGACAATGCTGTCAGTGACAACGGGCGCCATTGTTTCTCGCTATCCGGAACTCGAATCTTTGGAAGCTTTTGTAGATCTAAAATGTGACAAATTTGGGTATTTATGGAATGAGGAAAAAATACAGACGAGTTTATCGTGAAAATGTATGTGATTTTTAGCGATTTGTAGCGAGAGTTGACAAATATTTGTTGTAGTTTACGAGGAGCTCAACAGAAATGCTTATTTTAAAACTCTACTTAATAGTAGAAGTAGTAATCTACTAGCCCATAAATCACCCACTGCTGATCCCATTATATGGAGGGTAAATAGCCTACGGTGTCACGCTGGCCAGACAGGTTGACATAGGGTTTCATTTCAAGGCTTCCTTCTCTTGCTGCTAGTTTACGGCCTTGTAATTTCCTTTTAATAGTACTCTTATGACACCCTCAGGATGGAATGGGGTGGTACACGACGTAACATGACAAGTCTTTTTGTATTCCTGTCTATCTATCTGTGGCTTATCATACTCGTAGCTTATTGACTGATTTTATTTCATTTTCTACTTCAATTTGTTAATTTCTCCATGTGGTGCCGGATTAAGCTTAAATGGCTTCACCACCCCATTAGTATCCTGAGGGTGTCGTAAGAGCAGACAAAAGGAAATGACATGGCCGAAAACCTGGCCACAAAAGAAAGAAAACTTGATACGAAAACGCAGCACCTTCCATGAATTTGGAGGAGGCCTGAGTGACCGCTGCCACACGGAAAGTAGTAATAGTAGTCAATTTGTATTGATCATATAATATATTTATAGTTCGATAGGGATCTCAACTATCGTATGAAGAGACGTTATCTGTATCTGTTTGTATCTCGACAGGAAATGCAATCTGACGTTTCCTATTGTCTCCGGCATGTCCTGCTATAATGCGTTTTGGGGGACCGCCCCGCGTTTCTGTCTTGTATCAGATTCGGCCACGCGAAATGACTAAGCATGTTCAGAAAGTCCACTAGATAGATGAGAATATTTTTACAATACTAATTTATAAATGTAATAAAATATTATATACAATGTCTACAATTACATTCTGTTGCCATCATTACGTTGCCACCATATTTTTTAATACCTTCAAAAAGGGACAATTCTTAATCCGTCTGTATCTTTTATTTGTATGTGATATGGAAAATTCTTTTCTATTCCATTATTATTTCAGATTTGGATTCGATTCAACGAAATCTGTACAATAGTAGGTATAAAACTTGAAATACGTGAACAAAACCATTAGTCGCCTTTTCATCCGATAATGCTGACCATAGACATTATTCTTGAATTATATGGTATTCTTGAAAACTCTCTCGTTCTCTTGCGTTGTTGGTACATCGAATTAGAGGCACAAAACTTTGAAAAAAAAACGACTTAAAAAACGATAAAAAAAAAATAAAGGTAAAAATATCCAATAACCAATCATTTACTCATTGCCAACAGTTTTAGTCCTCGAAGTTATTAAGAATATTGCTTATGTAAGTATGCCCAAGGCACCGACTTCAAATTTTGTTTAATATCGTTTTTTTTTCTTTTTTTTTTTTGTTCAATATTGATTTTGCAGTCCTGCTATATGCTTTATATTATCAAGTTGGTAATTCATATATAGCTCTACGTGAGTATAATTTATATTTTAACATTGCTATTTCCGAGCAAGGAATCATTCTAGGAAGAACGCATTTTATTAGTAATGTGCGAAATGAAAGTCGATTCATTAATTATACGTTCAACACTTCTACGTTCTAAATATAAACCAACAGCCGTTAATCGTTTTCAATTCGATTAAATATCGAATTGTGTAATTAAATCGATTCAAGTGACATCACATCAAAAGGAAACAGTTATCCCTTCTGTACACACTTGATTTGCCGCCGCCAATATATCAGTGCGCCCTAATACGATTCGTCTTGCATCGCAGAATGTTTCCTGATTGGACAAAACTGGGGGAGAAGTTTTTGATGTTTCGACCAGAAATGATCAAGTTAAATGCATTGACATTTATTGTATTCGATGGAATTCCTGGGCGGAAATGTAAAAGGGCTTTAGGCGTAAAGGGATGATCATCCAGCCAGACGGTGGTATGTATGGCAGGGTGCCGCGGCGCCTATCTCCCTCTAGCTATAGTCGTAGGCCTTCTTAACCGTGCGAATTTATTTGAAAACTTCGCTATCGCGATGTAGGACTTTATGGTACTGCTGAGAGCCATGACTATTTATCCTTTAACTAATGGATAGGGCAAAAGCGATATACAGGTTAAGCAAAGTCTCAGTCTGATGGACGTTGGATGGGTGTTCATCATTTCTAACTGCTGACCTGTCTTTACACGATGACGGTAATAGTTTACCATCATCATCATACTTAAAAAACTTAGTCCTCACTACTCACGACACCTCACCTTAGGGGTACAAAAAAGAATTACGTTGTAATAATATTCAACGTGGGCCACGTATGGCCCACGTATGGGAAAGCGAAGCGTGGGAAGACCCCCGACTAGGTGGACGGACGACCTTGTGAAAGTCGCTGGGAGTCGGTGGATGCGGTCGGCACGAGATCGTGCATTGTGAAAATCTATGGGGGAGGCCTATGTTCAGCAGTGGCTTTGACTTCTGTGACTTCTGTGGCTGATAGATAGAATATTCAACGTACTATGTACTGTCGGTCCGTGTGGTGACGGATCTAGATTTATAGTGTCTACACTCCATTTCATCCTGCGAGTATCCTAAGACCCGGCAAAAGAAAATAAGGCTGAAAAACTAGCCGAAAGAGAAGGAAAACTTAGAACGGGCCAGCGTGTTTATTAGGCTAATTAATCTCAATTTAAAGGGAGGAGTCTCAACTCAGCAGTGGGTTATTTATGGTCTGTATAAAAAAATATATCCAGTGTATGTAATGGCTGTGATGGCCATTTCATCAAACCGCTCTCTAATAGATATATATTTTTAGAACCACTTACGCCCCGAAGATAAAAGTTACTTTCCTCTAACTAGCTTTATTTCCACAAATGTAGCTAAAACGTCGTGCAAAATACTCAAATTAAATCGAAACCAGTTAAACACACGTGCAACGGAGTATTAAATGTAGACTTTGAACTCAAGAACTTAGAGTTTCTTATCGTTAAACTGCTTCTACGAGGTTGAATTATTTTTGCGAAACTCCTCCTAAACAGGCTAATAGGGTGCGCGGCCCGTATTGGCTCATATAAAGCAATGGTAGAGAATTCCTTGCTATCTGGCGCTCGGTGCAAACGGCTCGGAAAATCGAACGGTGTCGCCTCTATTACGTTTAATCGGTAAGAAATAGATAAATGCTTCGATATAGATTGCTGGTGCACATTGTGATCGATTTAAATATTCTTACGATCAATTGAAACAATAAGCAGTGCAATCGATTTCTAATTTGAAAGATCATATTCATTCGATAATAAATTAAAAATTCTTAATTACCAGGAAAGCTGCTTCTCAAGGGCCGCTGTCATCCCAGAAACTGTAAAAAGAAAATAATCGTTAGTGAACTACGCACTGGCTAGGTAAGGATAAATTAGGTTGTGACCTAGGCATGAGGGCTCAATCCCGGTTGTCGTGGTAAACATCAATCCTTGGAGAATACCCTGCCCATAACTTAGTGTAGTTTAAACAGTGATAACCTTAATTATGGACGGTAATTAGTAGCTATGAACACGTATTAATCCACACCTATGAATACTAGGCTAATTACTACAATTCAGGCCATATATGACCCACTGCTGAGTCGGGCCTCCTCCAGATATGCACGGTAATTGGCCACGCTGGCTGGCACAGGGTTTCGGCGGCCCTTTGCGCGGGTTCAACGGATTCCAAGTGAGCGACTAGGTCTCTATACCATATCACTGGCAACACACATAAATCGAAGATATTTGCCTTCAAACACTACGGTATTGGGGACGAGAAAATCTTTCACAGGACCTTTCTTAGACTTTCACGCGTTCTTAGCCGCAAGTGCAAATTTAATACGAAAACCTGTGCCAACCACCCTGGTCAACGTGGCTCAGTAGACTGGTTACCGACGTTACCGTTCATGTCCATGACATGTAAACTGGCTCAGCTGGTCGTCTATGTTGCCAGCTGGCCGGCTGTGGTTAATGACATTTGAAAATTTTAGACTAAAACGTTGAGGTTTAAATAAAGAAAACACGATCTAAAACCCGTGAGGAATTCGAAACATTCGAATGATTCACAAATCGAATCATATCGGTCTAAAATCTTCTTAATATTTATTAGTATATTAATTTCACAAATAAAATTCCATCTTCAGCCAACGTATCTCGGTTTAAAGTTGATTCACTGATTTATTACATTATTTTCTTAGGTTGCAATGATGTCATTTTAGACATAGGTACGATGAGTCATGCAACCTCTTGATGGCATCAAGAGGTTGCATGAGTCGGAGATGTTTTCGATTGGATCGAGTTTCTGTTGTGTTAGTAACATACAGTATAGTTATTCTCAAGAATAATATTTCGTTGGACTCAATAGTTTTTAGAAGCCAGGCTGTTGTTCTAGCATATTATTTCGTTACATTTTTAAACTAGCTGTTACCCGTGACTTTTACTGGTTTTTACTTTAAGCAGTATGGAAAACTCGGTAACTATAAGCTTCTGAAAACCTGGGAGGGGGTGTCAATAAAAGCCTAAGTTAATTATTTTTAAATCATCTATCTGCCAGTGAAAGCCCCGTCAAAATGGGTCCAGTCATTTCAGAGATTAGCCCAAACAAACAGACAGATAGAAAATGTCTACGTGGAGTGCAAATTAGGGTACAAACTGGTATTTAGCTAAATCAGCTTAGACAGGTACCGACTACAATGAAATGAGAAAAGACAACAAAGAAGAACCATCTGTTATAGTGTCTATCTAGGTACCCTAATATCTACGTACGACACTCTCAGGACAGGACGAGGAGTTGCTGTTCTAAGACAAAACTAATTATCTTAGTAGCTGCAAGTAACTGCTTAGTCAGTTTTCGTATGAAGTTAAAATTGCAATTAAGTGAATAAAGGACGGACCAAGAGGAAATAGTCATTTAAGCTCCCTTGTAAAGACTTGATGGAGTAATTTTGTAATTTATATCCACTTGGCTGAATGACTGCAGAGTGTATGTTTCTTCAATAAGATTTTACGGCATAATGTTCTTGTTTTTAATATTTCTTTTTTTTAATCAATCAATCAATACTCATTTAATCAAGTTGGCTCATTAGAGCTCTTTTGACAGGTCAAACAAAAAAAAAAAAAAAAATTTACCATTTAAAATTAATTATTTACTATCTACCACCGGTTCGGAATGCACCTCTACAGAGAAGAGCTGGCAAGAAACTCTGTAGTTGCTCTTTTTAGATCGCGATTTGGGTACAAGACTGGTTATAAGACTGATTTGTGAGAGCAAACTCGCGCAATAGTTCCAAAGGGCCAAACATCAGCCAGATCTAGTCGAACATAGTAACCTTGTAATGCCCAAGCCAACTGACCCCCAGCAACGACACCTGTTCACAAGCATGACGTATCCCTTCTTTACATAAGGAAGCACCTACTGAGAGTAGGTTAAATGAAACACCAATATCCCAGGTGCCAAGGCGTGGGTACGACAGACGAAAGGGAAAAAAAAAGAAGAGGAAATAATTACCATTCCTTGCTAAAAAGAACACGGACTACAAAATAATTAAAATATATATATATATATATATCTCCTCCAAATTCATGGAGGGAAATTAGCCTACTGTGCCAAGCTGGTAAGACGGGAGTTGGAGCACCCCGGGGAGGTTTAGTGGGTCGGCCCCCACTATGGGGGGGGGAGAGTCCCACACTCCCCTCGCTGGCGTGGTGATTTGCCTCTTGCGTTCCGTTAGTCGCCTCTTATGAAACCCTCGGGAGGGTATGGGTTAGTGTCACTGTATTATAAACACGTCGGCAGACGGAATAAAAAAAAATTGTGTATTACTTCTCAGCCCATAACTTATCCACTGCTGAGTCGGGCCTCCTCCACCTACATGGAGAGCAATTAGCATACCGTGCCATGCTGGTCAGACGGGTTGGCATAGGGTTTCCTATCAGTTTTCCTTTTCATGCGGTTAGTTTATCGGCCTCATAATTTCCTTTTGTCGACTGTTACGACACCCTCAGGATGACATGGGGAGGCGACTCTGTATTGTAAATCGGTCACCGCACAGAATTTGTGTACACGTTCATTGCTAATACGTTTTCAGTCAACATTATGCAAGGCGTACGAAGCGGTTAAGCAATATCGTGCAAGCAGGTAAACATTCTATGCTTGCGGTTAGCTAAATTACCAGTTTAACATTACCATCATCATCAGTACTCATACACGACTCACTGTTAAGTTTACTGCTACTTCCATTCAGCTCATAGATTACCGTTTTAATGTCGGATCTCCTCCAATTTCATGGAGGGTAATTAGCCTGCTGTGCCACGCTGGCCAGACGGGTTGGCACAGATTTTCGTATCATTCTCTTATAACTAGGTTTTGAACCCAATCATTTTCTTCAGTCGGCTCTTACGACACCCTCAAGATGGAAATGGGAGGTGACACTATGTGTACTAAATCCGTTAAGTCTGGCCACCTCAAATTATAGGACGGAAACCTACTGTATCAGACATACCGGTTAAATATATTCTGCTTTCTTTTCTTTCTTTCTTTTTAAGTCGTTAGACACAATAAGGATGGACACGATACGATACGACCCCGTGATCCAAAGGCGGCCCCCATCCAACCTAGGAGGACTTGTTGGTACCTTATAGGTACCTATCTAATTACCCTCCTTGTAGTTGGAGGAAGCCCAACTCAGCAGTAGTACATTTATGAGCTGAGAAGATAAGGGAACTTGATATTGACATATATTTATATTATTGGATATGGAGAGGGCTATGCTCGGAGTTTCCCTGCGAGATCGAATCAAAAAAGAGAAGATGCGCAGGAGAACCAGAGTTACTGACATAGCCCACAGGCTTGCCAAACTTAAGTGGCAGAGGGCAGGGCACATAGCTACCAGGGCACCCGATAGAGCAGAGAAATCATTTGGCCTGGTGCCTCAGGACCGGCCTACATGCGTGGCATGTGGCTACCGCTGAAGTTTTAGTCAGCTTCCGGAGTCCCATATAATCGCCGGCCTCACCCCCAAAGCTGTTGGAAATTCTTAGGGGATGCCTGTATCCAGCAGTATACCTCTTTTGACTGCAACGATGATGATGATGATGAATACCATTGCAGAGAGTAATGTTATTCTACCTTCAAACCAGATGCAGCTGCGCTGTCCAAGCCTCTTGCTAATGAGAAAATGTAAATCAGAAATGCATCGTCTCAGGATCGCATTATGCAAGAACACGTCCCGGTTGGATGGTGCTATACAATAATGTAAGAACGCAGGCGAGGAATACATTCTACAAATATTGTGCCTTGAATATATGGTGACGTATTTAGAATACTACAATAGTGTCTCCACCCCATTTCATCCTGAGATTGACGTAGGAGCCGATAAAAGTAATTGACAAGGCTGATAACCTGGCCTAGACGCAAAAGAGAAATATAACAAAGACATAATAAAAAAATAAAAGACGCAGAGAGTCATCATTTACCGCAATAGTTAAATTAATAGTTTTGGTAGTGTAAAAACAAGCCTTTGAGTTTCATGCCAGTTCTCTCAGCAGTGGTCGCGTTCTGTACTGGTGGTAAACTATATAACTTCGCATTTTTTTTTATCAGTGTGTTGACAATTTGTAAGTGTCCGATACATTTTTTTTTTAAGTGAAACCCCTGCACTAGGTATAACCTGTGTCGCGGGAGCAGTTTACAAACATGTTATTCACGAGCACAAATGACACCCAGACTCCGAGCCAGTGCCTCTGGTTTAGACAAAGACACTTGGAAAATCACTCTTAGTATAGAATGGGGTGTTGACATCCATCACCACTTAACACTCATCTGCATTACTTTAAGTTAAACGTTATTTCAGTAAAAAGTATTAGCAATAACAAAAATGTACTCGAAAATGTTTCTCTACTCCCGGGCAGAAATTTCAAAAGTCCCCGGAGCCGCGAAGAATTTAATTAGAGGAAAATATAGGTTGCTTATCTGGCAACACAAGTTATGAGTTCACAGCGATAAATAAGTTACCTACTAGCTACTTTGTTATAAAACCCTGCTGGCAATCTTGAAAGTGGCAAACTACGAGCATGTGACTTATTTTAGTACAAGGTGAAACGTGTTTCTCATAAAATGCAGTTTACTTTGTTAGTAAGCGAGCAATTAGGATTGGCTTTAGTGACTGGAAGATATTGTTAGAGAACAATATCCTCTACAGTCACACACATGTGCACAACGTTAACACAAACAGTTCTGAAAACTTATTATATTTACAATTATTTTTTTTGCCTCTATGAAGGTTAATTAATATTCAAACAAAATTCATCTTTGATATTTTATGATCACGCTTCTACAGTATTTATGGGAAGCTACCTAAATTGCCCAAGCAAAATTGTCTACAATATTATATTACACCAAAGCAATATTATTCAAACAATTAAAACTCATCACTTAAGCGTAAGATACCTAACAAGCACAAATTCAAGATGTACTGAAACCATTTGGCGCTAAAAGAAATACTACAGGTAACTCTTGATTCCCCAGTCCCCTCCTTAATCCTCCTTGGCTTATTGCTGGCTTCCGCAAGAGAGATTGCATCATTAATTTTTATGCGCCATCACGACATGAATCTGCTAATCTAGCGAGAGTATCAGGGGTGCATAGAAAATTAGAGGTAATTTGGTAGTAGATAGAGCTAGAGGTAACAGGTTTCCAACAACATTTGTCGGAATCCTGCCTTAGCTGAATTAGTAATATAAAAAGTAATATTTTTAGTCCGTGTGCTGACGGATTTAGAAACATAGTGTTCCCACTCCATTCCATCCTGTGGGTGTCGTAATAGCCGACAAAAGGATTTCATGTCTTCAAAAACCTTAATAAGATTGTGTCGTTTGGTAAGTTGAAGGTTTAGGCGGCCAGGCCGTATAAGTATACAGGCTATACATCGTAGAAGAATTAGTTGACCGCAGCGACGTGGCCGCGCGGCCTGGCCGCATAATGCGCGGAGGCCCTTATAATCACTACTCCATAACAATAATTCAAAGACACTGAAATCAAAGTCAAAGACTAAAGTAAGCCGATGGTGCTAAATATTGGGCTAGTAGCTTCTCCGTATTATACTTGAAGTGTTAATTTATATTCAGCAATTCCTAAAATAATTGTGTTATCCAAGTGGTTATGTTTTATATAAAAATCTTCGTAGATTGTTCAGTGGAGGATATGTGTTTCATATAAATAAATAAACACCCTTGGACATTTCACTAAACGCCATCTCGTCCCAAGCTAAGCAACTTAATGCTTGTGATATGGTAACGAGATGGATGATAAACTACTTATATACATTTTTTTTGTAAATACGTACATATTATAGGTAGAAAACACCCAGACCCGGAACAAATACTTGTAGGCCGTGCGGGGATCGAACACGCGACATGCTGCGCAGCAGTCGATCGCTCAACCACTGCGCCAACCGTGTTGTCTAAATATGTTAGTTGATATTTTATTCCAAAAATTGGGCGTTCTTGTATTCTCCGCTAGTTGTATCCCCCACCACATAAACATTTGCCACCTGTCCAAAACAAAACATCATCCAATCAAAAGTACCAGGGGTGCATAACAAAATAGGCGATGGTCCGGTTAATCAAGGCGTCGCTAATCCGGAGCGCTATTTGTCCGGCTGCCCGCGACATCAGTCCTATGTCCCGGACCGCTGGGAGTCCGGGATTTGTCGGGGATCGCGTACTTTGTATTGTGACGGCTGATTAGTCGTTTGGGATTGCTCTAAATGCTTCCAATATTTTGTTTTAGACTTTTACTCTCAAGTGCTTAATGGTCTTGCTAAATGTTACCCATCTTGTGAACCCTGGTTCTGTGGTTGCCACATATTGACTTTTAGTTAGTTTTTTAATTCACGGTTTTTTATTTGGGGTAGTTGACCACCTACTTACCATTCAGTGACCATTAACATACTACCTTTAAGCAACCCGTTATCGTAAATTTTCGTTTAGAAAAAGAAGCACACACTAAGCCAAGATCATTAATGCCTATTTGATGTATTTTTTGCAGATGATTTCTAGTTCACGTCTCGGACATCCATTCAGCTGGATTTTTATTTTAGCTGCAGCTCGTAGCGTTTTAATTTAATCACCTCTGCTTATATTGCGTCTGGCCGAGAGGTTTAATATAAAATACACTCGGGAATGCTCGTAAGTTTTCTACAGAGATGTGGATTTATCGTAACGAATCGGGTTATCTATGAATTATTGGGTTTAAGCAATTTCTAGCTTCTTTTGAATCCTTCTAAGAATGAACGTTGACAATAGAATTGTTAATGACACACACACACACACAGATCCAAAGGTCAACGCACTCGTCAAAATAATAACACAACAACAAAGGTAATAAATAATGATATTTTCAGATTCAGAAGCTGTCTCAACCAGATGTTATTTACTTTTTAATAAAATTTTATGTTCCTTCGACGGGACGCCTTATTAGTCTAGGTGTTGCACTCCTTTGGATCAATAGTCCCTAGTTCGATGCCAGGGTTACACTTTCGGGCAGGATAATAGTTTTTATAAGAAAAAAATACGGGTAGCACAAGGGTGCACAGCATTTTTAACGACAACTAAAAAAAAAGCGCGCGTTTTACTTCCCCGTTCCTGTCCTGTGATCGGTACGGAATTTATTGTATTTTGCAAAAACAATCGGGTTCAGAAAGTGATATTGTATTAACTTCTAAAACAATAAAAATAGAAGACAATAACGTCATCATCATTTCAGCCAAAAGACGTCCACTGCTGGACATAGGCCTCCCCCAAGGATCTCCACAAAGGCCAGTCCTGGGCCGCCTGCATCCACTGCTTTCCGGCGACCTTAACCAGGTCGTCGGTCCACCGTGTGGGAGGCCTACCAGCACTGCGCCTTCCGGAACGCGGTCGCCACTCGAGGACTTTTCTGCCCCATCGGGCGTCGGTCCTGCGAGCTATGCCCTGCCCATAACGTCATACAAAATATAAATAAATCCACAACTATATCAATCCCAAATATAACAGTGACAATACATTTTCAAAATTGTGCCAGTGTATCAAATATAATTTTAATATAATTACTATAAATTAATTAATTTTTAATGTACTATAAATTTTATAAGTATTTTATTTAATTAATTAATCTAGTGTGCTACGCTTGCCAGACTTTCTGGCACAAGTTTTCCTTCTCTTTAGGCTAGGTTATTGGCCTTATAATTTCCCTTCGTCGGCTCTTACGACATCCTCAAGATGGAATGGGGTGGTGACACGATGTATTTTAAATCTGTCCCCACACGGAATACATACTTGCCTAATTAAACTTAATTGGACTGACTGTTCGAACCATGTAGATGTGTCATGTAACATGAGACAATTGTTATGTTTACAGACAACCACATCATTTAGTCACACGTATTGATTTTTGGTTAAATCCGCGTGGCGATGTTTTCTATTACACAATGTCATCAACCCATACCATCCTGAAGGTATCGTAATAGACGACTAAAAGAACGCAAAAGGCAGACAACTCAGCAAGGAACAGACAAGGAAAACTTGATACAGATCCTGCCCGTCTTGCTAGCACAGTAGGCATATTTCCCTCCATAAAGTTGGAGGAGGCTCGACTTAGCAGGACCCACTGCTATGTACTAAAATGTCGATGTATGATGATTGGTTAAATCGCCTGGCTGACGAAATGTCCATGTAATTTGTCAAATATTATTTAAAATATGCTTTAGTTTGTTAATCTTTACCATGAATACATAGTTCCTAATATACCAATACAAATAAGAGAGAATATTCAATCAAACAAAACATCATTATCTTCACTTCTGAAGTGAAGATAATAATCACTACATAGTATAAAAAAAAGTCGCTGTCGTCTGTCCGTCCCTATGTATGCTAAAATCTTTAAAACTACGCAACGGATTTTGAAACGGTTTTTTAATAGATAGAGTGATTCAAGACGAAGGCTTATATGTATAATACATGCATAAATTTAAATGTTCATCATTGCACCCATGCGACGCCGGGGCGGGTCGCTAGTTACAATATAAAATATTGGTTCGTCTGTCGGTCAGTCTATATATTTGTTATGGCTCCCTCATGACTGGATCGAGAGTATGACGGGCCAAATTTTATGAGTAGTACTTCGACTTACTTCTCTTATAATAAGACCCATGACGCTTGGACATAACTACATATTTTTAAATACGATACGTAAGTGTGTGAAGGTAGTTTTTAATTAACCCCCGACGCAAAAAGAGGGGTGTTATAAGTTTGACGTGTCTGTCTGTCTGTCTGTGGCACCGTAGCTCGCGAACGGATGAAGCGATTTCAATACAGTTTTTTTTGTATGACAGGTGAGTTACGGGCGACTCGTTTAAAAGTTATAGGGGGTGAAAGTGGGGAAGAATAACCGAATGTCTGCAAATATAATCGAGTGGGGTCTCAAATGAAACCGTATCACGTGCACATTACAAAATAATATGTTCCATGAAAATCAGTTTAGCCCTGAAAAAACTCTGGGGGTAAAAGGGGAGGGGGGGTACCCAATATCTGGAAATATATGTGGTACCTAAGTACCCTTTAAAAAGTAAAAAATAAAAAAAATACATCGCGTTGGGGGACCAGGGGTCAGGTAATAAATAAGTAGGAGCGGTCCAACAACGCGATGTATTTTTTTTATTCTTTACTTTTTAAAGGGTACTTGTGTCGGGGGTTTATTAAAAAAATTAATTTAGTTTTTATATTTATTAGTACGTATGTGTGTGTTTGCTAGCGAATTGTGTGTGTTTTCAGCCCGTAAATTCCCCACAGCTGAGTCGGGCCTCCTCCAATTACATGCAGGGTAATTAGACTCTTGTGACCAGACGGGTTGGCACAGGGTTTCGTATACATTTTTCCTTCTCTTGCAGCCAGGTTTTCTTTCTGTTCGGTTTCGGCTTTAATATTTCCTTTGTTGACTCTTACGACACCCTCAGGATGAAAT
Organism: Clostera curtula; assembly: GCA_905475355.2. Classification (NCBI taxonomy): domain Eukaryota; kingdom Metazoa; phylum Arthropoda; class Insecta; order Lepidoptera; family Notodontidae; genus Clostera; species Clostera curtula. The sequence goes on along the minus strand of FR997796.1, from coordinate 2,494,616 downwards.
TTTTGGTCTAGTGGTTAGATGTGCCGCCTTTGGATCAACGGGTCCCGGGTTCGATTCCGGGGTCGGGCAAGTGTCTTTGTCTAAACCAGAGGCACTGGCTCGGAGTCGGGGTGTCATCTCTATCTATAATATGTATGTATTTACAAAAAAAAAATGTATATAAGTAGTTTATCATCCATCTCGTTACCATAACACAATCATTAAGTTGCTTAGCTTGGGACGAGATGGCGTTGTGTGAAATGTCCAAGGATATTTATATTTATTTATTTATTTATTCTTAATCCGGCACTACACGGACTAATCCGTCCTTCCGTAAATATCTAGCTCAACGTAATACAAAACCGGATAGTGGGCCTGATATAAAAGCCGTAATCAATATAGATTAAGGTAAGACTGCGTTAGATTGTACGATATCGTGTCTGAAACAAACGTGTCGTACCATTTAAATTCCGTTTTGAGTCCAAACATCGCTAGTACGGATGTATTTAATCTCGATACGGGTAGTGTAATAGGCCAAATTAAGTGATCCCTGATGTCGAGATGGGTCACTTATCGTTTTGTTCATTAGTTATATCCTTTAGAATGTACTTTAAATGGAAGATTCTAGATAAGGTATTTTTTTACTTTATGCTATTAATGGTACCATTAAATTTATCTCCGAGATACGTGAGGTATTTAGATTATATAGTGTCGCCATCGTGTGGGTGCTACTAAAGGCAGTAAACCTAGCCACAAGAGAAGAGAAATAAAAAACCAAGTCACAATGCAGGCATCTAGGCCCCGTTACGCACTAGCGGTTGCTTAATAAAGGTCGCTGAATACGTAACGAGATATTACCTCGGACGGGACGTGAACGGGCCGGGGACGTGACTGCCTCGTCCAAAACGGGAACGTGATGTAAATGTATACGCACCGTGACAGTCTCGGATCTAACGTGCTAGTGTTGTGAATATGGAAAGATAGATTTTTCGTTTCAAGAATTGGCTTTAATTGCTAATGCTTTAGATGACGAAGTAGCTACGACCGTGAACAAGAAGAAAAGATTTTCGGTACAAACCCCATTTTCATCATCATCGTCATCAAGACGTTACTAGTTTCCTTTCCGGAACGAACGGAGTGACTGTGCATACGTAGCGGAAACACGGACGGGACGGGGCACGTCCCGTGAGTGCCACGTTCCCGTCCCGTCCGTGTCTCCGTGAAATATGCACTTTCATATACATTTTGTATGAAACGATGTTTGCAATAATTCCCGTCCCGTCCCGTCCGTATAAAAACCCGTCCCGTATGCAGCGGCCTTAAACCGGAAAAGTGGCCGGCCGCGCGGTTAGCTGCCTCCGCGGTTCGACCACTAGTGCGAACCCTCAAGGTGACTAAAATAATTACGACACCCTCAAGACGGTATGGGTTGGTGACATTGTGTATTCTAAATCCGTCACCACACGGACGATGATGTTAGATTATGGTGGTGATACCATTAGATGATGGTGATAGAATGTTGGGGATGTAGAATACAATGACTTTCTGTAGGTGTGAAAAGAAGCGATCGAGGAGTTATTTAAGCGAAATACTTGGCTATAAGAGAAGTAAGATATTTGGAAACCTGTGCAAAGTCACAGTGTGGCACAGTAGGCTAATTACTCCATGTAACTGGAGGAGGCCCGATTCAGCAGTGGGTCATATATGGGCCGAGTAGTGCAAAGTTGTCTGGACCATAGCCTCTGGAGCATGCATTTGCAAAGATGCATTTTGTGTCAAATGCTTGTTACCAGGAAAAACTTAGGGAACACCAGAAATATACTCAAAAAATCACAGTTCTGGCAACGAAACGTCAATCAAAATATTCTATAAAAATCAACGCCACTACAACGGCTGCTGAAAGTTACAAAATGGAGGACGGTTTAAACTAAACCTCTTTTTGACGGGAACACTAACTGCATTATTGTCACTCAGTTTGGCTTTCCGCCAAACATTGATACTGGTAGTTTTTGAAGCCAAGCTCGAGAGATATTTTGCACTGAAATTCGCCACAAGTAAATAATGTGGATCGTAACATTTTAGGAATATCGAATTGTGTTCGATGTTTTGCCAAATAGCTTTAGTTTTGTAATAGCACTTCAGTTAGATAGGAAGATAGCTCTTGTGCAGCAAATTTCTAGAAGAACCCGCAACTATTGGGGGAGGCAAGTTCTTGAGTCTTCGCTCTGAGGAAAATGAGAGATGAAGATGAGAATGAGAAAAATGAGGATATAGCGTTATTGTGCTCATTAAGGAAGGCCTACTACATCTTACAGTGAGCACAATACATGTTCGCCTGGAAGAACTCTATTTCTCTTTGAAGAAGAACATTCTTGTACATGTGATGATGGATTTAAAATACAAAACGCCACCAAACCACAACCTGAAAGGGTAAGTCGTAAGACACAGTAATAGAATAGAAGGAAAACTTGATGCAAACCTTATACCTGAACTTTCAGTGCATGAATATGGAGGAGGCCTGACTCAGTAGTGTGTGATTTGTGAGCTGAAATGATGATAACAATGATGATGAGGACGATGATGACGACGAACCAATAAAGAATTGTCACAAACCATAATTGATTCCCACAAATAAAACTGCCAACGTATATTTACATTTCTATTAATAAAAATAAAATGACAACACTAAAAATTCCACACTTGCCTGAGAATCGAACTCAGGAAATCCGCCACATATTTACCGTTGCACGATGCAGCTAACGGCACTACAATTAAATACACCGGAAAATATACATTGCTTTAATTCCACGACGACCAGTTTGACTGAACCCATTTATCAATGTAAGCGAAAACGTTGGAAGGTCAGCATTACTTGGAAATGTTTTGGTAATTTCATACGTATTATTTCAAGTCATCATTCATACTCTTTGCGTCGTCACGATCGCCTCCAGGTCTAATCCAATTTAAAATTATCCTACAAAGTTGAGAAGTCTACTTAATTTTGGAACAGAAGGGTTGTGGAGACACTTTTTAATGTAGGCGGGAATTCTTGGAGGCGTGGGGGCGCATTGACCGGCCTATTTAAGAGATACTTCATTGAATTAATTCACAGTTAGGAGCTACTCGTCTTTGAGGGGTTTTTTGTGATGTTGCCTCTATGTTTACTAGTTAGACTACAAATATTGAATATTATAGAAATGTTGAAATTGATAATTGTTTTTGGGAATGTTAGTATTGGTCAAACCCAAAAGGAACTTTATTTACGTAGATTTTAAAACAAAGCTTATAAATCGTCATATTTAAAATTACCAATATCATCTTACGCCCTTGTCTCACGGTAGGTGGTAGTCTCCATACACACATATCGGTTGTCATATCTACATTCGCACTTTTCAAACAAGTTCTCTTGCTCTCACAATCCATCCATCTTTTGTGATCTCCCATAACCCTTGCGTCCACCCACATTTATACTGAAACTACTAACGGTTCCGAAAGCTGTTCTACAGAGAGTTCAAATTGGAAACAATCTCTTCAAATTGGAAGCAGATCGAAGCAAGTCTCCGATTGCAAGGTTTTTATTACCAAATATTAAGATACGCAGTAATTTAATGAACCACCTTCTACCGAAACAGCTCAGCAAGTACTGTTCTATTACCCCGCCATTTGCCGTCGGCAATAAAAACGGCAATGGCTAATGACATTAGCAACGGCCTCGTGAAAGTCGCGATAGTGCGGCTCCTGCTTTGAGCAATTAGTGAGCGAGTGCTTGCTAATTATAAAGAGTTGTTCTAATTGTGCATCAATTATAAGCTTTTAAGCACACGATCATATTAATGGCCAGCGATCATCTTAATGCTTTGTTTGTGGTTGTGAAATGGCATTTTTGACACTTATGACTAGATTTACCCTTTTATTATAAATGTCGTTTTATGGAGAGAAATTATCCTACTGGTGATCTGGTGATCTGTCTTTTGCGTTCCTTTAGTCGCCTCTTACGACACCTTCATGTTGGTATGGGCTAGTGACGTCAGCACAGGGACCATTATAACTGAAGTAGAGACTAGACGAAACGCTGGTCCGATAGGTTGGAGTAAGTGTGCTATTGGGGCTGCTAAGCCACGTATGGGAAAGTGCGGCATTGGTCAGGCACAGGAGCAAAGTACAAATCGAGCGTCATTGGCTAAAAAAAATAATTGGTCCTTAAATGCCGTAGTTTCTGGGTGAGTGACTGACTGACTCAAACATGGCCTAGCTCGTCAAAATCCTAATAACCCAAACGACCAATAAAATCCTACATCAGTCACAGTTCACAATGAAACTTACAACATCAATGCCCAAAATCCTCAAGTTTCGACGCCGAATTATCATTACCGAATCCTCATTACCGCAATGAATGGTTTGTACGTTGTTTTGCACCTGGCAGCGGCTGTTAAATAGATTGATGTCACCTCCTCCACGTCCCCACTTAGTGTAATTAAAACCTTTATAGGCTCCTCTTTGAATATTTGGCTTTGGGATTGAGGCCTGGCGCACACTTTATATCTGTCGTATTGACGACTGAGGCTTAATGTACTGGCTCTTCATTTATACCTGCTAATGTGCGTAAACTGGTCTTTCATAAGAGTTTAATTTGATGCTGAAAGAGAACTCGGACCTTTTTATAATTTACTTCTTTATTTAGATTTTAGTTAAGGATGAAAACATTAGATAGGTAAACATACTATATTTAGTTGATATATTTCTAATTCTCTTGAAATTATTTAATAGGTACTACCTGTTTACTGCGGGCGTTGCTACGCCACATGACACACATATTCTTTTTTGATGTTGTACAGAAACCTTCGTGGTCTCATGAACAACACTTTGCTGAAGATCATCACATGATCAAATGCATAGTTTACGATTCTATAAACGACATAAAAAACATTCATTTTTATAAATAAGAAGAAGAAGATGTCTGGAAATTTCTTAAAAATGTAATCACTATCATCACTATCACTACATAGTATAAAACAAAGTCCCTGTCGTCTGTCCGTCCCTATGTAGTTATGCGTAAATCTTTAAAAATAAGCAACGGATTTTGAAGCGGTTTTTAATAGATAGAGTGATTCAAGATGAAGGTTTATATGTATAATACATGCATAAATGCACCCGCATGTAAAGGATTCTCAGAAACTATCATGGAATAATTAACAAGAAGTTCTTTTAATGATATCGGTGTGAACCAGGCTTTACGATTCTCGATTTCTGGAAGCTTCGAAGGTATATTGGTGTAGAATTTCGGTCGAAAAATCTGGTCGGAATAAATGGCGTATCGGGGGTGAATTTTCGGATGGTTTGACAGATTTAGTGATATGCGGTGCGCTCTTATCTGAACCATTTTCGCTGTGGAAAGATAAAATGGTTTTAAAGGTATTTTGGTTTGGTCATATTGTGAAATATGAGCTGGACTTTCTCCGGTAGAAGGTTTAAAATTGGCAAACGATAATGGCGAAAATTAATGTATAACCAATAAGTTATTTTTTAATATTATTCTATGACATAATACAAATAGAACTAACTTTCTGGTAAAATCACTGACGATATAATTGTAATAATACAGTTTATAATTTTGTATCCATTACGTTCTTTAGAGTAATTCTTAAGATACTTTTTTGGTACAAGTTTAATACTTTTTTTATTAATTTTTTTATTTTCATAGTTTCAAGCGTTTTTTCCGTGAGTATATTTTAAGATTTAATCAATTTTAGTTATTGTACCTATTTTAGTTATATTATACCTGAAAATCAGTGTGCCCTATTGTGATCTTTGTCGCAACAAAACACAATATGCTGAGTGTGTACCTTTTTGTCGCTGAATACGGCGAGCACACGTAATGTATTATCCATTTAGTTTTAAGCACCTATTATTATTGTAACACATATAATATGTACCCTATATATTTCCTGTAGTGCGCCGTGTTTTTTTGCACATATAAAGAGTTTCTCTCTCTCTCTCTCTCTCCTAAATCATTTTTGATATTGTACAATTGCTTTCTGTTCCGAGTTACCAAAAAAGGTTGCAGCACAGCACTGGTCTAACATCTTGAAAGCTACATAAAAGAGACACTAAATGATTAAGGAAGAATAAGAAGAAGACCAGCAGTTTAAGTGCAACTACGCAACAAACAGAAAGAGATACTTTCGTTTTATTCTTTTGGATTTACGGGACCTTCTCACAAAATTACCACCGGGTTTCCAACACCATCCTACGAAGACAGAATATCAATTGCTGGCTAAAGTTACATGGTATCCTTCCCGGGATAACACGAACCCAATCTGGCAAAACACGTTTAATTTAATAGGAAGGTTTTAGGGAACGAATTGTTAATGAAATTTCGTTTTCAAAACGTGGAAAGTAGATAATTGGTAATTAGTCCGTGTGGTGACGGATTTAGAATATATAGTGTCACCACCCCATTTCATCCTGGGGGTGTCGTAAGAGCTGACAGAAGGAAAGGATAAGGCCGAAAAGGAAAACCTGTGCCAACTCGTCTGGCCAGCGTGACACATTAGGCTAATTACCCTCCGTGTAGTTGGAGGAGGGCTGACTCGGCAGTGGGTCATTTATGGGCTGAGAGGTAGTAGTAGTAATTACATACCCCATTCCAGCCTGAGGGTGTCGTAAGAGCCGACAAAAGGACATGACAAGGTCGAAAACCAAGCTGCAAGAGGAAGAAAGCTCGAAACGAAACCCTGTGTCATCCCGCCTGGCCGGCGTGGCACAGTAGACTAATAACCCTCCCTGTGATGGGAGGAGGCCCGACTCAGCAGTGGGTCATTTATGGGCTGAGTAGTAGTAGATAATTGGTGTCTGTCCTTCGGGAACTAGTGGGATGCTTACCATGAGATGTTAGGATGATGTTAGTCATTTAATCTGCCATTGAATACTGGTTGTACTTTACCTGGGAAAGAAAGTAATATTTTAGAAACACATTTATTGGCAAAATTTTGATCATCCACATTTTGTTAGCTTTATCTGAAGGCAAGAGTTTGTCATAATTTCAAACAGACTTTAAAATAGATGTTTTCTTCAGGCTTAATAATAGAGATATATACTCTTTCTTGTATATTACTGCTACTCCATTTGGCATTCTCCAATTACATTATGGGTCTACTAGGCCTCGCTGGCCAGACGGCACAGGACACAAGGATTCTTATCAGAATTTCCTTCTCTTACGATACCCTCAGCATGGAATGGGGTGGTGTCACTCTGTATTCTAAACCCGTCACCACGAACAAAAAAATACGTATATTGTTTGATATGTGCGTATATCCTTTTCATAAAAAAAACTGGCAGAATTACGTAGTGTAAATATGATACTCAAACGCACGAAAATAAGCATAGTTTATTTATTTATCACATTATTCATATTATTTGTACATTAATAGTAAAGCATAAAACATAGTTAGAACGTAAAAACTAAAGTACATTTAGGCGGCCTTATCGCTAATCAGCGATCTCTTTATTAGTTTACTTCAGAACCATCGCGAAATATATATTACAAAAGTTACAGATATTTATTGACAAATGTAGTCGGTTTAATACCAATGGAACTTACATTATTTATATAAAATCTGGCTTTATAAAACGTCAATGTCACATACTTCAAAGAAGATAAAAACATTTAAATACAGATCTATATTTTTGGTAGCTCTCACATTGTTTATACACCGTTTTTGTTAAGTCCAGTATAATGTGGGAGTGTGACATTCCATCAATTACCACGACCATTTACCATCGCCACTTACATCGGTTACGATCGTTGCCCACACCCAAATTGGTACATTATAATGATATTAAACAACGCTTTAGTTCATCTGATGTCGTTTAAGATATTATATGCGTCAAGGGCGTTAAACATTCGATTATCTGTCGTTTAGGCAAAGGTTACACTTCATAATAATCTAACTATGTGTACTATTTTATAGGCGAAAGTTCTGATAGATGGAAATTTTTGTTACATCATTCATCATCAACCCCATTTCAGCCAAAAGCGCGGTTGGACATAGGCCTCCTCCAAAAGCGGGGGTTGCCATAATCGCCACGCTTGGCCGATGGTGCGTCTTCAACAGAATAAAGAAATAAATAAATATCCTTGGACATTTCACACAACGCCATCTCGTCCCAAGCTAAGCAACTTAATGCTTGTGTTATGGTAACGAGATGGATGATAAACTACTTATATACTTTTTTTTTGTAAATACATACATATTATAGATAGAAATGACACCCAGACCCCGAGCCAGTGCCTCTGGTTTAGACAAAGACACTTGCCCGACCCGGGAATCGAACCCGGGACCCGTTGATCCAAAGGCGGCACATCTAACCACTAGACCAACGAGGCAGGCAGAATATCTGTTGTCCCTTAGTCCCCTCCTACGGCACCCATGGGAAGATAGGGGGTGGTAGTATTTTTACTCCGCTACACAGAAGACGTAAGAGGCGACTAAAAGAACGCAATAGGCAGATCACCTAGCCCCAAGAAGAGGAACACTTGATACAAACCCTGTGCCAACCCGTCTTGCCAGCGTGGCACAGTAGGTTAATGTCCCTCCATGAATTTGGAGGAGGCCCGACTCAGTAGTGGGTCATTTATGGGCTGAAGCGACACAGAAGACTTGTTACATCATTGCTTCAGAAACGCTAGACGGACTTGAATGAAATTAGCACAGAGGTAGATTTTAATATGAAATCTTCTATCTATATGTATATAAATCAATGGTACTGTTCGTTGTAATTTTATAATATAAATAAATAATAAATAAATAAATATCCTTGGACATTTGACACAACGCCATCTCGTCCCAAGGTAAGCAACTTAATTCTTGTGTTATGGTAACGAGATGGATGATAAACTACTTATGTTTTTTTTTTGTAAGTAAATAGTTATGTTTTTTTTTTGTAAATACATACATATTATAGATAGGAAAAAACCCAGACCCGGAACAAATACTTGTAGGTCGTACAAATATTTCTTCCGTGCGGGGATCGAACCCGCGACATGCTGCGCAACAGTCGAACGCTCAACCACTGCGCCAACCGTTTTATAACTCAAAAACGGCTAAACCGACTTGAATGATATTTTTTGTATGCGTTTGGGTAGCACCGATGATGTTTTAGATTCACAAATCAGCCCGACAGATGGCGCTGCAGTTCAGCATGCAGGACAACGTCTGCCCGGTCAGCTAGTATTATAATGGTTTTCTGTGGGATTTACAATCGTCGTCTCAGCCCATAAGTGACCCACTACTGAGTCAAGCCTCCTCCAAATTCGTGGAGGAGAATAGGCCTACTCTGTCAAGCTGGGAAGACGGGTTTTATATCTTTGTATCAAGATTTCCATCTCTTGCGGCTAGGCGATCGGATTCTTGAGTTTCTTTAGTCGCCGCCTAAGACAATCTCAGGTTGGTATGGGTTAGTGACAGTGACTCTATCGACTTATATCTAGCAGTGGCCTAGCGGAAGCTCAGTATGAGAATAATTGTAAAAATATCAACCACGGCTCACGGATATTGTTATCAAATCGCAAAAGAAATTACATCATTCATCCTGTTACTTAAGATGTCGTAATCCAAGAAAGGAAGGCGACAAAGCCACAGACTTTCTAATCGACAATATGTCACTTCTGACATCCACTACTCGTATTCACCGCAAACGCAGTTCACAGAACATTAGTGCTTCCCTATTTGTATGACAACGTCATAACCGCCCACCGAAATTACAGTTTAATGTAAAAATGATGTTGTGGAATGTTTTTGATGCAATTATATTTTTTGCTGTGGGTTAATAAGCTGGACTCGTAGCTATTTTTGCCGTTCCCTACCAAGCTACGCTTACTTCAATATCTTATCACTACATAGTTTAAAACAAAGTAGCTGTCGTCTGTCCGTCCCTATGTATGCTTAAATCTTTAAAACTACGCAACGGATTTTGAAGCGGTTTTTTTAATAGATAGAGTGATTCAAGAGGAATGTTTATATGTATAACCCACCCCCGCTTTGCACGGGCGAAGCCGGGGCTGGCCACTAGTATGTATATAAAATTCTGGTGTCACAATGTTCGTTCCCATACTCCTCCGAAACGGCTTGACCGATACAACATCTATTTTTCATCCCCCTAAATTTTAAGGGGAGGGGAGGAGGGTTCACACCAAAAATAATTGTTTATTTTTAGACAAAATTTTTTGCTTTTATTTTTTTAAGATGCAGCATACATATATACAAACGCCATCTCGTCCCAAGCTAACCAACTTAATGCTTGTGTTATGGTAACCAGATGGATGTTTTGCCAAATAATATAACCAGATGGTTAATTATTTGGCAAAACAATGATTGCCGGGGCAGCTAGTTCCTTAAAAGTAGATCCATCTGTTTTGGAGCCCATCAGTTGCTGCTGAGATGGTCTTGTCCAGTTAAAACACTTGGAGGTTAATTAGCCTACTGTGCCAGGTTTGCCACACGGGTTGGCACAGGTTTTGTATCAAGTATTCCTTATCGGCCTTTTCGTTGTTCAAAATCGATCATTTCTGAAGGAAAACGCATGAAAATAGGGTTAACAAATTTTCACAACCTCTTTAAAACAGGTACGACTAAACAAACGTAACTGGTGGATTTAAACTAACATACTAATGGTCCGTTTGGTGACAGATTTATAATACGTAGTGTTGTCACCCCATGTCATTCTGAGGGTGTTGTAAGAGCCGACAAAAACAATTATTAGGTCGAAAACCTAGCCGCAAAAGAAAGAAAACTAGGTACGAAACCCTATGCCAACCCGTCTGGCCAGCGTTGGACAGTCCCTCCGTGTAGTTGGAGGAGGCCCGACTCAGCAGTGGGTCATTTATAGGATTACATTCTAATTGATCGCAGACATTTAAAATGAAGCGACGAAAAAACGTGGTAATAACGTCGACGCGACAACAAAACGCGTCACATGCAAGACAAATGAGGGACATTTTTTATTTGCTTTCAGTTCACCGAACCTTGGGATGTTGGCCGTGACAATTGAGCTGAGACATTGCTGAAATAAGCGTGTGAATTTCAATATTGTGAGGTAAGGCTTTTTTTTGTTTCGCCAAGGGAGCCAGGTTAGGGAGTGAGTCCTTTATGGATCTTTATATCAAATATTTCATGGATACTATTGTGTACCAATTTCTTACCAGAGTCATGCACCGGAAAGCTATTCTTTGAAATATGATGTAAATTTTTAATTTTAATAGAAAGAAATAAAAATGGTTTATTCGGCACATTTTACCTTAAATACTATATATAATTACTTATACTCTAATATAAATTGCGCTGAAACGGCGCTGGTTCAGCATAAGCCAGACGGAGTGCCTGGCGCTGGTTTTCAACCAGACCTCTAATGACGAGCGGATGGTAAACCAGTTTACAAAAATTAAAATTAAATATATGTGATATTACTTAACAAAAGATACCATAGGTAACACTAATTCTTACAATTGTTCATTCAAAAATGTATATATCATCCATCCAAACATAATAAACTTGTATTATAATAAATAAATAATTGTGTATTAACCGTTGGCCAAGCTTAGTCTAAGGCTTTCATATAAGTAGTTAATTGAATAAATGTGCTATACTAATATGTATAGAAATACTGAAAGGTTATTTTTTTATAAATATTAAATTTATATCCACGACCTTTACTTAGTCCTACCATTCAAAATAGACTAAGAATAAAATTTATCCTCCCGTAATAACCATCCTTCCTCGAATTCCACTTATAAAATGAAGAATATAATTTCTCTATCGTGCCGCCTAAATTTAGTATTCTCAAAAGCTTCATTTTCTAAGAACGATATGGTAGTTACTAAACATCAATAACCTACATTATCAATACTACTATATAAAATTGGAGTGTCTGTTTGAAATATTAAAATAACCGCTTTTTTATTAAATATATTTGGATTTACACGGTACAAACATATTTTTTTACAATGTTTGTCTGTCTCTTTGTTTGGGCTTATCTCAATCCCATCCCATCAATGACACATTCTTTTTAATTAAGTTAACAATAAAGTATGCGCTCTCACTACCCCAGCTCATCCTGAGGGTCTCGTAAGAGCCGCCAAAGGATGACAAAGCTATAAGACAGGGAAAATCTGCTGCTGATACCTGCCCTGTGCCAACCCGTCTGGCCAGCGTGGCACAGTAGGCTTATTACCCTACCTGTGATGGGAGGAGGCCCGACTCAGCAGTGGGTCATGTATGGGCTGAGTAGTAGTATGCATCTATCTATGGGCTGACTCCTCAAAAGACGTGCCCAATCACGAAATCAAAGACTGCGCAAACAGCGTTTCCAATTGTTAGGTCAAAAGCTTACATCACAAATTGTCTCTCAATTATTATTTTTTATTGCCCTTAGAGGCAAACGAGCTAGCGGCCCACCTGATGGTAAGTGTAAACCGCCGCCCATGGACTTTGGCAGTGCCAGGGCATGTCGTAGCGCTCGGGAAACACCGCCGCAGGTAGTTCATTCCAGAGTCTGCACTTGCGTGGATCGCTGGAAGCGTACCGTGCTGGACGTTATCGTTTCCAGGTGGTATGGGTGAACCCTGCTGCGATGTCGAGTTACGATGGTGCAAAGGTGACGGTGGTACCATGCCAAACAGTTCCTCGGAGCACTCCCCGTGGAACAGACGGTAGAGCACGCAGAGAGATCCAAAGTCTCTCCGTTGCCCCAATTTGTCCGTGAGATTGGGTTTTTTCCATTGAAGCTATGCTAAATACTGTCCGCACAACATCTGTGAATCACCGACGCAATATCCCCAATTATGACACCAATAAGATAACTTCGTTTAAAACGCATTATTCTATTACAAACTCCGTGCATTGTTTAATTTGTACCTCGATTCATGCCACGTCCGCTTCGAAGCAGGATGTATGCAATGAGATCTGCCAGCATTCATTTATTATCTGACGAGAGTGTTTGATATACGTAATGTATTCTATTGCAGGCGCCATGTTACTACCACTACTAATGTCTTAGGTTTTTGCCATTGTTACACAGGGAACGTTATCAATAAAACAAAATTATAGTCAGTAGATTTCAGTGTTTCTTTGTACTTTTGAAGATAACTGTCATCTAGTCTCCCTCGCGACCACGACTGCAAAGCATGCGAAACGTCGAGAATTAAATCATTATCACTACATAATATTATAAAACAAAGTAGCCATCGTCTGTCCGTCCTTATGTATGCTTAAATCTTTAAAACTACGCAACGGATTTTGATAGAGTGATTCAAGAGAAAGGTTTATATGTACAATACATTCATCATATTGTAGAGAAACACTGATAAATTTAGATGTTCATCACTGCACCCGTGCGAAGCCGGGGCGGGTCGCTACTATATAATAAAACTAAGTTGATAAACAGTGCGTGCCGCTAAAACTTAAAAAGGATTCCCGGCACGATAAAGGGACTTATATAGTGTGATAGCCCTTTATCCCGCATCGAACAAGAAAATTCCCGTTTTAACCTAAAGGGCGTGTTTTTAAAGATATAAGGGCTTTTCCAACCCTTCAACTAATCTAACTAATCTCTGGAACGGCTGGACCGATTTTGACGGGACTTTCACTGATAGGTAGGTGATGTCATAAGGAGTAACTTTTTAGACTAGCTTCACCCCGCGGCGTCACCCACGGTACGACAATAACCGCGGGGAACATCGCACCCGGGCGAAGCCGAGACGGGCCGCTAGTGATGTAATTTACAAGAGATAAATCCGTTTAAAAGTGTTTAATTTCAATACTACTACTACTCAGCGCATGACCCACTGCTAAGTCGGGCCTCCTCCAATCACACGGAGGGTAATTAGCATACTGTGCCACGCTGAGGGGTTGGCATAAGGTTTGGATGGATGGATTGTAAACATGAGAAATTGTGTATGAAAGGTGTGACTGTAGATATGGCGACTGATAGGTGTGTATGGAGACTACCACCTAGCGTGGGACAGGAATCGTAAGATGATGATGATGATGATAATGGTAACTGTAAATATGAGGATTTATAAGAGTTTTGTGATAAAACCTACGTAAATAAAGTTAATTTTGAGTTTGAGTTTGAGTTCTATTCCTTCTCTTGCCTAGCCGGAATTCGGGTTTCGGTATTCTTTCAGTAAGGTTACTGAAACTATTAAATTGTTTGCTATTTATACCAGGTAAGGCTTTACCGATAACGATGGTGATGTCAATCGACGCGGAACTACGAGAAGAACACCCTTTCTTTTTGCATTCGGGGTAATATCCTTTATGGACTGGACCCGCCGGCGTGGGGATGGCCGGCGGGGGGTGTGTGGGTGTCTCCTCCGCCCCTGTGGGGAGGCGAAGGCATACCCACTACACGTCCCCGGGGTGTACCGTCACGCGCATCCTCCTCTGGAGCAATTAAAGCTCCGGTGCCATGCCCAGTACACGCGGCGTGGCACCCTTCGCCCCGGGGTCTCTTCTCCTATGGAGGAGGGATATCCCCTAATCCCTCACCCGGAGACCCCGTGAAGACGTTCCGAGAAGAACACCCTGGACCAACCTAAAACCCCATAAAAATTTGGCCAGCGGTAATTATGTGGTTACGACTGCCTTAGAAGATAGAATGCTATTCTACCATGTATAGCAGTTGTAACCGGGCCTGATGATAGACAGCAGAGGCAGTCGTTTCTTAACCTGAGGTGCTCTTTGGTTACGCATAGTTCGCTAGACTACGGCAATCCATTTCCATAATACACAACCATATCAAAGACTTGGAGCAACTGTTACACAGCATTATTAATGAACTCACTAACTAAGGCCTAATAACTGGAAATCAGTATTCAATATTCACACAATCCTAGAGTACAGTCAAAGTGAAATTGTCAATCAATATCAAAGTTAATTTCAATAGATTGTAATACTGTAACAACATTTGAAACGTAATACCCCCAAAATTTAATTAACCTCGCCAAGTTGTTACCAATTTACTTAAATTAAACCTCTAACCAAGATCTAAACATAATGAAACCAGCCGAAATAGAATAAACTAAAGTTATTTAACTTGGAATGTAAACATCGATTGTGGTATCACAATCTATGTTAGTTTCAATAATTATTTGTGGGCAAACGAAATAATTGAGCAATGTCACGCAAGAGGAATTTTTTTAAGGATAAGAGAGACTTTACCGTATGGTGACGGATTTAGGATAAACAGTGTCACCAAGACTCTCCCCCATAGTGGGGGCCTCACCCACTAAACCTCCCCGGGGTGCTCCAACTCGCGTCCTGTTGCGGCATTGTGCGATCTGATGCACAACCACGCCGCCGCAGACGAGGAGGCCCTCCTCCTCTCCTCAGGCTCCTTACGAGCACTTGACGTCCTGCCGTGGGCACCCGGCAGGACGTCGCTTCCCCTCAGATCCCGTTTGGGGCGAGACATCCCCGTACCCCGCCCTGGGATCTCCTATGTTTCGCCGTGTGCGTGGACGGCGTCTCCTCGGGACCTGATCTCCATTCGGGGGCGATCCACCGGAGGCCTAATGTACCAACCCGTTTGGGCAGCGTGGCACACTCGGCTGAATTACCCTTCCTGTGATGGAATCAGGAGGCCGGAATCAGCAGTGGTTCATTTAGGAGCTAGATAGTAGCAGTAGATACTTTGCAGAAACCTTTTTACAATGTTTCCCACCACGATTCTGCTTGTCAGTATTACGAACGCTTAATGCGAGTAACATTTCTAAACTGATTTCGATAATCGAATAACGTAATACGGTAAATACGCATAAAAAATTAAATTAAAAATTTAAATAAACCCCCGACACAATAACCTTTAAAACGGGGGACCAGGGGTCAGGTAATAAATAAGTAGGAGTGGTCCCCCAACGCGAAGTATTTATTTTTATTTTTTACTTTTTAAAGGTTATTGTGTCGGGGGTTTATTTAAATTTTTAATTTAATTTTTATTTTATACTTTTTATAGGTACATACTTATTATAATGTAGATTTTGTTAAATTGCACGTGATGCGCTTTCATTTGAGAACCCACTCGATTATATTTATATTATACTAGCTTTTGGGCGCGGCTTCGCTCGCGTGGACTTCGAACCCGTGTTTATCTCTATGCATTTTTTTTATGAATATAAAAGTGGTTATTGTGACTAAACTATGATAGTTAGATATGTGCTCTCGCGGACTTTTTTGTAGATTTTAATAAGACCTACAAACTCGTAGTACTTCATTTTGTTCTATTGTCTATCGTTTTTGCAGCGCACGCATAAATAGGTTTTCGATTTTACACCTTGGGTTACAAAATCGCAATTTTCATACGGATCCCTAATTCTTTTGAAAATAAAATATAGCCTATAACCTTCCTCGATAAATGGACTATCTAACACTGAAAGAATTTTTGAAATCGGACCAGTAGTTCCTGAGATTAGCGCGTTCAAACAAACAAACAAACAAACAAACAAACTCTGCAGCTTTATATATTAGTATAGAGTATAGATTCTTCCCCACTTTCACCCCTCATAACTTTTAAACGGCTCACCCGATTTTCATCAATCATGTCTAAGAACACTCGCCCGTACCTTTCATACAAAAAAACTTTATTGAAATCGCTTCATCCGTTCGCGAGCTACGGTGCCACAGACAGACAGACAGACCGACAGACAGACCGACAGACAGACAGACAGACACGTGAAACTTATAACACCCCTCTTTTTGCGTCGGGGGTTAAAAAATAGTGCCACCCTATTTTGATGAATCTCCAATTTTGGGTGATCCACAATCGTAATTTAATTTTTATCTACTTTGGAATCCTTAAATATATTGACACAACTTTTCATATGGTTACATAATATAATAATAAAAAGCCACCATTTTTGAAAAATAATTGAATCCCTTATTCAATTAGAGCACCCACACTAACACACTAGTTCGGTCCTTTCCTCGAAATATTGAGTATTATTTCATTAATAAAATCGCTTGGAGTCTACTAATAATAGCGAGATTAGCCTAGACTCAATTAATAACGCTAGGCTGGAAAGAAAAATACTAGTTGAGTTCCAGATATAATTACATTTTGATATTATTTTCTACTACTACATGGATATTGATAATGGAATATTGATTTTATCTTAGCACTAAAGTACCTTATCAAATAATATCATGTTTATTAATTCTAGACCCCAAAGATCTTGTGATCTACCATCCCACGTCTCACCCCACATAGATGGCTGACTACTGAATCAGGTATTCTACAATATCATGAAGCGAAATTAGCCAAATGAGCGGCCCGGTCAGACAGTTTGGTCCACTATTTGTATAAATTATTCCTTCTCTTGAGGCTGTGATTGTTTATTTCTTACGTTTTTACTTGGGCTTTACGTGTCAAGTTGTTTGTCCGCGATGAACTCCTAAATTACTTAATCGATTTTAATCAAATTTGCTCACAGTATGCAGTTTGATCCAACTTGCAACATAGGATAGTTTACATTTCAATTTATAATTTAAAATATAATTTTATTGCAAATAATTTGTCTATCATTTAGTAGTCACAATTACATGTTAGCTCCAAACGATTCTAACGGATGGCAATATTTGTTGCATGTTTTGAGTAAATTACAATAGATTGCGCTATGTTCAAAGTTACATTAATGTATGTTAACGTTAAATGTAATAAAACAAAAACCTTAGCCACAGCAACGCGTGGCAGTTTTAATATAGAATTCGTATTTCTTTGTGCTTACTAACAACATCAAACGGTTGAAAAGTGCAGTCACTACACCACGTAACTAAACGAAAAACAATTGCAGCAAGAAGTCTGCGAACTCAGAACTCCATTTAATTCGATTTACTCTGAAACTGAGCAGCGCAGTAAAGTTGCTAACTATAAATCAAACAATGGATAAAGTGGTTTGGATAATGTTAGTATAAGCTCCGAACTTTTGTGTGGATCAGGAGATTTGCAAGTTTTTGTAAAATTTCGCAACGCCCAGCGTGAATTTCTAGAAGTTTTAGGATTCGAATTAAACAGGCGAGGATTAAGTGATGTCTGACGTGCTTCATCTTTTGAAACAATTGTAACCTTGCTCAAGGAGTTTATGAAAGATAATCGCACTGGTCTTACGGTGCTATCATTTAGGCTTACAGAACAATGAATACTTAATACTATTGTTGGGTTACCTTTTTTTAATTAGTTTTGAACCTTATATTTATTTATATTACCTTGAGCGGGACAATGGCAGGAAGATAATGATGAAATGGATTAAGTGGTCAGTTAGAACGAGTCTTTCATGATATACGGGTAGTTTGTACATTAAATACCTGTAGTGATATATTTATTCTGTCAATACAGATTTAACAATCTTGAATGGTCGATGTTTCTATTTCTTGTTTTTGCTTAAGGAGCTGAGGTTAGTGTAGCGAAAAAATCTAGACTAACAAACCATTTGTTAGTGTCTAGTCTGCGAGATTTTTTGTTTTGCTGATGTTTCACCATTGTAATGAAAGTTTCTTGATGTATTTTCTAGAAAACACAACGTTTAAGATTATTTGAAGAGTATATTTTTACAATATACTATTTAGGGGACGATCTACTATTCAGTTTTGGTAATTATCACACTGCATATTGACAATGTTATCGATAGTATGCGTATTATTTCAATTAAAAATCAATTCAGCCAAAAGACGTACACTGCTGGACATAGGCCTCCCGCAAGGATTTCCAGAGCCCCCCACATCCATCGCTTTCCTGCGACCATAACCAGGTCGTCGGTCCACCGTATGGGAGGCCTACCAGCACTGCGCTTTCCGGAACTCTGTCACCATTGATGGAGCCCACAGTGCGCAATCACGTGTCTGTACTAAATAATGTCATCATTTGCAACACCCACAAAGTCAATTAAATGCTGTAAATATTGTAGACTAACAAGATTAACTACATATCTATACTCTATACTAATATATAAAGCTGCAGAGTTTGTTTGTTTGTTTGTTTGAACGCGCTAATCTCAGGAACTACTGGTCCGATTTCAAAAAATCTTTCAGTGTTAGATAGTCCATTTGTCGAGGAAGGTTATAGGCTAAATTTTATTTTCAAAAGAATTAGGGATCCGTATGAAAATTGCGATTTTGTAAACCAAGGTGTAAAATCGAAAACCTATTTATGCGTGCGCTGCAAAAACTATTGACAATAGAACAAAATTATGTACTACGGGTTTGTAGGTCTTATAAAGATCTACAAAAAAGTCCGCGAGAGCACATATCTAACTATCATAGTTTAGCCACGATAACCGATTTTATGTTCATAAAAAATATGCACGGGTTCGAAGCCCACGCGGGCGAAGCCGCGCGCAAAAGCTAGTATATAATAAACGCTATATGTACCAAGTGAATAGTATCTATGAGATGTAAAGGAGTAGAGGTGCAATTAAAGCTAGGAACCGTTAGAAACACACAATTAAAATTAACTAAGCAAAAACGATACTACAGAGAGAATAATTTTAAGAAACTCACTGTTTTGAAATGGCTTCGGAAACTTCCACACAAAATCACAAAGCCGTCTTGATGAACAGGTTTAAAATATCTGTCAAAATCGAATCAACGTTTGCAAATGGTTCTTAAGTACAATGGTGAAATGTAAGATTCAATTACCATCACTAAGAAAGTGAACTCTAACAATTGTTTGAAAGTGTCAACCTTAATCTACACCATCAATTTAAGGCTGCTTAGGGTGATCGAATAGGTGAAGCTACTCCAAAAATCCTAGGATTGTTTGACCTAAATTAAAAATAATAAAGCTTACTGTATTTGAATGAGTCACTCTTTATAGTCATGTTATTTTTTTACTAATTGACTGCCTCGTTGGTCTAGTGGTAAGATGTGCCGCCTTTGGATCAACGGGTCCCGGGTTCGATTCCGGGGTCGGGCAAGTGTCTTTGTCTAAACCAGAGGCACTGGCTCAGAGTCTGGGTGTCATTTCTATCTATAATATGTATGTATTTACAAAAAAAAAATTATATAAGTAGTTTATCACCCATCTCGTTACCATAACACAAGCATTAAGTTGCTTAGCTTGGGACGACATGGCGTTGTGTGAAATGTCCAAGGATATTTATTTATTTATCTACCACTTTGATTTACTAATAAACTATTACAAAATTTGAATGGGACAGTATTTTAAGTATACTATTAGAAATCTCACAGACACCTGATTTATCGATATAATCTTATGCAAAGACCTTTCCGTCTGTACGTCGAAGTAGAGCGCCAACGTAAGGATTTTTTTACTTCTATACAAGTGACATCCTTTTTATACGCGGAGAATTTTCTTCCTGTCTTACATTCATATGATGCTGCTGCTTAACTCGCAAAAACTAAAACCTTGTTAGATCGGATTTGGTTTTAGTTAAACTGTAACGTTCCACAGACTAACAGTGGCCAGGACGTCGTCACATACATAGGTTTCGCAATCACAGCAAAGTGGCGTCTATCATTATCAACAGATCATCTTTAGACCTGGTAGAGGTTCTGTCAGTATGGCATCAATAGGCTGTTTTACAATTGAATCAAAAACATGAAATGGCAAATTTGTTTAGCGTTTGCAGGCTGCTTTCAATTCTCCTCCCGCCTTTTAAGACCCCTTCGGGTTTCGGTCGGTTTAATGCACTTAAAATATTCTATAGTGTCATAAAAGGCGCTCAAGTTATGAGGCCCCGCGGTATCGAGACAACTTTAGTGATGTGCTGAAACGGTGGTTATCAATTTGTTTTTATGATGCATTTGCAAAATGGATCGTAATTTAATAACAGGAATTTATGTTTTTTATGTTTATGTTTTTAAGAAACGGTAATTTTTTTAAACTAGTGCATCTGGGTTTTCTTGATAGTAGCTTGTGGATGCCAGCAATATCATAGGTATTACACGCATAAACGATCCTCTTCATATTAAGGAAGATTCCCCTGTACTGGGTTTAAATTGTATCGCGGGGTTTTTTTGCAAACATCGAAACTGCGAATCAAAATTTTCAAGTGAAGCCTAACATTTAACAGGCTTTAAAAATACATCCATACAATGTATAGCAAGGATCTCCAAAGACGAAAACATGGGCAAAGTACTGCGTTTAAGTTAGACTGCATATCGCGAACCTCGCCGATTTTTTGCACATTATCCCGTCACTATGCCAAAAGACCACCAGGGATTAATATAGAAACTAGTTTTAGTATGGAAGCTACAGAGAAGATATTATGCTGTAATTCCAAATCCAGAGAGCGTCATATATTATAATGTAGGCGCTTTAATTTTGATCGATGTTGTAAGTGACTCGGTTGCGGTACTTTTGGGAATTAGAGAAATTCCAGTCAAGTCTCAAGGATATGTGTACATTAGGTTGAGCTAACTTGACTAAGCTAACTCAATAACCAACTTGGTATGAGACATATTTGTAGTACATTTTATTACCTTTGAGGTATCGAAGTCAAATGAGTTGGGATAAATAGAAGATTTTCAATTTAGTAAATTTTATTTTCGATTTCATATATTATGTCTATAACATGTTTAGAATACACAATGTCACCACCCCCTTCCATTTTGAGGGTGCTGTAGGAGACATCTAAAGGAACACAACATACAGACTACCTAGTCACAAGAGGATGGAAACTCGATACAAACCGGTCTGGCCAGCGTGATAGTATGCTAAAATGATGATCATCATTCAGCCCATAAATAATCCAGTAATGAGTCGGGCCTCCTCTCAATTGCTGGAGGGAAATTAGCGTACTGTGCTGGAACACAAGTTGGTACAGGGTTTGCATCACCTCCTCGACCGTGCTGCCACCTTGTTGTAGTGAGGGGGCTTGCGTGCTTTTATGATCTGTTGGTGCCATACCGGCTCAGGGTCACCCATGCCGGGCACGCCCACGGGGAGAGGCCAGACGAAGAGTGGCACACGCAGTCGTGGTGGGTTTTGGCTCTGGGGACTCCTCTGTCCTCAGAGTTGCCTCGGAATCCTTAAACTGCCGCGACACACGGCGTGGTGATGCAGTGGAGGGCGGCCAGACGTTGAGGCCAGGGCTACCACAACTAGCAGCGGAGGGGCTGCCAGGCAAGCGTGCCACGGCTGCCGCCGCAACCGCGTGGGTCTGGCGCCAATTCATCACGGGCACCTGACGGGGGCACATGCAATGTCCCGCACGTGCCTCTCGGTGGGTTGGGGAGCGTTCAGAGCTCCCCATCAAAGCGTGGGACCCCATCAGCGTCACGGAGCATGCTCCTCCATCGGGGGGAGTGAAACCCGTGGTCCTGGCGTTTAGAGGTCGGGTATCCATGAAGATTTCCAAAAAAAATCGATCGAACCTTGCGTTCCTTTAGTCGCCCCATAAGACACCCTCAGGATAATGTGGGTAGGTGACATTGTATCTGACTTTGAGCCTTTTAACGGAGCGATCATGTCTCTGTACTATATGTCACGTATGCATACAGATTAAGTAAAGTTTGCTTATTAAGCCTTGAGACTTAAATTCAAAATTGAAAAGTATCACTCTCAAAGTATCTATAATGTAGAACTCAATAATGTTTTCTGATTGCATATTACACACAATTTAATGTTGCAGTTCAATCATAAATTCAAAACAAACAAACGTCAATCGATTGCATCCATTGCGCTGCGATGTACACGATCCAAAACGGGTTTCGATATATCGTTGCCAATATCGATAATAAAATTCGAGCATTACATGCGTGAATTTGCAGGGATGTTCTACATAAAATATAATTTCATTTATTCGAATATGGATTCGGATAAATAAATACTATTTCATTAAGTTTCAGAATAGTTTCGGCTATTTTATTTTTTAACTAGCTTTTGGGGGCGGCTTCGCTCGCGTTGACTTCGAACCCGTGCTTATCTCTATGC
The DNA here is from genome assembly GCA_905475355.2 of Clostera curtula. Taxonomy (NCBI): domain Eukaryota; kingdom Metazoa; phylum Arthropoda; class Insecta; order Lepidoptera; family Notodontidae; genus Clostera; species Clostera curtula. The sequence continues at coordinate 2,471,693 of FR997796.1, read as the reverse complement.
ATTTTTTTTATGAATATAAGAGTGGTTATTGTGACTAAACTATGATAGTTAGATATGTGCTCTCGCGGACTTTTTTGTAGATTTTAATAAGACCTACAAACTCGTAGTACTTCATTTTGTTCTATTGTCAATCGTTTTTGCAGCGCACGCATAAATAGGTTTTCGATTTTACACCTTGGGTTACAAAATCGCAATTTTCATACGGATCCCTAATTCTTTTGAAAATAAAATATATAACCTTCCTCGATAAATGGACTATCTAACACTGAAAGAATTTTTGAAATCGGACCAGTAGTTCCTGAGATTAGCGCGTTCAAACAAACAAACAAACCCTGCAGCTTTATATATTAGTATAGATATAGATAATGGACATTTTAGCAAAACCAAACCTTAAAGTCTTGCTAACAAAATAACAAATAATAACAAGGATATTTATTTATTTATTTAATTGAGTTGATTCATTTGAGCTCTTCTGACAGGTAAAATATATCCTTTTGGGTTTGCTTAAATCCTACAGTAATCATCTTTTGTTATGTATTATAAAACTAAAAGACTTCTTTACAAAAAAAAATATTATTAACAAATTATATCTGGACCTACTATAATTATCTTCGGCAACACATGACCCTGAAAACCGTGATACACTATCATCACTAGCAAGTCTAGGAATTGGTCAACTAACAACTCTAGGAGTTCAAAACAGCAAATAAATGTTGCATGTTGATCACATTAAGTTTAGATTTCTTGTAAATCTTAGTTTCGGATATCCGACAGTTTCGGCGTCACACCATCCCTATTACAACTAGTGAACGATATTCGTACGTATCACAGCAGTTCCGAGTCGTCGCGAATCGATCTGATAATCGATGTTGGCTCGCGTGATTACGGCGTGTTTGCTCGTTTGTGCCCGCTGATTGCGAAACGTCAAATTGAATAATCGTGTTGCAATAATTGCCAGCAACATTTTCACTGTTTACACGCGTTTGTTAGTCTGTGAGATTTACATAATTTACAGAGTGGGCACTGTGATTGTTCGTGGCTGTACTCACCTTGCGATTTTCGTATCAGCGGCATCACGATTGACGATTATGAATAATCGATATTGTTTGTCTTATAAATAATGCATGAATGATTTATTATTTAAATTATGACTTTGCAAGCAGTAATGTCTCATTTATGATTGACATCGTGTTAATTGCTGTTTACGTTATTATTATGGGTAATTGCTGTGGAATTGACAGATACGTTGAAATAGGCATTAAAGTGTTGTAGTTGATATTTATAATTACTTAGTGTATCTGAATTGTAAGAATGAGGAATTGTGTTTGAAAGGTGTGACTGTAGATATGTCGACTGATAGGTGTGTATGGTGGGAGACTACCACCTAGCGTGGGACAAGGGTCGCAAGGTGATAATGGTAATTTTAATTATGACGATTTATACGAGTTTTGTGATAAAACCTACGTAAATAAAGTGCCTTTTGAGTTTGAATAATATCATATTTTCTTGTGTTTATAACGAATCATCATGTGGGTTTCACGCAAGGGATCTTATGAACTAGTTAGAAATAATTCATCAAATGAAAAAAAAAATCTTGCTTGACCAGCCCACTGTAACAGTATGGTACTGTAGACTGGAAGGAGAGAACACTGGTAACTGGGCCAAAATTATGGTGATGGCTTTCTATTGTCTCATATCGCCACGACCTATCGCGTATCTTACAGAGACTATAGATCCATTATTGCTGATGTTTCCAAATTTTTTTTTTTTATACATAATAACTCTATGAGGTCCAAACATAACATTCACTGTATTACGAAAAGGTCTAATCAACTCACCCTGACATAATAATCAAGATACATCCAGAGCGCACTATACGCAATCGTAATAAAACAAACAACAGATGTGGTTGTTTCCTAATCAGTTATTCAGCAAGCGTCACCATTCGTTATTCTCTGCACGGGGTAACAGCAAACTCATTAGCAGTGTGAGAACTTCAAAGAAACGTTGTAATTTAAACACTATTTTGTACCAAAAATATGAGGTTAGGAAACGCTTTGACAGGTCTAACACTGCAGTCGTCATGCAGCAACATTTAGTATAGAAAAGCCACTTTAAATACAGTCACATAAAATCTAATATGAAACATTTCATGCCTATACGATGGATTTGCCACCAGGTTGAACGAGGACTACGGCTGAAACGCCGAGAAACGAGAATGAGAAACTCTATCTTTTTCCTTGTCAGTTTAAGAGATTAGTCTCAGACATCTACAATGACATCGTAAAATGTCCCTTTGCAAAACTTGCTTTATGCGAAACAATAAGTCAGAATCAAGACACGGATCAACCCGCGCACGATAATAGTTCGTATGCTGTGGTCATATAATTTAGTAGTGTAGTACTGTAGTGAAGCACTTCATGACACCTGCATGCACCGTGATCATTAAAAAGTCAAGCACTCAATTTGCGTTGTAATGACATCATGACGTTTATAACATAGTTTAACAAAATGAGGCCGGATTGAGATACTGCTTTCGTTACTGTGGCGATGTACGCAAACAGTGCGTACACGTAAGTTTAACGCACACGTCAAAACGTACTCTGTTTGAAGAAATTAAGCGGTCCCGGATAAATCAGTCAAGGGTACACGATTTGTTTGAGGTACGTACCGAAATAGAATGCTGCCATGTAATATTGTCGCCTAAGTCTGTTGTAAGAGTATGTATAGATGTTCGTATTTCATGGAGTCTCGTGTGTAACAGTCACATGTTATTCAGGTCATTAAAATAAAATCAATTTTGTCAAAAATGTAAGTTATAGCTTGTTTACATATTATCGCTGTCTCATTCAATACGATAATGCTTTAACTAATCTGCGAGTCAAAATCAAGAATAGATAGGTACTACCAAAACTGGTATGTATAATGAATATCAACATATTTATATTTATACTAATATTATAAAGCTGCAGAGTTTGTTTGTTTGTTTGTTTGTTTGAACGCGCTAATCTCAGGAACTACTGGTCCGATTTCAAAAAATCTTTCAGTGTTAGATAGTCCATTTATCGAGGAAGGTTATAGGCTATATTTTATTTTCAAAAGAATTAGGGATCCGTATGAAAATTGCGATTTTGTAAACCAAGGTGTAAAATCGAAAATCTATTTATGCGTGCGCTGCAAGAACTATTGACAATAGAACAAAATGATGTCCTACGGGTTTGTAGGTCTTATAAAGATCTACAAAAAAGAGCACATATCTAACTATCATAGTTTAGTCACAATAACCGATTTTATGTTCATAAAAAATATACACGGGTACGAAGCCCACGCGGGCGAAGCCGCGCGCAAAAGCTAGTGTATTAATAAATATTACAGAAGGCGGATCACCCTTCAATGTTTCGGACTGTTCTCTGTTGAGTCGGGTCTACTCGACTTAGCAGTGGGTCATCTATAGGCTGAGTAGAGAGAGACCAACATTGACACAGATACGAACCTTCAAGTTGCGACAAGACCACGAGAATATTGCGCAGTCGAGGTTTAAAATTTTATTATAAACCTAATGAACTTTAACAAAAACACTTTGTTTGAAGTTTGTACATAAAAATGTACATCTTTAAGATGTTTTACTTATTTTAATTTTATGTATAAATATTCATGTCGGCGAGGGACCTTGAATAATTTAGGTTTTGTCAAAATGCTCGCTAGACTAAGAGAGTTTCAATTAAGATAAGTGCTATCGTAAATCTATCACTAAAATTGGGTCCACATCGTGGCAAATTTAAAAGTTTTTTTTTTAAACGGAAATCCCTGCACTAGGACCTTTATCGCGAGGGCAGTTTACAAACATGAAAGTCACGACTACAAATGATAACCAGACTCAGAGCAAGTGCCTCTGGATTACACAAAGACACTTGCCCGGCCCTGGAATCGAACTAAGACCCCGTGATCCAAAGGCCGCGCATCCAACCCCTAGACCAACGAGACAGTCAATAAAGAAAATCTAATGCTACCAGTCCATTCTGAGGGTGTATAAGGGACTAAAGCAATGCAACAGACAAAGAACCAATCTGTAAGAGAAGGAAATCTTGCTGAAATGCCCAGGCCAGGCCAAAACAGCTAGCACAGCATAACGGATTCCCTCCATCAAATTTAAGTTGGTCATCCACATGCTGCTTATTTCTTTTTGTAAACAAGACCAATAATTTAAAAAAAAAGCAACTACAGAGTTTCCTGCCGGCTCTTCTCTGTAGAGCAGCCTTCCGAAACGGCGGTAGTTTCGGCATGAATGTGAGTGAACGCAGGGATTGTGAGCGATCAGGGGAGATGGAGGGATTGTAGGAGTGAAGAGTTGTGTGTGAAAGGTGTATATGTAGGTATGACGACTGATAGGTGTGTGTGAAGACTACCACCTAGTGTGGGACAGGGGCCGTAAGATGATAATGGAGTTTATAAATATGACGATTTATAAGAGTTTTGTGATGAAACCTACGTAAATAAAGTTCCTTTTGAGTTTGAGTTTAAGCCGAGTTGGGTGAATTCTCGGTCACCGGTTGTAATGATGATGATGATGATGATATCAAAGGGATCCATTTGATGCATTAAAACGCTCATTTACAACCTTGCTGCGTGAGAATCTTAAAAGCTGCAAATGCATAGTGATTAAATGAAGATCGGACTTAAAGATAGTGTAATGAAAGATTATTGGAGACTGATAACGTTAAGACTACGCTTATTTAGAGTTTATCTATGTAGAAGTATTTAAATATGCTTCAGTGTTTGTATTATAATGTGCAATAACATTTTTAATATCCAAAGTGTAATCGCACGTAGTATTAAATGAAGTTTCAAATATTTAATCTGTTTTGATGAAATTGAAAATAAGTCAGTTAAATGAAACACCTAAATATTAGAATAGAATAGAAAATGCTTTAATGTTTATACCAATTATGGCGTTCACAATCGTCAATTAACGTCAATTTTATAACACTACTACCAGGTGGGAAGCACCAACAGAGACCTGACGGAAGAAACTCAGTGACGCTTGTTATTTTTTAAACGCCACATTACGATGACCGTGTCGTCGTAGTCGTTTCAGCCCATGAGTGACCCACTACTGAGTCGGGCCTCCTCCAAATTTCTGGAGGGAAATTAGCCTACTCCGCCACGCTGGCCAGACGGGTTGGCACAGGGTTTGTATCAAGTTTTCCTTCTCTTGCGGCTACGTGATTTGCCTTTCATTTGCGTTCCCTTCGTCGCCTCTTACGACACCCTCGGGATGGTATGGGTTGGTGACACTGTGTATTCTAAATCATATAACTAACTAGTTTCGAAATATTAATCATTTTATTATTACATAGTATAAAACGAAAGTCGCTGTCGTCTGTCCGTCCCGATATATGCTTAAATCTTTAAAACTACGCAACGGATTTTGAAGGGTTTTTTAATAGATGAAGTGATTCAAGAGGAATGTTTTTTATTTATTATACATGCATAATTGCACCTGTTCGAAGCCGGGCGGGTCGCTAGTTTTATAATAAGAAAAAGATAGTGTAATTAATCCTTGGATCCAGAGACGACCAACCCCAAATAGTGGCACCTGTTCATAAGCATTACGGATCTGGCAGCCATCGATCTCCTCAACCATATTAAAGGGAAGTGGTCAACCCGCCACACGTCGCTATTATTGCATGCTTTTGAAAATGAACTACTGATTAGTCATGCCTCCTATTTTTCTGCCACGCTGGCCAACGTACGCTTTTTAGGATAGTAAAAAAAATGTATGCGATTGACACAACCTGTCAATGTCAACTCCATACATTTGTCTACCTATTCTATGAAAGCGAACATTTCAAAAGCCACATTTCTAGGCCCCCAGAGTACCTGTCAGGTTGTTCTTATCTTGCCCCTAGACAATTTACTTATCCAATGCCTATAATCAGCTCTTCTTCCTCCCTTCCATACGGTGATGGATTTGGATACATAGTGTCACCACCTCATTCCATCCTGAAGGTGTCGTAAGCCGACAAAAGGAAATGACAAGGCTGAAAATGAAATGAGAAGGAAACTTGATAGGAAATAAAGTGCCAACCCGTCTGGCCAGCGGGCCACAGTAGGCTAATTACCCTCCCTCCCTGCGATGAGAGGAGGCCCGACTCAGCATTGGGTCTGGCCTCCTCCAGTAGTAGACGTAATAGTAGTAGTATGTATAACATTGATATACAGGGTGTAACACAAAACCTAAATCGTAAAATTGTGTGTTGTCTGTCATATTTTATTGTGGTTTCTGTGTTTTCATTAAAGTGTACTCTAGCTATCTTATCTACTTTAACCGAATTGTGTGGTTAACCAATATTCCCATCTAAGTCCACAATTTTGCATGACACTTTCAAAATTCCGATCCCGATCCGGATCGATCTTATTCGGTATTCATAGGGTGACCTCATCTCACGCAATCAGCTGTACAAACGCGAAAATATATTCGACAAACATAAACATTCAGAATGCGTACCGAATTCGGACGTATCCGACCGAAATCCAGCGGACTGCTCAATTAGGAGACTACCAATAATGAGTTGTCAAAACAAGGGCCTCGCCCCGCACACTTGTAAACCAATCTTACATTGTAAACTTTAAAGTCAATATTCGCGTGTCATTGCAATCCGTGGATTTAATGCCAAAGTTGAATTGTGAAAGTTCGGTTCTCGTTGCGTAGGATTTGTTTAAAGTTTAAGCCGAATCCGGCAATTAGTGTGTTCGTGCGTTTTTTTTGGATTTAATATAATTTCGTTTCATTTCGGTCGGACAGTCGCTGGAATGGAATGAGATTGTTATTCGGGGTGGAAACTTTTAATATTTCAGAGTATTTTTTTCCTGAGCGGTGTCGTGAAACAGAGTGCTTTGCTTGATTAAATTACGGGAGTGTACGATATGAAAATGTAGCTGGAACATTGCAGACGATTTTGTTGTAATAACTTCCTTTTAAAATTATTATGTTATTAACATTTTTAGTTAATGTCAAGTTATGCGTTATTCTTTTGACATTTTAGTTTTTTTTTTAATTTTTAACACTTAAATTTTATGTTTTTTTATTTTTGTCATTTTAGTTTTTTTAATTACCACATGTGACGCTCAGTCTTCTGGTTCTGATGGTTAGCGGTTTTCTGTGGAGGATTGCACTACCAAATTCTCGGTAAAGGACTCATGTTCAGCTACATGATACAAAATTCTCAGGACGAAATGGCTTGGTGTGCTTATATTCTATCTACCTACTACCAAACAGCAAAATCAAAATTCGTTTATAGAAGTTGGCTAATTTGAGGACTTTAAGGTGAATGTTCCAGGGTAGCCCGCGAAATTCAAATTTTCTTACGTTTTTTGCAAATTTGCAGGACAGTGCTAGGTTGTATGTTGATTAAAATGTTATTCGCGGCTGTAAGACGTATGTAGTTATAGAATTATAATAATTAATACAATCGAGGGTCCAAGCTCATAAAGGTGCAAAAATGACTTTGAGCGTGAAAAAGTTTTTCTGCAAATTGCAAAAAACGTAAGAAAATTTGAACTCGCGGGCTACCCTGGAACATTCACCTTAAGGCTGGGATAAGACAGATTTGTGAGAGCAAACTCGTGCCATAGTTGCAAAGGGCCAAAAACATCAACAGCATCTAGTCAATGCCTTCGTTTCCTTTGGTCACTTGAACCAAATTTTCTTTCTTTATCCTTCTGAATTCCTGGACACGATATAAAAAGTCAAAATATTTGATTACTCTTACAAAAAAGACATGAATCATTCGAGTCACCAATCACTCCAACTTGAAAACAGTATTTCAAATGGAAGAACTTCTGCGACAGGGTGGAATGTCAATTTTAATAGCATCATTATTAACCTTCGTATAATTTCCTCGAGAATGATTGATGATGGCTGACGCCAAGCGCAGAAAGTTGCTGCCAGTTGTAAACATTACAACAGTAGGCAATATCTGAACTGTATTCTCCATTTAATTTTTAATAATAAAATGCTAATCTCCGTTGAGAACATTTCAATTAGCATTTTATTAAATTCGGACTGACGTGTTATTATTACAAACGAATCCTCAGTGAAAATATATAAACAAATAAAATTATGCGGTCGTAAATTAAGGCATTTTTTTAATTTTTGCGTAATTTTTTATGTTGGATTTACACGACAGTAATAAAACAAAAACAACCGTGACCACAATAATAAAGTTAGAGTGATAATAATATATAATAATCTTAAAACATATGTTTCCTTTTTATGAATTTTAAGTATAAAATATATTTAAATCACTACATAGTATAAAACAAAGTCGCTGTCGTCTGTCCGTCCCCATGTATGCTTAAATCTTTATAACTACGCAACGGATTTTGAAGCGGTTTTTTTAATAGATAGAGTGACTGAAGAGGAAGTTTTAAATAATATAAAACTAGTGGCCCGCCCCGGCTTCGCCCGTGCAAAGTGGGGGTGGGTTATAAATATAAACCTTCTTCTTGAATCACTCTATCTATTAAAAAAAACCGTATCAAAATCCGTTGCGTAGTTTTAAAGATTTAAGCATACATAGGGACGGACAGACGACAGCGACTTTGTTTTATACTATGTAGTGATTGTAGAGAAACACTGATAAATTTAGAGGTTCATCATCGCATCGCTCGGGCAGGTCGCTAGTTAAGAATATACAACACAAGTGAGAGTCAAATTCAATTATCTGATGCAACTTAATAGGTGTAATAGCTACTAATAGCCTAACGGTAAATGATTTTCGGAGTTAATGAAATAAGCTACTGTCCTCTGCGTACTGTGGTTACCGTACCTAATGACGCGAGATACATCAGAAATTGAACGGATTGCGTGTCTCGATGGGGCTGAGACCCATTTGCCTGCACTTTTGCCTGAATCTTAAGCAGATGTAAGGATTACGTACGATTTTAGCCCTTAAATCATTTTCAATGCGCAGAGGAAAGGCTTAAAATTGGCTGATAAATTTAGTAAATGATTATATCACGTGAGCCAGTTTAAGAAAAAACTAGTTATGTCACGTGAGCTTCTCAAATGGCTAGAATTTCTGCTCACGTCGTTTATAGCAGTCAATTTGTTTCAAATCCAACATATTGTCGTATTTACAATAACTTTTATGGAGACATTATATCAACACACTCTGTTCTAAGACTGTCGTATGAGGCGACTAAAATAGGCAGAACGGAAAAAAATAAATATGTTTTGTTGGTGAAAATACACTTTTACCTACTCCATAAAGTACTAAACTCATAGCGAATTTACTCACAAAAGCCTTGAAAGAAGAGGCAGCCTCACCTGAAAGGACAAACATACATACATTAGACGATACACAGTAGGTAGGGGAGTGAGTTTTCCATTCAATCCCCATTTCTTTATAGAAAAAGTTGTTAAGCCCGCGCCGTTGATGCAAAAAGCGAGCGCTTTCGAGCACTCGCGTTCGAGGTCAAATTTTTGTGTGGCACAAGTATTGAGATGTAGCGATATATATAATATAATATCCTTGGACATTTCACACAACGCCATCTCGTCCCAAGCTAAGCAACTTAATGCTTGTGTTATGGTAACGAGATGGATGATAAACTAAAATAGGCTTAGTTTTTTTTTTCATTTATATATATATAAATATTTATTGATAAAAAAAAAACTGTTACGTAAGCGCTTGCCCTGTCCCAAGAATGACCCACTACTGTGTCGGGCCTCCTCCAAATTTATGGAGGGAATTTAGCCTACTGTGCCAGGCTGGCAAGACGGGTCGGTACAGGGTTTGTATCAAGTTTTCCTTCTCTTGCGGCTAGGTGATTTGTCTCTTGCGTTCCCTTAGTCGCCTCTTACGCCACCCTCGGGATGGTAAGGGTTGGTGACACTACACTGTGTATTCTAAATCCGTCACCACACGGCAGTCAAAATATAAATATATATATATATATAAAGATTTTAAAACTGTTTCATTAGTTAAGGGGCGTGGCTACGCAGGCTTACAATAATGAGTCATTGAATTCTTATTGCGAACGAAGTATAGGCTAAAAGATCACTGTTAGACAAAGACTCACTATCCGCCATTCAAATCAGTTTTACGATCCAATGCTGCGTCTGTATTAAATTCAAATACTAAACAACGTACAGGCGAGTTCGTTTATCGGTCATGTCAATCCAAATGAAGCCAATAATACGATTAAAACCATTACTTTGTTATATATGTTTCCATAAGTTAGTAAGATATGTTAATGCAAACAGTATTCAGTGACTTGTATGGCAAGGGAAGCCATGGACAGGACTCTATTGAGGCACATCTTCTACTCCAAATGTAACGCATCCACTGATGACCACGATCCTCATCCTCCCCACGACCTCCACGATGAGTGATGAAGGACCGACTAGAGAGAGAGAGAGAGAGAGAGAGATTCAGTGACTTCCGAAACTTTTGATGTGTAGGTTTATTACGAATTATGTTTTACGCTGGACACGTAACTTAAACTTCAACTGGTTATAATTGTCTAATATAATAAACTAAATGTTCATTTCCATCAATGTGTAATTGCCAAAACTTCATATGTATTATACTACCTAAAAATACTTAAAAATGCTTATATTTTGCCCCTTACCATGTCGGGTAGAGCAGGCTGCAACTAAAAATAGGCCTCCATTTAAACCCGAGTTTAGTAGGGTTGTACCAAATCTATAAAAAATATTTCACTAAATATATTATAGAAGTTAATTTTATTTATTATATTATAAGAATAAATTTGTTTATTAATAACTAGTGGCCCGCCCCGGCTTCGCCCGTGCAAAGCGGGGGTGGGTTATACATATAAACCTTCCCCTTGAATCACTCTATCCATTAAAAAAAACTGCTTCAAAATCCGTTGCGTAGTTTTAAATATTTATGCATACATAGGGACGGACAGAAGAATGGGACTTCGTTTTATACTATGTAGTGACTAGTGGCCCGCCCCGGCTTCGCCCGTGCAAAGCGGGGGTGGGTTATACATATAAACCTTCCCCTTGAATCACTCTATCTATTAAGAAAAACCGCTTCAAAATCCGTTGCGTAGTTTTAAAGATGTATGCATACATAGGGACGGACAGAAGAATGCGACTTTGTTTTATACTATGTAGTGATATACTCGTACATTAAATTATCACTTCACTTCACTTCACTTCATCATCATCATCACTATCACTATCACTACATAGTATAAAACAAAGTCGCATTTTTCTGTCCGTCCCTATGTATGCATACATCTTTAAAACTACGCAACGGATTTTGAAGCGGTTTTTCTTAATAGATAGAGTGATTCAAGGGGAAGGTTTATATGTATAACCCACCCCCGCTTTGCACGGGCGAAGCCGGGGCGGGCCACTAGTCACTACATAGTATAAAACGAAGTCCCATTCTTCTGTCCGTCCCTATGTATGCATAAATATTTAAAACTACGCAACGGATTTTGAAGCAGTTTTTTTTAATGGATAGAGTGATTCAAGGGGAAGGTTTATATGTATAACCCACCCCCGCTTTGCACGGGCGAAGCCGGCGCGGGCCACTAGTAAATAATAAAGCAGAAAGTTTATATTTATAAACTACTTTTCTATTCATAATTCTTTTTCGGTTAGATTGTTATATTATTAGTAAGTAACAAAGGCCGAGTTATGCACAGGTTCAAAACGAATGTGGGCATAAGCTGCGCGCATAAGCTAGCATAATACATATTTGCAAGAAATATAAGTATATTTCATACGTAACATAGTTATTGCCTTGCTACCAATAAGAGAATGGCGGATAAATCAACAACATAATAGTCTTAATGCCAATAAGGATTAAACAGACAGCAATTTTATGGCAGTATCAACATACAGAATATAGTTGTTACGTTGAAATAAAATAAGATAAGAGTCAAAGAGCATTATCTCTCCTCCTGTTAGTCATAGTTGTTGTATGTATTTATTAAGTATGTATATGTATGTATTAATATTTCGTATTTAAGTATCTATTGTATCTATTATGTATGTATGTACAGTATTAATATTACGTATTTAAGTATCTATTATAACTTTTTTTTTATTTTGCATTATACTTATTTTGAACATTTGTAATATTATTAATATTAAGTTTTTTACGCACTAAGCCTATTATACTTTTTCACCATCTCCTTTTGCGGGTCTACTGGAAGAGATTTCTATAGAAATAAGTAGTACCTTTGTACATAAGTTTCCTAAATGTAATGTTTCCTAAACTTTTTCTATGTGTGTACATAAATAAATAAATAAATAAATAAATAAATAATATATCATGACAGCAAAATTCGTCGGGACTACTCGGGATCTGTATAAACGGAAAAATAATGTTTTCTTTTTTAATAAAACGAAACCCCTGCATTACTTTTAACATATATCACGAGGGCAGTTTACATACATGAAATTCACGAACACAGATTTAGTGCATGTGCAAAAAAACACTTGCTCGACCCCGATTCCGGGGTACCGGGGACCCGTGATCGACGTTTAATCGAGCATTTAAATATTCATAATACCGATAATGAGACCACGTGACGAAATTTATTTGTCGAAAGAATATTTGGTGACAACCCTTCAACTGTAGAGTAACGTGAACTAGCCTAACTTTTGAAAACTGGATGTAAATGTTGTAAAACTAAACGGTTCAGTTACGAGGTTCAAATCTGAGCTATTTCATGTCAGAAGGATTTCCAACTTTGGCTATTTTTACGATTCTATTTGACGTTTAAATTTAGTTTTTCTATACATTCTGTACAACTAGTCACAACTGCACACCATGGAAGTTTTTGTTAGTCACAGATCCTCATGGATACCCCGGCCTTATGTGGGACTCCGGGGCGCGTAGATATGATAAATTGCGCCCTGACCTACCCACTAAAACTGACGGCGATCCTCGACTTCCCGACTCCAGGCCCGCGGGATTTACTCCTTCCGGTCGGGGAGTATGCTCCGCAACTCAACCACATCATGGACAGTTTAACAAAGAACATTGCTTTAATTCGGTAGATAACAAAATAAACAAAAAAAAAAATTTAACATGGAGTAATTTTAGCATAATGCATCATCCATGCACATATTTAATGATAGATAAACTATGTATGATACTTGTGTAGCAATTGATTATACAATATTTATATGGAAAAGTTAAGGTCACCGACCTATACTATCATGGAGGTGTCCTAAGAGGCGACTAACGGTTGAAAACCTAGCTGAAATACATTAAAATCTTGTTAAAACCGGTACTCAAAGTTTTATTGCAAGTGTAGTAGTTACATTAGACGTATTTCCCTCCATGAACTTGACTCAGGAGTGGGGTAGAGGCTCGACCAGGCCGGTGGGCCAGGGCTGCCACCACTAGCTACGGAGGGGCGGCCAGGCACGTGCAATGTCCCGCACGTGCCTTTTGCTGGGTTGGGGAGCGTTCAGAGCTCCCCATGAAAGCGTCCCATCAGGGTCGCGGAGCATGCTCCTCATCGGGGAGTGAGGGACACCGTTGGGGCGCAATTACCATCTTTACGCACCTCAAACTCCCACATAACTCGGCTGGTGTTTAGCGGTCGGGAATCCATGAGGTTTTCCAACGTAAAAAAAGTAGTGGGTCATTTATGAGCTGAAGTTATGATGAATGACGATATTTCATGAGTACAAACCTATATGCCTCGTTGGTCTAGTGGTTAGATGTGCCGCCTTTGGATCAACGGGTCCCGGGTTGGATTCCGGGGTCGGGCAAGTGTCTTTGTGTAAACCAGAGGCACTGGCTCGGAGTCTGGGTGTCATTTCTATCTATAATATGTATGTATTTACAAAAAAAAAAAATGTATATAAGTAGTTTATCATCCATCTCGTTACCATAACACAAGCATTAAGTTGCTTAGCTTGGGACGAGATGGCGTTGTGTGAAATGTCCAAGGATATTTATTTATTATATGGCGTCGACATGTCACTTGTATCCATAATAATTATAACGCCTCGATATACTGTAGAGAAAACAGTGGCGCTGGAACGAACTGCGCTTTGTTAACCACAATGAATAATTGAGAAATTATGTGCAGAAGCGTGATTTGAATATTGCCACTTTTCGGTTATGACCCTAGCAAATTTAGAACCCCATAAAATTAATTCAACAAAGAAGTATTTAAACGTCATAAATATCTACTACTACTGCTCAGCCCATAATAATTACCCACTGCTGAGTCAGGCCTTCTCCCATTACATGGAGGGTAATTGGCCTACTGGCCACGCTGGCCAGACGGGTTGGCACAGGGGTCTGCTTCGAGGTTCCCATTTATTGCGGCCTCTTACGACATCCTCAGAATGGAATGGGGTGGTGACTCTATGTATTATAAGCTCGTCACCATACGGTCTTAGATTTGACAAGATATAAATTTTATAAACTACATTAAAATAATTTATAGGCTTAAGTTTTCGTAATCATACAACACAAAGACAACACACAGCATTTAGATGTAAATAGGTATTTTAGAAAGATTTGTTCATCAATTGGATGCTTTAACAGTTATTGTTCCATCTGTTCCCTAGTTGATCTTTGTTCTCGGTCTCATATTACATTCTCCACCACAGATTTCATACTCTCCGCGGAGATTCGCGGGGACGTGCGGTGTCGGGCGGAGTCGGGTTACACCACTAGTCGATAAAAGGATCCTCTCGCGCGGTTCGTGTTTCGAATGTAAAAAGGGCGCTGTTTCACTTTCAACGCCTGCCTGAGCTATCACACTTTCAACACCAAACTCTATGTCTTGTCATATAAATATTAAATTAAATATTTTGTGTTACATTGTTATGTCATTTGTATGATTGCCCTTGTATGTTAATTAGAAATAATGCTATTTATAAGTTCATATCGGTAATTGTACAGTTGGCCTATGTTTTTTCAGTTTAATAAATAAATAAGTGGATCGACTGGACAACAATTGTTCTGTACAAGTTCTTAAGGTCTCCTAAGGAATGAAGACGTACATTAAACCTAATGATTACTAAATACACTTTTTTAGTAGGTACTTAATCAGTATTGTGTATGTAGTTGTGCTAGGTGTAAGGACAGGTTTTAGTCCCAGACTTGGGTGGGAACCGAAATGTAGGGAATCATTTTTTTTTATTAAAATAACAATTCCTAGTTGGTTTATTTAAAATTAATATTTATCATTATATTGTAATTTGTCAATATCTCGTAGCTCTTTCAGAAATCATAATCACTTTATATTGCATTTATCTAAATATAAAATTTGAAACTAAAAACTATAAATACACAAATATATTTTACATCAACCACTTGGGTGTTTGGGTTTAAGCTTATATTAGGAGTTTGATTACCGTTCACATTAAATTACTTTGAGTTTTATAGATTTTTTGTAAAATAATTTAAACCGTTTTATTTACTACGTGTGTGGAGTTTGGTCTCCCCAATAGTGTGAAAAAATGTTGGTACTTTATTTTTTAGCGCCCATTGGAGGGTTTGGGGTTTTCAGTAATAGATAGTTTTATTGTTTAACTGTTTTTATAGGCATTATGGGAAAACAGCGGTCGAATGTTTTTCGGGCAAATCATATATTGATGTTCATACCGTTATCGAAATATCAAATCGAAAACTAAATAAATATTATGCTTTTTACGTTAGAAATCTCCATGGGATACCGGCCGTGGGCTACTGGGGCTTCTGGGCGCGAAAAAATTGTAACTTGCGCCTGGCCTACCCATTAATCGCCTGCCTGAAACAGGGCCATAGTTATCACTCTCATGGGCATGCTCCGAGACGCGGTTGGGCGGCCCGCTCCCGCTATTGGTAGTGAATCCGACTCCATCGGCATTATCGCCACACGCCTACACCTTAACGTGTTGTGGATAGAAGAATCCCCTTAGCCAAACCTGAACCTGAACTGCTTTTGTCTGAAGTCTCCTGTGGGTCCCATCAAGTCCTGACACGCAATCCCCCTCACAACAGCACGGTCAAGAAATTTTAATATTATCTCAAGTTATCACGACTATGATAAATTTTATCAAAACAATTTTATTATACACCGCTTTATCGCGTGTGACTAAGTTTATCTATTGATGAAACTAAATAATCACAGAAAAAATGACTTGTTTTGAAAAGCATATAATTTGGCTACTATAATATTGGCCGAACACGTTTAACAATGAACTTTTACCCAAATTCTAAGTGACAAAAGGAAATGATAAGGCCGATAAACTTGCTTCAAGAAAAGGAAAACTTGATACGAAACCCTATGCCAACCCGTCTAGCCATCGTGGCATAGTAGGCTAATTATCCTGCATGTACTTGGAAGCGGCCGGACTCAGCACTGGGTAATTTATGGGTCACGAAGGAGTAGTAATAGTATGGCTACACGATATTTCTTTTTAAGATGTAATACATTATGTCGCTATTCTAGCTTTTTCCGATTGTTTGTCACTGATGTTTTGCTATGATGACGAATGTTACTAGTAAGCTGTATATTGCATAATAATTTCCAAGTAATACGCAAAAGAACGTAACGCACCCATAACACCAATGAGGATTACTCTCATACACCATTAAGATTAAACATGAAGATACCAAAGTCGTGACATTTAGAGACAATGCAAAATATGCCAGGGAAAGTTGATGCCCGATAGAATCTGAATTATGTGGAAACTACGACTTGTACTTCGCGTTAGATAAGAGTGATCATAATTGAATTGGTTGTGTCGTTTCCAGCTATCTAATTTTGGAACAATTAAATGGAATTAAATGGAAAGTTCGACATGAAATCAAAAGTCAAATCATTATTTTGTACATTTTATCACGACGCAAAATTAAACAATGTTAACATATTGAAAAAATATACTATGCAAATACATTTTACCCTCAGTTTAGAACGCGAGCACTGCTAAGCACTGGCACGAAACTGAGAAGTCATATTTAATAGTTCATCATCACGTGCTTCCTCCAATTCAATAGAAGTCTCTTTTTTAGGTCTCACTTAATGGGTAATTTATAAAAAAAGCTTTTTAACAAATAATGTGAACATACAAAAAAATCTAACGATTAAATAAAGCCAATAGAAAAACAATGCCAAAATTTAATAAACAAATGGAGTATAAATTTGAAGTCGCTTAAAAATAAAAAAATACAAATATTGTTATTCTATTTATTTGAAGCGTTCTACCAAACTTATCAACCAAAAAGTATGAACACGGTGCATATACAAATAAAAAATATTCAGGGCTGACTTAAGTCGGTTAAAATAAGGTATAAACGTCTTGTAAATTTAATCTTATCTAACATGGTCATAACATGTCATCAGACGACAAATGACGATTGCTTATCCTAATAATTGAGTCTCATCGTAGTTAGCCTAAACAGTTTAGTCTGATTCCCCAATATATCTAGAAAAAGGCATTCTATGTTATCTATTCTATTAGTTAGAAAAAAGGCATAACATCTTTTGTTTACATTCCTGTTGTGTTCGCTCCTCTATAAACAATAAGAGGCTATTGTTTCTCGACGCGCAATCA
Source organism: Clostera curtula (assembly GCA_905475355.2). Classification (NCBI taxonomy): domain Eukaryota; kingdom Metazoa; phylum Arthropoda; class Insecta; order Lepidoptera; family Notodontidae; genus Clostera; species Clostera curtula. The sequence continues at coordinate 2,454,130 of FR997796.1, read as the reverse complement.
TCATAAACCGCCTGCACATGCCTCTTCATGCTACCGTATCGTACCATTATCGTTTATGTGTTCATTTTGCTTTACCACAACAAATCGAGGTCATACATAAATCGTGAAAACGTTAAGTAACATTAAAATGTAACGTTACTTTGCTATAGAAGATGGGTGAGATCAATAGATTTGTAATAAATGGCTTTGTGATTCTCTCTCGCGTCGAATCTTCTCTAAATTCACGGGACGAAATTCGGCCACTTGACCACGATGGCCATACAGGTAAATATATCGGTATTTATTTATTTTAAGCCAGTTCGTATCATGACTTTTTTCTTGGACAGCCATAATATTTTCTATCTATATATTTGTATCGTCATATACGCCATTCTACTGTTACTGTAAAGCAACAAAAACAATTGCTTATAAGTTAATTATTTATAGTTTATTTCAATATATAATCTTCAAAGCCACTTACCGACACCGTTACCTAATCAGAAACCGTTAATCGTTACTTTTACAATTACGCTTCTCATCACATTCATAGTTCAAATTAAGCAAATTAAGAATTGTTTAATTTGAATTTAAATTAAACTATGAGGCCAAATCACAATTTAGCTAAATACGGAAACGAATTCGGCTCACCTTGCCCTCGATGTCCATTACTCAAGCTTAATTTAACAAACTACACAAGTTTTAACTTAAAAGTTCGAAATGCTTGCGCCTACTGTGTCAGTATAATCAAAACAGATTGTTTCGACAGCACAATTTATAGTGTACAGAAATGTTTTCTATTTACATCTGCTTAAAAAAAATGAATGATTAGTTTATCAATTAATATTTTTCTATTACTACAACAATACTTAAAGAACGATCTTGACAATTATGTAACTTTGAATGTGATATCACAATGTAATATCATTCCTCATATAGCCATTTGTGAATTCTGTTATTGTCAGGTTTTAATTTGATAGCACGACATCTATTATTATTATAAATTATTGTAGCTTTGTTACTCGATCACGCAACATACAGTCACGTTACATTAGTAACTTCATCAAGATATGATTACACGAAAAAATTACAACAACTCAGAATATTTGCTTTTAATATCATTTAATTAAATCAAATATTCTGATATGTTGTATTTTTTAAGTACACATCTGACTAGGTATACATATCTATCATTTATTTGATGCCGGTATTTCACATGGCTATTAGTTTTTGCTATTTGTGGGTATTAATGTTTAGTATTGTTTTATAATTATTCATGAGTAGTGAGTGACAGAGGTAAAAAGCTTGAAGTGGTTATGAATTTAGAACCACTGAGCAAGTTTTCTTCAGATATAACCAAGAGAAAACATAGATGTACAAAAAAAGTAAAAAATAAAACATTAAAAGAAGATTGATATGGAGTCGTGGTGCCATAGCTACTTCTAAATTATAAGAATACCTTTTTTAAAAGGGTTGAAATCAATAAAGGCAAAATTGTTGCTTACTGTACCTCGTCGGCTTTCCCTTATAGCATAGTTTCCAAATTCCTTTTAAAAATAAACTTGAGAACATTATTTTTATCTTGATGTCAAAGGTTGAAATTCGTGTTATGCAATCGGAAATGTGAACGGTTACAAATTATTAAGATATGAACATCATCGCCTTAATACCCGTGAGATAGGATTAAGGAAAACATATGAGATGGAGATATTTTATGTGGAAAATAAATGGACAGATGATGTTAATGTTTTGGGTCAATGTGATATTTTATTATATCATCGATATTAATAAGAATCAATGACGAAAATATGTTATTGGCGTATCACTAAATGGCGTGCAGCCGTCCTATAGTATGGATTGCATTTTTTGGTTTACGTTACGCACAGAAATTCCTGGAAGAGAGGCTGCCAATTGCTCTACTTTCCGATTATTGTAGTTGTATTGTTGAATTTTCTTTCATTTGTTTTATGTAATATGTGTTGTTATTTTCATTAGGTGCAATAAAAAGAGTTCTATTCTAAAATGCTTATTGAGAGAGAATTGAGTAAGTAGTATAAAAATGTTTACATTTAAATAAAATATAATATTCAAATATTTCCATATGAAGTTTCATATAAACACACTTTTATAAGTAATTTAACATTGTGACAAGACAATGTTTGTTTTCGTTGCACGCAACAAAACGGACATTAAACATTAGTTTGAGTAAAACCCGTATTTAATGCTAAACAGCTCTATACAAATAGCTATAGTTTTACGACCACCAACATACTCCATCTTCTTAATACCAACATAAACCGTCCCATTAGAGGTCCATTTGAGTCCGACAAAAAACTAAAAGTATTCACCAAAAACCGGACACCCAACACCGATCCCCATTGTGAAGAAGATGAGGCAATTAATTCCACACAAAAAGTACTAATTGGAGAAATTTCACTGCATTAATGCACTCACAAAACGCCCGTGTATTTTGTATAGGGTTGTCACGCTTAGGGGCCTTATAAGTTGTTATTTTCATCAAATAGAAGTATAGATATTATAAACGTAGGTAAAGCAATGTCCGATATTGCTTTTTATTTGTATAGATTTATCGTACCAAACTTAGTGGCAATAGGCAGGACACATAGCGCACAGGACCGACGCCCAATGGGGCAGAAAAGTCCTCAAGTGGCGACCGCGTTCCGGAAAGCGCAGTGCTGGTAGGCTTCCCACACGGTGGACCTATGACCTGGTTAAGGTCGCCGGAAAACGATGGATGCGGGCGGCCCAGGACCGGCCTTGCGGTGTACAGACATTTAAAATATATTCAATATCTATATAAACCGAAGTGTCAATAAGTTGCTTAGTTGGAAAGTTTACAAAAAGATAGTTTATGTCAGGCGAAGTCTTTCTTGGCACGGGTGGTTTGGTAAGTATAAATATGATTTCTGCTCAACTTTATAAAAAAATAACACAATTTAACTAAACTACCCTGTTTAAATCTATGCATCATGATCACAATAGTAATTCAGAAATAAAAAAAAATCATTGCTAATTTCGCATTTTGGCAACCCTGGAATCGTCAATCCTATGACTATACACACCTCAAGTTATAAATAACAACTTATCGTATGTAATAAGCAACAATTCTTAGACGCCTTAAATGTTGGCTTTTAACGTGTTATGAAATTTCGTATGAGGTTTTGATTACCTTTGATATCCGACTGCGCAACCAAAGGGGGTAATGCGTTTTGGTGTTTATTTCATAGATAATATATGCTAATTTGATAATAATGATAGTTTACCGGCAACAAATATGCTTTTCGGATACGTGCCTTGTATTGAAATTATATTTCTTATTTATTTTGTAATGTGTCGCCAGCGAGCATTATGAATCATAATGTTACATAACATTATTTTATATTAATACTAAAGTTACAAATAACTAGGGATAATGTTTAAACTTATCACAACTTCACATTTTAGAATGCTTGCATTTCAATGTAACAGATTTCATTAATATACTCATTTTAATTTACCTTAAGTCAAAATACATGTGTATATTGTGGCAGTTTACTCAAATAATACTAATAAATTATTTAAGGATATTAACATAATTCAATCGTTTGGTAACGGATTTTGAATACCACCACCCCATTTCATTCTGAGGGTGTCGTAAGAGTCGACAAAAGGAAATGGTAAAGCCGCAAGAGAGGGCAAACTTGATACGAAACCCTGAGCCAACCCGACTGGCCAGCGTGGCACAGTAGGCTAGTTACCCTCCATGTAGTTGTAGGAGACCGGACTCGGCAGTGGGTCATTTGTGGGCTGAGTAGTAACATAATTCATGTTTCAGTCCCAACCATGTTTCAGTTTGGTATATATTAGTACATTTTGATGACGAATTTTGAATACTTAATGTCACTCACATAACTCACATTCCTAACTAGCAAAATTGCTCCTAGAAAAAGCACTTAATAAGTTGATACCTTATTAAGTGCTCTTTTTAGGAGTCTAGGAGTTTCTAGGTCTTCATAAAGCTATAGAACAGTTTTGGAGTTTGGCATGTCAGCACTACGAATTCGTATCTTCCTCGCTTTTTCTTTCGCTTTTTTCCTCGCATTTAATTGGGGTCGGCATCGGTCTATCCTGATTTGGCTAACTACCCTCCGGTAATTACATCTTTATACCGCTGTCAATTTTTCATTTCACTGCCATATATGTCCGATGATGCGATTGCCTCGTAGTCTCGTGCTCACGGATGTGCCGCCTTTGGAACAACAGGTCCCTGGTTCCGCGGAGGAGGTCAGAACACACGAATGGTGGACATAACACCATTCCAACATCGAGCATAGTTAAACTTCCGCACCATAAAAAAGCCCACTACTGAGTGGGGGTTCCTAACATGGAGGGAAAAAGGGTTAATTATGGGCTTGGTTGATGTTGATGATAATTTTGGCATAAACATTTCACGTCACAACCAGGTGGCGATTAATGGACAAACAACGATCTATCTCCAAGGCTAATTAAGGCGCTGGCAAGGGAGAGGAGATAAACGAAGTGTTTCAAAAAACATTTTTCTAGCAACATAAACATCAAGAAGTATTTACTGAATATTATATCCGATTAAAGCTAGCGCAGTCGAAATTGTGGGGAACAACTTGTATTAGACACTTTTGACGAACTTTTATCGAATATAATTGGAGGTTTGGCAGCGCCGGTTTTAAGTGCTAACGATACGCTTCTGAATCGCATTAGAAATTTTAAAGTGATTTATTTTACTAATTAACCCGACGTTTACCCTTACGGATTTAGAATACACAATGTTACCAACTCATAACATTTTACGGAATCCTAAGAGGCGACTAAAAGAACGCAGATCACCTAGCCCCAAGAGAAGGAAACTTGATACAAACCCTGTTCCAACCCGTCTTGCCAGCGTGGCTAATTTCCCTCCATGATTTATGGGCTGTAACGAAGATTTTATTTATTGACCTAAGGATTTGGCATGGACTGCAACGCGCCGTGGGTTTATTAATTTGACGAGCAAACCGATTGCAGCATCGAAAGCTTTTTTATGAGCGTAAGTTAATTATAAAGTGCATGTTATTTCATTTTTCATTCACCACTTTATCACACTTCGTCTTCATCATAATTATGTCACCAATTGAATCCACTGGACGCAAGCCTCCCCTAATAAACGCTATAGTAGCCTGTCTCTCACAGATCGTTGCTTCATCTAGCAGTTCCCCACTTCACACGTAATGAACCTAAAATATAATTGCTATAATTTCTTCATTCTCATGTACTAATTGCTTATTACGATTCACGGGGCGTACCGTGATAACACTATTAACTATTATAATTAGTTTTTAAAGGGTATTCACCTTAAAATGTTGAGTGCTACGTACGAGAGCCATTGTGGGCTGAGAGGAGAGCCTTGTGGCGAACCATTTTATCTTTAAACACGTACGTAAAGTACATTAAAGGTGTGGGATATTTTTTTAAACTATTAGTCAGTTTTCTTTTATGTTTTAATAAAATAAATTAGTTTTATTATGATAACGCGGTTTGGTATATTGTACACACAGGGCGTAACAAAAACCCTATAACCAAACGATGTATGGATAAATTTTAACCAGACGATAAATTTTATCAAAAGAAGTAGTAATGAAAAAAATATGTTACGATATTAAAGTATGAGAGATTTTGAATCGATCCCTTTGAAGAATGTTAAAAAACGTTTAAAAAGTGTAGAGCTTGATTTGGTTAAGAAATAAAACAGCATAATAGGATTTTTTTAAACGATTAGTTTTACAGGCTAGTATAGGAACACGAAAATTTTGAAATAAGTATATCATCATGTACATCTTCATATTCGGAACATATTCTGGACAGTAATATCATATACCAAATTAATAAAAAGCTTATTTTTACCCAAATATGCTTACTTATAATATTTGAATATTATTTGCAACTGAAATATGTTATCTCTATTAGTCTCAATTTATAATCGCAATTTTATTCTATATCAATTTATTTGGTCACAATTGTATGTTAGCTCTAAACGATTCTAACAGATGGCGATGTCTGTTGACCGGATTAGGTAAGTATTCAACAGACGACGCTATATTAAAAGTTAAATTAATGTATGTTAACGTTAAATTTCATATAACAAAAACCTTAGCCATAGCAACGCGCGTGGCCGAGTCTGCTAGTAGTAATAAAATAATAATTGTTACTAATAGAGATAACCTATTTCCGTCAAATAATAATTATACCCCACAAACTTCCAGGTCAAACGTCATTCTCAATAAACGATATAAAAGGTCGAAGAATTCATTCGAGTGAGAAATTAAATCCTACTTATCAATCTGGCACACATCATAGGAGTCGACGACCGATATCGATATTATAACCATTCCATATCGATATCTTATCGATGAAGAGTCGATAAGTTGACAAACAATGAGGTACTGTTGCGAAACGTATGCATACATTATTGATAAGTGTTTATTGACTTCCTGAGGCCTATGGGTATCGTCGATACATGTTACATCCGATATCAAACCTTATCTTGTCGTATTAGAATATATATTTGAAAAGGTTAGATCATCTTTACTGGTTCCTATAACTTGTAAGTACTGTTTGACATACGGAATTGGTTATCAAAAGCATGGTCGACTTATGAACATTTTGTAAACCTGCTCATTGTGAATTATAAACACTTTACAATAAAAATAATACTCTTGAACAACTTGATTGACTTGTTGGTCTAGGGATTGGATCTGCCGCTTTTGGACCAAGTAAATCGCAAACCCTGTTTTTGGCGTCAAAAATGAACAAGAAATCAAAGAAGTTACTTTAAATAAAACCTGCTTTCAGTATTCTTGTACAAAGGTAGTGCATTCTCTATAAAACGCCGATAATGCCGCCTTACAACCGGCTTTGTGTTCCATTGTATGCATGCATGCGACATGCGACTGCATCGTGCAGAATGCAAGCATAAATCTTTTTCAAAGTAAATCTGTTTATTTTACACATTCGTTTGCGATTTTGTTTGTGCTAAATTATTTACTGCGATCGAGTGCTTCACATTTTTGTTTAACGGTGTAATATTAGCGAGAGACTTTTCGAATTCAGTTTTTAAAGTCAAGTCTTTCAATGTTGACCATACATTGGATACAATGAGCGCTACAATTTTGCTTTGTGGAATCTTAAACTGGAAGTATTTTTTACTGGGATGCTGAAACTACTCCTCGGCTCATAAATGACCCACTACTGAGTCAGGCCTCGTGTCATCACAGGGAGGGTAATTAGCCTACCGTGCCACACTGGCCAGACGGGTTGGCACGGTTCAGCATCTGATCCCACAATGCCGCAACAGGACGCGAGTTGGAGCACCCCGGGGAGGTTTAGTGGATGGGCCCCCACTATGGGGGAGAGTCCCACACTCCCCTCGCTGGCCATCCCCGTGGCCGGCGAGGAAGTCCATAAAGGGTTTTACCCAGGGCGAAAAAAAAAAACGTTTCGTATAAAGTTTTCCTTCTCTTGCGGCTAGGTTTTCAGCCTTTTCATTTCCTTTTGTCGGCTCTTACGACACCCTCAGGATGTAATGGGGTGGTGACACTGTTTATTCTAAATCCACACGTCACCACACGTCACCACACGGAATAAGGTAAATGGTTTACTGTATACGGGGTTCGAAGTCTCTCTTGGATTTATTTGTTAGTTTTATTTCAATTTAAGGTACCATTCCAAGCTATCCAATCTTCACAATAACACGATGCACACCAGAACTTTATCTTCGCGCGTAAACTTTATAGGTACACCAATAACTAGTTATACATACATATAATCACGCCTCTTTCCCGTAGGGGTAGGCAGAGACCACTTCTTTCCACTTGCTACGATCCATACATACTTGTTTCGCTTCGTCCACTTTCATTATTCCCTTCATACATGCTCTTCGGTTTAGGGTACTCTTGACCTGGCCTTTTTTCAAGACGTCCCTGATTTGGTCTTGAAACGTCCGCCTAGGTCTTCCCCTTCCAACACTTTCATTCACACTCGCCTTATACACTTTTTTCGTCAATCGTTCTTCATTCATTCTCTCGACATGGCCAAACCATCTCAGCATACCTTTCTCAATTTTTGTCACTACATCTTCTTTCAGACCACAACGCTTCCTTATCTCACTATTTCTTATCCTGTCACTCAGTTTAACTCCTATCATACTTCTTAACGCTCTCATCTCAACTGCATTTATTCTGCTTTCATGTTTCTTCTGCCATACCCAACTTTCACTTCCATACATGAGTGTCGGAACCAACACTCCCTCATGCACAGCCAAACGAGCCTTGTTAGACACCTTCCGACTGCTCATAAAGGAGTGCAAAGCTCCGTTCACCATGTTCCCTGCATTCACTCTTCTTTCGATATCACTCTCACACTTTCCATCTCTTGTAAACTTTGAACCCAGATACACAAACTCATTCACCTGTTCAACTTGTTCATCTCCAATCACGATATTGCAGACTGTCACTGCCTCATCTCTTTCAAACACCATCACTTTCGTCTTCTTAACATTAATCTTCATTCCCTTTCTAGCAAAAGCTCCACTCATAGCAGTTACCATCTCCTGCAACTCCTCGGCCGAAGACGCAAGTAATACTTGGTCATCAGCATAGAGAAAACATTTGACGAGTAACTCATTCATTCTCAACCCACTTTCATTCTCTTTTAAATCTGTCAAGCAATTGTTCATGAACAGATTAAACAGCCACGGTGACGCTACACATCCCTGTCTAACACCCTTTTCGATATTAAACAATTCAGTGTATGCCCCGTTTATCCTTACACAAGCACTGGAGTCCCTATAAAGAGATTGCAATGCTCGTATAAGGATACTGCTCACACCGTTCACGGACAATGCTGACCACAATTCATTCCGCACCACTCTATCATAGGCCTTTTCTAGATCCACGAACGCGCAATAGACCTTCTTGGTTTTAGCCAAACACTTTTCGGCTATGCACCGCAAGGAAAAGACCTGATCCGTACATCCCATTCCCTTTCTAAATCCCGCTTGTGCATCCCACACTTTTTCATCTGTTTCATTCACAACCCTTTCAATTAACACTTTCGCGTACAATTTACCGACGACGCTGAGAAGGCTTATACCGCGGTAATTTATGCACTCTTGCCGTGACCCTTTTCCCTTATATAATGGCACTATTACGGCTTTGCACCAGTCTCCCGGTACTTGCCCATTTCGCCAGCACAAATTGAAAAGGCGGTACAGCTGGCTAGCCACTATGCCCTGTCCAGCCCTCAGCATCTCGACGGTGATCCTGTCATACCCTGCAGCCTTGCCTAATCTCATACTTTTCAACGCTTTCACTATTTCATCCATGCTTATCTCTCTTTCATCACCATTTATACTAGTTTCCATGGAAGGTGCCGGATGTTGTACCTGCACTTCCTCTCTTTCAAACAAACTTTCAAAATACTCTTTCCATCTCTTTAGCACACATTCTTCTCCTTTTATAATGCTCCCATCTAGACTCCTGATTGTACTCAGCTCCGAGGTAGATGTTTTTCCTCTTACTGCTTTGATGGATTTCCAGAAAAACTTGATATTTGACTGGAAATCTTCAGTGAGCCTCCTATCAAAATCATCCTTTCGTTCTTCTTTCTTTCTAGACACAACTTCTTTCGCTGCTAATTTCAATCTTTTATACTTCGTTCTTGCTTCCTTGACCTCGTCATCCGTCGCCTTTTGAGCTTTTTGGTTAGCTTTTGTAGCTAACCAATCTAACCACGCTTTCTTCTTTTCTTGCACTAACTAGTTATAGTCGCATAAAAATACTAGCACCCGCCTAAGGCTCTGCACGCGTGGATTTCCAAGTTATTCTCATCTTTTAGTTCCTTCTAGAAGTTATTTTCGGGACTAAAGTAACATTCGTAGTTTGCCCAGATGATATTACCTACTTATCTATTAAAGTCATCAAAATACTTTTAGACGTTTATGCATGAAAGCGTGGTAGATGAACTTCCTAATATTAATATTAATTAATATGTACTTACTATTAATAAATTTAAATGATCGAATAGCACACTCCGTACCTGTAAAGAAAAAATAATCGATCTTAAAAACAAACTCATTTTATCCACTCGCCATAAAATACATAATGTTACCACCCTATTCCATCCTGAGGGTGCCGTAAGTTATTAGTTAGTTAAACAATGGGTAATTAAGCCAAAATCCCACTCGCAAGAAAAGAAAAACTTAACTCGACCCACCCATTGCTTGCCACATAACACGAATATTCTATTCAAATAAAATAGAACTTAATGATTCGAAAAATCGATATAATTTAAAATAATCTTTTTTAATAAAACGACCCTACTACAAAGTGTTGCGCCCAATTCAATCGCACCCCTATTTTATCGATTATCCCATCCGACAGATGGCCAATCCAATCATCGATAATGAGCGTTCCCTATATATGTGGGACAGTGGGACTTGTTATTTACGAGTCGTGACGTAATCGAGAGCAGTTACCGATTAATAGACAGTAATATCGAGTTCAGAAAGGACAGGCATTGATCAATTAGTTGCTAATATTACTAATTAACGATTACAAAGTGTTTTTGATTTTCATATCAGGAAAGTTTTGTGCTGTCGGGAACTTACTGCTAACTGCCTTATTGGTCTAGAGGTTGGATGTGCCTTTAAATCACGGGATCCCGGGTTCGATTCCGGGGTCGGGCACTTGATCTGAGTCCGGGTGTCATTTGTACTCGTGAATTACATGTTTGTAAACTGCCCCCGCGATACAGGTGACAACTAGTGTAGGGGTAACGATAAAAAAAAAACTTGTCTCAAATATTATTGAGCTAACCCGTCTGGGCAGCGTGGCACAGTAGGCTAATTTTAATCCTGAATGAGGAGGTCCAGCTCAACAGTGGATCATACTGACTGCCTAGTTGGTCTAGTGGTCAGATGTGCCGCCTTTGGATCAACGGGTCCCGGGTTCGATTCCGGGGTCGGGCAAGTGTCTTTGTCTAAACCAGAGGCACTGGTCGGAGTCTGGGTGTCATTTCTGTCTATAACTAGTGGCCCGCCCCGGCTTCGCCCGTGCAAAGCGGGGGCGGGCTATACATATAAACCTTCCTCTTGAATCACTCTATCTATTAAAAAAAAACCGTATCAAAATCCGTTGCGTAGTTTTAAAGATTTAGCATACATAGGGACGGACAGACGACAGCGACTTTGTTTTATTCTATGTAGTGATAAGTATGTATTTAAAAAAAATGTATATGAGTAGTTTATCATCCATCTCGTTACCATATTCCATCGCGTGGGACGAGATGGCGTTGTGTGAAATGTCCAAGGATATTTATTTATTTTATTTATGGCCTGAATAGTAGTAATAGTACTCGTAGTTCTATTCTTTTATGTCATGTTGGCGGCTGCTAAAATACTTTAATTTGACGGTCTTGACTTTAAATTAATTTCCATACCTAGTTTTAATTGGACTTTATTAACAGGAAAAAGTCGTACGTAATTTTTTCTACTACTACTCGGTCTATAAATGACCTACTGTTGAGTGGGACCTCCTCCAGTTATGTAGAGGGTAATTAGCCTACTGTCCTACACAGGGTTGACGCGTTGGCACATGACTTGGTATCAAATTTTCCTTTACTTGCGGCTAGGTTATCGGTCTTGTCATTGCCTTTTGTCGGGTCTTAGAACACCCACAGGATTGAGTGGGATGGTGACACTATGTACTTCACTTTTGTATATTTTTTTCAATTATTTTTAGTACGCGTCGTAGTGTAGTTATCGTCATAACCGTAACCTGTAGGAGAATAACAGTTCTGACGAATAATATTGGAATTCTTTATTGGTAGATATCAAGTTATGAAATACGGTAACGGGTGGAACAGAATAAATTTAATTTGTTTTCCCCGAGGCAAGTTTCGTGATCCAAATATGTATACCTATGGACGATTTTATATTGCTGCTGCCTTGCTTTGACTCAGACCTGGATTGAACTTGATACTTAAAAAAAAAGAACAAGAAAAAGAGTAAGAATACTACCACCCCATATAAGAACCCATAAAAGAACCTCGCTGCTGCCCAACGTCTGTTGTCCCGACTAAAGGACAACAGACGTTGGGCAGCAGCGAGGTTCTTTTGAATATCGACCATCTGATACTGCGTTCGCCAACTCGCCTGTATTTGGTGACGCTTGTGAAATGCTTCATGCATACCGCCGCCCCTCTGGGGTGGGGTTATCGATTATGTGGGACTCCGGAAACTACTCGTTTACCCACTAAAACCCCAGCGGTACCCTCACACGATAAGCTTAGGGCGCCACAGGTTCGCGTAAACGCATTCCACTGTGACGCCCAACGAGGTGCCGCAAGCGGGGCAAGCGACTACCAGAGGACGTCCAACCCACCATCGGCCTCTATGGCGGAGGCAGGAGGTGGGTGCCTTCTCCCCGGCCTCTCTCTGCGGCGTTGGTCAGCCAGAACATCCTCCTCTCTGACCCGCTCCGCCCGCCGCCTCCTTCTGCGACATAACGTCCTCGCAGAAGGAGGCCATATCGCCAACCCGCCTACCCAGCGTGGCGATTATAGCAACCCTTCTTACTTCGGGAGGCTTTTTTCAGCAGTGGACGGCTTTTGGCTGAAATTGGGATGCTGATGATGATTGTCCACACATACATTATTTTAAGTAACGCCATTACGCATCTTTATATTTTCGAAGCGTTTAATTTCTCACACCTAAACATTATTTGACCCAATATTCCGTAATATGAGACGATGTTTAATGTTTGACGCCTAAACAATTTACACATGATCTCAGAAGCAAGCAGCTGAGTATACAGAAACCTGTTTAACGTGGTTCACATATGAATATAGATTTTACTGGTTATCATTTAGTGTATCTTTTCGTTTGGAGACATACGTACTTATAATTCTACATTAGAATACATTGTATCCCACCCCACTTCATCCCAAGGGTGTCGTAGGAGTCGACAATAGGAAATGACAAGGCCGAAAGCTAACACTATACCCTGTACCAACCCGTCTGGCCAGCGTGGTACAGTAGGCTAATTACCCTCCATGTTGTTGGAGAAGGCCCTACTTAGCGGTGGGTAATTGATGGGATGAGAAGCTATAATAAATATCCTTGGACATTTCACAAACGCCATCTCGTCCCAAGCTAAGCAACTTAATGCTTGTGTTATGGTAACGAGATGGATGATAAACTACTTATATAATTTTTTTTTGTAAATACATACATATTATAGATAGAAATGACACCCAGACTCCGAGCCAGTGCCTCTGGTTTTGACAAAGACACTTGCCCGACCCCGGAATCGAACCCGGGACCCCTTGATCCAAAGGCGGCACATCTAACCACTAGACCAAAGAGGCAGTCAACACCATCTACTCAGACTAGAAGGACAATATAGACAGTAAACTTAGCTAGCTACTACTAGTATTCAGCCCATTCATGACGCACTACTAAGGCACGCCTCCTCCAATTATAGGAAGGGTAATTAGACTACCTTGTACCACGCTGGTCCAACGAGTTCGCGTAGTGTGTCGTATCAAGTTTTCAGCTTTATCATTTACTTGCGATAACTCTTACCGACGCTCTCAGGACGACCTTCGTGACCACAAGGGTGAATTTATCTATACTAACTTGTTAACAAATTTCGCATCAACACGATGGCCAGTATGGCAGGCAGATTTAAAGGAGACTCCCGCACTAGGTATATCCTAAATCGCGGGGCTGGTTACAAACTTGTAATTCACGAACACACATTATGGGGTAAACGAGTTCTTGAGTGGAGACCGCGAATCAGCAAGCGTCGTGTGGGACGGCCCTCTGCTAGATGGAGCAACGATCTGCGAAAGGTTGCGGGCAGCAGCTGGATGCGTCAAGCTGACGACAGGGCGCTATGGCGCTCTTTAGGGGAGGCCTATGTCCAGCAGTGGACTAATGCGGGCTGATGATGATGATGAACTTGTTAACAAATTTCGCATCAACTCGTTTGGCCAGTATTGGCAGGCAGATTAGAGTCCCGCACTAGGTATAACCTGTTTCGCGGGGGCAGTTCACAAACATGTAATTCACGAACACAAATGACACCCAGACTCAGAGCAAGTGCCTCTGGTTTACACAAAGATACTTGCCCAACCTTGGAATAGAACTGGGGACACGTGATCGTAAGGCGGTACATCCACCCAACAAGGCAGTCAGTACTTTAACGATATATCTACCAGCTACTTTGTTTCCTGGCATTGTCGCTTATCAAAACGTTACTTTTGACAGCCAACCAACGAAGCCTGAAGAAGCGTCCGATACATCTTTGCAAAAGTCGTCATAACTTTGCAAAGTATGAAATTGACGCTCGCGCGCAATTCTACGCCTCGACGACATCGTGCATCGACTCATAAAAACTACTAAAAGTTGTAAAAAAAAAAAACGCGACAGATAAAAAGTTGCACGGTTTAAAACGCTCCCTGAAAATGCCGGAGATATGCGCGACCACAAGGGGGCGCCTTAGGGTTGCCAGCTTTGTATCATTGTCTAATATTGTTGGTATATATTGTTAAGTTTTTGAATGTTAATATTTTTTAATTCTAACGGTTCTGTTAAACAAATCATGATATTTATTTTTAGGCCCGTTCTTAGTGGAGAGACATCAAATAAGCAATTATAGAATTTCTAACACCCCTATTCTGTAATTAAATCTATAACTTAAGAGTGGTGTTAATCCTTTGTGTATTTTTTACAAAAGATGAGAAGAAGGAAAAGATCACATTTTATCGACTTTATGATTCGAGTCCGAGCAGACGTTTATTTGCTCGCACTAAAATCGTCATCAATATTTCAAGTCTAGACCAACTTCAAAATAGGCACAAATTATTGAAAAATAAACAACTATTTGTTGTCGGTGCCAACTTAAATTGACACTAACATTAACTAAGATACGAGTAATAATGTGTGCATAAAGTACAGCTGCTTTAAATGGTTGTCTAATGTGCAAAAAAGTTTTTATTAGAATTAATTATACATTACTGTATTATCAGTAGCGCTTTAATTTATTGATATAAATAATTTTTCCCATGTTTCTCTCCTAATCCAGACCACCCACGGAAACTAGCTAACCAAACTACGAAAATCTAAATGACAAATATAACGGTTCAAAAATTCTGTAAGGAGCTTATTCCATAAAAAAAAATGTCTACCAAATTTATTATTCATATTTACAATTATTTGTTGGAAGTTTGTCAACCCTAAGTGCCCAAACACAACCCCTTGCGAATTTCAAAACTACAATTTACTACCTTACAACTTTAGCTATTGCGTACATTTTTGAATAAGAGCGTCGTAATCTAACTCTGTCCCATATTACCAAAGCAGGGCTGCGCGCCCTTTTTTTAAAAAAATGTCATAATAACAATTCACACAACGAGATAAGTAAAAATACGAGCTTGTTAAACCGTAAAAAATAATAATAGGGGAATGAAAGTCAACAACAGTTGCTTTAGCGTGACGAACATTGTTCACGGGTGCTAGGCTATCACTATGGGATACCAGACAGATCAAGTTTTGTTAATATGAATAATGTTGGGCGATGAAAACTAGTGTTGCGCTACCCTACGTAACTAGGTGTTAACTAGACGCCACTCGCAGGAGTTCATTTAGTCAGTATTTTTTTCGGTCTTATTCGTTACTAGCTTTTGCGCGCGGCTTCGCCCGCGTGGGCTTTGAACTCGTGCATATTTTTTATGAACATAAAATCGGTTATTGTGACTAAACTATGATAGTTAGATATGTGCTCTCGAGAACTTCTTTGTAGATCTTTATAAGACCTACAAACCCGTAGTACATCATTTTGTTCTATTGTGAATAGTTTTTGCAGCGCACGCATAAATAGGTTTTCGATTTTACACCTTGGTTTACAAAATCGCAATTTTCATACGGATCCCTAATTCTTTTGAAAATAAGATATAGCTTATAACCTTCCTCGATAAATGGACTATCAAACACAGAAAGATTTTTTGAAATCGGACCAGTAGTTCCTGAGATTAGCGCGTTCAAACAAACAAACACACAAACAAACAAACTCTGCAGCTTTATATATTAGTATAGACAATAAATTAAACAATGTCAAGCAGTGGACGTCTTTTGGCTGAAATGATGATGATGATGAAATTATCAATAACAAACATGAAGGATATTGTAAGCGACTGGTTAGTTATTTAACGATTTTTTTACAGGTCACGCACGCAGGTTTTTTTAGGTCACGAGAAGACAGTACATTGCAACCGGTATACCCACTAAAACTTACCACTAATTCTTCGCGTTCCATCTAC
Source organism: Clostera curtula (assembly GCA_905475355.2). Classification (NCBI taxonomy): domain Eukaryota; kingdom Metazoa; phylum Arthropoda; class Insecta; order Lepidoptera; family Notodontidae; genus Clostera; species Clostera curtula. Next base: position 2,437,762 of record FR997796.1, on the reverse strand, counting down.
TATTCGGGAATTTCAAATTAGGAGTGTCAACCAACACCTACCTGTCGGCTGGCATAGTGTTAAATAATAATTGTATCATTCGAATAATAATAATTATTATTTTTATCTTCATTAGATAAATGTTCGTAAAATATGTAAATTTGGGAAAACACGTCCTACCAATTACTTAGAAACCGTTGTTTTTTTGTAGTTACCGTCGAGAAATTATCCGGCGTACGCACAGACCCTTTTTTCCTTTTAACGAAATAACTTGGTCGGAAAAATTTAAAAAAAACCTGGTCGACCTATATTTACGTTATCATAATTAAGTTATGAATAGATTTTAGGTTATTCAAATTCATTACGCTCGGTTTAAAGATCTTTTCAGGTCTAATTAACAACTTTCACAGCGAATTAGTGGCTGAAGCTCTCTTTTAGGTGTTTAACTTAAGGTGAATGTTCCAGGGTAGCCCGCGAAATTCAAATTTTCGTACGTTTTTTGCAATTTGCAGGTCAGTGCTAGGTTGTATGTTGATTAAAATGTTATTCGCGGCTGTAAGACGTATCAGTACATAGTATAAAACAAAGTCGCATTCTTCTGTCCGTCCCTATGTATGCATAAATCTTTAAAACTACGCAACGGATTTTGAAGCGGTTTTTTTTAATAGTTAGAGTGATTCAAGGGGAAGGTTTTTATGTATAACCCACCCCCGCTTTGCACGGGTGAAGCCGGGGCGGGCCACTAGTGTAGTTATATAATTATAATCATCAAGCTCATCAATACAACCCTCCAAGCTCATAAAGGTGCAAGAATGACTTTGAGCTTGAAAAAGTTTTTCTTGCACCTTTATGAGCTTGGAGGGTTTTCTATCCTGAGGAAGTCATACAAAGTGAGTCAATGATTTAGATGCACACTACCGCCTCAGGCAAAAAAATGAAATCTTATTAAACCCAGGTATAGGGTCAGTAAAAAGCTTGCTAATATAAAATTAACTATAACAGTTATGATTGAAATAGTTCAAACAGCAGTAGATTGGAATAGGCTGTTGTTGATTATTGCAAAAAAAAACTGTACTTGACACAGAACGTGGTTGTGCGAGTTTACAACCGATATATACGAGTAAGTACCCTCGGAAACAGACCACCGGGGGATGCCCACCGAAGTATCTTATCTTGAACAAACATGTTCGGGTACTTTGGTCAAACAAACCCGGTTGATGACCCCAACGTGTGCGACCGAATATACGCACATTTTGAATCATTATCGATGTGTATGCCGCATGTTTTTATAATAACCAAAATTGTTTTTATGAAATTTATGACCTCGATTCAATATTAATTTTTCCTAGTCCCGTGGTTAGTCAGCTCTTAAGACATCCTGAGCATAGAATCTTCTTCTTCTTCTCCTCAGCCCATAAATTACCCACTGCTGAGTCAGGCCTCCTCCAACTAAATAGAGGGTAATTAGCCTACTGTGCCACGCTGGCGAGACAGGGTTTCGTATCAAGTTTGCCTTGTCTTGCGGCTAGGTATTCGGCTTTATCATTTCCTTTTGTCGGCTATCACGACACCCTTAGGATGAAACGGGGTGGTGACACCATGTATTATAAATCCGTCACCACACGGCATAGCATAGAATAGGGGATTGATACTAGGTATCCTTAATCAGTAACAACGTGGCCTTAACCTACAAGTATGCATAATCTTACGAGGATTGTTCGCGAATTGTGTGTTCAGGAATACAGTCAAATTCTGAATTTGAAATTTGAATGGCGATGTTAGTTTTTCATGACTGGAGTGGCTTAAGGTGAATGTTCCAGGGTAGCCCGCGAAATTCAAAATTTCTTACGTTTTTTGCAATTTGCAGGTCAGTGCTAGGTTGTATGTTGATTAAAATATTATTCGCGGCTGTAAGACGTATGTAGTTATAGAATTATAATCATCAAACTCATCAAAACAACCCTCCAAGCTCATAAAGGTGCAAGAATGACTTTGAGCTTGAAAAAGTTTTTAGCAACACACAACCTAGCACTGACCTGCAAATTGCAAAAAACGTACGAAAATTTGAATTTCGCGGGCTACCCTGGAACATTCACCCTAACCTACAAGTATGCATAATCTTACAAGGATTGTTCGCGAATTGTGTGTTCAGGAATACAGTCAAACTCTGAATTTGAAATTTGAATGGCGATGTTAGTTTTCCATGACTGGAGTGGCTTAAGCTGCCGGGTTCAGGGAATTGGGCACCTCTGGTCAAACAATCGCGGTCGTTAACCCCACCATGTGTGCTCCACATTCAATTAAATATTCAATCGTTTCGCGCCCGCGCCGTGTTATGCCGGTATGGTGCTTTAGCTTTTTCTAATTACCGTTTTTTATCGTGTCTAGTCTTAGCTACCGTAACATTTTAATCCGTCTCCTTTTTCCAATATTCAGGTTACTGTATCTTAATTATTTTTCAATTTAGGTTTAATGTAAGTTGGGTTGGGTTAAACATTTTATTGATGCCCTTTCTCGTCAAGCTGTACAATGTATTTTTTTTTGCTGGTAAAAGTGTTCTTAAAATATATTTTGTATTCTACATTTGTATGAAAATGTACATCTACCGTTTCCTTACATATCCTCGTTTCCTTTAAAAACGTAGAAATTACATTCATTTTACAATATATGACTCATCTAGGGACTGTAGACGCGGAATTAAATTGAAAATCTAAAATAAATAAATATCCTTGGACTTTTCACACAACGCCATCTCGTCCCAAGCTAAGCAACATAATGCTTGTGTTATGGTAACGAGATGGATGATAAACTACATAAATATATATATTTTTTAAATACATACATATTATAGATAGAAAACACCCAGACCCGGAACAAATACTTGTAGGTCGTACAAATATTTCTTCCGTGCGGGGATCGAACCCGCGACATGCTGCGCAGCAGTCGATCGCTCAACCACTGCGCCAACCTTTTAGTTACAACTTCTTTATTAATTGCTATATCCTTGTAGTGATGGGTTTAAAATACATAGTGTATTTTAAACCCGTCACTACAAGGATTACATGTTTTAGAATACATGTTGTCACCACTCCATTCCATCCTGAGGGTGTCGTAAGAGCCGACAAAAGGAAATGAAAAGGCCGATAACCTAGGGACAAGAGAAGGAAAACTTGAAACGAAACCTTTTGCCAACCCGTCTGGTGGCACAGTAGGCTAATGACCCTCCCTCCCATGGAAGGAGACCAGCAGTGGGTCATTTATGGGCTGAGTAGTAGAACTATTATTTGCCCCAATAAAAATGCGTTGGTACAACAAACACAAATATTATTCTCGATACGAGACCGCGCTCTGAATAATATATTTGGACTGGCGATGTTCGCTTCATTATAAACCCTCTTCCGCCGGCGTCGGTCTCAGCGACCCAGCCGATATTGGCCTCTGATTTTGACAGTGTGAAATAACGTCAGCTGCGGCGACACAATGGCCTGATCCAATTTTAACGTACATCTGCCGCTAACGTCAAACGCTGTAGAGCAAGTTATGTGATTGTGCCAAATTGCAATTCGATCTCTGTTCCTTTGGAATTGTTTTGTGGGAACAATGTTTGTCTTTTGACAGTTGGTGGTCTGTCATTTATTGGATGATAATTAACATTGGTACGTGCAGCCGCGAATTTGAAATATCCAATACCAATATTCTCTATTTTGAAAGCACTAAATGACTGTATGAAATTATTCTCCAATTCTGGAGTTTATCAAGCATTTTTCTGTTAACCCATATATAACCCGGTGCTCGGGAAATTCCTCCAATCACATGGAGGGTAATTAGCCTACTTAGCCACGCTGGCCAGCCGGGTTGGCACAGGTTTCCTATCAAGTTTATTTACGGCTAGGTTTTCGGCCTTGTTATTTCCGTTTATCGGCTCTTCCGACACCCTCAGCATGGAATGGGGTATATACTAAATCTATCACCACGTGGACCAATTAGCCATAAGGCTGCCCATAATATAGACTTTTCTGTATGTATGTAATCTTTACTTAACAGTGTAGCACGTAAAGTTTGTATAGTAATTAACAAATAAATAAATATAGGGTTGACTAGAATAGTCTTTGATAAGAGACTGTCCAGATCCTTGTTACTCAACGTGGGGCCCCCGCTCAAATGGGGAAGGGGGCAATTAAAAATTAATGGACTCGGAAATATCATCATAACAGTTTAACGTGGGAACAAAACTTTTCTTTTAAATAACGATACCTTTGCACTACGTTTAAACTGTATCGTGAGGGCAGTTTACAAACATGTAATTCACGAATAGAAATAACACCCAGACTCCGAGCAAGTGCCTCTGGTTTAGACAAAGACACTTGCCCGACTCCGGAATCAAACCCTGGATCCGTTGATCCAAAGGCGGCACATCTAACCCCTAGACCAACGAGGCAAATATGTATAAAAAAATATGTATGGGCAGTATAAAATTTTTTAGAAATGTTAAGGTGGGGCATGGCCTTAAAAGGTTAGGAAACACTGGTATAGATTGAAAAAAAAATCTTTCACTAATCAACACACAACGATTATAGAATTAGCTTGCATATGCGACTCATCATGGCTCCTCAAAGTGAGTCACGATCATAGATGGAGAGGTGCTAAAATTAGGCATGAATCACTTGCCTGTTTGGATGTGGATCTGTTTAGGCAATTGAAACAGCGACCGCATATTGCTTCGGAATTAATCATAAATTAGTTTGTAACGCTCGAAGCGAAATATTTTTATGCCGACATTTTTATTTGGTGGCCAGTACCTGGAGGTCCGTTCCGTTTCGTGTGTGATGGATTTGGAATATACAGTGTCACCACCCTATTCCATCCTGAGGGTGTCGTAATAGCCGACTCAGCAGTCATTCATGAGCTGAGTAGTAGTGTAAAGGTCGACAAAAGGAAATGATAAGGCCGAAAAGCTAGTCACAATAGAAGGAAAACTTGATACGAAACCCTGTGCCAACCCGTCTGGCCAGCGTGGCACAGTAGGCTAATTACCCTCTATGTAGTTAGAGGAGGCCGACTCAGCAGTGGGTCATTTATGGGCTGAGTAGTAGAAGTAGAACAGAAAAATGCTTTATTGTATTAACCCATTATGGCGTTCAAAATATTATGATGCATTATTTTATCATATGTTCAGGAATTAAATGTTGAGACCTATGTTGATGTTGTTTAAAAAAATAACACTTATTTTTTTACCTGTAGCCTTAAATCCCATCTTAGGTACGAGTTGCATCATTTTAATCTACGCATTTCGTGTTACAATAAAGTTACTCAGATGAAAGCCACGACAAAAAATAATGACGCTATCATTCCGGCCCTTATAATCATACGTTTTATTTCGTCATTACTTTTCATTCTACGAACTAACAGAATGCATCATCAAAACGAAGCCTGTCATTACTCCGAGACTGGCCGAAGAATACCGAGTAATTACCGAGTCTTATCTCGTATGCTGTACGAGATCTCTGATTGGGCCTTCCGAGGGCGTGACGGTTCTACGTTTGAATGACAGCCACTTAATGTTCGTTCGAAATACGAAAATGAGGTTTGTCAAACGGTTTTAAATTTACTTACTCGTGACATTGTATAAAAAAACTCTTGCCAATGGTATACATACTTTTTCAAACTGCTATGTAATACTTACTAACATTATAAATGCGAAAGTAACTCTATCTCACTGTTTGCGGCGCTTTAACGCCAAAACTACAGACCAGAATTAAATTAAATTTGGTACACGAATAGTCTACAGCCTGAGAAACGACAGAACATATTTTTAATGCGAAACAGGTTTGGAAGTGGTGTGGGTTATAAAGTTATCTTTCTTATTTTTATAATGACTACTTAAAAAAATCATAAGAATTTATTCGATTAAAAACTTTTTTTTTGCTTAGGGCGATAAAGGGCTAAATTTAAAAAGGAGTCACTTTCAGATATAATTAAGGCACTGCTCTAACCAAAATTAGGTAACTATCGGTATTTACACAGACCGATTGCCCTGCCACCAGTAATAACATTTCGAGACTAGGTTGTCAGTTTCATGCTACTGACTACGTGTAACGATTGACATAGAAGGCCCCGCTTTACGTGCTCTCTGAAGCATAGAGGAGGTCAGATAAATGGACACGATGGACACCCATCCAACGTCACGCAGTGCCCAAGGTTGCTTAACCTGCAGATGGATTTTTTTTATAAACGAAATCTGCACTTGTTATAACCTGTATCACGGGCCAGTTTACAAACATAAAATTCACGAATACAAATGACACAGACTCAGATCAAGTGGTCACAACCTCTGTTTTTACACAAGGACTCCTTGCTCCGCCCCGGAATCGAACCCGGGACCCCGTGATCCAAAGGTCTAGACCAACAAGGAGGTCCGCTAGGTTACTATCCCTAATACAAAAACAAAATAATGCACGGAAACGAAATTAGCAACTCTTAATTTACGCAACACATGCGACAATGGCTCTTATGTGACCGACAATAAGTCTCGCTGTTCCCGCAACAACACATTCAGATATGAGTTACTGGAGAATGCTTTCAACGTTCTTAAATAATTACTACGAATAGTAGATACGAAATCGGGTGTAAACTTAATTAAAAGCTTATCAGAGCGTCTAACGTGATCATTTCTATTACAGTTCGTTCTAAGTGGATGGAAGCTACTTAATTATTTTATTAAAACAATCACGCCGAATGAATAGGAATAATTAAGATTTGTTGGAGACGAGGCGATAAGACGGAGCGAGGTAACTTTGGTAGCTTGTTTTAATAAATTTTAACAGGTCCTCCATTATTCATTTGCTTTATTATCAGTCAAAGGAAATTTGTTGATTGTAGGCAGGCTCAATTATTTTCGATCGCCAGAGATAGAAAAGGTGGAGCGTGCAACAGAAATAATGACTGATCGAAAATGATCATTGTGGCAGAAGAGCTAAAATTTACCTTTATTAAAAAAAATGAAACCCCTTCTCTTGGTATAAACCTGTATCGCGGGTCTATACAAACATGTAATTCACGAACACTAATGATACTCAGACTCAGAGCAAGTGCCTCTAGTTTACAAAAATACACTTTTCAGACCCCGGAAACAGCCTACTCCAATCTGTTGATAACAAAAATGATCGTCAGGGGATGATAGGATTGGTATACGCACAGAAGCATCTATATGTAGAGCCCGTTTGCAAAAATCACCCTAAAGACCTCTGGTCCAAATGGAATGGGTACAAATAACAGCACATTACTACAAACTGTAAATTTCTCTCTAAAATCTTTGAAGAGTAAATTGAAAATCGGTTGACGAAATTAACAGCTTTAGATGCCATGACGTGCTGTTGAAAGTGTCAATTTAAAGTGCCTCGGCCGGCCGGCGCCCCATGCGACACCGCTGCGCCCGTACTATAGGCAAAGCCGCCTCTGCACACATGTGAACTAGAAACTATTCAGAACAGTAGTTTCTAGTTCACAAGCAGTACCACTTTGCATACGGTAAGAATTTCTACATATATCCTCCTTTTTCAGGGTAGCTTTCTGTCAATTTTCTACTACCTTATATTTGAAACCATCACTCCATTGATCATGTATTTTCTTTGAACCCTTTCAATTGACAAATGGGAAAACGCCTTACAAGATCCCGAAGCACACCAATCTATCGTGAGATAAAACCTACTCGTTAAAAACTAGTTATAATTAAAACGACAACGCATACTGAAAGTAAGGAAATAATTATGATAATTATAATTTGAAATCGATGACATTAATCATATGGAGTGTCGGGAGGAAGGGATTGGTGACAGTCCACGTAATTAGGGAAGACCTTTTTCAAGATACTTTGAAGTCAAAGGGTGTGGTTGGGCCCTATTTTTGGTTGAGAGGAATGATAAATGTATTTGGAGGGCATTAAAGAGATATAGGTTCGGTTCACACTGTCACTGTACACGTTTTTGGGAACTTCACTGACGATCGATCACTTAATGATAAAATAAGAGTAGAGGTAATAAATTAGGAGTAAGGAGAGTTATCAAAATATATTAGGTGAAATTATATGAAAAGAATTGGTGCCTTAAATGTTTATAATAGAAATGAACACACGGACGGGGACACGAAGAATATGGCTTTAAAGTAAAGAAAAATTAAATATGGGCAGTTTTGAGTATAACTCTTATAAAATTTGAGCTGCCGAAATGTTCTTCATATTAATAAATATAAAGTTAAATGTAAAAAATACGAGACAACCGCGTCATTTCCATGAATTTAATTACAACAGATGAACTTCGCCAACTTATTGTACTGAATATTTAACGGTATGAGTTTCTTATGTTAATTACACTCTTAGTTAAGACGACAACGTCCTTATTTCTGTTGTTTTAGTCTTAATCATGTTGTGTTGTTAACTGTGTTTTGTTAACCATAATTTAGGTTCGTCATTACATCCCATAAATGACCCACTACTGAGTTGGGCTCCCGTTCAAATCCATAGAGGGATACTAGCCTACTGTGCCTTGGCTGGTGAGACGGGTTGGCACAGGTATCAAGGTTTCCTTCCCAGTTGCCCAGGACGCCCTTTGATAGTCGCTTGCCCGCGGGCACCTCGTCGGGGCGTCACGGTAGACTGCGTTTACGCGTTAACTGGCGTCATGCTTGGGACGTATACCCACTAAATACCCAGCGGTTTTAGTGGGTATACGAGTCGTTTTCGGAATCCCACATAATTGCCGACCGAGGGGCGGTGGTATAAATAAATAAATATCCTTGGACATTTCACACAACGCCATCTCGTCCCAAACTAAGCAACTTAATGCTTGTGTTATGGTAACGAGATGGATGATAAACTACATATATAAATTTTTTTTTTGTAAATACATACTTAATATACATAGAAATGACCCCCAGACTCCGAGCCAGTGCCTCGGGTTTAGACAAAGACACTTGCCTGATCCCGGAATCGAACCCGGGCCCGTTGATCCAAAAAAAAAGGATCAAGATACCTAGGTGGTCTCCTGCGTTCATTGCGGGTCTTGCGGCCCTTTAAGAAGGAAAACCTCCAGGCGTCCATCAGCAGTATGTTTTTTATGGACTGAGATTAAGAATCTAATGAGACCATATATCTGCAGTTCTTGTATAGCCATTTATACAGATAGTAGAAAACATTGTAAGTACTCGAGAAGGAGTTTGCACCTCTCGTCACGTAGCCTCAACTTATCAATATAGGTACGCGTGACGAGGATGGCAAAATGGCGAGTTTTATCGAACCGAGTGCTTCAATGCGTCAGTAGATGTAAAATGTACAAGTTTAGAAATATGTATTACATTTTTTACGTGGGAAATTCCACATGGGTACCTAACCTTTGCGAACTATCTAGGTTATGTCGGACTCTGTGGCTCATAAACAAGGCATTTTGCGCCCAGACCTACCGGATTTTTATAGCTATTTATGCATAGCACTCCGTCTTTCTAGCTGCGAGAGTATGTTATATGACCCTACATGACCCTCATCCCGTAAATGACCCACTCTTGAGTCAGACCTCCTCCCATTTCATGGAGGGTCATTAGCCACGCTGGTCAGACGGGTTGGCACATGGTATAGTATTAAGATTTCCTTCTCATGTGGCTAGGTTTTCGGCCTTGTCATTTCCTTTTGTTGACTCTTATGACACCCTTAGTATGGAATGGGGTGGTGACACTGTGTATTCTTAATCCGTCACCACACGGTGTTAAACTTGCTGGTAACATATAAGCTTATATAGTAAGTAAGGTATAAAGTAGGCTACGATGTGTTTTACATTAGTCAGGGCCGCGTGTTTATTTACAGTGCTTGTCACGATTATTCAACATCAGTAATAAGTCGTGTTTGCTCCATTCAGTTCTAAATATTAGCACTTACATTTGACATTGCATTCTATTCTCGTTGTCCCTTTCTAGCATAGTAGAGGTGTAAGAGAAGGCAGTACTATGCAGGTGTGGCTGATATGGCGACATGATCGAGGTGTGATTTTTACAATTGCTGCGGTTTATTGACTGTTAGGTTGGAATAGTTAATGTGTGTTTGTAAATAATATAGAAAAGTGCCGGTTGAGATATGACCGAAAATTTAGGTCTTCATCATCACTACATATTAAAAAAGAAAGTCGCTGTTGTCTGTCCGACCCTATGTATGCTTAAACCTTTAAAACTACGCAACGGATTTCGAAGCAGCTTTTTTAAATATATGTATAGAGTGATTCAAGAGGAAGGTTTATATATGTATAATACATCCATAATAAAGTAGAGAAACACTGATAAATTTAGAGGTTCACCTTTGCACCCGTGCGATGCCGGGGCGGGTCGCTAGTAAATCATATTATGAAGAAATAATAAATCCGTCTGCGTGCACACGGAACGTTATCAATATAACCAAATTATAGGTGGTAGATGTAAGACTGGATAGAGACTAGATTCTCTCCGAGACCACGACTGTAGCAAAGCATTCGTAACGTCAGGAATTAAATAATGTATTATACACGTAACAAATCCGTTATAAAGTGTTTAATTTCAACTTTTAATAATCGCGAGAATTTAAGATATCATTACATGTAAATCATATTTATTTCAGGCGGTAACCGCCTGATAAAAATATGATTTGATGACAAATTAATGTCTATGTCGTTAAATGACTCACCGTCTAATTACAAAACAGATTCTAAAGTTGTTGTAGACGAAGGCTATCTATGGTAGTTATGTAGTAATATAGTTAGCCTTAGCTGCTTTTTGTAGGGCAAACTTTAGAACCAGTTTTGTAATCATGCGGTCAAAGTTTACTATTCCTAAACGAATTCGTTAAACATTCAAAAATAAAATCGAACGCTGCTGGTCTCGTAAACCAACCTATCCCAACAGTCGTAATAAATACTGTAAAAACGATCGTTTAATTTTAAATTTAGAAATGACGGCCATGACGTATGTCTAGCGTAGCGACTATAATGCGGCGCGGAAGACCAAATGAACCGTTAAAAACAACAATTTAGTCATGTTTTAGGACGTGTGTTGCTTTTGTAATAATTCTGTTACGTGTATTTAGTTACGGTCTTTTATTTTAGAAACAATCAATCAAGGGAGCATACCTTTATTACTACAAATATTAGAACCTCGTTTTGATGTTAAATCTACCCTAACGCTAAAACTAAAAATGAAAGTTGTTTTAAATAGCAAGCCTCTACGAGCTACTTCAAGATTTTAAGAAGCATGTCTACATGGCCAGTGTCCAATCAGATTTATTTATTTATATCTGATCTTCTATTACAAAAAATACATGCCTGTTCCATCACAATCCTAAACTAATATATCATGCACTGCTAAGAAATAAGAAGCTTGTGTTGCTAAATTATAAATTAGTTTTGCTGTCTGTAAGACTGCAATGTTGGTTACGATAGCACAGTTTGAATAAAATTGTTCATTTGTGAATTTTCGTAAGCGTTCCGCTTTTTCTTCTTCTTCATGCATTCCAGTAATGAGTGTTGTCATCAATTATGTTGCAAATTTCACAAATAAGGGTTTCTGCTTTTTGCATTAGGAACACAAATATTCGAAAGAGATATCTCCATCGAAGAGTGTCCAGCGAAAATTGTATCCACTCTACTCATTATTTGAAATAAGAGCATCTATTTTCTTCAGGTTCGCTAGTTTTGAAGTGAAATAATATACAGTATTTGAACCAAAATCTAACAATATTTAAGAGTTGAGAACTGACGTCATCTGTGTTTAGAAACGTATTGAAACACCCAACAGACAATGTTTACACAACCCCAGCACGTGTTAATATAAAAACTCCATAAAACTGAACGTAACAAAAAGCATTTAAAAGCCATGATCGCGCTACGGTTACCGCTTACCTCGAGATTTTTTCGATACTGCTTTTTTACCAAGCACCTGCCAGCAGATGGCGCTGTCTCGAAATCAATAGGACCGCAGGAACGCAACGTTTAAGTAAAAACACATTAACAACAGCATTAAAAAAGTTACGGCCCTTCACCGTATGCGGGATCTTTACGGCCCATTTTTAATTAAGCCCTTATTGAGCCGAGAGAATTTTTGATTGTTTTGACGCGTTTTAAGTGCTCGCCTTTGAATATAATTCGAATTAAACGGTGGAACACTAAAACTACTTCATGTTTTCATAATAAAATATTAATAACCGAATAGATTTACTATACAAATAATTTTACAGTACAATCCATCACTTTATGAGTGAGCGCAAAGTAGGTACTCGTAAATATATGTTTTCATCCCATCTATTCGAAAAGTGTCGTTTTATTCCTCTTTAAGTGGGAGGGAGCAAAGTAGCTCTTTTCTGTTCTAGACTTTTTAGCGGGCAGTAATGAGTTTTTAATCCTCTTTATATTCGTAAGTGCGCCGCAATTTTCTTTGCCGCGCACTTTTTGATTTTGGAACATCTTAGTGTTCAGTGTTGAATCAACACATTTTCATAATTCCGAAAATGTCTTAAATGTAAATATACGTTTTTAGTTGTGTTATTATTAGATACCAATTAATTTTAATAAAATGTAAGGCGCCTTTTATTTTCTCATAGAGGGTGATGAATTAAAGGGCGCAAAATATTTTTTGGCTCAGGCGACGTACTTTGAATCTCTCACTACGTTCAGGATTCTAGTAAAAAATTCCTCGCTACGTTCAGGGTACTAGTAAAGAACCCTCACTGCGCTCTGGATTCAAAAAAGCGCCCTCGCCGTAAAAATATTAATTTGCTCCCTTGTGATACAATTTACTATGCAATCTATTATACCCTGCGTCTTCTATTAGTAATTTGAGTTTGAGATTACTCGATTCACTTATATCAGAATTTTACATTAATAGTATATCAATTATTTTAATGGGATGTCATACATAGTAGAATCATTTCAAATATAAATCATATTCAGCCCTTATATGACCCACTACTGGGTCGGGCCTCCTCCAAATTCGTGGAGGGAAATTAGTGTGCCACGCTGGCAAGACGGGTTTGTATCAAGTTATCCTTCTCTTGGGGCTAGGTGATCTGGCTCTTGTTTTCTTTTATTTCATATCAGAATAAATATTATACATCAATAGCTACAGTGTCTTGACAAATATTAAATATTACAATATTAAGGTTGTATTGATATTCATAACGAAGACTATTAATAAAACAGTAGCATTTGCATAACGAAGTACGGCTTCGTCAGGAATTAACGATGTTTACTAACCATACGGTGTCAAGTTCACTTGGCCTGAGAAAGATCTGCTGGTGGATCGTTAACTTTTCATTGCTTTGTTATTGTTGGGGATAAAACTAATAATAGTAACGATTAACACATTGATGAGTTGGCATGAAAGAAGTTACTATCTCATTCTTATTCGTTGTGTCGCCAGATATTGCTCAACTCTGGCTTTTAGAGGTATTAAAATGTATCGATGTAACGAATTCGATCAGCAACTCGAGTAATTTTTTATATTGTCTACGTCTCGTTTGTAAGTTTTTTAGTTCAAACATTTATTTATGTACTAGTGGCCCGCCCCGGCTTCGCCCGCGCAAAGCGGGGGTGGGTTATACATATAAACCTTTCTCTTGAATCACTCTATCTATTAAAAAAACCGCTTCAAAATCCGTTGCGTAGTTTTAAAAATTTAAGCATACATAGGGACGGACAGACGACATCGACTTTGTTTTATACTATGTAGTGATGATACATTATTGCACAGACAAACAAACTTATCACTGTCAATAAGAAATATGTGAGTATTTGTACAATGGGCGGCCTCATTGCAAACTGCAATCTCTTCCAGGCAACCTTAGAATGGACAATTTATTTTATTTTATACTACTCAGCCCATAGAGGGCCCACTGCTAAGTCAGGCCTCCTCCAGTTACATGGAGGCGATAATCCTACTGTGCCAAGCTGGCCAGGTGGGTTGTCACAGGTTTTCGTATCAAGTTTTTCTTTTCTTGCGGCTTGCGTATTCAAAATAAAAATGATTTTTATTCGAATAAATTCTTGCGAATGCATTCAAGTACTCAAAAAAAAACCACAGATATTAAAATATAAAGAAATATGCATAAATAAATAATAAATATCCTTGGACATTTCACACAACGCCATCTCTACCCAAGTTAAGCAACCTAATGCTTGTGATAAGGTAACGAGATGGATGATAAACTACTTAGATACATTTTCTTTTTGTAAATACATACTTATAATAGATAGAAATGACACCCAGACTCCGAGCCAGTGCCTCTGGTTTAGACAAAGACACTTGCCCGACCCCGGAATCGAACCCGGGACCCGTTGATCCAAAGGCGGCACATCTAACCACTAGACCAACGAAGCAGTCATGCTGCAAGATAATTAATAATTTAGTTTTTACCACCGGTTCGGAATGCCATTCCACAGAGAACAGCCGGCCCGAAACTCCATGGTTGCTCTTTTAAATAAAAGGGTTACAATGATGGTAACATTACCTTGTCAGGTCCTTATGTCGAATCTTACGACACCCTCAGGATTGAATGGGGCGGTGACACCATGAATTCCAAATCCGTCACCATCCTAGTTTATAAATTGGCAGAATTATGCGCATTATTTGTAAAAAACCGTTGAAATCGTCCACGATCTGAACAGATGTTTATTAAACCACGATAATTACATATTTAATCAAATCAAAACTTATTCCTATAACTCACGTACAACCTTAATTTGATCCCAAATGTTTAGACAAGAATTTAAAACTCGTCGCTGCTTGAAATTTGATAAATTCCTATTATGTACGTGCGACAGCAGGTTGAAAGACAAAGTAATGTATTAAATTAGTGTCATTCGAGTCTCGCATCGCGATGAGAATGTTGAGAGCTTAAGGGTGGCATTAAAACTTAAAGTAGGCGTAACAACCTTGAGTAACATGTGAATGTTTAATTGGGGTGCAATTAGTTCTAAGTTTGATAGTTACACGACTTGCGCTAGATTATACCGTAGAGGGAATTCTATGAGGCGTATTGTTGGAAATAATAATTTAATTTAATTTTGAATGAATGGATTTGATAGTTTGGATTTAGTACTAAGCTTAATTAAAGGTATATGAAAACCGTAAACACTGTTTTGATAACATATTTCAACTTACGGTAATTTATGACGCGTTTAATTTATTGTTGAAATAAATGAATATGCATGTATTTTATTATATCCACTATTTATATGTATGTATTTTATCTATAGAGTATAATAAGATTACTGTAAAATAGTTAGTTGATTGTAATTTTTTTTTCTGGCATCATTACCCACTGGATTTTTAGTCTGTCTCACATAAGGTTGCCTGGAAGAAATCGCTTTAGCGATAAGGCCGCCTAATTGCACATTGTATGTTTTTGTTTGCTTTTATGTTACTACTTTTGTTAATTTTAAGTGTGTGTTTTGTGAAATTATTTTTTATTATTAAAGAACATTTATTTGTATTCTAACCTAATTAAAAAACAAAGGTATATTTTTATTTGTTACTAATAATCTACATCCAACCATAGATCACTACATAATATAAAACAAAGTCGCATTCTTCTGTCCGTCCCTATGTATGCATAAATCTTTAAAACTAAGCAACGGATTTTGAAGCGGTTTTTTTAATAGATAGAGTGATTCAAGGGGAAGGTTTATATGTATAACCCAACCCCGCTTTGCACGGGCGAAGCCAGGGCGGGCCACTAGTTCCTAATAATGATTAGTTTATAAAAGGAAAGCTGTGATAAGAAATTAAATATGCTGTTATTATATGTATTAATAAGAAAATATTACCAAACAACCGATAGAAACTTCACAATATTTGTACTTACCGACTTTTTGTTTGTTGTATAAATACATTATTTTATAAAAAACCACTAAGACCTTGGTAAGCCCGACGGCTATTCATTTTTAACATAAATTAATTGTGGTCGAGTTTATAAAAGTTGTTGTATATGCTGTTCGTTTTATTATTTTGCTTGTATTCAATCTTCCCAAGTACATAGCTAGAT
Organism: Clostera curtula; assembly: GCA_905475355.2. Taxonomy (NCBI): domain Eukaryota; kingdom Metazoa; phylum Arthropoda; class Insecta; order Lepidoptera; family Notodontidae; genus Clostera; species Clostera curtula. The sequence goes on along the minus strand of FR997796.1, from coordinate 2,421,738 downwards.
TTATTCATAAAGTTACCATATCTACGTGTTGAAGGATTTAGAATACATAGTGTCTCCACCCCATTTAATTCTGAGGCTATGGTAAGAGCGGACAAAAGGAAACGATAAGACGAAAAAACCTAGCCGCTAGAGAAGGAGAATAACTTGATACGATACCCTATGCCAACCCATCTGGACAGCGTGGCACAGTAGGCTAGTAGACAGTAGGTATAGTTTATATACATTTTGTATTATTGTATATTTTAAATCATAATACATAAGATTCTAGAACATTCAAAATAATTGAAAATTAAAATTATTTAGTTCCGACGTTTCGAATGCTTACAGCAGTCGTGGTCACGGGAAAGACTAGATGTCAGTTGTGTTCAAAAGTACAAAGAAACAGTTGAGTCTGCCGCCTATAATTTTGTTTAATGATAACATTCCCTGTGCATGCAGAAATCGCTCAGGAATTTTGGAAGGCCCAATTTCTTAAAAATGTTTAATTACGAGTACAATGTGTAATAATCGCGTCATTATTAAAATCAATGTTGGTTCAAATCCAATGACTCAAGCTGCCTATATCACTTGCGCATGTTCAATTAATATTACTCATTTGAATACCGTTTACAATAAACCTGGTGTTATCATAACAGCGTTCATTGAATGTACCTATAGCTGACATATGTATATTATTGCATTCAGGTCAAGCTGCATAAATTGTCTGCGGAATCTAGGGTACTGTTACATTCCTGAGCTGCTAAGGGATAATAATATTATGTTTACTTTTATTAGACCTATAATGCTACTTAACTTCCCACTTTTAAAAAACATATTATTTAATGTGTGAATATATCACCAACATTTGAGCCCATAAATGACCCAATACTGATTCCGGCTTCCTCCAAATTCATGGCGGAAAACTGCCATGCTATGCATATGCTATGCTGGCAAGATGGATTGGCACGGTTTGTGTCAAGTTTTCATTCACTCTTATTTATTGGTGTATAAGTCATCTTATTTAAGCAGACAAGTATCGTTTTGTATAAGTACATTATTGTCACAATTTGTCAACCCACGTTGTACAATACAATAATATGTTTTTATGAGGAAAATTTAGGCCTTAACACCAATTTCGGTGATTTATTTCTATTTTTAAGTTACCAGCTCAAATGATCGAACACAGACGGCGATGGAGTCAAGTCAGTGGGGCGTAGATTAATTAATATGTACATACGCCCAACGCTTTCATACTTATTATGTTATATTCATGTGGTTCAGGTGATCCGTGTGGTGTCGAATTTAGAATACACAATGTAACCAATCCACACTAACCTGAGGGTGTCCTAAGAGACGACTAAAGGCAAGTAAGTGCTAGCTGCTAGTAAGGCAGATCTTTTTATTTATAATTAATTTAATCACACTTAAGTAATTACATTTATACTAGTCCTGTTAAATTTAAGCACATTATATTTAGCCTGCATTTTGCATGTTACATTAATTTATATCAAAAGAAAGAAAATAAATTATCATCACACTTTTTTTAAACATATCACGTCATTTAAATTTCGGAGGTGTACAAAAAACTTGGCCGATAATTTTAATACCAAGTATTATGTAGTACTTAATTTCAATGAGACGATTTTAGGTTTACCTATGGCATTATTCATTTTATGAATCAACGCAACTACTGCTCACGTTTATGTTTCGTTAAATGAATTACCGGTCGGTGTCATCGGTGCTGTGTTCTTAGAAACTATAGGATAAACAAACAAAGTTCCAACAGCACCATTCCAATGTATAAACAATATTTCTATGAAAGCTAGAGTAAATTCGTTTATTGAGTGTACAAAACGTAAGTTATAGAGAATTTATTTAAGTAGGAGTGTTTTTCATAATTCTGTGTAAATTATAACTTAAGCATTTATACACTTATAAGAATCTGAAATGGTTCATAACAGGAATAGCCAGTATTTCTTGTTTAGAACAACTTTAGCTAAAGAACTAAAAACCTACTAAACCTATTACGCCAAGTCTAAACTATGTAGTATTTTCTGATTTCGGAACACCGTTTATAGTATAAGTAAGATTGTTACCTATTTAGTTGTACGTAACTGAGGACTACTATATTATAATTAGGTAGTTATTAAAACATTTTTTTTTCGTACAATAGCGATCTCACAGACAAATTGCTTAAGTAATTTTCCGAGACATTATCTATCTTCACTAACACTATCACTACATAGTATAAAACAAAGTCGCATTCTTCTGTCCGTCCCTATGTATGCATAAATCTTTAAAACTACGCAACGGATTTTGAAGCGGTTGTTTTTAATAGATAGTGATTCAAGGGGAAGGTTTATATGTATAACCCACCCCTGCTTTGCACGGGCGAAGCCAGGGCCGGCCACTAGTTATGAATAAAATTAACGAACATCATCGTTAGTCTCCCTAAAACTCGAGAACGGCTGGACCGATTTGGCTAATTTTGGTAAAAGGTAAAGAAAATATGAAAAACATTCAAATTCTTTATTTATTTTTTCTGGGGCGGTACGAAGTTTGCCGGGACAGCTAGTCGTAATATACAATGTTAATTTGGGCTTGTTTATTATAAATGAAAAAGGTATTTAAATTATTATCATTTTCAAAAGCTGGCAAATCAGAAGAAACTATCAAATCAAAACAATCGGAAGAAGCAATAAATCAGTTCCTTTACTGCCTAATAAATTGTCATATTACCAAACATCTTCGATTATGGAAGCGGTATGGGTTGCTGTGGCTATCGATGTTTGGATCATTGCCAAAATAATCAACCAACGGGAAATCCGAATGTATGGATACTTATTTCGTTCTCGGACTATTAATGACCATTCCAATAAGCAATACACGATGCAATATTCAAGGACTTTTAACAGCGATATTTTGTGCAAAAATAAATTCATTGAGGACATTTGTTTGTTACCGACAGATGCTACAGTAATATAGTTGATAAATCATCAACATTAGGATGCTCTATAATGATAGCATCATCTTAGACTTATTTAAAAATTCCGTTTAATTTTTGGAAGCTATAATTTGGTTAACGTTTGTCTTTAGTTTTAGGTATAGAAACAGGAGTGTTTTTATATAGACTTTGAATTGAATGAATAATTTAATCGTCATCAACGTAGGTATATTAAATTCAGGTTTGTGTTATGCTCGCCTTGACTATATTAGTCATTCTAACACAACCATCTAATCTTATCGGAATAACACCACACCTTTTGCAAATAAAATACAGAAATGATTTCACTAACCTGAATGGATTTATTGAATGCGGGATTCAAATAAAGTCTCCAATTCTAAAAACACATTACATCCATGAAGTTCACTTTTAGGGTCACGTTACACACGACGGAACGCTGGTTGAACACACTTAACATCACATTTTGCACTGGCCAACCAAAAACAATATACTATACGAAACCTACGTGGATCCAGTTATCAAAGCGACAAATCCCTTTACGCTAAAGGTTTACGAAAACACAGAGCAGTCACAGTTTTTATAAACGTATTTTGATGTTACGAAGACGTAGTGTAGAGCGGGAATCGGAATGACGTATACGTCCGAGCGCGACAAAGGCAGCCGACCGACTGGTTGTGGGAATGGCGCGGATGAGAGACGAGCGGAACGAATAGCCATCTAGCTTAAAACGAACGCATCCGTGGAGTCTCCCGTCTCCGAGATCCTATCCTTTCGTAGCAAATCTCGTGCGAATTATGCAATGCGTACATATGTATTAACTTTTGTATGTACCTATGGATAAAGATCAAGATAAAGGAAATAGACAGGGAGCAAAAGCAGCCGCAAGAGAACGAATATTTGATACACATTAAGTGTGTATGAAACGAATTAAGAATACACAATGTCACTAACCAATACCATCCTGGAGGTGTCGTAAGTGTCGAGAAAAGAACGTAAGTGGCAGATTAACTAGTCGAACCAGAAAAAAGAAAACTTGATACAAACCCTGTGCCGACCTGTCCTACCGACGCGGCACAGTAGGCAAATTTCGCTCCACGAATTTAGAAGAGGCCCAACCAGTAGTGGGTCATTTATGGGGTCAAACTACGAACAACGAACTCTATGCCAAGGCATCGTTTTGTTTTGCTTTTACTTTGGAAATCTCCATGGATACCCGGCAGTGGGGACTCGCTGGGTTATTTGGGTCTCCCATCGTAGCACAGGCCAACTTAAATCCCCAGCCTGAGATCATGATAATCATTTTTATGACTGGTATTTCCAAATTTCCTTCCTTGATTCTATGGTAATTCTTGGCCAGGGTACCAAATTCAATTCTTAGCCAGGCTATTTTTTTCGACATACCCAACTAATACGGTGCAACTACTACCATTAACATATTGTTAAATTAAAAAAGGCCAGCCAAGTGCTTGTGTCAATAGCATGTATCAATAAGTTAACAAAACTATCAAAGTCATGTAAATAAGTTAACAAAGTATTTATAAATCAAAGCAGGAAGTAGTTTTGAGATTAATGTAGTTGATGTAGTAGTAGCGAAACCATCAAACTATTTTATAAAAATATCTTTTAGACAATTAACACTTCCAATTGGTTGGATCTTGATACAGCGTAAGCAAGTGTAAAACTAACCTTGTTTAAGTAATATTACACTAGCGTTGAACTTAGTGGTAAGTAATATAATTCTTTAGTACTCAAATGGCTTCCAGAAACGATTATTTTATAAATCGGTGTACGTCGCTCTGGAGTATTTAATTAAATATTGTAGTAAAAGTTGATATTTATTTAGACGACTTTGTTATATTATGAAAATAGAAATCACAATTAATATGCTCTCATCATTTTAGCCAATATACTGCTACCCTTGTTCATAACTTGAACATTACACTTCTGGATAATATATTAATAATAATAATAATAATCATCATCATCATTTCAGCCAAAAGACGTCTACTGCTGGTCATAGGCCTCCCCCAAGGATCTCCACAAAGGCCCGTCCTCGGCCGCCCGCATCCACTGCTTTCCGGCGACCTTAACCAGGTCGTCGATCCACCATGTGGGAGGCCTAATAGCACTGCGCCTTCAGGAACGCGGTCGCCACTTGAGGACTTTTCTGCCCCATCGGGCGTCGGTCCTGCGAGCTATGTGCCCTGCCCACTGCCACTTATGTTGGGCAACCCGGTGGGCTATGTCGGTGACCCTGGTTTTTCTGCGTATCTCCTCATTTCTGATTCGATCTCGCAGGGAACTCCGAGCATAGCCCTCTCCATTGCCCTTTGGGTGACTTTGAGCGTTCTGATGGAGCCCTGGCAACACACATTGGATAATATGTAAGTCCCTAAAATATTATATGAATTACTCAATAACAAACTACGACCTAAGACCGCTGTCTTTATGTGTATTTCTTTTTGCACATATAGGCGATAGTTTTTATCACATCCAACAAATATTGGGTGAATATAGAACCGCAGAATGATACAAGAAATGCGAGCGCCTCCGTGTATTGTGTTAACTTGACCAAACGACGCATCGTTTATTTTCACGAGTCGTTTATCAATATTTGTGAGTGTGTACGCTTTTGATATACGATCGCCTGGAGTATCAAGATTCTCGAATTGAAAAATCATTCCTTCTCATTTATAACTTGTTGTCTTTGATTTAGCGATTTGAGTATGGAGATCAGTTAATAACGATGTCAGACCATGGACTTAATGAAGTCGTCTTTCTAGTAAAATTAAAATTGTTTATTTAAAATAATATCATCTTAAAATTACACGCCTTTTAAAGGATTTATCGTGGGTATTTTCCATTAAAAAGATTTTAATTTCAATGTTAATTTCTTCACCTCTCCCACTAATATGTTTAGGTAATCCTAACCTGATGTTAGCAAAAAGTTGATGTACTATTTTCAGCGTAAAGCAAGTGAAAAATAATACATCAATTGGCAAGATCTTTTTAATTTATCATTGGCAAACCATATCAACTGAAGTTCATATTATTATGTTAATAATTATTAATTATATATAGGTATACATAATTAATAATATTAATTGATCAATAGTATCAATAGTAGGTACTATTGATCAATTATTTAAGATTATGTATAATTATTGTAATTTTAGACTTCGACTTGAAACTTCGTCGGGTCTTCTCGTCGCCCATCCCGCAGAGTTTGAAAACGAAAGTTGTCGAACAGTGCGTCCTACCCGTCATGACCTACGGCGCCGAGACGTGGATACTCACGGTGAGACTAGTCCACCAATTTAAAGTCGCTCAGCGTGCTATGGAGCGAGCTATGCTTGGAGTTTCTCTGAAAGATAGGCTCCGTAACGAGACTCCGACAGAGAACCAAGGTCACCGACATAGCTCAGAGAATTAGCAGACTGAAGTGGCAGTGGGCTGGGTATATCTGTAGAAGAACCGACAACCGCTGGGGTAGATGAGTTCTTGAGTGGAGACCGCGAATCGGCAAGCGTAGTGTGGGACGGCCCTCTGCTAGATGGAGCAACGATCTGCGAAAGGTTGCGGGCAGCAGCTGGATGCGTCAAGCTGAAGACAGGGCGCTATGGCGCTCTTTAGGTGAGGCCTATGTCCAGCAGTGGACTAATGTGGGCTGATGATGATGATCATTGTAATTTCTAATCGCACGAACAATTCCTATATTAAAGTGTAATAAAGCCGCTTCACTTGCCTGTTTCCAGAATCCCCAAAATTTATTGTTTCCTCTATTGTCAATGTCGAAAATTGTGCTTTTATTTTATAAATCACCGGATACATTTCATCAAGATTGTGAGTATTCAACCAATGTTTGGTATGTGACAGTAAAATTTGGTGACATGTTGACACAATGCGGTAGCCTTGGCTGAACATTTTTATTAGTACAATTATTGTTACGAATGAGATTCTCACAATCTAACGGTAGTCTCACTTAGGTATAAATTGAATCTATCTCAGCTAATTCGATTTCACTTAGTCCGAATTCAATTTGTCCAAATTAAATTTTCGCATTTTGTCTTTACATATCGCATTTTTATCGCTAACTAGCCTACAACTATTTATCTATTAGCCACAGACATCCACTGTTGATCATAGACCGCTCCCATAGATCGCCATCAACAAGAATCCTGTGCAGACTGAATTTACCAGTAGCGACATTTACCTAACCGTGATCCCCTATAACTATCAGACACTAATCTTTGGATAAGCAAATCTACCTTCTTTTAACGCTTTCATACCACCTAACAAAGGCGTTGAGGCTTGGAATTCATCGGAGCTACATCTTCGTATCGCGTCCGCGAGTGATTTATGGCGTCTATTGTGATGTTCGCGTATTATTATATTTACAAATACAACGCATTTGCTTCCGTGTTTGCAAAAAATGAGGTGATTTTTGGTAGCTAAATGTGGGGGAGCTGTATGTCTGTTGAATATTTTTAGAGATATATTTCTTTTCATTAAATTTCTGTAAAGCTGTCTTAGTCTTCGATAACTACAACTGATGATAACTAGAGTCAAATTCTTAACTAGAATAAATGTTCAACAATTTCTAAGTACTTAAAGATCCTAAAATAGAACCAGACCACACTAAGGTAACAAACTTTCGTGTAAGTGTTAAGAAAATAGCATAACAGTACAAAAGTGCTTCAAACAAATTTAGATTTATTATTCAATACCAACAACTTTCTTACATCATGCGATGGCTATTTTGGGAGCTCCGAGGTCTATTAGTGGGCAAGAATGTGATGACTTTGAAAAAAGTTCCTTCGTCATGATTCCTAAAAGACGTATTATTAATATAGTGTTGAGTTACATTTGGGAGTAAACTTAAAAGACCACGAAGTTCATTATACATTTAGAGGCAATTATCCCGACAAAGTAATATACCTAAGCACTAGTGCAAAATAATTTAATGTATTTGTACTTAAAGAAAATGCAGATGTTGTTTAATATTTTAAATATTACACAAAACTACGCTAATTGTGTGCCAGGGCCATGATTTTTGTTTCATTCTTGTCTCAGTAAAGTAATAAAAATTAGGGCGGTTATGCATGGAAACCGAGGCGTCGAGAAGTCGGATACCACCCGAAAGTCAATACATTGTTATACGTATTTCAAATTATTATTTCTTTTCAAGACAAAACAACTATTAACATGTTTACTGTATTATATCTCTAATAATCTCTGTTCAATTTATTTGATAAAATGCTGTTTCAACCAGGGCCTCGGTATTCACTCCCATGCTTCATGACCATCATTTTAATACTATTTGTAGCAGATAAGAATATATGTAGCAGATAGGATTCAAAGAATACTATTCTAATTTGATTACCGGCATTTCAGTTTCACTGGAAGTGAACTTTTGTCTATTATGAAGTTTTACGGAGCATTGATGACTTTTAAACTAGGTACTACTCAGCCCATAAATTACCGACTGCTGAGACAGGCCTCTTCTCATCACATGGAGGGTAAATAGCCTACTGTGTCACGCAGGTCAGACGGTTTGGCACAGGGTTATATATCAAGTTTTTCTTCACTAGCGGTTAGGTTTTCAGCCTTGTAATTTCCCTTTGTCGGCTCTTACAACACCCTCAGGATGAAATGGGGTGATGACACTATGTATTCTAAATCCGTCACCACACGGAATATCTCCATATAAAAATCTAATATGTCTAATCACTACATAGTATAAAACAAAGTCGCATTCTTCTGTCCGTCCCTATGTATGCATAAATCTTTAAAACTACGCAACGGATTTTGAAGCGGTTTTTTTTAATAGATAAAGTGATTCAAGGGGAAGGTTTTTAAGTATAACCCACCCCCGCTTTGCACGGGCGAAGCCGGGGCGGGCCACTAGTACATACATAAAGTGAGGATCATGTAATTACACAATGTCGTCGTCTATATTTTGTCTACCCATTGTTTCTCAGACAAAGGACCGCCCATGTGCACAAACGCGTTCACAGTATTAACTCTTGAAACCAAATCTCTGGCCACGAATTTCATAACAGAGCCGCTGTAAAAAGAACAAATCGTTCCAACTTGTGTGTGCGGCATAATAATTTCATTGAACGACAACCTGGGGATCTTTCGCGTTGCGAGGAATGAACGTTTTTATGGTATCAGGGAATTAGCTTGTTATGTATATGGGGCAGGCGAGATTTTTGACATTGTTTCGTTATGAAATGTATTTGATGGGACGGCTAAATGTAAAGGTGAATGTTTCGCACTGATTGTAAAAGAATCGGGTACTTTATAGTGGACGGGAACATACAAAAATGAAAAAAAATACTAAAAGATCTACTAGATGAGTCTCTGAGGTCAGACGGCAGTCTTCGTGTAACCTGGCCTCTAGTAAAATCAGAATGGACGAGTGCTGATACCATTGTTAAAGAAAAGACAGAGAATTAATGATAATGATTACATAATTACCAATTTTTAAGACAGTTAAAAATCATAGCTTATTAAGAAAAAGTAACTTTAATTAATATAAAACCAATTAATGTAAAATTAATTTAGTTCGATGTTGAGTAGGTCGATATTCAGCATTGGGCCATTTGTAAGCGATGATGATAAATTAATGGAAAGTGTCCGTGTGGTGACGGGCTTAGAATACACGGTGTCACCAACCCATACCATACCGAGGGTGTCGTAAGAGGCGACTAAGGGAACGCAAGAGGCAAATCACCTAGCCGCAAGAGAAGGAAAACTTGTTACAAACCTTGTGCCAACCCGTCTTGCCAGCTTGGTACAGTAGGCTAATGTCCCTCCATGAAGTTGGAGGAGGCCCGAGTCAGTAGTAGGTCATTCATGGGTTGAAACGACGACGACACACAGAGCCTCAACAGTAGTAAGTCGTCATTATATTACTGATAGTGCAGCATGTACCTTTCATAATAATAACAATATAAACAAAACAACCATTTACCTACAACACCGCAGCCCGCATCAGAAATATTTTAATGGGACATTTAAGAAATTTTAGATCATTGTGCGATTGCACGAAGCTCTATACTAACGTTTGGTATGATTTCAATAAACAATCTCCCTCCAAGCATAAATAATGCATGTCGAATTGTTGGGTCCCGTATACCGAGATAAAGATCGATAATAATGCTACAATACTCTGAAAGATGCTTTTGTGTGACACCCGCAGCGATCGCGACAATTTGCCTGCAATGTAAATTAAACTTTCTTGCTAATGCATAACATTTCTTTTGGATTACCATATCGGAGAAGCCCTGTTGATTGGTCAAGTGATTGTTTGTGATAAATAAATAGGTTCAGAAAGTCAGTGACGTATATAGGTCAAAGTGTTTGATAAAGTTAAATCCAAGATTTAATGATACCTGGCTTTTATTGTGGATGGAATTTGAAATGTTTTGACACACCTAGTGCGCCATAGAAATAATGGATTCAATTTTTCAAAATTAAATGTATATATCTCTCTGCGTTTACGTGAGGTTCAGTGGGTTTTGGACAATATTCGGTGACAATTTTTTTTCGTCTGTGCAATAAAGGTTCTCTAGGGTACGAGTACTGCCGGAAAGGTTACCTGTTTCTGCACTATTCATGCTCTTGCTATTCCTATATTCCGACTTAAAATTATGACATACATCGCAAAACTTTATTTGTATTTTAAAAGTACCCAAAAAATTTAGAGAGATTTAGATATTTCCAATCAAGTACACACAATGATTTTGTTGTTTGTCAATCTCTTTAAGGCAGGTGGCACATATCTTTTGTTATTTATCTCGATTGCAAAATTTGTTCACCGTTACTTCAAAAGAATTTTAATCGAATCGTACGATTTCTGTGTTCGTGTAATGTACTTTCTCTTCGTTACTTTTATGACTAACTGGTCTGATTGCTTTTACTTTTTCTCCTGTCTAAAATATTTCTTTTTGTCATCAAAATCTAGACTTTTAATGTTAAATAGTATGTCAGCTTAGGTAACCATATCTAGAATTCATCATAAATTTTAGACCTGAAATAATCCTTTCGGAGCATGTTGGAGAACTGCATGCTGATCACGAAAAAAACATAAGTTATTCTCAATAATAACTTTAAATGCATTACAACTGTTTCTGTCTCTTAACAATCATCGTTCAATTTGTTACGTCAAATAACGACCTATACCGGAGAAATCGTGAAGTCAAATTTACCACAGTATTCTTATTCCGTTGTAAATTATTTTCACCGACAATCTCCGGGCTTGAGGAAAAAATGCTTTCGTTAATCAGGTGTTTCAAATCTTTTATTTTTTAGTCTCGCGTCGCTTTCATCAACAAATCAGATTGTTAAATTAGTTGACGGAGATTTTGTTCACATTTATTACAATTATTTCAGTCAATCTAAATTCCTATGATTTGGCACCAAAAGAAAGTTGTAATAAGATTTACTCAGTATTATATTACGAAGAGATATATGTTGTTCCAAATTTAAAACAAAACCGAAATGCCAACCTAGGTAAGAAATTTAGTTCCAGACACAATGGAAAATGAAAAGAAATACATATAAAATATAGGGACAATACCTAAAGGTCAACCCAATAATAATCCAGACGATATCAATCTCGCCACCCGTCTGTTATTTAAAATTCAATATTTTTATTAGTATTTAAAGCTAGCACGATCGGAATAATCGCTCACGTGGACCGGATGTTCAAATCAAAAGGACCGAGCTATTCATCGACCCTTTGAGTTGAAATCGCGGTTTAATGCCAAAACAAGGCTTAGTGAACCAACTTAAAAATTGCTATAAATAATGTTCAAACCTTGTTCTGTTCGGATAAAGTCGAAAATGCTTTGCAATTAATTTCTGACAAATTTCCGTTCGGTTTACATCCCGCTCATTGACGCGACTCTCGGACAAAACTCGTAAAATCGAAACAGAACGCCGATATAAAAGGAACGGCAGATGAATATCCAGATGAGAAAACCGCTATTATGCATGTGATTCACTGATGAAATGATTGTGGGATAAATAATTTTGATATGCATCAAAATAAACATACTATTGCAGCGGCATATATTCAGCCCATAATGACCCACTGCTGAATCGGGCCTCCTCCAATTACATGGAGGGTAATTAGCACACTATGCCACGCTGGCCAGACGGGTGAAATAAACATACTAAAACTACTACTACTTACTAAAATAAAACGAGCTAATGAGCAAACAATATGCGTCAGACTTTTCACAGGTCAATTTCTTATAGCACTGGCAGTGAAATGAAATAGTATATAAACTTTTTTTGATGGCGGATAGCCAACCTCTTACTCCACAAGCGAAAATAAATCTCTTTCATAAGGTTAATGAGACACATTGAGCGATTGCGCGTGGCCTACTTAGCATATGCTTGACATTTCGAAGCTACCGTATGTCACAACTTGAAAAGAGCAGCGAGACACCACATTTCTTCTTAAAAAAAAGGATGGCACCATTTCATTCTGCTCTACGTCCCCTTGCGAAAATTTATTTCAATAGAACATTTCGTTCACTCAAGCGCGTTTCAGAAAGGATTCCACTAAGTTCCAGAACATCTTTAGCGCTATTAATTTGTCCGTCTTTTGTACTGGATCTTGAAGTTTAAGGACGTGCCAAGCCCGATACTCTTTACAATTACCATTGAAAGGATTTCCTTCAGTTTTATAGATTTCATTTTATTCGATCCGTCGGGAAGCTGTTAGGTACTGCGCGTCTTGAAGCTATTCGTCGAGAGGAATCTTTTCTTGCGAACGAATTTTTATGGATGTCTGTCGAAGCAAGTCGATTTAATTAGTTTGTTTTACGTCTACTTTGAAATATATTCGCAAATTGATTTCTTCGTTCACAGTATTTTTAATACTGTCAATAGCGAGTTCTCTTTAAATTGAAGTTAAAGTTTTATTTTAATAAATCTTTAGTTTTATTTTTCCCTCTTACTGGTAATTGCTTCGCGTAATTATCCAAACTTGCTATTTTCTATTGAAATGCCCATACAACAAGATGCAATTTTGCTAAATTCAAAAGTTCATACATTTCAAATTGACAGTTTATTACATGAATTATTTCTTCGCATTTATTTGCTCTGATTGTATGTACTTAATACATACTTTTTATCTAATAAATATGTTGGATCCGGTGCAATCTACCTGTAACTGTATTATTAGGTTACCAAAACTGTTAAAATCAAAACACGTTGATTGTAGATTTTAGCCTATTGACTCCGAATCCGAGGCGTGGTATGTGAAATTTCTCAAAATTTATTTGCTAGATTTTACAAATTGTGTAAAGAAACAAGACAAATAAACCGATCTCCAAATATTTTTCATCCTGTCAATACAGAAATCTCGCCAAATGAAAAGAACAATCTCAAAACGATCGTCCGCAACGATTTATCATTCCTTGTTATAACCAATGGCTCTTTCGGAACGAATCGTGGTTTCCATTCCAGTTACGTCATACTTTGTACGTGAAAAAAAAAATACAAATAATGGACACGGCCTGCGGAATGGGTTAATGGATTCACAGTTTTCATATTTTTGTACTCTCCAGGATTAGGTAATCCTTTAACAGAATTTGGATTCATGTTTTAAGAACAAATATTTTTTTGTGTTTCATTAATTACCAATACAAGGAATGGATTCGAATGCTTTTTGTTTTTCTCATATTTTTAAACAGTTAATTGGATTTAATTATTTACTACTTGGTTTTCGGCCTAATATCTAATATTTCACGAAGACTTTCATGGTGTTCCTATGTGTGTTGTTCTAGCCGCAGTCTTCGTCTGCGTTAGGCTAGGTTAGAAACATAATATTAGTCGAGCACATCATACACAAAATCTGTGTACAACTACCTTTTAAACTGGCAATCAATTAAAGGAATTACAGACATTTATTTGACTACTGTACAAACTCAATCTACGGTTACTTAATTCATTTCAAAATAAGGTTAAGATTAAAGGTATCATCTTTCTTCTGTTTTAATTGTTGGTACAAATTCTGTGTGGGTTTAGGGTTATCAATTTAATTAGCGTTTTAACTACTCCAAATCGCAAATATTTCCTTCCTGAAGAATATTTTTGTACAGAAGTTTACAGAACCAGTTTTTAATTCAGTAAGGGAAATGGTTTATTAAAAAACGCGTGATGTTATAATCAACGCAAGATCATGATCAACTCATCAATATAGTTCAATTAATGCCTTCTTTTTATTTAACTGCAATATTTCTTGGCAGTTAAAAGCGCTTTGTAATTATTTAAATAAACAGTGTAGGGTGTATATAAACTATTTATACAAGACACCTCGGGTACACGGTTCAGTTCCGAGGTCGTACAAGTCTTTGTCCACAAGAGATACTTGCTTTTGGTCTGGGGATCGCTTGTGCTCGTGAATTATCATTCCTTCTCCTCCTCGCGTCGTTTTCCTCATTACTGAGGGTCGTGACTCCCCCGCTGCATCAGTTTCCCTTTTACGATTTCCCTCCATCTGCTGCGATCCCTAGCTTCATGAAGGGCGTTGTGGAAGTTGATGTTCAGAGCAGATCGTATTTGGTCCGACCATCTCGTGGGACTGCGTCCTCTGGGACGTTTGCCATCTACCTTCCCTGTCACCATCAGCTGTTCCAGATTGTGACCCTCTTTACGGGCAATTATTATTATTACTTTTTTATCACTATCACTTACATATATTATAAAACAAAGTCGCTGTCGTATGTCCGTCCCTTGGTATGCTTAAATCTTTAAAACTACGCAACGGATTTTGAAGCGTTTTTTTAATAGATTATGTGGTTCAAGAGGAAGTTTTATATGTATAATACATGTATAATTGCTCCCGGGCGAAGCCGGGGCGGGTCGCTAGTTTAAAAATAAACCTCTGCACTAGGTATAACCTCTATCGCGGGGGTAGTTTATAAACATGTAATTAACGAACACAAATGGCACCCAGACTTAGTGCAAATGCTGCTGGTTTAGACAAAGTCACTTGCCTGACCGCGGAATCGAACTGGGGACTCATTGACATTGGCCTTTGGATCATTTATTTATTTATTACAATAATAGTACTTAATGAGTCCCATCACAATACACGCTACAGCAGTCATCTTAAAAAAAGAATGTACTTATCTTCTACTACTACTCAGCCCATAAATGACCCACTGCTGAGTTGGTCCTCCTCCAGTTACATGGAGGGGAATTAGCCTGCTGCACCACGCTGGCCAGACGGGTTGGCAAAGGGTTTCCTGGGTTCCTCGTAACAAGTGTTCCTTCTCTTCCGACTAGGTTATCACCGGCCTTGTCATTTTAAGATTTAGAATACATACTTATTGTCACCACCCTATTCCATCCTGAGGGTGTCGTCAGAACTTATCTTCATTATAGTTTAAAACAGATATGTAGTTCTTGATATTCTTTATATTTTTTTCTTCCAATAAAAATAATACCCTGTTTCCAAATTTAAACCATGTTCGCACAAAAACATGGCAAAAAGAGCCACAAATGGACGGAATTGCCATCCCTTTGTACAAATCAAATGGCCGGCTTCTACCTGTCTCATTCACCTCCGAAATGAGAACAAAAGGGCTTTTTGGCTGAGGCTTCCTGTTAACGAAGTGTACGTACAAAGGTGCCATTGCACGTGTATCCTGCCTAAAATAACGTTGTTATCAGGGAACTATTGGCTTTTAAAAGGTGTTAGTTTATGTTTCCGAGGGGTTTACACCTTGCTTATTGCTGAACTAGTAGTCATAAACCTTATCATATCATAAATCCTTTTGAGGTCCCCACAAACTTTACGCTTAAGATATTAGACACTGTTTTAAACTTTTATGGTTTTCGTATACACTACAATTAAGACTTACGGAAACAAACTTTGGTTTTTATTTCTTTTGAGCAGCCTAAAGACGGCCGTGCTCGAAATATTATTCTAGACCTAAAAGAAATTTCGTTGATTGATCTTATCTTTATCACCAAACACAGAACGTGTTTGGTGATAAAGATAGGATACATATACAATGAGCTTTATCAGCCAAAATCATATCAGTGTGTGTGTGATTTATTGTAGTTGATACACACACAAACGCGTGTAATGATGAAATTTATCTTATAAATTTTTGGATGCGAGTATGTCCCACTAAACTCTGCACCGAGTACTAACAGAAGGAGTTGAAGACTAAGTCGTTGGACTTAGTAAATACTGCGTAATTAAGCTTTACCGACTCTGTTTCTGATTAATATCAAATAAAGATTTCCGCGAGGTGAAGGATTTAGAATACATATTGTCGCCATCCGATTTATAAATAAATAATAATAAATATCTTTGGTCATTTCACACAACGCCATCTCGTCCCAAGCTAAGCAACTTAATGTTTGTGTTATGCTAACGAGATGGATGATAAACTACTTATATATATTTTTTTTTGTTAATACATACATATTGATAGAATGTGTATGTATTACTGGTGACTCCGAGCCAGTGCTTCCTGGTTTAGACAAAGACACTTGCGCGACCCCAGAATCGAACCCGGGACCCGTTGATCCGAAGGCGGCACATCAAACCACTAGACCAACGAGGCAAGTAAGGGCCAACAAAACGCCAAAAACCTTGTTGCAAGAGAAGAAAAACTTGATACGAAAGCCGACCCGTCAGGCCAGCGTGGCACAGTAGATTCAGTGGCTCATATATGGGCAGAGAAGTAGAAGACTATCTATCTATCTCTATCGATCTATATAAATAAAAATGAATTGCTGATCGCTGGTCACGTTATTTTGGTCTTGAAATATTCGAAAATTGAAATACACTGACCTTCAATACTACACTTTTATTATATCATTTTTTCTAAACTATAGAAGTTAGAGATTTAAAATAAAAAACGTTATATAGCAAATACTTTCTACTAAATCTTTCTATGTAACTAACTAGTTATAGCAAACTCTACAAACTTTTTTTGAGTCCTTTTTATTTCGAAAGTATAATTATCTTGTGTACTTACATAAAAAGTTATTGCAATTTTAAAAGCGTGATAATTAGTTTTGCAGCCCAGAAAATATGAAAAAACTATTTATTTTTAACTACCGACCCGCCCCGGCTTAGCACGGGGCGGGTCGGTATACAATGATGAACAAGCAATGATGAACATCAGTTTAATGTATGCATGTATTATACGAGTACTTATAAACCTTCACTCTATCTATTAATAAAACCGCTTAAAAATCCGTTGCGTAGTTTTAAAGATTAAAGCATACATAGGGACGGACGACAGCGACTTTGTTTTATAATATATGTAGTGATAGTGATAATTATAGGTATTATTTATGTTCCATTTAAGGTTTGCACATATTTTATTAAAGTTGAAACATTCCGGAATTACGTTTTTTAATTATTGATTCTGAGGCGGTACGAAGTTTGCCGGGTCAGCTAGTATTAAATATATCATAGTACCCTTATTGTGCCATGCAGTTTTTTGGCAATATACCACCCAAAATATTCTCACACCAGCAGGCAGTATCAGTGTGTTAATCCCGTCTGTTAAAGCCTGATAACATCTATCATCGTACGTTTGTCTAATTCAAAACCATGTTTAAAAAGCCAACGACAAAAGGTCGCACGTTAAAGGGAGATCGAATTGGCGACAAAAACGCTTGGCTACCTGAGCCTTTGAAATGAGGGACAAAGGTAATCGGAATTACCCATCGACAGAGAGTTAATGCAGTCGAATTGCAGTTGAAGTATTTTATAGCGTGTTAACAGTTTAAAACTGTATAGACGATTATATAGATTGGAGTATTAATTTCATCATCATTTCAGCCAAAAGACGTCCACTGCTGGACATATGCCTCCCCCAAGGATCTCCGCCCGCATCTCCGCCCGCATCTCCGCCCGCATCTCCGCCCGCATCTATTCCTTTCGGTCGACCTTAAGCAGGTCGTCAGTCCACCGTGTGGGAGTCCTACCAGCACTACGTCTTCCAGAACCTGGTCGCCACTCGAGGACTTTTCTGCCCCATCGGGCGTCGGTCCTGCGAGCTATGTGCCCTGCCGACTGCCATTTAACTTTGGCAATCCGAATATAAATTTATTTTCAACAAATACAATTATACATAGGTCTATCCTAACTAAGTCTTTTTTAATTCGTTGGAAATCTTCATGGATACCCTGTCGTTGGGGATTAGCTGAGGTATCTTGGACTCCGGGATTCGGAAAGATAGTAATTAGCGCCCCGACCTACCCACTAACACCAACGGCGTCCCTCGACGGCCCATGGTGTCGAGGGACGCCGTTGACACCATGGGCCGCGGGTTGGGCGTAAAGTAAGTCAGACAACAAGCCCTGGTCTTCCGATGGAATTGTTAGGCACTGATACACATACACTCATGTTCATCATCATCAAGGAGTACCAAAAAGGCCTTTATCTATCGGCTACCTAACCTAACCTAACCTTAACCAGAATGTCAGTTCACCGTTTGGGATGCCTACCACACAGTATATAGTTAAAGCTTAGGCTATTCTGTTACGGTTTTCCGTGTAGTGATGGATTCAGAGTACACAATGGCAACACCCCGTTTCATCTTGTGGGTGTCGCAAGAGCCCACAAAAGGAAATTACATGGCTGAAAACCTAGAGCCACAAGAGAAAGAAAACTTGAAACTAAACCCTGTGCCAACCCGCCTGGCCAGCGTTGCGCAGTAGACTAATTTTGCTTCTTTTACGGGCTTTTTTTTTGGGTCTTTCACGGGCTGATAAATAACACGTGGAAATATTTAGTTCAAAATCAGAACATACAGATTCGTCCCAATCTCGACTTTTTATACTCACTTGTCCAAAAATTGCAAAAGATCTCCCATAATTCATATCCATTTGAGGTCCTAAGTTTTAATATAATAATAGCAAATTGAAGCGGGAATTTGACTGCCTCGTTGGTCTAGTGGTTAGATGTGCCGCCTTTGGATCAACGGGTCCCGGGTTGGATTCCGGGGTCGGGCAAGTGTCTTTGTCTAAACCAGAGGCACTGGCTCGGAGTCTGGGTGTCATTTCTATCTATAATATGTATGTATTTACAAAAAAAATGTATATAAGTAGTTTATCATCCAACTCGTTACCATAACACAAGCATTAAGTTGCTTAACTTGGGACGAGATGGCGTTGTGTGAAATGTCCAAGGATATTTATTTATTTTATTTAATTCTTCCATCAAACACTTTAGACGCAAACAGCTCATCTTCGTCTCATCCCCAATTTCTAAAGGTCAGAATATTCAGACAAAGGATTATCATCAATTTAAGGGTCGCATATTTGCATAGGGCAGGCATGTTTAGGCCGGCGGCGAGTACAGTGTGACGCAGTCTTATATGGATTACGGTTTGTTTCCAGTATCACACGACTTTTATGTTCGAGAAGAATGTAAATTAGTAATATCTTTACAAATTCGTAATTATATTTTATTATAATAGGATTTAGAATAGGTACATAGTGTCATCACCCCATTATCCCGAAGGCTGTCGTAAAAGCCGACAAAAGTAAATGACAAGGCCTATTACCTAGCCCCAAGAGAAGGAAAACCTGATACGAAACCCTGTGCCAATCCGTTTAGCCAGCGTGGCGCAGTATACTAATTACGCTTCATGTAAATGGAGGAGGCTCGACTCAGCATTGGGTCACTTATGGGCTGAGTAGTATTAATAGTAGTTGGCGTGTTTAGACCGGCGGTGAGTACCGTGCGTCGTAAGTCTTTTAGGGTATAATAACGGCCTTTGTGGAGAGCTTGGGGGAGGCCTATTGTCCAACAGTGGACGTCTTTTGGCTGAAATGATGATGATGATGATGTTATGTAAATAAACAGGATGTAACCAGGTGGCAGTAAATGCAATGGAATCTAATTATTGTATTAGTTTTTCTAAAGTTATACGAGTGTCATATGTGTATTTTTGTTGAACCTAAACCGTTATGTTTAGAAAAAAATAAGGTATGGATGGCATAGTGTATCTGCGTTCTATTAGATGTCACGTTACAACAAACGTGCAGGTTATATGCACGCTTGTTGTCACATGAGTTGTATTAAAAATTGTAATTTGTGCTATAGTAAGTTTAGCGCGCGACTTGCCATGTCGATGCTAGTACAACACTAAATTGAGTCACGCAGCGCTTGCACCGCCCACCCTTCCGCTCTTGCGTCTACGAGGCGTACGATTCCATGAGTATCAACATGTCTCCTAACGCAAGGAATCAAAATAATTATACTACTGTGCGTTAGGGACCTAATATATCTCTAAATTTTATTTTTATGTCCTTAAATTCCCCTTCATGTAGGAAGCAAATATGTATATTTGTCTTACTCATACTTATAGAACTTTACAAGTTAGAGCCTCCCGCAAGGAGTGAAACAACACCATTATAGTCAACGCACAATACAAAAGTTCTGCTAGAGATCTGATAGATCTCGTAACGCAATGAACGTGTTAATTTGTTATGCAGTCATTTATCTGATATGCAGTGGCAAATTAGGTCGGGAGATTTAGTTTGCTTAAATTTTAAAAAGAGGTGCAATTTAAATTTGTAATTACTTATAATAACCTATAATAACCACAAAGCCAAAGGTCCACAGCCAGCTAAAATAATTTATTTTAGCTTAAGTAGCAATTAAGATGAATCAAAAACTAAGCTCTGCATAACTGGCTCAACTATGCAAGCTAAACTAAAGTAACTTATTTTAGCTGGCGGTGGACGTTGGGCTTGACTGTAATAAATAAATGAACTTGGTTAATGTGTAAAAACATTTAATGTGAAATGATCACACGATCATTTTTGCGTTATCTTTCAATGTTGAAAGATGATGATGACAAAAATAATCTATCTTCTATATAAATAAAAATGAATTGCTGTTCGTTAGTCTCACTAAAACTCGAGAACGGATGGACCGATTTGGCTAATTTTTGTATTGAAATATTCGCGGAAGTCCAGGGCAGGTTTAAAAGATGGCAAAATATGAAAAACCCTTCTTTAATGATTGTGAGGCGGTACGAATTTTGCAGGGTCAGCTAAATTTGACTAAATATGATTACCATTTAATATGACTTACTTTAATACGATGAGCGAATACGATAAAAGCAGCATACTAGCATGTATCTAACACAATGCGCGTAGTAAACTAGAAAAGGAATAAATTGATCTATGAAACTTTTTAATCTTTACCTTGTCAGAAACAATATGTCTGTATGATAAGTTGAAAAAAATGTTGGATACACTTACGTATACAAATCTCGTTATGAAATTACTTATAGATTACCTAATTTCAAATATTTGTATCACCTTTAGGTAGACTTGCAAGATGACTTGCAAGTATATATTTTCGTAGAACATTTATTTAAGGTATGTCCAAGAAATTAATAAATAATCTGTCATCTGTTTTAAGTTCATAGCACAATGAAAACGCACCAAAGATTTCTGGCTTCAAAGAGCTGGAGGCGATCGTGTGGTTCGAATAACGCCTTTGTATCGTATCTTCCCTTAGCCTCGTGTCTGCATCTCGACATCTCGGAAACTGATATACACAAAACTATAAGATTTATGCAACAATGGAACTAATCCGCAGTGTCGCCCAAGGGTTGATCGTGCGCGTCTTCTTGTCGGATTCAAATTGGATTGATGTGACTTTTGTTTCATATGAAGTGTGCAATATCTATCGTGACGGCATTACGCTTATGAAATAATGTTGGTAACGTTATTTTAGGTTTTACTTAGTTAGTAGTTTTTAGGTTGTTCTATATTTATTGTTGTTAAAAATTATAGTCGTCCCAGACTATCAAATTTGACAGTCATTGTCATGATCATCATCATTTCAGCCAAAACACGTTCACTGCTGGACATAGGCACAGATATAATAATACTAAAACATAGGCCTCCCCAAGGATTTCCACGAAGGCCGGTCCTGAGCCGCCCGCATCCATCGCTTTCCGGCGACCTTCACCAGGTCGTCGGTCCACCGTGTGGGAGGCCTACCAGCATTGCGCTTTCCGGAACGCGGTCGCCACTTGAGTACTTTTCTGCCCCATCGGTTGTCAGTCCTACGAGCTATGTGCTCTGCCAATTGCCACTTAAGTTTGGCAATCCTGTGGGCTATGTCGGTAACTCTAGTTCTCCTGCGATTTGACAGTACAAGACCAAAATTAATTTCTTTCTTTTATTTTTTTTTATTTTTATTAATTTCTTTTTTAAAACTTTTTACCACTGAGCTGAATTCGATTGAAGAAACATAAAATAAAATAAAAAACAGTTCTGCCAGATGTAAATCATAAGTTATTTTAGTGATATAGTTCAATGAAGACGGAAACTAAGAGATAAAAATGATCACACTTTTACCGAAACATTTCACAAAGTAGAGGGGCAAACAAATATTTGTAGGAAATGAGAAAAATGACTGCAATTTGTAAGTGTATAACTGTGGAAAATTATAAAACGAAACGCGTTCTCGCAATGTACTGAATTCTGAATCAAAGTCGTCGCCATCAATGGCTATTTCTTTGTTCCATATCATTTTATAACTAGTTATAATAAGTCAATAAAATTCCAAAAATATTTTAAATGTGCCATGAAAGTGACTCACGCAAGAGTTTCTTTTGAAGGTACGCAAAGGTACCGTTAATCGGCGTGACGCATAGTACCTACAAGAAAAAGCTGCTTTATCTCTAAAAAAATACTATTATAAAACGTCTCATAATACAACGAATTCATTTTAAAGCAATTACAATGCAATCTTCAGTTATTCTCTTTGAAAACCAAAGGCGAATGAAATAATTTATGCAAACGAATAAACGCAATCATAGAATCGCGAAATTAAATAAAAAGGGTCGGACGAATCGGCTAGAGCGGTTCAATTAAATCTTACTAATCAAGTTCCGTCGACTGTACGATTTGCGTTTTCAATTTGTGCACAAAACTTCGGTCACATTTGTGAAATAATGATGCAGTAATATTTGGTTTCTTTTTAATACTAGCTTCTGCCTTCTTCTGATACGTGGATGGGCGAAGGAATGAAAATGCACTTAGCACACAGAAACAAGAGACGAATCGCATATGCGCAAGAGTTGATACAATCTGGCCAGCGTGGTACAGTAGGCTAATTTCCGACTACAGAAGCCTAGGCACAAAAAATATTAGACCATGGTGGCTTAGGTTTTCGCGATGATTACATATTGAAATTAACATTGTAAAATTTAATACATTAAATTAATTTAAATTACATTATCACTGTAAGTGATTTCAATAAAACAATAAATAAATATCCTTGGACTTTTCACACAACGCCATCTCGTCTCAAGCTAAGCAACTTAATGCTTGTGTTATGGTAACGAGATGGATGATAAACTACATAAATACATTTTTTTTGTAAATGCATACATATTATAGATAGGAAACACCCAGACCCGGAACAAATACTTGTAGGTCGTTCAAATATTTCTTCCGTGCGGGAATCGAACCCGCGACATGCTGCGCAGCTGTCGATCGCTCAACCACTGCGCCAATCGTGTCGTCAATATTGTAGGCGGTAGATTTAACTGTTTCTTTCTTACTTTAGAAGACATCTGTCATCAAGTCTTTCCCGTAACCACGACTGCTGCAAAGCATTTGAAACGTTGTCGGGAATTAAATAAGTAATATACTCGCGATGAATCCGTTAAAAAGTGTTTATTTTCAATTATTACATTAATTTGCATAATAATTTTGTTTTACTTCAAAATTACTTCTCACCGCTTTAAATTGATGGATGTATGAGCGGGAGAGTGCCAAAGTTTGCTTTTCATTTCCTGGAGAAGATATAGCGCATGCAGGGTTGAAATCGTTTCTGGAATATGGGCTAAGTTTTGATTGGATTTATATGAGGTCTCTTGCACTGAGCTGTGCTTCGTAGTTTGCGTACTTTTTGAAGACCGTCGAAGTGAATTGAATTTTGTTGGACTGGAAATTGGAAATAATTTGATATGGCAGGTGGCAGTTCTTATTTTTCCTTTATCTTATACTACTGGCTCGCCCCGGCTTCGCCCGTGCAAAGCGGGGGTGGGTTATACATCACTACATAGTATAAAACAAAGTCGATGTTTTCTGTCCGTCCCTATGTATGCTTAAATCTTTATAACTACGCAACGCATTTTGAAGCGGTTTTTTTTATTAGATAGAGTGGTTCACGAGGAAGGTTTATATGTATAGCACACCCCCGCTTTGCACGGGCGAAGCCGGGGCGGGCCACTAGTAATATATAAACCTTCCTCTTGAATCACTCTATCTATTAAAAAAAACCGTATCAAAATCCGTTGCGTAGTTTTGATAATGGTAATGATAATGGTATTTATAAATATGACAATTTATAACAGTATTGTAATGAAACCTACGTAAATAAGTTCCTTTTGGGTTTGAGTTTATGGAACACTAACACACGCGCATAAGCGCGGCTTCGCCCGCGTGGACTTCGAACCCGTGCTTATCTCTATGCATATTTTTTATGAACATAAAAGCGGTTATTGTGACTAAACTATGATAGTTAGATATATGCTCTCGCGGACTTTTTTGTAGATCTTTATAAGACCTACAAACTCGTGGTACATCATTTTGTTCTATTGTCAATAGTTTTTGCAGCGCACGCATAAATAGGTTTTCGATTTTACACCTTGGTTTACAAAATCGCAATTTTCATACGGATCCCTAATTCTTTTGAAAATAAAATATAGCCTATAACCTTCCTCGATAAATGGACTATCTAACACTGAAAGATTTTTTGAAATCGGACCAGTAGTTCCTGAGATTAGCGCGTTCAAACAAACAAACAAACTCTGCAGCTTTATACCTAGGTGAATCAAAAAGTTCTTAGAAGTGCATATATATGAAACCTTTTTGGATCAAGTTCGATATTCAAATTAAAGAGTGTCTATCACACTATATTTATGCAGACTGTCACTTGTTTTTGTCAGTTCGTTCGCATGTAATAAATTTTTTTGTGCAACGAGTTGCTAAAAAGTCAAAATTATGGATAAAAGTGAGTTACGTGCGGTGATAAAATATCTCAGTTTGAAAAAAATGTCTACGAAGGAAATTTTTTTGGACATTCAGCAGACATTAGGGGTTGATGCTGTACCCTATTCTACGGTTGCGTACTGGGTGGCTGAATTTAAAAGAGGTAGATCAAGCTGTAAAGATGACCCGCGTTCTGGGCGGCCTTCAACCTCCGTTACAGAAGAAAATGTCAAAAAGGTTGAGAATCTGGTTTTGGAAGACAGAAGAATGACTATAAAACATATAGCTGAGATCCTAAAGATATCTTTTGGTAGCGTTCAATCCATTTTAATTGATTCACTGGGGTTCAAAAAAGTGTCTGCAAGATGGGTGCCACGAATGTTAACCGACGAAAACAAAAAGCGACGTTTGGAAATTTCCAAGCGTAATCTCGAAATGTTCCAGCGTGATTCGGATAATTTTTGCCGTCGTCTTGTCACCATGGATGAAACGTGGGTCCACCATTTTGATCCTGAAACTAAAAGACAAAGCATGTCTTGGAAACGACCATCCTCTCCATCCATTAAGAAATTTCGAGTTGCTCCTTCCGCTGGCAAAGTTATGGCCTCTGTGTTCTGGGATAGTGAAGGAATCCTTTTTATTGATTACATGCCAAAAGGCCAGACGATAACTGGACCCTATTATGCAAATTTAATCCCGAAAGTGCGTGAAGCGATTAAAGAAAAACGTCGTGGAAAACTGTCGTTGGGCGTGTTGTTCCTTCAAGATAACGCTCCTGCCCATCGATCGGAAGTTGCGCTCAACGCAATCCGCTGTGCTGGCTTCAATCTCCTTGACCACCCACCATATTCTCCGGACTTAGCCCCAAGTGATTTTCACTTATTTCCAAAATTAAAAGAGGAAATTCGTGGAACAAAATTTCACGATAATGACGCGGTTATAGCTGCCGTAGAGGACTTTTTCGAGAGTCAAGAAAATAATTTTTTTTCACAAGGAATAAGGAAGTTAGAAACGCGTTATTCTAAATGCATTGCATTGGAGGGAGATTATGTAGAAAAATAAAATATTATTATTTAAATCTTTGCATTTTTTAATATTGATTCCAAGAATTTTTTGATTCACCCTCGTATATTAGTATAGAAGTATAGATTATTATATTAGTATAGATTATTATGGAATTCCATTTTTAAAAACCATAATTGCCTCTTAACCTCCTTCCAGCTAGAATGGGCAGCTAGGAAGGGCGTCTTACGCATCGCTTTTCATACGTCATCACCACTTGAAGATTTCACTGTCATTTGAACATACTCGTAACATACTTTTGAGCTATTCTAGTCATTTGGTTCTTCTGCAGATTTCCTGTATCCTAACACTCTACTGCTCAGCCCCTAAATGACCCACTGCTGAGTCGGGCCTCCTCCTATCACAGGGAGGGTAATTAGCCTACTGTGCCACGCTGGACAGGCGGGATGGCACAGGGTTTCGTTTCATGTCTTCCTTTTGCGGCTAGGTTTTCGGCCCAGTAAATTTCTTTTGTCAGCTCTTACGACACCCTCAGGATGGGATGGGGCGGTGACACTATGTATTCTGAATCCGTCATCAAGTCATAACTCTCTATAATACATGTTTAGTGACTCTGAGCAATTCTATGAGTCCCAGTTGTGAATGATCATATATTAAAAAGGCAAATTAAATCAGTAACAACATTACATTATAAATATAAAATCTGCACAATCAAAATAGCTGAATGTATCACAGAGAACATTATAAGTAGAAACCTTTTATAAAAAGGAAATCACAAACCATACGGGGCTTGCTAATATTATCCATACGGTAAAACGCTTTAAGATCTGACATCTATTTCAAGTTTAGGAAAATCTTTTTGACTCGGAGTTCTGACGATGGCACTTCGTTCTAGGATATGACAAGAAAATGTATGCTATTCGAGTTTACTTGACACGCGCTGCGAGCAGTTTAAATGGCTTTCAGAATACGTGATCGATAACATTTCCAGAAGCTTTTAAGTTTTCCAGAAACATAAATTACCCACTACTTAGTTGGGCCTGCTCTGAATTCCTGGAGGGAAAATAGCGTACTGTGTCACACTGACAAGACAGGTTGGCATAAGGTTTGTATCAATTTTTTCTTCTCTAGCGGCTAGGTGATAGGCCGCTTGCGTTTCTTTGTCGCCTCATACGATACCCTCAGGATGGTATGGTTTGGTGGCATTGTGTATTCTAAATCCGACACCAAACGGAACGACCGGAAATTACTAGAGTTAAATATTGTTAAATTTATTGGTTAAATAATAAGTATCTGAATTGATGAACAACAAAGCTTGCAATAATTCGGTGGAAAATATTTGAGTGTCACAAGTTATACTAGGTTCTAGAATGATGCATCAAAATTTGGTAAGATATTAAGCCTCGTTGGTCTAGGGTTTGGATGTGCCCCCGTGGAGACACATTCCTCGATTGATAGCGCACAGTGCACTATCAATCGAGGAATGTGCAGGGGCGGGCGACAGGCGGCACTTCGGCCTGCGTGAGCGACCGTCAGTCGACTCTCGTCGCCTGCGCTCGGGCACTCTCGTTTGCGAAATAAAAAGCCTAACAAAAGCTGGACGAGCCGGACACCGTTTATTTTGGCCGGACACGCAATCAAAAAGCCTACCTATGTCCGGCTTCATCCGGACGCCTGGCAACGCTAACCCCGGGGATGTTTAGTGGGTATGCCTCTTTATGAGGAGATTCCCACACACCTCCCGCTGGCCATCCCCAGGCCGGTGGGGTCCATAAAGGATTTTACCCCGGGCAACAAAAAAAAAAGGGTTTGGATGTGCCTTTGGATCAACGGGTCCCGGGTTCTATTCCGGGGACGGGCAAGTGTTTTTGTCTAAACAAGAGGCACTTGCTCTGAGTCTGGGTGTTATTTGTGTTCGCGAATTTCATGTTTCTATATAGTGCACGGGTTTTGTTATTTTTCTTAAATAATAATAAGCTTTCTTCGATACTGAAGACTCGGCAACTCTTTCACCAAGTTTGAGGTTCGTAGCAACATTGTATACGAATAGTCAAACAAAATTACAAACATTTTAATTTACAAGGGCATAATGTATCAACGGAGAAAAACTGCCATGAACAAATGGTGTTGCCAACTCGAGTCGAAATAACTTAAATTGCCAGTTAGTTGCTTTTATCTTTTAAAAGTTGAGTCGGTCTGAGCTACTTTTGATCAGCTTTCTGGACGTAGTTGGCTAAGTTGTTGCTACGAATCCGGATTGGGTAAGTGCTTATTGATTCGTTGTTTCTTCCTTCAAGTACTAGAAAACTTTGGAGGTTTTTCAAATTGGAATCTCCAATACTGTTTTAGCGCCATATTACTTCCCAGTAATCAAAAATAAATACATAGTTATTACAATTAAGGATTTTTTCGTAATATTATTTTTGAAAGTGTTTCGTGAATCGAAATTAATTAAAAAAACTAGCATTTAGCAAGGGATTAAATCCTACAGGGGCTTAAATTTATTGCAAAATTGTCGCATCACAATTCTTTGAACTTTATTAATCCGGGAACAAATATAATAATTACTATAATTTTAACAAAAACTGCCGCCGCCCGCGGTTGGAAGTCACCATAATTAATTTAAATTAAAGATCTATTAATATACATAGTTATATACTCAATTTGATCACAAACTTTAATAATGAACAAAAGAGTATATATATTATGCGTGTGTGTGTGTTAAATTCATGGCAGTGTGTGTAATGTACTTCAATGCATAATTAAAAAAATATATATTATATTCTCCTTCTAATTTCTTCTAATTTTCGTAAAAAGGGTTACAAAGTTTTTGCTTCGCGTATTAATATTAATATATTAATAAACGTAGATATTTCGTTACGTCATTAATTTGCAAACAATTGCCGCATTATTCGCACCACTAGGAACGGATTTCCAATTTTAAAATCGAACGCTGCCGACTCCATTTCGAATAAGCATTTCAATTTGGAACACGTTCCAAATTTAACAAAAGACCGCGGAAACGAATCGTCAACATCAATTGACGTTGCAAAATTTGATGTATATTTTACTGTATGCAACTCATATGTATCCTTTTGTGATTTTCTTTGCTGGAATTAATTAAAGGAATTAAGTTAGTGCACAATATATATATATATATATAACACGGCCATGCAACCTCGTTTATACAAACGCCCCATACCAACGAGGTGCAAAAATAATATGGCTGTGTAGTAGCCTGCCTTGTCCATGTAGTGATGAATTTAGAATACATAGTGTCAACATTCCTTTCCACTTTAAGGGTGTCGTAAGAGCTGACGAAATATAATGCCAAGGCCTATAAACTAGATGCACAAGAAGGAAACCCTTTGCCATTATGTCTGGCCAACGTGGCACAGTAGGCTAATTACTCTCCGTATAATAGGAGGTGGCCCGACTCAACAGTGGGTCATTACCATTACAGTACCTACAGTATTCTGGAACCTGTCATTAAAATTGAAATCCATTTAAAACTACGGCCATCATAAATTAATGAAATATTTAACAAATTCAAGTAGTGCCGCCGTATTGTGGATCCATTTAATGATAATGTATTATTATCTCAATAAGGTCATGCCTTTGTTGATAGCAGTAGCGATAGTGATAGCGTTTTAAGCAATTATAACAAGGAATTTGATATCGAGAAACCCGTTTCTTCGGTAGTCAGTTTGTTCAATGAAAAGGCATACCGTCAACAAAAAAAAAACCTGCCAAGTACTAGCGGTTTACTTGCGTGCTGAAATTATAATGTATATTATTTACGATATAATATAATATACGAATTATAGTCATTAAATGATGCTGTCATCAACTAAAATTGCAAATCAATGACTAAAAGAGACAAATCACAAATGTTAGTACTAACAGCTACTCTCCGTGTGGTGACGGATTTAGAATACACAGTTTCACCAACCCTTACCATCCCGAGGGTGTCGCAAGAAGCGACTAAGGGAACGTAATCACCTAGCCGCAAGAGAAGGAAAACTTGATACAAACCCTGTACCAACCTGTCTTGCCAGCATGGCACAGTAGGTTAAATTCCCTCCATGAATTTGGAGGAGGCCCGACTCAGTAGTGGGTTATTCATGGGCTGAAACGACTAACAGCTACCGCTCCCACTGCTGTTTAATTCAGGCTATGGCCTTATATGCCTTATATACGATTCTCAGTATTTCGCAGTACAAGGTTTCAGTTGATTGATTTAATTTAATTACAAGTAACTCAACCTTTGTTTTTGTTTTCTATTACAGGTTGATAGATCTATGCGATATTCTATTCCAGGCTTCGTAGTATTTTTTTAAGCTTAGTTATTATTTCTGTATAATTAAAATTCTCGGTGTTTGTTATTAAACTCCTGCGAAATGGCTCGACCCATTTTCGTCAAACTTTGTGTGTACATCGGTTAGGTCTGCGAATCGGACAACATCTATTTTTCATCCCTCTGAATGTCAAGGTTGGTCCACACTCCAGCTTTGGTAGAGGAAGTGGTCGAGACCCTGTTCCCGGCGAGGGGTGTGCACGTGCCGCCACCGATGGCTCCGCCCCGCCGGGGCCTTGTCCCCCTCCGGGAAGAGGTGGACATCCCAGCGGTTAGCGAGGGAGAGCTTCAAATAGCGGTTGATCGGCTGAAAGCTAAGAACACGGCCCCGGGTCTAGACGGTATCCCGGGCCGTGTATGGGTTGTGACGCTGGAGGCGTTGGGCCCCCGACTACGGGCCCTGTTCACGGCATGCTTACAGCGTGGCCAGTTATCCCGTATGTGGAAGGCGGGAAAGCTAGTCCTCATTAAGAAGCAGGGGCGCCCGCCGGACACTCCGGCTGCGTATCGCCCTATAGTGTTGCTGGATGAGGTGGCGAAGCTTTTTGAGCGCGTCATTGTCGACCGCCTCGTCCAACACATGACCACGGTGGGCCCTGACCTGGCGGAAAGCCAGTTTGGTTTCCGCCGCGGCCGGTCGACGATCGACGCAATTACCCGGGTCAGGGCGATAGCGGAGGAGGCAACATCCCAGGGCGAGTTGGTGCTGGCGGTGTCCCTAGACATCGCCAACGCCTTCAACACTTTGCCCTGGAGCTGCATCGAGGAAGCGCTCACCTACCATAGAGCGCCAGTCTACCTTCGCCGAATCATCGGGGCATACCTGTCGGAGCGGGCCGTACTGTTCCCCATCCAGGGAGGCTGGGGAAGGAGGGAGGTGTCTTGCGGTGTGCCACAGGGTTCGGTTTTAGGTCCGACCCTGTGGAACATTGGCTATGATTGGGTCCTGCGGGGCGGGCTACTTCCAAATGTCAGCGTCACGTGCTACGCCGATGACACGCTCGTGACGGCCAGAGCCAAAACACACCGCGAGGCAAAAATCCTCGCCACTGCTGGGGTAGCCCAGGTCGTGGCGAGGATTAGGAGGCTGGGGCTAGAGGTGGCTCTAAACAACTCTGAGGCCCTCTTTTTCCGTGGGCCTCGGAATATTCCGCCACTAGACTCCCACATCGTGGTTGGAGGTGTTCGAATCGCCGTCGAGCCCACGATGAAGTATCTGGGTCTTGTGCTCGACGGCAGGTGGAACTTCGGGGAACACCTTCGAAGATTGGCCCCCAAACTACTGGGGGCAGTGGCTGCACTGTCACGGCTGCTGCCCAACCTCGGGGGCCCAAACGCCTCCTGTAGGAGGCTGTACACGGGGGTCGTGCGGTCGGGCGGATTCCCTGACGGCTCGTAATGCCGCATTGTTGCGAAGGCCGCAGCGGGCCATGGCCGTCAGGGTGATAAGGGGGTACCGCACGACCTCCTTCGAAGCGGCAAGCCTTCTGGCCGGGCTCCCTCCTTGGGAGCTTGAGGCTAGGTCCCTCGCCACCTTGTATAAGTGGCGAGGGGCGGAAGTGGCACAAGGGCGTCAACTCTTGCCGCGAGATATAGAGAGACGGCGTTTGGAGTTGCGCCAAGTAGTGAGGGAGGAGTGGGCCTCATTGCTGGCTCACCCTACAGCGGGGCACACACTTGTTGGGGCAATTAGCCCTATCCTAGATGAGTGGCTGGAGCGAAGGCACGGCGCACTCTCCTTCCGGCTGACGCAGGTTCTGTCCGGGCACGGGTGCTTCTCAAAATACCTTTGCCGCATCGGCCGGGAGGAGTCCCCAGGATGCTTTCACTGCGCGGATGGCGCTATAGACTCCGCGCAGCACACCCTGGAGGTGTGCCGTGCATGGGACGGGCCTCGGCGGAGGCTCGTCTCTGTTGTGGGAAGTCTCTCGCTGCCGGACCTTATTCAATCCATGGTCCGGAGCGAGAGAGCCTGGAGAGAAATGACCT
Organism: Clostera curtula; assembly: GCA_905475355.2. NCBI lineage: Eukaryota > Metazoa > Arthropoda > Insecta > Lepidoptera > Notodontidae > Clostera > Clostera curtula. The sequence continues at coordinate 2,389,396 of FR997796.1, read as the reverse complement.
CATTCTGCGAGGTCGTCATGTCCGCCAAGGAGGCGGCTGAGAGGGAGCGGGAGTTGGCCTCCCTACGTCCAAGTGGGCGTCACCGCAATCGGCGCCGCAGGGCGCAGGATGACCTCCGCCCACCGTAAGTGGGTCTGCGGGCGATAGACCTGAGAAATCCATCGCCTGCGCAATATAGACCCCGGGAGGAAGGCGCGCTGCGTTCCGCGCGTGCCTCCCAGCGGTGGAATGGGGGGAGGCTACTATAGCTATCCCCCACGTAATCGGAGGGGCCCGCCTCGGAGCTAGGGGCTCCACTAAACGAGGCGGGCTGAGGTCCCCAGGGTCCCGGAGCATGCTCTCCTATTGGGGAGTGTATCCCGTGGCCCTGGTTCGGACATTCGAGGATCGCCGTCGGTTTTAGTGGGTAGGTCGGGGCGCAATTTACCATCTCTACGCGCCCCGGAGTCCCACATATCCCTGCTAGTCCCAAGGGCCGGGAATCCATGAGGATCTCCGACGTAAAAAAAAAAAAAAAAAAAAAAAGGTTGGTCCACACCAACATTTCATTTTTTATCTTTTAGACAACATTTTTTGTTTTTAGTTCTAAGTGCCTAAATGACCTCCTACTGAGTCGGTCATCCTTCCACTAAAGGTGGAGGAGGAGGTTGGAGGTGGTAATTAGCCTACTGTCGCCAAACAGGTTCGACATAGCGTCACTATATCTTCAAAATCCTCCCACACAGAATAAATGAGGACTGAGTACACATACATTGAATCACGCCTCTGTTCCGTAGGGGTAGGCAGATACCACTTCTTTCCACTTGCTACGATCCTTACATACTTGTTTCGCTTCGTCCACTTTCATTATTCCCTTCATACATGCTCTTCGGTTTAGGGAATTCTTGACCTGGCCTTTTTTCAAGACGTCCCTGATTTGGTCTGGAAACGTCCGCCTAGGTCTACCCCTTCCAACAATTTCATTCACACTCGCCTTATACACCTTTTTCTTCAATCGTTCTTCATTCATTCTCTCGACATGGCCAAACCATCTCACCATACCTTTCTCAATTTTGGTCACTACATCTTCTTTCAGACTGGGTACACATACTCGTATATTAAAAAGCCTTAACCGAAAGTGTCATAGCTGTCAACACAATTCGGGTCAACGGTTCTGAGGTTATCTGATCATCTTAACGGCACCGTTAAGTACATCTATTCACTACCTACATTATAATTGAATACATCAATTGTTATATTACGCATAAGTGCGTACTTAGTGTCTTAATACACTTAATTAATTGAGTACTGCTTTATCTCCAGTATATAAGTAAACAAGGCAGGGCCGGATCTACGTATGGGCTTTTTGGGCTGTAGACCAGGGCCCCGTGGATACAAAGGACCCCGAGCCCCCACTAAAAACAATAGGCGATATTTTTAAAACTAAAAGAAAATATTTAAAAAAAAACCTACGGAACAGGGAATTCCTCGTCGTTTCTCTGTGGTCAGTGTTTTTTTTAACCCCTGACGCAAAACGAGGGGTGTTATAAGTTTGACGTGTCTGTCTGTCTGTCTGTGGCACCGTAGCTCGCGAACGGATGAAGCGATTTCAATACAGTTTTTTTTTGTATGACAGTTGAGTTACGAGCGAGTGACCAGGGGTCAGGTTATAAATAAATAGGAGCGGTCCCCCAACGCTATGTATTTTTTTATTTTTTACTTTTCAAAGGATACTTAGGTCATTGTGTCGGGGGTTTATTTAAATTTTATTTTTTACATTAAATAAATCAAATTATTTTAGTCAATTTTTTTCTATATATTTACCTAACTGCATCGAAAACAATTTTTTGGCAAAATGGCCATTAATTGACTAATTTGTTAGGCCCCCTAAATATTTCAGCCCAGGGCCCCACAAATTCACGATCCGCCCATGATACAAGCCATAGTTATTTACCTAGCCGCGACATAAACTAGCATGATTTGAGCGCATACAAATGTATTGAATATTCAATTAAGCGATCGCTGACTTAATTGCTGAATCTAAAGCATTAATGGTATGGTTTCGTAGTGTGAAGATATACATACATATATTTAGTATAGTTATTTTTAAATGAAACCCCTGTACTATATTCTCAGAAAACGATTCTCAAACGGAGATCTGTGAACGGTGTCACGCTAACTGACGTCATTCATGCTATCATCAACGGTACTGATGGTTGCCTATTCGGCTTTGGGCACGCTGGGCTTGGTAAATCCTACACAATGTTAGGCCGACCTGACTCTGCAGCCAATTTGGGCCACCTGTATCGTCACCGCAGTTTACAAACATAAAATTCACTAACACAGATCGAATCCAGCATCTGATTTATTCAAAGATATTTGCCTGACCCCGATTTCGAACCACCTGTGATCCAAAGGCGGCACATCCAATCCCTAGACTAACAAGGCAGACCAAGACCAAGTCTTGCTTTGATCGAATTTAGAATACATCATAACATCAACTCATTCTTTCCTGATGTTGGCGAGGAATGCGTTTACTTCACCTTATACATAGCTTGGCGTTTTTGACGGCCTGCCGAAGCAGCACACGCTTGACCACTTGACTTGACGAAGAACGAAATGTCCGTATGCAATATCGCTGATAAATAGAGCGAGTTGTCCGTGTGGTACTAAATTTAGAATACATAGAGTCACTACCCCGTTCCACCCTAAGGGTGTCGTAAGAGCCGATAAAAGGAAATGTCAACGCAGATAACCTAGCCGCAAGGGACGAAAAACTTAACATGAAACCCTTTGCGTATTGAGACTGTGGTAAAGGGTGTTACACATTTATTTAATTACACTTTGTTTTTAGGGACAGATGAGATGACCTCAAATTTCGACCGAAAAGTATCAACAGATTGTTGGTCATGAGAAAATAAACAAATTACCTACTGTTCTTTCTTCATAAATAAACACTCTTAACCAATAGTAATTGAATTATTATGAATAATCACACTTAAGTATTGGGTGATAAGGTTTATTTTAAACTACAATATTATTATTGGGATGCTTCAACAGTGTCGACCAATTGACATCTTAAAATCCCATGAGATTCGACCAGGCAAGGCATGAAACCTAATTCAGGGTCAGCTTAATCATTTTGGTACGTATTACTTTGCAACAAAGTTTGATTTTCAAAGCTCGTTCAGCTTTGGTCAGCAAGCGTAAGTTTGTTATTATCTGCATGAACTGGAAGTTTGACAAGTTAAAGATTTTGGAGTAAGACAGACTTTTTGCGCTAACGTAGTTCAGTCTTAGATTATATTTGTGATTCGAATTGGATTAAAATTTCACAATAATATTATATTAGAATTCTGTAAATTTGTTTTTTTTTTAATTAAGAGTGTTATCTGATGCTTGATAAAATACAGGAAATGTGTTAAGGTAAGGTTTGCAGGTGCAGTTTATGGATAATGGGATTCCAATGCGGTTTCTGGTTCACACAATTGAATGTGACGATTGTTTACAGTACATGAAATTTATTAGGAGATTCCACAGGGCCAAATTATCCAGTGCAAGAATTAGTCAAATTAGGACGGGAATCTAAACCAATAAAGCTTATTCACAAGGTTAAACGTCTAGAAAAAAAATTATATGCATAATGTATATTTACTTATTACGCTTAATTTCCATTTATGATAGCAAACTTTATTACGATGTTCCTTTAAATGAACCCCAGGTTCAAAATATGTGCCCAACTAGAACTACTTTCGAACGATAACTCGAGCTCTGGCGATCACGCTTGCGGTATTTAAACCTGACTTGATAGAGTGTATTCATAAACTAAAGTGCGTTTGACCTACTTTTGAAGATATGCCGGTGGGAATATTGCTTATAAGAAGAGCGGATAGATGTGTGACGCTGAGGTTCAGCGTTTTCTTTTATATAATTTTTTTGTTCTACTATTAAAATCAAAATCAAAATGTTTTTTATTCGAATAAATTCTTGCGAATGCTTTCAAATAGTCAAAAAAAAAAAGTATTAAATTTAAGAGAAATATAAAAAAAACTAATCATATAGTTTTTACCACCGGTTCGGAACGCCATTCCACGGAGAAGAGCCGGCAAGAAACTCTGTGGTTGCTCTTTTAAATAAAAGGATTACAATGATGGTGGTACAAACAAGTCTTACAGATTTGTGAAAGCAATAACACGCATAATCATGTAGCCTATTAAAAATTTAAAATAAAAAACAGTGAAATTACACACAAATTACATGGTGCGTGCTGAAACTGCACTCACATACTGTTTACAAACTTCACTAATAAAATGGCTGAAAGATCAGAGCTAGACCATAACACAGCCGACGTTACTCCCATGCGTCACTATCTGATAGATAATCATTAACTTGATAGTACGCTTTTTTAATTAGACGGGACTTAATGTAACCTTTAAATTTCTCGAACGACCAATCCAAGACAGTTTCCGGTAATTTATTGAACAGGCGAATTCCGAGACCTACAAAAGAACCATGTGCTTTTTGTAGCCGGTGGAATGGTGTAACTAGCTTACGCCTATTTCTGGTCTGGATATTGGAGGACGAGACGTCACTATTTTTTTTAAAGCTATTATAATTTTGTTTAACAAAAATGAGATTTGAGAAAATGTACTGTGACGCTACAGTTAAAATGCCTATCTCTTTAAAGCGTTCTCTCAGCGATTCCCTAGGTCCTAAATTATAGATTGAACGTAACGCGCGCTTCTGTAGAACAAATATGTTTTGTATATCGGCAGCATTACCCCAGAGTAAGATCCCATACGACATAACGCTATGGAAGTAACCAAAGTAAACTAGTCTTGCCGTATCTTCGTCAGTGAGTCTCCTAACCTGTCTAACAGCATAGGCGGCTGAACTAAGCTTTCCCGTAAGAGTGGCAATGTGAGGCTTCCACTGCAGCTTACGATCTAGAGTGATGCCTAGAAACTTGGTTGAATCTACTATGTCTACTTGTTTATCATCCAAAACTAGTTTTGTATCTGTAATCTTGGTATTCGGTGTTACAAATCACCAAATACCAAAATTAGAGTGGCACTCAAGGTGGCCCTTCTCATGCGCTTACCATGCTACTACTGTCGCATATGGATCCTGTGGAAAGAGAAGCAGGGCACTGAAAGCAAAAAGAGAAACATATGTCTATTGCTGGTTTTGGCGAACTTGTAAGCAGTCCAATAGAACACGTGATTAGCTATTTCTTTCTATATTGTTTAATGTAACTTATTTCATTGAGTTAAATTACACAATTTCAAATAAATACACCTTGGTATTTTTGCTTGAAGTTACATTGACGCAGAAAATATTTTTTTGTTTTAAGAGGGTAATAGGCCTTTTTTTGACCCGGGTTAAAGTCCTTTATGGACTGTCCCCGCCAGCTTGGGAATGGCCAACAGGGGGTGTGTGTGAGTCCCCTCAGCCTCTGTGGGGAGGCGGAGTCCCGCGCTTGCTGCCCCGTGGGCCCTGACTGTATCTCCACGGGGAGAGGGTAGTAGCCTGCTCTATAGTTTGGTTTATTTCACGGGGGCCCTTTACATACATAGTAATTTACGAACACAAAGCCACCTAGAACCAGAACAAGTATATCTACACAAATAAACTTGCACGATTCCAGAATCGAACCAAGGACTTGTGGTCCACAGGAAATTCGTTCGCTATATCGTTTTAAAATATGGAAGCAAAAGTACAAGCTATTTACACGACTACAATTGTAAATGTAATATTAAAATTTACATTTATATTTAGAGCTAACCAAAGTTTTACAGTTTATATAACCAACGATTTTTAAGCGTAAAAATATGTAAATTAATTTAAATAATTAAATAGGTTTCGAAATAAATATTCACGGGGACCGAGATGTTTCGCAGTATTACATATTCACGAATTTGAATCATATTTTATTTAACAGATATACGTAAAATGTTTATGCCTAGACATAATTGATGAGCGAAGTAAAGTAATTTGATTAATTAGTGAAATAATTTGATGAGCCAGCCATTATCTCAACTCATTAACTGATTTAGGCCTCATCCATGTACCACGCTGGCCATACGGCTCGGCACAGGGTCAATATCAAGTCATCCCTCTCTTGAAGCTAGGTTGTTTGCCTCTTGTAAGCCTTTAGTCGGCTTTAGGATACCCTTTGGAGTTCGGACGTATTGGGTTGATGATATTGTTTATTCTAAATCTGTTACCACAGGAATTACCATTTCAGAGAAAAATAATATTTTCGTCGTCTTACTTCATAATGTGTGAATTGATGGTCTATGGTTTGGAAACGCAGCCTTCAGACCACGGAATCCCGGTCCGATTCCGGGGTCGGGCAAGTGTAAACCAGAGTCACTTGCTCCGACCATACTACGATCAATTGTGTCACATTTGTGTTAGTGAATTACATACATGTCTGTAAACTCCGGCCCTTGGTATACATATTATATACCAAGAGCCTGGGTTCCGTTTACAAAAAATATCAAACCCCATTAAATACAAATATAAATCCTTGGACATTTCACACAACGCCATCTCGTCCCAAGCTAAGCAACTTAATGCTTGTGTTATGGTAACTACTTATATACAATTATTTTTTTGTAAATACATACATATTATAGATAGAAATGACACCCAGACTCCGAGCCAGTGCCTCTGGTTTAGACAAAGACACTTGCCCGACCCCGGAATCGAACCCGGGACCCGTTGATCCAAAGGCGGATAAGTGTCTATTGTGTCCTATGCAAAATAAATACCGCAAGATGGGGAGACCACTGATTTGAAAAAAAAAAAACAACTACAGAGTTTCTTGCCGGCTCTTCTCTTTAGAGCAGCATTCCGAACCGGTGATAGTTTCAGCATGAATGTGGGTGGATGCAAGGGTTGTGGGAGATCAAGAGATATGGATGACTTATAAGAATGAGGAATTGTGTATGAAAGGTGCGACTGTAGATATGACGATTGATAGGTGTGTATGGAGAGTACCACCTAGCGTGGGACAGGGGTCGTAAGATGATAATGGTAACTTTATATATGACGATTTATAAGAGTTTTGTGATAAAACCTACGTAAATAAAGTTCCTTTTGAGTTTTGAGATGTGAAGTTACGCCCACCTTCTAGAAGCCGCCTTAGAAGCTGGTAGTGGGTTGACGTATCTGTCGCCGATAGTAGCCTAGTTGACTGAATGAATTGGTAAGTTTACCCAGGATGCCATCCGACAGTGACTTGCCCGACTAGAAGGTAGCTCATTTGGGTACCCCATTACTGTGTACCGAACGAGACCTGTGAGTGTATAGCGCTGTTCCGGAGTACTCGAGAGAGAAGCTCAAAGCATACCGCGGGTATGCTTTGAGCATTTATCCACCAAAAAAGCTCTAAGTAAACGCAAGACTGTAGGTTTTATTTTCAAATTGTAAGACGCTGTCATGGTGGCCAATTTTAAATCCATGTTTTATTACAACGCACAGTAAATGGCGAGGCATAAACAGTTAAACAGCTCTTTTCCTCGTAGCATTTCTGTTTACTGCAAGTAGGTGCTTCGTAAAAAGGGGTTGACTGGGAAAAAATGAGAATTTGCATTCTCAAATGGACAATAAAACCGCAGCAGTAAACTTTACGACCGACCTTAATGCGAAACTGATGACGTGTAGAACCAATGTTTGTACCTGAAAAAAATTGGCATTATTAGCTACTTGGTAATCGCGACCTTAATATTATTGTGGAATTAAATGAGCTATGTACGTTATAGTAGTTAACAAATAGTCCAAGATCCCAGAGCCGCTAGACGTCACGTATTTTCTGACAGACGAAATGTCGATTGAGTAGTTTTAGTTTGTACTACGATCGCATGCCTACACCTGCTAGCTTGGTCACACGGCCAAATTCCAGGTATCAGGTGATCAAGGTACATAAAAACATTACTTACCTCACGTGATTTTTTTATTTTGATTTTGATTTAATACTTCACGTGAATTCTCATGGCTGATTTTCACGTATGTTTTAGACAATATTGTTGAACATAAATCGCCAGAAAAATATTGTTGGATAAAGGAGGCGTAAGTCACGCAATTGGTTGATGACAACCGCGAACTTTCTGGTTCAAGATGTTTTTACACTACTTTGTAGCCAAATTATCTGTTTATACCTCCTAAGTAACAATAAGCAGAATCTCTGGAAGAATAAACACACTAACGTAGTGAAAAATATTTTTGATAATTTATTTTATTATTTATTTATTTAAACTTCATGCAACAAGTTGTACATTGGCGGACTTAATGCCTATGTTAGTTAATTATGTCAGCTACATCACTACATAGTATAAAACAAAGTCGCATTTTTCTGTCCGTCCCTATGTATGCATAAATCTTTAAAACTACGCAACGGATTTTGAAGCGGTTTTTTATAATAGATAGAGTGATTCAAGGGGAAGGTTTATATGTATAACCCACCCCCGCTTGGCACGGGCGAAGCCGGGGCGGGCCACTAGTACATATTAAAAAGAGGTTCACTATTCAAAATTACAGTTAAATGTTAAGTTAAATTTTATTGGCCAATAGAATAGCAACGACTAAGTCGGGCCTCCTCCAATTACTTGGAAGGAAATAAGTGCTATTACTGTCGTGTGCCACGCTGGCAAGACGAATAAGCACGCAAATGCAAAAGCAAATGTATTCTGAATCCTCATCCACCTGAATACCAGAAGTATTGATAGAAATAACAGCCATATTACGAAACCTTAGAAATTTACTAACAGTAATTTCTTCAAGACTAGCGCCTGATTAGGTTTGATTTACTTAATTATCTACGGATTAAATCAGATTTTTAACATAAGTTTTATTATTTACTAGCTGCGCTCCGCGGTTTCACCCGCGGTACGACAATAAGTAAGCGCGGGGCGAAGCTAGTCTAAAAAAAGTTGTCTAAGTTACTCCTTATAAAATTCCTATCATGAAACTCCCGTCAAAATCGGTCCAGCCGTTCCTGAGATTAGCCGGAACAAACAAAAATTTAAAAAAATGTTATTTTGGTCTATGAACTGTGTACTACGCATTTAGTAAAAAGTGGTTATTTTTTTATTACAAACAGACACTCCAATTTTATTTATTTGTATGTATATGTATGTATGTATAGATTAGTAGTAACGACTATAATATTAACTATAATACTATACTACTAGACTATAATAGACTATATAAAATACGTTCAGAAGGTAAAAGTTTAGTCACAAATAATATAACAATGTAAGACTTAGGATGAAAATTGTATAAATTTCATAGTAAACAAAAATGGCTTACAGAAATACTCCTACGTGCAACTAAGGATTAAATTCATCGTTTATTGGTCGTATTTCCCGATATTACCAAATATTTTTCGAGTATTTTTTCGTCCCGACCGGTCGTAAAAACTGGGATGATCCGCGCCCATCGATGTTTCCCGCCGATATGAGAGATTCCCGCAACGAGTTAGATTGCTTAGTCCAAGGTATAAGAGAGATGCGAGTTTGTTTAAACAACTAACTCCACTACACAACTTTTTTTATCACTATCACAACATATTATAAAACAAAGTCGCTGTCGTCTGTCCGTCCCTATGTATGCTTAAATCTTTTAAACTACGCAACGGATTTTGAAGCGGTTTTTAATAGATAGAGTGATTCAAGAGGAAGGTTTTTATGTATAATACATCCATAATATAGTAGAGAAACACTGTCAAATTTAGAGATTCATCATTGCACCCGTGCGAAGCCGGGGCAGGTCGCTAGTTTTTGATATAATTATGTTGTTTCAATTTACTGTTTGCTCCATAGCGCCATGTTATCAGCTTGACGTGTCCATCTGCTTAAGGTTATTATGAATTTATTTAGTGTCACCACCCCATCACATCTTAAGAGTGTCGTAAGAGCCGACAAAAGGAAATGACAAGGCCAAAAATCTAGCCACAAGAAAGGAAATCTTGATTTTAAAACTTGAGCCAACCCATCTGACCAGCGTGTCACCATCCAATTCTGTCCTGCGGGTATCGTAAGATCCGACAAAAGTACGGGTTGGCATAGGTTTTGTATCGTGTTATCTTTCTCTTGCGGCTAGGTTATAAGCCCAGCATTACCTTTCGTCGGCTCTTACGACACCCTCAGGATGGAATTGGGGTGGTGACACAATGTATTCTACATCCGTGACCACACGGATTAATCAAATATAAGGAATATAGAAAATTACTAAATAATATGTTGTGCTATTTAAAAACGCTTTCTCTTGTCAATTGGACTCAGTACGAACGTGCACAGCCAAATAATATTTCAAATTTTTAAAGTTCAGCCATGGCGCGTGCACGTGAGATGTTGATTGAAACTTATATATTTTGGAATTTAATCTGTGCAGGGAGCCTGTTTGCTCAGCCAATAAATTTGAACGGCAAACTTGACGTAAACGATCTAAGATATTATAAGCCTTGACATGTTCCTAGATATTTTCTTCCAGTATATACTAGAGAAATAGTTAAGAATAGAAAATAGTTAAGAAAAGAATTATTTTATCTGTGTTTTAATCGCTGATGTATCTAATATATAACATTCTCGTGTCACGATGTTTCTGGTTACTCCTCCGAAACGGCTGGACCGTTTCTCATGAAATACAAATAGTGAAAGAATGTTTAAACTCGGTCTAGTGCTTTTTAAGCCAATTCGATAGAAACAAATCTTTCCTCTTTATAATATTAGTATAGACATTCAATAGCTCTAGGCTATGAATAAGACCATATCAAAGAAACAAACTGAACATTTCAGTTTTTTTCTTCAAACTCAAAAGGAACTTTATTTACGTAGGTTTCATCACAAAACTCTTAAATCGTTAAAATAAATCGTCATATTATCATCTCAAGGCCCCTGTCCCATACTAGGTGGTAGTCTCCGCACATACCTATCAGTCGTCATACCTAAGGTGTGAATCACCTTTCACACAGAACTCCTCACTCCCACAAACCCTCCATCTCCCCTGATCGCTCACAATCCCTGCGTTCACTCACATTCATGCCGAAACTACCACCGGTTCGGAAGGCTGCTCTACAGAGAAGCAGCAGAGTTGCCAGCCAGAAGTATTTTTTCCTTTCAGCCCATACATTACTCACTAACTGGGTTGGGACTCCTCCAAATACATTGAGGTAAATCAGCCCACTGTGCCACGCTGACAAGATGGGTTGGTTTGGTTTGTATCAAGTACTCCTTCTCTTGTGGCATAGAAATTTACCTTTTTCGTTCCTTTAGTCGCCTTTTACGACATCCTCAGGATAGCTACGGTTGGTGACATTGTGTATTCGACACCACACGGACTGTAACATGTTTGACTTATTACAAAATATGTTGTTTACTTCTTTAGCTTACGTTTTGAATGTCCAAATGTACCGCAAATACAATCATAGACAAGGAAATGAAAAAACACGCCTATAATTGGTTTATCTCTAAATCTAAATGTTGAGACTATGGACACTCCTTGCCAACATCGTTATTTTTTTATAAAAGAGTGAGGTAAACACACTTTCTTGATGCTGGTAAGGTGGACGATCATCATTCAAGTATTCATAAGTTTTACGAGGATCTATTCGTCTATGAAAAGCAGTGCTTTATTTGATATGTTTTATGGCGGTTAGGCTCGTGCTTTTATCATTATTTGAAGATTATAATATTTGTATTCGACCTAAAAAAAATTAAAGACTTCAACGTATTTGACGTTCCATAATAACAAATATATTGTGTAAAGTCCACTTTGCGTACTAGTGTTATAGTTTTTGGAATTATAGGACAAAATATTTATCAGTGGAAATAAAGGAAGTGATTTATGCAGCCACTATACTCTCATGTTGGAAATCAATCTATACATCTATACAAATAAATAAAATTGGAGTGTCTGTTTGTAATAATAAAATAACCACTTTTTACTAAATCCGTAAGTATGTATACACAGTACATAGACCGAAATAACTTTTTTCCTAATTTTTGTCTGTCTGTCCGTCTGTCTGTCTGTCTGTCTGTCTGTCTGTCTGTTTGTTCCGGCTAATCACTGGAACGGCTAGACTGATTTAAACGGGACTTTCACTGATAGGTAGCTAATTATATAAGGAGTAACTTAGGCTACTTTTTTTAGACTAGCTTTGCCCCGCGGCATTACCCGCGGTACGACATTAAGTAAGCGCAGGTGAAACCGCGGGGCGCAGCTATATTTAATAACTGCCGTCAATGTCAGTCTTTGAAATGTCAATTTAAGAGTTGACATTTGGCGTATCGAATTTTAACGAGTAAAACACAACAAGTATTTATCGGCGCACCAATGGAGGTGATACGTCTGGAAAGAAAGAGTGTCCACAGGAGTCCAAAATAAATACAGCGGTAGCATGTCTCAACACTAGTACAAAAAGAAAACAATTTTTTTAAATGAATTTAAATGAAGATAATATTTCACGTACTTTCATTACATATATGTAAAGATTGTAGAATTTTTTTTTTAATAATTTTTTTTTTTATTAAATATCCTTGGTCATTTCACACAACGCCATCTCGTCCCAAGCTAAGCAACTTAATGCTTGTGTTATGGTAACGAGATGGATGATACACTACTTATATACTTTTTTTTTGTAAATTCGTATACATATTATAGATAGAATACTAGATAGAACTCGTCTGAAGCGTCCTGTCAGTATCGATCACATATTCTATAATTATTATCTCACTGTTGCCTATTACAGCCTATGTCTGATATTATATGTAAATATGCTAGTTCTATGAAGGATATGGAACAATGACTGAACGACCTTGACGGACTGCTGTCGCGTGTGGTGACGGATTAAGAATACACAATGTATGTTACACGGTATGCGTGCCTAAGCGTGTCGTAAGAGGCAACTAAAAGAACGCAAGAGGCTAGTCACCTCGTCACAATCACCAAATCACAGTCGTAAGAGAAGAACAACTTGATACGAAGCCCTATGGTAAATGCCCGTCCGGCCAGCGTGGCACAGTAGGCTTAATACTCGACCCAGCAGTGGGTCACCTATGGGCTGAGTAGTAAAAGTAGTTGTTGATTTTTTACATTCAAGAAGAAGGAGACTAATTCTAATTTCAAACTCAAACTCAAAAGGAACTTTATTTACGTAGGTTTTATCACAAAACTCTTATAAACCGTCATATTTAAAATCATTACTGTTATAATCTTACAACCCTTGTCCCACACTAGGTGGTAGTCTCCGTACACGCATATCAGTCGTCATATCTACAGTCACACATTTCATACACAATTCCTCATTCTTACAATCCATCCATCTCTTTGATCTCCCACAAGCCTTGCGTCCACCCACGTTCATGCTGAAACTACCACCGTTTCGGAATGCTGCTCTACAGAGAAGAGCCGGCAAGAAACTCTGTAGTTGCTTTTTTCAAATCATTTGTCTTGTTTACAAAAACACTTAACAGCACAGTGAGAGCAAGTTCGCCAGATAAGAATAGGCCTTGGATCAGATGGGCCAATCAAATACATTTAAAGGAAAACTACAAAAAGTAATCCACTATAACCATTATAACAAATTAATGAACTTGATCTGTTTTCATGCAAATATATATTGAGAATATATGTATAATGCTAATTGCGAAGCCAAACAGATTGCTCCTACAATAATATGACGTTGCATGATAGACCCAATTCCATTTACTTTCGCAGACGATGGATAATATCCTGACCTTAGATTAGTTAAATGTTTTATACGTCACTGGTCACTTATACCCGTCATTAAGCATGTAACGGTTATGTGGGGTCGAATAGACCCTTGTGACGACCTAGGGTTAGGTAATGTTGGAGGTCCGAGATCGTGAGGTTTTAGTGAGGCCGAGCACGCAGTTGCGTATTGACTGTTGTCACGCTTAAGTGTTTTGTGACAGGGGTAAAGTAATATTACTTAAAATTGGTTTTTAAAGTTACGTCACAGTTTTATTTTTAACCAACTACAAAAAAGGACTTTTTTTTTGTTTATTTGTGTTACCGCCTGTTTCAGTCATTTATTAACAGATTAGGAAACTGGCGAAGGCAGTTCAGTATTTTTTTGTTGATGTTGTAGATTACAGAATATAATGTAGGTACTAGCCGAACCCTGCGCGCATTTCTACGTCAGTAACTAAAATCGAAGGAAAAACAACAATTTTTTTTTCAGAAACCTTTGTGGACATGTATCCTACAATACTTTTCTGAATAGAAGATCAACACATGATCAAATGCATAGTTTGCGATTCTATAAAAGACATACTGACAAACATTCATTTTTATATACGAAGACGAATTTAATGTATCAATAAATATGGATACTTAATAAATGCAATTCATACACACATAGACATACAAATAAATCATACTTGCTTTCCTTCATTATTTCTACCGCGATTCAGACCCCTGTCGTTACTTAAAAATGTGTATCGCGAAAGTATAAAGTCTCTGTTCATCACTTGACAAGAGAAAACACACCTAAAGAGTTAATGTTCTATATGTTGACAAGCCGAAACTTCCTGGGCTCAAAATTCCATGTAAGTAGGGTAGGTACATAAACAATGCAGCATTTCGGCAAACCACCCCGCACCAAGACACTAACCCACTTATATAATTAACGACACTTACACAACTAACCGCCGGTTCACATAACGGACTTAAGGTTGTCAACTAACAAGCGAATGAATTTGTCGATTTGTTACAACTAACAAGAACGTCCAAACATTAAAGACTTTACCCGAGACTTACGTCAATCAATAAAAAAGTTAAGGTTAAGCTGGCTTCTTTCCATACTCATGGAGGTTAAAAATGGATCTATTAAAGTGTTTTAGAAATAATATTTTAATCTTTGCTAGCTCGCAAGCTTTGCATTATCTAAGTATTTAAGTGTATATTTTGTGGAAGCCAGAGGCACTTGCTCTGAGTCTGGGTGTCATTTGTGTTCGTGAATTTCATCTTTGTAAACTGCCCCCGCGATGCAGGTTATAACTAGAGCAGGGGTTTAAAAAAAATAAAAATAATATCATAATACCATACAATAAATAATGTATGTTGTAATAAACGTACTCATATGAAACTACCATATACATATACAGCGTGTCTCAAAAATAGCACGCCACAGCGACACTGGAAGTAGGCTAGCCCTAGGTGGATATCGAGTTATTAGAATTTTGGGAAATACCATTTTTATTAATTACCCGTTTTTACGTTCTATGTAACGAAATCGTCACAAATACCTACTTAATGTTTATTTTTCTATTTTTACTATTATTTATGTTATATTGTTTTTGAAAAAAAACTTCGTATTTTTTTTATGGAAGAGTTCTAGGGCTAGCCTACTTTCAGTGTCCCTGTGGTGTGCTATTTTTGGGACACTCTTTATATAACAATCTCCAAATAGTTCTTTGGACAAATTGTCCATCTCTTAATTCTTGTTTGAACGACTTTATAGAAACTGTTGGTAAGTTAAATTAACTAATTAAGCATTCAAGCACAAACAGTGACGAAGGTCGCGTTACTCACGCACGAGGTAAGGGCGATTATAAGGAAATTACCTATAAATCACTCCCTACTGTGCCCTATAATGGCCCTTTTCGCTATTACTTTCGCGAGTTGACACCATTTGTTTGATATTGTGCCATGTCAGCTGTCGTTTAAGAAAACTAATGTTTAACATTCGTTTGGGTAACCATTCGGACAGTTGAAGAACTGTTCGCGTGGAGACTGATTTAGAATACATGGTGCTAACACCCCATTGCAGACAAGGCCGATAACCTAGCCGCAATAGACGGAAAATTCGATACGAATCCATTTTTTTTTTTTCGCCCGGGGTAAAATTCTTTATGGACTTGCTCGCCGGCCACGGGGATGGCCGGCGAGGGGAGTGTGGGTCTCTCCCCCATAGTGGGGGCCTACCCACTAAACCTCCCCGGGGTGCTCCAACTCCCGTCCTGTTGCGGCATTGTGGGATCTGATGCAGAACCACGCCGATACGAATCCCTGTGCCACCCTGTGCCAACCCGTGTGGCCAGCTTGGCACAGTAGGCTAATTACAATGTAGCTAGGGGAGGACCGACTCAGCAGTGGGTCATCTAAGGGCTAAGTAGTAGTCATCATCATCATTTCAGCCAAAAGTCGTCCACTGCTGGACATAAACCTCCCCCAAGGATTTCCACAGTATAGTAAGTAGTAGTAGTTAGAGAAAACATCATAGTAGCGCTCCGTAGTCCCACACAACTTAATCTGAACTTTTAATCCTTGAGTAATTACAAGAAAAAAAAAAGAATTTAAAAATATATTTTCAGTTTACCGACACAGTGCACGTATGTACAGAATATGAACCGCCTTAACTTAACTAAGAGTCCCTACGAAAATATGATAAAAGGAAACAAAATACACACACACAAAAGTAACATTCTTAAAAACCTCGTTACAACTGGAATTATGATATTATAAACTCAAACTCAAAATTAACTTTATTTACGTATGTTTTATCATAAAACTCTTATAAATCGTCATAATATTTACAGTTACCATTATCATCATCTTACGACCCCTGTCACACGCCAGGTGGCAGTCTCCATACACACCTATCAGTCGTCATATCTACAATCACACCTTTCATACACAATTTCTCATGCTTCCAATCCATCCATCTCTCTTGATCATCCACAACCCTTACGTCCACCCACATTTATGCTGAAACTACCACCGGTTCGGAATGCTGTTCTACAGAGAAGAGCCGGCAAGAAACAATGTAGTTGCTTTTTTCAAATCAATGGGTTTGTTTACAAAAAGCACTAAACAGCATAGTGAGAGCAAGTTCACCAGATGAGAGAAACACACAACACGTTAACGCAATGAATGACAACTAGGCCTTGGGTCAAGGCCAATCAAATATAACCTATAAACATACGAGATATGTTTTAGATAGGGTACGTCCACTATCCATTAAAGCATCGTTTAAACGAAAAATAATAAACCAACATAACAATCAACGGTCAACAA
The DNA here is from genome assembly GCA_905475355.2 of Clostera curtula. Lineage (NCBI taxonomy): Eukaryota > Metazoa > Arthropoda > Insecta > Lepidoptera > Notodontidae > Clostera > Clostera curtula. The sequence goes on along the minus strand of FR997796.1, from coordinate 2,372,371 downwards.
ACAACCGTAAAAAGGCAAACGTATACTTACTAATACGACACATAACCTGTTCTATCTCCACAGTTATCCACCCGATAAACCTTTGATAACGACAACCATTCCTTTGTCCTATCACAACAAATTAGTTACGATAAATCAAACAAGAGTTATCAGGTGCAGATCCTCCTTCAGTTTTTCCGGGCCCTAATGACTAACATTTGCAACCTTTATTAGCAGTAACAATATTCCAACACGTTTTTGCGAGGCCTTCTCCGAGTCCATAGTGGCGTAGTGCTCATAGTTTGCTTTATAGAGTACCTTTTGCCCTCATTCGAGAATATTTGGTTAGTTCTTGCAGAGGTTTAAGGGGGTGACATCGTGGTAATGAAAATAAATGTTAGCAAATATGAGGCTTGAATATTCGGAGCTTACCAACAAAAACATATCTATACTAATATATAAAGCTGCAGAGTTTGTTTGTTTGAACGCGCTAATCTCAGGAACTACTGGTCCGATTTCAAAAAATCTTTCAGTGTTCGATAGTCCATTTATCGAGAAAGGTTATAGGCTATATTTTATTTTCAAAAGAATTAGGGATATGTATGAAAATAGCGATTTTGTAAACCAAGGTGTAAAATCGAAAACCTATTTATACGTGCGCTGCAAAAACTATTGACAATAGAACAAAATGATGTACTACGGGTTTGTAGGTCTTATAAAGATCTACAAAACAGCGACATATCTATACTTATCATAGTTTAGTCGCAATAACCGCTTTTATGTTCATAACAAATATGCATAGAGATAAGCACGGGTTCGAAGCCCACGCGGGCGAAGCCGCGCGCAAAAGCTAGTACTGTTAATAAAATTGACCTAACTCCTAACTAGTGATGACATAAACTTGGCAAGCAAAACAAAAACAATGCGGCACTTTACTTGGCTATTTGTGTTTCGTAATTTTATTTGTGCGTCTGCTGAGTCTGGCCTCCCCCAACTATATGGAGGTAATTAGTCTACTGTCCACGCTGACCAGAGGAGTTGGCAAAGTATTTATTATCAAGGTTTCCTTCTCTTGTGGCTAGGTTTTCGGCCTTGTCATTTCCTTTTGTCAAGTCACCCAGTGTGTGTTGCGACACCCTTAGAATGGAATGGGGTGGTGACACTATTTACTCTAAACCCGCTACATCACGGAATGATAACTATAGTTTGTTTCAATAACTCAAAAATTATTTTTCAGTCAAAAAAGTTAATATTTGATAACAAACCAAAACATCAAGAATATTTCGGGACTCTTGTTAAGATTCAATCGCGTTCAAATGACTTTCCCACTTTCTGGCCCTAAAATCTTCACAAGATAAAGACAATTTACCGTCACCTGCTTACGGGCGATCTCTCATCGGCTGGTGCTGCCGAAATATACATAGAAGAAAGTAATCTTTTAGAAAGGCCTCACCTCGTAGACATAATTTTGTATGGCTATGAAGTGAGCAAGTAACTAATAAAAATAATAAATATCCTTGGACATTTCACACAACGCCATCTCGTCCCAAGCTAAGCAACTTAATGCTTGTGTTATGGTAACGAGATGGATGATAAACTACTTTTTTTTTTTTTTTTTGTAAATAAATACTGTCATTTCTATCTATAATATATAGATAGAAATGACACCCAGACTCCGAGCCAGTGCCTCTGGTTTAGACAAAGACACTTGCCCGACCCCGGAATCGAACCCGGGACCCGTTGATCCAGAGGCGGCACATCTAACCACTAGACCAACGAGGCAGTCCAACTGGTACTTTGCATGGCGCAGATTATAGGGTTTTGCATGTTAGTAGTCTCTGTGGTGATGGATTTAGAATACATACTGCCACCACTCCAGCCCGAAAGAGCCGACAAAAGTAAATGACAAGGCCGATAACTCAAACTCAAAAGGAACTTTATTTAACTACGTAGGTTTCATCACAAAACTCTTATAAATCGTCATATTTAAAAACACCATTATCATCTTACGGCCCCTGTCCCACACTAGGTGGTAGTCTCCACACACACCTCTCAGTCGTCATACCTACATTCACACCTTTCACACACAACTCTGCACTCCTACAATCCCTCCATCTCCCCTGATCGCTCACAATCCCTGCTTTCACTCACATTCATGCCGAAACTACCACCGGTTCGGAAGGCTGCTCTACAGAGAAGAGCCGGCAAGAAACTCTGTAGTTAACGTACCCAAAAGAAAGGAAAACTTGGTACGAAACCATGTGGCAGCCCCATTTCCTAAAATAAAACAAAATTTCAGGGCAACGAAAGAATTTTGGTTTAATTTTGTCATTATTGTGAATAATAAGATTTTATTTTTATTTACACATAATATGTCTGAGGGAGTAAGCTTTTATATAATTTTATCTGCTGCGCAGCATGTCGCGGGTTCGATTCCCACACGGAAGAAATATTTGTACGACCTACAAGTATTTGTTCTGGGTCTGGGTGTGTTCTATCTATAATATGTATGTCGGAGGAAGTAGTCAGAATGGAGATGATTGCTGGTCACATATAGACGATATCAATTAGCCTAGAAAATACTTTGTTAAATCTTAATTTTAATTAGTTTAATTTGTTAGATTTTTCTATTCAATTTAGTTTGTCATCTTTTTAAAAGAAGACGTTATATTATTTTACATTGTCATAGGGGAGGGTAGTCCTCGAGCGGGGTCGAGGCGCCATCTTGACGTTCGGCAAAAACTTATAAAAGGAGCGCGATCGCGGTGGATCGCGCATTATGATAGAAACAGTGGTTGCGGTGCGGTGTGTTAATGCTGGAGTGTAGTTAAGATCGGTACCTTGACCCCGCTGCTCAAATTAAAAGGTTTAATTAAACAGTTAATTCTCCGACATGTATGTATTTACAAAAAACACAGGGTGTGGTATCTAGTTTTACTTTTCTTGTGACTAAGTTTTCGGCTTTGTCTTTTCCTTCTGTCGCCTCTTACGGTAAATTTTAATACACAATGTAACCAACCCATACCATCCTTAGGGTGTCGTAAGAGGCGACTATAGGAACGCAAGAGGCTGAACACCTAGCCCATAGAGAAGGAAAACTTAATGATTGAACCCTGTGTCAACCCATTTTACCAGCGTGGCACAGTACGCTAAATTCCCTCCATTAATTTGGAGGAGGCCCGACCCAGTAGTGGGTCATTTATGGGCTGAAACGAAGAAGACACATATCGTACGCTTTTTTCATAGCCCAACCTACTGTTATTTTGCACAAAGACGGTGCCTCGTTGACTTTTCTGCATCTGCCAAAACTACCATCTGCCACGCAAGGTTTAGTTTTTCACTCCGCTTATTTTCAAATCATTTTGTACTTAATTTTAGTTTTTACTCTCCATCTTTGTCTCGTTTATATGCTACATTAATAATCGTCATTTTAGCTCATAAATGACGCACTACTGAAACGGGTCTCCTCAAAATTCATGGAGGGAAATTAGTGTATTGTGTCACGCTGGCCAGACAAGTTGTCATAGGATTTGTATCAACTTTTCCTTCTCTTGCGGCTAGAATATCTGCCACGCTTTCCTTCAGTCGACTCGTAAGACACGCTCACGATGATAATAATATAGATAGCCAGTATTAAACTGGATTGTTTACTTAACTTTATCTGAAAACTATACTTATTAGATATAAAGCAAAATAAGTCTACATTTATTAAGCACTATATTTATAGTGGTTAATAAATGTAGAATTTTATTTAATAATAATAAAAATCCTCCGTGTGGTGACGAATTTGGAAAACATAGTTTCACCACCCCATTCCACCCTGAGCTAAGTTAGGACCCTCCATATAACTGGAAGGGTCCTAACTTAGCATTGGGTCACATATAGGCTGAGTATTAAGAGTAACATAAAAAAATACACACTTCTATCTTTATTATGTATGTATGTATTTACAATATATATATATATATATATATATTATATATATATATGTCGGAGATAGCGACGGCTGAGCGATAGAGTCGTCATCATCTTGACTTGGTACGAGGTTTATTACTTGTAACTTTATAATTCACAATATTAACCACAGTATCAATAACAATGTTCAGTTAACACACTTAGATAGACAAACCGACAGGTTCGCAACGGAGAAGTGTCTCGGTCCGTGTCCCAACGTCGACTGACTGATCGAGCCAACCTCACTTTCCATTATGACTCTGTCCACGTGCCGCCATTGCAAAACAACTGACGTCACCGCGTTTGCCGCACTACTGTGTTAACAATCAATTGAGAAACTTAATAAAACGATATCGTTATCCACGACACGGCCATTCTGACGAAGCACACGTCCTCGTGTGTACTTGTAACAAAATAACCAACTGAGGCAAATTTTCACGATCGGCCAACCTGATGCTAATGGTCCGTAATCGTATCTTAAGAATCAAGTTAACAGAGATCACGTTAGCATACAAATAATTTCAACAACTTTAACACGAAAGGTTCCTCTAAGCCCATAATCTTTAAATCTCAATACTGATACTTTAAAACAGTAAGTTTAAGACAATAAGTACACAACACATGGCCCAGCTGTCCCAGCAGCTAGTGACAATTCACGTGTCACCCATATCGACATCGCTCCAAGCGATACGACCAACACTTTAACTGGAGTCCACGACTCCCAGGCCACACAGGACCATACAAATAGTCTCTCTCGAAACCCGGGTCCCCGCCACACCACTAGCTGCCCATCGCGCTCTGTACAACTCTGAGAGTTGCAGTTACGACTACAGACTAGTGCGTGTAGTGCGACCTAGCCAAGGTATGTGTTCTTATTTACTGTTGGAGGCATCCTCCTCACCATCTTCATCAGACAAATTTAACTCAACGGACACACTGCTTGGAGGAATCCTCCTTATACAGTCGTGAGCGTACTTTTATGTTCTATTACCGGTCAAAGATTTCAGCAAATAACGATCACCATCAAGTAACTCCACATTTTTTTTAAAGGTCCCTTGTATTTCGTGTCTAATTTAGTTGGGTTTCTCTTCGTTCTGAATTTAAACTAAATTACCAACATCAAACTTTACCACTTTAACTTGTAGTTTTATCAAATTTTACTTTTTCGTAACTGGCACTCTTTTCTATGTACGTGGCCGCTTGCTCTCTTGTCTTACTAATGTCTACTGCCGGTCCGGAATCATTCAAAGTTAATAGGTTAAATGGTCTAGCTAAACGTCCTATCAGAAACTCGAGTGGACTCGCTTGTATTACACGGTGGACAGAGGAATTCAAAACTAATTGCACGTCTTCTAACGCTTCATGCCGGGACCTATCAGACGCTTCTACCGCGGTCAGCATATTTTTTTAACGCGCTCATTGTTCTTTCTACTTGGCAATTAGCGCGACTTGACTAGCTATCAAACGTAAAGAAACACCGTGAAACTGACAAAAAAACTTTGAATTCTTTGTTGGCAAAGCATCGTCCCAGATCTGCAATAACTAACTGGAGCTCCAACTAAAGACGCTTGATTTAAGGGATTTAATTGTTCTAGCCAAATCTATTCTCAGGGTATGATATAAGGGAACAAATTTTGTGACCGCATCAATTAAAACTATGACGTACTCCTTGCAATCGCTTTTTCCACTTAATTTGCCAGTTAAGTCAACGTGCACAGTATGCCACGGGATACTTATGTTAGGAATTGGATGAAGTCCCGAACGCACTTAGCCATGTGCTCGAACCAATAGTGATCAACCCTTTCAAGAGTCTTCTTAAATTCAAGGTGCATACGTGATTCGTGCACGTGGTTAATTACTGACCAGCGGAAGGCCCGGGGAACAATTGGAAGACACCGGGTCCGATTATTTCTCTGTACCTTGCGATGTAGGACACCTGAGCGCATGTTGGAAATGTCGAGTGGTAACAGATGATCTTACGAGCTCGAGCCATACGACGTCCCTCACGATAACTGATTTGAAAATCAAAGGCCTGCACCAAGGCCCACCTAAGATGCACACGTGCGGTGCTGTCGGTGTTCCAGGGCAGAATGAATAGAACATTCATCCACTCCTGCGATGACCGAACCACTGACTCACTTCATTCGCGAGCGAAACCATCCATTTACTCGTTCCTTCGTTCGATATGTCACAGCTCTTCAGAATCTATGCGCAGCGCCATCCGCGAGTAATGCCACGGAGGCGGCATAGATGGCGCTAGTAGTACTAAAACGTTAACTCAATACGCCACACGACCATCCTGACAGTCAGCGCGTTCTCGCGCGTCTTTCATTGTCGTTGTGTGTGAAACGTAATAAAAGGAAAAACTCGTACGGTTATCGGGGTGCCCCGAGTCACAAAGCGCCAAGCTTTCAATGGTCAACTGTACGCGAAGCGCGTAGCTCCCGACGTAACAGTACGGGCTACACAAAACACGGAGTTCCGACGTACAGCAACGGAGCTACGTGAAGCGCGGAGCTTCCAATACACTATAGCAGTGTTACACGAAGCGCGGAGCTTCCAATGCACTATAACAGCGTTACACGAAGCGCGGAGCTTCCAATGCACTATAACAGCGTTACACGAAGCGCGGAGCTTCCAATGCACTATAACAGCGTTACACGAAGCGCGGAGCTTCCAATGCACTATAACAGCGTTACACGAAGCGCGGAGCTTCCAATGCACTATAACAGCGTTACACGAAGCGCGGAGCTTCCAATGCATTATAACAGCGTTACACGAAGCGCGGAGCTTCCAATGCACTATAACAGCGTTACACGAAGCGCGGAGCTTCCAATGCACTATAACAGCGTTACACGAAGCGCGGAGCTTCCAATGCACTATAACAGCGTTACACGAAGCGCGGAGCTTCCAATGCATTATAACAGCGTTACACGAAGCGCGGAGCTTCCAATGCACTATAACAGCGTTACACGAAGCGCGGAGCTTCCAATGCATTATAACAGTGTTACACGAAGCGCGGAGCTTCCAATGCACTATAACAGCGTTACACGAAGCGCGGAGCTTCCAATGCACTATAACAGCGTTACACGAAGCGCGGAGCTTCCAATGCATTATAACAGCGTTACACGAAGCGCGGAGCTTCCAATGCACTATAACAGCGTTACACGAAGCGCGGAGCTTCCAATGCACTATAACAGCGTTACACGAAGCGCGGAGCTTACAATGCACTATAACAGCGTTACACGAAGCGCGGAGCTTCCAATGCATTATAACAGCGTTACACGAAGCGCGGAGCTTCCAATGCACTATAACAGCGTTACACGAAGCGCGGAGCTTCCAATGCATTGCAACGGTGAACTTAGCAAACTTCCACATGCCTCTCGTTACTCGCCGCTGCTGCAGGCGCTGCTCCGAACTGCTTGCGCCTACTGCCGCGCCAGCTCCTCCGCTGTTGCCACGTGGACACTTCGTTGCCAAATGTCCGGCGGTGCCGCACCTGAAACAGATTAAGTCCGACCGCGGCCTCGGTCCCACTTCTGATGTCGGAGATAGCGACGGCTGAGCGATAGAGTCGTCATCATCTTGACTTGGTACGAGGTTTATTACTTGTAACTTTATAATTCACAATATTAACCACAGTATCAATAACAATGTTCAGTTAACACACTTAGATAGACAAACCGACAGGTTCGCAACGGAGAAGTGTCTCGGTCCGTGTCCCAACGTCGACTGACTGATCGAGCCAACCTCACTTTCCATTATGACTCTGTCCACGTGCCGCCATTGCAAAACAACTGACGTCACCGCGTTTGCCGCACTACTGTGTTAACAATCAATTGAGAAACTTAATAAAACGATATCGTTATCCACGACATATATTATAGATATATATATATATAAGATATGTTATTGAGGACTTTCACTAATAAACACAAATTGTTTCTCTGAAAATACAAAGTTTTATTTAGCACACTTTTACTTAAACAATATTACAAAAGTCTATGAAAATTACACTTTTATCTCACCTGAAAATACAAAGAAACGACATTTAAAGTTCACTAATATCGCCTCCTCAATTATATCCTTTCATTTATCTTTCTATAAGTTATTTATAACGATATTATTACAAAATGATCTGAACATTATTCGCCATTGAAATGCGCGTCACTCCGATGCGCCATCTACTCACTTCCACAGACAACTTAATACACGCGCGAAGCGCGCCAAATTCAATTTAATGAAATGTCATTTCATTACATCTCCCCCCCTAAGAGCGAAAATTCTAAACAACATATCCTAACAATGTACTTATATGCTATCTTTATATTCGTTTTCTTTTGCTTCAGCTTCTGTTGTGACAGGTTGTAATTTGGTTATGTGGAATAAAGTTGATTCTGTTTTTCTGTTGCCAGTGTCAATCCTATAAATGGAGTTCGATATTTTCTCTACTATCTTGAAAGGACCTATTTTTAATTCGTCTAATTTCTTTCTATTCAATCTATTTCCATTTTCTACATATACACTGTCTCCAATATTAAACTCGTGCATTTTCCTATTTCTATTAAATATTTTCTCGTTGTACTTGTGGGATTTTATTGTATTCTCTAAGGCCAATCTTCTATCAGCCATCCACTTGTCTTCCCTTTCTGTCCCTTTTAATTCATTTGGTAGAATACTGACATTTGTGCCATCCAGTAAATATTTTGGTGCAAAGCCTGTAACGGAGTGTTCTGTTTCATTATATTTTTGTATACATTCTCTTGCCACTGTTGTCCATGTTCTCTTATTATGTTTCTCATTTATTTTACACCTTATTTTATTTACTACTGTTTGATTTAATCTTTCGTTTAAACCGTTGGAGAATGGTGTGTTCACAGCTGTAAAAATTAGTTTAATATTATTATTTTGCAAATGTTGCTTAAATTCTCTTGAATTGATGCCCGGATATTGATCTGTCAAAATTATTCCAATCTCATCCGTCTCTAGTACATTCTTTGTTAGTTTTATAAAGTCACTTGCATTCTGTGTTTTTGAAGTTGCAATAAATGCATATCTGGTGTAGTGGTCTACTAAAAGGTGTAGGTATTTTTTTGTTGACCTAGACCCTCCAAAGCCACCGATGGTGTCCATTGACATAATCTCAAATGGTTTTGTTGCTGGTCCCAGTTGTGACATCAATCCAAATTTTCCTTGGCATCTTGATTTATTTTTTATGCATATTTCACATGTCTTACAAATATTTATAATGTTTTTTGTTATGTTTTTAGCTGTATATATTGGACTTATTTTTTTCTGCAATTGTCTGATCCCAATATGGCATAAATCTTCATGCACTTTTTTTATGAATCCTTTACTAAATTCTTCTGAGAGGATAATCTTTTCATGTTTCTTTATTTTTTTATAATAAATTCTATTTTTGTGTATAAGATTTGGTTTCTTTTCTTTTATTGTTTCATTTTTCTCTTGGTCTTCAACTATATCTTTTATTTGTATTAAATTAACTATTTTCAATAGTTCCTCCTTATTATCTTTTGATTCTAATACAGGATTTCGGCTCAAACAGTCTGCTTCTACATTCTCTTTACCAGGTATATATTTTACTGTAAAGTCATATTGAGACAGGTAATATGTGAGATCACCCAATTCTTCATCTGTCCTGCTTTTAATGTTCATATTCTCTAGAGGTTTGTGGTCGGAGTAGATAGTGAATTGTTTTCCAATGAGCCAGTGTTGCCAGTATTTAACAGCTTCTTTCATCGCAAAACATTCCAAATATATAGCCTTTTTTCGTTTTTGAGATTCATTTAGTTTTTTTGAGAAATATGCCACTGGTTTGTCTTTACCGTCTAGTTGGGTTTGTTTTAGTATTGCCCCAATGCCTTCCAAGGATGCATCTGTAAAGATTTTTATTGGTAGGTCTTTATCATATATTTCCAATACCGGTTGAGAACATAAATATCTTTTTATTTGGTTAAATGATTCTTCACACTTCTCTGACCACACAAACTTTTCGTTTTTTCTTAATAAATTATGTAATGGATCTAAGATAATTGCGCTTCTTGGTATGTATTCATGGTAGAAGTTGATTTTTCCCAAAAATTGTCTGATGTTCTTTGGCGTCTTAGGAGTTGGAAACTGTCTTATTGAAATCAAATTGTCTTTTAGTGGTCTTACCGAATTGTTCTGAATTACATGGCCAAGATACTTTACTGAGTCTGAAGCAAAAGTGCATTTCTTAAACTTTAATCTAAATCCTTCTTTTATTATTGCCTCTAATACACTTCTTATGTGTATTATATGTTCTCCAAAGGTGGATGAGTATATTAATACGTCATCAATATAATTCACTGAGTATCCTGTGAGATTGTGCTTTCTTAGAATATTGCTTAGAATTCTCTGGAATATTGCTGGAGATGTTTTCAAGCCAAAGGGGAGGCAGGTCCACTGGAAGTGGCCATCTTGTGTGACAAATCCTGTTTTATTTCTATCTTCTACACGTAGTGGTATGGCCCAAAATGCAGAGTTTATATCTAGTGTGGTGAAGTACTTACAGTTTCTAGTCTTAATAATCAAATCATCTATTAATGGGAAAGGTTGAGCTTGTGGTACAACAATTTTATTTAGTTCTCTGAAGTCTATACATAAGCGGGATTTTCTATTTTCACCTTTTTTAAATGCTAATGTCACTGGTGCAGCAAAAGGACTGTAAGATTCTTCTATTAAATTATTCTTTAGTAACATGGATATTTGTTCTTCAATTTCTAATTTATCTTCTATTGTACATCTGTATGGTCTTTTACTGCAGTATCTATTTACTAGTAAATCTATATGAGCTTCATAATCTTTAACTGATCCTATATCATACTTGTCCTTAGCAAAAATTGTCTTATAGTCTTTTATAATTTTCTCTATCTCCATTTTCTTTTCATTATCTAAATGGTCTGTCATACTAACAAATTCCTCTGCCTCTATGTGTTCATTGAAATTTATTGCATATGTTTTTATATTCCTATCTTCATCTGTGTTATCTTTATACATCCTGTCTGTTATATTTGTTATTTTCTTTTGTTCTATCTGCAAATCCTCATTTTGGGTTAGTTTGAATTTCTTTATCATATCTAATCCGATTATAAAATCATCAAAATCTTCATTTTCTATTACATATACATCCACCTCATCTTCTATATCGAAGATTTTTATTTTTATTGTTATCAAGCCATCTGTCATCTTCACACCATTAACCGTTTTCATATATATTATATTTACATTATCTTTTATTTCTTTTACTTTAATCAGTCTTGAATTTATTAACGAGATCTGTGAGCCTGAATCATATATGCCGTTCACTTCTAGTTTATTTTCTAATAAAAGTCTGATTTTGATTAATGGTGTACTTACTCGTTTTTTTTATTAGTGTTCATATCTACTTCAATAATGGAGTTATTATTTACATTTCTGGCTTTAAAGAACTTTTCAGATTCATTTTTATTTTTTTTGAACCAACATGACTCCTCCGGATGATATCTAATTCCTTTGTCCAAAGATTCACAAGTGTTACAGGGCTTCTTCTCATTAGTTTTATTTTTATAAAAAAATGTACCAGTTTTGATCATAGTTGAGTTTTTCTTGTACATCATACCTTCATATTTCCTTAGCTCATTGAACAAATCAGTAGTGTTGTTGAGTTCGTCCCTGTTTAACTTATTTAAGATAAATCCAGGTAGACCTGTTGCAATCAGATCTATCATTGTTTTCGGGTCAATTGATTTGTTTATATCTAGTATAAGGCGTTCTTTTTTTATAGCATAATCAATTAACAGTCCTTCTTTATACCTTAATGCGAGAGCTGTTGTGACTATGTCCCATCCTTGGTTTTTAAAAGTTTCCAAAAATTTGTCTTTCCATTCCATCCATTCAGAGTTTACTGTTAGTTTAATAACCATTGAGCTATACCAATCCAAACAAGATTTTTCTAAAAATAACCTCAGTATATCTATTTTTGTTTCATCTTTTGTTATATTAAAGCGCTCACATTCTTTTTCAAAATTTTCTATCCATTGCTTTGCATTAGGGTTCTTGCTTGTGAATTTTTCAATAATAAATTTTTCTGAGATATGTTTTAGGTTATGTTGAGTTTCTTTGTTGGTTGTACTTTCTATTAATTTTTCCAAGATATGTTGCAAACTGTCATCTTTGTCTTTTGGTTGTTTTGTGCTCATTTCTTCTAAATATTGATCTAAAAATTGCATATTACCTTCCTCATCTATATAAGTTTTCTTTAGATCTTCATCCAATTTTATCCATATTTTTCTACTTTGGTGCCTTTTCTTTATGCTATTTTTAATTTTTGAGTATGTGTTCATTTTAATAATATATGTATGATGAATCACCGGCTTCAGCTCATCGGGTAAAACATAACATTTTCCTTCTTCTGTTGATATTGAGGTTATGGCTAACACATTGGATTTGCCATCATTTGAAGCTATCATCGTAAACTCAAATAGCAGCCGGTCCATCTTCATTTAGTTAACGAAAATGTCGTTTTATAAGATATGTTATTGAGGACTTTCACTAATAAACACAAATTGTTTCTCTGAAAATACAAAGTTTTATTTAGCACACTTTTACTTAAACAATATTACAAAAGTCTATGAAAATTACACTTTTATCTCACCTGAAAATACAAAGAAACGACATTTAAAGTTCACTAATATCGCCTCCTCAATTATATCCTTTCATTTATCTTTCTATAAGTTATTTATAACGATATTATTACAAAATGATCTGAACATTATTCGCCATTGAAATGCGCGTCACTCCGATGCGCCATCTACTCACTTCCACAGACAACTTAATACACGCGCGAAGCGCGCCAAATTCAATTTAATGAAATGTCATTTCATTACATATATATATAAGTAGTATAAGTAGTTTATCATCCATCTCGTTACCATAACACAAGCATTAAGTTGCTTAGCTTGGGACGAGATGGCGTTGTGTGAAATGTCCAAGGATATAAGGATATCACTTATGTATTTATTAGTAAACTGGTAATTTCTTTTTTTAAAAACGTTCAGTAATATGTATATGGTGAATTTTTCAACCACTTCTATCGCAGCGATAAATTTACAAGTTTATTTTCAACCCCTTTGTCTTTCAGGGCTCCAGCAGGGAGGGGACGATGACAAAACTTCGAGTGTAATTGTTTTGAAATAATTAAAAGTTTTGATTACTATGTCCATACGTTGAGTGAGACAAGATAATTTTAATTCACAATGCCTAACGTAAAAGGTCGAGTTATCCCCTACTGCTCAGCCCATAGATAACCCACTGTTGAGTCAATCCTCTTTCATTTACATGGAGGCTCATTAGCCTACTGTGCCACGCTGGCCAGACGGGTTGGCGCAGGAAGTCCCACACAACCTGGGCAGCCCCAAAAGGTTGCGTATAAAAATGCCAATGTTCGCAATATTTTAAGTTGGAATGCGGGGTGAGGCAGGGTGGTTTGACTTCGCCGCGACTTTTCAATTTATATGTCGTGGATAACGATATCGTTTTATTAAGTTTCTCAATTGATTGTTGACACAGTAGTGCGGCAAACGCGGTGACGTCAGTTGTTTTGCAATGGCGGCACGTGGACAGAGTCGTAATGGAAAGTGAGGTTGGCTCGATCAGTCAGTCGACGTTGGGACACGGACCGAGACACTTCTCCGTTGCGAACCTGTCGGTTTGTCTATCTAAGTGTGTTAACTGAACATTGTTATTGATACTGTGGTTAATATTGTGAATTATAAAGTTACAAGTAATAAACCTCGTACCAAGTCAAGATGATGACGACTCTATCGCTCAGCCGTCGCTATCTCCGACATCAGAAGTGGGATGTAACTCGGTCAGCTCACGTGGAGAAAACAGTGTAGTGATAATGTGTGTGCTTCTGTACGCGATGGAAATAACCGATAATGGCGATTCATTGTCACTATAAAGGAGACATTAAGCTACATGAAGATTGTTCTAAACTGAAGATCACAAGCTGCAGTCATAGTGCGGCGATTAACCAAGTGGGGATCACTTGCTTTCATTGTGATGGACAAGGACACTATGCGTCTAACTGCCCTGAGCGGAGCAGCAGGAAGGCGAGCAACAGTACTGCGGTCAGCCAGGTCAAAGAATAGTGAGTGGATCTGTAGTAAGCGCACCAGCTGCAATTTTACGTCACTCCGGTGAGCAGTTTCCATTTTATTACTCGGGTATATTGTATGGTATACGACTTTACGATAGTGTGGCTTTGACCGGTGTAAGAAAATATTATTTGAAATTCTTTTACATGTTTACCTGTTAATTACTTGCGATACGAAGTTTAGATTGCTGTGCTTGTTTAGCTTGACAGTTCATCGGTCTAGCGTCATATTTTCGGCAGGTTATATCAGTTTTCCAAGATTATGGCACCATTATATGCCTTGATTTGCATCGGTGAGGTAGATTGAGAGCATAAACATAAGGCGATAGGACAGCAGATCCAGACTTCAGGCGATCGAAGTTTCAGTCGGCAACGGTGAAATTTCACAACTGCGGTAAAATAGGTCACCGACCGTCCGATTGCCGTTCCAAAGGCGAGGTGAAAGGCAAGGCAGCCAGTGCTGTCACTTCGGCGTCAAGCTCTGCGGGACCGAGGCCGCGGTCGGACTTAATCTGTTTCAGGTGCGGCACCGCCGGACATTTGGCAACGAAGTGTCCACGTGGCAACAGCGGAGGAGCTGGCGCGGCAGTAGGCGCAAGCAGTTCGGAGCAGCGCCTGCAGCAGCGGCGAGTAACGAGAGGCATGTGGAAGTTTGCTAAGTTCACCGTTGCAATGCATTGGAAGCTCCGCGCTTCGTGTAACGCTGTTATAGTGCATTGGAAGCTCCGCGCTTCGTGTAACGCTGTTATAGTGCATTGGAAGCTCCGCGCTTCGTGTAACGCTGTTATAGTGCATTGGAAGCTCCGCGCTTCGTGTAACGCTGTTATAATGCATTGGAAGCTCCGCGCTTCGTGTAACGCTGTTATAGTGCATTGGAAGCTCCGCGCTTCGTGTAACGTTGTTATAATGCATTGGAAGCTCCGCGCTTCGTGTAACGCTGTTATAGTGCATTGGAAGCTCCGCGCTTCGTGTAACGCTGTTATAGTGCATTGGAAGCTCCGCGCTTCGTGTAACGCTGTTATAGTGCATTGGAAGCTCCGCGCTTCGTGTAACGCTGTTATAATGCATTGGAAGCTCCGCGCTTCGTGTAACGCTGTTATAGTGCATTGGAAGCTCCGCGCTTCGTGTAACGTTGTTATAGTGCATTGGAAGCTCCGCGCTTCGTGTAACGCTGTTATAGTGCATTGGAAGCTCCGCGCTTCGTGTAACACTGCTATAGTGTATTGGAAGCTCCGCGCTTCGTGTAACGCTGTTATAATGCATTGGAAGCTCCGCGCTTCGTGTAACGCTGTTATAATGCATTGGAAGCTCCGCGCTTCGTGTAACGCTGTTATAGTGCATTGGAAGCTCCGCGCTTCGTGTAACGCTGTTATAGTGCATTGGAAGCTCCGCGCTTCGTGTAACGCTGTTATAATGCATTGGAAGCTCCGCGCTTCGTGTAACGCTGTTATAATGCATTGGAAGCTCCGCGCTTCGTGTAACGCTGTTATAGTGCATTGGAAGCTCCGCGCTTCGTGTAACGCTGTTATAGTGCATTGGAAGCTCCGCGCTTCGTGTAACGCTGTTATAATGCATTGGAAGCTCCGCGCTTCGTGTAACGCTGTTATAATGCATTGGAAGCTCCGCGCTTCGTGTAACGCTGTTATAGTGCATTGGAAGCTCCGCGCTTCGTGTAACGCTGTTATAGTGCATTGGAAGCTCCGCGCTTCGTGTAACGCTGTTATAGTGCATTGGAAGCTCCGCGCTTCGTGTAACACTGCTATAGTGTATTGGAAGCTCCGCGCTTCACGTAGCTCCGGTGCTGTACGTCGGAACTCCGTGTTTTGTGTAGCCCGTACTGTTACGTCGGGAGCTACGCGCTTCGCGTACAGTTGACCATTGAAAGCTTGGCGCTTTGTGACTCGGGGCACCCCGATACCCGTACGAGTTTTTCCTTTTATTACGTTTCACACGCAACGACAATGAAAGACGCGCGAGAACGCGCTGACTGTCAGGATGGTCGTGTGGCGTATTGAGTTAACGTTTTAGTACTACTAGCGCCATCTATGCCGCCTCCGTGGCATTACTCGCGGATGGCGCTGCGCATAGATTCTGAAGAGCTGTGACATATCGAACGAAGGAACGAGTAAATGGATGGTTTCGCTCGCGAATGAAGTGAGTCAGTGGTTCGGTCATCGCAGGAGTGGATGAATGTTCTATTCATTCTGCCCTGGAACACCGACAGCACCGCACGTGTGCATCTTAGGTGGGCCTTGGTGCAGGCCTTTGATTTTCAAATCAGTTATCGTGAGGGACGTCGTATGGCTCGAGCTCGTAAGATCATCTGTTACCACTCGACATTTCCAACATGCGCTCAGGTGTCCTACATCGCAAGGTACAGAGAAATAATCGGACCCGGTGTCTTCCAATTGTTCCCCGGGCCTTCCGCTGGTCAGTAATTAACCACGTGCACGAATCACGTATGCACCTTGAATTTAAGAAGACTCTTGAAAGGGTTGATCACTATTGGTTCGAGCACATGGCTAAGTGCGTTCGGGACTTCATCCAATTCCTAACATAAGTATCCCGTGGCATACTGTGCACGTTGACTTAACTGGCAAATTAAGTGGAAAAAGCGATTGCAAGGAGTACGTCATAGCTTTAATTGATGCGGTCACAAAATTTGTTCCCTTATATCATACCCTGAGAATAGATTTGGCTAGAACAATTAAATCCCTTAAATCAAGCGTCTTTAGTTGGAGCTCCAGTTAGTTATTGCAGATCTGGGACGATGCTTTGCCAACAAAGAATTCAAAGTTTTTTTGTCAGTTTCACGGTGTTTCTTTACGTTTGATAGCTAGTCAAGTCGCGCTAATTGCCAAGTAGAAAGAACAATGAGCGCGTTAAAAAGTATGCTGACCGCGGTAGAAGCGTCTGATAGGTCCCGGCATGAAGCGTTAGAAGACGTGCAATTAGTTTTGAATTCCTCTGTCCACCGTGTAATACAAGCGAGTCCACTCGAGTTTCTGATAGGACGTTTAGCTAGACCATTTAACCTATTAACTTTGAATGATTCCGGACCGGCAGTAGACATTAGTAAGACAAGAGAGCAAGCGGCCACGTACATAGAAAAGAGTGCCAGTTACGAAAAAGTAAAATTTGATAAAACTACAAGTTAAAGTGGTAAAGTTTGATGTTGGTAATTTAGTTTAAATTCAGAACGAAGAGAAACCCAACTAAATTAGACACGAAATACAAGGGACCTTTAAAAAAAATGTGGAGTTACTTGATGGTGATCGTTATTTGCTGAAATCTTTGACCGGTAATAGAACATAAAAATACGCTCACGACTGTATAAGGAGGATTCCTCTAAGCAGTGTGTCCGTTGAGTTAAATTTGTCTGATGAAGATGGTGAGGAGGATGCCTCCAACAGTAAATAAGAACACATACCTTGGCTAGGTCGCACTACACGCACTAGTCTGTAGTCGTAACTGCAACTCTCAGAGTTATACAGAGCGCGATGGGCAGCTAGTGGTGTGGCGGGGACCCGGGTTTCGAGAGAGACTATTTTTATGGTCCTGTGTGGCCTGGGAGTCGTGGACTCCAGTTAAAGTGTTGGTCGTATCGCTTGGAGCGATGTCGATATGGGTGACACGTGAATTGTCACTAGCTGCTGGGACAGCTGGGCCATGTGTTGTGTACTTATTGTCTTAAACTTACTGTTTTAAAGTATCAGTATTGAGATTTAAAGATTATGGGCTTAGAGGAACCTTTCGTGTTAAAGTTGTTGAAATTATTTGTATGCTAACGTGATCTCTGTTAACTTTATTCGTAAGATACGATTACGGACCATTACCATCAGGTTGGCCGAACGTGAAAATGTGCCTCAGTTGGTTATTTTGTTACAAGTACACACGAGGACGTGTGCTTCGTCAGAATGGCCGTGTCGTGGATAACGATATCGTTTTATTAAGTTTCTCAATTGATTGTTGACACAGTAGTGCGGCAAACGCGGTGACGTCAGTTGTTTTGCAATGGCGGCACGTGGACAGAG
Organism: Clostera curtula; assembly: GCA_905475355.2. Lineage (NCBI taxonomy): Eukaryota > Metazoa > Arthropoda > Insecta > Lepidoptera > Notodontidae > Clostera > Clostera curtula. Next base: position 2,354,224 of record FR997796.1, on the reverse strand, counting down.
TCGTAATGGAAAGTGAGGTTGGCTCGATCAGTCAGTCGACGTTGGGACACGGACCGAGACACTTCTCCGTTGCGAACCTGTCGGTTTGTCTATCTAAGTGTGTTAACTGAACATTGTTATTGATACTGTGGTTAATATTGTGAATTATAAAGTTACAAGTAATAAACCTCGTACCAAGTCAAGATGATGACGACTCTATCGCTCAGCCGTCGCTATCTCCGACATATATATTAATAGGTTGATCGGCGAGCTCAACAGAACAGCTGTCGGATGTTCAATAGAGGGCAAGTTTGTAAATAATATCAGCTATGCCGACGACATGGTTCTGTTAAGCCCGTCGGTCAAAGCCCTCGAAGTGATGATAGGTGTGTGTGAGAAGTACGCGGATGCTCACGGGCTTAGGTACAACAGTGCTAAAAGCCAGATACTGGTTTTCAAGGCGGGAAATAAATTACCGAGGACAGTTCCCCCCATAAGGTTGCGAGGCGAATCATTGATCAGAGTCACAAGTTTTAAATACCTCGGCCACTGGGTTACCGAGGATCTCTCGGATAATCTAGATATTGAAAGGGAGCGCAGGGCATTGGCGGTGAGGTGCAACATGCTGGCTCGTAGGTTTGCCGGTTGCACGAAAGACGTAAAGATTACTCTCTTTAAAGCTTACTGTCAGACATTCTACACATGCAGCTTATGGGTTAAGTATACCCAAAGATCGCTAGATGCCCTGCGAGTCCAATATAACAATGGCTTCAGAATGCTGATGGGACTGTCCCGCCACTGTAGCGCATCGGGCATGTTTACAGAGGCAAGAACCGATGGATTTAAGGAAATCGTTAGGAAACGCACAGCCTCCCTGATGTGCCGTATTCGGGACAGTCCTAGCGGCCTGCTGAACCGTATTTTGTCCAGGTTGGACTGCCCTATAGTGCGCCACTGGAACGAAATACATACCGGCTCTAGGCCTGTAATTTTTAATATTAAATAAGTTGCTACTAACATAATCATAAGTCAATACTAACACAATGGATGTATATCTGATTCATAATAAATAATAATAATAAATAATAAAATAAAGTATTTCTTTGCTTGTGGTAACTTAGACCTATAATCAGTTATGTGACACTTAACTTTGTATCGTAGTTAACATTTAATAAATATGTTTATCGACTAAAGTGTTGCACAGTTTAGGCGCAAAGGGATGATCATCCAGCCAGACGAGGTGTTATGTCTGGCTAGGGGTCGCAGCGCCTATCCCCCCATAGTTGTAGTCGGGGATATGTTAACCTTGCGAATTGCTCTTGAAATTTCGCTATCGCGGTGTAGGACTTTTTCGTAATTATCGCATTTGTAGGCGATTTTCTTGATGCAATTAGTTCAGATTTTTCGGGTAAAGTATGTAGCATGTTGGTCGCTACAACAGTTAAAGATCTAATATTTTATTATTTTTAAAGAAGACAAATAAGGCCTTTTAGTACACAATTATGTGTTATTTCTAATGATATTTTAATAGTGATAATTTCATTCTTTTCGGAAATTTCTGGTTACCCTATACTTGTTTAAATTTACCTAAAAACTTGTTTGACGCTAAATTATTTACAGTATCTTTTGAACGGAGCTTGCGACGTCTTATCCTGGCGACTTTTGTTGTATGCAACATCATCCTATTCAATCGTTAATTAACTTTTCAAATTTTAATTTACTTTTTAACTTTTACTGTAAACGCGCTTTTTAAATTGAATTCTAAATATTAAAAAAGTAATTTTCTCGTCATTTACATTCTTAGTATATAGAACCGACTTAAATACATCAATAACATAGTAGTCTTCGATAAAATACCTACATTTGAAGAGGTGGCGAAAATTCATGGCATTATTTCATCATCATCATTTTAGCCAAAAGACGTCCACTGCTGGACATCCCCCAAGGATCTCCACAAAGGCCGGTCCTGGGCCGCCCGCATCTTTTGCTTTCCGGCGACCATAACCAGGTCGTCGGTCCACCGTGTGGGAGGCCTACCAGCACTGCGCATTCCGGAACGCGGTCGCCACTCGAGGACTTTTCTGCCCCATCGGGCGTCGGTCCTGCGAGCTATGTGCCCTGCCCACTGCCACTTAAGTTTGCCAATCGGGTGGGCTTGTCAGTGACCCTGGTTTTCCTGCGTATCTTCTTATTTCGATTTCGCATGGAAACTCCGAGCATAGCCCTCTCCATTGCCCTTTGGGTGACTTTGAACCTTCTGATGGAGCCCTTAGTGAGCCACGTCACTGGCATTATTTAGAAATGTCTGCACTCTTAGATAACAAATAGCGGCGGGAAATCAAGCTAAAACCTTTGACGTATCTTACTGGCCTGATACAAAACCATCGCTAACAGTATCCGCAACGATAAAATGTATGGGATGATATTTCAAAACGCTCAAGTCACGTTAACCTTAGTACCTCTGTGTAACGCGCAATAAGGACCGTCGCGTCGTATAGGTTTCAAAGGTAATAATTCGTGGAACACGCTCCCAACAAATACAAAATACTAAATTTGGATAACCAAAAATGATATTGAAGAATGTGATGATTCTATGTCGTTTCGGCTACCTCGGTGCTATTATCAGAACCAAAAGCGGCTCTAAGACATAGTAATAAGGCTGAAAGTTCGTCAACATATAATGACGACATATCAGTCAAACGTGCTGTTAATGCTAACTTTAATGATTTGTGCCAGCTCTCTATGGCCTTATTACTCTGTGGATGATAAGGGGATGTTTGCATTTTATTTAGCAGCCACCTAAGATTTGAAATCGTTTGATCTTGAATTGGTGTTATTGATTGCTTGTTAATTTTATGGGTAAACCGAATCGTGTGATGCATCCATAGTTACTTTTGTAAGCAGACAATTTATTCAAGTTTAGGGCTAAAACTTGAATAAATTGTCTGTCCAGTATCACGATTCATGTAAAGCCGAAAAAAATGTACTATACCTCGTTCACGGTAAGAATGCAGTAAGCCATCATTGTCCACCGGCTTAGGCACGCACGCTAGACACCATACGGATGTTACAATTGAAAGTATATTGTTACTATGTGTCATACACATTTTGAAGTATCGACACAAGTCAGAATTGCGATATATATATGAACCGTGTCGTGCCGTGGACACCGGCATGTAATTCATGCGAAAAGGTCGGACAATTAAAGGTCTTAAAACGGGTGTTTTGACGTATAAGCTGCTCAACGGATTTTGATACATAGAAGCACAGAGAAATCACCAGACCGCAACAAAAGGAACATCTTCATTTGAATCAAGTATACATATATGTCATTTGGAACATAATAGCGTGTAACACATCAAATAACGATGACAATAAAATTCTCAGTCCGTATAAACTTTATCGCCGCCATACATCATGTGGATGTGACAATGAAACATGTATAATGCCGAGCATAAACTAACAAGACGAACACCAGCGAATTATTCTAAAAAGTATTGAAATAAATCATGACTGTTAAACCTCTTTGGTTAACAATGTGAACACCCTAGCCATACTGCTGTTTTTTTATTGTTATAATTCTGTGTTAATTAAATTCTGTATTAATAATAGTCTATTTCACTAACATAGTATAAAACAAAGTCGCTGTCGTCTGTCCGTCCCTATGTATCCTTAAATCTTCAAAACTACGCAACGGATTTGAAGCTTTTTTTTTATTAGATAGAGTGATTCAAGAGGAATGTTTATGTGTCATAATTGCACCCGTGCGCAGCCGGGGTGGGTCGCTAGTATTATATAAATTAATTGCTGTTCGTTTTTGTGAATGGCTGGATTTAGCTAATATTGATCATGAAGTATTTGTGGAAGGTTCAAACGGTGAAAAACATAAATAATAAGTAAAGGAAAATTTCGTACGACACCCTCAGGATGGTACGGGTTGGTGATGTTATGTATTTTAATCAGTCACCACACATTGAAAAAAAAACATTATGCTCGTTCAAACTTACACGCTTGATATGCACGAGTCCCGTATGACGAAATCAAAGTTGTTCTCGATACTGAACGAACAATGGTCCAGTTTGTGTTATCGTGAGAATTTAACACTGTGCTATAATACATATAAAAGAGTATCTTCGCGTTTAATGAGTAATTAATTAGTTTTTTTTTTATTCTAGGTAGGTATACAATTTTATTTCCCATTCCTTCCTTAGTCTATCCTGTTGGTGTCGTAATGTGTGGTGATGGATTGAGGACAACTACATAGTGTTACCACTCCATTCCAACCTGAGGGTGGCGAAAGCGCCGACAAAAGGAAATGAAGACCGAAAACCTAGCAGCAAGAGAAGGAAAATTTGAAACAATACCATGTGCCAACCTGTCTGGCCAGCGGGGCATAGTAATATGTATCACCCTCCATATTATGGGAGGAGGCATCACTACCTACTTAATATGTCACACAAGGTTGTCTGTAAGAAATCGCACTACTATTGCTATTACCCACTGCTGAGTCAGGCCTCCTCCCTTTACATGGAGGGAAATTGGCCTACTGGCCAGACGGGTTTCGCAGCAAGATTTCTTTCTGTTGCGCGTAGGTTATCAGCCGTCATTTCCTTTTGTCGGCTCTTAAGACACTCTCAGGATGGAATGGGATAACGAATGTATTCTAAATCCGTCACGACACGGACTTAATGTGCATGTTCAGTTTTCTACTTTTGTGTCTGTTCTTTTGTGTATTATTATAAGTGCAAGAAAGTATAAATTAATAAATAATTTCATATCCCTAGATTGAGGCAGGTACAGGCGAATAACTGGTTGTAAGCACTAAACTGGAGATCGTCAAATCCGCTTAGCCGGGCATCCTCTCCATGCCGCAATGGCCGCTCATTAAACACTAAATTCCTCACTAAGTGGTGTGACCACACTAACGTTGAAAAAACTGGGCTTGTATTTTTTAGAAATGAGATTAGAGAAAAGACTTGCCTAAAATATTCAACGTTCTACACAGAGAGCAGCATTCCGAACCGGTGGTAGTTTCAGCATGAATGTGGGTGGACACAAGGGTTGTGGGAGATCAAAAGAGATGGATTGATTGTAAGAATGAGAAATTGTGTATGAAAGTGTACTGTTTTTCGGCGTGTGTATGTGAGAGCCAGTGCCCGACAGGACATTATCTTGAATTGCCTGCTCCATCTTAGACCCTGGCGTTGCTTTCCATCTCGCAAGTTTAGGGCCAAAGGCATTCAAGTAACTGATAAAAAAGTAGTCAATCAAGCAAACGCGATAGAGGAACCTAAAGAAAAAAAAAAGGAAATTCTCAATGGAATTTAAGACATGGTGCCCCTACATAAAGCCACTCCCCCCTCGTAGGATCCTTTGAGTCGGCCGCTCGAATGCACTGAATACCCACCTCTGGACTCCTCAAAACGCTTTCATTGCGAACCTTTAAGTAATAAAGTTTAAGTGAAAAGGGGGTCTGCAATCGCAATACTGAGTAACAACTTGAAACTTGTTTGCTATGTCTGCGATGCGTTAAAAAGGTTTTTTAGAACTGGAATGCTGAAAAGCAACATTTTTTTAAAGTTAATTTTAAAAAAGTAAGTTGTCGCGCTACTTAAGGAAATATATTTAGGAGCTTGGGCTAAAGTTTATTTGGTCTTTTTTCTACACTTTGGCTAAGCGTAATTAATGAACGTTCCGTGTGGTGAGTATATAGAGTATCACCAACCAATACCATCCTGAGAGTGTCGTTTGAGTCAAAGTCAAATCATTTCTTTTGCTTATGACACAATGGCCAATTACAAATTGTCAACATATTAATAAAATGTATATACAATAATAGGTAATATATTTTAGTTTACCACCAGTTCGGAACGCGACCACTGCTGAGAAGAACTGTCAAGAAACTCAGAGAGTTGACTAAAGGGACCTGAAATACGGATCACCTATCCGCGAAAGAAGGAAGACTTGATACAAACCCTGTGCCAACCCTTCAAAGGCAAATATAGGGTAATGGCAAAGTTGTTTATCTGACTATGAAATCGAATTATGGAGTTAATCGTCGTTCCAGCCTATGAGTGACGGGCGTCATCCAAATTCATGGCTGGAAAACAGCCTACTGTGCCACGCTGCTGGCCAGACGGGATGGCATAGGGTTTTGTATCAAGTTTTCGTTTTTTTTGTCGACTCTTACGACACCCTCTGAAAGAATTAAGGTGGTGACACCATGTATACTAAATCGCCACACGGATAGTCTTAGGCTATTTTTATAGACCTGGTTACATCAGCTATCTGCCAGTGAAAGTTCCGTCAAAATAAACAGACAGACAGACAAAAGTTACAAGAAAAGTAGTTTTGTTATAAGTACCGGTTACTTTAATATTACAAACAGACAGTCTAATTTTATTAATTTGCATATATTTAGTCAATCCATCGTTTTCAAAAATACCGTTTAAAGTGCACAAAGGAATCCTATTTCGCTGGTGAAATATATAAAGATATGTACATGTAGTATAACGATGTTGAATTTAGTTCAACAAGAGTGCCTTGGGTGTGGGAGAGCTCTTAACAGCTAGTTTGGGAGCAAAATGATGATATTTCTAACGTATTGCTAAAGACACTACTATTTGTTTACGAAGTGATTTATTTATTAAAGTGGAACTTTTATTACATCGTCTCAAACTTTTACGTCTGTGTGTTGCATGTCGCGTGACGGTGACGTCAGACCAGCCAAGGCCATTATGGCGGCACCTAGAGTTCGCAGCAGTACTGACCGTGTATAGACTATGACAAGTTTCACTTTTACCGTGGTTTCATAACACCACACAATAGTTTTTTTAGGAAAGCTATTTATAGTATTTTAATAAAAAGAAAAAAAGTTGAAAGAATCAAAACATAAAGCTACTTACTTTAATTATTAGAGTTTGAAAATACCTTTGAAGTGACCATCGATTTTCAAATTCAAATGACCAGGGTCGAGCAAGGATCTGTGTACCTGTATAAGTATTTGTAAGTATCCAGAGGCACTTGAATCTGGGTGTCATTTGTGTTCGTGGATTACATGTTTGTAAACAGCCCCCACGACAGAGGTTATATCTAGTGCAAGGGTAAAAAAACTCGAATGGATCGATTACGAAGTTTCCCAAACGACAGATGGCCCGCGCAGACAATTTTGTGGTAGGTTTTAGTGGGTAAACCGTTCGCAATCACCATCTCATCGCGACCGGGACTCCCACATACCCCAGCCCCGTCCCTGGGCTGGGGACCTATAAAAGGTTTCCCCCACAATAAAAAAAAAAAAATAAAAAAAAAAGGGTAAAAAAACTGTTTGATAAAGAAGATCTGGCAAGAAATTCAATAGTTTTTTTTAAAGATATTTAAATTAGTTTAATGTTAACAAAAAATTCCGACCGTCTCATAGATTACTGATCGATCACGTGGTCGATTTCGTATGGAAGGTCTGAATGTTTTTTTTTTTGGTTTTTTATCAATGTTTCTTTGGGAAAGTAGTTTACTTTCATGGTCTGAACCACCTATTTAAATTTGGCGGGTGTAAAAATCACCATGTAGATATACGGGAAAATGCTCCCTTTCATTATGTTAATAAAAATATAAAAAAAATCAGAGCATTTGATTAGAGAACAAAAGGATATGAAGCCTAGCCCCAGGAGAAGGAACACTTGATACGAAACCCTTTTAAAAATGGGGTAAAATCCTTTATGGACTTCCTCGCCGGCCACGGGGATGGCCAGCGAGGGGATTGTGGGACTCTCCCCCATAGTGGGGGCCAACCCACTAAACCTCCCCGGGGTGCTCTAACTCGCGTCCTGTTGCGGCATTGTGGGATCTGATGCAGAACCACGCCGCCGCTGACGAGGAGGCCCTCCTCCTCTCCTCAGGCTCCTTACGAGCACTCGACGTCCTGCCGGGTGCTCACGGCAGGACGTCGCTGTGCCATCCCGTCTGGCCAGCGTGGTACAGTAGGGTTATTACCCTCCATGTACATGGAGGTGGCCCGACTTAGCAGTGGGTTGAGGTACGAGTTAAGTAGTAGTAGTATCTACAGAAATTAGTAAATATAATGCACCTTTTAAACTATTTATAAATTTATTATTTTGATTACGAGAGAGAAACGGATGGTGAATGGCCGTATAAATTTATATTTAGTTCTCGAATATTTGAAAACCTCTACTATCGAAAACCTATAGTAACGCTCTGCTTCTCAGTGGGTGTCACGCTTTAATACCCGTAGCCTCCGTGGCTCTCAGTGAATTTTATAGTTGGAATAAAACTTGCAGTACATGTCCTGATACCTGGGCTACCGAGCTAGATTTAAGGCGGAGACGTGGAAGAAAATTCTCGTGAAGGTATTATGTGTTGGACGGTTGGCTTAGTTGTATTGTGGAATTAAAGAACGGGCAGACTCCAAGAGCCACCAACTTAGCTTAAATTTTAACCCCCGACGCAAAAAGAGGGGTGTTATAAGTTTGACGTGTCTGTCTGTCTGTCGGTCTGTCTGTATGTCTGTCTGTCTGTGGCATCATAGCTCGCGAACGGACGTAGCGATTTCAATATAGTTTTTTTTTGTATGAAAGGTGAGTTACGGGCGAGTGTTCTTCGACATGTTTGATGAAAATCGGGTGAGCCGTTTAAAAGTTATGAGGGGTGAAAGTGGGGAAGACCGAATGTCTGCAAATATAATAGAGTGGGGTCTCAAATGAAAGCGCATCACGTGCAATTTAACAAAATCTATATTATAAGTGTGTACCTATAAAAAGCATAAAATAAAAATTATTTAAATTTTTAATTTAATTTTATAGTTATAATACAGTGGACGTCTTTTGACTGAAATAATGATGATGATTAAGGCTAGTAATTGCATCATATTGAATGGTAATAGTGATGTGCCAGCATAAGAAGTAGAAGATGAATATAGATAAAACTAAAAAAAATGCAGACATAACTTTTTTAATACATAATCTCCACCGTTTGCGTCCTGACACGTGTTGTAAGATCCGAGTTACCTAGCCGCAAAACAAAACACTGTGCAATCGTGTTTTGCATGCGAGGAAAAGAACACTTATTACCCTCTTTGTTTGTGGGGGAGGTTTAACTCAGTGGTGGGTGTTTTACGGTCCGAGAATAATAGGTACCCAATCTTTCGAGCTATTCCTCTCCTACCTCCTTAATAGTATAGTGCTCCATGTTATGAATAAATTACAACATTGAAATGCATCTCGCAAACTTCAACATGGACCCAATCAAGCTAACTGTTCGCCCGCGGCGCTGTTCGCGTGGTGCGGAAATAGCCATTCTCCATCTAGATAGTCTTGTCTCGGCGCATGCCCGGAGAAAGCTAGATTAAACGTAAATTAATATTAAAACTTAATATGTTTCGTCAGTGTGGTGACGAATTTAGAACACACGGTGTCACCGCCCCATTCTAACCTAAGATTTTCGTAAGAGGTGACCAGAGGAACCCAAGAAGCAGAACACCTGCCCCTAAGAGAAGGGAAACGTGTTATGCGCGCTAACTCATCTAATTACTTCGAAGGAATATTTCCCTCCATGTAACTGGAGGAGGCCCAATTTAGCAGTGGGTTTGTGGGCCGAGTAGAGGTAGTAGTTTGTTTAAAGGAACATTCGGGAGAAAGTCTTCTAACTTAAATGAATTCTATTCGTTTTTTTGCAGTTTGTAAGCGACAGATGCCAAAAAACTATCATTAGATAAGAAAGCCAGGCTCACGAGTCTTAAGGTGATTGCTCCAGGGTAGCCCGCGAAATTCAAATTTTCTTACGTTTTTTGCAATTTGCACGGCAGTGCTAGGTTGTATGATGATGAACATTTGATTCGCGACTATAAGACGTACCTATGTAGTTACAGAGTTATAATCATCAAACTCATCAATACAACCCTCCAAGCTCATAAAGCAAGAATGACTTTGAGCTTGAAAAAGCTTTTCTTGCACCTTTATGAGCTTAGAGGGTTGTATTGATGAGTTTGATGATTATAACTCTGTAACTACATACGTCATTTATAGTCGCGAATCAAATGTTCATCATCATACAACCTAGCACTGCCGTGCAAATTGCAAAAAACGTAAGTAAATTTGAATTTCGCAGGCTACCCTGGAGCAATCACCTTAAGATGTTTCCGCCGTCAAAAGATATGGGGTGTGTTGGCGACCCGCAACATCTTTTGTCATTGAAATTTAAATATTTTTTTTATAATTTTATTTTATACAATTTAAATATTGGGGCCATACAAAATTGACTACAGTGTATTAGCACATATGCTCATTATCACTTCTTGTACGTTTGGCAAGCACAAAACAGAAACATATCATCAAGAACAGCAGCTTTTAAATTTATAAAAAAAGTATTTCAGTGACCACAGCCAAGTCCTAATTTAAGTCGTCATGGAAATACTGACGATCTTTGAGGTAATTATTTCTTTACTTGTTCCAAAACCACACACTACTATTTTTAAAGCAACAAATACTTTGCTATCACACAGCATCTTACAGTCCCTTCTAAAGCGTCTTACGACCCGCTAAGGACGCAACGGTATAGATACACTGTAACTACTCTTAGTTAGTTCCCAAACTGTTACTTTTTAAACAGAACGCCACATTCAAATTTGTAACCGCAAAACTGGTTGAAACATCTGTTTGGCATTTCAACTTATTAATCCCGCATTTATGCCACGTCCGGCGCTATCGACCGCACAACTCTGTTGTGACTGTTGCCGTTTTATAGCTCGATGTCACTGTTCTTTTTTTAAACTTTCAGAACCAGATTTTAAAAAATGAGGAATACTTAATATATTATGTAAATTGTATTTCTTTATGAGACGAATGGTGCATTTCAACACATCTCAATATAAATGGAGAGTGAATTTAGAAAATTTGCGGGTGCGCCAAATATAAGGAAAATCGCATATTCCGCGGACTAAACTGGATTATTGTATTTTTAATAAATCTTTATTTAAACAGGCCAGAAACTTAAAAAGAAGTCCCGAATAATCCGAAAGGGTTTATTAAAAAAAAAACTGGACAATATTGTTATATGCCAGATAGAGTACGACAATTTAACATTACTTGTGGTGTTCGCCCGGTAGTCGAAATTAGACCATGATTAATTTAAATTATAGTTCTTTAAATATAGTTCTACTCTCAATTTGACTACAGACTAAAAAAAAAAAAATTAACAAAAGAGTATTTAGTGCGTATGTATGCCAAACGCATGGTAGTGTGCGTAATGATTTTTGATGCATAATTTAAAAAAATGCAATCTGCACTCTATATAAATTAAAAGTGTGGTAAATTTAATATTCATCCCTCCGCCCCCGCAATTTTCGTAAAAAGGGGTTTAAAGTCTTTGCTCTATATCTTATATTTAAAAAAATCTCGTGTCGCAGTGTTAGTTACCATACTTCCGAAACGGCTCGACCGATTCTCATGATGGGTCCACACAATTTTTTTATTTTATTTTTTAGTCAATTTATTTGTTAGATTTTTTTATGATACAGCATACAAAAATACATACAACCCTAAAATGTCACCGCTCTACAATCAACCCTTATTTTATTACATGGCAAAACAACGTTTGCGGGGTCAGCTAGTTTTTACCCTGTATGGACAGACATCCACTGTTCCACGCAAGCTAGATAATCTTGCTACCTTGCGTCCCTTAAACGACTCTTCGAAGGGAAGTCCCTTACCCTTAACATTAATGTATTGGTGCCATTGTGCATGCTAAATTACAAAACATTGAGTACCTAATTTACCAAATTTTACAAATACCCTTGTGGTACCAAGATTGAAAAGGGACTGTTTTATTTTTGCATTTGAAACTTATAGCGACTAAACAATGTTTCAACTGGAATGGCGCGGTGGCCGCGGGCCGGAAAATTGGCACCCATTAAGATATTCCAAGCTTTATTTTTTTCGTCTCAACTTAGTCTAAGAGCCAGTGATAACGGGTAACAAAGTGTTGTGGTCGGTAATATTACACTACCTACTACTACTAGGGCACGCATACCAGATATAGTTAATTCTAATTAAAATTACCGTATATTATGCAACAACAATATTTTGAGTAAAGAGAGGTCACTAAAAATTTAATCTACCAAAACTAATTGTCTTGATGAACACGTGATCCTGAAGTCAAAGCTACTTCATTTATTATTTGTTTCTCTTCTGTTATTATATGTGGCTTTAATAAATATTTGAGAATATCTCCAAGTTCACGACTGCCTCGTTGGTCTAGTGGTTAGATGTGCCGCTTTTGGATCAACGGGTCCCGGGTTCGATTTCGGGGTCGGGCAAGTGTCTTTGTCTAAACCAGAGGCACTGGCTCGGAGTCTGGGTGTCATTTCTATCTATAATATGTATGTATCTAAAAAAAATATATGAATATAAGTAGTTTATCATCCATCTCGTTACCATAACACAAGCATTAAGTTGCTTAACTTGGGACGAGATGGCGTTGTGTGAAATGTCCAAGGATATTTATTTTATTTTATTTATTACATTTCTAGTGACCAATTTCAATTTCATTTCAACTTTTTTTTATTGAATAATAAACATATCACATTCGAGCGTATCGTAAACAATGGCATTTAATTAAAAATAAATAAAGATACCAAAGTTTCATTAAAGTTTGAAAGATGTAAGTCGATAAAGTTCTTGCGTTGCCTTATTTTTCTGCTCAAACTTTCATTACCTAGCCGCACTTTTCCACACTACTTACTTGTTTACATCTCGACCATGCCAACATCATTGTTGTATATACGTGATATTGTAATTATAATGTATATAAAAGGAGTAAAAATAATTGATAAAGAGATATAAGCACTTGAAATTATTAACATGCCGTTTTAATTCATATGCAATCCGTAGTTAATGAAGTCTTATCACTATCACTACATAGTATAAAACAAAGTCGCTTTCGTCTGTCTGTCCCTATGTATGCTTAAATCTTTAAAAGTACGGAACGGATTTTGAAGCGATTTTATTAGATAGAGTGATTCAAGAGGAAGGTTTTTAAGTATAATACATGCATAATTGCACGCGTGCGAAGCCGGGGCGGGTCGCTAGTTATGAATAAAAACACAATTTGTGATCAACTTCAAAGGAGAGCTCTTAGTCCATAAACTGGTAATTAAATGACAATTACCGGAATCTCGCAGGGGAAAAGTCGACGGATTTTTTCATTGCCTTTTTAATGTCTCGATTAATTCTGTCTTACTGGTTTATGCTTGTAAACTCGTACTATTAGTATTCTGATGTATAGAAATGGCAATTTTGTGTTAAGTTGGCGCGTTGGTAACACTTGTGTATACAACCTGTTCTTTTAAAATCCCATAACACTGCGGTATGAATGGGACCATTCCAAAAATCAACTGTCATTTTTTTATACTGCATGTTCACATCGATAAAGTCATGATTTTACATAGCGGTCCGTCCCGGCTTCGCTCGGGTGCGATGATACCCGCGGGTGAAGCCGCGGGGCAAAGTTAGTAAAAAAAAAGTAGTATACTAAGTTACTCCTTATATCATCAGCTACCAATAAGTGAAAGTCCCGTCAAAATCGGTCCAGTCGTTCCAGAGATTGGCCGGAACAAACAGACAGACGAATATTAAAAAAAATATAGTTTGGTCTATGTACTGCGTTTACGTACTTAAGCATTTAGTAAAATGTTCTTATTATATTATTACAAACAGACACTCCAATTTTAATATATACGATATAAGTTATAACAACAGCAAGGGTTTAGATTACAACAAAAAGAAATATCAATAGGAAGGAAAAGGATAATTGCGACAGATAAACAAATATATCAAAATCGAAATGCAATACATACTTAAAAATATTCAAACATAAACTTATTTTTAGGAGACAATTTACTTTAACGGTTTTTTTCTATGCGAATGTCGATCATTATAATTATTCAATATAAATAATTTAGCTAACAATTAAATAAGCGTTTGTTCACACATTTATTGACACAAATAGCGACTAACATCATTTATTTATAACATTTAAAACCATTTCAATTACGCTAAAGTCAATTCAATTCAATTCATGAATGAGATCGTCGAACGGTGGCGTCAATTCAAATTAAAATTGCCTTCAATCCAACGCGTCAGCGGTACGCGATTAACTGATCTGTCTGCCGGGACAACTTAATCACAAGTCGGCTGTACCGGCTTTTGAGCTCGGGCCTCAATGCTAGCGGGTAAAGGCTACTTTGGTCTGGACCTTCCCAATGCAGGACGAGTTGTTAAACGTGATGGGTTTATTTTTAAATGCGGTATTGAAATTTGATATAAATACCTGCGTAACAAAACCTCTTTATTCTAATGATGCGATTATTACTCATTGTAATCAAATACATCTATATTCTACGTCTTTTAACCGCCTTCAAAAAAGTAGGTTTCAGTTCTCGTTTCATTTGAGTTTGAGATTTATAAACCGATTCTATAATCCACTTTCTCTCTGCTTTCAGTTCACCGTTTTAGGTCGGGCGACATGTGAGTGACATTCCCTGTGTTGCAGTCATCCAAAGGCGAATAGTTTCTTACTGATATGATATTGCCTATATTATTAGGTACTATATTATCTTGATTGATCAAATGACCAAGTTTTATTTCAATTATTATTACTTGAAATCGAGAGAAATAATTTTATCTCACTTATCAGCATACAGTCACACCATACCCTCTAACGAGAAATACGAGTACACGTTACAATAAAAACTAGTCGTTTCAACCTGTAATACACTGAATTACTGACATCAACCATAATTACTGGGCCCGCAGCGATTCTATTTGACAAACTGTAATTTCCTATTCAATTTTTCCATTTAAGTCCGCGTCGCTGTGGGTGTTTCGATGTATGAAAATAGAACCGGGAGCCATTATTTTTTATGGATGGACATTATTCTCATTGAAGTTGAAATTCAGCAATTTACTAAAGAGATACTTGAAGAGGTTGTATTACGGCAGGTAGTGAAAACGGTAAGTATTATTACTTAATTTAGTATTAAATAAATAATAAATAAATATCCTCGGACATTTCACACAACGCCATCTCGTCCCGAGCTAAGCCACTTAATGTTTGTGTTATGGTACCGAGATGGATGATAAACTACTTTTATAATTTTTTTTTTGTAAATACGTACATATTATAGATAGAAAACACTCAGACCCGGAACAAATAACAAACTTGTAGGTCGTACAAATATTTCTTCCGTGCGGGAATCGAACCCGCGACATGCAGCAGTCGATCGAAAGGGAAATCGGAAATCGGAATCGAAACGGAAACGAAACGGTAAGTATTATTACTTAATTTAGTATTATAAGGCATAGTCATATTTAGCCACATATTGCACTACTATTTTACTTCTGCTTAGCCCACTACTAAGTCGGACCTCCTTTCATCACAGCCGTAGTATGTAATAAGCCTATTGTGCCACCTTGGCCAGACAAGTAAGTACATGGTTTCGTTTTAAGGTCTCTTGCCGCTAGGCTTTCGGCCTCGTCATTTCCTTTTCTCGGCTCTTACGACATTCTCAGGATAGAATGGGGTAACACTACGTATGTTTTCACATCTGTCACCACACGGAACTGAAAATAAGACTAATATAATCTGTTCAAGATTTATAATGCTGTAAATGGAAAGAATGATAAAGCCCGGCCGCACACGCTCACAATCGCAGCCAATGCGATAATAGTTTTTTTGAAGGTCGCCGGAAACCATTGGATGCGGGCGGCCCAGGACCGGCCTTTGTGGAGATCCTTGGGGGAGGCCTATGACCAGCAGTGGACGTCTTTTGGCTGAAATGATGATGATGAAGATAATATTTTTTTTACAAACAACACTTTAATATCTAGCATTGTAGCATTCCAATTCAACGTGATAGTACTACAAGCTTTTGCCCGGCCGCACATGCTCACACTCGCATTGGATGTCACGAGCCGCGTGCGAGTTGCAGTATTTTAAACCTATGGCGCAGTACCAAGCTCCGCATTTGCTCTCACGTGTCAACGCACACGCGTACATGCGGAGTTTGGTACTGCGCCTCGCATGCGGCTCGTGACATCCAATGCGAGTCTGAGCATGTGCGGCCGGGCAAAAGCTTGTAGTACTATCACGTTGAATTGGAATGCTACAATGCTAGATATTAAACCGAAATTTGTAAAAAAAATATTATCATCATCAGCATCATTTCAGCCAATAGACCAATCTCCACAAAGGCCGGTCCTGGGCCGCCCGCATCCACTGGTTTCCGGCGACCTTCAAAAAAAATATTATCAACGTCAATTAATTAGACAGGATTATCAATTCATGTACAGTCTGTTAAAATGTATACCACACTTTAATAATGATTTTAATCTAAGCCAAGATAATATGTCCTTTAAATTTGCAGAACCCCAATATATCACGGAGATAGACATAAGGGCAAACTCACCCATATTTGGTTAAATATGGGTGGGATTTCATAAATCACAAATTTTTTACACGCATGTTACTATATTTGTGCCTTTCGGAGACATTTTGTTGCAACAATTTTGATTCATAGCTCTAGTTCAGAGAATTATGCTAGAGCTATGAGTCTATATTCAGTGGAATATATACTTTTTTCCAAAAGAACGCCCTAAAACCCGGGCTTTAACTTGACGCATCCAGTTGCCACACTCGGCCTTTCGCATATCTTCGCTCCATTAACATTTTGATACTCAATTATTTCTTAACTTAATTATGTCCATTGTAAATGCTGTGACTGACGACACGTTGGGCGTGTCACTGAGTTATATGGGGTATAATATGCCAGGCGTGCAACGAAATATTTTTTATTGCCACTGGAAAAAATATTCGAGATACCGCAGCGATTAAACGCAAATGAAATTAGGTTCAGGTAAAATGGTTATGTACAGTTATTTACAAAATTAGTTGTAAATAACTGTGAAATTAGTCCCTAAAAAATTAACTGAATATAAAAAAGACTGACCGTGTGGTGACGGTTTTAGAATACATGGTGTCACCACCCCATTTCATCCTGAGGCTAGCTAGCTGCAAGAGAAGCAACCCGCTGGTCAGCATGGCACAGTAGACTTACTTTCCAGTAGGATAACCTTCCACGTAAATGGAGGAGGCTTGACTCACAGTAGGACATTTAAGGGCTGAGTAGTAGTATACAAGACTTTTTAATAATATTGTAAATTTCAAAGGAGACAATTTTTGTTAGGCCCACTGGATATGGTGACGTTTATTAACCGTGTGATGCTAATCAAAATGTAACTAATTTATTATGGAAAACAGGGCAATTTTTTTTTGTAAAGTCTAACCGAGATTACTATGAAATTATAATGATGGCTATTTGGTATTTTTGACAAGCCCTCTAGTTTAGATCAGATTTTTAAGTTATTTTTATGTGTACATTTTTGTCGTATTTCTCAGTATTCCGGTTAAACCATGTCTATCTGACTATACCATTGTAATCCAAAGATTATAAGGAATAGATCAATATATGTTTCATTAATAAACACCGAAATTTTATAGGGGGCCTACTCATCGAACAAGCAAAATTGTCTCCTTTGTTGACTTTTTCTTGTACAATGAGAGCTTTGTGATGAAAAGTATTATTTGAATTAATTACGAATAAAAAGTTTAATTAAATTAAATTATTATTCACCAAATACATGAGAACATGATTATCGCGAACTCTTAAATTAAGTGACCTAAATTCGGAAACACGTGTATCAATCCTATTCTGGTTTATATTTCAAACGATCGTGTGAGTTATGTGAGAACCACATCCGTTTATATGGTGAAATGTGTGATCGACTTCAATTTTGTACCTCTTGTCAGTGTCAGTATTAAGTAGAGATGAGATCTTATCCGGAAAAACTCAGATGTGGGAAAAGGCTAGTGACTAAAAATTTCAATAAAAAAGAAGCAAAAGACGTTCTCTCTGCAACAGCTAGTGCCCTATATGAGCTGGCACAAAGTATGTGGGCATCGCAAGTAACTATTTATCGCTGCATGTGTTCTAAAAATAAAAATAAATGTAAATTTTAAATCGTGATAATTACGATATCATGAAAATTTGTTTGTTTTTTTCCCAAATTTCGGTAAAAATCCCAACGGGAATATACTCAGGATTTTCCTACTGCCCATCTCTAGTATTAAGCATGTTTCTTCAACCCAACGATGTCATTAAAGGCATATAAAAGATCTAGAATCTATAAAAGACTAGTGTCAAGAGAAAACTGCTCACAGCAATTATCCTCTTGTATTTGTAGGGTATCTTCATAGTCAATGTAATTAGTAAATTTAAATCTTTTTTTTTAGGTTAGCTTTTAGGCATTTAGGTCTGTTAGTCTATTTCATTAGGATTGTAACAGATCTAACCTGATTTGAAATTTGAGAGTCCCCAGGGTCCCGGTGCATGCTCTCCTATCGGGGAGTGAATCCTGTGGCCCTGGTTCGGACATTCGAGGATCGCCGTCGGTTTTAGTGGGTAGGCCGGAGTACAATTTGCCATCTCTACGCGCCCCGGAGTCCCACATAACCCGGCCAACCCCAACGGCCGGGACTCCATGAGGATCACCGACGTAAAAAAAAGGGGCCTCGTTGGTCTAGTGGTTAGATGTGCCGCCTTTGGATCAACGGGTCCCGGGTTCGATTCCGGGGTCGGGCAAGTGTCTTTGTCTAAACCAGAGGCACAGGCTCGGAGTCTGGGTGTCATTTCTATATATAATATGTATGTATTTACAAAAAAAAAATGTATATAAGTAGTTTATCATCCATCTCGTTACCATAACACAAGCATTAAGTTGCTTAGCTTGAGACGAGATGGCTTTGTGTGAAATGTCCAAGGTTTTTTTTTTTTTTCAGACTAGTTTTTCCGTGCCTTCCTCAGAATAGAATGGGTTGGTAACATTATGTATTCAATATCCGACACTACAGCTCGCCTTTACAAGATCTTATCCTTATATCGACTCCTTTTTGCAATAGCATCCCACAAAAACATTTGGCGCCATATTTGCCTTCATAAAGTGTGCGAAACGTCTACACCTCAAGACCTAACACGGATTTCCCATTACATTCAACTTACGCTGCCTTTTCAGAACTTGTAATGTCTCTCCTAAATAGCCTGAACATTGTTATCCCTAAGACCTGTTAAGATAGCGTACTTTGTCTCAAACTTGAATTTATCTGCGGCTTCACCTGCATTTTATGTATTTACTAGCCACTCGCTTTTTTTTTTAAATTGAAACCCCTGCCCTTCGTTTAACCTGTGGCGCGGGGGCAGTTTACAAACATGTAATTCACGAGCACAAATGACACCCAGACTCCGAACCAGTGCCTCTAGTTCAGACAAAGACACTTGCCCGAACCCGGGACCCGCTGATCCAAAGGAGGCACATCTAAACACTAGATTAGATAGATAGATACACTACTTGAAGTGCCTTTAATGTCGGGGCCAATTTCAATTACTTCTAATCAAAAGGCTTTGATGGATTGTAAGAATGAGAAATTGTGTGTGAAAATTGTTAATGTAGATATGACGTCTGATAGATGTGTATAGAGACTACCACCTAGCGTGGGACAGGGGCTGCAATATGATATTGGTAATCTATACATACTACAAATAAATAAAATAGGACTGTCTGTGTGTAATAATAAAATAACCACTTTTTACTAAATGCATAAGTATGTATACACAGTACATACACCAAAATACCTTTTTTTGTCTGTCTGTCTGTTCCGGGTAATCTATGGAACGGCTGGACCGATTTTGACGGGACTTTCACTGATAGGTAGCTGATGATATAAGGAGTAACGTGGGCTACTATTTTTACTAGCTTTGCCCCGCGGTTTCACCCGCGGGTAACATCGCACCGTGCGAAGCCGGGACCGGCCGCTAGTTTGAAATATGACGATTTTTAAGAGTTTTGTGATAAAACCTACGGTAAATAAAGTTCAATTTGAGTTTAATGGTTATTTTGAAATGTTTAGTACATATTTTGTAGTATTTAAAATTTTTACTATCAGCAAGATATGGGGGTGTTTGGGGGTTGCCGAAAGAGGTTCCATGTAGTGGCTGATTAATAATACACATTGCCACCACCATACTCCATCCTGAGGGTGTTGTAAGAACCAACAAAAGGAGGGCAAGCCTGATAACCTAGCCGTAGTAATAGAAGGAAAACTAAATATAAAACCAAACCATTCATATAATGCCGCGGGTTCGATCCCCGCACGGAAGAAATATTTGTACGACCTACAAGTATTTGTTCCGGGTCCGGGTGTTTACTGTCTATAATATGTATATTTACAAAAAAAAATGTATATAAGTAGTTTATCATCCATCGCGTTACCATAACACAAGCATTAAGTTGCTTAGCTTGGGACGAGATGGCGTTGTGTGAAATGTCCAAGGATATTTATTATTTATTTATTTATAAAACAATAGGTTAATTACCCTCAATGTTAGTGAGTGGGAGGAGACCCGATTCAGCAATGTGTCATATATGGGATGAGCAGTAGTATTAAGAAATTACTAACGATTGTATGGAAAAATCGACTGCCTTGTTGGTCTAGTGGTTAGATGTGCCGCCTTTGGATCAACGGGTCCCGGGTTCGATTCCCGGGTCGGGCAAGTGTCTTTGTCTAAACCAGAGGCACTGGCTCGGAGTCTGGGTGTCATTTCTATCTATAATATGTATGTATTTACAAAAAAAAAAATATATAAGTAGTTTATCTCGTTACCATAACACAAGCATTAAGTTGCTTAACTTGGGACGAGATGGCGTTGTGTGAAATGTCCAAGGAAAAAAAAAAAAAAAATTAAGAAATTGCATTTAGCAATAAGCCAAAGCCAGTACTGTACAATGTAAGTGTTAAAGTTTCTTTTTTTGTTACTTTTGTGTACATGTACATTAAATAATATCTATCTATCTATCTAAACAGGAAAAAAAATCTTTAACAAAACATAAAGCACAAAGTATAATGTTTTGTTATGGATTTCTTTTCCTAATGATTTCTTAGGTTTTCGCGATTGTTACACATTGATATACGTAAAACAAAATTATAGGCGGTAGATTTTAACTGTTTCTTTGTACTTTTGAAGACAACTGTCATCTAGTCTCTCCCGCGACCACGACTGCTGCAAAGCATTCGAAACATCGGGAATTAAATAATGTATTATACACGCGATAAATCCGTTAAAAAGTGTTTAATTTCAATGATTTCTTTTCCTGCTTACCTAGGTTAAAAAAAATATCCACCTATATCTTTATTCTTTATTGCACACAGATACATAATATAAAACACTAGTGGCCCGCCCCGGCTCCGCCCGTGCAAAGCGGGGGTGGGTTATACATATAAACATTCCCCTTGAATCACTCTATCTATTAATATTAAAAACCGCTTCAAAATCCGTTGCGTAGTTTTAAAGATTTATGCATACATAGGGACGGACAGAAGAATGCGACTTTGTTTTATACTATGTAGTGATGATCATTTGGAGACAAAATGTACACAGGCGAGCTTAACTCTATAAGAGTTTTATATGTTATTTTCAGTTATTTTTTTATGTGTACGTAACCATATCCGTTTAATCTCCCCGCCAATTTCCAACTACGTTCAACTTGTTTTGTAAGACAGTAACAAACACTTTTCCAAGTTTCAGTTTTACGCTATTGGTAATATGATTACATTTATTCCTTGGGGCTTTGTTTGACGACCTCAGTGCAGTATTGGGTTATGACATAGTGTATGACTACGCTTCTACTTATTTGTCTTACTCGTATTATCCTATGCTGAAACAGAATTCTTTAAAAATGAGTTATTGGTTTTCCTAAATTTCGGTGTTTAATAATGGTTAGAAAAATTAATATTAATAAAAAAGAACATTAAGTAGGTATTTGTAACAATTTTCTTACATGGAACGAAAACACCGGGTAATTTAAAAAAAGGGTTTATTCGAAAAATTCTAATATCTCGAAATCCATGAGACTTTTCTTTAGACACTTATTTATTTAATAGGGCTAGCCTACTTTCAGTGTTGCTGTGCTATTTTTGGGGCATCCTGTATATTCAAAACAATTAATTTCCATGAAATATATTATGTATATTATTTATAACCTCGGAAACAACATTTTCTCACATGTTCAGAATTCCAATGAATTCTCGGTTAATTAATTTAAGCCAGACATTTTACTGAATATCATGTAATTCGTAACGAACAGGGACGTAGATATGTTTCATATTATATATATATATATATGTTTCTCAAGTTCAATATTGTTCCTGAAAATTGGAACTAAGCCTAATAATTGAAGGTTGAAATTATTCTACATCAATTAATTTGGTTTCTAATGAGGTTAGTAATGCTTGTTTAATTCGTAAAATAATTGTAGTTCTATTCAAGTAGTCATTGTGTCGTTGTTTTAATTTTTTAGGGAATATGAATATAAACCACTTTAGATTGACAGCCTGTGGCAGCCCGACTTTCGTTATTACAAAATAACTTAATATTCTAAGTATTTATATTCTAGAAAATAGATTTTTGGTCTATTGTTACTAAATTATACTAGAAATAATGTAGACTGTTAATCTTACAAATAGCTAGAAGATTGACCCAACACAGATGACAGTGGCGTGTGATGCAGGTCACAAAATCGTAAAAGTGGTTTTTTTCATTATCTTAAACGTTCACTTCTGTGTGCTGACAGATTTAAAATTCATAATTAAAATCTAACACCTTATTCTCAGGTGTTATATTAAAATACGAAAAAACAAGGCCAAAATCCTAGCCGCAAGGAAAAACTAATTCAATATGAAACCCTGTGCCAACCCGTCTAGCCAGTGTGGCACAATAGGCTAATGACCCCCCATGTAACTGGAAGAGGCCCATATCAACAGTGGACCTAAGGGCTAACATGAGTAGTATAAATAAATATCCTTGGACATTTTCACACAACGCCATCTCGTCCCAAGCTAAGCAACTTAATGCTTGTGTTATGGTAACGAGATGGATGATAAACTACTTATACATATACATTTTTTTTGTAAATACATACATATTATAGATAGAAATGACACCCAGACTCCGAGCCAGTGCCTCTGGTTTAGACAAAGACACTTGCCCGACCCCGGAATCGAACCCGGGACCCGTTGATCCAAAGGCGGCACATCTAACCACTAGACCAACGAGGCAGTCGACGAGTATAAATTCACTTACTGTCTTTCAACTTGAACCCTTTTTCATACGTCTCCGTGCTACATTATTTTCATTTACAGTCATCATTCTGAAACACGTTCCGTTCGAGCGACTTGTTTCAAACACGGAAAAAGTTCATGAATTCCACTTAAAAGTCCATTTGTTTTTACGTCATGTGCTATTCGCTGACTGAAAAGTGCTAATCCCGTTGCACTAGTGGAAGGTACTCGAACAAACGATGTTTACATGGAACAGCACTTTGTGAGCTAGCTCAGGTCATTGAGAGTAACTTCGTCAACCGCGTTTTCTACACTTAAGACAAAAAAAAACAATACTACTGTTATTACTACTCAGTCCATACATGGCCCACTGCTGAGTCGGAGTCCTCCAGTTACGTGGAGGGTAATTAGCCTACTGTGCCACGCTGGCCAGACGGGTTGGCACAGGGTTTCGTATCAAGTTTTTCTTTTCGAGAGTTTAACGGGCTTGTCATTTCCTTTTGTCGGCTCTTACGACACCCTCAGGATGGAATGGGGCGGTGACACTATGTGTTTAATAATATAATCACTTCATAAATAAGTCATTTCAAAATGTAAATGATATAAAATGGTTATTGTGGTTTATCCAAAAGAGATAGACATATACCATCGCAGACTTTTTATTCACCATTTTAAAGTGTACTGTATTACTGTACTGTAATACTGTAGCATATTATTTTATTTATTCAGGCGTTCAGCCAGCGTTTGCAATGTAAGCGCAAAAATATATAAAAATATATAAGTGTTTATCTTCAATATTATGCATGGAGTATAAATATAAACCTTCCTCTTGAATAACTCTATCTATTTAAAGAAAACGCTTCAAAATCCGTTGCGTAGTTTTAATTATTTAAGCATACATAGGGACGGTCAGACGACAGCGACTTTGTTTTATACTATGTAGTGAGTAGTGATATCTTTTTGTATATTTATTGTTATAGTTCATGTAACCTGGTGCGCGTAGTTAAAAAACAACCCCTGTATTGAACCTGGGACGTTATCCTAAGCCAGGGTTATCGACCCTCAGCTTGATATCATGCATTACAATAATATTGTAAGTATTGTATTTTGCCACCCGCAGAGATATTGTCAACATGTCATTCTATTTCATTTGAATACTCCATTGAAAGTCAAAATGGTTGAAGGGGCTAGTTTAATTTGGGGACATTATAAGCCCACAATGGGGTTAAGTGCCAATTGCGTATATTATAAGGAATATATTTTTTTATGTGTTGAAATTATTATAAGCTATGCATTCAGGTGTACTGGGAATGTTGTGTTGAGTAATAATAATCGTTAGTTAGTTTACCTGTCCGTGTGGTGACGGATAAAGAATACGTAATGTCACCACGTGACTCTGATTTAAAGGAAACTCCTGCACTAGGTATAACCTGTATTGCGGGAGCTATTTACAAACATGACGAACACATATGACACCCAGACTTAGAGCAATTGCCTCTGGCTTACACGGTTGCCAACTTGTCTGGCCAGCGTGGTACAGTAAGCTAATTACCCTCCATATAATTGGAGGAGAGCCGACTTAACAGTGGGTCATTTATGGGCCGAAAAGTAAGTAAGTATAACACATTGGGCAGACGCAAGAGGCAGATCATCTTGCCGCAAGAGAAGGAACACTTGTTACAAACCAGAGTACCTTAGCCTTACCAGAGTATCACAGTAGGCTAATTACCCTCCATGAATTTTGAGGAGGCGCGGATGAGTAGTAGGTAGTCATTGATGAACATAGGCTCTATGCGGCGCGCCGGGTGCATCAGCTTGTTTTGATTATAATGGAACTGTATTTTATCGAGTTTCGGAAATATGCTCTTGTGTTGGTATAAACACAAAGTCTATAGGTTTAAGTATATCTTATATCTTTAAATGAGCAATTCTTGTATATATATATAATTGGAATCTCGGAATCGGCTCCAACGATTTTCATGAAATTTAGTATATAGGGGGTTTCGGGGGCGATAAATCGATCTAGCTAGGAATCATTTTTAGAAAATGTCATTTTATTCGGGTTTCGGGGGCGATAAATCGATTTAGCTAGGAATCCTGACATCTATTGGCGAATAATGGCAACAGCAGATGGCGTTGTTAAGTAACACGAAGTCAATGAGTGTTTGCGTAATTCGTACTTAAATATAATTTCCAAGAAACACAATTTATAAAAAAAAAAACAATACCGAGCAAAGCTCGGTCAACCAGATATTTATATTTAAATCTAGCAATATTTTATTTTTGATAAATGTAAAATAAAAAGCTTATTATTAAAAAGGTCGCTTTTATTCGTCGAGGTCCACTAATATAGCTACAAGCATTGCACAGTTTAAGCGGTAATGGACAGGCCACGTTTGGGGGCTCGACTCTACATCGCTGGACTAGAGCGTCTTCGAGTCATCACATAACCCTGTGTTATCTAATTATGTAGTCCCCTCCTCTGCGAGTGCCAGCGGCAGGGTACCAATAAAAAGGGTTTTCCCCACATCAAAAAAGGCTCACATAGCCCGGAGAACGGTTGACCATAAAAATGTAGGGTACGGGAAAGCGAAGCCTGAGCAGACCCACACTAGGTGGACGGACGACCTAATAAAGGTCACTATGAGATCTATGGAGCTTTTGCTCACCAGCCGACTTCTGTGGGTGATATGGGTGGGTAGAATAAAAAGTTAAATACAAACCAGGTTAGATATATTCTATGCAAAAACTCTATTTTTGAAATCAAATACATCTTAGATTGATGACAATATGTGCTTTAAATCACGAGAATAAGATTTACAATTGCTGAGCCATCTTAAAGGCTATTATCCTCTAGCTTGTACCACAACGCTTGTACAGTTCAGTCCGCTGAACGCCTATTATTCTCCACAAAGGCACCATTACGCCATTAATCCTACGACAAGTCACTGCAATGCTGAATCGATCCTGCTAAAGGATTTATCTTAATTTTCTACGTCAATATTGGCTAGCGATTTCAGAAAATCATCGCCCTTTTTTTACCCCTGATTTTTTATCCGTGTGGTGACGGATTTAGAATACATATTGTCATCATCCCAGTTCATCCTAAGGGTGTCGTAAGAGCTGGCAAAAGGAAATGACAAGGCCGAAAACCTGCAAGAGAAGGAAAACTTGATACGAAACCCTGTGCCAACCCATCTGGCCAGCATGGCGCAGTTGGCTAATTACCTCCATATAATTGGAGGAGACCCGACTCAGCAGTGAGTCATGTGTGGGCTGAGCAGTAGTAGATAGTATATATACATTTCTGCCTTGTTGATTTAAGGGTTGCATGTATCGCCTTTGATCATGGTTCACCGGTTCGATTCCGGGGTGGGATCGGGTAAACTAGAGGTACTTCCTCCGAGTCCTGGGTGTGATTCTTCTTCTGCTCAGCCCACTGCTGAGTCGGGCTTTCTCCAACTACAAGGAGGGTAATAAGTCTACTGTGCCACGGTGACCAGACGGGTTGGCACAGGCTTTCGTATCAAGTTTTCCTGGGTGTCATTGGTGTTTGTGAATTTCATATGTGTAAAATATATACCTAGTGCATGGGTATTATTTAAATATTTTTATGAATGACTAGCTGACCAGCAGACTTCGTACTGCCTCAATCGATAAATAAAAGGCCGAAGCTATCGTATAAAATAAACTTAAAACAAACAAAAGAAATCGCCAAGCGTCACGTCAAAGGAAAGGCATTCTTTTTAATAAATTTTTAGCATATCCATATTTTCTCACCTTTTAAAGCTTCCTTGGACTTCTACGAATATTCGAATTCAAGACCAAAATTAGCGAAATTGGTCAAGCCGTTCTCGAGTTTTAACGAGACTGCACAGCAATTCATTTTTATTTATATAGATAGATATATAGAATAGATTATTAATAATATATTTCAATAAATTTGTAACACAAAATAAAACTACGAAAAATAAACAACAGAATCTTCTCTGTAATGTCACAGTGAGAATTTAGAAGAAAGGTTTTCTTGACATATTCTCTGGACCGGTCAGTAGTACTTAACCTCAACTACAGGGTCAACTTCCCATGCGATACTTTACATTCGCGGCTCAGAAAGGGAAAAAGGCTTGTGACTTTTCTTTTTAAATAGCCTCTGTTTGTAGATATTTAACTTTGTTTCTGAGATATAAACAGTGTAACAACATTGGTACCTACTGATGTACAGAAATAAGAGTATCAATCTGATCAAAGGGGTCCTTATGTAGTTGTTTTATCTTAAATTTGAGTGAGAAACCATGTTTTTTGAGCCTTTGTGGTTTTAGTACTATATTACCGTTATTGGCTATTGGCTGGTAATAGAAGGCAAAGTAGTTTATAATCTATTTGGTGTCGGGTTTGTGTGTGTGTGTATGTGTGGATTAAGAATACACGATGTCATCACCCCATGTCATCCTGAGGGTGTCGTAAGAGGTGATGATTGGTAATATGTCTACTGAGTAAATCTATTATTTCAAACTCAAAAAAGTGTAAAAAATCGTCACATTTAAAATCATCTAACGGTTCTAGTGGCTTAAGGGTGGTAATCTCCATACTTCCACACATATCTGCGGTCATAACTACATTCACATGTTTCATAAAAATTCAATCTCTTTTGATCTCCCACAACTCTTGCGCCCACCCATATTAATACTGAAACTACCACCGGTTAGGAATGATGTTCTACCGAGAAGAGCCGGCAAGACACTCTGTCGTTGATCTTTTCTAAAATTCTCGGTCTTGCTCTCAAAAAGCACCAAACAGCATATTATTGAGAGCAAGTTCGCCATTAAAAGACACGTACCTATATGTAATAGGGAATAGGCCTTGACAGGGCCATTCAATTTAAATGTAATTAATTTATGGGTTTCTCTTACATTAATAGGAGTTTATCAAAGTATTTTTAACCCATTGTCGACAACTGCAAAAACAATGTTTTCACTAATGATTAAAATATCTAAAGAATCTGTGAGGATTTGGTTTTAGGGTACGATGGGTCTGACATAATCTCCAAGAGATTCAAAGACCCTAAAATTGCAAGGATTAAAAAAAAACACATTCATGGTCTGATTTTATGTAAATCTAAATAAGATCTCGCAATGAGCTATTTTTGAATTTTAGTTATAATTATAATAAAAAATCCGTTTATTTATTGCATACCACAAACAAAGGACATTTACATAAATCAAATGAAAAGATAGACCAACTGTTCCAAAGTTTTACAACTTTTACAGTAGGTACTATTGTTTTTTTTCTTGAAAGCTCAGGCAGTCTGTAGCTGTTGCCGCTGGTGACGTCAGTAAGATTAAATTGTTGTATGTGCCGTTTCATAAGCGGGGGCCATCTGTGCGTTGACGAGGGTGAATGTTAGCGCTGACGGATGGCCTTATCAGGGTAACGTGCTTTCGCAAAAGACCAAAAAATAAATAAAATTGGCTTAAAAAACCGATAATCGTCTACTACTACTCAGCCCATAAATGACCCACTGCTGAGTCGGACACAGAGAGGGTAATAAGCCTGCTGTGCCACGCTGGACGGGTTGGCACAGGGTTCCAGGACATCGCCAGTTGGCGTGGTTCTACATCTGATCCCACAATGCCGCAACAGGACGCGAGTTGGAGCACCCCGGGGAGGTTTACTGGGTAGGCCCCCACTTTGGGGGAGAGTCCCACACTCCCGACCGGCGAGGAATTCCATAAAGGAGTTTACCCCGGGTTAACAAAAAAAAAGCGTTCCAGGACATAGGCGGGGGTTTAGTGGGTAACCAAGGTGCAAATCACCATCTTAATGCGCCTCGGAATCCCACTGCCTCGTTGGTCTAGAGGTTGGATGTGCCGCGTTTGGTTGGATGAAGTTGGAGTTGGGCAAGTGTCTTTGTTTAAACCAGAGGCACTTGCTCTGAGTCTGGGTGTCATTTGTGTTTGTGAATTACGTGTTTGTAAACTGCCCCCGCGATACAGGTTATATACATTGTATTACATTTAAAAAAAATGCGGCTGGGTTCCCATGAAGGGTCTTAAAAAAATATGTTTCGTTTCTGTAGTGGTTTATGATTTATACTTTATGGTTTCATGAATAATATAGTTGTCAACTGACTCTCGTCGTGTCAATATATAACATGGTGACAGCGGTGAAAATTATTATTTTTACCTTTTGATTTCCTTTATTTGCTATAATTATTTTATTTCAAAGTGTTGGAATAACTGTAAAATTTGAATATGATTTGAAGAAATTAAAAACCCCCTACCAATATCTGAAAAACACTGAAGGGAACGACGTCAGCGGCGCTGACGTATGGCGATGTCGGAAAAAGAAGTTCAATCCATCCCCTAAAGCATCAGGGATCTTCAAGGGAGCCGCTTATGTGGTGTGAAGCAGGTCTGGGATCAGCTCACGGGAACACGGTGTGCGTTATGAGGCGCAAGCAGCACCGGCGTGGCGCGAGGTGGCGGCGGGTAGCGAATACTGCCACTCCCACGGAATTGAGATGGAGAACAAAAGTAGATCAAGTGGCGGCAGCTAACAACTTATGCTACTTGTATCGAGATGGCGTTTTTATAAAAAGGGAAGATGTGGTTGTGGTTGAAGCAATTTATATTTAATTTATATAAAAAGGGAAGATGTAGTGGTTTATGATTTATGGTTTTATGAATAATATAGTTGTCAACTGACTCTCGTCGTGTCATTACATAACAGTTTCAAGTTTTTCTTCTCTTTCGGCTAGATAGGTCAGCTATTGGTTTAAGGGACGAATTTCATGGAAGGAACTTACAACAAGTTTTCTACTGTTAGTGATGTTCATTGTCCATTTATTGGTCTGGTTAGAGAAACCTTGCCAAGTTGTCTCACCACAGAAGCCCAAATTGTCATTATCAATTTTTAAAAGTTGGACTGAAGATGGTACTCGGAAGTTGAAGTACATTTGTTGAGAATCTGAGGCATAATTGCTCATCCCCATAAAATAATATGTAATGTTGTCTCACCTGTACATTAGATATATTATGTGTTTGTTATCAGCAGCAGGAGAAATATTTCCCTGAAACAAAGAAGTTTTTATTTATTCTCAGTTGTCTGATGTGTTGATATTATGGTGACGAATGACATAGTTTTCTATACATTAATAAATACCTATTAGGTCTATTCATTGCGGTATTCCTAACTACAGCACGATTTAGAATTATCAGAAAAAGCATGGGGTAATTTAATTTGCTTATTAGCTCCTAAATATTTAGTCGTATTGTCGTCAATAATGACAAAGTTAAAATAAGTGAAACCTTAGCATAAACCCCGGCCAAAATATTGCCTACAATCTAGGTACACTAACTTTTCTCGTTTCATTTTAGTTTATTATAATTGTTAGATGTTTTGTTTCGAGTAATTTAAAAATAGTGGTGTATAATGTGATATGGCAAAACTGTATTCTTCCCAAACAATACATCAACTCGCCAAGTACAGCAAACAAATCGAAAAGCAGAGTCTGCAACGTTGTTCATTACGGAACAATTTAAAGTTTAATTCAGTTTGAATCAGCCGTCCTTACCATCAGCGGGAACAATAATGAGATATAAGACGGCGTTGGACCAGCGCAAGTTGTGTCGGATTTGATTACTGTGTTTAAAAAAGATGAATGTTGCACTGGTTCAATTAGAATTACCATTATCATCTTCAAATACCTGAGCAGATTTTTTTAAATAACTTAAATATCTATTGATCTAAGCTTAAATCAAAATTGGTTATTCCATTCAGGACATATACTGCCACGGACAGGCAGACTTTGAAAGTCGACCGTCTTCTAAATGATATGTGTTGGCCACGAGTGCGTATATAATTCGGTCACGGATGTCCGCGACGTTCTCGCAGGCAGCTCCCCTACTATAAAGTAGTAAGGTGTTTTTATTTTTATAAGAGTACTAAGTTCCAATAAGTGACGATAATAAGTAAATACTGGGGTATATACCTGATCAGGATGCCTTTTATTCTTTTGGATTAAGACTAGTCAACGATAATAATACTCAAGGTGTGAACCCAGCCAGTGAAGTGAGCAAATCAGAACAGTTATTTATAGTTATAGAGGGTTTTAGTGAATGGGTAATACGCCCTTGTCACGAATGTAGTGATCTGGAGTCCTTACGCAACTAAGTCCCGGTTTCCAGCAAAGCGGAGAGGAGAGATGTGTTTGGAATAACTGTAGTATCACATCACTACGGTTGGTGTCACATCTCTATGCATAACAACGGTTATTGATAGTTACAGTGCGACTTATTGTAAACAATCTGGTTTAGCATTAAAGCCAAATTAAAGCTATATTACTTATCATGATTATCATTTATAAACTACATAACCAATCAGGTTTCGTTATTATATTTCCACCGAAGCTAAGCGGAGAAGAGATGTGAAAATAACGAAAACTGATTGGTCAAAAAACACATCTCCTCTCCTCTCTGTTTTGGTTTAAATCGGGCATTACGCTCGCCCGTAAGAAAACACGAGCATCCATCAGCAAAAAAGGTTTCCTTCTAGAAAAATACGCCAGCTCATATATATATTTTTTTTTATTCTTGATAGGCTTACGCTTGATTGCCAGTTCACCTGATGTTAAGCGACACTGCGACCTAAGATGGAGCGCGCTTGCCTAGAAAAAACCGATTCACTCGTGATTTAAAGACACCCAGATTATATCTATCGGGGAAGACCCACTCGGGAAGCGCATTCCACATTTCATATCACTGTTAGAACGGCTTTAAGTCTATGCGGATAAAGTTGAGGGCAACACTTACTTTCAAATACACTTCAACCCCCGATTCCTAATCAAACAAACTTAAGGTACACATCATATGTAACGGAAGAATTTCCCATAACTCCTGAACAAAATTGTGTACACACAAACCACGTATGTGCTGCAGAATTTAGCAATTTTTCGTCCCCGAACAGTTGGGTCGTGTAAACCGGATATAAAATCGGCCAAGAACCGGGTGTATAACCATTTATCAGGTCGACGTAGCCCGTTCGATGTTGGACCAGGTAATGGCTTTATGACGTTGACATATATAAATGTTTAGGAAGCTAACTTTCGGGTTCAAAGGAATATTTATCGTCGGGATAGTATTTGTGCGTGTCGATTTGCAGTTGCAAAAAAAAAGGTGTTTTAACTGTGGATGAAAAGGAAGGGACTAAGTAAATATGTGTAGGTTAGGTTAGGTTAGAAATAAAATTTTCTACCTGTTCTTCTGCTACTTCTGAGCCCGTACATGACCCACTGCTGGGTCAGGCCTCCTCGTAAACATTTCCCCCCATAAATTTTGAGTAGGCCGCACTCAGTAGTGGGTCACTTATTATGCTGAAATGATTCAATAGGATCTCTTTGTATAGATACAAAGAAAGGTACTGAACTGCCAAACTGGAAAAAGATCCTATTGAATCATTTCAGTCTATAAGCGACCCACTTCTGAGTTAGGCCTCTTCCAAATTCACGGGGGAAATGGTTATGAGGAGGCCCGACCCAGTAGTGGGTCATGTACGAATGTCATGTCATGCATGAAGTTATATTTGTACAGTGGTTGAGCGATCGACTGCTGCGCAGCCTGTCCCGGGTTCGATTCCCGCAAGGAAGAAATATTTGTACGACCTACAAGTATTTGTTCCGGGTCTGGGTGTTTTCTATCTATAATGTGTATGTATTTACAAAAAAAAACAAAAATTTATATAATTAGTTTATCATCCATCTCGTTACCATAACACAAGCATTAAGTTGCTTGGCTTGGGACGAGATGGCGTTGTGTGAAATGTCCATGGATATTTATTTATTATTTATGACTGTTACAAATAAAACTTCACCCGAAAGGTATGCAGTAAATAAGTCACCCAGTTTTGACGGCGTAAATCGATTTTCCTCAAACTCCAGCTCAGTAATGTTTGGTGTAAATACAATAATAAAATATATTTCACTTCAAAATAACTATCAATCTTGAGCTTTCGTTTTTGACAACTTAATTTGATAAACGACAACATAACAAATCACTTAATTGCCTTATCAATCAGATTACAAAGCAATTGCTTACAGAATTATGTCAGCCAAATTTTACTTTGGTGGAGACCCAACTCAGAAATCGGATATTTGTGAAATGATGATGATAAAAGATATTATTCCAGTAAGTACGTCACCAACGTCGGAACATAATATTTCGCCAGGTATTTCTTTACTGCCAGGTTTTTGCTTCTGTTTCTCCATTTAAATGAAAGGTGAGGTATTTTTTTTTGTACATTTTTTTACGAACAATCATTTTTTTTAATTCGTAATCACTGCACTGGATATAACCTATATGGCGGTTTACAAACATGAACTTCACGAATACAAAATGACACGACTCTGGTTTACACAAAGACACTTGCCCGGCCCTGGAATCGAACCCGGGACCCCGTGATCAATCAAATCCAATCCCTAGACCAACCTTTTCAAAGAGGCTTTCATCTTTAGATTGCTACATTATTCCTGAGTAACATAGGTTATATGTGAAGCCGCATTTGAAGCCGGACGCAAGTCCGATAGAGTCTAAGGAAATATATCTTAATAATTGTGTAACAGATCTATGGGATTCATCCACTGAGTTGTCTTTAAAATTGACATCTTAAGCAACATTACCACCACCACAATTCATCTCGTCTTGCTATCGGAATATAAATTCAAAATTGACAGCTCCGCGTACATGCTCTCATTCGAACTGGATTTCACTGACATTTAAGACACATTTTATGGGTTTTGCAAAATAAGCATTTTTGGAAAAGGTGACTTGCAATCGTTTTTATAAAGCTGTGTTCAGAATAAATAAATAAATAAATAAATAAATATCCTTGGACATTTCACACAACGCCATCTCGTCCCAAGCTAAGCAATTTTAATGCTTGTGTTATGGTAACGAGATGGATGATAAACTACTTATATAATTTTTTTTTTGTAAATACATACATATTATAGATAGAAATGACACCCAGACTCCGAGCCAGTGCCTCTGGTTTAGACAAAGACACTTGCCCGACCCCGGAATCGAACCCGGGACCCGTTGATCCAAAGGCGGCACATCTAACCACTAGACCAACGAGGCAGTGTGATAGCGATTAAACTGAGATATTCGTTAACACTTCAAGTTTTCCAGTCATCAAATTGATGTGATTTTTGTTATCATCATCACATGGTTCATCATCACTTTTAATCATCACAATTTTCATCACAACTTATTAATAAAAATGTACAAAGCAAAGTAGTTAATATATTTTAGTTTACCACTAGTTTAGAACGCGACCACTGCTGAGAAGAACTGGCAAGAAACTCAAAGTGCTTGTCATATTTTGTTTTATTATTTTGCGTCCTATTTATTAGTTTAATATTTATTTTCCCAACAAATTCCATATAACAAACTGTACTATTGGATCCGGAAGGCGACAACTGAATAGTGAATATTATAACAATACAAAATAAACTTAAATAAAATAATACGTCCTTGGTCAACGTACATGTAGCCAGTATCGTGGAAACTAACAGCTGGTTTAACCATATAATTACCGTTTCTTTTACTAAATGGATATGAATACTGGAAGGTAGCCAAATCAGTGTCAGAAACATTCACATTTCTGCCGTTATAAATAACCCACTACTGAGTCAAGCCTCCTCCAAATTCATGGAGGGAAATTAGTCTACTGTGCCACGCTGGCAAGATTCAGGATTTGTATCAAGCTTTCCTTCTCTTGCGGCTAGGTAGCGTTTTTTTTTTCAGTAGCAATATCCTTGATGGACTATCCACAGCTGCCCGGAGAGGGTTGTGGGACTCGGGTTCACCCCCACGCGTGCTGCGAGGACGACCCCTACCCACCAAATATACCCTGGTGTACCTCCCGGTGCTCTGCCCCGTGGGCCCTGACTGATTCCTTTAGTCATCTCTTAGCGCTCGACGGCTGCAGTATTTTTGCTTGGTGGTAGGATCGAACGGTCCGCCCGGCTGGCTACCACCCTCACATTTAAGTCCGAAGCCAAGCAGTTTTACTGTGTTCCGTCGTGTGTATGTTAGAGCCGGTGCCCGACAGGGCAATTCCTTGAATTGCCTGCTCCATCTTAGACCCTGGAGTAGCTTTCCATCACGCAAGCCTAGGGTCAAAGGCATTCAAGTCACTGATAAAAAAAAAAGTCAGCTGCCGTTGACGGCACTCGCCGACGCGTCGACGGCTGCCGGCGACCCGTGTCGACGGCTGCAGTTGTTTGTGCCGTTGGCAACATGCCGTTCGTGTGTATGAGCGCTTAAGCCACTCTCAGGATGGTATGGGTTGGTGACATTTTCTTAATCTGCCACCACGTATTACTGTCATTTTCATTAAACAGTATGCACTACCCCGTACTATATTTTTGACCAACTACTGTCGATCATGTTCGTGTAATTAAAGAATGCATTACAAATTTATAACCATCATATAAATCTCTGACACTCATGAATTAAGACCGGGCAATATAAACCTAGATTACGAAATTATAATCATCATCATCATTTCAGCAAAAAGATATCCACTACTGGTCATAGGCCTCCCCCAAGGATCTGAGCCGCTCAGATCATCGGTTCACCGGGTGGAAGGCTTACCAGCACTGCGCTTTCCGGAACGTGGTCGCCACTCGAGGAGTTTTCTGCCCTATTGGGCGCCGGTCCTACGAGCTGGGTCTGCCCACTGCCACTAAAGTTTGGCGATCCTGTGGGCTATGTCGGTAACTCTGGTTCGCCTGCGTATCTCCTCATTTCTGATTCGATCCCGCAGGGAAACTCCAAGCATAGCCCTCTCCATATTTTTCTTCTTTTTATGAAAACGGAACCCCTGCACTAGGTTATACATCTATCGCGGGGGCATTTTGTAACATGTAATAAAAAAAAATGACATCCAGACTCAGAGCAAGTTCCTCTAGTTTAGATAAAGACACTTGTCCAACCTCGGAATCGAGCCCGGGACCCGTTGATCCAAAGACCGCACAACCAACCCTTAGACGAGGCAGGTTGTATCTTCTTGAAAAGTTTTGAGGCTAGACCAATTAGTATCCAAATTACACCATCCTTGGCTGGTGTAATTTGGATATGGCATTGGAAGGTTTGCTGCCAGTATCATGCCCGCCTTTTTATTTTTTAATGGCTGGCAACGATCTTACTGTTTCTCTGGTATTGCAGGTGTACTTGGCGGTAATTACTTACTATCAGGAGAAAGACATTATCGTTGCCTACTTCTTTTTAAAAAAGAAAACATTGTTATTGTTTTCCGCCTGGTGACGGAATTAGAATACACTGTGTCACCACCCCATTAAATCCTGAGGGTGTCATAAGAGCCGACAATGCCGAAAATCTAGTTGCAAGATAATATAAACTTAATACGAATCCCCGCCCCAGTAAAAGAAAATAACAGGGCTGTAAAGCTAGCTGCAACGACGGAAATATTTGCACGAAATCCTCTGCCAACCTGTTTGGCCAGAGTGGCATAGATGGATAATTTATCTCATGGATCTTTCATGGGTTGATTTCAGACGATGAGATCTGTCTTGAACATTCCTCGAAACAGTCTCCCAGGACTATTTAACTTTTAGTTACCGAATTCGCGTTCCATTCGCAATTTGCCGCGTCGTTGCACCAAATTGAAACCCTCAAAACTCCATAACTACACAATTTGAATCCGAATTGAATCAGCCCTCCATACAGAATTTAGCCATGCGACAAATTTGAGCGAGACGTCATCTCCTGTGTTAAACGCTACCACAGAGAACTTTGAAAAGCAGTAACATAACTTGCAAAAACAATAAGTACTCCAAAAACAACAACATCAATTTCAATAAGTCATTATAATTAACTAGTGGCCCGCCCCGGCTTCGCCCGTGCAAAGCGGGGGTGGGTTATACTTAAAAACCTTCCCCTTGAATCACTCTACCTATTAAAAAAAACCGCTTCGAAATCCGTTGCGTAGTTTTAAAGATTTATGCATACATAGGGACGGACAGAAGAATGCGACTTTGTTTTATACTATGTAGTGATAGTGATGATAGTTACATAATAATATCAGTAAATATATGATCTGTCACTCTAAGCTCCTTTACAAGTGCAGCGTTTGGATCGTGGGTCCCCTAATTCAGAAAATGTATTTATGCAAACCAGAGACATAAGTGCTAGTACTCGAAAAACGAAAAATTAAAAAAAAAACGGAATAAAAACCTCACTCTCACAAACTCATACACAGAAACTACTTTGCTGAACTTATTATTACTTATCATTTCTAGAGGGGCAGAAAAGTCCTCGATCGTGTTCCGGAAAGCGCAGTGCTGGTAGGCCTACAGCGCGGGGGACCGACGACCTGGTTAAGGTCCCCTGAAAACGATGGATGCGTGCGGCCTAGAACCGCCCTTTGTGGAAATCCTTGAAGGAGGACTATGTCCAGCAGAGGAAGTCTTTTAGCTGATATGATGACTAAATTTAAAGGAGAAAAAAATATAAATATCCACTTAAACAGGACATTAATGTGCTGTTTATGTATCTTCACTGTGACGAAACTGTGATTCAAATATTGTAATCCAGACTCAATGGGATTAAAAATCTATTATCGACTCATTGACGAACACGAGGGCGGACAGCCGTTCTGTTATGGTTAGTGAATAGGTTTTGTGAATCCCCTAAATTATAAAACTGTTCACAAAAATTTTAAGAAGTAATTGAATTATTTTGACATACCAATCACACACATAAATATCATTTAGACTGTGAGTGGAGACCATGTTGATTAAAGAATTTTAGACTTCAACTTCATTAAAAGACGATCGAAATCGATTGGTACTATTGTAATAAAGTATTTTTTACGTAAATATGTATAAAAATGAATGTTTTTTCTTTATATTCTTTACAGAATCGTAAACTACGCATTTGATGATGTGATGATCTTCAGCAAAGTGCACGAAGGTACCTAAACAACAAAAAATAATGAAAATTTGTGTAATATCTTTCCACTAAATTTATTTTTGTTAGTGGCGTAGCAACGCTCACTTGTTACAGATAGTTGGCAATAAAAGAAAATAACTAGCTACTTTCCGACTAACAGGATTTGGTTCTGACTAACCGCTTTAAGACTCCTTTGCGTATTCAGGAAGGTTCTTTTTTATTTATTTTTTTATTCTTGATAGACTTACGCTTGATCGCCAGTTCACCTGATGTTAAGCGACACTGCGACCTAAGATGGCCCTCTCATATAGGCTTAAACGGTAATGAGGAGGCGGACAAGTTCGCGAAACTTGCAGTTACAGATGGTAGTGTATATAATATTAAATTAAATTATTCAGAGTATTTGTTTAAAGTAAAAAACATTTGTTATAATATGTTTAAGGAATATTTTGACGAAAGGAGCAAAGAGAAAGGAATTTGGTATAGGACAATACAATGTCAGCCTCCTCGAATACCTTGGTTTATGAACCATAAATTAAGCCGGATTCATATAGTTATTGCACACAGACTGCGGTCAGGTCACTACCCTTCTCGTAAATTTGGACACTTAATGAAAAAAGTTGACTCACCTAACTGTGAGGTATGTGGTGTAGTTGATGATGTTCAACATCTGTTACTGGATTGTGAAAAGTATCGTAGCCAGAGGGAGTCATTGGTGCGCAGATATCAATTGAATAGGTTAGATGTGGGCTGTATCTCCAATATTTTAGCAAATCCAACATCCAAAGCTGCTGTAGAACTGTACACGATGTTTGCGCACGGATGACTTCGTCTGCGTCTTGTTCTTTTATGTAGTTATATAGCGAAGAACTTACAGGACTGACATGTTCGTCAGAATAAAAGTCCTTCAAAAATAAAGATAAAAAAAAAAAAAAAAAAAACCTAAGATGGAGCGCGCTTGCCTAGAAGAAACCGATTCACTCGTGATTTAAAGACACCCAGATTATAGCTATCGGGGAAGACCCACTCGGGAAGCGCATTCCACATTTCCGCGGTACGCATGATAAATGTGGACTTGAAGCGTTTGGTTTCACGCATTATGGTAAAATCTTAGAATAGTCTCGTACACCAAGACCGCGTTTGGTCCCGTCGTGATCTCTAATCTTGAATTTATTTTGAACAGGTCCTGACCTGTGAAACTGTTGTTTCCCTGGAAAATGCTAATTACTCTCAATTTGATCTTCAAGCCGTATAACTGCGATCTTGTATTCTGTGAAACTAAAATTATGAGACTAACAGCTATTTGTAAAACTAAATTAATCGTGTCCCGTGAAATTTATATTTAAATATGTATTCTTATTTACTATTTGGTAAATTAAACCGCCCGGGCCCATCTTGGCATAATAAATCTGTAGAACTTGATTTAACCTAGAATGAGTAAAAAAATGTTCCGCTTCAGCACATACACAATGTCACCAACCCATACCATTCTGAGGGCATCGTAAGAGCGTGTACACTAAAG
Organism: Clostera curtula; assembly: GCA_905475355.2. NCBI lineage: Eukaryota > Metazoa > Arthropoda > Insecta > Lepidoptera > Notodontidae > Clostera > Clostera curtula. The sequence continues at coordinate 2,314,513 of FR997796.1, read as the reverse complement.
GAAGCAAGAGGCAGATCATTAGCCGCAAGAGAAGGAAATCTTCATACACACCCTGTGCCAATTTCTTCTTGCCAGCTAGGCTCAGTAGACTACTTAATTAAAAAAAGTTTTAAAACTTAGAAATTTAATAAACAAAACATTACCAAAAAAAACTGTATAATGTTGTTGATGATGTTGACTGCCTCGTTGGTCTAGTGGTTAGATGTGCCGCCTTTGGATCAACGGGTCCCGGGTTCGATTCCGGGGTCGGGCAAGTGTCTTTGTCTAAACCAGAGGCACTGGCTCGGAGTCTGGGTGTCATTTCTATGTATAATATATATGTATTTACAAAAAAATGTATATAAGTAGTTTATCATCCATCTCGTTACCATAACACAAGCATTAAGTTGCTTAACTTGGGACGAGATGGCGTTGTGTGAAATGTCCAAGGATATTTATTTATTTAATGTATGATACATTTTTCCGTTTAAGAATTTAATCCGTTTAATAATTTAGTTCCATAGTAGCTGTCATTATAAAGAAGCTTTAAAAAATATCTCGGTTCTTGTCAATGGAAACTCAAATGAAATTACAACAGATATAGTTAATACACGTTTTAGTTTTAAAAGCTTATTGAACTATGTAATATCAATGATAGTATTTTACTTAAATTAAGCATCTTTTCCTATTGTTTTTGCCCATCTACCCATCTGACAAGAGTGTCACGTTCGATGGTTGTGCAATGCAGGTATTATTGTTGCATTTCGACAACCGAGCGACCTACAGCATCAATTAATATCTGCGATACAGACGACTGACGATAATGAATTAATAACCAATCATGACATGACCTTATTTCAAATAACTATACAAATATAATACATGTTTACTTATTAGGAAAATATTAAATAAAGGGATCCACAGTCAATAACATATAACAATATAACATTTACAAAAAGAAATCAAATCCAGAAACATTTTACAAGAAGCAGTAATCATTATATGTCTTTACAAACCACGAACAAATTACGGAAAGAAAAATATATTATTTGAAGGTGCTCAACTATATAACAGCTTACCTAAGGATGTAAAAGAAGTTCAGTCACTCGTACTGTTTAAAAAGGTATTAAAATATCACGTCATGAAAGACTTCAAACTATTACCATAGTATTAATATAAACATTAAAAGCGATACACTAAAAAGACAACTTACTTGAAATGGTAATTTCTATTATATCGGCCATAGCAATTATTCACCGATACGTAATCAGACCTTTGTATGCTTTTGTTTGCTTTCAACCTACCGTCACTTCTATTTAAAATTGTTGAACACGCTTAAATTGTTAATTATTACAATAAATATCACGGAAAGTAGCCAATAATTTTGCTTACATGTCCATCGTCGAAATTCCTTGTTATTTCTCATGCTAAGTGAACAGTGTTCTTTATGGGAAATAAATGTCATAAACCACAAACCATAATCAATCACACAGTTAACGATTCTGATTTATGCATACAAAAAATAATGACTTTATTGTAATCAGTATTTCTGCTGATGCCGCGAGGGCAACTCGAAAGATATGAATACAATTTGGACAAGAAATTGCATTCTGATCATTTTCTTAAGATCGATTAAAGCAGGTACCTATTTTACCTAGTAAACTATTCGAGATTTTTTAATACCAACATCTACATCAGATATTTTTGATTTAACTAATTAACATCTCATTTAACGATGATACGGGTCTCCATCGTGGAAATATTTTGAAGGTATGTATGTTGGTAAGGTATGTACAGGAACAGACACGTTAAGGTGGATGCTCCAGGGTAGCCCGCGAAATTCAAATTTTCTTACGTTTTTTGCAATTTGCAGGGCAGTGCTAGGTTGTATGATGATGAACATTTGATTAGCGGCTGTAAGACGTATGTAGTTACAGAGTTATAATCATCAAACTCATCAATACAACCCTCCAAGCTCATAAAGGTGCAAGAATGACTTTGACGTTGAAAAAGTTTTTCTTGCACCTTTATGAGCTTGGAGGGTTGTATTGATTATTTTGATGATTATAATTCTATAGCTACATACGTTTTACAGCCGCGAATAACATTTTAATCAACATACAACCTAGCACTGACCTGCAAATTGCAAAAAACGTAAGAAAATTTGAATTTCGCGGGCTACCCTGGAACATTCACCTTAACAAATCTACTATTTCGGAGCATCTACTGGAGCCTGGATCAAACCACTGTATTGAGTTGCATACCTATTCTCTCCACTGACCGCCATCACTATTCTAGATTGCGCGTGAAGGAGTAGAAATTAAAAATCATTACAACTTTAATCTAGTGGATAGTTCAGTAACCAGAGACAGGTCTCTGTAATAAAAAAAAACTAGCCACGAGAGTGTACACGTCATTGGTGTTCTGTGTCGATGTACCGACGCCATAAAAAAAATGTAAATCCGAGCTTCACGAAGACGACGCTGTGCTAAATCTACTAGTCTACCTGTGACTACGGCTGGCGCAATTTACGCCGAAAATAAAGGCTTCCATATACCTTCAAAATATTTTCGTGATACAGACCCCTGTTATATAGAATTTGTATAAATCGAATGATTCAAAAAAACTTTAATTAACATATTGCTCTCACGAGGTTCTACTCTTCCAATTGTAGCAATGTTCAAACTCATCACGTAACATACTAGAGCGTTGCATTGAAATTGCCATTTCAAAATACAGCCGTTGTTCATAAATTGCTGATGATGTGACTTCATTTAGAGACAAAACACTTTTTTGGCCAATAGCACCACCTGAAGCGTGTTTCTCGCAATTCAGATGGGATGACTGCGGTGGGAATCCGACGCCTGTTATTTACTACTGGAAACCAGGATCCAGATGCGAGATCGGGATCTGGCGCGGCTGTCTGCCTAATATGAACATGTTCACAAGCGAATACGAATGCATTTCGACTTGTCAATACTCGATCCGTAAAAGTGACGGAAAATATCACGAACATTTGACAGACAATAAAGTTGATGAACTTACCGATATTGACAGTGTAGACACCAATTCAACCAATACAGACTCAGTTGACGAAGATACATTAGATGTTAATGTTGATAATGGAGAAGAAACAACTGCGGCAGTGGATGGGGACGACATTGTATCTAGCAATGATGCAGCGAGTAGCAGTGACACAAAATCAGCAACTGATGCAGATGCAATTACGGATGCGGCTGCAAGTACAGCCGCGACTTCCGATACAACCAGCGCGGCTGCAAGTTCCGATACAACCAGCACGGCTGCAAGTTCCGATACAACCACCGTGCCTGCAAGTTCCGATACAACCACCACGGGTGTAAGTACCGATACAACAAACGCGACCGCCACTACCAAATAAGTTAGTGTTATGAATTAAATGATATGAACTGTTAATGATTCTGTGTACTGAAGAAGTATGTCCACAGCTAACGAAAATATGTGATCTCCGTTGATAGTAAATGGAGTTCATTATATAATGGTAACTTTATAATTTTATTTATTTATTTCTTATTATTTAAAAAAATACAAAGTGTTTTAAAAATCTATACATAAAAATAGACAAAAACCGTCAAAAACGAGGTCGATGAGCTAAGCTCCCGAAGTTCAGGGCTCCAGAGAGAGGCACCTCACGATCCATGCCGAATCCACGATGACAGCCTTTTGAATCAGGCTCTTAATCCAGCAACCAAGCGAGAGTTTATTCAATAATAATAATAACAATCAACATGCCACATTGCGGTAACCTCGTGAGCCAAATCGAGATACTTGGTGAGTTTCTCTTTTTCGGCTTTAACGAGGTTCTCGTCATGCGGGATAGTAACGTAAACAAGCATTGCGCGGCTCGCCAATCGGTCGTATATCACTCTATCAGGCTTATTAGCGGGAATAGTCCTGTCAGTGATAATCGAACGATCCCAGTAGAGCGTGACATGACCATTGTCGAGAACTGGCGCAGGTTGGTATTGGCAGTGGAGCACTTCAGTGTCCACAAGACTATATTTAAGGGCAAGTTGTTGATGGACTATCTTGACTTCTCACTTGGTTGTGTCTGTGCAAGTGTTCTCCGTTAGCAAGACGAGAACAGCCAGAGACGATATTCCTTATGGATTCTCGTGGACGATGACAGGCTCGACAGATGTCGGCAGTCCCATCCTTTAGGATATGTCTGCGGTAGTAGGTATATTCTGTATGTGAACTTCGACTATGATTGCACAGGCAAACCCTTCAGTCTCCCCGAAGAGGTTACTGTAGCGTAGCCAAGCCAAGAAGCGAGTTAATCTACATCCGGCCCAGGGAGAGGCCTGTAGAACCTTCCGTGTAACTCCTTGCTCTTCCATGTAGCCGTGCGGTCCGAAATACTTTACAACTGGGGCTTGCGCCAATTCTGTTTTGCCAAGGATTAGAGGTGTGAAGGAATTGTCAATATTGGCCATATCTCGGTGCACATCCTCGGTTGACTGTAGGAAGTATTCCCGCAGATTGCATACCTCGCGGTTATGTAGGTTTTTGACGTTTACCACGTCCCCCACATTTCCGTGGGATATACAATAATGGTAACTTATTACTGAGGATGCAAATGTCTACATTATGCCAAAAAACAACTTTATTATTAAGAAAAAGGATCTTGTTTGTTTGCATGTCTCGATCTCTAAATATTGATTTGTTTATGTGTCTCTCTACGTCATCAAAGTTATTTTATGGTACTTTTCCGAATTTACGTATGGATGAAGGGTTTTCCTTATGTATGAAATATGTGTTTTCAGCCGTATGAAGTTCATAACCGTGGTTACATGTAAGCAATAGCGAGAATAGATAGTTTTTTATTCTCTTTTTAATAAGCTCTTAATAGCTTCAGACGTATGTATGTATGAATGTAACGGAATCTTTGAACATGATTTTGACTAACTCGAAATTTCGCATACTTATTAAGGACCGGTGACAATTCAATATTTTAAACATTTTGACCCGGCGACCCGCCCCAGCTTCGCATGGGGGCAATGATGAACCTCTAAATTTATCAGTGTTTCTCTACTCTATTATGGATGTATTATACATAATTATAGAAACTCCGACGAAAAAATTAAAAATAAATAATAGTTAAAAAAACAAAAAATACGCTTTTATAGAAGATCCAACTAAAAATAGATTTTTGTTTAATAAATTTGGATTAAAAATAGTGTCAGAAAAATGATATTATTGTAAAAAATAGTTAAAAATAACTAAAAAAATACGCTTTTATAGAAAATCTAAATTAAAAAAACTATTTTTAATTCACATTTATAAAAAAATATTTTCTATCTTTTAGTTGAATTTTCTACGAAAGCGTATTTTTTAGATTTTTTAAACTATTATTTTAAAAATAATCGAATCCTCTGCACTAGGTATAACCTGTATCGCGCCGGCAGTTAACATGAAATGCACGGACACAAATGCCGCCTAGACTCAAAGCAAGTACCTATGCTTTACTTTATTCACCCCGGAATCGATCTGTGGACCCGTGATCCAACAGCGGCACATATAACCACTAGACCAACATATAGCTGCCGGTTGATCTACTTGATGGGTCACGGAGGGCAGTTTGCAGTAGCTCAGTTTAAATCATTATTATTAGCCCCTTGCGATCCACTGCTGGATATAAACCAGAACGCAAGGTACGCTCCAGAACCCGGTCTGCTGCTACTTGGTAGTTATTCCAATATGGTTAGACCACTGGCGAAAAATATAAAGAAAAACTGAATTTTCAATGAGAAAACTTTGGATCAACGGGTCCCGGGTTCGATTCCGGGGTCGGGCAAGTGTCTTTGTCTAAACCAGAGGCACTGGCTCGGAGTCTGGGTGTCATTTCTATCTATAATATGTACGTATTTACAAAAAAATGTATATAAGTAGTTTATCATCCATCTCGTTACCATAACACAAGCATTAAGTTGCTTAGCTTGGGACGAGATGGCGTTGTGTGAAATGTCCAAGGATTTTTTTTATTTCTTTTTATATTGTAACTTTGCTCTGTGCCATGACCGTGGGAACGGTAGTAATTGTTTATTTCATGGATGGATTTCACCCGTGGGGGACGTATCAGAATATTAGGACGCTCGCTGGGAAAAAATGCGTGTAGTAAAAGTCAACAAAACCCAGCACGCTTGGTGTTATGATCCTGCTAGCTACCACTCTCACATCTAAGTCCGGCGCCAAGCAGTTTTACTGTGTTTCGTCGTGTGTATGTGAGAGCCGGTGCCCCACAGGGCATTTCCTTGAATTACCTGCTCCATCTTAGATCCTGGCGTTACTTTCCATCACGCAAGCCTAGGGTCAAAGGCATTCAAGTCATCATCATCATCATTTCAGCCAAAAGACGTCCACTGCTGGACATAGGCCTCCCCCAAGGATTTCCACAAAGGCCGGTCCTGGGCCGCCCGCATCCACTGCTTTCCGGCGATCTTAACCAGGTCGTCGGTCCACCGTGTGGGAGGCCTAGTAGCACTGCGCCTTCCGGAACGCGGTCGCCACTCGAGGACTTTTCTGCCCCATCGGGCGTCGGTCCTGCGAGCTATGTGCCCTGCCCACTGCCACTTAAGTTTGGCAATCCGGTGGGCTATGTCGGTGACCCTGGTTTTCCTGCGTATCTCTTCATTTCTGATTCGATCTCGCAGGGAACCTCCGAGCATAGCCCTCTCCATTGCCCTTTGGGTGACTTTGAGCCTTCTGATGGAGCCCATAGTGAGCGACCACGTCTCTGTTCCATATGTCATCACTGGCAACACACATTGGTTGAAGACTTTTGTCTTCAGACACTGCGGTATTGTGGACGAGAAGATCTTTCGCAGCTTCCCGAACGCTGCCCAGCCGAGTTGGATCCGACGATTGACCTCTTTCTCGAAGTTGGACTTACCTAACTGGACAGTGTGTCCCAGGTAAATGTAATGGTCAACAACTTCGAGGGTAGAACCTCCGATGTTAACAGGAGTGGCTTGAACATGGATATTAGACATGATCTTCGTCTTCTCTATGTTCATCTTAAGGCCGACTCGTTCGGAGGCTCCACAGAGGCCATCGAGCATCGTAGTGAGGCCCTCCATGGTCTCAGCCATTACGACTATGTCGTCAGCGAATCGAAGGTGAGTGATGTACTCGCCGTTCACGTTAATGCCCAGCCCTTTCCAGTCCAGAACCTTGAAAACATCTTCCAGTGCAGCGGAGAACAGTTTCGGAGAGATAACGTCTCCCTGTCTAACACCTCGCTGCAACTGGATCGGTTTCGAGGTCTGGTCCTGGAGTCGGACTGACATGGTGGCGTTTTCATACAAGCACTTCAACACTTCGATGTACCGATAGTCGACTTGGCACCTCTGGAGAGCCTGCAATACTGCCCACGTCTCGATCGAATCGAAGGCTTTCTCGTAGTCCACGAACGCCAAACAAAGGGGCAGGTTATACTCCTCGGTCTTCTGTATAACCTGCCGTAGCGTTAAAATATGGTCTACGGTACTGAAGCCTTTTCGGAAACCGGCTTGTTCGGGAGGCTGGGAATCGTCAAGCCTACACGCGAGTCGATTCGTGATGACCCTCGAGAACAACTTGTAGACATGGCTCAGAAGTGAGATGGGTCTGTATGGTTCTTCAATAAGGTGTTATCTCCCTTCTTGAAGAACAGCACCACCACACTTCTGTTCCATGCCTTTGGCGTTCGTCCTTCGAGTATGACGGAATTGAATAACTTCTGAAGGGCCCTAAGGATCGGTTCTCCACCCGCCTTCAGAAGTTCTGCGATAATTCCGTCATCACCCGCCGCCTTGTTGTTTTTAAGTTGCTCGAGAGCCATCCCGATCTCACACAGGCTGACGTCCAGGAGGTCTTCCGTGTAGTGCCGGGTTAATCTAGCTCGTGGGTCGTCTGCTAGATTTATGACGGGTTCCTGTGTAGACGTTGTCAGTTGACCATAGAAACTCTCGACCTCACCCAAAATCTCGGACTTCGACGTGACGATCCTGCCGTCATCAGTCTTCAGCCTGACGAGCTGGCTTTGCCCAATAGACAGATCCCTGGCAAAAACCTTGGAGCCCCTGTTGCGTTCAATAGCCTCTTCAACACGATTCGTGTTGAATCGGCGTATATCACGCTTCAGGGACTTTGATATCTGTCTATTGAGCATCCGAAGCTGCGTCGCATCATCTGTAGACTGCAGAACCATTTTCCGTCGCTCGTCCATGAGATTTAGGGTGAGGTCCGAGAGCTTTTTGGCCGTTTTCAGGCGTTTGGGTCTCACAGAACTTCGACCCAACTTTGCGGACAGTCTCCACGAACCCGTCATTATAATCGTCCACGTCAACGCCTAGGCTTATAAAGCGGTTTTGCAGTTCGAGCTGGAAGCTTTCCGGGTTTTGAATTTGAACTGGCACGGGACGCAGCGTAGACCTCACCAGGCGCGACCTTTCAAGCTTAACGTCGATATTCAATGTGCCTCGTACTAAGCGGTGATCGCTTCCGGTTTTGACCATATTGATCACGGAGACATCATTGAATATGTGCTTTTCCGTCGACATGATGAAGTCTATCTCGTTTTTTGTGGTGCCATCCGGACTCAACCAGGTCCATTTCCTCTGTTCTGGTTTTTTGTAAAAGGAATTCATCATATAGAGTCCCTCCTTCTCCAGAAAACCAGCCAAAGTCTGGCCCCGTTGGTTCCGGTGTCCAAACCCAAATTGCCCCACTTGCAGCTCATCTCCGCTCCGCTTGCCCAGTTTCGCGTTAAAATCCCCCATGACAACGGTGTAGTGCGTTCTAGAGCCATGTATGGCCGAGGAAATGTCCTCATACATTGTGTCCACCGCTTCGTCGGGGTGTGCCGAGGTCGGTGCGTATACCTGTATGACCTTCAGCGAATAACGCTTGGTTATTCTGAGTATAAGGTACGCCACCCTGGTCGACACACTCTCGATTTTAACAACGTTGTTCACAAGGGACTTATGGACGATAAACCCAACACCACCTTGGGACTGTTGGTCGCCCTCCCGGAAGTAGAGCAAGTTGCCGGATTTGAGGGTTATCGTGTCCTCTCCCTCTCTTCGGACTTCAGACAACCCCACTATATCCCATCGCAACTTGCTCAACTCTTCCTCGAGTTCTACGATCTTCTCGTCAGTCCGCAGTGTCCGTGTGTTGTATGTTGCCAGGTGCAGCCGTCGTTTTGTATGGTAGCCGAATCTCTGCCGGAGATTTTTAGCACCCCCTGCCCCACCGTTACCTTGGCTGCTACCGTGGCCGAAGGAATAGCGGGGCTGCCGGGGACTGGGGGCCGTTTTCTTGATTGTGATCATTTTCATTGGGGGGGTTTGCCATAATCGCCACGCTTGGCAGGCGGGTTGGCGATCGCAGTATGGATGGTATGTTTTTGTACAGAATGTCGTTGCTGCCCAACGTCTGTTGTCCCTTAGTCGCCTTCTACGACACCCACGGGAAGATATGGGGTGGTAGTATTCTTACTCCGCTACCACACGGAAACGCTACCACAGGGAAATTCAAGTATCTGATAAAAAAATGGAAATACTTAGCAGTGGTTTGAGGGTGGAAAGAAGAAAACGTAATCTGAGGATTTTTTAATAATTTCTTTAAATTACTCTATGAAACTAGCCATATTTTATATTTGTTACATATTGTTATATTATTATAGAACTCTTCTCTGTAGAGAAGTACCAGAAATAACCTTGTGATCGTGTGTCGGTCTAATGCTTAATAAGTTCCCGGTTAAATCATATTTAATATTAATTGATATACTCGTAATTTATTCATAACTTATACTTAAAAACTTAGCTCGTTAACAGCTGTTCCCGTAGTTAGGTGGCTGGGGCTGCCAAGTTTACCACAATGACTGTCGCCAGTAAACATTTATGCTCGTTATTATCCTCTTGGCTATACAAGTTAATACATTTGAGACTTTGAGAGTGACTGAACAAAAATGCCAAAAATTCTATATCGCGGGGGAGTTCACAAACACGAATTTCACAAACACAAATGACACCCAGACTCAGAGCAAGTACCTCTGGTTTACACAAAGACACTTGCCCGACCCCGGAATCGAACCCGGGACCCCGTGATCCAAACGCACTACCAATCCCTAGACCAACGAGGCAGTCAAAGTTATTAGGGGTTCTGTGTGAAACACCAGATTTTTATTTCAACGAACTGAAATCTATTTAATAAGGAAGGTATTTAGATTTTATTGTAAAATGGACATTGTTTAGAAGGCGATATGATTAGTTTTACACATTCTGTAGTCTGAAGTTTGAAGCTAGGTCAGCTACAGCAAGTCCATCCAAACTAGCAGCAACCCATGAGGCAAAGATTTTTGAGTTTCTTTGAATAGTAATTAACATAATCTTTTTTTTTATACGTATCACCTGCACTTACTATAAAGTGTATCGCAGGTGCAGTTCACGAACACAATTTACACAAAGAAACTTGCCTGACCCCGGAATAGAACCCCTAGACCAACTAGGCATTCATGTCTCAGTGCTGGATTTAAGCCTCTTAAGTGCGTTTAGTTCGATTAAAATTTTGTTTTATTGTTTGAACCAAACCTGGTTTCAATCTAAGACCGGTCTAACCTGAAATGATGAACCATGTGTGTCTACTCAATTTCTGGAGAAAATAAACTTCAACTACGCAGTAACCAAAGTTTATTTATTTAATTATTTATTTATTTAATACCATTATGAAAAAGTTTTCGGTAGTTGATTAAAATTTATAATTATACTCGCGAATTGTTGACAGCGCTTTTAACAGCACTATACAGGATGTCCCAAAACATAGTGTCAAACGGAAGTCCTGAGATAGAGCAACCCTTGAGGTACCCGAATCACCCCCATGTATGTTTTGCGATTTTTCATAGATTTCGAGTTATGTTTTTTTTTCTGAATAATAAATGTTTGGCTTTAAACCAATATTTACATAGTTTTGGTTAAAGTTACGTAACTGATTATTTTATGCTTAAAAGTACAATACAATATGATACAGTTAAAGAAAGAAACAATTTAAAAAGTATACGACTTAAAAAAAAATGTTTTGTAGGTCGAAATTTCACAAAAAAGTTATCATAACACGAAAACTATTAACAATCGCAGAACATCGTCGGGGTGATACCTCAAAGGTTGCTCTATCTCTAGACTTCCGCTTGACACTATTTTTTGGGACAGCCTGTATGTAGTTGAAGCAAGATTCCGTTATGACAAACACAGAAGGAAGGAGAATACACGGTTCCACTACCCCATTCCGTCTTACCACAGTGCACCCTCTGGATGTGGTGGGTTGCTGAAATTGTGTATTTTAAGTATCTTCTATTAAAAAAAACTTAAGTGCACATATTTAGTACGTAAATTTCAATAAATGCACAATTGAACGAACATTTTACGTACAATCAATCTAAACAGCAAACGTGGTCGTACAAGATTGACTTGTAAAATACAGAACAAAAATTATTCTTATCGGTATATCACACTTTATTTGCAGTAAAAATGAATTGTAGTGTCGTTACGCCGTTCTAGTATTTGAATAGCATAACAGTTCAGAATTTTATCACAGTATAATATACATTTGTGCAACAAGAGAGCAAAGTTGTTTTTAACACAAAGTGTAACACACATAAATTTTCACTTCAGCAGCGAGAACACTATAGGAGATGAAATATATTACGTAACATTTTTGAAACTAGAATTAAATAATTTATAGGTTAAATATCAGTTTCTCAGCAGTAAATACTTATTTTCGTTTAAATACATCAATAAGTAAAAAATTCAATTAATTATACATAAAAAGACATAATATCATTTTTGCTAAATTTCTTTAGTTAGTACGAAATTCCGATTGTCTTTGAGGTCGAATTCAAAATCGGAGCTGTTAGTGATGGAGCTTTGTCTCTCTCTTTTCTATTGGCGGGAAAGAGACAGAGTGACAATGTTTCGAAATATAATTAAAAAGTTTGTTAGTGATGGAGCGTTGTCTCTCTCTTTTCTATTGGCGGGAAAGAGACAGAGTGACAATGTTTCGAAATATAATTAAAAAGTTACTTTGTCTCACTCAGTGGGCAAAATCGAATTTTGCTCACTGTTTTCAGTGAGAAATACCTCCATGTTTGAGCTACTGAAGTGAAAATAACTATTTCTACATAGTGTCTCCACCTCATTCCGTCTTGAGGTGGTCGCAAGAGTCGACAGAAGGAAATGACAAGACTGTAAAACTGGCCGCACGAGAAGGAAAAAATTATGCGAAAAACGGTTCCAACCAGCCAGCGTAGCACCGTAGGTACCCTTCATGGAATTGGAGGTGGCCCGACTCAGCAGTGGGTCATTTATGGGCTGAGTAGTAGTAGTATATAAAACTGTTACAAAAGGCTATGTCGACCTATTTTTAACCTCTGACAAGAAACTCTGTAGTTGTTTTTTTTTAATTATTGGTCTTGTTTACAAACCGTTCTTAACAGCCAGAGAGCAAGTTTGCCAGATGAGAGAAACACTCCACACTTTTAAGCAATGTACTAATTCAAACAATAGGAAAACTCTTCCATCGCGCTTCCGCCTCAGAAGGCTTTGGTTTTCGCCCGCCCTGATGTTTTCCTACACAAATAAAGTGACATCACTACATAGTATAAAACAAAGTCACTGTCGTCTGTCCGTCCCTATGTATGCTTAAATCTTTAAAACTACGCAACGGATTTTAAAGCGTTTTTTTTTAATAGATAGAGTGTTTCATGAGGAAGGTTTATATGTCATAATTGAACCCGTGCGAAGCCGGGGCGTGTCGCTAGTAATCCTATATAAGTAAGGTTGCTTTTCAGTTTGAGTTTGATTGAGCGCAATAGGACCCTGTTCTTAGTTTGATCATATCTAGCAGTAGAACTACTTACCGAGTTGCGACTCAACAACTCGTATACCCAATCAGTTGGGAGTTCTGACTCAAATTGATTAATAATGTTATTTTTTTTAGTATTCATCGATAAATAGCAAATATAAATGTTCATATTCATTTGGAATTACTCCGTAATTGAAGGTATTATATTTTCATTCAAAGCTATCCGAAACTATATTTAGTTTAAGATCCTTCTCTAACAACGACTGACTGAAACAAAAGCTATGCAATGTGAGAGTTGTCATCGTTCAGAACCATTTACTAAGACAACAGTCTGATTGTTCACTGAATGCGGGTTTCCATTGCCGGACGGCAAATTTATAAAAAGGGGTGTATTTAACATTGCCCACGTGATCCCAGATTAACCAGTGTAGACACACATTTTCCATGTGGTGACAGATATAACAGCGTAAAGGTGTCCCAAGAGATGGAAGAAACGTAAAAGGCAAGAAATCTAGCTGCAAGAGAAATCTCTCGGTTAACGCTATGTAACAAAACTGCCTGCCTTGTGCCGCCTTTAGATCACGGGTCCCCGGTTCGATTCCGGGATCGGGCAAGTGTCTTTGTGTAAACTAGAGTCACTTGCTCTGAGCCTGGGTGTCACTTGTGTTCGTGAACTACATGTTTGTAAATTGCCCCCGCGATACATATATATCTAGAGCAGGGATTTCGGTTATCTTAAAAAAATATTATAAAAAATTAATGGCATCATGTGCCAGTCGTCTGGTCAACGTAGCACAGTATATGCCAACTGGTTTAAACAATACCGTTGCCCCACTAGATTCAAAATTCAAAAGTCATTTAATCATGTTGGCCCATTAGAGTTTTGACAAGTCAAATAATAAAATAAAATTTAAAATATACCATCTACCACCGGTTCGGAATGCGAGGTGCATTACAGAGAAGAGCCAGCAAGAAACTCTGTAGTTGCTCTTTTTAGATCGCCATATTTAGGAGAGATTTGTGAGAGGAAACTCGCGCAATAGTCGCAAAAGCCAGATCTAGTCCACAATAGTAACTTAACCGAGCCACCTGACCCCCCGCAACGGCACCTGATGAGATGGGTTGGATGGCAAAGCGAAATCGCTCCATCGGAAATATTGGTATTTAATCAATACGCTTAGACTAGTTCCGATTGCAAGGAAATTGGGAAAACACGGGGAATTGGGTTTAGCCAACCACTGCCGGCTCCGACTTTTGTCAATTGAATGAAGAAAAAATATCTTATGTGAGGTTAAACATATTGAAATATGGTTTTATATCAAAATTCCCTTTTCTTGTGAAAATATTGAAAAGGCCCTATAAACTTGTATATGCCGTAACGTTTAGTGCAATGGACACATGCCGTCAGAAACAGAATCCGACGGACATAGTTGCGTTTGCCGAGGGCTCTTTGCAGCAATGAGATCCAACTAGTTCTGTGTACTAACTAGTAGTACTCAACCAGGGTAGTAGAACTACAAAATTAAGCAAGTCTCCGTGGATATACTATGTACTCCTCTTTAAACTATTATAATAAACGTATATAGGTATTTTCTACATATTCTAAGAACTATTTTTATAACATTTTACAGACTTCAGTAATTTCTACCTTTCATTTATGTGGAAAAAAAATCTATTACCAAACTTACCACCAGGTAGGCCACCTGGTGGTAAGTAGTTAACGTGGCCTACGGACACCTTACCTGAAAGAACACTAGTGATCTTTTTTTTTTTAACACTTTGTTGATAATCCCAAAATAATAGTACAACTTACTAGTTATTATTATTTCTCAGACCATATATTACCCACTGCTGATAAAGATAAAGTATCGTATTTAGTTTTCCTTCTGTCGCGGCTAGGTTTTCGGCCTCTGTTGGCTCTTACGACACCCACAAGATGACATGAGGTGGCGACACTATATAATCTAAATCCGTCACCACACGGAATAACAGAAAATAACAGTAACAGGAACTTAAAGATCTAGTAAAGTTTACATGCGAAGCCTTATTGCTTTCCGAGATTGGTTCTAGGCACAAGAAAACAATAACACCCATGGGTGATGTTACTTGATTGGTAATCCACTATACCCAGTTGGAGAGCAGCCGGTTTCGGAGGATTCTGGTGTGCGAGAAGGTCATTTCATTGCCATGGGTTTCACTTCTCCCCACGGATAGATGCGGGAGTATATTCTGCAACGTTTTTATGTTAACGCTGGGGAAATGCTTTATGCATACCGCCGCCCATCGGTAATTATGATACCCTCACATGACACGCTTGGGGCGCCACAGGTTCGCGTGAACGCCCCGATGTTCTGCAACCTAAGTGGACTCTGGCCTTCCTCGATCAGTGCAATCACTGACTACCCGTAATTTGCCAGCGTTGATTTTGCACCAGCCGCATAGTCGTCAACTTGAAGTTCTTCTTGAACTTATTCTTCTTCATTTAATTGACATGGCTTACAATAGGGGTTTACCAACAACCGAGTTTGTTTTGACACATGGGCGGTGACATCATATAGTAAAGATAGAAGAGTAAACTTGAAGTTTACTATTATGCCTTCAAGTGACATTTTTACGTCTACGTCACAAGTCATTTTTTTTATCTTGGCCACTTAAGTATACAGGGTCAATCCCGAAATAAGCGCATAGAGCCTACTGAAAAAAGTTGTTCAACAACGGTAATAAGAAAGAGAATCGAGAAATATTTCATGCAAATCTGAGCAAGGGCATACAACTATTACATTTGTGAATATTTATATTTGTAGGTCGAAAGTTTCCGTCACCGGCAGACCGTATACATGTAACCGCAAACCAGGGTTGCCGGGTTAACTGTCAGATGCAGATAACCCGAGCTTTATGTTGCTGACAAAAATATTGTAGTTTATATATACTAGTGGAGTACATGTTTACTTGTTAATAGATTCTTTTGACTGCCTTGTTGGCCTAGGCGTAGGATGCTCCGTCTGCAGCGGCGTGGTTCTGCATCAGATCCCACAATGCCGCAACAGGACGCGAGTTGGAGCACTCCGGGGAGGTTTAGTGGGTAGGCCCCTACTATGGGGGAGAGTCCCACACTCCCCTCGCTGGCCATCAAAGATTTTACCCAGGGTGAACAAAAAAAAAGCCGTAGGATGCGCCGTCCTTGGATCACGGGGTCCCGGTTTCGATTCCGGAGCCCGGGAAGTGTCTTTGTGTAAACCAGGAGCATTTGCTCTGAGTCTGGGTGTCATTAGTATTTTCGAATTACATGTTTGTAAACTGCCCCGGACACACAGGTTATAAATAATACAGCTTAAACCAACAGTTAACAATTTAAACCAAAGAAAAAATTTGTTTTAGGCTGGTTTAAGAAAAAAAAGAGTGATGTATACTTTCGGGTGACAACATCTTTTATAGATAAAACCATTGATATACAATGTATATCACTACACAGTATAAAACAAAGTCGCATTCTTCTGTCCGTCCCTATGTATGCATAAATCTTTAAAACTACGCAACGGATTTTGAAGCGGTTTTTTTAATAGATAGAGCAATTCAAGAGGAATGTTTATAGGTATAATATAATTGCACCCGTGCGAAGCCGGCGCGGGTCGCTAGTCAATGGATAAAACTAAGAAACCACGATTTTGGTTTCGAGCGCATCTCTCTGAAGAACATTCTTTTTTCCTATAAGATAAATCGCAATATAAATTAACGATTTAGATTGGCAGGGGTTCCGTTTTATATAAAAAAAAGTGTCTGAGAGTAATTGGATGCGATCTGCAAAGGTTCGTAATTTGTGGCAATTGATGGGCGGAGGAGTGTGTCTAGCATCGTAGACTGTCAGATCACTTTTGACAGACACATTTGATGTTACATAAAATTTCTCAACTTCTAACAAAAGTTTCAGCGAACTACAAACTTCAGAGCCCAATAAGTTAACACGCATGAGTGGACCTTACGCAAACATAATCCCTTATATCTATGCTCACATCTCCCCTTTATTCCCCCTGTTTAATGAAACCCTGTCGTGTCACATGATTCATGGACGATAGAGTTTGCAATCATTAATTATTTTTAATTATCTTTGAGTAAACAGATAAAAAAGTCACTGTACCTCGTTTGCGTTAAGAGTGCAGTGAGATATTATTGCCCACCCCCTTATCCACGCCCCTTAACCAATGGAATTTAAAAAGTCGCGTTTACAGTGACTAGTTAAAAGCATACTCGCGATCGCAACGGTTGTGTCCTATCCTTTATACTTGTATATAAAATACAACCTTTACTTACTGCATCCTTAATGCGAGCGAATTGTAACACGTTCCTCAATCATCGCCATCTCACACAAAAGACCTAATGCTGAGTCAGACAAGTTAGCCTTCTCTGTGATCACAGACATCTTGCGCCATGTAGCAGCCAACGATGGAAATTAGCCTAGGCAAGGCAAGTTGGCTGGGAGTTTAATGTTTATCACACTTTTGTGAAACAACCCGTTTATGAACTAGCCATTCAAAATCAACATGTTTTTATTCGAATAAATTGTTAGGAATATTTTCAAATAGTCAAATAATAAAAAAGTAAGACGAACATTATTATGTATTTAGTTTTTTCCATCGGTTTGGAATGCCATTCCTCAGAAAAGAGCCGGCAAGGAACTCCATGGTTGCTACAATGATGTTGGTACAACAAATTCAACACATCACCTTCTTAATTTAAATGTAAAACCACATATAACAAATCAACTGAAGAATTGTATGATATTTATTCGTTAGTTAGTCGTATTATTGTTGTGCTGGTTTATTAAAGCAACCATTTTAATCTTTACATCAAAATAAGCATGTAACGCTCCACTGCGTGGCACGCGACCCACAGCCGACAAACTCCCGAGGGTGTGCACGCACCTTAAAAACTAAAACGTTTATCACGCGGATCTGCCCGTCTCTGTAGCATGACGAAGCTAATTGTGGTAATGATTATGGCAGGAGTTGAGTAAGGGAGATTTAAAAATTTTTGTTATTTATAAAATCTATACTAACATTATGAAGCTGCAGAGTTTGTTTGTTTGAACGCGCTAATCTCACGAACTACTGGTCTGATTTAAAAAAATCTTTCAGTGTTGGATAGTCCATTTATCGAGGAAGGTTTGAGGCTATTTTATTTCCGAAAAAAATTAGGGATCTGTAAAAAAAATGCGCTTTTGCGCAATAACTCCATTCACAATTTAAATCTTATAAGAACTCTAGAAGTAACATAGGTTAAGCACGGGTTCGAAAGTCACGCGGGCGAAGCCGCGCGTAAAATCTAGTGGTTAATAAATCTGTAGTTGTGCTTTTCATTTCTATTGTCAACAGCATACAAATTATAAGGAGCTAGTTGTTTGTCCGCAGTCTTCGTGCTCACTTTGTATTAGGTTAGTTTCTTTTTTCTAGGTAGATGACGACGTAACGACTCTTGGGTAGACGATTCTTGTCGGAGTCCCACATAATCACCGACCTTTCCCCGGGGTGCGGTGGTATGCATAAAGCATTTCCCCAGCGAAACAAAAAAAAAAGGTAGATGACGCTGCTCCAATTTTTAACCTGTTATGGCTATTTTCAATTTTCGACGTAAGACGTAATGAATAGTTGTTCAGCATTTTCGGCGATGGCTTGAGTTCGAAGTTTGATGAAACTCTCCGTGTGGTGACGGATTTAGAATACATTGTGTCAACACCACATTTGATCCTCAGGGTGTCGTAAGAGTCGACAAAAGGTAATGACAAGGCTGACTTAGCCGCAAGAAAATTTGATACGAAATCCTGTGTCTATCTCCCGTGGCGCAGAAGGCTGTGGAAGGCTGCGTCGTTGTCTCAGCCCACAAATTACCAACTACTGAGTCGGCCTCCTCCAAATTCATGGAGGGAATTTAGCCTACTGTGCCACGCTGGCATTGTATCCAGTTGTCCTTCTCTTGCGGCAATAAAATCTACCTCTTGCATTCCTTTAGGCTTTACGACACCCTGAGGATAGAATGGGGTGGTGACACTATGTATGACACTGTGTATTCTAAATCCAAACCACACGGAAAGACTATCGTAAAAAATTTAGTCCTGTTTTTTCTTGCATAAATATAATAACATAGTTATACTGTTTTAGATTTCACTAGTTTTCGTACTTTCGTTCGGATGCTCAAAACCAATCACAATCACGGATATTATCCGAATCTATACTTCTATACTAATATATAAAGCTGCAGAGTTTGTTTGTTTGTTTGTTTGAACGCGCTAATCTCAGGAACTACTGGTCCGATTTCAAAAATTCTTTCAGTGTTAGATAGTCCATTTATCGAGGAAGGTTATAGGCCATATTTTATTTTCAAAAGAATTAGGGATCCGTACGAAAATTGCGATTTTGTAACCCAAGGTGTAAAATCGAAAACCTATTTATGCGTGCGCTGCAAAAACGATTGACAATAGAACAAAATGAAGTACTACGAGTTTGTAGGTCTTATTAAAATCTACAAAAAAGTCTGCGAGAGCACATATCTAACTATCATAGTTTAGTCACAATAACCACTTTTATATTCATAAAAAAAAATGCATAGAGATAAGCACGGGTTCGAAGTCCACGCGAGCGAAGCCGCGCCCAAAAGCTAGTAGTTAATAAAGTAAATATGTCTATGTGTGAGTACTATGTACTTATTTTCGTTACACATATATTGCACCAACGAGTTTATAATATTATTAGCAATTCAGTCTTTATTTTATTGATTTAATACGACCTTGTCTCAATAAAAAGTGTAGTATTTATTACTCACAGAATAACTCACAATTAATGGGTTCTCCGACGACTCCAACCGATTCACTTTACCAATAAAATTCTCACTACACTCAAAGCAAGTTATAGTTCTATAAAATCAATATCAAGGATTTAAGAACTGAAACATCCACTATTCTATAAGTATCGTCATATTAGTACATTATGAAATATACTACAGGATTTCTGGCGTAAAACATTGAGTCCAATTTAGTCGTTTCGCACTAGAACTGTACTTGATAAATGGTACTCGAAATAAAAGAGCTACGTAGTCACGTTAGTATTAACATGTAAAAGCAGAACTACCCGCTTTCTTCTTATTTTTAGGCTTTTATCATGGCCGAAGAATACGGGCCTGCTCACTCAACCTTTTTTGTCGTGGGGTAAGTCTTTTTGACATCATAATTCCTACTCTCTCTTTGAAAACATCCTCAAACTTTTTATCAGCTTGGCAAACTACTAGATAAACGTTTTCGTATTTTATATGTATTTTCAATAATAATTAATAATTTGCTTAGAGGATTACGAAAGTAGATCAGTAATTGCTATAGAAGTGCAGTGCATTAAAGTAAATCTTCATATTTTATTTGCGTTATATGCCCAAGTCTGTTGCTGAAGAAAAGTGAAGAATGACAGCGTCATTGTCGTTTGAACAGTTACAAAATAAATGTTATGTATTAAAATAGGAAACCACGAGAACTATTATTCAAGCTACAATCTGATGACGTAAGGGTAGCAAAATATTGCAGGTATCTGCCGGGAGTAAGCAGGCTATAGACTTTAACAGTCTTGCCGCGTTGTTGACTTGCAACTGTCAGATACCACCTACTCCTTCAATAAACGTTCGGAAGCCAGACTATATCTACACGGAACAGAAACATCGCAAAATTACAAACTCGACTCAAATCATAAAGGTTTGATTTGAGTTGAGTTTGTGATTTCGGAAAGGATTTGTCAACTTTTCTTTTATGTTTCTATAGGACACATCTACATTCAAATCTAATGTTACATAAGCACATATTTTAATTGTATGAGGTTCCATACATTAATTACCTTATCGCGGACTGTACAAAATTAATTTGAATGTAATTATTCAATTTCTAACTGAATATAAATAGAGAAGATTAAGTTAGGGGAGATGTTATCTAAACGCTATGTATCTTGATGTAGAAAAATGTATTACATTAGTATTTGGGGGCTACGCGACATTTTTAAGTGATCCCAACATGATTAATTTGAAACATTTGTTTAGTTTTGTTTATAAACTTCTCGTGTTAATTTATTGTTTTTACTTTACTTGTAAAGTGAAATCCTGCCCTATTTTTGAAGTGAATACCTTCTTTTGCGGCGTTGAGCATTTTTATTGGGATGGGTATTAAATTGTCAAACTCGCGTCAGGACACGTGACCTGATTGAAAATACGTAAGACGGAGGGAGAGTGGGAGAGGAAGTAATATAATAATAATAAATAATTGGAATAGTTCTGCAGTGATATTTTTTTATGTAATAAATAAATATTGTATTTAACCACATAAATGCTATACTTTTACACTGATAAATAAAGCAATTCGTGCGAAATTATTCCCTAACCATTCCAAAGATGGTAAATAGCGCTCCGGCCTACCTACTAAAACCAACGGCGATCCTCGACTGCCCGCATCCATGTCGATTTTTTCGTTCTATGTAACAAAACCGTCACAAATACCCACTTAATGTATTTTTTTTATTGTTTTTTTTTTATCTCAGCCTAATTTCTTTTTGTGGAATAGACCTAGGGCTAGCCTACTTCCAGTGTCGCTGTGGCGTGCTCTTTTTGGGACACCCTGTATATTTACACAATGTTTATAAGAATTTATATTTATTACTCATAGCCATTAATATAAAATTCTTTAAAAAAATACAAAATTTCACGTCGGAACATAATATTTGAACAAATGAGTTTCCTTGGAGCCGTTTGGAAGAATAATTTGTCCATAACTCAGGATAGGCGATTAAGAGCTACCAATCATAAGTATTAAAGTGCAAACTGAATCAGCAAATTTAATTTACCGAAGGCTCTCGAATTGGGGATATAAAGAATTTCTAGATAAGAGATTAGTAAATTAAGTAGGAATTAAGTTAGCAACAGCACAGGAGTAGAGAGTAATACAGAGCGAAACCTTCTAAGAACAGCGCCACGGTAGGTACACTACTACAAGCACGGTGCGCGTGTGTGCTGGCCACTGGCGGCTCGTCACGTACGGAACGAAACCGGTTTATACTGGTTCGGCCAGTGCTTTAACAAAGGGCTACCTCACCGCACGCTGCGCTTCGCGTCGTGCGTGTTTGTTTAAAATTGAAATTTGAATAAATTAGAAAGAGTGTCAATATGGTTTATTGCATGAACAGCAATCGAAAAAATAAAAACACATCTTTTTTAATTATTCCAAAGACCAATGAAGACTTTTTTAAATGACGTGATTAGTTAATGACTAAAAGTATTTCTCAAATTATTAAATGACAAATAGATGTAAACAAACTTTTGTGTATTTAATTTAATCCTCCTGTGCCAACCCTATAAGAATAGGTAACAATTTTGCTCACTCTTTAGAAGGTTTCCCTCTGTATTACTCTGTGGCAACAGTACCTATTTGGATTCGGCTGCCCGGATTATTAATCCACCATTATTGTGATAGAAACAGACAGTTATCGCTTCCTTTACTTATTGGGAACTATTTAAACGAGTCTGGATCTTACCTGTATGTAAGAAAAGTGGCAGAATGTTCGTAGCTTTGACGTATTAATATTATACTACTACTCAGCCTATACGTATATAAACCCACTGCTACATGGTTTCACCAGCCCATTCCATCCTCAGGGTGTTGTAAGAGCCGACAAAATGAAATGACGATACCGTAGCCACAAGACCTATTCAGCTTGATAATAATTACCCTCCATATAATTGGTTGTATTCAGCAGTGGGTCATGTATGGCCTAAGTAGTAGTAACATTGTACAGTCATATCCAGTAATTGTTTGAATTCGTTGATCGTCTATTTGATATTCTGCAGACAAAGTGTACAAAATTAAATTGGAATCCAAGTCAACACGAGCCGGCTCCTAGTCCGTAATTTCAGTTTACATTCTTAATAACTGGTACACTTTCCTAAAAAAACTTTCCTTTCCTTTTTATTTTTTTATTTTTATTTTAAATGCTTTATGTAACGTGGTACATAGGCGGACTTAATGCCATTAGGCATTATCTACCAGTCAACCTTTGGGTGATGCAGAGAGGTAGTAGACGGTAGATGCACACAACCGCAAGTGAAAGAATGATAGAAGCAGTTCAGCCAGTTAAGAGAAAAAAAAAAAAAAAACATAGTAACCTAAAATAGTACACATATAAATACATAATAATATTTACAATACACTAATACATACGTGTATATATACATATAAATATACTAATACATACATTATAATCACATACATACATACAACACAACCTACAAATTGAGTAAAACGTAGTCAGTTTTCATAAATCTTCAGAGAGCTTCTGGAGGTACAGCTTTCGCAGCTTAGTTTTGAAGCTGAGACGGTTATCAGCTAGCCGTATTTCGGATGGAATAGCATTCCATAAGAGGATGGATTGCACGAAAAATGTACGATGTACAAATTCAGACCTGTGGGATGGACAGTTGAGGAGACGGTTATGGGAAGATCTTAGATGTATGGGATGGTTGGAACAGAGATAGTTAAAACGGGAGGTCAAATATGAAGGAGAGTGGGGTGAGCAGAGAATTGAAAACAACGTTGTGAGCGCACGAATTTCTCGTCGCTGCCGTATTGGGAGCCAATTCAAAAGCAGACGATATTTTGACACATGATCATACTTACGAAGGTTGAAGACGAATCGAATGCAATTGTTAAGAAGGCGGTCGAGTTTGTTTAGAAGATCAGCATTCAGGTCATAGTAACACACATCACCATAGTCGATGATAGGAAGAATCAGGCTCTGTACAAGCAGCAGTTTGGTATTCGAGGGGAGGAAATTTTTCAGACGGTAAAGTGAGCGCAGTGATCCAGTAACTTTTTTACTTACCGCAGCAACCTGCGTATGCCAGTTGAGGGTGTTATCCATTTGTAAGCCCAGGTTTTTAACACTGTTGGTAAACGGAATAACGACATTGTTATACATAACGGGTGGTAGGATGACACTATCTTTTTTTTTTTGTCTTTCCTCTAAACGATTAGTATCTAAAAATAAAAAAATACGTGGAAAAGATGCAGAATAAAACCAGGTTTACATTAATTTTTCTTTAGGCATCTACAGTTTCGAGTTGGTATCAGCTCAAACCTAAGCATCTAATATCATACTAGCGGCCCGTCCCGGCTTCGCACTGGTGGACAGGGATTTTTTACTTTTTTCTTGCAATAAAATAGCCAAATTAATCTGTAATAATATGAACCAAACAAAATTGCAAACCAAATTGAATAAATACATTATTGATTTGATTTCATTTTGACTATTTCTGTGTAATAAATGTCTCTTATATTTATTATATTCTATACTTATATTTATAGGCTGTGGATCACGGGTCCGCGGTTCAATTTCGGGGTCGGACAAGTATCTGTGTTTACAACTTGCTCTTAACTACAAAAAAGAAAAAAAAAACTATTTAGTGATATCTTAGGTATTTCACGATCTTTACAAAAATTTCTTGACGGATCGGGTCAAGCAGCAAAAATCTATATTCTAGATTAAAAAAAACACAAACAACCATCTGATAGTTTCAATATTTAAATGTGGTGTTTGCTCTTCAATATAAATGAATTCTCAACCAATTTTGTGTTACACACTTAAGCATATAACATATCTAATAATAATGTACTAACAAACAATTAATTCTCAAAATCCATGCGTCATATGATACCGAAGCATAAATCTCGACTAAATGAAATATGACACCGAGGTAGGTAATCTCTCATCTTAACGCCTGCTTCGGTACACAGTCGTATAATACGTGTGCACATAGCTTATTAGCAGTATGTCAACTTTAAACATGTTTTAGTTTGACTTAGAATTAAACCGACTAGTTATTTTAATTATTCCGCCTGGTAAGCTGCTTTGAGTTTTGAGTGTGGTGACGGATTGAGAATACCTAGTGTCACCACTCCATTTCATCTTGGGGGTGTCGTGAGAGTCGACAATAGAAAATGACAAGGCCGAACCTAGCCGCAAGAGAAGGAAAACTTGGAAACCCTGTGCCAACCATTCTGGCCAGCGTGGCACTGTAGGCTATAGCGGGATGCCCGACTTAGCAGTGGGTTATGTATGGGCAGAGTAGTACTAATATGTTGTTTTACATATTTCAAATATATACAGGAAAGCATGACGCTCGCAGCAAAATTCCCAATTGTATATCAAGGAGTGAGTATCAGACGAAAATAAGTTTTTTTTATTCGCGTGTTGGTTGGGCTTCTTTCGGAACCAATAAGAACAGTATGTTAAAAACCAATTATTCAGTAAAAGATATTGAGTTTCTTCGGACAAGTATTATATATATCCTGGTGGTCAATTCAAAAATGTATTCCATTTCACAATTGTAAACGCTAGAAATATATGAAACAATAAATTATTATTCTGTTTTTATGATAAGTTCAAACTAAAAAGGAAATTACGTGGGTTATTTATAACGTTGATCATCAACATTCGTCACTTTTCCCGCACTTGGTTACCACCTAGCGTCTTCACACACTCCTATCGGTCGTCTTAACTATATTCACACAATCCATGCACCACTTTCGGTCTCGCACAACCATTGCGTCCACCCACATAAACTAATAAACTAGCACTGCTTCAAAAAAAAATTATTTTATGAGCTACAGAGATGAGGAGATTTAAGAGGTTCCTTTTTTAAAATTATAGGAATTGTAGATCAATAAAGGAATTATAGATCACCTGACACACCCAGACAGCGTTGAGTTTTAAGTAGAATTATAAATTTGCATTTAAATGAAGAATTTGTTAATTTAAAAAGAAAATCACTTTGTCCGACTAGTTTATTTCAGTGGAAGTACTTATTTTCAAGGTTGGCGGAGTAAACTTACTGTTTAGCCAGCTTAAACTGTTACTGTGTGATCGGCGACCTATCCATGCAATGTGACATTATCAGGTCCGAAATGCCACCGTGATGATTGAATGAACAATCATGCATTATCTTAAAATCATACTCAGTTACAAATGAGTAGGCTCCATGTAACTGGAGGAGGTCCGACTCAGCAGTGAGTCATCTTTAAGCTGAGTATAAGTAGTCGTAAATTTAAAAACAGATTTTTGTTGTGTCATTCCTGAAGTTATTATTCTTCTTAAAGTGCTTATTCATTATCAAGGTTGGTCATCATTTCTAAAAATATCGTTCTATCCTTAGTCATCTGGATTGTATTGCTGAAATTGCAGTCTACTTCCTGATGTTTCATAATCAGAACCATGATTTTTTGTGCGCCCACTCATCGATTGAAAATTATTAACTGAAGCAGATGCTTTCGTATTTTAACACGAGGCTGTGTCCACAGTAGGCAAACAGTTTGCAGCCGACTGAGTGAGCCGCAAATTTGTGGCGAACTGAAATTTGAGTTAGCAGCAAACACAGATCGATTTTTATTTGTCGCAACTGGTTTTGCTGGGAGTCGGCCACTAACTGCGTAAAGTGAGCGCAAAACTAGCAAACTCTGGACACTCCATTTCAAATATATGGAAGGTACTAAACCGATACTGAGTCGACTGCAAACTGTTTGCCTACTGTAGACACAGCCTAAATGTTAATATCCAGATTTTTAACACGTTGGAGAACGTTATCATTGACCGCAACCACTGCAAAGCATTCGAAACGTCGAGAATTAACTAATGCATACGATAAATACATATTTTTTTTATTAATTTCAATATTAAATGTCATACTTATTTACAACCCGCCGCGAAAACACGGAATATATAGGTCAGAAATTTATTGCTTGATAATAACACAAAGCAGTTCTTATTAGTGCAGCTTTACCTGAAGAAGATTGAATGCAACTCCGCTAAAACTTTGCTTGCTTTTCAAAACCAACACATTTAGGGTTGTCTCTGCATAAAACTTATTATTTGCCATTTACCATCGTTACGGAAGGCTGCTCTCCAAAGTAGAGCCGGTAAGAAACTTTAGAGTACCTTTTTTAAATCGCCATATTTACATACCAAGACGGATAATATAGATTAGTAATAGTAAACATATTTGAACCACCAAAGGCATCGTCTGTCTGGTGACAGATTTAGAATACATAGTGTCACCACCCTATTCCATGAGAGTGTCGTAAGAGCCGACAAAAGGAAATGACAAGGCTGTAAACCTAGCTGCAAGAGAAGGAAAACTCGACGCGAATGTTACCCTTCATGTATTGGGAAGAGGCCTGTCTCAGCAGTGGGTCATTAATGGTAGTAGTAATGGCACTAAACAAGCACTATTCTAGCCCGTCAACGATCCGTCACACGTCCCCACCATTCAGATCTCGCACAGCCCTAACCAAGCAATCTATTATTGCGAACACTCCCAACTAATTTGCTGCATTCAAAGCGGAAGTTCAAAATCTCGTAGGCGTTTCTGTCGAAGTTTAGTCTAGTCTAGATATAGGCAAAGACTTGGCCTTAACATCGGGCTTTGAAAGCTTCCAGCGTATTTAGTTACAGTATTAAACTTGTAATTGTTAGGTAAGGTTATGCTGCCGATCTCATTAGATCCATGGTCCGGACTGAGAGAGCATGGAGAGAGACTGCCTTGTTTTGTGAAGCCGTCGTGACGGCTAAGGAAGAGGCTGAACGGGAGGAAGGATCAGACAGGCCCGCCTCGGAGCATGGGGCTCCACTAAACGAGGCGGCCCCAAGCGCTCAGGGTAGCAGAGTATGCTCCCATAATGGTAGAGCGAAATTCGTGGCCCTGGTTCAGGTAGGCGAGGATCGCTGTCGGTTTTAGTGGGTAGGTTGTGCCGCAAAATAGCATCTCCATGCGCCCCGGAGTCCCACATAACCCGGCCAGACCCTGAATTGAGGATTTGCATGAG
Organism: Clostera curtula; assembly: GCA_905475355.2. Lineage (NCBI taxonomy): Eukaryota > Metazoa > Arthropoda > Insecta > Lepidoptera > Notodontidae > Clostera > Clostera curtula. The sequence goes on along the minus strand of FR997796.1, from coordinate 2,286,765 downwards.
ACTTCATGAGCATGAGGATATTCATGAGGATATCCGAAAAACAAAAAAGTTTTTCACACATCGTCCATAGAGAAGAATGCCATCTACGTACTTCGCCTTTTCATTGGGGTCAGCCATAGTTATTAAATAAGTAAGTTCGGAAATAATTGGCAAACTAGGAAAACTATAGAGTAACTAGTAGGTTTCTAAAACATGAACACTGGTTGAATTATTTTTTTCAAAGTTTATGACCCACTACTGAATCCCTCCAATTGCATGAAGGGAAATTGGCCTGCTTTCACACGCTGGCCAGACGGGTTGGCAAAGGGCAAGGAATAAATCTGATCTATCTCTTGGGTTCCGTGTGGTGACAGATTTAGAATACATATTGTCACCACCCCATTCCACCCTGAGGGTGTCGTAAGACCCGACGAAAGGTAATGAAAGGCCGAAGAGTTATCAGCAACAAAAGGGAAACTTGAAACGAAAGCCTGTGTCAGCCCGTCTGGCCAGCATGGCACAGTAGGTTAATTACCCTCCATGTAATTGGAGGAGGCCCAACTCAGTAGTGGGTAGAAGTAGTAGGCTCTAGGTATCCATTAAGCTCATACGCCACATGGGCAAAGCCGTGAGCAGAACGGAGTTCAAAATGTGGGTGAAACATTCTTAAAGTTAAAGGGCACAGGCACATTTGCGCCCTCTAGCGGTTATCCGCAACGGCTAAGCAAACAGACAAGCTGTAATCATGGTGTACGCGGCTTGGGAGTAAATCATCGCTTCGGGATCGAACAATACCGACACAGTGTGCATTAGTGATTGTAAAGGTGTGCTTACATGAGTATTATTTGGGACGTAAACATTTTCCTTTTAATGTCCTTACGAAATGATAAGTTCTTGAATTGATGATTCAGTTATTTTCGATCTTAATCCGTAAAAACCTTCTAAACTCGCTAGTCCGATAGGAATTAAGCTGCTGAAAATGTTACTTAATAAAGATCTGATTTCTGAAAACTCCAAATAATAATCACTACATAGTATAAAACAAAGTCGCTGTCGTCTGTCCGTCCCTATGTATGCTTAAATCTTTAAAACTACGCAAGTGATTTTGAAGCGGTTTTTTAATAGATAAAGTGATTCAAGAGGTAGGTTTATATGTATAATACATGCATAATTGCACACGTGTGAAGTCGGGGCGGGTCGCTAGTTGTCAATAATTTAATTTAGATCGATGCACCTCGACCCTTTAAACATATAGTTATGGGATATTGAAAAAAACTGTAGAAAAGACACATAAAATTAAATGTTATCACACAAGTATGTGAATCTTCAAAGCAAACGATAACATTTCCACCAATCCGGTGTCAATGCGTAATGCATTAATAATATTGTCAATGTGTAATACCAACGAAAATATCATTTAGAAAAGAATTAAGAAAAGATTAATCAAAAAGACGGAAGGCTCAAGAAGTATAATATTTATAAACCAAAATAGTTAAATTGAAGACTTTGTAAAACTTCACCAAATATTATTTTCAACGAAACAAACACGCTTAAACCCATTTTTAATGGTTACATATTCGAATACAATAAGAATACAGCGTTTTTTATTGCGTAAGTTATTTCAAAATGACACTCAAAAGCACCTTTATTTACGCAGGTTTTACCACAAAACTCTTATAAAACGTCATATTTAAAATTACCATTATCATCTTACGGCCTCTGTTCCACACTAGGTGGTAGTCTCCATACACACCAATCAGTCATACTGTATCAAAAGTATTTGTCTCATTCCATATTTGTGATAAGAAAAATAAAAGACTGTAAACATGCTGTAAACCTACATTCAATTGTTATCTAATTCAATTCTAATTCATAATAAACGCACATAATATACAACCCTCCTTGCAGTGACCCAAATATCTACATTTCTTCATAGTAAAACTTTCTTAGGAATAAATGTCAGTGCCAACTATAGCGGTGCATACCTGTGTTTATACACCAAGCAGTGAATACCGTCCGCCAATGGGAGCGGAAAGTAGCAGGCCAGAGGTGCGCAACAATTAAGTCGATGGCCAAGTCATGAGAGTGAAGCGATAAAAATATACTTGATTTATAGCTTTCTCTTTTATGAAATTCTAGAGTAACCGCGTTTAGGGCACCCGAGGGTGACATCCGACAGCGTTTTTCAGATTGACCTTTCTAAGCCACCGATCTCACTTCTCTCAGCTACTCACAGCGTTGTCTATTTACCTTGAATAATATATATTATAATTGACTTAGTATGCAATTTAAAAATAAAACTTCTCCTCACTCGTGGTTAAATTTCACATATTATACGTAAAATATAGGCAAATTTAACATACTATACGCAATATAACACAGAAAAAAGCACAACCTTTTCTATGTTTATCTATGTCGTAGTATTGACAAACATGTCATGGCATACATTTCGTCTCAAGAGTGAATCACTACATAGTTTAAAACAAAGTCGCTGTGTCGTCTGTCCGTCCCTATCCGTATGCTTAAATCTTTATAACTACGCAACGGATTTTGAACCGGTTTTTTTTAATAGATAGAGTGATTCAAGGGAAAGCTTTTTATGTATAAAATACATCCATAATATTGTAGAGAAACACTGATAAATTTAGAGGTTCATCATTGCACCCATGCGACGGGTCGCTAGTTTGAAATAAACTATTTTCAATCATCTAAGTCAATATCTTTATAGTTCAATGTACACGTTTTAATAATTATATTTAATAGAGTTGATTATATTTTCAGGTAAATGCTTGTTATTTTTTAGATGTAGGGATATAATTGTGACATTGTAAAATGGAAAAATTATATTAGCACATTTCTTATATTTTTAGTAGAAATACAATATTGTCGTACTTCCTATAATCACTACATAGTATAAAACAAAGTCGCTGTCGTCTGTCCGTCCCTATGTATGCTTAAATCTTTAAAACTACGCAACGGATTTTGAAGCAGTTTTTTTTAATAGATAGAGTTATTCGAGAGGAAGGTTTATAGGTAGAATACATGCACCCGCGCGAGGCCGGGCCGGGTCGCTAGTTATTTATAATCCGGTATCGCAGTGATTCGTCTAAAAACATGATTGCAGAAAGAATTTAAAATGCTCGTAACTTGTACCACACATTAAAGTAGCCTCCGGAGGGCAAGATAACCATTTAGCAGTTGCAAGGCCCCGTAGACTAGCCATTGTTTGCAGCTAAAATAATAATGCGAAAAGCATCAGCTTATGATATGCCCCGGGCCCACGGCGCGGATAGTGGAATGTATTGTACGTACATTTTATAATGATGACTTTAGTGTTATATTGTTTTGATGTGTAAACCTTTTACACAAGCAAAGGTTTATTTAGGATGCAATCATTATTTTGCTAACAATTAAATAAATAAATAAATATCCTTGGATATTTCACACAACGCCATCTCGTCCCAAGCTAAGCAACTTAATGCTTGTGTTATGGTAACGAGATGGATGATAAACTACTTATATAATTTTTTTTTTATAAATACATACATGTTTTAGATAGAAATGACACCCAGACTCCGAGCCAGTGCCTCTGGTTTAGACAAAGACACTTGCCCGACCCCGGAATCGAACCCGGGACCCGTTGATCCAAAGGCGGCACATCTAACCACTAGACCATCATCTAAAATACTGTATAAGTCATGTATAGCCTAAGTGGTGACGGATTAAAAATACATGGTGTCACTATCCCATTCCATCCTGAGAATGTCGTAAGGGCCGTAACAGAAGAAAACAAGGCCGAAAACCTAGCTGCATGAGAATGAAAAAACTGTGCCAATTCGTCACCTCATGCCAACCCGCCTGGCCAGCGTGGCACAGAAGGCTAATTACCCTCCATGTAGTTGGAGGAAGTCTGTCTCAGCAGCGTGTCTTTTACGTGCTGAGAGGTTATAAATGTGATGTTGGAGAACCTGCTGGAGAAAGTGCAATCTTGTGCCAGTATTTTCCATTAGCAACTTCTATTTGAACTCATTTTATTTGACTTGATTGATCCACGTGGTGATGGATTAAGAATACATTGTGCCACCACCCCATTCTATACTGAGGATGGGCAAAAGGAAATGACTAGGCCGATAAGCTAGCCGCAACAGAAGGAAAACTTGGTACGAAAACGATTGAACAGCGGGTCATCTATGGGTTGAGTAGCATATCTTGTTTTTGTGAAGACTTCTGAAAGTTTAAAGGTACGACGAAAAATCAAGCTTTGGTCAAAAGAAGAAAGTAGTGAAATTAGAAACTTGCATAAATTCTGTCAATTTATAGATTTCCAAACTACGGGGTCCAACTTTCGCCGCATTCACAGGCCAAGCATAATTCTACCGTAAGCCACAGCAACAATCTAAGTCCATAATTCTATCCGAAACTTGTTCAATTGTCCCAAACTTCCCCTATCGCTGCTCGCTGTGAATCGAATACGACACTAGTATTCCAATTATTGCAACTATTCGATTATAATTGGACTTGATTCATTCGTTTATTTTTACTGTATTGTATCTCAGTTGGCACAGGGTCTCATATCGCTCTCTGCAATGGGAGCCTCTCTGCAATGGGAGTGAATCCCATGGCCCTGGCTTGCGCAGTCAAGGATCGCCGTCGGTTTTAAGTGGGTAGGGCGGGGCGCAATTTACCATCTCTACGTGCCCCGGAGTCCCACATATCCCGGCCATTTCCCAACGGCCGACGGATCTCAGACGAGAAAAAAAAAATTCATATCGAGTTTTCCTTCTCTGTTATGGTAACAGGCCCGTCTCAGCTGTGGATCATCTATGGGTAGTAGTAGTAAAGAAAAGAAAGAAAAAACTTTTATTAGACACACACACGTACAGTCAGTAATAAACAATTTAGGTAACAATTATAGCGTCTAAAAGGCAGGAGCTCAGCATACACTACAGGTTTCTGCAGCACTGATTTTAGTAGATTATTTTCTCATGAATGACCAACACTGAGACGGGCCTCTTGAAAATTCATGTAGCGAAATTAACCTACTGTCCCACGCTGGTAAGACGGGTTGGCATAGGGTTTTTTTACGCCCGCCCGCTTCTACAAGCGGGCCAAGGCCCCATCAGGGTCGCGGAGCATGCTCCCCAATGGGGAATGAAACCCGTGGCCCTGTTTTGGGCAGTTGAGGGACACCGTTGGTTTAAGTGGGTAGGTTGGGGCGCAACTACAATCTTTCCGCGCCCCGGAGTCCCACATAACCCGGCTGGCGTTCAGCGGTCGGGTGTCCATGAGGATTTCCAACGTAAATAAAAAGGTCTTTTTTTAAAACCAATCCTCTGCACTAGTTATAACCTGTATCGCGGGGGCAGTTTACAATTCAACGAATACAAATGACACCCAGACTCAAAGCAAATGCCTCTGGTTTACACAAAGTCACTTGCCTGGCCCCGGAAGCGAACCCGGGACCCGCTGATCCAAAGGCGGCGCATCTAACCCCGCGGTTTGTATCAAGTTTTCCTTCTCTTGCAGCTGCCGTCTTATCACACTCTCATGAAAGTATGGGTTGTGACATTGTGTATTCTAAAACCGTCACCATACGGACTTTGACGAGGTATTCCTTCTTACTTCACAGCCCATAACTGACCCACTGTTGAGTCGGGCCTCCTCCAACTATATGGAGGGTAATTAGCCTACTATGCCATGCTGGCCAGACGGGTTGGCACAGGGTTTCTTGTCAAGTTTGCCTTCTCTTGCGGCCAGGTTTTTGGCCTTATCATTTTTGTCGGCTCTTACGACACCCTCAAGACGAAATGGGTTGGTGACACTCTGTTTTCTAAATCCGTCACCACACGGAATTTTCCTGATTAGCGTAAAATGACTTTTACACACAGAAAATAAGCATTGCAATGATGATACAACCTTCAACCAAATTTATAGGTAGCACAAGCATTTCAGATACGTGACTGAGTGACAAGGCATTGACTGGCTTTAGAGGAACTGGTTGGAGACGGGTCTAGACCATTAACGTCAGCCTGAATTTACTAACCCTTGCGTACTAGACATCGAGGGAATTCGTGTAATTATAGCAGACAGGCAGTTGTCTATCAGTTTGCCTAAGAGTATGATATACTAGTTGCGCCCTGCGGCTTTATCTGCGTGGTGATGGAAAATTCTGATAATAATGATAGAAAGTATTTTATTTCTTCGTCAGATGTTTTTCCTACTTACTTCTTGTCGTTATATTTTGTATAATTCACACTATATGTTTATAGATTATAGCCAATGTATTATTCTGATGCGTAAGCTATATTTTTATAAAGTTTCATCGAAATCCATCCAGTAGTTTTTACGTGAATGAGTAACAAACATACATCCATTCTTAGAAACTTTCGCGTTTTTAATATTAGTAGGATTTAGCCGGATTTAGAGGATTTAGAAAACTGGGCCTTTAGGAACATGATTTACCGATCGTCCTTTTGGATACGTCATGAATGACAGACGTGTAAATTGATTGTAGGTCAGATTGGCGCCCCTCCTGTTAGCGGAGGGGCGGCCCACAAAGTCGCGGAACATGTTCCCCAATTGGGACAACAGCGCAACCGTAAAGGGGACAGTGGAGGAATACCGTCGGTTTTAGTGGGTATTTCGGGGCGCTAATTACAATCTTCCCGGACCCTGGAGTACCCGTAACCGTAACCCGGTTAGAGCCCAACGACTGAGAACCCAGGAGGATTTCCAGCAAGAAATTGGTCATACAGACGCCAACCCCAATAAATTTGGAAATAATTTTACGATATTCTATTACATTCGTACAACGCATTACTTTTAAATTACGACAGAAAACTTAGCCGCAACGGTAAAAACGCTTGATGTAAAAATGTTATGAGTATGTAGACGTGTGACCATGTTGCCCATCTCATCTTAATGTACAATGATGTATTTTTTTTATTGGTGACTTGATTGCCTTGCGTGATGGAAAGCAACGCCGGGGGCTAAGATGGAGTATATCAGGCAATTCAAGAAAATGTCCTGTCGGGCACCGGCTCTCACATACACACGACGGAACTTAGATGTGAGGGTGGTAGCTAGCCGTCCGACCAAGCGTGCTGGGTTTTGTTGACTTTTACAACACGCGTCATTTCCCAGGGTCGCACCCTGGGAAATTTTGTTATTATTATTGTTAAAGCCTGAGTATTGGCTTTAAACTTTTAAAAATAATTAAAAATATTGGTTCAAATCAACAAAAATATATTTTTAAGATGACAACAAAAAATATGTTTTTCTCTACAATACCGTATGTTACAAATCACAATTACAAAAAGGTGAAACGTACAAAGAGGTTTGTATAATTACTTCTTTAAGTATTTAGTTCCTTGGTGCTCGAGTTATCATGCTCATTTTAACAGTCATAACAGTGGTGGCGTCGAAGAAGTTTGGCGGTCGTTCTTTTCCCTGCAATATGATTGAGGAGGGCGATGATGGCCACAACCGTCATGCTTGTGAACAGGAGCCGTTGCTGGGGGTCGGTTGGCTCGGAGATTAAAAGGTTACTATTATTGACCAGAAGTGGCTGATATTTGTCCCATTGCGACTATAGCCGTCTAAAATAGCAACTACAGAGTTTCTTGCTGACTCTTCTCTGCATTCGGAACTGCTGGTAAATAGATTAATTTTTTGACTGTGTCAAAACTATGACATGATATTTATTTGATTTTCATGTCCTTTATTTTCATATTGAACTACCCCTGACCGTGTGGTGACGGAAGACCCCCGACTAGGTGGACGGACGACCTTGTGAAGGTCGCTGGGAGTCGGTGGATGCGGTCTGCACGAGATCGTGCAGACCGCATCCACCGAAGATGTGGAAATCTATGGGGGAGGCCTATGTTCAGCAGTGGACTTCTGTGGCTGATAGATAGATACCTTTACGGCTTTATTGGCTATCTACGCCTCTCTCAGAGTAAAAGCGTTTGTTTGATGCTATGTATTCAAAGTGCTTTACAATATGGATGAAATATTTTTAGTACTAAACCGGTCCATTCAACAATATGCCATTTCATTCACAGTAAAACATCGAAAAGAATTCGCTAACATTGTACCGAAATTTTGCGAGGAGTTTTACAAAATTTCCAAACCTCCTGTTTGAGTCGGGTCACGTGCCAGTTGTACGTAAAAACGTGAAATATCGCCTCGGAAGGTACCTTGGTAGCACTTCAAGTGTTGGGGAAGTAGGTCGATTGGCCCAGCTCATATTCGTCTCACTTTAATGTTTTCTACATGAAATTATTAACATTATGCGAACATTTTACGGTGATCGCTACGTGAATTATACAGACACATATCTCCTTTCTGTGTGGTTAAGAATACATAGTATCTTCCCCCCATTCTATTATGAGAGGGTTGTAAGAGCCGACAACCGGCCAACAAGGAAAACTTGCTACGAAACACTTTTTTTTTTTACGTCGGAGATCCTCATGGATACCCGGCCGTTGGGGACTGGTCGGGCTATGTGGGACTCCGGGGCGCGTAGATATGGTGAATTGCGCCCCGACCTACCCACTGAAACCGACGGCGATCCTCGACTGCCCAAACCAAGGCCACGGGGTTCACTCACACTCCGTGACCCTGTCGGCCTTGGCCCGCCTCTTAGTGGAGCCCCATGCTCCGAGGCGGCCCCCTCCGATTATGAGGAGCGCCAAGCCGTCTGGCTACCGTGGCACTGTAGTGTAATTGCCCTTCAAGTAACTGGCGGAGTCCCAACTCACTGGGTCATCTAGTGGCAGTATATCACCTTTCTACCTATAAATAGATTACGGATGTATTCGTGTCTTTTAAAAAAAGTTATGACGACCTGCTACAGCCACAGTTAGACAAATTGGTTTAGTAGTTTCCTTTTCTTGCTTTTTTAATATTAGGGTTCCGAAATGATGATAAACTATATCACTTTGCATTGTATATCACCTAGGTACATCATCACTTCACTACATAGTATAAAATAAAGTCGCTGTCGTCTGTCCGTCCCTATGTATGCTTAAATCTTTAAAACTACGCAACGGTTTTTTTAATATATAGAGTGATTCAAGAGGAAGGTTTATATGTTTAGTACAAGCATAATATTGCAGAGAATCACTGATAAATTTAAATGTTCATCATTGCCCGTGCGGCTCCGGGGCGGGTCGCTAGTTTTTTTTATAAATGAGTCGACAATTTGTTAGTTTCTATTGTATCATATCACTTCACTATCACTACATATTATAAAACAAAGTCACTATCGTCTGTCCGTCCCTATGTATGCTTAAATCTTTAAAACTACGCAACGGATTTCGAACCGGTTTTTTTTAATAGATAGAGTGATTCAAGAGGAAGGTTTAACTATGTATAATACATACATAATTGCACCCGTGCGTAGCCAGGGCGGGTCGCTAGTACAAAATAAATGATTTGACTTTGACTTTTTGTATCACCAAATATCTGCAACCAATCAAAATCAAAATCAAAATGTTTTTTATTCGAATAAATTCTTGCGAATGCTTTCAAATAGTCAAAAGAAAAAAAAAAGTATTAAATTTAAGAGAAATATAAAAAAAAACTAATCATCTAGTTTTTACCACCGGTTCGGAACGCCATTCCACAGAGAAGAGCCGGCAAGAAACTCTGTGGTTGCTCTTTTAAATAAAAGGATTACAATGATGGTGGTACAAACAAGTCTTACAGATTTGTGAAAGCAATAACACGCATAATCATGTAGCCTATTAAAAATTTAAAATAAAAAATAGTGAAATTACACACAAATTACATGGTGCGTGCTGAAACTGCACTCACATACTGTTTACAAACTTCACTAATAAAATGGCTGAAAGATCAGAGCTAGACCATAACACAGCCGACGTTACTCCCATGCGTCATTATCTGATAGATAATCATTAACTTGATAGTACGCTTTTTTAATTAGACGGGACTTAATGTAACCTTTAAATTTCTCGAACGACCAATCCAAGACAGTTTCCGGTAATTTATTGAACAGGCGAATTCCGAGACCTACAAAAGAACCATGTGCTTTTTGTAGCCGGTGGAATGGTGTAACTAGCTTACGCCTATTTCTGGTCTGGATATTGGAGGACGAGACGTCACTATTTTTTTTAAAGCTATTATAATTTTGTTTAACAAAAATGAGATTTGAGAAAATGTACTGTGACGCTACAGTTAAAATGCCTATCTCTTTAAAGCGTTCTCTCAGCGATTCCCTAGGTCCTAAATTATAGATTGAACGTAACGCGCGCTTCTGTAGAACAAATATGTTTTGTATATCGGCAGCATTACCCCAGAGTAAGATCCCATACGACATAACGCTATGGAAGTAACCAAAGTAAACTAGTCTTGCCGTATCTTCGTCAGTGAGTCTCCTAACCTGTCTAACAGCATAGGCGGCTGAACTAAGCTTTCCCGTAAGAGTGGCAATGTGAGGCTTCCACTGCAGCTTACGATCTAGAGTGATGCCTAGAAACTTGGTTGAATCTACTATGTCTACTTGTTTATCATCCAAAACTAGTTTTGTATCTTTAATCTTGGTATTCGGTGTTACAAATCGAATACATTTAGTTTTCACAGAATTTAGTAGCAGATTGTTTGTTGTGAACCAGTATGATACCTGACTAAGCGCGCTATTCACGTCGTCGTAATTAACGTTTTTTCGGTCAACTTTAAATACAAGAGATGTATCATCAGCGAAAAGCACGATATCGCAGATGTCATTAATAAAAAATGCAAGGTCATTAATATATACAAGAAATAAGAAGGGACCAAGGATGGACCCTTGTGGCACGCCCATTGACACAGGCGATCCAGCAGACTTAACTCCGTTAATGTCGACGAACTGAATTCTATCACTCAGGTACGATGCTAATAAATTGAGAGCATTGTTTTTAACGCCATAGTGTTGAAGCTTTCTAATCAGGGTTTCGTGATGCACACAGTCGAAAGCTTTCGATAGGTCACAAAAAATACCTATAGCATCTTGCGCGTTCTCCCAAGCATCATAAATATGTTTTAAGAGCGCAGCACCTGCATTGGTCGTAGAACGACCTTTAGTAAAACCGTATTGCTCACTATGCAATAATTTATGTATATCGAAATGATGAAGTAATTGTTTTAGAATCAGTTTTTCAAAGATTTTACTTAGAACTGGCAGAATAGAAATTGGACGGTAATTGCCGGGCTCTTTTTTGTTGCCAGCTTTGAATAATGGTGTAATTTTACTAAGTTTCATCAAATTAGGAAAAGTACCCACGTCTATACATTCATTAAAAATAACTGTAAGGTACGGGGCAATCTCATAAATAATGCTTTTAATTGCTAGTGTTGACATACCCCACAAATCCCCAGTTTTCTTTGAATTAATGGTAGTAAAAGTATTGACAATATCTATGGCTGTAACGTGAGTGAAACTGAACATGTCTGAACACTCCTTAACATTTTTTCTGAGTAATTCTTCGGCAACGTCAGGAGAAGAATTCAACGAAGCAGTGATTTGAGTAGGTATAGAGGCAAAAAATTTATTAAAGGTTTGAGCCACTTCATAATTATTAATTATTAATTTGTCATTTACATTTAATTGGAACATGGAATCTTGTGGCTTTGATTTCCCAATTTCAGCATTAATAATATTCCAAGTTGTTTTTATTTTGTCCTCGGAATTTCTTATTTTACGGCTTATGTTTAAGGATTTAGCTGTATTGCAAACTTTCCTAAAAACTTTTGAGTAAGACCTAACATAATCGTGAAACACTGAATCAAAATTCATTTGTTTCATGGCATAAAGATTATACAATGTATTCCTACTCTTGTAAATGCCTGGTGTAGCCCAATCACAAAATTTAATTTTATTTCTTTTAGTAAAAGTTTTTAATTGAAATAAATCATCGTATTGCCTTTTAATAATATCAAATAAGTTCATAAATAAGCTATCTGGATCGCCACGTGCAAGAGCCATATCACCAGTCATCTTGGATATATTATGTTTGAATAGTTCTAATCTGCTACATGTGACTGGTCTAGTAGTAAACTTAAGGCATTCCACTGTTTTTTGGGAGGGTAGAACAATAAGTTGGCCGCAATGATCTGATGATAGGTCGTTTAGGATTGATTTATCGACCATATCGCAACTACAGAAAAAATTATCGAGGCATGAAAATGTAGTTGTAGTAATTCTAGTTGGTTCACAAAAGGCGTGAGTCAATCCGAATGATTTAAAGAGGCTAATAAATCGACAAGTTGACGCTGATTCAAGAAGCAAATCTATGTTAAAATCACCACAAATTATTATATCTTTACCACTATTTACTGTAATTCTTCCTAAGACTTCCTCCATTACCATTTCAAACTGGCTGTATATACCTGATGGAGGGCGGTAAACACAAATAATGATATACATATCAAGTTCTACACAAGATAACTCGATCGTGCGCTCTATTGAGAGCTGCACAATATCCTTGCGTTCTTTGCATTTTAAATTACTTGATACTAATATAAGAGACCCACCACGGATGGCGGATGATCTACAAAAAGCACTTACTACTTTGTGGCTCATGTTATTGCGCCCCAGCTCATAATCTCTCAACCAGTGTTCCGTAACACAAAATACCTGAACTTTGTGATAGTCCAGAAAAAGATCAATCTCTAACTGTTTGCTAGTCATGCCTTGTATATTTTGATGTACAATACGTAAGTGAGAGGGCATGACTGTTGTCTTATCTAGTTGTTTAAACAACTAGATGTGTCCGATGAACTGTGAATAACACAGTCTGTCAGTGTCCTATTACTAGAAGTATGTAAAAAAATTCCTCTGACATAGTCAACAGGGTGTAAATTGTAAGCTATCAACGTAGCCATTTGTCTCTTATCTCTAAGGGGCAGGTACATAGTATCCTTTGTCAACTTAAATCTAGATATAAATTTATTGCAGTCAAAAAATGATATCGCTTTGTCATGGCGATGAGTCAGATTATATATGAGCATATTTAAATTAAATATGTGTCTATTTTGATTAATTGTTAATGACTGCGAATAAGGAAGGGCGTTTATTATAAATTTACAGCCGTACATGGCATTGAGCTCCAATAATTTATCTATCATATTTAAAATCTGTAACCGTTTAACTGAAATGCTATTGCCAAATAAAATTATTACAGTTGTGTCTTTATTTAAGTCACGAGGCTGAATGTTATTCGTTAAAGTACCTAAGTCAATGCCAGGCGAACACATGTTACAAATAGGTAGATCATAATTTTCTTTCAAGAGTGAGCTAAAACCTTGACCTAATTTGTCTGAGTAAATAATAACTTTAGATGCGGCTGTACAGGGGCGCACATCTTGTTGTAATACAATACGGTCATCTAAGTTGCATAACTCACTACATGATGATGATGATGGTTCCGCATGATTATGAGAGATAACGCTGCATGTGTTTTCTGGGCACAATTGCTGCTGGGAATTGTCTGTCAATGATTGAAAACGCTCAACATTGTAAGAACTCATTTTCAAAAGCTCATTAGTGGCCAAAATATGATGTTTAATTTGAACTTGGGCATCCTCATATTTCTGGGCAATGCCGGCAAGCTCTTTTTGCAGATTAATTATGTCTACCTGTAAATTATAAGTATCCTTATCATATATATACTGTGATTTTACTAAATTATCTTTATATTGACGTAACTTAGATATTAATATAATCCTATTACTACCTAATGACTTTAGCATTTTTGTTTGCTTATTATATTTTAATAATTTCTTAGTTTTATTAATTAATCTATTAATTTTTACATACTTCTTAATCTTGTTCTTACTGGTCATTGTAACTAAATGGTCCTGTTCAGCCTGACATGTTACATTACATATTTTATTACAATCTGAATGTCCCAGTAATTCGTCATATAGGAACTGAGTTGTACTACTGTTCTGGCACTCCCTGGTGTGTTCAAAGCTCTCAATTGCCTTTTGAGCTTCATGCAATGAGTATTCCAGTTCAGCGATACGACTCAGAGCCTGTTCATGCATAGTGCTACAACTGTGGAAAGAATTGACAATGTCTTGAAGCTGGTCTCTCTGCTCCTGTACGGCCATGAGCTGAATATGAAGTTCAGTCAGCTCATTTTTCAGTCCAGAGTTCCTATTAATTACAATTTCAATTTCTTTTTCACTGTCATCTCGCTCTTTGATGAGCTGGTCACAAAGCTTGTTTTTAGACTTTAGTTCTTGGAGGGCTTCCTTCAGCTTGTTCTCCATATCCTTGGCAACCGCTTTGCGAGTCAGCGCCATATCCCACTTGTGGAGTGTAACTGAAAAATAACAGGAAAATATGTGAATAACAGATAGAATGTAAAGATAGATGGAAAAATAAATACAGCTAAATTAGGAAATGTATAAGAAATTATTAATAAATAGTTAACACTGAAAGTAACAAAGACAGTTGCTAAATTTCAGTTATTTTATTATTTAAACTTCCTTTTCTATTGGGGGTAGGTAAGTACACTGTTCGCGCACCACTCTAAAACGATTTATGATTAATAGATAAGCCAAAGCTATGTACCAAATTAGTTACAGATATAATGTGTAAGTAAAGTGTAGCAGTGTATTGATTGTATGAGGCTTATTATCATTTCGTCGTCGACTTTGCTTCCAACTTGTCAAGTAAAGGGAGACAAAACAAAGCCTAAATGTGTGGATAGACGATGCTCATAACACGTAGAATGAGCTATGAATAGTGTGAGATGCGTGTTAAAGTTTATTACAAACGAAATCATAAAAACAATACTCCCCAGGTTTCAAGGACAGCTGCTTGATTGTGCGGTATGCAGGTAACGGTCAGCTGGTCAGCGCAGGAACTCAAAACTAGTAATAGTCACTTAATAGTTGTTTAACAACACTTCATAACACTTGTATATGGAATAATCGAATTAATATATACTATTTCTCGAAGCAAATCACTGTTTACACTTGTTAAACAATTTAAAACAGAGAAAGTTTATGGAACAAATTTTTAGACGTCCATCGTCCCCTTACAATTAACAAACGCTATAAACCCACTCAATAAAATGTTTATTCAGCATATTTCCAGGCGCGTACTCGCTTTGGTAATCATCGTATTTAAATAACAATTTAAACCATTACATGGTTGAGGCGTAAATAGATGGACCGAATAATGCCTCAGCCGTAATGAAACCCAACCGTGATTCCCTTATTGGTGGGAACACGCCATTTCACACTGCAGCCCCATTACTTAAAATTTACAATTCAAGCCATTACGTGAAATTACTGATCATTATCTGGCTCCACGTATTCAATATACATTATACATTGCTGTATAATAATGTGCGTAATTCAGCGTCCCGATATTTAATCAGCAGTGTATTCAAAACAGGAGAGGTTTCAGTTTATTGAACGGCTGGTTCAAGCATTCATTGTATGCATATTCTGAAGGCGATGTTATCTTGAACTCCGTATTCGCCAGCGTTGCACGATCTGCGTTCAATAGTTTAGTTGCCAGTGCTAATAGGATTGTGAGGGGTCTACTCAGCTGGTCATTTTATTGTAATGATATCTGGAAAAGTTTGAATTCATTTCAGAATGTTGGGTTTAGATTTTAATAGTGATTTGAAAGCGACTGTTGTGTTAATCTAGGTACTACAATAAATCATAAATAATTTGACACTTTTAAAATTTAATTTGGCATTTCTTTGTACTGTATTGCTATATCAAGTTTTTTTTACAAGAAGAAGCTCCTGTGTTTCTGCAAACTGACTGATATGATAAAAATGTTGTAATATTTTACTAATTCTTGAGCAATTTAAATGTAGGTGTACACCCGAACTATACATTTCAAAATCAAACTTTAGAATTCGAAATGTCAATGGATACATCGTTTCCGCAATGTAGAACGAATGGTAGTGAATATTGAGAAATACTTAGTTATAATAAAATAGAGAAGCGTAAAGAAATAATACATTGTTAAAATTCGTTTGAAATGGGACAGTTTCAATATGACTGTAATTTAATTATGTGGTAGTAAATTGTAGCAAATGTGGTGTTCTATAATGAAAGGAATTTAAAAAAAACTACTAAAGATGTTCGCGAAAAGGCAAATGTGACGAAACAAAATGAATATCACAATTTATCTTCTCAGCCGCTTAATTCAATTCTCACGAAGCTGCCGCAAATCCTTAATATTCCTCGCCTAGTCGTAATGATCTCTCTAGATGACTTATCCATATTTTCCTGTGCCTCCTTAATATTTCACTGTCATGTACAATATCTGACACTGTCAGCTTTTCCTGCGTTAATATCTTCTACAAGATGATCTAAACCCTTGTTATCTTAGGTCAAAAGATTAATCGTTATACCCCCAACGACTGTTTCAAACAGTTTAAGGTTCCCAAAATGCCCTTGTATCATTTTCATTGAGTTAAAGAAATGAAACTTTCATTTCGCTATCTTGTTCTTTATTGTTGGGCAAAGATTATATTTCTCGAGTTTTGGAAGAAAGTTTGTGTTTCCTCCATTGCGAAATTAGCATTTCTCTTCAAATGTAAGTCGAGACGTAAAGTTTTTGGCATTACTTTTATGGTTTCATGACGCGTGGTATGTTATTTAGCTGTGAGTCTATCTGCGGCATTGTAGTTCCAAACTGATTATAATGCGTTTTTTTTATCTAGCTTTGGTAGTTCGTAGACATCAGCCGTTTCAGTCTTTTATAGACTCTTTTGTAGGTGTACTTTTTTCTGAATATTAGATTTGAACCATCTGGATGGCGTTCGAGCATGTGATAGTAAGTATATACCATCGCATAGAGGCATTTTAAATGGATACGTCACTTCCGCGTTGCTGAAATGATTGGTTTGAACTCATGAACGTATATTTCCGGTCCTATCTAGCCATAGTGATACAGTAGCCTTTTTCCTTCAGTCAATGTGAAGAAGTATCTAGATACACCTGTCATTTAAAATCCAAAATATAGTTTCAGTGTTTTAGGTACGTCGTTACACAGACAATAATGTAGTATCGTAAAGGCCATCAGAGACCATCTGATCTGATCTGAGGCCACTCTGGCAAATGTGTAAGACTAAGAAGATCTAACTGAAGCTCAGTAACATTTTTGTAACAAACCCAATAGCATGTATTTCCCGAACTTTCTGCCCAAACTCTGCAAAAACGTCGCAATTTTTATGATGCCGCTGGGCTTAGCCGCTTTGATATTAAAATGAAATAAAATTAATTTAAATGCTAATGTAGACTGGGATCAGCTGCTCCCGCAATGATATAGTGCACTCGCGGGATTTTGCCAGCATCCAAATGAAAGAGAAAGCTTGAAATATTCACTCTATAACCTTTATGACTGTTAGCAATTAGAACCTTACATCTTTCCGTTAAGGTCGATTTTAGGCTGAGTTTGAAGTGAAATGAATTTAGTAGAGTTTAGGTTTGTATGTAGGTTAAGGCATCTTGAAATTAAACACTTTTTAACGGATTTATCGCGTGTATATTACATTATTTAATTCCCGACGTTTCGAATGCTTTGCAGCAGTCGTGGTCGCGGGAGAGACTAGATGACAGTTGTCTTCAAAAGTACAAAGAAACAGTTAAAATCTACCGCCTATAATTTTGTTTTATTGATAACGTTCCCTGTGCACGCAGAAATCGCTCACGGTGTCCAGAGGTCTTGCAGATGAGTGTTTTGCTTGAGATTTGATCAATTTAATGACTGGATCCCAAGCAGGTGGTACTTGCCAACCATCCTCTCTATTGAAATTTGGATGTTTTTTAATCTCAATAGCCTCGCGGATCATTCTTGGAATGTAATGATTTTCCTTGGCAAGGATTTGAGGTCTATCAAAGTGGATGTAGTGGTTGGTCTTGTTGAATGTGTGCTCACAAACTGCAGACTTGGTCGAGCGTCTGTTTTTCATGTCAGCTATGTGTTCTTTTATGCGGATACCGACACTTCTCTTTGTTTGCCCAATGTATGATAATCCACACTCACAGTCAAGTTTATACACACCAGCATCTTGTAGGGGGATGTTAGACTTCACTGGTCTTAAAAGTTGGCTGATCTTCCTGTGTGGCTTGAAGTAAGTTTTTATTGAAGCACGTTTCAGAATATTTCCAACTTTATCAGTGATACCCTTGATGTATGGTAAGACAGCAGGTAGTCGCTCAACTGTAGGTGCTTTGGGCCGGCTTCTGTGATGCATACGTGGGAGTTTAAGGCTGTTGCTCCGCAGGACAGATTTGACATACAGAAGCTCCTCCTCCAGGTGGTTGCTATCACAGATGCCGCGTGCTCTCTGTAACAAAGATTTGCCTACGGTAGCTAACTGACATGGATGGTGGTGTGAATTGCCATTGAGATATTTGTCTGTATGGGTAGGTTTCCTATACACAGTATGGCCTAATGAATTGTCAGGATTCCTGGTAATTAATATGTCAAGAAAAGCCAATGAGTTACTACTCTCTGGTTCCATAGTGAACTGAATCTTACTATCAATGGAATTTAGATGGTTAAGAAAGGCAGATAATTGGTTTTGGGAAAGAATGGCAAAAGTATCATCTACATACCGTTTGAATATCTTCGGCATGGCCAAAGCAGTGGAGAGGGCTCTCTCCTCAAAGTCCTCCATATATATGTCTGCGACTACAGGGGATACTGGGGAGCCCATGGCTACGCCGTCGATTTGCATATAGAATTTACTTTCCCAATATAGATAGCCAGATGTGAGGCAATGTTCCAATAATTCTGCATATTCCAAAGGCAACTCATATTCATTTAGCTTCCTCTTAACAATTTCAATGCAGTCATGTAGTGGGAGATTTGTGAATAATGACTGTACATCAAAACTGACCATGATATCTTCATCAGTGAGGTGTAGGTCTTCAATCTGACTTATGAAGTGGTAGGAATGCTGCAGACTGCTGCAAAGCATTCGAAACGTCGGGAATTAAATAATGTAATATACACGCGATAAATCCGTTAAAAAGTGTTTAATTTCAATGTGTAATAATCGCGAAAACCTAAGAAATCATTAGGTTAAGGCATCGTCGAAGAATTGTGTTTTTTGTTCATCTTAAAAATCTCGAATAGCTTTGGCTTAAGCTAATCATTTAGGGAATGATGGTAATGTATTTAAAAATTAGCATCGACATGACAAGAGGCAGTAAGGAATGCAACCGATCTTGTAGGTTAAGCAATGTTCTCTGCTGGATTTTGGGTGTCACCTTCCGTGCTTTGGAGGGGACGTAAAGACATCGGTAACGGGAAAACTGACAACTATCCTAACCATATAATTACCGGTTGTTCCACTAGGAGGGAGGAAAATACAGAATGTTATCTATACATATATTATAAAGAGAAAAGATTTGTATGTAAGTATGTTTGAAACGAATTAGCTCAAAAAGTACTAGACCTATTTAAAAAAATCTTTTATAATTTCAATGCTACATTATCACTGATTAATAAAGGCAATTTTATTTTAATTGCAAGAAAATAAAAGGTCCTCCGGTGCGAAGACTGGAAGGGCCACTAGTCTCTCTTTATGGATACTGGTAGTTTGGCAAATCATTGAGAATACACATTGTCACTAACCCACGCTTTCTTGAGGGTGCCGTAAGACGCGACTAAAGGAATGCCTTATCACCGCTAACCCATACATGGCCCATTGCTGAGTCAGGCCTCCTCCAAATTCATGAAGGGTAATTAATAATAATTAGCCTAATGTCCCACGCTGGCATCACGGTTTCGCGCAGGGTATTAAGTTAGATAGATAGATAAACTCTTTATTGTACACAAGAGAAATAGACAGAACACAATAATATTCAACAATTTGTACAAGTGTTTTCCTGAGGGTGTATCAGATCCTAATACACCCTCAGGATGGAATGGGCTGGTGACACTACGTATTCTAAATCCGTCACCACTCCACAATAATAGTGCCTATGGTTTTTTAAAGTCGTGAGTTGTAGCCCCAAGACTGATAAGAGTATAGCTGAACGGGATACGGAAGGAATGGTAGACCACAGCCTTATATAGGCAAAGAGGCGATAAAATTATAATAAGGACACGCTGAGCCGCTGCGAGTGAGGATAAGATCTTGGGCAGCTAAGCGAGAATTCTGTAAGTGCAAAATATATTTAACATTAGGACTAGTATTGTCCGCGACCATTATGCTCGCATTTGCGTGTGTATTTATTTATCCGTGTGGTGACAGATTTAGAATACATAGTGTCACCAAATAAAACTGTCAATCCTAAATGTTCGTAATCTAGATACTAATACTACTAATATTCAGCAAATATATGACCCACTGTTGAGATGGGCCTCCTCTAGTTACATGGAGCGTAAAAAGCCTATTGTGGCTCGCTGACCAGACCGGTTGGCACAGGTCTTCTTAAGACCCCGCTCGCCTGTGCCGCTACCTTGCCGTGGTGAGGGGGCTTGTGTAATAAATAAATAATAAATAAATAAATATCCTTGGACATTTCACACAACGCCATCTCGTCCCAAGCTAAGCAACTTAATGCTTGTGTTATGGTAACGAGATGGATGATAAACTACTTATATACATTTTTTTGTAAATACATACATATTATAGATAGAAATGACACCCAGACTCCGAGCCAGTGCCTCTGGTTTAGACAAAGACACTGGCCCGACCCCGGAATCGAACCCGGGACCCGTTGATCCAAAGGCGGCACATCTGTGCCTTTATGATCCGATGAGTCAATACCTCCTCTTTCCACTTTCTGTCCTTTTTCATATGACGATTTCCTTCATTTGCAGCCTTGTCATTTCCTTTTGTCGGCTCCTACGACATCATCAAGATAGATTAGCGTGATGACTTCTACTACTACCACTAATCAGCCTTTAAATTAACCACTGTTGGGTCAGACCTCTTCCCATCACAGGCAGGGTAATTTACCTCCTGTACCGTGCTGGCCAGATGGGTTGGCACAGGGATTCCTTTTAACTCAAACTCAAATCATTTATTTCAATTGAACCTATTTACAGGTGTTTTTGAAAAGTCGAAAGTGAAGTTAGGAATTTAGGTGCTTCTAGTTGCTTGTTCCAAAACGTAGATCCTATGGAGAAGAACAAGCAAGAAACTCCATGGACACTCTTATTATAATATTTATTAAGATGTCCTTTTCTTGTTGCTAAGTTTTCGGTCTTGTCATTTCCTTTCCATATGTTGAATAGGGCGGTGAAACCATGTATTATAAATCCAAAATTTGGACTGCCTTGTTGGTCTAGAGGTTGGATGTGCCGCTTTCGGATCAAGGGTCCCCGGTTCGAATCCGGGGTCGGGCACGTGTCTTTGTGTAAACCAAAGGCACTTGGTTTGAGCCTGGGTGTCATTTGTATTCGTAAATTTGAAAAACTTTCCCTTCGATACAAAGAGCAGGGCTTTCGTTTATAAAAAAAAACTAGCGACCCGCCCCGGCTTCGCACGGGTATATGGATTATACATATAAACCTTCCTCTTGAATCACTCTATCTATTAAAAAAAACCCGCATCAAAACCCGTTGGGTAGTTTTAAAGATTTAAGTATACATAGGGACGGACAGACGACAGCGACTTTGTTTTATACTATGTAGTGATAGTGATAGTGACATATAAAACCAGATACGTACAGAGAAAGAAAAAGTAAACATTTGATTGCTCAGGAACAGTGTAAGAAACATGGTCCCCCAGTTTACTGAGGGCAAATAAAATAACTATAAAGACTTATGCAATCAGTTCTACCGACTTGGTTGCCGCGGAAAATATTCCCAAAATATACTGAATCAAGTCAAGTAGTAATCAAACATTTCATCTGAATATTTTACCGATGTTTCCTTCCGACAAGTATTGCTAAACATTTTGTTTACTAGGAAGCTCTATGAATAAATGATTAGTGTACAAATATTTGCTGCCAAAGAGTAAAAAATGGTATAGAACATGGAATTTATTAATAACTAGCTTTTGCGCGCGGCTTCGCCCGCGTGGGCTTCGAACCCGTGCTTATCTCTATGCATATTTTTTATGAACATAAAATCGGTTATTGTGACTGAACTATGATAGTTAGATATATGCTCTCCCGGACATTTTTGTAGATTTTTATAAGACCTACAAACCCGTAGTACATCATTTTGTTTTATTGTCAATAGTTTTTGCAGCGCACGCATAAATAGGTTTTCGGTTTTACACCTTGATTTACATAATCGCAATTTTCATACGGATCCCTAATTCTTTTGAAAATAAAATATAGCCTATAACCTTCCTCGATAAATGGACTATCTAACACTGAAAGATTTTTTGAAATCGGTTCAGTAGTTCCTGAGATTAGCGCGTTCAAACAAACAAACAAACTCTGCAGCTTTATATATTAGTATAGATATGTCCATGTGATGATGGATTTAGTTTAAATAGTGTCACCTCATATCATCCTGAGGGTGTCGTAAGAGCTGACAGAGCCGAAAACCTAGCTGTAGGAGAAGGAAACCTTCTATGTAATGGAAGGATACCCGATTCAGTAGTGGGTTATTTATGGGCCCAGTACTGGTAGTAGGGTAAGCTGGTGCCAACAATTGGGCAAAGGCGAGGAAGATATGCGCCATGCTTGTGAACAGGCTTGCAATGCTTGTGTTATGGTAACGAGATGGATGATAAACTACTTATATACATTTTTTTTTTGTAAATACATACACATTATAGATAGAAAACACCCAGACCCGGAACTAATACTTGTAGGTCGTACAAATAATATATAATAAATAAATAAATATCCTTGGACATTTCACATAACGTCATCTCGTCCCAAGCTAAGCAACTTAATGCTTGTGTAATGGTAACGAGATGGATGATAAACTACTTATATACGTTTTCTTTTTGTAAATACATACATATTATAGATAGAAATGACAGCCAGACTCCGAGCCAGTGCCTCTGGTTTAGACAAAGACACTCGTCCGACCCCGGAATCGAACCCGGGACCCGTTGATACAAAGGCGGCACATCTAACCACTAGACCAACGAGGCAATATTTCTTCCGTGCGGGAATCGAACCCGCGACATGCTGCGTAGCAGTCGATCGCTCAACCACTGCGCCAACCGTGTCGTCGTCAAAATATTGTGGATGTATTATACATAAAAACCTTCATCTTGAATCGCTCTATCTACTAATGGAAACCGCTTCAAAATCCGTTGCGTTGTTTTAAAGATTTAAGCATACATAGGGACGGACAGACGACAGCGACTTTGTTTTATACTAGGTAGTGATATCATACAAATAATCTTTACATACAAATAAATGAAATTGGAGTATCTTTATGTTATATTAAAATAAGCGAAGTTCATTTGGCCGTACACAGTACAAAACAAAAAACATTTCTTTATATTTGTATCAGTCTGTTGGTTTCGGCTAATCTCTTTTTTTTAAACGGATCCACTGCACTATGTGTAACCTGTATCACGGGGGCAGTTTACAAAGATGTTATTCACGAACACGAATGACACCGAGACTCAGAGCAAGTGCCTCTGGTTTAGAGAAAAACACTTGCCTAACCCCGGAATCTCTGAAATGGCTGTATCGATTTTGACGATACTGTACCTAGCAGATAGCTTTTCAACACGCTTTGCGGGAGCCCATAATAGAATCTTCCATTTGCACACTTAACAGTATTTCGGAACGGGCTCTACGTGGAAATACCTTTTTTATATACTACGCAGACGAAGTCGCGGGTAACAGCTAGTCAGATCTAAGTGTCACCCTCTCCCATTGTCCTCTATAGCCCTCCACGTCCCAGCATTCACACTGCCATAAATCTCAACGCAGGCTGCCAACACCCGGTCGCCCCGTCCAAACTTGAGCCGTATATTTGGCGGAGTTTAGCTGTTTTCCCTTTGATTATCCCGAACTATTTGTCAGAGAACTAATGACCTCAGTAAATAGATTCAGGGTTTTTTTTAAATTAAACAAGGTGTCAATTGAGTATCGTGTAGTGACGTATTCAGAATACATAATATCACCACCCCGTCCCATACTGAGGGTGTCATAAGAAACGCCAAAAGGAAATGACAAGGCTGAAAACTTAAGTGCAGGAGAAGGAAAACTTGACATGTAATCCTGTGCCAATCCGTCTGCTAAGCGTGGAATAGTAGCTTCCTCTATGTCACGGGAGGAGGTCCGACTCAACACTGGGTAATTTACGGGCTAAGTAGTAGAGTAGTAAATAAGGTGTACAGTTTATTAAGTTGTAGTTTGTCTGACAAAGCATTCGTTTGTTATTCAAGTTTTTTAACTAATTTTCTTTCAAATATAATAAGAGCTGTGTCTAATCTCTCCCGTGACTGCGACTACTGCAGAGCATCGATCGCATCAAGACGTCAGGAATAAAAAAATGTAAAATACAAGGAATAAGTCCGTTAAAATTTGTTTTTCAATTTGCAACAATCGCGAAAACCTAAGATTTCTAAATCACTATCACTACATAGAACAAAGTTACTATCGTCTGTCCGTCCCTATGTATGCTTAAATCTTTAAAACTACGCAACGGATTTTGAAGCGGTTTTTTTAATAGATAGAGTGATTCAGGAGGAAGGTTTATATAATTGCACCCGTGCGAAGCCGGGCGGGTCGCTAGTCTATTATATAATAAACTAGCTGCGCCCCGCGGTTTCACCCGCGCTTACTTATTGTTCAAACTTAAATTTGTTCAAACTTAAATCATATTAGTAAATTTATGCTAAAATAATTCTAAATTTGATAACAATGATTTATTATGAATTTTTAATTGGAGCACTGAGTTTCACATCACGACTGCTGGTAAATTTTCATTTAATTGCGTTCGCATATCAAATAATGATTTGATTAAATGTAGATTTTATATAGTTCAAAATACTTACATTATTTTAAAGTCTATACGTGACGATGGCACGTTGGCTTGCGTGCCTATATGATCCGTTGGGGCCATACCGGCCCAGGGTCACCCATGCCGAGCGGGCCCACGGGGAGACGCCAGGCGAAGAGCGGCACACGGAGTCGTGGTGGGTTTTGGCGCTGGGGTCTCCTCTGTCCTCAGAGTTCCCTCGGAAGCCTTAACCTGCCGCGACTAAGGGCGTGGTGATGCAGTGGAGGGCCAGGTGTTAAGGCCAGGGCTGCCACCACTAGCAGCGGTGGGGCGGTCAGGCAGGCGTGCCACGGCTGCCGCCGCCACTTCATCCGGCGCCTGACGGGAGCACGTGCAATGCCCCGCACGTGGGTTGGGGAGCGTCCAGAGCTCACCCTCAAAGCGTTGATTCAGTCTATTCATATTTCAGCCGTTTGCAATTTAGACTTTTAAGGGAGCTTTTGTAAGTATAAATTGAACAGTTCTTAGCAAGTCAAAAGATTTAGTCTTCAAAGAGGATTCTTATTAATGGATTGAAACGAGTTTTTATTGGTAACACTTACGGTTAATTAAAATGGATTGCGGCCGGGGATTTCTTTGCGTAGATTTAGTTTTTATTTTATTTTATGGACGTTTATGTGTAACCGTCAACCGGTAACGCCAAGTAACGGTGAACATTTGTATTTGTGTTCAATAGAAAATAAAACCATCAGACATCGTTTTATAATTTGTAACATTTTGTTTTTAATTTAAAACAAGCTTTATTTTACAACAGCAACGACAAAGACATAGTTAAGCATGATAAAGGTAACAATACACACATATACATGACACAGAATAATGGTTTTATTATTCCGTCAGTGTCAATCCTCATTGATAATAGTCCTTGTAATAGTTGAAAATATGTATGCGCATGCCCGAACTTCCGCCATGTTTTTCGGGCACTTTATGGGCTTTGACATAAAAATCCAATAAGTCATAATCATCATCATTTCAGCCAAAAGACGTCCACTGCTGGACATAGGCCTCGCCCAAGGATCTCCACAAAGGCCGGTCCTGGGCTGCCCGCATCCATTGCTTCCGGTGACCTTAAGGTCGTAGATCCGCCGGGTGGGAGGCCTACCAGCACTGCGCCTTCCGGAACGCAGTCGCCACTCGAGGACTTTTCTGCCCACTGCCACTTAAGTTTGGCAATCCGGTGGGCTATGTCGGTGACCCTGGTTTTCCTGCGTATCTCCTCATTCCTGATTTGATCTCGCAGGGCAACTCCGAAGTCATACTACGAAGTACTAAATAAGAATACTACTCCGCCCATAGATGACCCACTGCTGAGTTGGGCCTCCTCCCAATGCATTACGGGCAATTAGCCTACTGTGCTGCGCTGGCTAAACGGACTGCCACAGGGTTTTGTATCAAGTTTTCCTTCTCTTCCGTATAGATCCTTGGCGCTGTCATATCCCTTTGTCGGCGCTTGCTACACCCTCAGTATGGAATGGGGTGGTGACACTCTGTACTCAAAATCCGTCAAACGGAACAAGAATACAGAACCAGTTATTCTAAAAATCAGTTCTACAGGACACTGTTGTATGATGCTGAGATGCAACCATTTAGACACATACACACACAGTATACCTTGCCTTTCGTTTTATTCTCTTATGTTTTTTATTATTATTGTGTCTAATAAACATTTTCTTTATTTTTAAACTAGCGATCCGCCCCGGCTTCGCACGGTTGCAATTATGACACATAAACCTTCCTCTTGAATCACTCTATCTATTAAAAATAAACCGCTTCAAAATCCGTTGCGTAGTTTTGAAGATTTAAGCATATATATAGGGACGGACAGACGACAGCGACTTTGTTTTATAGTATGTAGTGATAGCAGGCTTTTGATTTACCACAGCTTGTGATCGTTAGTTAACTTCGTTTGTTCCGCATCATCGACACGAGAATAAAATACTATCTTCATAAGATTTTCCGGGGAAAATCTCCGCCCCATAAAATATCTAGGTCCATTTTCTTATCCATAGCGATAAACTACTCGTTGGGTGCTAGTAAGTAGGTCAAATGGAATCTGGGGGCATTATCGCAATTTACTGGATTATGTTACCAACCCCCATATTTATACTCCTTTTTTGCGATAGTGAGTAATAGTTTTTTAATAGAGGTATACTAGCTGACTCTGCAAACGTTGTTTTGACATGTAATTAAATAGGGGTTGATCGTAGGGGGATGAAAATGTAGGGTTGTAGGTATTTTTGTATGTTGTATCATAAAAAATAACGAAATAATATTATACAAAAAATAAAATTTTGGGGTTAACCACCCTTAACACTTAGAGGTGTAAAAATTAGTTATCAACCTATTCTCATACCTACTGAATATACAAAAGAGTATAAACACTAAAACTGTGACACAAGAATTTTATATATTAGATATACATGATGATTATATTGTATTTAGAATACACAGTGTCACCAACCTATAGTCTCTGTATAACAGCATTCCGAACCGGTGGAAGTTTCAGCATGAATGTGGGTGGACGCAAGGGTTGTGGGAAATCAAAAGAGATGGATGGATTGTAAGAATGAGGAAACGTGTACGAAGGGTGTGACTGTAGATATGACGACTGATTGGTGTGTATGGAGAGTACCGCCTATCGTGGGACTCTCCATAAGATGTGAATGGTAATCTATACTAATATATAAATCTATACTAATATATAAAGCTGCAGAGTTTGTTTGTTTTTTGTTTGAACGCGCTTATCTCAGGAACTACTGGTCCGATTTCAAAAATTATTTCAGTGTTAGATAGTCCATTTATCGAGGAAGGTTGTAGGCTTATTTTCAAAAGAATTAGAGATCCGTATGAAAAATGCGATTTTGTAAACCAAGGTGTAAAACCTATTTATGCGTGCGCTGCAAAAACTATTGACAATAGAACAAAATGATGTACTACGAGTTTGTAGGTCTTATAAAGATCTACAAACCCGTATTAAAAAGTCCCCGAGAGCACATATGTAACTATCATAGTTTAGTGACAATAACCACTTTTATATTCATAAAAAAATGCATAGAGATAAGCACGGGTTCGAAGTCCACGCGAGCGAAGCCGCGCCCAAAAGCTAGTTTTAAATATGACGATTTATAAGAGTTTTGTGATAAGACCTACGTAAACAATGTTCCTTTTTGAGATTGAGTTTTGAGTTTTGAGTATACCAACCCCCCTCGGGTTGATAGGTAAGAGGCGACTAAGGGAACGCAAGAGGCAGATCACGTAGCCGCAAGAGAAGGAAAACTTGATACAAACTCTGTGCCAACCCGTCTTGCCAGCGTGGCACCGTAGGCTAATTTCCCTCCATGAATTTGAAGGAGGCCCGACTCAGTAGTGGGTCATTCATGGGCTAAAACGACGAATTTTATTTAATTATATTGTTAGTATAACTATTCGGTTCCGAATGCTATTATTGAAATGTACACATTAGATGATTAAAGCGCTTTAGTTCAACAAATTATAGCTCTCAAATCTGATTAGCAGGAACGGTATTGTTACAGCCTATGCCAGTACAAATACTCTATTGTGGAACAAGTGGTATTTCGTTAATCGCTTTGTGCAAATTTGTACTAATATTACCGTAGATTGTCATTTCAGATTAAGCTTGGAATACTGTTTTATATTAAATTTTACTGCTTGTTTGAGATTGGCTTGAATAGTGTTCATTACTATTTTGCCAAAAGATAATTTCTTCGTCAGGATTATCCAATTTCTTGAATCCGAAACAAAAGTTCTGGCTTTAGGGTAGCTGATGAGCTTGCTAGAACTGCTGGATTGGGAACGGAGGCTCCAGCGTCAGGCCTCTTTTAGTTTCAACTAGCTGCGCCCCGCGGTTTTACCGCGCTTTTTTCTACTCACTTGACACTTATTGTTATACATATTTTGGACAATTGACACAATATCTTTATAAATTGTAGCGTGTTATTCTGACGTATAAGCTATAATTATAGGAAAGTTTCATTAAAATCCATTCAATCCATCCATCCAAACTTTCGCGTTTAGAATATATTTAGGATAATAGGAGAAGACCACACTTGTAGAACTGGTTGGCATAGTTCCTTTCCGTTCTTTTGGACACCTCTTAGGACTCTCTCAGGATTAAATGGATTGATGACATTGTTGATTCTAACATGAAACAAAAAGGTAAGTCACGCTCTGTTTTTATCGCACCTCAGCTTCCACCTTCTATAATCCACTGTTGTTACAGACCTCCTCCAATTTTATGGGAGGAAGCTAGTTTACAGTTCCACCCTGTCTATAGTCAGTCTATGCAGTACATGTGGTGACAGATTAGATTATTAGATAACATTAATCAAACTTGATACGAAGCCCTGTGCGAGCCCATCGGACCAGCGTGGCAGTACCTAAGCACACACATAGGCTAATTACCCTCCATGTCATTGCAGCCAGAGTCAGCTGTGGGTCATATATAGACGACACGTTTGGCGCAGTGGTTGAGCGATCGACTGCTACGCAGCATGTCGCGGGTTCGATTCCTGCACGGAAGAAATATTTGTACGACCTACAAGTATTTGTTCCAGGTCTGGGTGTTTTCTATATATCGTCCCCGTAGAGGGAAAAATAAGTAAGTCTCCAAAAACATGTAGCTTTATTTCGACCTAAGCTATCAGCAACTTAAGTTGAAAATGGCCAAACATTTTTCGTAGACTTAGTTACTTCTTCCTCTACCGAGACGATATAATATGTAGGTATTTACAAAAAAAAAATTATATAAGTAGTTCATCATCCATCTCGTTACCATAATACAAGCATTAAGTTGCTTAGCTTGAGACGAGATGGCGTTGTGTGGAATGTCCAAGGATATTTATTTATTTATATATGGGCTGAGTTAATAGTACAACATATTGCAGCTCACGAGGAGTGTGGGGACGGGGCAGAATATAAAACTTCCCCACCGCACGTTGGGAAATAACGAGTGTTATAAAGTCAACAAGACTCAGCACGCTTGGTGGTAGAATCTAATGGTCTGTCCGGTCTAGCAGCTAGACTCTAGGTACCACACTCACACTTAAGTCCGGCGCCAAGCACTGCAGTTTAACCGAGTTTCGTCATGTGTGTCCTTGAATTTCCTGCTCCATTTTAGACCCTTGCGTGGCTTTCCATCACGCAAGCCTAGGGTTGAAGGGATCCACATCGCAGATAAAAAAATAGGTCGTCCACATTTTGTATTCGAAGTTCGACATGAGATGAGAAAGTACGTTTCTGTCACGCTGAGCTTAGACCTGAATAAATTTAAAACGAGCCCCAGAATAGATTACATCGGGAACCGGAGTATTCAATTACGGTTTTGTCGGTGTGTTCGTGTTAACATGCAAATTGGGCCTTTTCTAAAATTCCGCGTCCCTTGTGCTAATAGGAAATAGCCGTTCTCCGTTATAATATTTGCCGGACCTTTGTTCCCTTGGGCTGATGTTTTGGGACATCGATAGAATAATGTTTTGGGGGATTTCATTGTTTCCGCGACGGGTGAATTGAGTAGGATAGAATAGAAAAATGCTTTATTGTATAAACCAATTATGGCGTTTACAATCGTGAGCAGAACGCGGCACCAACCGAAAAGACCTGGCGGAAGAAACTCAACTATTACAATAAACGTGTACATAAACCCTTGTAGTGTGCATTTTCCGTGTGCTAACCGATTTAGAATACGTGATACGATATAAAATTATTTCGTGTCCCGAATTGAGGGTATTTCAAATGCCCTTCAATCAGATCACAGGCCATACTCTAGAGAGTTCCTTTTAATCTAAAACGATGATGATGATACCGTATTCTCTACTACCGCTATATTGCAGTCTGGTAGTCCTACTTGGTAACATCGTTAATACAAATCACCACTAGCTAATTAATCAAAAATCCAATCAGAAATATCGTTCATTTTTAAAAACAAAAGGGGAATGATACCGTTGCGCACCCCACCGAAGTCAATTTGGGTCTAAAGTGACTCATTACTTAACCCTTCCTGGTTGGAAAATGTCACATGATTTTAGACTTTATGACGTAGTTCAAAAGTTGACATTTAAATGAAATTTTGAAGATCACACGGAACAACCCTGCTAATTGACCTGTGCTTGCATAACATTTTAATAGAGTTGTTTTAGGTTTTTTCGTATCAAGTAGGTGGTTTGATTAAGGCTCGATATTTGGTTGCCACCGATATTTAATATTTATTTAAAAATGAAAAAAATAAACTAAGTAATTCTATACACGATGTTACGATCAGAAACGAATACGATTAGACATCGTTGCTTTATCCATGGATCCATGTTGTAAAAAAATCGAATGAAAATTGATAAAACACTGAAAATACACGTTATTTTAATGAGACCGGCGTAACAGAATCCAAATCCACATTTGTGGAGATCCTCGGGGGAGGCCTATGTCCAGCTATTGACGTCTTTAAGCTGAAATGATGATGAACAGCAGTAGTAGTATTAAATTGTTATGATTATTGTTATGATTATTGTCGGCTACATAAATAACACGATCTCCGTGATCTTCTAAACGTACACATTTCCCCTCTGATCCCAAATATCTCCTAAAACCGTTACCACAGCCAATATAACATCTGTACGTATAATTATCCATTTACACCAACGCAATTTTTTCCGTCTCATTTTCCATTAACCCGTCGCTGCCGTGCGGGTTATAAATATCCCCTCTCGTAATAAATGCAAAGCCCCGACGCTTTTAATCACAGTGATAAAATTTTTACCGGCGTATTTACTGCCTACTTTATGGATGACGACGGGTTCGCGTGCCTGTATGAGATATTGCCGATTATAAATGAAGAAGGGACGAATTTAATTGGTGTTACGTCTTTCAGAACAGTACAGATTACATTCTAGAACAGAATAAGCAATCTAATACTTATTATATTGTCTACTGCTACTACACAACCCATACATGACCCATTGCTGAGTCCTATTGCGCTGACCAGACGAGTTGGCCGTAAGACAAGGAAAACTTGTTACAAAACCTTGTGCCAAACCGTCTTGTCAGCATGGCACAGTAGGCTAATTACTCTCGATGTAGTTGGAAGTGGCACGACACAGCCACAGTTGTGTTTTTTTTAAATAATATAATAGGCTTACGTTAGACTTCAACCTTGCTTGATGGAAGGCCAAGATGAGGCCTAAGATGATACACGTTTGCCATTGCGTTTGCACCTTGGCCTTAAAGAGGTCCAGATTATATTGTTCCGGAAAAACAGACCTTGGCTCAGATTTCCACTCATTAGCTGTCCGCTTAATTTATGAAGAGGCAAACCGCTGCGTGCGTAATGGAGGAATGTCTACAATGTAAGGGTGAAACTGTGCGCCGGGCCTAGTCGTGACATGTCACACTCACCGACATGAAAAAAAAGATAAAAACCGAGAGGCAACAAACTCGACTGCAGTGTTTGACGCTCGGGAGATTTGCCTCTACGAGAGTCTTACGATCCTCTACGATCGGCGCTCCACTGAGGCCAGAGCTTCCAGCTGATACCTAGCAGACCCGTCCCAGAGATAGGAGAAGTATTCCTTGCAGGAGCAAACTTGAGCTCTTTATAGAGCTGCTCTGAGGAGAAGTACCATCTTACGGGCTGAGAAGTAGTGAGTAATAAAAGACATGTAAACAAAAACAAATTGAAGAACTAGGGTAAACGAGCCAAAATGTGACAGCCATTGACGGACGGTATCACCTCGTTCGCTCACAGCGGCCGCCTATATTTTATTCTGCTCGTACATCAACTTTGCGGTGTGACAACCTCGCACCAATCGGGGACGTTACATGACAGCAAATGGCGCGTGTACCCTGTCGCATGTAACCGGTTATTGCGGTCTGCGGTCTGTTTCTATATTTGAATCCACTTTTTTCGCGGCCTGCAGGGCACGGGACATAAACCATACAGCCAATGTGACAGTTGACATTTTGTATGCTTAATCTGGATTATTAATTTGCAGAGATTCAAATCCACAGATTTGGAGATAAAATTGCGGATTTCGCAATAAATTTGGTTCTATTTTCATATTTCTGTCTACCAGTCACTGGCTTCTACTACTGTCCGATCATTCAAACTCTCATAACATTTAAAACGTTGTTCTTCCACCTAGTTAGAGGTCGTGGTTAACCGCCTTATATTTGCCAGGCAACAATTCCACCCGATGCCATTTCAACTACAATCTTTGTGGGATTAGTGCCTAGTAATCTAATCATTATTTTTATCTACCCGTGTGGTGACGGATTTAGAATACACAGTGCCACCACCCCATTTTATATTGAGGGTGTCGTATGAGCCGATGGGATTAAGGCTCGGCTCAGCAGTGTGTAATTTATGGGCTGAATAGTATTAGAAGTAATGCACTTATTTAGTTTACATTTGAAAGAAAATTCATCTTATTTTTATTTGATATTCTCAAATTTGAAAGGAACTTTATTCATATAGATCTATCTATCAGACATAAAAGTCCATTGCTGAACATAGGCTTCCCCCATAGATATCACCCAACGACTCCCAGCGACCTTCACAAGGTCATCCGTCCACCTAGTTACCACAAAAGTCTTATAAACTGCCATGTTTAAAACTAACCACTAAGTGGTAATCTTCATACACTAGTAACAGAATCATACCTTTCACATGCGTTCACACAATCCACCCATCTCTTTACCCATAATCCTTTTAACTGTCCACGTACATGCTAAAACTACCACCGGTTCTGAAATATACAACCAAACATACAATGTACAAAATACATACGATAATAATGACTTTGAACATTGATTAATGAGCGCCCATAATATCGAAATAAAGCCAAGAAAAAGACGAGAAGTTGCAAATAATACATGTTCCGAATGTACCCAATGATGGAAAATAAATAATATATTTTTCTACAATTATAAAGACAAGATCTTTTAACGATCGTTTAGCATTCGGTGGGTTTAGTATTTGATAGAATCGTAATGAGGCACAAGCACAAATTTGACTTAACTAAGTCAATGGGAAAATAAATATTGTTTACCTAAATAATGACGAAACTGAATACGGCTGCCAGGATTTCGTTCACGATAATGACTGAAGTGGGCCGATAAAACAAATACAGCCTTCTGTTGTGATCGCCATTTAAATAAATCAATTGTTTGCAATTGAGGTTGGACTGAATTCGACGTTTTTTAGATGTTACGATTGCTACTCGTACTATGGCACCTTTGAATCACGGGGTCCCGGGTTCGATTTCGGGGCCGGGCAAGTGTCTTTGTGTAAACCAGAGGCACTTGCTCCTAGTTTGGGTGTCATTGGTGTTCGTGAATTTCATGTTTGTAAACTGCCCCCGCGACACAGGTTAACCTACTGCAGGGGTTAGGATAAAGCTGAATTTGGCCTCCTCCACTTAAATGGAAGGTAATTAGCGTGGCGCAGTAGGCTAACCCCCTCTGCTAGATGGAGCAACGATCTGCGACGGGCAGCCGGCAGCAACTCGATGCATAGAACTGAAGACCGGGTTCAGTGGCGAGCCATAGGGGAGGCCTACGGCCAGCAGTGGACTGAAATAGGCTGATGATAATGATGATGAGTTGGCTAAACCCTCCCTGTTATGGGAGGAGGCCTGACTCAGCAGTGGGTCATTTATGGGCTGAGTAGTAGGTAGTAGTAGTAATTAGCCCAATGTGCCACGTTGGCCAGACGGGTTGGTACGAGGTTTCGGTCTTCGTCTTCAGGTTTTCGGCCTTAACATTTCCTATTGTCAACTCTTACGATGCCCTTAAGATGGAATGGGGTGGTGACACAATGCATTCTAAATTCGTCACCACGTGGACTGGGTCTTACTTATTTTAGTTACCTCGTACGAAACGCTCTGGATGAAACTGTAGTATATGTCCTTTTTACCTCTGTCTCTCGTATACGTAACCAAACCAGTTAAAAAAATTAAATTAAAAATTTAAAAAAACCCCCAACACAATAACCTTTAAAAAGTAAAAAATAAATACATCGCGTTGGGGGACCGCTCCCACTTATTTATTACCTGGCCACTGGTCCCCCTTTATAGGTACACACTTAAATAATGTAGATTTTGTTAAATTGCACGTGATGCGCTTTCATTTGAGACCCCACTCGATTATATTTGCAGACATTCGGTTATTCTTCCCCACTTTCACCCGTTATAACTTTTAAACGGCTCAACCGATTTTCTCGCTCGCCCGTTACTCACGTTTCATACAAAAAAAACTATATTGAAATCACTTCATCCGTTCGTGAGCTACGGTGCCACAGACAGACAGACAGACACGTCAAACTTATAACACCCCTCTTTTTGCGTCGGGGGTTAAAAAGTAGGAATGGAAATCTTAAAGAAAATTTGAGCTGCAGCATAAAAAAAATAGTTTTATATATAATGGATCGACATTGCGTACGGTTCAATTTACGTTAGCGTATACGTACATTAGTACGGGCATTTAGTATACGTACATTACAAACAAAGTAGAAAGTCGACAAACATTTCATTTTAAAATTCTAGGTAAATATTTAATAAGTCAGTACAACAATATAAACTTTTACGACTTAACATAAAGACGCAATAAACTGGCGTGAGAATTAATACAACTTTAATTAAACAGCGCCTAGAACGCTAGATTAAGGTTTGGTAAGAGGTCCGGGAGTGATTTCAGTTTTGCTAACTGAAATCACTCAAATCAATTCGGTACGTAATATTAATAAACCGTATTTTAGGCCTACTACACGGTAGGTATATCAGAGGCCTGGGAAAGAAGTCTTTATGAAAATCCCTTGCGATGGCTACGTATTGACGTAGCCATCGCAACCAGTATTGATCCTCTCTCAAGACAACCTCTGACTAGGACAACCTCTGACTAGGACAACCTCTGACTAGGATAACCTTTGACCAATTAAACGGCCGACTAAAAAGGTCACTGACAATCAGCAACGAGGGAGATATTTCGTGAGTAATACAAGTATTTTGTAGATATATTGTAGTCGTCGTTTCAGCCCATTAATGACCCACTATTGGGTCGGGCCTTCTCCAAATTCATGCTGCCACCGACAAAGGCCTCGTTGACTGAGAGGGCGTCCCAGTTGCCCGGGATGCGCTCTCTGACAGTCGCTTCCCCGTGTTGCGGGCACCACACCGGGGCGTCACTGTTGACTGCGTTTGCGGGAACCTGTGGCGCCCCAAGCGCGCCGTGTGAGGGTATACCGCTGGTTTTTTAGTGGGTAGACGACTCTTGGGTAGACGACCCTTGTCGGAGTCCCACATAATCATAATAAATCGGAGGACATAATACCAGTTGCAAATCTTTATTTTTGTAAGACCTATGGGTTTTTCTACAAATTTGCCTTCTTCAGTCTATTGGTAAATCCACCACTGACTCACACCGGTATAAGGATGTAATGATCAGTAAAATCTAATTTAAACATGATCGTGCCCCAGGGTTTGTACACTTGAAGTCCAATAAACGAAGTATAAAATTAAGCTTTCGACGTGCTTAGTCGAAATTAGCAAAGTAATCAAACACAAAATCGTTTGATGTTGACAAAATTTTCATTGCGCGTAATTGCCGGCGTCCCAATATAGCGTTTCAATTACCTGTCACTAGATGGCATTAAATTATGAATTTGACAATCATATTTATTCATCACCATCATCATCATTTTAGGCGAACTAAGTTTACTGCTGGACGAAGCCAATTTCCTCCAAGGCTGGTCCTGATTCCATCCTGAGGGCGTTGTATGAGCCGACAAAAGGAAATTCGAACACCTAGCCGCAAGAGACGGAAAACATGAACCCTATGCCAACCCGTCTGGCCAGCGTGGCACTGTAGGCTAATTACCCTCCTTGTACCTAGAGGAGGCCCGACTCAGCAGTGGGTAATAAATGGGCACAATTCATTTGAGAAAAAAAAATTGTTCCCTTGTAACATTAACATTGAAACTTGAAACAAATATTTGACCAAATAATCTAATAGTAAAAACGAAAACATGAACAAGTAGCATTGGGCCTCCATAAAATATCTCTAACCAGATGACCAATGCCAATAGCCAATGATTGGCCCCAAGGGCATAATACTCTCTCTCATCGTTAAGGTACATTGATTTCTACAGCAAAGATTAATGGGGGACCCCATAGAGTATATTCCACTGGGACTCTCTGATTGGATACACATAATACATTTTCACATAGCAGTCTATACAGCAGCTTTCAGAATTATTGATATTTTCATAAAAAAGTATTTAAAAGGAATGCAAACATTGAGTTTCTTGTTCTTTGCATATAGTCACTTTTAATTTAGAACGGACTTAAAAAGTCCGATAAATGAAGATTTTTTTGAAGAGAAGAGAATTTTGAAATTATTGAAGGATATCCATACCTTCAATAATTTCAAAAGTGATGTACTACTATCGGCCTCCTCCAAGTCCATGGAGGGAAATTAGTCTACTGCCACGCTGGCAAGATCGGTTGACACATGGTTTGTATCAAGTTTTCCTTTTCATGCGGCTAGGTGACCTCGCTCTTACGACACCCTCAGGATAATATGGGTTGGTGACACTCACCCTTTAAATAATACACAGTTCAAAGTTTCAGGGAAAGTAACCAACTTGTCCCTTCAAATTATTATAAATCATTTCCAAAAATCATGAATTTTAATATAATTAAATTACCTTTGGCGCTAATAAAAGTTCAACTTTTATAACAAAGTATCTTAGTAAGTTAATTATAAAGTTTTTATCTATCTAAAGATTGATGGTAAACTCCTAAGGCAACTTTGTCATAATTATTATAAAAATATTTTGTTCCGATACATGAAACACAGTCACAGTCAATAGATATATAACTTTTAGGGCACCCGTAGATAATTATGTGTAAGTTTAGTATCATAAAATAAATTACGCTTAAAATTAAAACCGACTTTAAAAAAATTAGATGAACCAAAAGCCATTTTAAGTCAGTGCCAAATTAAATTGACAACGACTTTAATTAGGATAAAGGTACTTATACTGATATCAAAAGGTTGCCCGATATCAATTCGTTGTTTCTTGAACGATTTATCCATATTTTTCCAGAAATTATCACCGAATTCCGGGCTGGACTCGAGGTTTTCTATATTTTGAACTAACGACCCACCCGGCTTCGCCCGGCTGCAGTGATGAACATCTAATTTTATCAGTGTTTCTCTACGATATTATGCATGTATTATACATATAAACCTTCCTCTTGAATCACTCTATCTACTCTAAAAAACCGCTTCAAAATCCGTTGCGTAGTTTTAAAGATTTAAGCATACATAGGGACGGACAGACGACAGCGACTTTGTTTTATACTATGTAATGATAATGATAATGAAGAGTAAAAGTCCCATAACAATAACCAGGCATGCAACACACAAAATGGACTTTAAACCAGCTAATTTCTATTGACCTCTCCAACCAGAGTACTATTGCAAGCCTGTCAAAAAATTGGTAACCAGCTAAATTCCACATTCCCTGTGTGGTGACTGATTAAGACATGGTGTCACCGCCCCATTCCATCTTGAGGGTGTGGCAAACGGAAGGGCCAAGTGCCAAGTCGTCTGGCCAGCGTGGCACCGTAGGATTACAATCGTTGATTTTGGGTGAGGCTCTATGTAGTAGTAAAATCAAAAAGGTCTTGTACCGATTTCATCGTTGAAAGGTTACAGTTAATGGCATTGGCTTTAAAAGGCTCGTGCCGAAGTTATTTTAGGAACACTACTATTCAATGTAAACGTTTGTTTAAGCCAAATTCACTGAGCCCATTGCTCTATTTTAAAACTAGCATCTGCCTGCGACTTTGGCTGCGCAGTATTAGTACATCTTTGTAAATGACTAGCTTCAACACACTGCTCGGCTTTGCATGTAGCTTATGTTACTTAGAGATAATGTAGCGTTGTAATGAGAAAGATTTTTTTAATGGGTCTAGTATTGAAATTTGTTACAGCCCATAAATGACCCGCTACTGGGTCGGGCCTCCTCCAAATTCATGGACGGAAATTAGCCTACTGTGCCCCGCTGGCAAGACGGGTTGGCACAGGGTTTGTATCAAGTTTTCCTTCTCTAGGGGCTAGGTGATCTGCCTCTTGCGTTCTTTTAGTCACCTCTTACGACACCCCAAAGATGGTATGGGTTGGTGACATTGTGTATTATCCGTCACTTTTTAACGGATTTATCGCGTGTATATTATCCCTGTGCGGACATCGCTCTGTGTCATCTCTGGACCTCATCGATTTCTGCGGGCACAGGGAACGTTATCAATAAAACAAAATTATAGGCGTTACTTTGTATTTTTGAAGACAACTGTCATGTAGTCTCCCCCGTGACCACGACTGCTGCGAAGTATTCGAAACGTCGGGAATTAAACGCCTTAAATCCGATAAAAAATGTTTAATTTCCATGTGTAATAATCGCGAACAATTATTTCATTTGTTTATACATTACAAACAAATTTACATACAGATTGTTCTTCCATATTATATTATTGTTATAGTATAGATAGCTAATACTGAGGCTATATTGTTCTAAAGTTTAATTTAATTTCATCCAAACATCCACATAAGCATACAAACTTTGGCGTATAATATTAGTAGGTTCATAGGAATCCCGTGGTTGTGATTTTGCAAATTGTATTTAATGGATAACTAAAACTGTTAAAATGGACCATCACTTTATCAGGGTGTTTTCAGACTTTTTCAGGGGTCGGTCAGATCAGGCATGCAGTTCTAAATACTGACTAAAAGTCTGCTGATGTTTAGCCCCTTGTAACTATTGCGCGGGCTTGCCGTCTTTCCAATCTATACTAATATATAAAGCTGCAGAATTTGTTTGTTTGTTTGTTTGTTTGAACGCGCTAATCTCAGGAACTACTGGTCCGATTTCAAAAATTCTTTCAGTGTTAGATAGTTCATTTATCGAGGAAGGTTGGTTATAGGCTATATTTTATTTTCAAAAGAATTAGGGATCCGTATGAAAATTGCGATTTTGTAACCCAAGGTGTAAAATCGAAAACCTATTTATGCGTGCGCTGCAAAAACGATTGACAATAGAAGAAAATAAAGTACTACGAGTTTGTAGGTCTTATTAAAATCTACAAAAAAGTCCGCGAGAGCACATATCTAACTATCATAGTTTAGTCACAATAACCACTTTTATATTCATAAAAAAAATGCATAGAGATAAGCACGGGTTCGAAGTCCACGCGAGCGAAGCCGCGCCCAAAAGCTAGTCCTTGTATACAAGCGACGATTTTAAAAAACCAAGTACAGAGTTTCTTTCAGACTCTTCTTTGTAGAGCAGAACAAGTGGTAATGTATAATGTATATTGACGTGTCAAAAAAGCTCAGATGAGCCAACTACATTATATGGATTTTTGGATTTGACTTTGATCATAAATTATGATATTTTTGAGTAGCAGGTTTATACTGATGTTGACTATCTAATTATCATTAAGTTATCATTTTCCCGCCAACAGATTTATATGAAACCAAATTCTAGAGGCGAGTTATTTTGCATAATATACGAGTACTATGTTCTTGATATAATATACAAAGCTTTCCGACTTATTTACAGTATATGCAATAAAACATAAATTAAAATAATATATGTTTTGTACATACATTTAAATCAGCCAAATGAGATGAGCCCAATGCACAAAACACACACAAGATTCTATTTTTGAAAATCTATCTCAGTTCCGTCAGTTTTATATTAATTCAAATTCAAACATCGAAGTTCATTCGTATTGCGAACGTAAATGTGTTCGTTACACTCAGCGTCGCTCTGGTTACGTTCAGCCCAGCGTGCGCTCTGCAAGGCGGGCGGGCATAGACTGGGCGGCTGAGAACTGAGATGCAATTGCAGGCTTTTACTTTCATTTTAGAAGCATATGGAATACGGAATCCCTTTAAAGATAGTGTACGTATATAGAGATATTAAAAATCTTGAAATAAACCGGATTTGATCGTAGTCAAATCTGGTTTATTTCAAGTTTTTTAATATAATTAAATGAGAATTTTAGCACAGTTAGTTCGTTGTAACGTCTTTCCATGGCTCTTGCGACACCCTAAAAATGGAATGCGTTAGTGACACATATAGGTGACAATTCCGATTTTCGTGGAATCAGTTTCCACTTGTCATCGAGTGGAGTACTGGGACTGTGTATACCTACAGTAAAAAAAATAGTAATCTCAACATTTCTAAAAGAAGTAAATTAATTGTGTTCACTTGAATGGCGACAAAAACTAAACAAAATTACATTCTCTCGAACAACAGAAACAAAAACTTTAAGTTCACAAAAGAACAACTCACTATCAAGGTTATTTCATTTCACGATATTAAGGCTCTTACAAACTTCAAACCGAAAATTATAAAACTTAATCACTAGTATCGACACATGTATATCAATTACGGATTTAGAATACACAATATCACCTACCCACACTATCCTGAGGGTACCGTAAGGGACGACTTAAGCACGATGCCGCTTCAAAACTATTGCTTATAAAAGGTACTAAGAAGACGTATTGTGAATTACACTCAAGCGGTGCCGCACAGGCACGAAATACACGCAAAAGGCGCGCCTGCGCCGCGCCTTATGCCTTACGCCATTTGTGTTTATTTCGCGCCTAGGAGCCACAAGATAAGGAAATCTTCCCATCTTGCCAGCGTGGCAAAGTAGGCTGATATCGCTTCATGAAATTGGTAAACACTTCTCAGGACATTGCACGTGCCTCTTCGTCTGGCCTCTCCCCGTGGGCCCGTCCGGCATGGGTGACCCTGAACCGGTATGGCCCCAACGGATCCTAAAGGCACGCAATCCCCCTCACCATAACAAGGAAACAGCACGGTTAAGAGGGTTCTCTTGTGGCTAGGTTTTCAGATTTGTAGTTTCCTCTTTTCGGCTCTTACGTTCTTTTCTTTAGTTAAAGTTTCTGAAACTATAACATAAATTAATTATGGTATATTAAATAGACCTCCACCGACACATCTTAAAGCTATTAATAATTTGGAGGAGGCCCGACTCAGCAGTGGGTCATATGATGAAACTTAAGCGATACAGAAAATTTAGGTTTCTTGCGATTTTCCAGGATACATTTTATCTTTGCTATAGTAGAAAGCTCTTCATCTACAACTACCCTAACGCCCTGAGAGAAGAAACGCGAATCGTGTGTAGTTCCATTAGCGCGCTGTCACCGCGGACAGTTCAAAACGAAAGAAAAGCGAGAACGAAAGAAAAGCGCGCGAAAATGAAAGTGCTTAGTACACATCGGTTCGGTTTTCGTTTTGTCCCTGACCCATTTTTGGAATTTC
Organism: Clostera curtula; assembly: GCA_905475355.2. Lineage (NCBI taxonomy): Eukaryota > Metazoa > Arthropoda > Insecta > Lepidoptera > Notodontidae > Clostera > Clostera curtula. Next base: position 2,244,487 of record FR997796.1, on the reverse strand, counting down.
ATTCGAGTTTCAAAAATATTTTATACAATATGATTAACAAATACTACTACTGTGCATCGCTGGCCAGACGGTTTGGCACAGGGCTTGTATGAAGTTTTCCATCTCTTGTGGCAAGGTGACCTGCTTCTTGTATTTCTTTACTCGCCCCTTACCCATACCATCTCGAGGATGTCACCCTCGGGATGGTATGGGTAGGTGACACTGTATATTCTAAATCCGTCACCACACAAGGGTAATAAAAAATAATCAATCTTGTAAATTAAATCCAGTAAGCCCTTGTCAACCTTAATCAGTTCGGTTGTCACTACCAAACAAATTCCCCCATTCGGATGCACCTTCACGCCGCAGCCAATCAGGGATCGGCAGATTTATGGCCGCTAAGTAGGCCCGAATAAAATATAACCGACAATTTATTGCAAGGAAGAGATTTGCATTAAGCCATCCTAAAAGAAATCAGGTCGCTGAGATTAGGGGAAGTGAGACGTGGATTTATTTTGTATTACATTCCTGTGTGAGCCAGCTTGACACCTTTGATGAAACTCTGTGCCAACCTGCCTAGTTCATGCTGGTCGCTTTTCCTCTACCAGATTGGAGGAGGCTTCAGTGGGTCGCTTATGGCCTGGTCGTGGAGCATGTTACCCAATTAGAGCGCAGCACGCGGCGCTGAAGCGGGCAGTTGAGGAACGCCGTTGGTTTTAGTGGGTATTTCAGGGCGCTAACTACCATCATTCTACGTCGGGAGATACCCAGGTCCATCAACCAACTTACCCATGAAAATCTCAACGAAAAAAGGTCGCTTATGCCCTAAGATAATAATAGTAAGTATCTGTGTTCTATTTACATACAGAAATAGATACAGCTAATTGAATAAATTTGTCAATTATTAACCTTTTTTTTTCCCGGGGTAAAATCCTTCATGGGCTATCCCCGCCAGCCTGGGGATGGCCTGGGGGTGTGTGGGAGTCCCCTCCGCCTTTGTAAAGGACGGAGGAATACCCACTAAACGTCCCCGGGGTGTACTGACCCGCCTTGCTGCCCCGGGGGCCCTGGCTGTATCTCCACGGGAACAGCGTGTCAATTATTAACCCAAACAAATAGTTTTACACGAAGTTCAATACCAACTTCATCAATTTTACGAGGTTGTGAGATATAAATCTTACGAAATGACATCGCGAGAAATAGCCGCTACGAGATACAGATATGAATAAGATATTGTATCACACAATACACTGCCATGCAAGTTACGTTGCCCATTTTCGAAGCAAACATTTTTAATAATGGCTGTAGTCTAGATAGTAATTAATTATATTAGATTGTGCGTCGAGCCTCTTAAGTACGGTTGATAACGTCAATATAAATTAATAATACTGATTGTAATACGTAATACCAATTTCATATTATTGCTTAGACATAATTACATTGCGCTACTCTGTACGCCGTCTAGACAGTGCGCTAATATTTTCGAGAGGTCCCTAAGATCATTGGAAAACCTTAAGCTGCATTTCCCAGAACATACATCTACGTTCATGGACAAGTCGTTCACGATTACTGCAATACGTTTATGGAATGCGTTACCCATAACAATAAGATGTGCACAGTCCTTAGAAACTTTCAATAAGCTAGTTAAGGAACATTACTTGCAGTTATAATGTTATCTTTATTTGTTATTTTTTCTAATAATTTAAATATGATATTTTTGTATACGAGTATATATGTATAGTATCAATTTATTAAAATTACATAGGATTTATAGTATTTAAAAGTTATATAATATGTATTAGAATAAGGTTATATATGTATTTATTTTTTCATGTACTACATGTATTTGTCATATTGTATAAATTATTGCACACCCTACCTGCCGTTTTCAAGTTCACAACTCCTATCCATCCAAAGGTTGTCTGGAAGAAATCGCCCTGTGCGATAAGACCGCCCATTGTACATTTATTAGTTGTATTTCTCTGATGCCATGTTAACCTTTTCTGATATTGGTGTACAATAAAGAGTATTCTATTCTATTCTATTCTATTCTAGCTACGGTAGTAGTACTAGTACCTAGGTATCACTTGGAAAGCTACTGTTATTTTTCACTGAAACTTTGAAATATCTGGTATTTTTCTAATAAAATTTAATGTTTTACCAAAATACTACTTACATATATTTAAATATAAATAAATAAATAAATATCCTTGGACATTTCACACAACGCCATCTCGTCCCAAGCTAAGCAACTTAATGCTTGTGTTATGGTAACGAGATGGATGATAAACTACTGATATACATTTTTTTTTGTAAATACATACATATTATAGATAGAAATGACACCCAGACTCCGAGCCAGTGCCTCTGGTTTAGACAAAGACACTGGCCCGACCCCGGAATCGAACCCGGGACCCGTTGATCCAAAGGCGGCACATCTAACCACTAGACCAACGAGGCAGTCGAAATAATTTCTTTCTCATTCTCATTTGTCGTCTTAGGCAACTATAGCCAAGATTTTATATAAGCTCGCTCAAAAAGTTTGTAAAAATAGATCAGTATTAATGCCCTCCCTGAAATTGGAGGATGCTCGACTCACAAGTGGGTTATAAGTGGGCTGAGTAGTAGTAATAGTAGTAGTGGTAAGTATTATGTTACTTACGAGAATAACGTGTTATTTTTTAATATACCTCTTTAAAATAAAGATTGAGAAAAATAATCACATTTTGTAATATTTTACATTCATTTGTTTCTTTTCAATCGATATAGTGATGCATAGAATATTTATATTAAAAATGTTCCCTGTCTCGGTGTGTCATATTCATTGCAATACATTTTATCGATATATTTTACATTTGGTGCCTATTTTCCGTAGCTGTGACGAAAAATGATAGGAAATAAATAAAGCGAGACGGGCGGGTCGTTCGGTACACGTATTCAGCAGTCTACGCTCGGTCGGTATATAAAGGTACTAGCAACCCACCCCGGCTTCGCACGGGTGCAATGATGAACCTCTAAATTTATCAGTGTTTCTCTACTAATTATGGATGTATTATACATATAAACCTTCCTCTTGAATCACTCTATCTATTAAAAAAAACCGCATCAAAATACGTTGCGTAGTTTTAAAGATTTAAGCATACATAGGGACGGACAGACGACAGCGACTTTGTTTTATACTATGTAGTGATGATAGTGATAATAAAAGTGATATTTGTATGTGGTATTCGATGGCTCAGGCTCAAATCCTGCTCATACTCAGTCCATACACGACCCACTACTGAGTCGGGCCACCTCCAATCACAAGGAGGGTAATAAGCCTACTGTACACCGGTCAGATCAGAGGTTTTCCTTCTCTTGCGGGTAGGTTTTCAGCCTTGTTATTTTGTGCAGTCGAATCTTACGACACCTACAGGATGGAATGGGTTGGTGACCCAATAAATAAATATCCTTAGACATTTCACACAACGCCATCTCGTCCCAAGCTAAGCAACTTAATGCTTGTGTTATGGTAACGAGATGGATGATAAACTACTTATATACATTTTTTTTTTGTAAATACATAGGTACATATTATAAATTGAAAACACCCAGACCCCGAACAAATACTTGTAGGTCGTACAAATAATTCTTCCGTGCGGGAATCGAACCCGTGACATGCTGCGCAGCAGTAGATCGGTCAAACACTGCACCACACGGATGCTACCAAAATTGGTATTTAAGAATACTTTACTATACCTACTCTTGTTCCAAAGAATAACCGAAATGCAGACAGACACCAATAGATACCTTTTTGGGTATAAGGGGTATAAGGCACAGATTCAGTAAGAACACCGCTGCATCAAAGGATTTCTGGGCATGGTGCTAGAATATGTGTGTGTATGTGTATACGCGCGCGAGCGCGAGTGCACGCGTGTGTGTGCAGGTGAACGAGAGAGACAGATAGAGTTTTATTATTACTATTGTACAAATGTCCTACTAATTTTATAATTTAGAAAACATAAAGCAAACTTACCCGATTTAAAGCCAACTCAGACGAAGACAGCAGCTAATATCATATACATAGAGAAATAATTAACAAAATTACAAGCTATTTAAAGGAGTCCCCAGAAACTGGTTGGAAATATCACCGTAAATCTTACATCCACCGTCGTTCTAAATGGTGTAATATATTTCGGTATAAATAGATACCACGGGTCGGTGTCTGGTACTCCGACGATTTGCTCGCGGCGACATCCCTAATCTGTCACTTGTCAAAACCCATAAATACTATGAGCCCTTCCATCTCAGCGCTGCTCTATAGAGTGTAACATAAATAGTATATATACATTACTAGCGACCCGCCCCGGCTTCGCACGGGTGCAATAATGAACCTCTAAATTTGTCAGTGTTCTCTACAATATTATGCATGTATTATAGATATAAACCTTCCTCTTGAACCACTCTATCTACTAAAAAAAACCGCTTCAAAATCCGTTGCGTAGTTTTAAAGATAAGCATACATAGGGACGGCCAGACGACAGCAACTTTGTTTTATGCTATGTAGTGATAAGATACTGCATTGAAATTAAAATTTAAATAATATTAATTAAACCAGGCAATAGCAGCCTTTCTATCATGGGGCCCCCGGGTTCGTTTCCGGGGCCGGGAAAGTGTGCTGTGAGTCTGGGTGTCATTTGTATTCGTGAATTTCATGTTTGTAAACTGCCCCGCGCAGGGACTTCGTTTTAAAAAGAAATTAAAAACATCGTACCAACAATTGTTGTTTTATAATATAATTTCATATTTAGTACTATCAATACATACTATAAAACAAAGTAGCTTTCGTCTGTCTGTCCCTTAATAGATAGAGTGATTCAAGAGGAATGTTTATAAATTGTTCATCATTGCACCCGTGCGAAGCCAGGTCGGGTCGCTAGTTTTATAATAAATAAATTAATTTATGGAGTTGGAAATATTTTTGCCGTCATTTTGCAAACCCTCTCTCTCACTTAAACAACCTCACACACACATTTCAAATTCTGGATCCATGTTTAAATGTATTTTAAACTTGGTGCCAAATTATTTTAGACCCGCGATTATCTCTAATTCATGAGTAACATTTTCTTACTCAGGGATGATGTAGCATTTGAAAGTGACTTCTTGGTTAGCTACATGTTGACTACACCTTTGCTTCACATCAGGTCAAATAAATCCCGTATAGTTTATGATTTAGATAAAATTTCAAACTTACTTACTTAATTAGGGTACAGCCTTGCACATTTTGCGCCAATTCTAAGGTCGTTTTTTTTTTCTTAAAAAGTTTTGTTTTGTTTTAAGAAGAATATCTTCTTAAATATTACGGTCTTCGAAGCTTGCTATAAATAAATACGTCTACCTAAATGTAGAGCGCACTCAGATAGTATAAACACCCCCAGGGCACGAGACAACTCTTATGATAAGGTCGAGAGTTGGACAATGACAAATTAAACTTGTTTATTTTCGAAATTATGTACCAATGCCAGTAGAACGTGCCTTGTGGTGACTGATTTAGAATACATAATGTCACCACCCCATTTCATCCTGAGTGTATCGTTAGACCCGACAAAAGGAAGGAAGGTTGATAACCAAGAAGAGGCAAGCTTGAAACCGTACCCTCTGCCAACTTGCCTGGCTAGCGTGGCACAGTAGGCTATTTTCCCTCCATGTAATTGGAGGAGGCCTGACTCAGCAGAGGGCCAGGTATGGACTAAGTAGCATAAGAATGCATCACTTCCCTCATTTAAAGTAACTCGTGCACCTAGTGGTGGGTTGTCTTACACTTTCCCATAAGCGGTTTAAAAAAAGTCGACCAGACCGATTGGCCCAGCGTTTCGCATCCTTCTCTTGTCGGTCTGTCATTTCCTATTGTCTGTTGGTTTTTGTGACACCGTCAGGATGAAATGGGGTGGTGACACTATGTACTCTAAATCCATCACCACACGAATGCATTCTACACTTGGATCTTAATTTGTGGCAAACTAATGGGGAGGTCTTTAGCAGCGTACGTCTTTAGCTTTGATGATTAAAGTGTCACTCATTCTATCCTAAGAGTGTCCTAGTAAACGAAAAATAACGAGGAAGACAGAACATTATATACCTTGTTAAGAAACACTGCCTCCGTCTGAAACTCAAACTCCTTTTATTTATCATAAAACTCTTATAAATCGTCATTATCATAAAACTCTTATAAATCGTCATTATCATAAAACTCTTATAAATCGTCATTATGATAAAACTCTTATAAATCGTCATTATCATAAAACTCTTATAAATCGTCATATTTAAAATTACCATTATCATCTTACGGACCCTGTCCCACGCTAGGTAATAGTCTCCATACACACCTATCAGACGTCATACCTACAGTCACACCTTCCATACACAATCCTACCATCTCTTTTGCCCACAACCCTTCCACCCACATTCATGCTGAAACTAGCACCGATTCGGAAAGCTGCTCTACAGAGAAGAGCCACCAAATAACTCTGTAGTGGCTGTAGCACGTCGGGTTACTTCATAAAATGTTTGAAAGCCCTTTCCCAGTTAAGGCCTGACGATCTTTAACAACAGAAGAAGGATTGCACAGTTGAAGTGGCTATGGGCAGGCCACGTGGCCCGAAGAACAGATGGCCATGGCCGCTGGGGTATAAAAGTCTTGGACTGGCGTCCACGTATGGGAAAGAGGAGCGTGGGCAGAACCCCGGCTAGGTGGACGCGGACGACCTTGTGAAGGTCGCTGGGAGTCGGTAGATGCGGACTGCACGAAATCGCACATTGTGGAAATCTATGGGGCAGGAGAGGACTTTTGTGGCTGATAGATTGATCTTTAACATAGGAAAGCAGCTGCGGGAAACATCTAGCTAATAAATAAAAGGCGGACTAATTAGAACATAGATCATTCAATCCACCGCTCGTTTTAATTTTTCACGACTTCAAAGATTTTTATGTCGTCACTAAAATGCTTTATGGGGTTTAAAAGCGAAGTTATTTATGGGTTGGTCGGTATTCATTAGTACGGCCACCGATGAGACAGGTTTTGGGTATTTAAATTAAGAAATAAATACTTACGTGTAATATGGGAATTAGTTCCAGCTAAAGATTGTGTCACATTGACGTCACTCGCTTACACACTCACACTTGCGCCGTTATTTGTAACTAAAACTTGTTTATGTATGTAACTTTATAGTATCTTCCCGATTATTATATGTAAATCACGATTTTATACCGTAGATTTTATCGGATTCAAAGAAGTGAATTTAGGCTAATTATTACATATGATTCTATTTTGAATGACAGTGTGAATTTGATTTCTTTAGCGCATTATTCTTTAACTAGCGACCCGCCCCGGCTTTTCACGGCTGCATATAAACCTTCCTCTTGAATCACTCTAACTATTAAAAAAAACTTTAAAGATTTAAGCATACATAGGAACGGACAGACGATAGCGACTTTGTTTTATACTATGTAGTGATGACGTATTGCCTTAAGTGATAGAGTCATCAGGTCGCGTAATGTCATTACGAAATACATTTTGATACATGCATATTAAATCAAACATCTCTTTAGTGATATTTTTTGCGACCAAACATAGCTTCTATAAGCTCCTAAATAAACCACTACTGAGTCAGTCATGATGATGATGATGAGTCAGTTTCCTACAAGTTCGCATAGGGAAATTAACCTACTGTGCCCACGCGGGTAAGACGGGTTGACACAGGGTTTTTTTTTTTCAAGATTTCTTTCTTTTGCGGCTGGGTCATCTGCCCCTTGCGCTTCTTTAGTCGCTTCTTACAATACCCTCAGGATAGTATGAGTAGGTGACATTTTGTATTACGTCACTAAACGGACAATATAGCTTGCGATCGTTTTAAGGAGGCATGTTTCTATGTCAAAGTTATTTTAAATTGGATTAATAGTATTAAAAAAGAAATTATATTTTTAAGGTTAGTATTTAAATGAAAACAATATATTAGATTAAACTAAATTACTAAAATAAATTAAATAAGTAAAATTATAACAAAGTAATTTGCGCCACATCGCTGTCATCGGGTACGGTGCCAAGAAGGCAAGTAGCATTGTTAAAAAATCACAAGTGTCTCTTACTCACTTTTGTATTATAATGTTTAAATACAGATGTCCGTGTGATTGCGGATTTAGAATACATAGTGTCACCACCCCATACCACCCTGAGGGTGTCGTAAGAGCTGACCAAAGGCAATGACAGGGCCGATAACCTAGCCGTAAGAGATGGAAAACTTGATACCAAACCCTTTTTTTTTTTTTTTTTTGTCCTGGGTAAAATCCTTTATGGACTTCCTCGCCGGCCACGGGGGTGGCCAGTGAGGGGAGTGTGGGACTCTCCCCCATAGTGGGGGCCTACCCACTAAACCTCCCCGGGGTGCTCCAACTCGCGTCTGACATACCAAACCCTATGACAACCCGTCTGGCCAGCGTGGCACAGTAGGCTAATTACCCTCCCTGTGATGGGAGGAGGCCCAAGGGTCAGCAGTGGGTCATCTATGGGCTGCATAGTAGTAGTAGATACATAAGTATAACTACAAAGCAATCTAAACTACAGCAAAACTAAACATGCACAGTCTTATTAATGTTATGTACTCATGACACCAGTATAAGTGGCAATTATACACAAACTAGTACACAGACACAATTTTAATGAATGGCTATTAACCCCTTCATAAATACAAAGCAACTATCAAAGTTTGTGATCAGAAATTCAAATGGTCATGAAATATTCACAATAGGCTGTTCATGGTACGACATTCTATTAAAATGATATGAATAAGAGAATAAACATACATACATAAACTCAAACTCAAACTCAAAAGGAACTTTATTTACGTAGGTTTCATCACAAACCTCTTAGAAATCGTCATATTTACAAACACCATTATCATCTTACAGCCCCTATCCCACACTAGGTGGTAGTCTCCACACACACCTATCAGTCGTCATACCTACATTCACACCTTTCACACACAACTCCTCATTCCTGCAATCCCTCCATCTCCCCTGATCGCTCACAATCCTTATATGTTCACTCACATTCATGCCGAAACTACCACTGGTTCGGAAGGCTGCTCTACAGAGAAGAGCCGGCAAGAAACTCTTTAGTTGCTTTTTTTAAATTATTCTTCTTGTTTACAAAAAGCACTAAACAGCATAGTGAGAGCAAGTTCGCAAGATGACAGAAACACGCTACATGTTTACGCATAAAGATACATACTCGTACATTTGTACATAATCACGCTTCTTTCCCGTATGGGTAGGCAGATACCACTTCTTTCCACTTGCTACGCTCCTTACATACTTGTTTCGCTTCGTCCACTTTCATTATTCCCTTCATACATGCTCTTCGGTTTAGGGTACTCTTGAACTGGCCTTTTTCCAAGACGTCCCTGACTTGTTCTCGAAACGTCCACCTAGGTCTACCTCTTCCGACACTTTCATTCCCACTCGCCTTATAAACTTTTTACGTCAATCGTTCTTCATTCATTCATTCTCTCGACATGTCCAAACCATCTCAGCATACCTTTCTTAATTAATGTCAATAACCCTTAAGCTATTTTGTTTTATGGAAGAGCTGGCAGATGACTGCATTCCACCTGATGTTAAGTCGAAATAATTCGCAGTCCCGAAGTGGAGATTCCTAGAGCTAAACTCTACGTTTAGTGCTAGGCATTTAATTTCTTGCCATGCGATTAGTATGTTCGTGAACAGCAAGCTTTACGGTTGCGTAAACATGACCTAAATGAAGCATTATCTGTGCGTAAATGTATGCGATGTTATGGAGATGTTTATTTATCTTACGACTCATACGGGGAAAAGTATATTCCAAATTTACGCGTAATTGATGTAAGAAGTTTTCCGGGTGGTGACGGATTTAGAATAAATAGTGTCACCACCTCATTCCTTCCTGAGGAAGTCGTAAGAGCTGCAAAAAGGAAATAACAAGGCTAGTAATTAAAGTGTAATTGTGGTGGAGTGCTAAGAGAAGGAAAACTTGATACCAAACCCTGTGCCAACCCATCTGGCCCGTGTGGGAGAGTAGGCTAATCAATTAATTTTAATGGGGGTCATTTAACTGCAGGAGGCCCGACTTAACAGTGGGTCATGTATGGGCTGAGGGATAGTAGTAGTAGATTTACGGAGTAGAATAAAAAGGTGAAATGTATTCACCCTTTAATTCGTCATTCAAATAAAATGTATTATGTATATTGGCTATAAGTTCCGGAACATTTAAAATTAAGTAGTATAAGATATCCCAAAGTGTACTCCAAGCTATCCTTGACTTGTTAAATAAACTATACCATAAATCTTTCGTTACAACCAGTAATAACAATTACTTAAAAGATAACCAAAATAGGATTAGGGTGTGTACACACGACATAAGCTTGTTCAATTTCTATAAATGTGTATTCAGCTCGTAACTCAGATCTTGAGTGTTAAGTAACATTAATATGTGTTTGAGCAGCCTTATGTTTCTTGTCACTGCAGCTATGAAATACAAATTGTCATGGAGAAGGCATTGGGAATAAGTAAGGAAAAAACAAATAGAAAGTTGTGAAATATTTACCTGTTTCCAGCGAGTGAATATGATGATTTCTTAGGTTTTCGCGATTATTACACATTGAAATTAAACACTTTTTAACGGATTTATCGCGTGTATATTACAGTATTTAATTCCCGACGACGACAACGATCATCTAGTCTCTCCCGCGACCACGACTGCTGCAAAGCATTCGAAACGTCGGGAACTAAATAATGTAATATACACGCGATAAATCCGTTAAAAAGTGTTTCATTTCAGAGCGAATATGATTCTTAATTATTGTTACACATTCATTTTCCATTTGCCGGCTTCTACCACACCCTTTGTCCCTGAGCTCTGTCACCACATGGACAAAGCGTTATCTACTCACAACATGGATTTTTAACTTTTTAATTTTTTTTTCTAGATACTGCTGCAATTCTATTTTTATGAGGTACTAGCTGTAACCTGCGCGCGTTGCTACGCTACCAACTGAAATATATTCGAAGGAAAGACATAAGACTTTTTTTTTTCAGAATCTTCACTTCAAGAAGATGATAACTACTTACTAATCGTTACTAAAATTGTGTTCCGCATAATGAACTAGCCTACGACATCCCCGAAGAAACAAAATAAATATACTTTATTTTTAATTTATATGTATATGACGCTTTTATTTTGACTATGACGTATCCAGACATATATTTTTTTAGTAGCTCCTTGTAACACCTAGTAAATAGGGTGATTTATTTTACACCAGAAAACGTGGGTCTTTGCCGACAGTTATACTGTGACAATACCATATCTATTAGTTTAACTGGCTTAGAATGGACAGTTAAATTTCAGTCTATTAAAATAGTATAGTGTAATGTGATATAAAAAACATGTCTATGAGTTGTGACAGAAATATTAAATTTGACCTTAAAACCAGTAAAATAACTACACTAACTACTCATAAATCAAAAAAACATATAGGACAATCAACATATTTTTATATTATAACTAGCTGACCCGGCAAACGTTGTTTTGCCATAAGAATATCGCTATTAAAAATAGGGATTGATCGTAGAGGGGTGAACATTTAGGATTGTATTATGATTTTAATCTTGTATCATAAAAAATGGCAAAAAAAATATTTATCAAAAAAATAAAAATTTTGGGGAACATTAAAAATTTAGGGGGATAAAAAATTGATGATGTCCCATTCGCAGGCCTAACCGAACACCATGACACGAGAATTTTATACATTTGATGATATCAACATTTTATATTCCCAACTAGTTAATAAAAATTAGCTTCAAACTTAAAAACTAAAAATACCACCAAAAAATCGGCCGTGCTGTAGCGTTCCCTAAATATTGGTAGCATTTTCCATTTCAATATTCACTTATTCGCTAGTCGAGGAAATAGTTAAATATAACGTAGCGTAAATTATCGACTTTTATGAATTGTTTATCTACTCGTATAATATTAAAAAACACCTAACATTTGTAATTAAACAATTTCATCATTGATTTAGGTCTCTTTCATTACGCACCCTTAATACGCTCCCATTATTTTATACTGACCACGTGATATAAAAAAAATATTCCGACAAGAATATTAGACAGAAAAATTAAAATTCCCCTGTTGGGTAGTGAAGACATGATTTTTATTAAAGCAAAAAATGCCGAAAAGCGTTCGCTGCGCGCCCATAGCACCCCGCGGGAGGCTTTTATAAGGCGAACGATAAATCAAGGGCGGGAAAATATTTAAAAGCTTGCCGCACCAAGATTCTCAAGTTCATTCCATTTTGGACTTGGTATTTGCGAGTTGAGGTGACGGAATTGGCCAACACAATGTCACCAACCCATACCGGATGACTAAAGGAAAGCAAGAGGCAGATCACCAAGCCGCAAGAGAAGGAAACTAAACACATTCACTGTGCCACCTCGTCTTGCCTCCAAATTCTCTTGTCAATTTGCTGTTTATGCCTTGCAATATTTAGTTTGTTTTTTAATTTACATGGTGTTATTTGGCCGCAGTATTCTGTAAGGTAGAATACCTTCCTAGGAACAACTCCTGACAAGGCAGTAGTTACACAAGATGCCCAACAACTTTCGTAGACGAATTAGTCAAAATCATCACTACATATTATAAAACAAAATCGCTGTCGTCTGTCCGTCCCAATGTATTCTTAAATCTTAAAAACTAGGCAACGGATTTTATAAGATAGAGTGATTCAAGAGGAACGTTTATATGTATAATACATCACTACATAGTATAAAACAAAGTCGATGTTTTCTGTCCGTCCCTATGTATGCTTAAATCTTTAAAACTACGCAACGGATTTTGAAGCGGTTTTTTTATTAGATAGAGTGGTTCACGAGGAAGGTTTATATGTATAACACACCCCCGCTTTGCACGGGCGAAGCCGGGGCGGGCCACTAGTTCATAATATAGTAGAGAAACACTGATAAATTTAGAGGTTAATCATTGCACCCGTGCGGGGTCGGGTCGCTAGTGTTAAATATTTAGTTAAATCACTATACTTTTTTCCCTGTATCAACATATTTGTTACCAATTAAGGTTTCACAATTCACAGTCACCATCCCATTTCATCCCGAGGGTGTCGTAAGAGCTGACAAAAGGAAATGATAAGGCTGAAACCTACCAAAGGAAGCAGAACTTGATACGAAACCCTATGCTCATCCGTCTGGCCAGCGTAGCACAGTAGGCTAATTACCCTCCATGTAGTTGGAGAAAGCCTGATTCGGAAGTTGGTCTTTTATGGGCTGAGCAGTGGTAAGTATGGTTTCATAAAACTTCAGTAGTATGGTAAGAAACGTCGGTTACAAGTGGAACACACCAAACCTTGTGGGCGGTGACGGTATGGCAGGAACATGGCTCGTTTCCTGCTTCATGAAATACATCTTCACGCTATTTATACCACTAGTAGACCAGGGGTATTGTATCCGAAATATTGCTACATCCCTCTAATACAGCAGTTTTGTGAAGGTCAGTATTACGAAGATTAAATAATAATAATATGCTGAAGTAAAGCTGTCCTAATTTCCCTCCATGAAGTTGGGGGAGGTCCGACGCAGTAGTGGGTCATTTATGGGCTGAAACGACGACGAACGATGAAGTAAAGGGATCTGTTTGGCGTTTGGCCTCCTCCAAGTTCATGGAGGGAAATTAGCCTACTATGCCACGCTGGCAAGACGGGTTAGCGCAGGGTTTGTTTCAAGATTTCCTTCTTTTGTGGCGAGGTGATGTGCCTCCTGCGTTCCTTTATTCGCTTACAACACTCTCAGGATAGTATGGGGTGGTGACATGACAAACTCCATTAGGGGAAACACAGTTTTTCACTGCCTGTATCTGTTATCAAATATTTAATTCACGCAAATGACACTCAGACGCCAAGTGCGTCTGGTTTACAGAAAGACGGTTTCCCGACCTCGGAACCCCGTAATCCACACGTCTCCCCTGCTGCAAGCTTTTAGCTTGCATATGGTTGGCGTAACTCTTTAGGCGCTATGAACTCCATAGGTGACGGAAACTCTTACCTCGGAAGTCTGAGCAACAAGGTTACCAAGATGAAGGTGTAGTCTTATTGGTATACTGGACTCAGGAAACAGCCAAAGATTCGATTGAAGATGGAGATGGTTAAACTTGGAGAGCGAACCAGAGAAGAGGAGACAAGCGACATACTGACATAGGTTTTGTTTCGCTGGAGAAATGCCTTATGCATACCGCTGCCCCTTCGGGGAGTGGTCATCGGTTATGTGGTACTCCGGAACACTCGACTACGCACTAAAACTCCAGTGTTATATACACACGCCTCGTTTTAGGCGCCACAAGTTCGCGAGGCTGCATTCTATTGTAGCGCCCCGGATCGCATCGGATGCCCTCCAGGGTAACTGTCCCCGGAGCCCAAATCCACTATGATACCGTGTGCAGCTCATCGTCTGGCCTCTCCTCGTGGGCGCGCCCGGTTTGGGTGACCCTAAGGCGGTTTGGCCCCAACGGATCATTATGGCACAAAAGCCCCTTCACCACGGCAAGGTAGCAGTGCAGTCGAGGGGGCTGCGTGGATTGCCTAACTTAAGTGGCATTGAGCAGGGCAGATAGGTCGCAGGCCTAATGTCCGATGGATCAGAAAAATTCGCGACTGGGGACCATGTAAAATAAAGCGCAGTGCTGGTAGGCCTACGCGGTGGACCGAAATCCTTGGGCATGATGATCATGATCATGACTGAATCAAAACGATGTTAGTGGAGTGTCCTTAACATTTTGTGTTTGCGAAACCGATCTTGTCTTTACTAGTCATATATTATTTCTTAACCCAATATCCTTTTGTCTGAAGCAGATGGTTAACATACAATCCCTACGTAGCTGTTCTGATTCGTATTCATGAACAGACAATCTGTGAATACATTTCGAATTTTATTCCTGATAGCGAGTTTTGTATGAAATCCTTTATTCTGGTAAACGGAAACGTTTTGTGCATCTGGATCTTTTTGTTTTGTAAGGAAGATTTAACTAATAATGGAAAACAAGTAATGTTGCTGCTGCCCCGAGTGTCCCTTCCATCCTAAGGGTGTAGTAAGAGCCGACAAAAGCAAATGACAAGGCCGATAACCTAGCCGTAAGGAAAGTAAAACTTGATACGAAACCCGACTGTATTTTTTTGTCGGCGATCCTCATGGATACCTGGCCGTTGGGGACTGGCCGGGTTATTTGGTTCTCCGGGGCGCGTAGAGTTAGTAAATTGCGCCCCGACCTACCCACTATAACCGACGGCGATCCTCGACTGCCGAAACCAGGGCCACGGGCTCCCAATGCGGGAGCATGCTCTGTGTGCCATCCCACCATGTGAATGGAGGAGGCACGACTCAGCAGTAGATCATATATGGGATGAGTTATGTTATGACTTTTGCCGGCTAGACAAATTGAACGATCTCCGTGATCTATAAAACCCAAATAACCCCTAAAACCCAAATAACCCCTAAAACCCAAATAACCCCTAAAACCCAAATAACCCCTAAAACCGTAACCACAGTCAGTAAAACATCTGTACGTATAATTATCCAATATCTGGATGACCGGTATTATTTTTTTTTACATATTGTGTTTTTTGGAAATTATATTTAAGTACGAATTACGCAAACACTCATTGACTTCGTGTTACTTAACAACGCCTTTATTCGCCAATAGATGTCAGGAATTAAGTCTAACCTCAAAGCAAACTTAACAACGCCATCTACTGTTGTGCTCAATTCGCCAATAGATGTCAGGATTCCTAGCTAGATCGATTTATCGCCCCCGAAACCCCCTATATACTAAATTTCATGAAAATCGTTGGAGCCGATTCCGAGGTTCCAATTATATATATATATATATAAGAATTGCTCATTCATAGATATTAGATTCACACCAATTTATACAATATTGCAGTTGAATCTCAATACAAATCTAAAATAATTGTTCCAACTATTTTATTTGGTGCATAGTGAAGCTCGAACTGGGGCTGACAGACTCAAACTCAAAAGTAACTTTATTTACGTAGGTTTTATCAAAAAACTATAATAAATAGTCATTTATAAAATGACCATTATCATCTTACGGCCCCTGTCCCACGCTAGGTGGTAATCTTCTACCCACCTGTCAGTCGTCAAACCTCCATTTACACCTTTCATACAAAATACCTCATTCTCACAATCCATCCATCTCTTTTGATCTGCCACAACCCTTGTGTCCACCCACATTCGTGCTGAAGTTACTACCGGTTCGGATTGCTGCTCTTCAGAGAAGAGCCGCAAAAATACGATAAAGCTGTTTTTTTTTTAATTTTCGGCCTTTTTTTACTAAAAGTAGAAAGCTATAGAAACGGTACGTAGACAATTTTGAGGCAATTGCTCGCACATAGTGCATACAGTTTGACAAACATTAGGTTATTTAATAAAACCTGACGTGGAATTATAACCAGGAAAATAGTTCAAAGTGACGTCACGCCACGCCACTGCAAGTCCGTAAGGAAAAGCTACGAGACACGTCTGGTGTTTCTGTGTGCGTGCTTATTTGTGACGTAATTATGAAATTACCTTACTGTTTATTATACATTCTGTTATGCCGATTCCCAACAAAGTAGCTTACGAACAGACGGCCAACTTCACAAGTTGTCAGCCGCAACTGTGTTACAACTTGCTCGCCGATTAGTTAGTGTAATTAATATTTTAACGATTAATTTATTTTTGGCGAAGTTGCGTAATTAGCCGACAGTGGAATTGAAATACCAATTAAAATAGCAGAGCACTAGTTATAATTAAAAAGCAGAGTGTAGGCTGTTTTATTAAAACTTTCATATTTTTTTAATTTGTAAGTGATTATGTCTGTTACAGTTGAATTTTAGAGTAGAAGGCGACCATCGTGATGAGTTCGGCAGAAATGCTATCACATGTAGGTCAACTGGACTTCACGCTTATGACAACCTATCACAAGGTTGTAAAATGCAAATAAGACCGAGAATTTGAGAAAAACCAACTACAGAGTTTCTTGCCGGCTCTTCTCTGTATAGAAACATTCGGAACATGCGGAAGTTTCAACCGGTATGAATGTGGTTACATAGTATGGGAGATTAAAATAAATGGATGGATTGTGAGAATGAGCAAATGTGTAAGAAATTTTAGATTTTGGAGTCCTAATTAGGACTCCACAGTAGTTAGGTACTGAAAGTAATTACTTTCAGTACCTAACTACTTACTTTCATTGTGATGAATGAATCTTCGTCAGTTAACACAGACAATACGCAAAGATCGTCTTGTCATCATGTGAGTTATGTTGTATGAGAAGGTAGATAGAAGCATTAAAGAAACTCGGTGCTTAATATTTACTACTACGCCTATATATGACTGCCTCGTTGGTCTAGTGGTTAGATGTGCCGCCTTTGGATCAACGGGTCCCGGGTTCGATTCCGGGGTCGGGCAAGTGTCTTTGTCTAAAAACCAGAGGCACTGGCTCGGAGTCTGGGTGTCATTTCTATCTATAATATGTATGTATTTACAAAAAAAAAAAATATATAAGTAGTTTATCATCCATCTCGTTACCATAACACAAGCATTAAGTTGCTTAGCTTGGGACGAGATGTCGATGTGTGAAATGTCCAAGGATATTTATTTATTACTAGCTGCCCCGACAGACGTTGTCCTGTCTGAACTATGAATATTGAATTCGAATTGGAATAATTAATAATAAATTAATATACCGCCTTTTCTTATCGATTCCAATCCCTTATTTAATGTAATTAAAAAAGAAAAAACGTAATTATGCCAAAAATAGCGAACCGTCGGGACGAACGTCAAATGTTTGACAGGTAACAGTTTGTATGGGAAAATAAAATTGTTGTTTTTATTATTTTACTTACAATATCAATGTTTTCTCTAGACTCTTAAACCTTCCCTGGACTCACACGAATATTTCTAGACCAAAATTAGCCAAATCGCTCCAGCCGTTTTCGAGTTTTAGCGAGACTAACGAACAGCTATTCATTTTTATATATAGAGATTTATTATTTATATGACCCATTGTTGAGACGGTTTTGGTCCAGTGGGGACATGGAGGATCATTAGCCTACTGTGCCATGCTGGCCAGTCGGGTTGGTATAGGGTTTCGTATCAAGGTTTCCTTTCTTTTTTAAAAACTTCATATGCCTCACCAGAACTATAACTGATTTTTGTTATTAAATTAATTAATGGTCTTTTGGTATCCTCCTGCCACTTGTTCATTAATTACTGAAAAAAAAAGTGTGAGCGTCTAAGTATAACACTTAATAATGTGTTTGCATTTTGATACTGAAAACAGTATTTTGTATAATTTATTTTTGGTCAACAGTAAAAAGTATAATTTAGTGAAAAACAGTATAATACTGTTTAAAACAGTATAGTTGGCAACCCTATTCATATGTTTTATTTATTAAAAAACAAATTTATTATGTTTGGATGGATGATACATTTAAACATTTTTGAATGAACAATTGTACGAATTAGTGTTACCTATGGTATCTTTTATTAAGTAATATCACATATATTTTGTTAATTTTAATTTTTGTATGCTGGTTTACCGTCCGCTCGTCATTAGTGGTCTGGTTGAAAACCAGCGCCAGGCACCCCGTCTGGCTTATGCTGAATTTATATTAGAGTTTAAGTAATTATAATAGTTAGTATTTAAGGTAAAATTGTGCCGAATAAATTATTTTTCTTTCTTTCTTTCTTTTCGGCTGTTAAGATGCCCTCAGGATAGTCTGAGGTGACATTATAAATTATAAATCGGTCACCACATGGATAAATAGTAATAATAGCAAAATCCACAAATCATTTTGTCTCGCAATCAGAAGATTGAAACGTAATCCGATATGCTGGCTCTACAAAACAATGGTAAACATATTCCCAATCAAACTGCACAGAGGAATAGACGTTTACGTTCACGATTCATAATAAAAATTTGTTGGTAAATTCTTTGCTGCCTTCACCCATTCACATACGAGATTTGAAAAAGCACTTAAATTTCGAACTTATTGTTCGGATTTAAGAAAGGTTTTTCGCCAACTTTCTTTTGCTGTTACAACATTTTATGGTACCCAACCAAACATTGAATACCGTATAGTAGGGAACTGAGACGTATAAATAAAGTTGCACAATAAACTTGGGCTAAATCAAGGAGCATTGTTGAAGGGGGCTTGTTAGACCGTGCGAGACCGCTGATTTTTTATTTGATATCTCAATAAAGGCGACGTTTGAGGGTTACAAACCAGAATCGACGTTTTTTCTAAGGACCTTTTTTGTAACCCGTCAGAATCGACGATGAGTTTATAAAATTTAGAACCCTGTGTGGTGTGGTTATAATAAAATTTATATAAACAATAAAGTTTAGATGTTACCAATGTGTGTAGAAAAATTGATATGCAGCTAACGTTGTTTGTTTATTTTTTTACGAGTAAATCATAGAGTTTTGATTTATATTCCACTAGTGGCCCGCCCCGGCTTCGCCCGTGCAAAGCGGGGTTGGGTTATACATATAAAGCTTCCCCTTGAATCACTATCTATTAAAAAAAACCGCTTCAAAATCCGTTGCGTAGTTTTAAAGATTTATGCATACATAGGGACGGACAGAAGAATGCGACTTTGTTTTATACTATGTAGTGATTACTAATACTCAACACGTAAATAACGTACCTACTGCTGTCCAACGTGCTGTCTGTCTGGCCAGCTTTGCACAATGTCATTTTCCTCCATAAAAGTTATGGTTTTATTATGATTTAAATATGAGACCTTTTGGGTAAACCATATATGATACAGCTACTACTTCTACTAATACTCCACCCATAGATTACCCACTGTTGAGTTGGGCCTCCTCCAAATTCGTGGAGGGTAAGTAGCCTACTGTGCCACGCCGGCCAGACGGGTTGACACTGGGTTTCGTTTCAAGTTTTCCTTTTCTTGCGTCTAGGTCATATCCTTTTTTCGACTCTTACGACAACCTCAGGATGGAACAGGGTGGTGACTCTATTTATTCTAAATCCATTACGACACGGACAAGTGCAGGCAAGTGCGATTAGCCAAATAACCAGTAGAGTAACTCTAATCGCATTTCACCACAAAAACATCAACTCAACCCTTCACTGGCATGTGCGATCAAGATAACCGAAACGCACAACTGTCATATAACTTGAACGCGCAGATTAAACCCGTGTCATGGCGAGTATCATAAATCACAACTTGCCTGCACGAATTATTTAAATGCCATAATGACTCACGAGTAAAAGTTGAGGGAGCACCCCTGTATTTATCACACTGGACCCCGGGATTACGGTAGGGTTAATAAATGCCTGTTGGCGGAGCGGCCATTTTGTTTTTATCAGCGTTCGAAATTGGAATTATGAGCGGCGATTCGTCTTCGACATAGAAAATAACACATGGAGCAGAATGAATAATAATTCACACGGATTACTAAACAAATATTAGCTCACAAATGCGGCTAGAATGTGTAAAATATAAGCGAGAGAGTGTGTGCGTATAATTATATACATTCTGGTTAGTCATGTACATGGATATTATTATCTCACTTACTCTAATAATAATATTTTTTGAAAAACGGTACTCACACAAATTTCCTTCTTACACTTGCGGTTTACACATACCACTCACTTAAATTTACTGTGTCTTCGCAGCTAGTTCTTTTTTTTTAACTGGTGATCGATCGCGTGTTTAGGCAAACGTAAATTGCGTGTGGCCTAGTTCTTGTATGTAAATAGATCTCATTTTTCACGTTGTAAACGGTTTGACGGGGTTAGTTAGTCATCATTGATAAGCCTCGTGAGTTATTAGGTTCGCAGGCACTTTTATATTGGGTTTTTTAAGAATTTCTCCCTGTACAGGCAAACATAATAAATTAGCTACTTATAAATAATTTTACTACTTAGCCCAAAGGTAGCTAGCACTAGCTTTTTTTATTTTTACGCGTAAATAGAGTACACACATGGTCATTATCATTTACATCGGGAGAGATGGAGTGATTGTAGGAGTGAGGAATTGTGTATGAAAGGTGTAAATGTAGGTATGACGACTGATAGGTGTGTGTGGAGACTACCACCTAGTGTGGGTAAAGGGCCGTGAGATGATTATGGTAAATATAAATATGACGATTTATAAGAGTTTTATGATAAAACTTACGTAAATAAAGTTCCTTTTGAGTTTGAGTTTGACGTAGTATAAAACATAGTCGCTGTTGTCTGTCCGTCCCTAAGTATGCTTAAATCTTTAAAACTACGCAACGGGTTTTGAAACAGTTTTTTAATAGATAGAGTATTTCAAGAGGAAGTTTTTTAAGTATATTACATGAATACATTTAGATGTTCATCACTGCACCCGTGCGAACTCGGGGCGACTATAAACCCTGGTTGGTTTTAAATAATAAATATCCTTGGACATTTCACACAACGCCATCTCGTCCCAAGCTAAGCAACTTAATGCTTGTGTTATGGTAACGAGATGGATGATAAACTACTTAAATATTTTTTTTTTGTAAATACATATTATAGATAGAAATGACACCCAGACTCCGAGCCAGTGCCTCTGGTTTAGACAAAGACACTTTCCCGACCCCGGAATCGAACCCGGGACCCGTTGATCCAAAGATCCGACATCTCTTGGGTTGGTTTTTGGCATTTTCTTTTCATTTTGTCGGGTATTACGATACCGTCACGATGGAATGAGGTGTTGACACTATGTAATCTTAACCCGTCACCATTATATGGATTACATAAATAAATTTAAACGATTACTTAATTAATGAGATTATAAAATATATATTTTTTTACACAATTAATTAAAACTCTATGGTCAACCCCACAGGTAATATAATTCAAGACTTTAGTCTCTTCCTGCCCAATCAGCAGTTAGTCATGCAAGCTATGTGTCTACTCATCGTAAAATTATTACTGAAATCTAAAATTTTAAAATTGAATGATCAGATCTTCAATTTCATAGAGCAAATTTAGCCTATTGTACCAGATGACTTAGCTCAGTGTTCTAAATCTACACTTTAAACTTTTTAATTTTATCATACATACTTTAATGTTCTACCTTCATCGCTTAGAATGCTGTTTAATGTAGGTATCGTAGTTTATCCACTACTGTGTCGGGCTCCTCCAAATTCATGGAGGGCAATGAATAAGCTAACTGTGCCACGGTGGCGAGATTGTTTAGCAACGATTTGTATCAAGCTGGTGACCTGCCTCTTGCGTTATTTTAATCCTTTCTTATGACACCCTCAGGATGGTATGAGTTAGCTAAACTCGATTCATATTCGGCGAAAAATTCTAAGCCAAATGCACACCGTCATTGTTAATGGTATTCCCCATAGGCAAAGGGACGAGTTTAGTGTCATTATCCTAATTCATGTCCCCATAAATAGAACGGAGTAAAGACAAAATTTAAGGGTTAGTCGAGTTTTTTTTAGCGTGTTTTAATTTTAGCGTGCTTTGTTTTTAGAGCGTGTTTTGTTTTTTAGCGTGTTTTGTTTATGAAGGTTTCGTTTTTTTTAAACGAAGCCTCTGTTCCGCGTTTGATTTTTACAAACATGACACCCAGACCCAGAGCACAACAACAAGGCAGTGTTTTTAAGCGTGCTTTGTTTTTAGAGCGTGTTTTGTTTACGACCGTGTTTTGTTTACGACCGTGTTTTATTTTTAGAACAATCGAATACACTCGATTGGGATACCGTTACTACTCAGCCCATAGATGGCCAACTGTTGAGCCTCCTCAAGTTACATGGAGGGTGACTAGCTTACTGTGCCACGCTGGCCAGACGGGTTGGCATAGAGTTTCGTGTCAATTTTTCTTCTCTTGCAGCTAAGTTTTCGTTGTTATTTATGTCTGGCGGCTCTTATGAGACCCTTAGAATGAAATGGGGTGGCGACAGTATATATTCCAAATCTGTTATCACACGGAATGTTGTTTTGTATACTATGATCAGGCTATAATGTTTTTTTTTTGTTACCTGCACTCCGTATGCACTAGGTATGTATCGCGGGGGCAGTTTACAAACATGTAATTCACGAACACAAATGACACCCAGACTCGGAGCAAGTGCCTCTGGTTTAGACAAAGACAATTACCCGACCCCGGAATCGAACCCGGGACCCATTGATCTAAAGGTGGGACATCCTACCCCTAGACTAACGAGGCAGTCTCACTTCTGAGTCAGGCTACCTCCCATTGGAGGGAGAGTAATTAGCCTACTTTGTATATTGGGTAGGACAACAATTTGAATCGACATCTCCTTAAACGCGGTGAATTCCTTTGGGTGTGTCCTCTGGTAACCATCACGTACTTATTAATAACTATTGATTTATCGCTCGCTGCCACTGAAAATAAAATTGCTCGTTTTATAACCCATATGAATTACTCTACCGTTCTAATTCTATCAGTTTGGCGACGGATTTAGAATACATAGTCGCTACCCCATTCCATCCTGAGGGTCTCGTAAGAGCCGACAAAAGGAAATGTCAAGGCCTGTAACCTCGCCACAAGAGAAAGGAAATCTTGTTTTTTTTTTTTTGGTTTGGCGGAAAGTACTGCCTGCCCGCATATCCCGCGACCGGGAGACTACGGGGTAGTGTGGGGTCCTCACCCACTAAAATAACCCACCGTGCGCTGACACCCGCCCTCACGCGTGGACCACGGGTATGAAACGAAACCCTGTGCCAACCCTTCTAGCCAGCGTTGCACGGTAGGCTAATTACTCTCCCTGTATTGGTAGGAGGTCCGACTCAGCAGTGGGTCATTTATGATCTGTATAGTAGTAGCAGTAGCGATTGTATACCTACATGATTAAATTAAATAATGTTTAGTCATTTTAAAAACTCGTTATTTTGAAATAAGTTTTAAAATTACTTTAGCTTTAAAGTTACTCTAAATCCATTTAACGAAATTCAAGGTAAACATTTTTTTTCCTAGTGGTGACGGATTTTGAATCATCATCATCATCATTTCAGCCAAAAGACGTCCACTAATTTTGAATACATTGTATGAAATCCCGTGCCAGTTCAAATTCAAAACCCGGAGAGCTTTCAGCTCGAACTGCAAAACCGCTTTATAAGCCTAGGCGTTGACGTGGACGATTATAATGACGGGTTCGTGGAGACTGTCCGCAAAGTTGGGTCGAAGTTCTGTGAGACCCAACGCCTGAAAACGGCCAAAAAGCTCTCGGACCTCACCCTAAATCACATGGACGAGCGACGGAAAATGGTTCTGCAGTCTACAGATGATGCGACGCAGCTTCGGATGCTCAATAGACAGATATCAAAGTCCCTGAAGCGTGATATACGCCGATTCAACACGAATCGTGTTGAAGAGGCTATTGAACGTAACAGGGGCTCCAAGGTTTTTGCCAGGGATCTGTCTATTGGGCAAAGCCAGCTCGTCAGGCTGAAGACTGATGACGGCAGGATCGTCACGTCGAAGTCCGAGATTTTGGGTGAGGTCGAGAGTTTCTATGGACAACTGTACAAGTCTACACAGGAACCCGTCATAAATCTAGCAGACGACCCACGAGCTAGATTAACCCGGCACTACACAGAAGACCTCCCGGACGTCAGCCTGTGTGAGATCGGGATGGCTCTCGAGCAACTTAAAAACAACAAGGCGGCGGGTGATGACGGAATTACCGCAGAACTTCTGAAGGCGGGTGGAGAACCGATCCTTAGGGCCCTTCAGAAGTTATTCAATTCCGTCATACTCGAAGGACGAACGCCAAAGGCATGGAACAGAAGTGTGGTGGTGCTGTTCTTCA
Source organism: Clostera curtula (assembly GCA_905475355.2). NCBI lineage: Eukaryota > Metazoa > Arthropoda > Insecta > Lepidoptera > Notodontidae > Clostera > Clostera curtula. The sequence continues at coordinate 2,219,607 of FR997796.1, read as the reverse complement.
AGAAGGGAGATAACACCTTATTGAAGAACTACAGACCCATCTCACTTCTGAGCCATGTCTACAAGTTGTTCTCGAGAGTCATCACGAATCGACTCGCGTGCAGGCTTGACGATTCCCAGCCTCCCGAATAAGCCGGTTTCCGAAAAGGCTTCAGTACCGTAGACCATATTTTAACGCTACGGCAGGTTATACAGAAGACCGAGGAGTATAACCTGCCACTTTGTCTGGCGTTCGTGGACTACGAGAAAGCCTTCGATTCGATCGAGACGTGGGCAGTATTGCAGGCTCTCCAGAGGTGCCAAGTCGACTATCGGTACATCGAAGTGTTGAAGTGCTTGTATGAAAACGCCACCATGTCAGTCCGACTCCAGGACCAGACCTCGAAACCGATCCAGTTGCAGCGAGGTGTTAGACAGGGAGACGTTATCTCTCCGAAACTGTTCTCCGCTGCACTGGAAGATGTTTTCAAGGTTCTGGACTGGAAAGGGCTGGGCATTAACGTGAACGGCGAGTACATCACTCACCTTCGATTCGCTGACGACATAGTCGTAATGGCTGAGACCATGGAGGGCCTCACTACGATGCTCGATGGCCTCTGTGGAGCCTCCGAACGAGTCGGCCTTAAGATGAACATGGAGAAGACGAAGATCATGTCTAATATCCATGTTCAAGCCACTCCTGTTAACATCGGAGGTTCTACCCTCGAAGTTGTTGACCATTACATTTACCTGGGACACACTGTCCAGTTAGGTAAGTCCAACTTCGAGAAAGAGGTCAATCGTCGGATCCAACTCGGCTGGGCAGCGTTCGGGAAGCTGCGAAAGATCTTCTCGTCCACAATACCGCAGTGTCTGAAGACAAAAGTCTTCAACCAATGTGTGTTGCCAGTGATGACATATGGAACAGAGACGTGGTCGCTCACTATGGGCTCCATCAGAAGGCTCAAAGTCACCCAAAGGGCAATGGAGAGGGCTATGCTCGGAGTTTCCCTGCGAGATCGAATCAGAAATGAGGAGATACGCAGGAAAACCAGGGTCACCGACATAGCCCACCGGATTGCCAAACTTAAGTGGCAGTGGGCAGGGCACATAGCTCGCAGGACCGACGCCCGATGGGGCAGAAAAGTCCTCGAGTGGCGACCGCGTTCCGGAAGGCGCAGTGCTGGTAGGCCTCCCACACGGTGGACCGACGACCTGGTTAAGATCGCCGGAAAGCAGTGGATGCGGGCGGCCCAGGACCGGCCTTTGTGGAAATCCTTGGGGGAGGCCTATGTCCAGCAGTGGACGTCCTTTGGCTGAAATGATGATGATGATGATGATGATGGTATGAAATAAGTGCTGAACCTAGAGGCAGTTAGACGCAGTAAAAAATAGGAGTGATTGTAGAGGGGTGAAAATTTAGATTTGTATGTATTTTTGTATGTTGTATCGTAAAACATAAAAAAATAAAAATATACAAAAATTAGCGGTGGACCACTCTATACATTTAGGGGTACGAAAAATAGATGTTGTCTGAGTCGCAGATTTAACCGCTAAGCACACAAAATTTAACGAAAATCACTCGAGTCATTTCGGAGGAGTTCAATGACAAACACCGTGACACGAGAATTTTATATAAGATACGTCTAGCCTAGAGTGAATAGGTGTTCAAGATGTTATTTACAACCACGTGTCAGCAGCCAGTATGGCACAGCCATTCAGTGGCTGTATGTTTCCTAACCTTATCTTAACCTATTGATTGATTGACGAAACTGCATGCTACACGTACCATCCACCCTTTTGTAATAAAATGAAAGCAATACGGCCCAATCACTAGCCATAAAAGTAGAATCATAAAAATCGATTAGCCTTACAATGGTGTGCAATATAATCATTAAACTGTAAATGAAATTTACAATACACTAACTTATGCTGTAAACGTGATAGTAAAGGCGCGTCCAGATGTGAATGGTAGGTGAGTTTAGCAGATATCTTTCCTCTCCGTGTGGTGACGTATTTAGAATACATAGTGTCACCACCCAATTCCATCCTGGGGGTGTCGGGGGAGCTGACAAAAGGTAATGAGATAGCCGATAACCTAGCCACAAGAAAAGACTTTATAGAAAACCCTGTGCCAAACCATCCGGCCAGCAATTTCCCTTCATGAATTTAGAAGAGGAAGCCCATCTCAGAAGTGCGGCATTTATAAGCTGAAGCGACGAACGAATTGTTTATTAAAATTATTCATAAATACGTGAAAACGATGAAAGCTAGCCAGCTACATAGAAATGACATCCCATGGATGAAAGGTCCGACTGCCGTGTAATATTTCTATCAAAGTTTCTTTTTTCATAGTTCCATATATATGAACAAACCTTTAGTTTCAAACTCATGGCAGTAAACTTTATTATTGGGGTTAAAAACATATGAATCTTATAATGTTTACAAAATATTTGTTTATTTGATGGAAGTTATTCCAAACCGAATCCATCGTAATGGAATAGGATGGTGACAGCATGTATTCTTAATCATAGACATTAGTCATAGAGCAAGCTGCAAATAATGAATGACGCTCACATTAAAAAAAAATGTGGTCATGATATGCAGGGGGCGGGACAAGTGGTTTTCAAAACGTTCCTACATAGAATAGAAAGACGAATTTATGTGATGAACAGGTCGTGTCAATGTCAATCTCATATATTTGTCTTTTACCAGACGTGCAATTTGATTCACTTTTGGCTCCTCGTTACATTAGCCTGTGCGTATGACCGAATTGATTACAATGCATTTTAACAACTATCACGTTTCAAAAAACTTTAAGCGGCGTTTCACTGTACGTCCAGTGGCTCCATCACACACGAAACGGCTCAAACGTAAGCACAACTTATTGAAGCCTAGGGGATGTGTCGCTTTTCGATCGCGCGTCCCGGGTGCGTTTCCGGGGTCGAGCAAGTATATTGTGTATACCAGAGGCACTTGATCTAAGTCTGGGTGCCATTTGTGTTTGTGAGTTACTTGTATGTGAATCTGCCACGCAGTACAGGTAATTCGTATAAAAAAAGAAGAAAAAAAAGAACGTCAGTCTGGTAATGTCAAGTTGTTTTTACACGAACTACCCTCATCGTTCATTTGAAGTACATTATCAGATTATATGGATGGAAGCTGGATGGCAAGAATTATTAAAGTGAAAAGTTTTAATTAACAAAAATATTTTAAATAATTAGGGACCACCCCTAACGTTTAGGGGTATGAAAAATAGATGTTGTCCGATTCGCAGACCTACCAAATGTCAATATAAAATTTCATCAAAATTGGACAAGCTATTTTGGAGGAGTTTAATAACAAAGACCGTGACACGAGAATTTTATATATTATATTTAAAAGGCAACCAACCTCTAAGCAACCCACATAAAACATTGTTCAGACGAACCAGATCAATAACTTGCTAATAAAACTCAATAAATTCCTGGGGATTACTTCGGGGATAAATCTGTGGCCACGCTATAAACCTTCAGTCCTCGGGTGGGCCAACGCCTTGTTTATGGACGACCAAACTCCTTAGGGACCTTAACCTTGGATGGATAGACCTCCATTGCATCGTAGACTTAACGTTGAAATACCATGTGTGATTGGTTGAACACGAATGATATTATAGCCTCATCATCATCATCATGTCAGCCAAAAGACGTCCTGGACATGGGCCTCGCCCAAGGATCTCCACAAAAGCCGGTCTTGGGCCGCCCGCATCCGTTGCTTTACGGCGACCTTAACCAGGTCGTCGGTCCACCGTGTGGGAGGCCTACCAGCACTGCACCTTCCGGAACGCGGTCGCCACTCGAGGACTTTTCTGCCACTTAAGTTTGGCAATCCGGTGTGCTATGTCAATGACCCTGGTTTTCTTTCGTATCACTCATTTCTGATTCGATCTCGCAGGGAAATTTCGAGCATAGCCCTCACCATTGCCCTTTGGGTGACTTTGAGCCTTCTGATGGAGCCCATAGTGAGCGACCACGTCTCTGTTCTATAAATCATCGCTGGCAAAACACATTGGTCGAAGACTTTCACAGACTTTTTCAGACACTGAGTAGTACCTACACAAATATACTACTCAGCCCTTATATAACCCACTGCTGAGTCGAACCTCTTCCACTTACATGGAGAGTAATTGGCCAACTGTGCCACGCTAGCCAGACGGGTTGGCACAGGGTTTCGTATTAAGTTTTCCTTCTCTTATGGCAAGATTTTCGGCCTTATCATTTTTCCTTTTGTCGGCTCTTACGACACCCTCAGGATGGAGTTTGCCTCGTTGGTCTAGAGGTTGGTAGTGCCGTCTTTGGATCAACGGGTCCCGGGTTGGATTCCAGGGAAGTGTCTTTGTCTAAACCAGAGGCACTTGCTCTATTATTACGCACCCTATTATTACTCTACTCTGCCTCCATTGCCTTTGGATCAACGGGTCCCGGGTTGGATTCCAGGGAAGTGTCTTTGTCTAAACCAGAGGCACTTGCTCTGAGTCTGGGTGGCATTTGTGTTCGTGATTTACATGTTTGTAAACTGCCCCGCGATACAGGTTACACCTAGTGCAGGGGATCCGTTTGAAAAATAATGGTGACTCTATGTATCCAGATCCGAGTCAAGACAAGTGAGACGGAGGGCTGCAGCTAGTTTATAATTATTTTAACCAGATTGTACTAGCTGGCTATAAGATTTCACATCACACCGCAAGCCATTTAGTATTCTGGGAACAGTGTGATATAAATTACATATTGCATACGCTACAAGTATAATTAAGAACGTTTTTCACAACAACCCAATCAAATAACTTTCCATTAAGAGTGGTTGTTAACCAACCGCAAAAAGTGAATACAACTCACTCAAAGGGACCCGAACGAAAATGAGATGCAAATTGGAACACGAAATTCAAAAAGCGTCTGTGAGTTTATTTTTTAAAGTGCGACAGATGGTTGGCGCAGAGTTAGCATATATTGGCAAAGGACGCATAAATTAAATTTAAATCACGTTTCGTTTAAGCTAAGCGTGGTTCTACTGATAGCCAGCCTACCATCTATGTCAGTCTTTATTCCTAGTCAGTACCATGAAAACTGGTCTAACCATAATTACCTCGAAGATTCGTCAATATTCTACTAAAACTCAAAAGGAACTTAATTTACGTAGGTTTTATCACAAAACTTCTTTAAATCGTCATATTTATAAATCACTACATAGTATAAAACAAAGTCGCATTCTTCTGTCCGTCCCTGTGTGTGCATAAATCTTTAAAACTACGCAACGGATTTTGAAGCGGTTTTTTTTAATAGATAGAGTGATTCAAGGGGAAGGTTTATAAGTATAACCCACCCCCGCTTTGCACGGGCGAAGCCGGGGCGGGGCAAGGCCGGAAAACAAGCGAGAGAGAGTTGCCATTGCAGAAATTTAAATTTTTATATATTTAAATTTAAATTGACAAAATAAAATTAATGTTGCTAGCTAAATACAGATAATAAATATATGTTTATTTGTACTAAACAAATACCATTATCCTCTTACGACCCCTGCCCCACACTAGGTGGTAGTCTCCACACACACCTATCAGTCGCCATACTACTGTTACTCTACCCATATACTATTCACTGCTGACTCGGGCCTCCAGCTATGATGTAGAGGGTAATTAGCTTACTGTTCCACGCTGGCCAAATGGGGTGGCACAGAGTTTCGATTCAAGTTGTCCTTCGCGACAGGTATTCCTTGTTATTTCCTTTTGCTGGCTCTTAGGACACCCTCAAAATGGAATAGGGTGGTGACACTGTATATTGTTAATCCGTCACCACACTGGCAGGACTGTATTCGCTTCGTGGTATTTACACGATTTACGCTTTACTAGTATCTGACTCCACGGAAATTGGGGATAGGCTACGTAGGTATATAATTCTTTCAAGAGCCTTAACCCTTATTGGCCGAGGGCGTCCCAGTTGCTCTCCGATTGTTGCAACACGGGGCGCCAAAGAAGAATGCACCCTCGCAAACCTGTGAGGTCCCAAACGAGACGTTTAACAGTATACTGAAATGAAAATAAAAATGAAATGAAACATATTTATTCAGAGTCACAATTACATGGAGCACTTTTGTTATAACATAATAAATATATTAGCGTAATTCTGAACTAGAGCCCACTCGGCATTCAGCTGCCACACCAGACGAGTGTTGCGGCCAAAGGTGTATTTTTTTTTAAAACGAAACCCCTACACTAGGTTTAACGTGTGTCGCTGGGGCAATTTTGAAACATGTAATTCACGAACACAAATGACACCCAAACGCCGAGCAAGTGCCTCTGGTATAGACAAAGACACTTGCCCGACCCCGGAATCGAACCCGGGACCCGTTGTTCCAAAGGCAGCACATCTAACCCCCTTTTTTTTGTTTTCGCTGGGGAAATGCTTTATGCATACCACCGCACCCCGGGGGAAAGGTCGGTGATTATGTGGGACTCCGACAAGGGTCGTCTACCCAAGCGTCGTTTACCCACTAAAACCCCAGCGGCATACCCTCACACGACGCGCTTGGGGCGCCACAAGTTCGCGTAAACGCATTCTACTGTGACGCCCCGGCGTGGTGCCCGCAACGCGGGCAACCGACTATCAGAGAGGGCGTCCCGGTACACTGGGACGCCCTCAGTCATCGAGGCTTTCGTCGGTGGTGGCTCCCCCGAACCACCACCGGCCTCCTAGGCGAGGGCAGAAGGGGCCCGCACCGTCACGAACATCACATAACCGCATGGTATTGAGCATACGGTTATAATAAACTATGAAAATTAAAACCTTAAAAAAGTTTAATAAAAATTTAAGTCATGAATTTTCTACGACGCTATCCACTCGTCATCTGCGAGGAGAGTTAAGAATTACAGATGTTCTAGTTTTATATTTCATTTTTAACAAGCTTCACATTTCTTCCTCTCACCCTTTCAATCGCAGGTGCGCACGCAGATGTTCCACGCAACGACACGAAACCGCAAATAAGTTTGGTATCCGGTACCAGAAATAAGCGTGAAATACTACCTACAATACCGACTATTCAAAATACCAAATGCTACCACAAAACTACAATGTTCCAAGAATAATAATCATTATCGTCTACTTCTCAATTTCACTGGGGTCTGCCAGTTTATTATGATTTGGCTTACTACCAGAATTTACACGGACTGATTGCCATATGACCTCCAAGACCTCCTATTCTCAGTTCATACATGGCTCACTGGTGAACGGTCCTTCAGCTTACTGTGTCTCGCTGGCCGGACGGGCTGGCACAAGGTTTCGTATCAAGTGCGGGTAGCTTTTTCGCCTTGTCATTTTACTGTCGACTCTTACGACACCCTCAGCTTGGAATAGGGTTGTGACTAAAGGAATGCACGTTTCTTGGCTGAAATGATGAATGATGATGATATATGTTACGGCTAATACTCGAAGTGCGGCTACACCTAGTTCTAGCCGGCTAACACTAGGTTTAGCCGCACTTCAGTGTTTAGACCTAGGTGTAACAGACTTGTTCACGGCTAATATTAGGTGTAGCCGATTTCATTTGGTTAGAACTAGGTAAAGCCTTCTTTATGCTGGCTACAACTAAATGATTTATCAGAGACCAATTTATCAGAGATATACGGATGGAGAGGGCATAGGGTCATTTCGAGATGAACATAATACTTCAATAATATACAAATTTCTTAATTTGTATTTTGTTACAAGCAATTATCAAACATGTCTTTAAGTAATCAACGAACAATATAATGGGACAGATGATAACATGCAGTCAAATCCAATTAAACAACGTCTCTTAAATTAGCAACGATAAAAATCTCCGTATTAGAACCTCATGGACATCAAACCCCCTGCGGTTTTGGGTACAAAATACCCTACCAATTAAACGAAATACATTAAATAGGCAATGTAATGTATACGCCATTTTCTCAGCACACGAAACGGAGCCTTAGCATGATTGATGTAAAGTTATTTTTCGTAAGCATTCTACAAGTTTGTTAAGTCGTTCTTCATTTGAATCTTGAAGTGACGTCTTAAAATAAGAAAAGGACACATGACTCGTCCTACGGGCGCGTCGACTTTAATTAATTTAATTACTTGTCTTGGTGTATTTATTTTTGTTGTGTCAGACGGCTGACATTTGAAGAAAAAATTAAAAAGTCACCCGGCTTGCATTCACCGGGTTACTGGTGCGTTTCTATCTTGAGATTAATTAAACGAATCTTTGCGATTACTTACTAAAATGAATGCACATTTTAATTTTTTAATTCAGACTCAAAGCTTTATTTACGTAGGTTTGATCACAAAACCCTTATAAATCGTCTTAAAATTACCAATATCATATTACGGCCCTCGTTCACGCTAGGTGGTAGTCATGGAGACATTCACACCTTTCATACACATTTCCTCATTCTCTTACTCCACCCACTATCACTCATTTCCACCCCTAGAGTGGTGCTCAAAGTTATGGAGCATACTCCCCCATTCGGTAGCGAGACCCACGACTCTGAAGCGGGCAGTCGAGGAACTTGTTTCAGTAGGTGAGTTGGGCCACCAATCACCATCTTTCTGCGTTCTGGAGTCTAGTCCACTATACCTCCAATGGCGGGTTTGGTACATGAGGATTTCAAAAGAAGAAAATACTGGTAAGCATTAAATGTCACCTTAGGATGTTTGTACCTCACTGGAGGTGCCATGAACGTGTGGCCAACCCCATAAAAACTGAAAGCCAGACGTTTTAGGCAGTAACCTGTCCTTTACACACTTTACAGTAGGTTTTAGTTAATAATAATAAATATCCTTGGACATTTCACACAACGCCATCTCGTCCCAAGTTAAGCAACTTAATGCTTGTGTTATGGTAACGAGATGGATGATAAACTACTTATACACATTTTTTTTTTTGTAAATACATACATATTATAGATAGATAGAAATGACACCCAGACTCCGAGCCAGTGCCTCTGGTTTAGACAAAGACAATGGCCCGACCCCGGAATCTAACCCGGGACCCGTTGATCCAAATGCAATTTTCAATATCTAGACGCCCCGATGTCCCACATAACCTGGCCATACGACATAAAACGTAATATCTACGACGTGCAAATGATTGAGGTTATTTGTTACATACATAATATAAACATATAAAGTAATATTAAAAATTATTATATTATTATATATATATATCTTTCCTCTTTTTAATATTACTTCAGATGAACTTTTGTAGTGGCAGTTGTAGCAGATCGTGACTTTTAAAGCAGTCTCTTTAAAAATTACAGACATGATAGACGCTTTATGAATAGAAAATGTTGGACGTCGCGCCAGTTAATATCGCTACGCCAAAATTGAATTACTCTGTCTGGGTGTCAGGTGTATGAAAAAGCTTGAAAAAAGGCAATCGCTTTTAAACAAAATAACCCCTTTAAAACTCACTAATGTGGGACGCCGAGACTCATTAAAACACTTTTAATTGTGAATACGTTTATGTCTAGTAACAGAATGTGGCTCCTCGCCAATGCTAGATGGTTTTATTTAAACACCCCGAACCGTAATGGTGGCTACAACGGCTAGTGCCTCCAACTCTGGCGCCACTGTCGACAGCTAGCATTGGCGGGGACCTGTTAATTCTATCAATTGAACATCTTTAATTTATTATTAATTATTTAAATATAGTTTATGTGCTTTAAGGCTAGTTAGTAATTACAAAACAACTTTATTTATACATATAATCACTTTGGAAACTTATGATTCTAACATTGGTTAGCTAGTAATTACAAAACAACTTTATTCATACATATAATCACTTTGGCAACTTATGATTCTAACAATTCGGCCATCCGCAATATTTACACGTCCCCGTGTATGGTATAGCGATTTAAAATTGATCAAATCACTGGAAATCGATGCTTTACACATACTTACAAACCAGCAAAAGTCGCTTTAATGCTATACACTTAAGATACAGTAAAAGTCGCTTCTACCTTGAAACTGTACAAATGGTTACTTTAATGCTATACAACTTAAGATACAGTACAAGTCGCTTCTACCTTGAAACTGTACGTACAAATGGTTACTTTAAAGTAGTGTAAAGCTATAAACAAATAGTTGGTACAAGTCGCTACTATCTTAAAAACACCTTCATTATGGCACAGTACAAGTCGCTTCTACCTTGAAACTGTACAAATGGTTACTTTAATGCTATAAAACTTAAGATACAGTACAAGTCGCTTCTACCTTGAAACTGTACGTACAGATGGTTACCTTAAGCTTTAACACATAGTTGGTACAAGTCGCTACTACCTTGAAACCACCTTCATTATAGCGCAGTACAAGTCGCTTCTACCTTGAAACTGCTTATAAGAACTTAACTAACCATGAAATCAGTGGTACAAGTCGCTACTACCTTGAAACCACCTCGATCATGGCGCAGTTCAAGTCGCTTCTACCTTGAGCCTGCCACACAACTATCCCGACCTCGAGACATCATAAAATAATATAAAACTTATAACTGATTTATAAATCTCGTTACTAACCCGTTTATTCAAAAAATCGTTTCTAAACATATATAGCAAGTAAACATACATTTAAAGGCTGGACAATTACTCACTCCAACGTTTCTCCTTCGTCGCTACTGCTAGGAGAAGAATCTAGGTTAGCCCTGTCAAAACTCAACCAAGGTTTCATTTTATCAATGGCAATCACGGCGCAATATTTACGATTGCATTTCTTCGTCAAAGGTGTATCCTCTACCTGATAACGATCGTTGTCTAATACCGCTGTAACCCTATATGGACCTTGATATTTGGGAACTAGTTTCCTACTCTGACCAGATGATGGTACTTCCCTGTTTACACTTACTAAGTCACCCACTTTAAGTTTCAAAGGTGTGCTTGCTTTTTTGTCATATGAAAGTTTTTGTTTTTCCTGGTAATCCGTAATGTGCTTATTTATAGTTTCCCTTATTTCGTCAACCGTACCACCGGAACCCATGTGTTCGTTGTCGAGATGTGCCTTAATTCGACCTTCTGACATACCCGTTAAGGTCGTACCAAACAGCGCTTGTGATGGGGTCGTACCGATCCCCTTGTTTGTGGTATTGTTTAAACCCCATTGTACATCTGGCACACATAAGTCCCATTTACGTTCATCCCGACCCAAACACTTAGCTGTGAGTGCATCAAGCAACGTACGGTTATATCTCTCAACCTGTCCGTTGGCTCTTGGTGTAGCCACAGCGTTGAGGATATGTTTGGCTCCTAGTTCGTCAAGGTACGCCTTGAACTTACTACTGGTGAAACAGGATCCACGGTCTGAGATAACACGTTTCGGCACACCGAATATACTGAAATATTCCTGCAAACGGTCGATTACAATGGACGCCTTCGTACTCTTGACCGGTCTTAAGACAATGAATTTAGTATATGCGTCGATTATGACCAGAATATGAGTGTTCCCTTTGGAGCTTTTTACGAATGGACCGACATGGTCGATGTGGATGGTACTAAAAGGGGTATCTATTTTTGGGATCGGATGCAATAGAGGTCTCTTTTTACCAGATGCTTTTGAATATGTGCACTCTAAACATGACTCTACATACTTTCGAACAAACCCTCTTTTATTTTAGCGTAAGTTTTGTCAACCGCGAAGTGACCAATATCATCGTGGCACTGCTTAAGTATTTGCCAACGGACCCCTTTTGGCACCACCCACCTCTCGCCATCTACGGTTTTACGATATAACTTTTTGTTTCGAACAACGTAATTTTCTATCACATCTGCCACTTTAGCCGACTCGGGATCTGTTAATATGGAAATCTTCCGTTGAATTTCGGAGTCAGCACTTTGTACAGTACTCAACCAATCAGTTTCACTTACCCCAACGATATTTACTGATACAGTGGAAACGCCACTAGGTGGCGGATTTCTACTCAATGCATCCACATGTACCATTGACTTTCCCGGCCGGTATTCTACACTGTAATCGAACTCTTGCATAGCAATCCACCACCTTGCTACCCTAGGACACAAGTCACGCTTAATAAATGCCGACCGAAGGGAATTGCAGTCCGTAAATATCCTAAATGTAATGCCGATAAGGTATACACGAAACTTCTGCAGTGATGCCACTACCGCTAACGTTTCCAGGTCATATGATGCCCAAGTCTGTTCATCAGGAGTTGTCTGGCGGCTAAAATAAGCCACCGGTTTAAGAACCCCATTTCGGTCCCTCTGCATCAATATACCAGCGATACCGATCTTACAGGCGTCTGTGTGAACCTCAGTAACGGCTTTTGGGTCATATAAACTTAGTGTTGGTTTTCTCACTAATTCGTTTTTTAAGGTATTGAAAGCATTTATTTGCGCTTCACCCCAGACCCAAGTCGCATCTTTAGTCAACAATGTAGTGAGAGGTTTTGCTATAATCGCAAAATCTTTCACAAAACGTCGGAAGAAGCTACATAAACCGATGAACTGTCTAACGCCATGTTGGTCTCGAGGTGAAGGAAATTCTTTTACCGCTTTAATTTTATGTGCACCAGGTTTAATTCCTTCTGCGCTTAATTCAAACCCCAGATAGTCTACGGTTTTACTAAAAAAACAACATTTCGAGAGTTTAAGGGTCAGGCCTCCTTGTTCCAACAACTGTAACACTAATTCTAACTTGTTCATGCCTTCGTCAATCGTCTTCGATGGCACTATAATGTCGTCCATATAAGCAGATGCAATTTTGTCGGTACTACTTACAAATTTAAGGTCATGACCGTTGTCAACGCGATTATTAGCCGTGTTCAGGACTGAATGGATCATACGCATAAACGTTGACGGAGCGTTAACCAAACCGAATGGCATGCGCTTAAACTCGAATTGCCCGTCAGGCGTTACGAAAGCAGTCTTGTACCGGTCGCTCTCTCTGACGCTTACCTGATAGTAACCTGACGCCAGGTCGAGGGTTGTAAAGAAACTAAATCCCGCCAATTCGTCAAGCTGGTCATCAATTCTAGGCAAGGGAAAATTTTCTCTGACTGTCTTCCGATTTAGTGCTCTATAATCTACACATAGCCTTACATCACCGGTTTTTTTCCTCACCAAGACAATAGGGCTTGCAAACGATGACGTTGAAGGCTGGACAATGTCGCAGTCGACAAGTTCCTGCACCATGCTACGTACCTTTTCCCTCTCGCTTAATGGCAATCTATACGGTCTATAAACCACCGGTTCATCGTCCTTTAATTGTATTGACATTTCAGTTAAGTCAGTTTTACCTAGTTCTTGAAGGTTAAAAGCAAAAGCTTTACGATGCTTATTAAGTAATTCCAGCAACCTTACGACCACGTCATCGTCCAGATCCTCACCGCCGCACAAATCGTCTGCTGTAATTGGGCGTGGTGGTTCGACCACACTGACACGCATGACCTTATCTGACGCGGTATCATTAGGTCGGGCTCTCTTAACCTCCTCAGCTTGTCTACACCTAGCTAGTAATGACCCTTGTTTGAGAGTAAATGTTTTTGATGACAGACCTTTAACTAAAGCTATTCCCTTACCTTTGGTTACCGAAAACAACCCCTGTACTATATAGTGCTCGCGTCCCGATTGGAACCGCGTACTCCCGTCGATATAAATCTCCCCTGTGTATATGGGATCTGTGACAAACTCAACAGCTGTCAATCCGTCAATATTTGTGTCAGAGACACAAATCAGCTTAACCCTGCCGTCTAAACAGTCATCTGTACTACATAACCGTAAAAGGTCGCTATCTTTCTCTACTTTGATATGCGATTGTTCCGTAAAAGATTGACCAATTAATAGCGGTACCTCCATAACGTTATCGGGAACTACAATACACTCAACCCATGCTTTTACCGCATCAACTTCAATTTCTAACTTGCATTTACCTAACGGCCTAACAATAGCTTCACCAAATCCCTTCAAGTTAGACAAAGTATTGTCCTTCTCCCATCTTAACGCTAGTTCAGTAGCTGCAGTCTCCTTAATCAACGTTACTGCACTTCCAAAATCAACGAAACACTCACAAGCTAATTTATTCACTAATGCCCGTTTAAAATATTTAGACGACTTATCTGCGGGGATCACGACGCACATGACAGGTTTCGATGTTTTAGGGACATCAGTGTTTTTATTATTTGTGGCCCTACAACTATCGGACGTATGCCCAAACCTCATACATTTGTTACACTTAACCACAGGCTTAGGGCACTGCGACTTATAGTGACCTTCTTGCAAGCAATTAAAGCACTTTATCGGCCTATCGCTGTTTGTACTTTTATGCAAGACTTCTGGTCTACCGTCAGTCTTGTTTCGTACCTTCCGATCAGTATACGAACTGTTTTTAGCACTCTTTAAGAAGGGCAATAGCTGATCTGGACTTTCGAAACGAGCTGCTTCTGCCCCCAAACGAACACTACGATCATCTATCCCGAACACTAAACAATCGACAGCTCGTTTCCCACTGATCTCGCAACGGTTTAGCAACATGATTTTATTATAAAAATATTCTTCTAAAGAATCATTAAACCTAGCGCGTTTAGCAAGCATTGATGTGAGCAATTGTCCGTAATTATCGTCACTAGGGAATGCAAGTTTTAATTTTTCCTGCCATTCTATCCAAGAAAACATAACAGTAGAGAGACCAGCGTACCATTTTTGAGCTAAGCCTCTAAGCTTTGGTAACGCAAAGTGAACTGTTTGACGATCGGTCCAATTATAAATAACCGCACATTCGTTCACTTTGTGTATCCACATCGCGATCGTTTGCTCCTTGCAAGCCGGATCAAATTCCGGTACGGTATTTTGATTCGATAATTTCTCATTATTACCCTTATCACCAATGGTACGTAATGCCTCAACTAACTGTGCAATGGTAACATTATTATTTATATTAGGGTTAGCATTGGAGTTGGTCGACTCACATACAGATCTGTGTTGATGATTGTCGCCCTGCGGAGACACCCGCGCGGCCGTTGCTCTGCTGCGGGACAGGCGCCTCTCGCTGCGTCGCTGGCTGCTCGAGCGGGGCCTGCTGGGTCGGTCGTGCCCCCGATGGCTGCTCCGGCTGCGCGTCCGACGTCTGCTGTAGCCGTCGCTACGTGAGTGGCGCCGGCTGGCGCGCTCTCGTTCTCGCTGACCACTCCGGCTGCGCGGCTGTCGTGTGTTGTCGCGCTGAGAGCACGACTGGCGCGCGCCGAACCGGTCGTGTCTTCGATGCTCGCTTCTGCTGCGCGATCGAGGAGATCTGCGCCCACGATGCCTGGTCCTGCTGCGCGACCGATGTTGATCAACTGCCGGTGTTGTCAGAACACGTGACCTCCTCTGATCAACTTCATCGAGCCCCATTTCCCTGAAATCACAAAATCTCTAGCACAAATATCTGTTTTCAAACTCAATGTGATAGTTGAGAACAAATGTTACTAACAATCAGATCATATAATATACAACTATATATAAGACTTCTTTTAACTAAACATTAAAACCACTAGATATTTATGAATTTGTAAATCAGAAACCAAGTAGGTACTTCATGAATTAAAAGCACTTCATCACAAAGGAATGAACAATTAATTTAAAACATGGATAACTTTTCAATATCTATAGCATTTAAGCTTGGATGCTTAAAACACCCATTTCAGCGTTACACACAAGCAAAGAAACACAATAAGAATGATAAAAAAAATAAGGCAAATAAAGAAAAGGAAGAAAAAAACAAAAAAAAAAAAAAAATACCAAGCGTTTTCGAGATTATGCCAACACGTGGTAATATAACCGCGGCACGCGGTTGTAGGTATATCATTGCATTTTAATTTTGTTTAAGCTAAGGATTTGTTCATAGGCGTCATTTTCAAGCCAATTTAAACTTCATAGCCCTTAAGGGTTACCACAATACACGGTTAACACAAGTTAGCGACTTGAAAATGCAAATATAAAATGTTGAAATAACTTACGGTTTAACTTTTTCACTTCACTTCCAATCCAATATGGTTCGCCTCAAGAAGTACTTACAACTTCTTTACATCCCTTTACTTCTGATTTGTGGGACGCCGAGACTCATTAAAACACTTTTAATTGTGAATACGTTTATGTCTAGTAACAGAATGTGGCTCCTCGCCAATGCTAGATGGTTTTATTTAAACACCCCGAACCGTAATGGTGGCTACAACGGCTAGTGCCTCCAACTCTGGCGCCACTGTCGACAGCTAGCATTGGCGGGGACCTGTTAATTCTATCAATTGAACATCTTTAATTTATTATTAATTATTTAAATATAGTTTATGTGCTTTAAGGCTAGTTAGTAATTACAAAACAACTTTATTTATACATATAATCACTTTGGAAACTTATGATTCTAACATTGGTTAGCTAGTAATTACAAAACAACTTTATTCATACATATAATCACTTTGGCAACTTATGATTCTAACACTAAAATATTTGACTGTCTGCTTTTGGGGTCATAATGACACTACCCTAATCCATTCAGATAGCATCGTCAGAGTTTTTTTACTATACAAAGCCACTGCCCTTGTAATAACCTGAACCACGGGGGATGTATACTACTACTCAGCCGTCGAGCCAACTCCAGTTACATGGAGGGTAAATAGCCAATTGTGCCATGCAGGCCAGACGGGTTAGGTCTGGGTTACGTATCTCTTGCAGCTAGGTTATAGGCTTGTCAATTCCTTTTGTCAGCACTTGCGACACGCTGAGGATGAAATAGATTGCAAACATGTAATTCACGAACACAAATGACACCCTCAGAGACTCAGTGACTCAGAGCAAGTGACACGAACCCTGGAGTCGAACCGGGAACACGTAATCCAAAGGCGGATCCAAGTCATCTATGAGCCCTGAAAGCCGAAAATAAAACGTCTGGGTAGTAGAAACACCTGTCATAGACTAAATATCACTTTACACGTACTGAACCAATCATAAATAATTCACAATAAAATACACTATTATTATAGATCGAGATAGAAATAGGTTTTAAAGAAATATCCAACACGCTAAATTATTGAACAACTTAAAATATTTATCGGTTCTATTATTAAAAATGTAAAAACAGCACAATAGAATCAACGTTAAACTACGACAATATGTATTTAGTTAGAGACGTCCGCCACGAACGAGAGCCAGCCAAAAAGTGAGTTGTGCCGCCGATGCGCTCGGCTCGGCAGCGCCATGACAGCCGTTACGTCATCATATCACGCCACTTTGCCCCGCCTCTTCACACAGTATTTCTAACACGGCCTCTCCTGACTGCGAGGCGTCCTCGTCCGCTGACATCGGGATGGACACCTCCTCAGGAATTGGGAGGTCATCATCATGTTCATCATCAACTTCTGTAAAAGTACATTTTGTTATCAAACGGAAAAATGTCTACAGTTGAAGTGCTAAATCAGTTCAGCATTACGGTCGTAAGCGTGCACTCAAACGATCGCAAGCAAAACAGATTACACTCAAAAAGCAAACGTATATTTTTTTTACAAGCCGATATGCACTAACAACAAACTCCGGATCTTCGTTGTTGTGCCGCAAAACAAAGCATTAGGTTTGTAAATGCAATTGCTATGCCCCGCGATGGAAGCACAAAGTTCGCTAATCGCGTCTCCTTGACCATAGCCTATGCTCCAAGTTCGCCTGCTATGGCCCCCTAATCACACAACAATGGCATCAGGCGTGTAGATGCTATCGCTATGCCCCGCGGTACAAGCACCAAGTTCGCTACCGCGTCGATGACATGTGATCATAGCCTATGCTCCCAGTTCGCCTGCTATGATCACTGCTACATCATGTAAAATACATCACCAGGACAGACACCCTTGTTTCGCAAGTGAAACACAGATACCAAGGCCAAAATGTATCAGGCGAGATACCACGCCCGCTTAACTCTCTCAAAGAAAGCTGCACATTCATCCGGCGTCCATTCGCCCCGCCAGCGAACCATGTGCTCAGCTGCCGCCTGGGTTCGCTTGCTATATGAACCCGCCGATAGCCCCAGCACATAGCGATGATGTGGTAGATCTTTAACCACCTTGTATGGACATCTCATGCCGGAATCCAGCTTGCCAGAGCTCTGCGAGCTCCTGCCGACGAAGACAAAATCGCCAATTGTATCGAAGGTGCTAATGCGCCAACAATCTTGTCCGCTACATCATTGACGATAGGCTCTTGGGTGGTTTGTCCTACCGTAACCTCAGCCGCAATGGAATATGAAATCACACTGGGCGTCGTGGTTTGTAGTTGTGGGGTATGGCACTCTCGTGGTGGACATGGCGGTATGAATACTGGTGACGATGAGGGAACAGACAGCCGATCCTCAATCGCATTCCGTCTACCAAGAATTGCATCTAATGCCAAACTATAGGAACTATCACGGTTGCTATGTGGGGCGTCGCGATGCCACTTACGAGAACTACTGTAACTACAACGTGAACGATCGCGTTTTTTGTTATTTTTTTAAGATTGCTCTGCCATTATTGGCACTTTAAGGGTACGTACGTATTTCACAAAACTCAAAAACTTTCTAATAAAATGCCTGTGTACTGTGCATTTTAGAAACTAATTGCATAAAAGATAAAATTTAACCGAAAATATGTAGGTAGGTCAAGTCACAAATACAAAATCACAAAAAGAGAAAAATTATCGGATGCCGTTAGCGTAAGGCGCCGCAGTGATCCCACTTGTGATATTATAGATCGAGATAGAAATAGGTTTTAAAGAAATATCCAACACGCTAAATTATTGAACAACTTAAAATATTTATCGGTTCTATTATTAAAAATGTAAAAACAGCACAATAGAATCAACGTTAAACTACGACAATATGTATTTAGTTAGAGACGTCCGCCACGAACGAGAGCCAGCCAAAAAGTGAGTTGTGCCGCCGATGCGCTCGGCTCGGCAGCGCCATGACAGCCGTTACGTCATCATATCACGCCACTTTGCCCCGCCTCTTCACACAGTATTTCTAACACTATATATAAAAAAAAACACTAAACTAAAATTATAAAATCAAAATGGGTTAATGTGTCTGGCTAGTGGGTTGGAATAATATTAAAATACCACTATCACTTCAAATACAATTCATTGCGAGATGTAGAGGATGAAAAGAAACATACGTGTCTCTTTTTGTTGCTTAGCCGAGTCGTAACAATTGACAGCCGCATTTCTTTGTAAAAAGTTTAATTGCAATTGCTTCCATTGTGTCTTTTACTGCTAAGAGCAGGAACTACAAAGTGAACCTACAAATTACAGCAGACCAAATAAAAAACAGTCGGTATGGTGACAGATTTAGAATACATAGTATCACCGACCCATTTTATACTGAGGGGAACTCCCCCGTCCATAGTATACAAGTTCCAGAGCGCCGAATCGAACTATGACCACCACAAGTACTTGGGAACTCAGCAGGGCCTAGGACACAGGTAGGGACATCCTGTCTTCGCTGTAGAGTCATAGGGAAGAAAGCGCTTCCAAGCGCTATCTAGTGTCAATATCTAAGGGTAGAACCATATTCCCCTCTCGAAGCCACTGCCAAATAGAAAGATCACGCAGTTTTCTCAAATACGCGCCGCACGAAGCGGCCTTGCCTCTTCTTTCAATATGCAGACGGCTGAGGAGTGGAACTTTTTGCCGAGGTCAGTCTTACCGCAACGCTATAATCTGGATATCTTTAAGGCCAAAGTGAGCAGACACCATCTAGACGAACGCGTACCTTCAAAGGCTTTATCTTCGCCAAAAAAAATGCTGAAGGCACGCGAAGTAAAAACGTGGTAGATTGTATTGATAGTGGGTAGACCGGGAGCACCATACTATCTTCTCGCTCCCGCGGACTTCCACATACCCAGCCCCCAACCTTCAGACCGGGAACCAATAATAGGTGTCCCGCACGAAAAAAGGGAGTGTTAAGAGCCGATAAAATAAAATGCCACGGCCGAATAAACAGCTGCAAGAAATCGAACTTGAAAGCCATAACCACGGCACATCCAAGCCTTCCACCAAGAAGGCAGTTAGCCAACTCTATACCTACATTCATGCAGCAATATATAATTGTTGTTAAGTGAGCGGATAACAATACAGCCCATAATAACTCCATAACGGACATCTGGTTGGCAATTAATTCCAACGCATCGGCAGGCCACCTAATCATACGGTAATATAAAATTTAAATTGGCCTGCCGACGCCTGTTTTAGGGTAATAGTCGAAGAGGTATTGAGTAATTTAGTATTCGCTACATCTTCATTATCTTGGGATATAGAAGATCTATTGTTACAGTATTGCTATGATAGCTATACTGAAATTACCATAGTAATTATAGAAATCAGTCTTGAATGCTGGTAAAAGCTGTCTACGTCAGTTCTTAGTTTCGGGAAATAGGTAGTTATTCGATTCCAATAAGCCCTAACATTACATTCTTTACACATTGAAATAGAGCTTCTATTTCAATGTGTAAAGAATGTAATGTTAGGGCTCTTAATAGAGTGTAGTAAAATTCAGATGAAGCAATTTACCCAGTTCTAAATTTCCTATAACAAAAATCAGATTAGAAACATGTAAAACACGACATATCAAAAACGTTTCATGCAATGTATTAATAAGTATGTGACGTGACAGCAAATATGTATTTTTTTTTGTAATCAGGTCTGGGCTGTACACCAGAGCTGGATGAAGCTGTGCCAAAGTACAGCTCCCTCAGCAATAGCACTGGTTGCCAGAACTTTCTTTTGTAACAAGTTTTCCAAGAATTATTTACACCAAGATTGAGACCACGAAGAAGATGATACTTCAACGGGTAATAACACAACATACATTTTTTTCATAATATGTCTTTGTTTGTTAAAATATATAAACTTCAAAAGGAATGTACCCTTTAAAAAAACATGACTGTAACTGAATAAGAAGGTACTTTATTTTCTTAAAAAAAAAACTTACAGTAGCAGTACGTGTATTCTCAAAAACATAATATTCTGTTAAAAATAAAAAGAAATGTCAGCAAGTTATATTCTGTATGAATCATTACATTATCAAGTCTGACTCTCTGTCTATAATAATATTCAACCCCTTTCGCCTTGGGTCACATTGTACCCCGTCGTGTTTGTTTAGTAAATTATTGTGAAAATTTAATAAAGTGAGAAGATAATTCACAAAGAAATATAATTTCATATGCGGGTATTTTATAGAAGTAAATTTATTCCATCCAAGCTTTCCTTGATCTTAGCATATTGGTTCTCTCAAAATAAGAGTACCTTCTACTGTCTCTCTACTCTAATCAACCCATAGATGACCCACAGCTAAGCCGGGTTTTCTCAATTTATATGGAGGGTAATTAGCCTACCGTGCCTCGCCAGCCAGACGGGTTTCTTATCGGATTTTCCTTCTCTTACGGCTAGATTTTTGTACTTGTCATTTCCTATTGTCGGCTCTTACGACATCCTCAGGATGGAATGGGGCGGTGACACTATATATACTAAATCTGTGACAACACTGATATAGATTCAATTCGTTAGAATCATGATGTTTTAAGTTATCTTTGAAATCAATCAGATTCCGTAAACCGTCACGCTTATTCGTCATTCGTAACTTCGACATTGGCGAAATTATCCAATTTGTCTCGCCAAATAAGAAGAAGAAGAAAGTCACTTGGCTAGGCACTCGGGCAATATTGAGACGTCAGACCTAAATCCACTAAGGGAAAATATTGATTATGATTGTACGGAAATGATAAATCTTTATGATGATAAGGGAACAGTATTCACTTACCATCATGTCTGCCAGCATTTGTTTCATACCGGTGTAATAGCGAATAATTCTGTAATAAATAAATTAATTGGTTCCATGAATTCAGATAGATTACCCTTTAATTCTGCAATAAAATTTCAACGACCAATTTAAATGCGCTCACCAAATTAATATTTTCTTTGAGCGCATAACCCAATTGCAATCCATCAATTCATTTCATGCTCATAAAACTACGATCATTAAAGTAATTATACGACAATTGCGACTCCAACGCCATTTTGTTTGTGTCAAATAAATCCAATTTATAATTTAATAACAGCCATTTTAATGGTACAAAATTTAAAAAAGCACCAAACCGCCAAACCAAATCTAGAAGTTTTAAATCAAAATAAAATATCATTTGGAGAAGTTTGTTCTTGTGCACTTTTTTGACAAGTCTTGAGTCTTTTGTCTGTGTGTCTGTCCGTCTCTCTGTTTATCCCGTATAATCTCTGTAACGGCTGGACCGATTTTGACGGGACTTTCCCTGATAGGTAGCTGATGATGTAAGGAGTAACTTAGGCTACTTTTTTGACTAGCTTCGCCCCGTGGCGTCACCCGCGGGTAACATCGAATATTATAATACATATAATCGGTTCAGTTATGGTAAATATTTTTTTAAGCGAAACCCCTGCAATAGAGAAGTAAGCTGTATGTTGTGTGTTTATCACGAATACAAATGACACCGACTCAGAGCAAGTGACTCTGGTTTACACAAACACACTTGGCCGCCCGGAATCGAGCCGTGATACAAAGGCGGCAAATAAACAACCATTTTAATAATACCCAAGGCACCGAATTACAATGGTAATTGATTGTTTACTTTCCGTATTTAACTTAGATGGCTCACATTTTTATTATGTAGTTTTTATTGTGTTAACAACGGTTTACGTAAGAGCCCATACAATACATTCGAATAAACAAAATTAAAATTCGAATTCGTTAAAAATAAACAATCAACACCAAATCGAATAAACCGTTCATAACGATGCTGGCACAAAATAAAATGCATTAAATCCTTATGCAGTTACAGCAAATAGTGCTGTGAAAACTTTTAAAAGTAAATCACATTCGGTATTCAATTTTTAAACGAAACAAAATACGTACCGGTGTAGTACAGCGGACTTTTTATTCGATTGCTTTATATTTGTCCACGCATTCGAATAAAATGCCTTTTGAGAGTCGGCGTTCGCAAAAAAATTAATTGGTATCAAATGCCTGGTAGAATTCGATGTGTTGACTCACGTTTGGACGCATTCATTTAAACATGGGTTGAAGCGTAATTAAACGTCATTATCTTTTAACATTTCGACGATATTGTAATACGAATCTCTTAAAAATCATACTTTTGTTTACAATAAAAATCCAAATATTGTATTGTTTTCACAAAAGTTTTTATCTAGGACTGTATTATTTTACATTATGAACTTAATAAAATAGTACCTGTCATACGAAATAGAACATGCTACATGATTTACATATTGCATATGATCTCCGTGGTGGCGGATTTAGAATACACAATGTCACCAACCCATACCATCCTGGGGGTGTCGTAAGAGTCGACTAAAGGAACGCAAAAGGCTTAAGATCACCTAGACGCGAAAGAAGGTAAGAAGAAGGAATCTTGATACAAGCCCTGTGCCAACCCTTATTGCCAATGTGACAGTATACTAATAGGCTATTTTCCCTCCAAGAATTTGGAGGAGGTCCGACTCGATAATGGGTCATTTCCGTGTACATTAAATTTGCAATCATTATTTGCCAGCAATCGACCAGAAACATAGTAGAACTTTGTAATGTTTTATACTCTCTTTACAATGTCCTGCCAGCAGTCCCATTCTCTCACTTAATGACTTGGGAAAGTGCGATCGTATTTTTTTAAGATGTGTACGAAATGGTTCTTCTTTATAATAATACGCAAATAGCAATTTTCTAAGAGTAAAATATAGAGGGGTAGTTAAAAAGAAAGGTTTCTTTATCGTTGCTGCCTCGTTGGTCTAGTGGTTAGATGTGCCGCCTTTGGATCAACGGGTCCCGGGTTCGATTCCGGGGTCGGGCAAGTGTCTTTGTCTAAACCAGAGGCACTGGCTCGGAGTCTGGGTGTCATTTCTATCTATAATATGTATGTATTTACAAAAAAAAATGTATAGGTATATGTAGTTTATCATCCATCTCGTTACCATAACACAAGCATTAAGTTGCTAAGCTTGGGACGAGATGGCGTTGTGTGAAATGTCCAAGGATATGATTTATTTATACCTGAAGGCAAAAATATACCCGTTTATAATTGGTCGCGTTTCTATTTTATTTAGACCCATTTATGAGCTAGATACACTCTATTTGATTTGGTTACTCTAATTGTACACAAATCCAGATAAATTGAAAAAAGAATCTGCATTCTGAACCGTTGCGTTGGTAGCTTTATATTTGAATATTCGAAAGAGTCCGTGTGGTTACAGATTTAGAATACACACTGTCACCACTTCATCCCATCCTGAGAGTATCGTAAGAAGCGATAAAAGGAAATTACAAGCCAAAAGCCTAGCCGCAAGAGCATGAGCGACCAACGCAGCACAGTAAGGTACTTACCCCCTTGGTGGAGGCGCGACTCAGTAGTGGGTCATCTATGGCCTGAGCAGTAGTAGTAGTTATGTTTTTAAGATGACTCCCTTGCCTTACATTGTAATTTTTTATTGCGAGGTATTACTTGTTTACATTATTACAGAATGACATGACATGACCCATGATTAATTCTAGAATTATTCCAATCTAAGCTTGTCTCATCAGAAATTTAATCTTAATCAGTCTAAATTTACTGCACATAAACTAATTCCTGGGGTTTTAACAGCGACATCGATCATTCATCTGGCAAGAATCCCCGGCAGAGATCCGACTACCAAAACCAACGATGGTACAGAGACGTGGCTGCTCACTATGGGCTCCATCAAAAGGCTCAAAGTAACCCAAAGGGCAATGGAGAGGGCTATGCTCGGAGGTTTCCTACGAGATCGAATCAGAAATAAGGGTATACTCAAGAGAACCAGAGTTATCGACAAAGCTCACAGGATTGCCAAACGGCAGTGGGCAGGTAAATAGCTCGCAAGACCAGCCCTATGGTGTAGGAAAGTCCTCGAATGGCGACCGCGTTCCAGAAAGTGCAGTGCTGGTGAGCCCCACACGGTGGACTGACGAGGTGCTTAAGTTCGTCGAAAAACAAATCCTAGGGGAGGCCGAAGTCCAGCAGTGGATGTCTTTTGGGTGAAATGATCATGATGATGATCTATCATTAGAGAAAGTAGTCTGCATATCTGGCCGCGGGTTGTACTACCAACTTAGTAACAGAACGAAGTTCCTAAGTAAGTTAATTGTAAGGCTTACTAATAATGGTTACATTCAGCCACCCAGACCCGGCTTCTAAGCCTTTAGATCTGTGGCAATTTTAATGTCTGAATATAGTTGGTTTAAGTGTGAAATGCCTTTGTGTACCGAACTTTTTACTACCGAGTTCCTTGTATCGCAGGCGCTTTTTACGCTTTTTACGAGTAGGCGCATATTTTGCAAGGACCAGTCATGAATTTATTGATGCTGGTAGAATATTTGAAGAGGTTTTCATGGAGGTATATCGTCTAGCTTGCACTTGTGAGTGGGCCCGCGTGAAATCGTATCAAAGCCTGATAAGAGATGATTCTATTAGAGCATTTGTTGGAGCTCTAAAAACTAAGATTTGTGGGAGTCTGAGGTCCAAGAAGAGGTTGCATTCCAAACTATAAAAAAACAACAAAATTATGCTACGTATAAAATTTACGTGTAAAGGAACAAGCACCAGCCTATTCGACCATAGCAGCCAATTTTCCCTGACAACATTTTGGACGAAACGAGAACCACAAGTAAGCCACTTTGGAGCCACACACAAAAAAAAAAAATACACACTACTATAATAATTCTCAATAATGTTAAAAAAAGAACTTCATGAAATCATATTTGTAAAATAGTTGCTTAGTTCAAAGATGAGCTGGAGGTTGATTAACATTAGATCTTCCCTGATGGGTATCAGAAAGGGTATAATGGTAATATCAGATGGTCGTGATAAACTAACTACCCATAAGCTCCTTAAAATATGACACTGTCAAAATATAAACCTTAATGTACCTATACCACTGATCAATTTCCATTCGTATGGAATTAAAAAGTTAATCCGACACACGCTTCCATCCTTGAAATAGATAACTTTTTGTCTCATTAATCTCTTTACGTAGGGTTGTTACTTTTAGAAATGTTTCAATAAATAAAAATGAAATTAACTAGTCAACGATATTAACTATTTCTCAGTGTTAAAACGATGTATTAGGTTTATGAGATGATTACACATTGAAATTAAACGTTTTGTAACATCGCGTGTCTTTAATATTTTTTTTGCAGCAGCGGACGTCGTTGCGGTAGAAAATATAAGACAGTTGTCTTTAAATGTACAAAAAAAACACTTAAATCAACCGCCTATAATTCTGTTGTATTGATAACGTCCCCTATGCACGCAGAAATCACTTACGGCGTCCAGACGTTTTGCAGATGAGTATTCATCTTGAGGTTTGATCAATTAATTATCTGCATCAGAAGCTGGCGGTACTTGCCAACCATCCTTTGTATTTAAATTTGGATGCTTTATAGCCTTACGTCCCAAGAATGATCCCTTAGGATGTAATGGTTTTCTCTTGGCAAAGGTCTATCGAAGTAAATGCAGTGGTTGGCTTGTTGAAAGTGTGCTCACAAACTGCAGACTTAGAACTCACGACTTCATACATTCCATCACAAGATGCCTTTAGAATAGATAGGACATTTTACTATGTTTCAAGTTCTGGATATTTATTAAATATTTCATCGATAAAATCAATATATTGGCTCTTCCCTGCGTGGCAACCCTAACATTATGTTTATGTGCGCTGGCAACAAACGATACAAGCTGTTAATACACAGCTTATTATCGTGCCTCTTCGGTTAATACGTTATTGATAGTCTGTGACAAAATATGGAGGAGATAATATGGATATGACCCAAGATCTTTTTTTATCTCTCTTGGACTGCTGTTAAATTGTACGGTCATCATCATTTCACCCAAAAGAAGTCGACTGCTGAACTTAGGCCTCCCCCAAGGTTTCCACAAAGGTTCAGATCCGGCCGCATCGTCGGATTCACATTTGTCGGTCCAACGTATGGGATGCCAGCCTCTCACTTTCTGGTACGTGGTCGTTGAGGAATCTTATACCTCGTCGGCCTTGGTTAAACTTAAGCTTGATTATCTTGTGAACTACGTCGGTGACCCTCGTATGTCTGCGCATCTCTTCATTTCTGATTCGACCTCACAGGAAAGCTTGCTGCCTTTTGAGCGACACTAGCCCATAGTGAGTCCTCTGTAGCATATGTGATCATTGTAAGGTAGCTGGAATCCAATAGATGCAGGTGTCTCAGGATTTGTCGAGATCCCTGGGGAAAGCTTATGTCCAGCAGTGGACTTCTTAAGGCTAAAATGATTATAATTGAAGAATACAATAGCGTTTATAATAATGACTTTTGTATATAGAATCAGATCTTTTTCATGTCAAAGTTGTAGCTGCCTATTAGAATTTGAGTGCGAATAATGAAAAGCTAAAAAAATAAGGAAATTTAGATATTATTTTGAAAATCTTTTATAATTGTACAATAAAATGTTAATTAATAAGTAGAGGCTGGCTAAATAAACATCAACAACAAACACCCAGAAATTTTGTAGAATATAATATTTATTTCTTCGTCTTTTTATCATCTCATCTTATTTATTGGCGAGAGAAATCGGTCGATTTCGTATATGACTAGATTCTTTTTTCATGAGGGCTCGATCTGTTTGCATCACAAACTATAACTATACTATAAAAAACGCACAAATTAAAAACGCCATCAAAAACATATAAAGAGGCGTTGGACTAAGTAATTTGTTAATTAATGTTTCCCAATAACATGTTCTTAAAGTTGTACTCAATTCGGTGCTTAGTAGTAACTTATCTTTTTTTAATATCTCGGACCAAAAAGTTTTGATTGCGCAAATTAGTGAATAACTACAGTCGTTAATCACAGCGATAATACTTAGACTTAGATGAAACTTATAGAAAAATATATCTGAGTAACTAATAGTTTTAATTATCGTTCTTAATCTAGAGTAATCGCAGAGACAAGTGCTTGTCACGATTATTCTCTAGCGATTTGGAAAATATTTATTAATTAGAATTATCGGGCACTAGTGTCTGTTCGTGATTCCGTGTGGTAACACCACCCCATTCCATCCTGAGGGTGACAAAAGGAAATGACAAGGCCACCTAGGAGGCCAAGACCTAGACAAGGAAAACTTAATACGAATACGAAACGCTATGCCAACCCGTCTGGCCACCGTTTCGGCCTTGTAATTTCCTTTTTTAGCTCTTACACCTCTTACACCCTCTTACAAGCTCTTACACCCTCAGGATGATATAAGGTGGTGACACTATGTATTCTAAATATATCATCTCACGAGCAGCAACATACGTGCAGAAAGAAATCATGTGTGTGAAGTTTAAACACAATTTCCTCTAATTTGTCATATAATTCTTTAACAGTCAGTTGACAGTGTTGACACACCATAAATCCCTTCATACTTAATTAAAACACGGACACAGAGGCTTCCTCCAAGACGGAACGTGCTCCTGTCGGCGAAACTTATGATTTATTTTGAGATATTACGCTGGATTTACACGAACGCATCCAATATGGAAATTAGAGATTTTTTCATGCATTTATACCGTGTATTTTACATTAATTTGATTGAGAAACATGGCGGATAGTAAATAAGATAAAATACTTTAACGTTTAATCCGTGAATAGCTTCTAACTTCAATGTGCACTAATTTTTATTTTTGACATTAATTAACCTTGACTAACTGCTATCCGTTTGGTGACGGATTTAGAATACATATTGTCACTACCCAATTCAATTCTAAGGGTGTCGTTAGAGCTGAGCAAATGAGATGACAAGGCCGAAAATCTAGCTATGAGAGAGAGAAAAGTTTAAACGTAACCCTGTGCCTAAAACCTGTTGTAGAAGCCGACAAAAGGAAATGACAAGGCTGAAAACCTAGCCACAAGAGAAGGAAAACTTGAAACAAACCCTGTGCCAACCCGCCTGGCCAGCGTGGCATAGTAGACTACTTACCTACCCTCCGTGTATTGAGAGGAGTCCTGACTCGGCAACAATAAATACTTTTGCGAGATAATTGCAGCATTAGAGTTGTACTTCATAGGAGTTAAATTCATATTCAAAAAGTTTGAAAATAAAATGGACAGAAGAAGCTAAATCATAAAAGAAATGACGTACGGACTGACATCAAGCATCAGCGTGTGTCACTGTACGTAAAATAAATTTTGCAGAAGCTTACTAACTTAAAAAAAAATATCTTTTAATCACTACGCAACTTTTAAGTGTCGCATAAAATATATGTGTACGGATAATAATGTTTTTCTATTGTAACTTTATGGAAAAGGCAAGTTTCTATGCTGTTAGGCTATGCTCACAGAATAGAAACGAGGTGTCATTATAATAAATCTTAATAACACGGTGTGCACAAGCCATTAATTAGGAACAGAGCGCAGCATTGCTATTAGTACGTGTCTAATTTGAGATGTTGACATCTAAATAGTGTTGGGAGATTTACTTCATTAGAGTTACAGGGAAAACGGTAAATGTGGATAAATTTACCTACATAGGAAGGATGAGGCTTATGCCCAGCAATTTTGGCTGGTTTTTGGACGGCTCTCCTGGACTAAGTTTTAACGTTTTATCGCGGGGGCTGTTTAAAACTAAATCCATAGATGAACCACTGCTGCATTGAGTCTTCTCCAGTTACATAGAGAGTAATAAAATACAGGGTTTAATATCAAGTTTTCGTTCCCTTGCGACTAGATTATCGTCCTTGTTATGTCAGCTCTTAGGGCACCCTCAGGATGGAATGGCCTTTTCTAAATCTGCCACTACACGGATATTGAAAATATGTAATTCACGAACACAAAGGCACCTACACCCAGAGCAAGTATGTGTGGTTTACCCAAATCGAACTAGGGGCATGCAGCGCATGCAATTCGTAGACTAACGTAACGAGGCATCTATCGTCAATGGTGATATGTACAAATGCTAACTGGAATTACTATTAGAAGAAAGAAGAACTTCGTATGGATTTCCAAACTTTTCTCATCTTGACGGTTCACGTTTACGCGATGAATTTAACATAGCGCGTATTTTAAATTATTTTTTTTAAAAAAATTGCAATTGTTTAATTTCAGTGTGTACTCGTCTTGCTTTTCACATTAATTATCCTTGACTAGCTTCTGTCTGGGCCTTCGCTCGCGTTGATCTAGATCTGGCTTGAATTTTGTAATGTAATCTTATAGGGATAGTATTTTCCTCCCCTTTATCCTAATTTATTGGGGTCAAACAATAGTACAACCGGCGGTAGTTTCAGCATGAATGTGAGGGGACAGGTTGTGGGAGATCAAAAGAGATGGATGGATTGTAATAATTAGGAATTGTGTATGAAAGGTGTGCGTGAAATGCCTCGTTGGTCTAGGGGTTGGAGGCGTCGCCTTTGGATCACAGGGTCCCGGGTTCGATTCCGGGGCCGAGCAAGTGTCTTTGTGTAAGCCAGTGGCACTGGCTCTGAGTCCGTCATTTGTGTTCGTGAATGTAATGTTTGTAAACTGCCCCGGCGATACAGGCTATATGACGACTGATAGGTGTGTATGAAGACTACCGAGCGTGGGTCAGGGGCCGTTAGATGATAATGGTAATTTTAAATATGACGATTAAAAAAAGTTTTGTAATAAAACCTACGTAAAAAAAGTAGCATTTGAGTCTGAGTTTGCCTCATAGGTTAGAATCTCTGAAACAATGGTCGTGAACGATAATAAAAAATGTCCCGCAGACTAATGAATGCTCAGTTATTTTCGTTAAGCGTTGCCCACGCCCACACTACCGGTGCATTCATAGCTACGTCGGCTAATTAACACCACATGCGGGCAAACACCGTAAGGGTGGACCATTCATAAATTCATAGGCACGCGGCGCATGTCAGTAGAGTTTTTCTGATTTCCCATAAAAGACAAAATAATGACTCACCTGACTCCTCTCTTTGGTGTATGCGTAGACTTGTCGGCTATTGGGACACCTTTTCATTTATATTTTGCGAATAAATCCACATTTTTTTTTTTTTTTTTTTAATGGAAGACGGAGGCAAACGAGCAAGCGGGTCACCTGATGGTAAGTGATCACCGCCGCCCATGGACACCCACAACACAAGAGGGGTTGCAAGTGCGTTGCCGGCCTTTAAGGAAGGAATAGGACCTTTAAGGAAGGAATAGGAAGCCATGGTTGGGGTTGGGGGGGAGGAGGGCCTCCGGGCCTCTCGCTCACCGAACGAAGCACAGTGGCTAAAAGCAACTACTCAAAAGTCGGTCTTCTGCGAGAGTGTGGTACTTACCCGGTCGAGCCGGCCCACTCATGCTGCGAACAGCGTGGCTCTACCACAAATAATTATATGTAGTGGTGTGAAGAGATCTTGCCTTGTATATCCCTACTAATATTATAAATGAGAGCGAAGCCGCGGGTAAAAGTTAGTATTCGCAAGGGTGCAATGATGAACCTCTACATTTATCTGTGTCTCTCTACTATATAATGGATGTATTATACATATAAACATTCCTCTTGAATCACTATGTCTATTAAAAAAAACCGCGTCAAAATCCGTTGCTTAGTTTTAAAGATTTAAGCATACATAGGGACGGACAGACGACAGCGACTTTGTTTTATACTATGTAGTGATTGTGATAGTGAAGTGATAGTGATGATTGGGTTTCACACTCCTGCACCTGAGTATGCTCTACTAGTAATCCCATAGATGACCCACTGTTAAGTCGGGCCTCTTCCAACTACATGGAGGGTAATTAGCTAACAGTGCTACGCTGGACTGTTGGGTTGGAATATGGTTCCGCATCAAGTTTTCCTTGTCTTGCAGCTAGGCTCCGGCCTTGGATTTCCTTACATAGGTTCTTACGACACACTCGGGATATAATAGGTTGTTGACGCTGTGTATTCTAAATCCGTGTCCACACGGATGTTCTATTCGGTTGCTTTGAAGCCGATATAAACTTACTTATCATCATAAATTCGGTACTTAAATAAGCCACTGTTAAGTTGCATGCACCCCAAATCCATAGAGTAAAGTTTTTGTAAAGCTTACAACCATATGAATGTCTTGGCGACTGGTCGGGATAACGCCATTTGCTGTTTAATCTTTTGTATGTTTTAAATATGACATCACGTAAGTTTATTCGAATGGTGGTAGTGTGTACTAGTATTTTTTTTTATTTTCCTGTATTTTTTTTAATCAAAGAATAGAAAACCTTTGTCGCGGGGCTAGTTTACAAACATGTTCTTCACGAACACAAATGACACCCACACCGAGAACCAGTGCCTCTGGTCTACACAATGACACTTGCCCGACCTCAGAATCAAACAGTGGACCCGTGCTCCAAAGTCGCCACATCCAACTCCTGGATAAACAGGGGGTAATTATCGCAATTAATATTTATTTACATTATCACCATCATATCATTTCATACCGTACACGTGCGCCTCTAGAATGCATAGCGGTTTTCTAGTAGTATTGAAGCCAGTTTACATCCTTCAAACGGCTGAGTGGATTTTGATCAAACATAGCTAATAAAACTCTAGATTAGCGTCCTAATGCTCATCATCATTTTCAGGCCACTCTCTAACGCCCTCGTCTAACCCTGCAGTTTCCGGTTCTTCTACAGATATGACCAGCTCACTACCGCTTTAGTTTGCTAGTCCTTAGGCTACAAAGCCGTTAACTGCAGTAACCCTGCCTAGGTAAAATGTTGTAACGGCCTTTTTAGCAAGTTTAAAGAACGGAGAAATATTTTAATGAGGCTGACTGATCTGATCTGAGATTCTGGCGATATCTCAGTCAATAAAAACATATCAGTTTTATTGACTGAGATATTGCCAGAACATGAAAACGATCACCATTTTAGATTGAAGATGGCAGGTGAATAATATATTGATGATAATTTTAAACATAGCGATATAAAAAACCCACGCAAATAAAGATCTTTTTGAGTTTAAATTTGAACTAAAAAAGAAGGAAAATTAAGGTCGGTATATCCCTTGAGGAGCCTTTTTCACTGCAGTTTAAATAAAGAGGAAGTTATAATTAATATTCGGCCAAAAATACCACTCAAACCTAATTTAAATTAAGTCACCCAATTTGTTTAACCTTCCAAAGCGCACTGGGGTTACGAAAAAAAATCTCCAATAAAAAAGGAATACACGTTTAAAAATTTTGAACTAATTTATAAACTCCAGCAAGCCGTGTCCGGTCTAAAAGGAATTTTATTATGTGTCATTACTTCATATTTTCACGTTAAAAAGCAGAGGGCTGAGATAGGAACCCTGCGGGGCGCCACGCGCCCGCTATTCTCTACCACGCTTTATTTACATGTTAGTAAGTATAAGGACATGAATCGTCCTCTGATTTGAATATTCAATTAAAGGATTATTGATTATTCTGACTTCGTGCATATTTTAATTCCACGTTGGATTTATGATTAATTGTGGTCAAGAATGATAAATACAACTTTTTATGCCTTATACAGCATACGCGCGGCTTCGTCCGCAGAGGCTTCAACCCCTTGTTCGTCTTTGTATATAGCCTATGTTACTCAGAGATAATGTAGCATTCTAATGGTGACAGATCTACGCCACGAAAGACTTCACTATCACTACATAGTATAAAACAAAGTCGCTGTCGTCTGTCCATCCTTATGTATGCATAAATCTTTAAAACTACGCAACTGACTTTGAAGCGGTTTTTTAATAGATTGACTGATTCAAGAGGAAGGTTTATATGTATAATACATCCATAATACTGTAGAGAAACACTGATAAATTTAGATGTTCATCATTGCATCCGTGCGAAGCCGGGACGGGTCGCTAGTTCTAGTATAAAATGTGGAATGCCAAATTTGTCATATCCAATTTGATTAAAAGAAACACGTGCTCAATACACCTCGAATAAAGCCAAAATTAAAAAAAGTAAATAACTATGTGTAATATTTACTTTTTTACATTCAGAAACCTTCCTGTGCTTATGCTCAATATTTATGCCGATCAAGACAATGATTAAATGCATAGTTAAAGATGTATAATACATCCATAATATTGTAGAGAAACACTGATAAATTTAGATGTTCATCATTGCATACGTGCGAAGCCGGGACGGGTCACTAGTTCTAGTATAAAATGTGGAATGCCAAATTAGTCATATCCAATTTGATGAAAAGAAACACGTGCTCAATACACCTCGAATAAAGCCAAAATTAAAAAAGCAAATAACTATGTGTAATATTTACTTTTTTAAATTCAGAAACCTTCCTGTGCTTATGCTCAATATTTTTGCCTATCAAGACAATGATTAAATGCATAGTTAAAGATTCTAGGACAAAGACAAACATTCGTTTTTATATATACGATTTATTAGTCTTATCGGAATTACAAATTCGTGTTCCATTATTGAATAATTATAAAGTTTTAATTACACCATGTCCTCTCGTTTATTATGTCCACACACATTCTTTTTCATACACGCACGCAAATAGCCTCGTTATGGCCAGCTGTGAATTGAATTGGTGTCGTGTTGTGTCCGTAATGAATTTGTTATACAGTTTTTGTCCGCCGCGTTGTGTAGAATGCCATCAGGTAAACGACATTATCATACGCTCACCCGTTGTTTTACTTGTAATTGGTTGAACTGTGTTGTTCGTGGTTAATTTAATTACGTTCTATTCACTGGCCTTTATGCATTTTTGGATGTGGTTTATAATAGTTAATTGGGAGTGCTATGTTCAGCAAAGAATGTCAGTGGCTGTAACTATCAGATGTAGAAATATTATTTGCATAAATTGTTTCTATTGTTCTGCTACTGAATAACGCCCTCCTTTCGTTGGCCAGACGAGTTGGCACAGGGTTTCGTGTCAAGATTTCCTTCTCTTGCGGCTAGTATTTCGGCGTTGTCATTCCCTTTTGTCGGCTCTTACGGCACCCTCAGGATGAAATAGGGTGATGATACTTACTCTAAATCCGTTACCCCACGGAGAATGTACGCATATAGAACACGTATTTCTAAAGAAATCTCTTCCAATATCTTTTCATGGTTTTGAATTTCGAATGTTTTGTGACAGTCACTTTTTGCCTCTCTATCTCTAATCTCGATCGCGATACCTCAATCTTAAGTACAATTGTCGGCACAGCACCCAAACGGTCGCGCACGATCACGTACGAACAAACTCATAAAGCAACACGTCCAACAATATTGTGTGATCTACGACTCCTGTCTGTTCTCGAATCAAGTACATCTCGTACGCATCAAATACGTGGAATAATTCTGAATTATATTGACGTAGGAGAGTAGAGATATCGTTCATGTTTTTTGAAGTGAAACTTCCAATGAGGCTTCTTACAAGGTTGCGTTAAACGTTTAACGTCCAATATTCAAACGCAAGAGGGGGAGAAAGACAGATACACAAAGGTAGAAAATACGATAGAGAAAGAGAGTGAGTCGGTAGATCCCAAGCACATGCGCGTGGTATTCTTGCTATATAACTTTTTTTGTACTTTTGAAGACAATTGTCACATATTCTCTGCCGCAACCACGACTGCTGCAAAGCATTCAAAACGTCTGCAATCAAATAATTTAATAAATGTTTAATTTCAACGATATCTATAACTTATTATAAGTCACAATGTGAACGCATTACTTTACATTTTGGGTGTCGCCGTGCCCTTTCAGAGGATAGTTAGACAGGATAATATGATGCTATAATACAAAAAAAAATAAGTCATTTTTTTTATTTATTTACCTTTTTACAGTATTTTTTTCAATAAAAAGATATAGCCAAACTGCTGTACAGTTTGTTGGCGACATAGATCTCTCTAATATGTAACCGTATTAATATATTAAGCACCCTTTGGATCTTGGGATGGGTGTCCATCATTTGTTATATCTGACCTCCTCCTTGCTTCGGAGAGCATGTAAAGCTGTCAATCCTGGCTGCTATCTATGGTAGTCGTTACAGGTAGCCAGTAGCAAGAAAACTGACCGCTGGTCGTAATCACCGGCAAGTAGTTACCGGTAGGTAGTTACCGGTATGTAATTACCGGTAGGTAGTTACTGGTAGGTAATTACGGAGTAAAGTAGACGGGAATTGCTTCCTGTAAATACTGGTAGTGGCCAAATCAGGAAAGACCGATGCTGACCGCAATGGAATTGGGAAAAAGGTGAGGCGAAAAAGGTTTGTGTGATTAATTATTATTAATCACACAAATCTTGTTTGTTTAGGAGTTGCAAGCTAACTCACTGTATCGCGGGTCCCAGTTTTCATTCAAGCATGGTTGGTATCTTTGGGTAAGGCAGAAATAGTTGCTCTGTGCGTGGGTTACTTTTGTGGCCGTAGATTACATCTTTAAAAAGATCCGACGTGAAATATAAATAAACGATGTATCTTCATATATAAAAAAATGAATGTTTGTCTGTATGTCCTTTAGAGAATCGTAAACTATGCATTTGATCATATGATGATCTTCAGCAAAGTGTTGTGTATGAGCCTACGAAGGTTTCTGAACAAAAAAATATGAAAATCCTTTCCTTGAAATTTACGTTACTTTGTGGCCTAGCATCGCGCGCCGGGTACAGTTAGTTATAAATTGTAACGCAGGGGCTGTTTATACACACATTTATCTGAGGGTGTCGTAAGTGCCGAAAAAAGGAAATGACAATGTCGATAACCTAGTCGCAAAAGGAGGAAAACTTGATACGAAACCCTGTGACTACCCATCTGGCCAGATTGGCACATACGGAGGCAAACGGAGGCTCAAATCGGCAGTGGGTCATAAATGAGCTGTGTAGTAGTATAGGTATATATTTTAGTGATTATTTTTTTATTCATAGACTAGCTCACGGCTTCGCATATAGCCTATGTTAAATTATTAGGGTCCGTGTGGTGACGGATTTAGAATACACAATGTCACCAACCCGTCGTAAGAGGCGACTAAAAGAACTTGATCCTATGATCAAACCCTGTGCCAACCCGTCTTGCCAGCGTGGCACAGTAGGCTAATTTCCCGCCATGAATTTGGAGGAGGCCCGACACCGTAGTGGGGTCATCAAGTAGTGGGCCGAGACGAATGATTCATTAAATTCAGTCAAGTAGTATTTGAGTTTGTTCGTAACAAACAAGTACAAATTATTCCTCTTTATAACATTAATGAAGATACACGCACACATACAACATGACTTTTGTTAATTTCCTCCCGATAAAAATCATGCAAATTTGGTTAAACATTTTAATATCACAAAATATAGATCGTGCATAGACAATCGTTGTGACCAAATTGTCAACTGGGGTCAATCAGGCCATCGATTTTCGCACCATTGCGGGGTTAACACGGGGTTAACCGAATCGCTACGTGGGAATAGCTACACCGATCTTATTCTCACGACACTGCTTGGCAACATTGACTTATTAATATAAAAGATGTTACCAAACTGATAATTTGAAGGAACCCCCGATCAAACAATACCTTACCCTATAATGGCTGCACTGATTTGAATAAAATATGCCTAATGAAAACCTCAAACAAAGCATGTCATTATCGCTGCATTCGTTTAGGAGCTACGAGGCCGAAGTATGTGTATGTGTGTAGCTTGTAAGAGATTGTCAGGGGTTAAAAATACTTCAGAGTCTCAAGAAGCCACAGATTGGAAAATGTTTTGGAAAACGTTGCGTCACCAAACCATTCCCACGTGAGGCTACAGCACTAAATGGCTAAATGAACACAGTAGCAATGAGGGTAGTTTGTCCGGCAGAGCATGGAAAGCCAATTTTCCTCAATATACTACAACTACTACTTAGCCCATACATGACTCACTGCTAAATGAGGTCTACCCAAATTCCATGAGGCATAAATAGCTTACTGTGCCAAGAAAACGAAAACTTGTACCAACCTGTCCAACCAGGGGGTTGGATAGGTTGGTACAAGTTTTAGTTTTCTTACATCTACGCTATCAGCCTTTCCTTTTGTCGGCACTTACGACACCCCCAGGAATGGAATGGAGTGATGACATGCTGTTTAATGATAACAATCATCTATACCAGTTATTGAATCAATGACCACTGAATTTTCATTTGCATTTGATCGTTTTACAATAATATCGGACAATCTTCCTGGAACTGAAATACATTGTTTTGGGCGAGATATAGGAAGCTAATTTACATCGGGCTATTTGTAATATGTTGTGCTGGAACTTCGCATAATTACTCGTGTTCGCTATATGTATTCGGTTTATGTATTCGCTATATTTGCACAAATGTATGCCTTTTTTCACAAAACATTGCACAATGTAAGTTTTATCCGTAATGGTGACTTTACATCGCTGTTCGCATTCGTGTATTTATACTTATATGGATATTTGTCAAAACAGTCAAACAAAAAATCATCAACATCGTTCTAGCCAAAAGACGTCCACTGCTCCTCCAAGGATTTCCACGAAGGCCGGTCGTCCATATTCGGTATTAACCAGGTCATCGGTCCACTGTAAGCGCTTCGCTGCGCTTCCCGGAACGCGGTCACAACTCTAGGACTTTCCTGCCCCATCGGCAGTCAGTCCTGCGAGCTATGTTCCCTGCCACTTAAATTTAACTCTGGTTCGCTTGCCTATCTCCTGATTTCTGATTCGATTTCGCAGGAAAACGAGGATAACCCTCTCCATTGCCCTTTGGACTGACGTTGGGTTGGATCACACGGAGCCCCTAGTGAGTGCTAACAAAAATAGCAAACACAAATACCATATACTTATAGAAAATACAATAGTTATTTGTTATACAAGAGTGCAAAGTTGCTTTTTAACCGCGTGTTCAATTTTGATGACCGAGCAAGCGAAGGATGCTAAAACAAAATTAGAATCCTGAACGTTAGCGAGGGAATCAAAAGAGCGCGAGGTGAAAAATCTTTGCACTCGAGTGCAACACGTCACTTTTCATTCCACCTCAGCAAGGAAATGACTGAATGCAAAATAAAACGTTTACAATCACAAGATAGGTACACTTTTATTTCAGTTTAGGTATTAGTTACTACATTATGACAGGTAAGTATTACAGAATAATCTTTACTTTATTCTCTAGCGAATAAAAACGGCTTTTGCACTCAGATATCGAAGAGCAAAAATACTTTATTCTCTAGTGAATAAAAACGGCTTTTGCACTCAGATATCGAAGAGCAAAAATACTCTTTCCGAGATGGGGGGATGAAAAATATATTATATAGCCATGTGGGGGCCAGTATATTTTTTTTTTCCGTCCAGTTGTTTCTACCGTGTAATTTTCTACTATTCAGTCTTGTGCCTGCTTAGAATGCTCTTCTGATAAGAACTATTAAAAAAAAACTCTATAGCTCTATAGCTGTTATTATTTTAATTGGTAAAAAAAGTTTCCATGTGTAATAAAAGATTTGCAAATTTGAATTTCGAAGACATATAAATTTAATTTAAGCTTTTCGTAAAATTTCGATATATTTTATTTGCAAACTGAATACGGCCAGTACATTTGTCACGTACAACTCATGAAAGCTGTCAAGTGAAAAGAAATCAAGTGAAAAAGCCCCGCGTTACCAAATCCATTGACAAGACTCCGAGAAATACGCACATCGGATCACTATAATTCACGAACAAAACGCGACTGTCAATAGAGTAAAAACACAAATCTCCGCACGCAACCTTAAGCCCTATTCGTGAAGAAACAAGAGTCACATTTTACTGTTTGTTTTTGAGTTCGACTTCATATTCTATATTTGTCTTCCATTTTTATTCAGTCAGTAAGAGCTGGCAATTTAACCTACTATTTTATTTTTGTCAAATTTAGTCCTTAACAGACGTCATCGCTTCGTTTGCGGCTTAAATAACTTAGAGAGCCTTGTATGGACTCAACAACAACAAAAAAGGTTGTCTGTAAGAAATCGCATTCAGCGATAAGACCGCCACTTGTACCTACAAATTGTTGCATATTATTGTGTTCTGTCTATTTCTCTTGTGTACAATAAAGAGTTTATCTATCTATCTATCTACAATTAGTACCCAAGTAAATAGTATAAGTCCAAACGTACGAGTATATAATATTATAAATGTGAAAGTCAGATACTAAACCGTTCACCTGATTTTGATGAATCATTACATAGTATAAAACATCGCTGTTGGCTGTCCGTCCCTATGTTTGCATAAATCTTTAAAACTACAAGAGATGTTGAAAGAGGAAGGTTTATATGTTTAAGACATGCATAATATTGTACAGGCTGATAAATTTAGATGTTAATCATAGCACCCGTGCGAAGCCGGGGCGGGTCGCTAGTTCTAGTATAAAATGTGAATTGCCAAAATTGTCATATATAATTTGATGAAAAGGGGAACACGTGCTCAATACACCTCGAATAAAGCCGGGAACAGAGTTTAGTAAGACAAAATATTAGCAAAGCTTTACACAGTTGCACAAAGGATACAACAACAAGACTTAAAAAGGCGCGCAGCCGAGATTGTGTACTTTTGTTCTGTTAAATAAAATAAAAAAACAAGTTTTTTTTCAGTGTTTTTAATCTGCATGCCTTCACAACTCCTCTTCTTTTCAGCCGTGGGGCATTTTAATCCATTTTCCTGTATACACAAACGGACGAGCATGGCGTGGGTAAGAGCGTCTCTATTTATTTACAGGAGTTCCGTATTTCATTTTTGGTTGCTATGAGAATTCTCGTC
Source organism: Clostera curtula (assembly GCA_905475355.2). NCBI lineage: Eukaryota > Metazoa > Arthropoda > Insecta > Lepidoptera > Notodontidae > Clostera > Clostera curtula. The sequence continues at coordinate 2,178,882 of FR997796.1, read as the reverse complement.
CTAACTTCGAAGTGGTGTATAATTGATATTTGCTTAAGTTATTGTAAATTATCTTCTTGTTTCATTATTATTAATTTTGGCTATGCTACATGTTTATGCGTGTAAGTAATTGTTTTCACTAATCAGTCAGACTGGTTTGTACCACCATCAAGTATTTTTTTTATTTAGGAGAGCAACCGTGGAGATTCTTACCGGCTCTTTTTTTAGTATGGCATTGCAAACCGGAGGCTAAAAGTTTTTTTTTAATGTTTGTCTTTTTTTAAAGTAATTTTAAGCATTGATGTTGAATTTGTATGTATTTTAGCGTTTTTGATATGGAATCGTTAGTCACCAGAATTAGGAATTCACAATGTCATCAAGAATTTAACGTGTAGATCATTGGAGATAATTAAGGAAACTTAAAGCAGAAATTCTTGTCAGAAAGAAATCTGGATCAGAAAGTATAGTAAAAATCTAAATGACTTCATAAATTGAAGTCATTTTTATTTTATTCCAAAAAGTTTTCATTCCCGTTTATTCGCTAAATCGATTCTTAAAAACGTTATCTGATCTTCAACCCATCTCGTACTTCAAACCTTTATACAACTCAGTAGTCAAAAGACTACGACATCGTCAACAAAATTTGTTTCGCTATTCCATCACGGTTTACGAGGTTCGTGATATATCAAGCAATGCAGCGAAGATACGTAGGAATATTGAAATTTACTGGCCAAGTCTCTTCTCTTTACTTATTGGAGTATTCAGCTCAAGCAATATATTTCAATTGCACTTCTCTTCAATTCCTCTCCTTTACTTGCAGATCCGGGGCATTCACTTCTCATCTCAGCCCATAAATGGTAGGCTAAGCCAGGTTTGCTCCCAATTCATGGAAAATAAGCAGATACTGCCATGATGGCGAGACAGAGGAAGTTTTCATTATCTTTGGGCTAGGTTGTTTACCTATTACGTTATTTTAGTTGTTTATTACAAAACTAATTTCTATACTCAGAGTGGCCACTAGTAGTTTTTTATGTGGTAATATTTATTTACTAGCGGCTAATCCCAGCTTCATACGAGTGGACATTTATCTTTTAATTTAGTATTGCAATTAAAATAGCCTATATTAATTAGTGATAATGTAGCATTCAAATGGCAATTTTGAGATCGGTCCAGTACTTTTTGAGCCAATTCGTTACAAACGTACTTACATACAAATCTTCCCTCTTTATACATTATATAGTTTAGATATACAATACTTCTTTGCACATGTTTAATAATAACACAAAATAACAGACATGTGGAAAACAGACAATGTACAATTAGGCACTAAAGCGTATAAAATATGTTATTTTCGTTGCTAATATGTTAATTTGTTTATTCCTTATGGTGACGGATATAAAATACATACTGTCACCATCCCATTCCATCCAGAGGGTTTCGTAAGAGCCGACAAATAGCCCTTTGTCACGCTGGTCAGACAAGTTGGCATATGGTTTTGTAACAAGTGTTCTCCTTCTCTTCTCCTTCTTCTAGGTTATTGGCCTTGTCATTTCCTTTCGTCAGCTCACACAATACGGTGGTCAGGATAAATTTTAGGCGCAAAGCGATGATCATCCAGCCAGACGAGGTGGTATGTCTGGCTAGGGCTCGCAGCGCCTATCCCCCGATAGTTGTAGTCGGGGAAATCTTAACTGTGCAAATTACTCTTGAAATTTCGCTATCGCGGTGTAGGACTTTTTGGTAATTCTCGCAGTTGTAGGCGATATTTCTTGATTTAATTAGTTCAGATTTTTCGGGTAAATTGTTTAAAGTATGTAGCATGTTGGTCGCTACACTATGTAGGTATTCTAAATCCGTTTACACGCGGACTGCACCTAGGCGCACAAAGTTGGATTCATGTTGAAGATTCAACTTCGAAATATGCATTTTTATGTTCTGCACTTGGGGATCCCTAAAATAGGCGCACAAAGTCACTTAGCGTAAAAATATTATTGAGTTTCTGTTTTGCATTCATAAGGAAAAGTAAAAGAACGCTTCCCCTTATGTTTTGTTTTGTGTCATTGCGCGTGGGTGTATAAAACGGCGCTATTTTTATTATTTACACTGAACTCTACTGGCAATAATTAAATGTCACTTTTCACGCGTCTGATTTGGCGTGACGACTGTCAAAGATGTTAGAAGCACTCTTCTGTTTTTTAGCCACAATACAAGCATATTTTTTGTAAACGAATCCCCTGCACCTGTGACGCGGGGGCAGATTACAAACATGTAATTCACGAGCACAAATGACACCCAGACTCCGAGCCAGTGCCTTTGGTTTTGACAAAGACACTTGCCCGACCCCGGAATCGAATCCGGGACCCGTTGATAGTTTAACCGCGTGTCACCCCCATGCCATCATCCCCCATCGTAAGAGGCCGAAAACCTATCGGAGGAAAGTTGACAGGAAACCCTATGACAACCTGTCTGGCAAGCGCGACACAGTAGCCTTATTACCCTCCATGTACCTGGAGGAGGCCCTACTCAACAGTGGGACATCTATGGATCAAGTAATAGTAGAAACAAATAGAAACCCAGATATTTTTAACAACTGCAATCCGCCATTTTCATACAGTCCTGTGTTTATGTTATGTTCACATTTTTTAAAAACAATGCTTGGACCGTGTATCCGTTTTATATACCTCTAAGCTATTTAATTTGAACACATAAAATAATGGTTAGTTTTAGGGTAACGCCACACTACACAACACACTGAGAAACGTTTTTTTTGGGCTGTATCGTGGGATAATTTACAAACATGTCTATCACAAACAAAAATAACACCCAGAGTGCTTCTGGTTTACACAAAAACACTCGCCCGAGGCCGGAATCGAACCCGGGACCTCTGGTACCCATAGATACCCGGCGAGGACATGCTGGGGTATGTGAAACTCCAGGGTGCACTTGCACTTGCCAGTGGCTTTGGGAGGGGACCTTTCTTACTTTTTTTTAAACGTAACCCCTGCACTAGGTATAACTTGTATCGTGGGGCAGTTTACAAGCATGTATTTCACGAACACAAATGACACCCAGACTCAGAGCAAGTGCCTCTGGTATAGACAAAAGCACTTGCACAACCCCGGAATCGAACCCGGGACCCGTTGATCGAAATTATCTAAAATATAAAGATAAATGTCAGGTCAAAAATCTGAAAAAAAATTAAATATAAATTTTTTTCATCACCATGCGGTAGAAACCCCTAGACCAATGCCTACCCTAAACTCTGATGTTAAGCATATTATAAGATGCAAGGACAAATTATAATGGCCGTAAATACTGGTAGTCAGAATGAGGTTAGACTGATGCTGAATATAGAAATTAGGCGAAGAAGAAGAATGTGTTGCGACCTAACATCACCAAGCAACCCAGCAACGTGTTGTTCGCGAGAGTGCCTGAGGGAGACACACTGGACACGTCCCGGCAGATCCTAAACCAAAGTCCAGTAGGTATACAAAAAGCAGTAAATCAACTGCATATAATGTATTAGCTGACCCGGCAAACGTTGATTTACAATCTATATACTCGTACTTAAACACATCGCGAGAGTGAAATTTTGAAAAGAAAGAAAAAAAGATTTTTTTTCTCTTTCTTTCTTTTTAAACAAAATATCTGCATTAAGTTTAACTTGTATCGCGGGGGCAGTTTGTGGCCTCATGCCCAACACTTTGTTGAAGATCATCAAACGATCAAATGCCCTCGTGAGTTTTTTGGCAATTCACGCAAAAACTTTTCAATGGATTTTGATGAAACTTTACATCAGAATATCTCTATATACCATATTCAAGATAGCGTGATCGATTTGGCAGATGTCAATTTATCTGATCGACAAAAAGGTATGATTCCAAACTACGTCGCGATAATCGGGACCAGTAGTGCCGAGGTAGCACTTCTGCGTGCAGCGTACTTCGGAATCATACCTTTACTTTGCAATGGCGAATAGTGGTGGGAAACAGATAATAACTAGTAGTCCAAAGAATAACGGTTTAAAGTACTTGTAACTGTGACGAGATGGTATGGGTGTATTATGTGTGAAATTCTTTATCACTTTTTCTTAACTTTTTAAGACAATATTCGAATAAAAAACATTTTCATTTTGAAATAAAATTCGTTGGCTTTAGCGCATTGAAATTTAACACTTTTACAACTATTATTTTCTATTCTTTTTTGTTTACTTTCATGGTCTGAACCACCTATTTAAATTTGGCGGAAGGTCAAAAAATAACCCTGTAATATTAAATAGGAACTTATTATGAATATTGACCCACCATCGCTTATCTACCAAATGTTTTGAATGTCTAGTGCAATAAAGAATTTCACACATAATACACCCACGCCAACTTGTCACTGTTACAAGTATTTTAAAACGTATTTTTTTGGACTACTAGATATTTTCTGTTTCCCATCACTAGCCCGTCTGTCAAATCGATCAAGCTATGTTGAACGGGGTATAATATATATTAGCATAAAGTGTGAATTATCCGAAATATATAGATAAGTGTCAGGTCAAAAAAATTGATGAACAAATAAAATACTTTCTATCATCACTATCACAATTTGTCATCATCATGCGGCAGAAAACGCGGGGCGCCATATCAAAATAATAATCATACGGTTTTATAATAACAGGGCCAAATCAGCAATTGGGCATTTAGACTAGCGAAATATTTGTCTACCTAATGGATTATCCACATAAGTACTTACTTATAATTCGTATCAATATTAATAGCGGTCAAACATCACGCCCTTCATAGGGTAGGCAGTGAATGATGATTCGCACTCATTTTCCACCATAAATCAAAACATTTAGTATATTATGTATATTGTATCTACATAAATTTCTCATTTGGCGGAAAAACACGGGGAGTTATTGCAACAACCTACTTTATTCAAATTCATAAGTTATTACTACTTAATTAGTTCTGTTCAATTCATTATTTGAATAGGATTTTCACAAAACTCTTACTAATCGTCAGGACTGAAAGGGAAAACACACTGACACCAGAGGCGGAAGCGTGGCGGTGATCGTTTCTTTGTACAGTTCTCGCCAATCTTTATGGCCGATCTGAATGTAGCCGTGGGTACGAACTTGCGCAACGTACATTTCATAACCAATAAGAATCTAGCTAACTCACACTAACATGCAGGTGGCGAGGACGCTTGCGGGTGAAAAACGACGCGCGCGGGTGTGCCATGACTCTCCACCCCGCGTACGTCCCGCAGATACCTGATTTTGTGCTGTGCGCAGCGTAATGCAGCTACATTCAGAGCGGCCATAAAGATTGGCGAGGACTGTACTGTTCAAATTAGTATGAAAGACGACACACACAATTCGCAGCGTATTTCACACTAAATTGACCAAAACCCGTCTGCCCGACAGCACTGCCTGCGTGTTTCTACCTAGAAGTCACCACCACGCTCCACAGAGAAGAGCCGGCAAAAATTTTTGATATTAGCAACAATGCAAAATTCATAGCTTTTTAAACATCCCGCATACAAGAACACATTATACACAAATATAGTGACATTTTACTCTTTCGTATGTTTCCAACGGTTATTATAGTAACATTTTCACAATACAAACACGCCCCCCGGCTCTGTTTACTAACACGAGGACTATCGCGGCACCGCATTAATATTGGAAATATGTATTGTGATTTATTGCCAAGTAGGGTGGCAAATCGAGTATTCCTTGTGTCTTGGTCCTTAAACAGTTGGTGTGAAGTTGGAGAGACTTACAAAATCCAATACAGTTAGGACGTGTGGCTTGTGACTCCCTACAACTCTCTCTCACTTTCTTATAGCCAATGAATGAACTGTACGTTTATACTAAGTTTGTTTCATTTTGTTTATCTTTTTTTTTCTGGTTGGTTATTGGCTTTGTTATTTCCTGCCATGTTCTTTACATCCTTTTGGGATGTGGTCCAGATTGCTCCAGAATGAACGTGTAGTGACCGCATGCTACATACTTTACACATTTTACCCGAAAAATCTCAACTAATTGCATCAAGAAGGTCATATACCTACAAATGCGAGATTTACCAAAAAGTCCTACACCGTGATAGCGAAATTTCAACAAAAATTCGCATAGTTAAGAATTCCCCGACTACAACTATCGGGGGATGGGGGGATAGGCGCTGCGACCCCTAGCCAGACATTCCACCTCGTCTGTCTGGATGATCATCTGTTTAAAATAAAAATAAATAAAATAAATATCCTTGGACATTTCACACAACGCCATCTCGTCCCAAGTTAAGCAACTTAATGCTTGTGTTATGGTAACGAGATGGATGATAAACTACTTATATACATTTTTTTTTGTAAATACGTACATATTATATATAGAAATGACCCAGACTCCGAGCCAGTGCCTCCGGTTTAGACAAAGACACTGGCCCGACCCCGGAATCGAACCCGGGACCCGTTGATCCAAAGGCGGCACATCTGACCACTAGACCAACGAGGCAGTCAGATTGTTTGCGTCTAAAAACGTAAGATGTGTATATTTTCTCCTCTTCTCATCTCAGCCCAGTTGGGCACAGGGTTTTGTTTCAAGTTTCTCTTGTGGCTAAGTTTTCTGCAATGTAATTTCCTTTAGTCGGCTCTATCGGTGGTGACATTTTGTATTCTTAATCCGTCACCACACGGACAGTGTGTGTATGTCTCATATAAAATTATGTTCCACAGTATTTGTAGTTAAACATTTAACTCGCAGTGCACGGAAGCGGGACTATGTAGTACAATGTAATTTACAACCTTCCATATAACTATTGTATTATTATTTTGATGGCGCACTTTACCAGCGTTATTATGCGTTCTTTGTAGCACTCAAAGTTACAATGCAACGGCCGTAGTAGAGGAACATAAATCTTTAATAAGGATTAAAATCTGCCGTAAAACTTTAAGGTTTGCCCCAATTTGAAAGGATAATGTTTGAGGAATGCTGAGAAACATGCTGGACAATTCCGTTAGTAGTAGGTCTGTTAATAACTGTACTAATATTATTAAATCGAAAGTTTTTTATGTAAGTTTGTAACGAATAAACTCAATAACTACTGGACTAACTTCACCATTAGAATGCTACATTATCCTTGAGTAATCGGAATAGTACGTGTATTGACGGATATAGAATACACGTATCACCAACCAATACTATCCCGAGGGTGTCGTAAGAGGCGACTATGGGAACGTAAGAGGCAGATCACCTAGCCGCAAGAGAAGGATAACTTGATACAAACCCTGTGCCAACCCGTCTTGCCAGTGGCACAGTAGGCAAATTCCCCTCCGTGAATTTAGAAGCGGCCCGACTCAGTAGTGGGTCGTAAATAGGCTGAAACGACGAATCGGAATATGTGAAGCCAAGATAACCATGTTTGAAGTTAACACGGGCCAAGCGCCGCGCAAAAACTAGTCCATAAATAAATTTAATTAATAATCGAAAATCTTAATCTATTTGAGGTTTTATATTATCATATTATTTTGATAATATGTTTTATATTATAATATCATATCATATTTATTATAGAAATACATACCTAGTGTTACCAGCACATTCCACCCTAAAGGTGTTGTAAGAGGGTACTAAAAACGCAAAGGTACTCTTGCGTCTAGCCAAAAGAGAAGGTTATAATATTTTGGCAAGATCAGAATTGTCACTCACGCATCATCGAAAAATTAAATTATTAATTAAATGACAACAAAAAAACATCAGCATAAAATTTAAAAATAACAACCACAGCTTTTTGTGGAAGTTTTAAGGTTCCCTAGTCCTTATTTTCAAAGTAATAATTATCTACTATACCCAGAATTTCAAACCACAATCCAGAAGAAATAGCAAAGTTGTAAATGATGGCGGCAAATACCCGTTCCAATTTCAAAACCTTAAATAAAAAAAATGTTATACGAGCAGCCCAATCCAATCATAATGAATTCGGTTATTCATTCGCTCAATTAAACTATAGTTCCATGTCGGTGGGATGGGGGGTCTTATCGTTCAGATGCATCTCAAGATAACTCCCGGCATTTGTTGGAACAGTATATGAAGTCAGTTTCGGGAGTTCTCTGCTGTTAATTAAAACAATGTTAACTAATTCTGACATGACACACAGTTGGTAAAATACATGAATTGATGGGGCTAATTGAAATATTCTTTGTTTAGGTTGTAATGATTTTGTATTTGTTATTTAATCAGAACTAGTTAATAGACTAGACAAAGAAACTGATTGTTAAATCTTTTGGATTAATTGGATTTGGAATTAATGGGTCCAGCGATGTAGGTGATGAGGTCCTGGGATCTTGTTGGTAGAAGAAAAGAAAATAAAGCGTGGGAGAATTACGGTTTGTTCATCCTTTTACATTAATATAAAATAAGAGCTTTTATCTAATTGATTAAAATAATATAACTCCAAACAATTAAAAACTGACGTTTCTTAGAGCAAACATTAAAAAACCAGTGAAAAAATATTTAAAATATAAAATAAAAATTACTGCCCTGGCTGCTGACCATCGCCAACAGGTTGCTTCTAACATAATCATATGACTAAGACAATGTGGATGTATATCTGATTTTTAATGAACAATTGAAAAGACTACCGCGTAAATTTCGAGCCCATGACTATGCCAGTTAGTTGTGTAAAGATTTTAATCAGCTGTAAATATATTTGAAATTTCAGTCATTGTACAAAAATAGAACCATTTTAGTAGATATTTATAAATATTGCCAATGGGGCACAATGATGGATGCTTCTATTGGCCCAATTTATGATGATGAATTACGTTGATACCTAAGTGATACCGAAATTGATACCACACCGTTACTTGCGTAGTTAGCGGAGAAAACTTTACAAATTCTTAAATCGTACCATGATAACCTTACCTAAAAAAATACAAGCATGCATCAGGGGTTCCCATCAAAATATTCTGCCTAATCATTACATTTTCATTAGAGGTCATCGATGGCTTACTGGGAACAAGAAGATAGGGATCGACAACGTTTTCTGATTGAACCTTGTGCACTTCTAAAAATTACGAATCACTTTAGAAACGTAACCCGATGTGCCTTCGAGCTGAGTTATATTTTATACCCTACCATCCCGTTTTGAATAAAAAAAGTCCCTCCTGTCAAATTAAGATGTTTTTCCATTAATTGTGGACAAACATCTTGAAATTGATAATAGACTAAAAACATAATGATAAAAACTTCTGCGTAGAATCTGACTATTTATTTCAAACCATGCTACCGATGATACGAACTGCCAAAAACAGTTACATACTTCAATTCTGCGTAAAAATATGTTATTACAATTACACCAAAGCGCTCTTGTGGGGTGGTTGGAGGCGAATTCGTGCATGTCATTAACCAATTGCGTGGCTTTCTGAAGGAGCACCGCCAATCCCGGCCAAAGAGATACAAAAAATATTATTGCGCAGGATAGTATTTAGCACAACATGTTTCTTATCTACTATACCCAGAATGTCTTTCTAATAGACTCCAAATCAAAAGATTTTTATTAACGTAGCTTTTATCACAGAACTCTAATAATTCATTTTTTATTTATTAACTTTATAACAAAATATTTTTTCCACTATTGATAATCCTCACCGGTTAAACATAAAAGAGAGGTTTTACTATTAAACTTTAATTAGGCACACAAAGTTTTTAATTAAATCAGAACTAATTACGTTCTAATATTTCGTCCTAAAATAAGCAAAATAAATTAGCATCGACTTCTGACACAGCGTGACCTGACCTATCACTGACCCTTTTAGGGCGAGTTGACCTGATTTTATACCTGTGTTTATTCATTGTAACTAATAGCAGGTATATAGACTGAAAGCGAAAACCCTATTGTTTTGGCCCCCTAAAAATAGGGCACCATTCGAAACGGATTTTACAAATAAGGGTGCCTGCATATTAGGTCATTTTGGTATTAGCGATCCGTAACATTGTGGTTTTATGAAGGATCTGCAAAAGTACTAGTTAATTATGTGTGTGTGTGTGTGTGACTGTACAGCTATTAATTTCATAGTATAAATCCTTGGACAAATATCTTTGGACATTTCACACAACGCCATCTCGTTCCAAGCTAAGCAACTTAATGCTTGTGTTATGGTGACGAGGTGGATGGGATGATAAACTACATTATATACATTTTTTTTGTAAATACATACATATTATAGATAGAAAACACCCAGACCCGGAACAAATACTTGTAGGTCGTACAAATATTTCGTCCGTGCGGGAATCGAACCCGCGACATGCTGCGCAGCAGTCGATCGCTCAATTTAAGCAGCGCCATCTATTTACGAAAATGGAACAAAAACAATTTAAAATTAACGCATATTCTGCGTTAATTTTAAATTGTTAAGATTGCGGGTTAAGATTGCGGGTTAAGATTGCGGGTTAAGATTGCGGGTTGAGATTGCGGGTTGAGATTGCGGGTTGAGATTGCGGGTTAAGATTGCGGGTATCAGCTACTTTTACTACTACTACTACTCAGCCCAAAGATGTCCTAATGCTGCCCCGGGCCTCTTAAACTAACATGGAGGTTAATAAGCCCACTGTGCCACGCTGGCCAGACGGGTTGGCACATGGTTAGGTATCAAGTGAGTCCCACATACACCGGCTAGTCGCCAACGAGGGTTGCCAACGAAACAAATTATCAACGAGTTTAGTTATCAATTAGAGGGACGCTAATATTCTGCAGTGGACTTGTTAGGCAGAAATTTTAATAATTATAAATAACATTCATTAAGAAATATTTTACATATGCCTTGAATTTCTTTATGACGTCATTGTTTATTTTCTTGTGAGTATGCCACTAAAATTATGAACGTGAATGTTTGGTAAAAGGTATTCAAAGAGCCACGCCACCGACAAGAATGTCATTGACATTATTGTTAACGGTATGCTTACGATTAACTTGAATGAATGAATGAGGAGATACGCAGGAGAACTAGAGTTACTGACATAGCCACAGGATTGCCAAAGTTAAGTGGCAGTGGGCAGGGCACATAGCTTGCAGGACTGCCGCTTGATGGGGCAGAAAAAGCTAGTGGCGAGCGCGTTCAGGAAAGCTCAGTGCTGGCAGGCCTCCCACACGGTGGACTGACGACCTGGTTAAGGGTCAGGCTCAGTCTTCGTAATCCTTGGAGGTCTCCCGCAGTGAGTTTTTGCTGAAATTAATTTTAATTTTATTTTACACTTTATTTTAAAAGGCGAGTAATTTGTTTTTTTTTATTACAATTGCGAAATGTTGAAGGTATGTGGGTAACCTAAAAATGTTAGGGAACTTTCACTAATATACCGAGGGGAATGACTAACCCCGATTGTGGACAATGAAGTGATCAAATTAATTTAACGTGTCCAATGACTGTCTTGTGATGTCGTCAAGTTCTGCAACGTCATTCAATGGCAATATTAAAAAAAAACAGTTTTTTGCGTGACTATGTGGGGGAAGATAATGTTAAGTCATCGATGTACTTGTACATGACAAAGTGATAACAAAATCAAAATCAAAATCAAAACTCATTTAATCAAGTTGGCTCATTAGAGCTCTTTCGACAGGTCAAACAAAAAATAAAATTTAAAATTTACCATTTAAAATTAATTATTTACCATCTACCACCGGTTCGGAATGCACCTCTACAGAGAAGAGCCGGCAAGAAACTCTGTAGTTGCTCTTTTTAGATCGCCATTTGGGTACAATACTGGTTTTAAGACAGATTTGTGAGAGCAAACTCACGCAATAGTTCCAAAGGGCCAAACATCAGCCAGATATAGTTGACAATAGTAACCTTGTAATGCCCAAGCCAACCGACCCCCAGCAACGGCACCTGTTCACAAGCATGACGCATGCGGCAGCCATCGCCCTCCTCAACCATATTGCAGGGAAGAGAACGACCCGCCGCACGACGCCACCACTGCCATGAGTCTTTAAGTGAGCATGAACACTTCTACAATATAACTACTACTACTATTCAGCCCATATACTGACTGACTGTCCAATTGTTTGATAAGTACAAAATTGATTGATCAGTAACTGATGGTTAACTATGTATTTCAGTGTCTGTGTGATTTAATACATAAACTAACAACTCTATATTCTACTATTACCATTCAGCTCATAAATTACCCACTGTTGAGGGTAATTAGCCTTGGCACAGGGTTTCCTATCAAGTTTTCCTTCTCTTGTGGCTAGGTTATCGGTCTTGTTATTTCCTTTTGTCGGCCCTTACGACACCCTCAAGATGGAATGGGGTGTTGACACTATGTATTCTAAATCCGTCACCGCACGGATCTCTACAATATACTTTCAACAATATATATGTAAATATAGATAGATAGATAAACACTTTATTGTACACCAGAAACTACGTATGAATTTGTAGAGACCCTAAACTAAACCTATGTAGAGACGTTTATTAATGGAGATATATTGCAACATCTGTACATTATGTCCACCATGTTGTCTAAATAATGTGTGTGTATTATACATTATACACAATGTCACCAATCCAGACCATCCTAAGGGTGTCGCAAGAGGCTACTTAAAGAGCGCAAGATGCAGGTCACCTCGGGTGAACGAAGGAAAACTTGATACAATCCCTATCCCTTCTTGCCAACCCTTCTTGCCAGCGTAGCACAGTAGGCTAAATTCCCTCCATGAATTAGGAGGAGACCCTCTGTCAGGAGTCAGGAGTGGGTAATCTATGGGGTGAAATAATAATGATGATAATCATATAGATTATATAATTACAGATAAACACAGATAATCGTCTTAGAAACATTAGCACAGAAGCGTTATCGTTGCTAAAATTCTAATTTTTTTTACTATTTGATCCGTCGAGTTTTCTACCGCCAACCTATCGTTTATATGTAAAAATGAAACAGTTATTTTGTACTACTTTCATTGCCACTTTTTAATATTCACTAACCTTTTAATCTTCCTTTGACTTCGACAAATATGTCATTACCAAAATATGTATAAGCTTATTTTTGGTAATTGGACCAGCTGTTCCCGAGACTTGGTGAGACTACCAAACGCCAATTCATTTTACTACCATTTTATAGATAAACTTAAGGTTTAGAGCAAAGAGTCTAAATTTAATTGCGAGTTTTAATTAACCCCACATTTAATTTTAAAATACGAGACCAAATTTTCTTGCACTGGCAATACCTCACGAACAATATTCCATGTTTAAATCTCCCGACAAAAGAGGTACAACAATGGTATCCTTAGCCGACCCCAGTCGATTAAGGTCGATTCTTCTCGAGGCGGCCGACAAAATAAATACGAACAACAATAAAAAAGGGGGAAATATATTAGGGCCTCGTTGAAGCCAATCCGACGATATGACAGGTGACGCGGCGTTCAAAGCCGAAAATCGGCCAGTCATGGCCAAATGATTACCGACCTCCTTCGTTGTCAGATCAGTTCGACGTTATTGGATGCCCTCGATAAGGGGTTTTGTTGTTTTTAGACGCATTGACGACAGCTGTTTTGTCATATTATGGAATTACTGCCTGTCTCCCGCCCTCGTGGGACCTGGATATCTTGAGATAATTATTTTGGCAATTTGTTATTATGAACATATAGCGTATTCCGTCTAGTGCCATTCCATTCCATTCCAGACCCATTCCATTCCAGACAACAGGGAATAACAAGACCGAGAACCAAGCCGCAAGAAAAGGAAAGCTTGAAAAGAAACCATGTGCCAAGGCTTATTACCCTCCCTGTTATGGGAGGAGGCTCGACTCAACAGTGGCTGCTGAGTATTAGTAGTAGAACAAAGAGCTAAAAGGTTATGTATTAAATCAGACACTCAATACATAGTTAACCACCGGTTATCAAATATAAAACGTCGTCACCGCACGCTGGGAAATAACGCGTGTTGTAAAAGTCAACAAAACCCAGCAAGCACGCTTGGTGGTAGGATCGAATGGTCCGCCCGGGTAGCTACCACCCTCACATATATGCCCGTCGTGTGTAAGTGAGAGCCGGTGCCGGTTGCCTGCTCCATCTTAGACTCCGGCGTTGCTTTCCATCACGCAAGCCTATTGCCAGAGGCATTCAAGACACTGATAAAAAAAGCACTGGACAGTTTTTAAACTGGAGAAAAGTCTTTAACCATCAATACCCTTATACAAAATATTGGTATATGCGTAAAATGTTGATAAGTTCACCAATAAAAGTTAATCCAAAAACTAGTTACTATCCGTAGTAGTGTGTATCACACTACCAGACAACCACACGGGGAAGGTATAGAAACTACTAGAAAATGGATTACCAAGATAAATGTTAATCTATACTAATATCTATACTAATATATAAAGCTGCAGAGTTTGTTTGTTTGTTTGTTTGAACGCGCTAATCTCAGGAACTACTGGTCCGATTTCAAAAAATCTTTCAGTGTTAGATAGTCCATTTATCGAGGAAGGTTATAGGCTATATTTTATTTTCAAAAGAATTAGGGATCCGTATGAAAATTGCGATTTTGTAAACCAAGGTGTAAAGTCGAAAACCTATTTATGCGTGCGCCGCAAAAACTATTGACAATAGAACAAAATGATGTACTACGGGTTTGTAGGTCTTATAAAGCCCTACAAAAAAGTCCGCGAGAGCACATATCTAACTATCATAGTTTAGTCACAATAACCGATTTTATGTTCATAAAAAATATGCACGGGTTCGAAGCCCACGCGGGCGCAGCCGCGCCCAAAAGCTAGTTGAAAAATAGATTTTAGAAGAAGCATCATTACAATAATTCTTATTCCATTTAACAATTCGAACAGAATTATATCGAACAAAATTTACTTATAGTCATCATTGACTTTTCGGCACCATAACATTAACACGGCTTAAAATATTAATTAATTATGAAAGTGATTATAAAGCTTAATTAAAATGTTGGCCTTTTCAAAATGGGCTATTGTGTTGCCCACCTCCAGAAGACGTTATTAAAGTAACTGGCGACCCCTTTGCGATAGCACCTTTGTGGGTGGCGTTATTGTGCTGGCAACACCTACATTTTCTTTTAACACTTTGGAAATATTCCTGCTGAAATGAAGCTGTTAAAATTAACGCTATATTAGAAGGCTAAGAGGAATATACTAATTACCAAAGAGCAGAATTTATTTGGGTTTTATTGGCTGTACAGTCTGGAAATATTACATTGTAACCCGTAAGCATAGACACGGTCAGAAGGTAGTACGATCTAAATCTATACAAATAAATAAAATTGGGGTGTCTGTTTGTAATAATAAAATAAACACTTTTTACTAAATGCGTAAGTATTACTACTTACTTAGTACTGTGTATACAGTACATAGATCAAAATAACATTTTTAACAATTTTTATTTTTGTCTGTCTGTTTGTTCCGGCTAGTCTCTGGAACGGCTGGACCGATTTTGACTGGACTTTCACTGATAGGTAGCTCATGATATAAGGAGTAACTTAGGCTACTTTTTAAGACAAGGTTCGCCTCGCGGCGTCACCCGCGGTACGGACAGTAAGTAAGCGCGGATGAAACCGCGGGGCGCAGCTAGTAGTCAATATGGCTCGTATCGTATTCTAAAACTCCATTGACCTTCAGGATGAACAAAGAAAACGAAGAAAGAAACAAGAAAAGTTGTCGCGAAATATTATTTTTCATGAAATTTCAAAAGTAACATTTGGACTGTTTCACTGAACTTGGAATAATTATAGGGACACATTGATAGGCGGAAGCGATAATGTAAAGTACGACAAAGTTTAATCAGCATCACTTTACTACGAGACCCACTGCTGAGTCAGGCTCCTCCTATCACAGGGAGGGTAATTAGCCTCCGGTGCCACGCTGGCTGGGTTAGCACAGGCTTTTGTTTTCTTAAGGCGGATCAGGGACAGAGCGCGAGAGGCCCTGATCCGCCATTGGGAGGAGGATTTGGGGTCCCCGGCCGCCGAGCTGGCGACGGTGGAGGCGGTCCGCCCCCACCTGGATCGCTGGCTGTCTCCGCGGCACGGGACCCTATCCTACAGGTTGGTGCAGGTGCTTACCGGGCATGGCTGCTTCGGTAAGTACCTGCATCAAAGGCCGGGCCGCCCTCTCTGATAGTCGCTTGCCCGCGTAGCAGGCACCTCGTCGGGGCGTCAACGTTGACTGCGCTCGCGCGAACCGTTGGCGCCCCAAGCGTGCCGTGTGAGGGTATACCGCTGGGGTTTTAGTGGGTATACGGGTTCTGTCCCGGGAGTCCCACATAATCTCCGACCTCTCCCCCGGGGGGCGGTGGTATGCGTAAAGCATTTCGCCAGAGAAACCAAAAAAAAAAAGGCTTTTGTTTTCTTTCTCACGAGGCCAGGTTTCCTTGTCAGCCTTGTCATTTCCTTTTGTCGGCTCTTATGACACACTCAGGATGGAATGGGGTGGTGACACTATGTACTCTAAATCCGTCGCCACAAGGAAAATCTGTTGCTTAACTTTATAACCGCTACAATCATGTTTGTCACTATTTTGGTGTTGTGTTGGTTATTGTTTGTTCTAAAAATTTTGAAGATACAACGGTAAAGTACGATATAGTTTTTCACATTGTAACCATTGAGTAAATTATATTTCTATTTTCATCATTAGAAAAGCCGTGCTTAATTGCCATTAGCATTTACAAATTATCGACAGTCGACACTTCATAAATGCACGGAATATTTTATGGAGCTCAAAATAACAACGCACCAGATCAAAATGTCAAGTTTCGGTAGCTCAAATGGTTGAGGAGATCGATTGCTACTACATGCATTATAGTTGTGTGCAGGTGCCGCTGTTTGGTTGGTTGGTTCACTGGATTCAAAACTTGTTATTCCATTTTTAATTTCCTTATTGAATCTTATTGTTATAAAATTCATATTTTACTTGAGCGCCTTTCAGAACCTTTAAAATTGGTTCTAGGTATGTACTTTTACCATATATACCCTGTCTTCATTGTAATGTGCGGTCTAGAAAAAGACAAGCCCACTGAGATTTGACCTGCTAGTAGTTTTATAAAAAATAATCTATCCGTTGACGATTGTAAGCGCCATAATTGGTATATTAAACAAAGTATTTTTCTATTCCATTCTGAGATCCAGTGGTGACACGCTTCAGTATCCGCCCTCCTAATGTAACCTCTGCCTTTCCCAAATGTTCTTGTTCGGAACGCTTCGTGAGTTCTTATTGGAAAACTTCTCGATTCGAGCTGGTATCTCAACGAATCAGATATAATAGTAATCGTTGGCTGAATGTACTTTTAATTTCCTTTCTTTCGCTTTGTTTCAAGTGGCATCCCTTGTTTGTTTTTATTTGTTTTAATTTTGTTCTTCACTAAATTGCTTAACTTATTCTTCAAACGTTTTATGAAAATGTTTACATCAAGCAATATTGGGATATAAGTACACGTTCAATATTTTTTCAGAATCTGCGGTAGATATTTTGAACTAGCTCCTTCCAGCAGTTTTAAGTGTATATAATGTAAATGCTTTTCCGTTTTTACCGGCAAATGACAAATAAAAACTATGAACAACCAAACGCGAGAATGAAAAATCGAAGCAGAAATGAGGAGATACGCAGGCTAACCAGAGTCACCGATATATCGCACAGGATTGTCAAACTTAAGTGGCAGTTGGCAGGGGACATAGCTCCCAGGACCGTTGCCCGATGTGGCAGAAAAGTCATCGAGTGGCGACCGTATTCCGAAAAACGTAGTGCTGATAGGCCTCGGTGGACTGGCATTCGTGGAGATCCTTGGGGGAGGCCTATGTCCAGCAGTAGCTTCTTTTGGCTGAAATAATGATAATTAAACAACGAAATCGATTCAAGCGTGTTAGTGTAATTAGTGGGCATATAAAAAATGCGACAAATTATGAACTTCCTTAGTTTTTCTAGTCGGTTAATACTAAGTGACTGTGCCTCAACGCCTACTAGTCTAAATTCAATTACTGTTGACCGTCAAGTTTCTATTCCACTTAAGTACATAACGTGTAACAAGCCACACATTGCTCACATAGCGAAACTTCATCTCGCACGTTATAACTTCAAATAAGGGCTTACGAAGTTCGCCAGACGTCAAAAACTGTTGGATCATACAGCTCCGGTCTGAGGGGATTTAAACTATTTTATTGGCGGGCATGTGAGCATGGCTATATTTTAGAGGAGCTGGGTATTAGCCAAGTTTGGAGCTCTGCGATTGCTTGGTCGTGCTCTATTGGTTCCAAATGATCGGACATTGGTTTTCTGAGGTTCTTTTTAGTGCTTTATGCGGTTTTGTTCGTGTGGTGACGGCTTTAGAATACACGATGTCACCAAATACTTTTCTGAGAGTGTCGGACAACCAAGCCGCGAGAGACTGAAAACGGAAAAGGAACCAATAAACAACTGTAGCGACCAGCATGCTTCAAACTTTACACAGTTTACCCGAAAAACATGATGACATGCCCGAACTTTCTACCACTACGGCACGTTATGCTCAAGTTATTTGGCGTAGACAGTATAAAGGTTTTTGCTTTACGTATCAATAATGTAGAAAAATATTATGATTGTGTTGATTAGGTCATCGGTACATTTCGATAAAAGGCCGGTGTGTCGATAAGGTATGCTCCAAGACGACACGATGCTCATAGCATGATGCGTACATACACACAGATTGATAATTTCGCATCTCCTCCCATCGCCTCCGTGGCGCAATTGGCTAGCGCGTTCGGCTGTTAACCGAAAGGTTGGTGGTTCGAGCCCACCCGGGGGCGTTCCTTTTTAGTCTTGTACAACAACAAAGTTAAAAACAAAATTACACGACAATGAAGTGCTTGATAAAGTTATTTAAATAATTAGTTTAATTCATTTTACAAATATTTAAATTTCACTGAAAACTTTTTTACAATACAATTTTTTAAATATGGCGTCCGTAAAGACTCTCAAATTAATAAAGCCACCGCTTCCTGAGGACCCTGCGGTCATAATATTTCTCCTTTTCTAACATGTACGTGCTAAAAAGAGATAGAGCTACTTTATTTTATAGGCATACTAATTAGACCACCCGCCGTTATGGCACTTAATTACTTCGTTATTTGAAATCGAGATTAGTTTTTCCTTAGTGATTAATTGCTTTAGCTCTAAATAAATCGCTCAAGTTTTATTAGGCATAGAAAATGTATTTTAAAATAATATGTTTATTAACTAACGCGATACTTTTATTTTATATTTACATATTTTACACAACGCATTTTATCAGTGCTGTGGTTAGCGGTTATAGATGGCAAATCAAGTCAAATTAACACAAACCGTTAAGAACAAGGGGGGAAAAATATTAAATTAAAAATATATTTCACACAAATCTATTTCTCTCTCTCTCTAGTCGATTCCTCAATGCTGAAGATCGCGACTCTGCGATGGACTCTATTCAGAGCCTCAAGCTACTTGCTATTTTCTATCGAAGAAGAATATGCCTATTGGCATTAATCTGCTAAGTTCAAAATTTCTTGTCGAAAGCGTGTCGCATACGTCCTGAACTGACACTATAATATTAGAAAGTTAAGAAAAGGTTAAAATCGACTATTAATATCGGGTTGACTATCTTTTTTGATTCTACGAATCAGTAAGTCGAGGCTTCGTCCGCGACGCAGGTTACCCAGAGCTCCCTCTTTTCTGAATCGCCTGAAGGAAGCCAGACCGGGGGAGTTCCCACTGTGTCACTGCAAACCGCTCTTCGTCTGGCCTCTCCCCGTGTTTTTAGTATGTGTAACTTCGAAGTCACAGTAAAAGCTAGTACTAGATGAAGTTACACCAAGACTCTATTTTTCGTCGTCGTCGTCGTTTTAGCCCATGAGTGACCCACTATTGAGTCGCGCCTCCTCCAAATTCATAGAGGGAAATTAGCCTACTACGGCATGCTGGCAAGACGGTTTGAATCAAGTTTTCCTTCTCTTGCGGCTACGTGATCTAACGACATGAGATGGTATGTGTTGGTGACACTGTGTATTCTAAATCCGTCACCACATGGATTACTCTATTTCTACTTGACTTTGACTCTATTTGTACATGATAGTAAATTTTAATTTATATGATAGTTCTTGGAGTTTGGTCCAAGGTGAAGGAAATCGAGTATGCCTATAGGGTCACAAAATTAATATTTGTAAACACATTTTAGTAGCTTAAACATTTTACACGAACCGGTAACGAAGTAGGTAGGATAAAACACACGCAAGTAAAGGACATTATACTCTGCAAAAATCACAGGCCAGTTACTTGCTCAATAAATGGCTATCCCGACTGAGCAGTGCTATTTATGGGATGAGATGATAAGGTGAAATAGAACTTGAAAATGAGATTTATGCAAAGAATCTTTACACAAAAATCCGTAATATTTGAGTAATTATTATATATGTTGTTGACTAATTAGGTTTATCCCAGGCGGCATATATCACATTCGAATACTTGGTATTTTGAAATGATGAAATAAAAATCAAAAAGTTTTTTATTCGAATAAATTCTTGCGAATGCTTTCAAATAGTCAAAGATTACGATAGAAAATTTTAAAAAGAAAAATTAAATTTATTACTCATTAGTTTTTACCACCGGTTCGGAATGCCATACCACAGAGAAGAGCCGGCAAGAAACTCCATGGTTGCTCTTCCAAACAGACTCTAGAACTTTTGAATTAATAAATTAACATGATCAAGGCAATTTTAACTTTGAAAGGCGCTCATATTCTAAGGTTAGTATTTTTTTAAACGCAGTTCACGCACTAGGTTTACCCTGTATCGCGTGGGCAGTAAAAAAACATGTAATTCACGAACACAAATGACACCCAGACTCAGAGCAAGTGCCTCCGGTTGACATAAAGACACCGGCCCCGGAATCGAACCGGGAACCCCTTATTCAAAGGATATTCAACCACTAGACAAAGCAGTCGCAATTAAACGCAATTCACAAGAGATAGCGGTACTGATCTTCGCTGTCACTTGTGACTTACGCTTGATCAGTTCAGACGCTTTTATGGCGAAAGTAGGTGATAAATCTTACCATTGTCAGCGGCAGATGGCGCTCCTGTCCAGGTTTTTACCGCTATAACTTGGTGACAAAGAGTGCCTGGTTTTTGCGCCACCTGTGTTAAGGTCATGTTAGGGTACGTATATTTTGAGTTCTTCTGTCAACAGTTACTGTAACAATGAGATAAGCTGGCAAAGTCAAATCGTTTATTTTGCTCAAGACACAATGGACACTCACAAATTGTCAACACATTAATAAAAAATATACAAAGCAAAGTGATATTTTAGTTTACCACTAGTTCGGAACGCGACCACTGCTGAGAAGAACTGGCAAGAAACTCAGAGGGCTTGTAATTTTTTTTATGTCCTGCCGTTTTTGATGTCCGTTTTTTTATGTGTAATTGGAGGAGGCCCGACTAGCAAGGGTCATGTATGGGCTGCGTAGTACTTTTCAAGTCTAGTTGTAAATTATTTCTTTTTTTTATTGTGACTGCCTCGTAGGTCTAGTGGTTAGATGTGCCGCCTATGGATCAACGGGTCCCGGGTTCGATTCCGGGGTCGGGCAAGTGTCTTTGTCTAAACTAGAGGCACTGGCTCGGAGTCTGGGTGTCATTTCTATCTATAATATGTATGTATTTACAAAAAAAAATGTATATAAGTAGTTTATCATCCATCTCGTTACCATAACACAAGCATTAAGTTGCTTAGCTTGGGACGAGATGGCGTTGTGTGAAATGTCCAAGGATATTTATTTATTTATTTATTATTATTATCGTAAATTTTCGTATTGTCACTTATTTGAATCGCAGTTATGTAACAAATAACCATAAATTTGAATTATATACAACACCTTCTGTTCTGCATTCGTCTCTTCTCTAAATGGCCAACAAATTGGCAAACACTTATTTCGACGATTTTCTATCTGATTCCTTGTGTGAATTATCAGCTAAACCGGCACTCCTTCACAATACACTACTACATTTATTTCTAAAACAAACATTTCATTAAGTTTTGTTTCAGTGTTATTTTGTAAATTGATCCAGCAGCTTCTGATTACAAGAATCTGTAATTGATTTATATCCAGACAAAGTAATCAAGATTACTAGAACGTATCGATTTTCATAATAGAGCACTCCCAGGAGTAATCGAGTTACAATTGAATCTGTTTTGATCCTAAAATTTGTATATAATAATTCATAGCTCACAACAGCATTGATATAGAATTGAGTAGAATAAGAATGTATTAGCAAGAAATACACAACAGAATTTAGGTAACGAAATACCGATTTTGTGTAAGGCAACACATAGGTTTAGATGGCACTAATCGGTCCCAACTCAGCTTTACATTGGCCAATTAGCCAACGCTGTTCTTCTGTTGGTTTGCACAGACATTAATATTGACATAGAATATACAAAATATTTAGAATGTAACTACAAATTATGAATACATCCAAAAACAAAAAGGTAAAACTCGTGGTGAGTAGACAAACAAAGAAAAGTTATATTATAACATCCAATATAAGTATTAAAAGATTAAAAAATGAGACACTTACACAACAGAACATTTATTTTTTTACTTTTTGCTAATTTTATTCTTTTCACCATCTGTTGGGCTCACCAGGCGCTAAATAGACACGATCACTTGTAACGAAGAAAACAAGCATGTTTTTAACTATTTAAAAAAAATGTGATACTGTGCAAATTTGACTAATGATAACATAAAATCTAAGATTCCTACTAAGTCATTCTTAGGCTAATATGAGGATGATGATGATACTCATTTCAAAAAAGAACCTTTTTTTTTGGTTTGCTTCCATTCGATATTCGAGTACGATGCAAAAGAAATAAAAGCTTTAAAAACAACTGATGGTAGCCGGCACACAGATGTCAAACATAAATTCTTTAAAAACTATAAAAAGGACAGGCAGCGCCTCCCGTTGCTTTCGTCCTTAAGTGAATTAATAATAATTTACAATTTGGGAATCGTGTTATCAGATGCCGTAATCGGGTTGTCATTTTGTCATACTTATATTATTAATAATAGTAATAGTTAGGTTAAGCTAAGTATTAGTTGTTTAACTAACTTTGATGAAATCAATTTATTAATTTTACAGTTGTGACATGAAGATTTTGGAGTACATAGTGTCGTCATCCCATCTTGAGGGTGTCGTAAAAGTGGGCTTATTACCCTCCATGTAACTGGAGGAGGTGCGACTGAGCAGTGGGCCATACATGGGCTCAGTTGAATAGTTGTCTGAGGATGTTATACAAGATATCTCCACAGAGTCAGCTCTTCAAGCAGAACAGTTATTAAAGGCTCTCAAGCTGGCATGCCCAGTTTATGCGGCATAGCATCGGCCACCAAAATACTACAACCAAATTCCAAAATACTACGGTACAAAATACTTGAATGCCATTCTTAGATTAGAAAAAAAATACAATAACTTAGCCTGACAAAGACCCATTGCTGAGGCAGTGCCTGGTGAGCTATTGCAGTTTCTCTTGCGCTAGTCTTACTACCACCACAGAATGGAATGGTTGTTTATTTCGGTAATTAGCGCCTATTTTTAAGTCGGTCGCTAAATACTTTTTCTTTCGATTTTCAATGCTAAAATCATAGTAATATACAAATTGTGCCTTGTACAAATGTTTATTGATCACATATTTAATATTTTGCCAAACCACTGATCCGATTTCGATAAAATTTATACGGGTTCTATTTGGAACTAGCATTTTTCAAACCTCTTTATAAACTGACCGAGTTATTGGGTAACAAACATGAACAAAAAACATTCAATTGAATTGAGAACCAAAAGAAATGCAGAATGCGTCAAAACTGAATGAACCATAAATAATAAGGTTGTATAAAAAACTCGACCAATTTATTTACCTGAGGCAGTTGTTTAAAAACATTTAGAGAAACCTTATAGTCATAATTCCCGCCAATTACTGGGGAACATGGGTTCTGATTGTGGTGAATACTATGATTTATTGGATTGGGTATTAAATAATTGTTATGTGTAGGAAACATGATGGATGGGGTATTTTTCTTTCCCCGTAACGTGAGTCAAGATCACACACAAAAAGTATTAAGAAGAATTAAACTTTTTTCTAAATAAATTTTGACAAATGACGCTGCACATTCTTAACTTATTAGGTAATATGATATACTTAATTACAGTATTGTTAATTGACCAGAATACATTCGCTGCTTAAATTCTACTATTCAGTCCATAGATGATCCACTGATGGGTCGTGCCTCCTCCAATTATAGGGAGTGTGGCCAGACAGGTTGGCACAGCAATTTGTATCGCTTTTTTTCTGTTGTCGTCTGTTACGACACCCTCAGGATGGAATAGGGTGTTGACACTGTGTATGCTTAAATACATAATATTGCAACGGAAACATTTCTCTTATCATTTGTATAATCTCAAAATATCTCTGAACTTTCTGGTTTAACAACTAAATAGTAACTAACTTACTATTTAGTTGTAGTAACTAACTTTTCCGTGTGGTGTCGGATGTAGAATACGCAGTGTCAACCCATACCATCCCGAGGGTGTCGTAAGAGGCGACTAAGGGAACGCAAGAGGCAAATCACCTAGCCGCAAGAGAAGGAAAACGTGATGCAACCCAACATGCCTTGCCAACCTTGTCATTTCATTTTGTCGGCTCTTACGAAACCCTCTGAATGGAATGGGGTGGCGATATGATGTATTATGATATAAATAGAATATTCTTCTTTAGTCTATGTGTAGAATATAAAAAGTGTTTCACATGCACTGCTAACTAAGGCTGAAGGGTGTACGGAGTTGCGACGTGCGTTGCAATTAAAACTCGCGGCGCTCCTTTGGTAATTACGTAGTTTGTTATATGAATAACTAGCGACCCGCCCCAGCTTCGCACGGTTGCAATTGTGGATGTATTATATATATAAACCTTCCTTTTGAATCACTCTATCTATTAAAAATCCGCTACAAAATCCGTTGCGTAGTTTTAAAGATTTAAGCATACATAGGGACGGACAGACGACGGAGACTTTGTTTTATACTATGTAGTGATAGTGATAGTGAAGTGATGAAGAAAGTTCATAATGAGAGACTTATAATATATAATATAATAAATATCCTTGGACATTTCACACAACGCCAACTCGTCCAAGCTAAGCAACTTAATGCTTGTGTTATGGTAACGAGATGGATGATAAACTACTTATATACATTTTTTTTGTAAATACATACATATTATAGATAGAAATGACACCCAGACTCCGAGCCAGTGCCACTGGTTTAGACAAATACACTTGCCCGACCGTCGTACCGCCTCAGAATCAATAAATAAAAAACCTCAATGATAAGTCAATGTTTCAACGTAATTAAAATATGTGCGAACCGAACTGGAACAAAAAATATGCGTATTAAAAAAAAATATTTCATATTTTCTCCGCCTTTAAACCTTCCCTGGACTTCCACAAATATTTCAAGATCAAAATTATTCCAATAGCTCCAGCCGTTCTCGAGTTTTAGCGAGACTAACGAACAGCAATTCATTTTTATTTATATAGATAGATAAATAAATATAAATATCCTTGGACATTTCACACAACGCCATCTCGTCCCAAGCTAAGCAACTTATTGCTTGTGTTATGGTAACGAGATGGATGATAAACTACTTACATTTTTTTTTTGTATATACATACATATTATAGATAGAAATGACACCCAGACTCCGAGCCAGTGCCTCTGGTTTAGACAAAGACACTTGACCGACCCCGGAATCGAACCCGGGACCCGTTGATCCACTTGGGAATTTAGGAAAGTTTTTGTATACCGAATCTGCGTGGTGACGGATTTAGAGTACACAATTTCACTAACCCACTAGGTAGAGGCAGATCACCTAAACCCAGTGCCAACCCGTCTTGCCAGCGCGGTACAGTAGGCTAATTTACCTCCACGAACTCAGGGTTGACTCATTAGTGGGTCGGTTATGAGCTGATGTGATAATGCTGGACAGATAATATCGTTTAATAATAAATAAATAAATATCCTTGGACATTTCACACAACGCCATCTCGTCCCAAGCTAAGCAACTTAACGCTTGTGTTATGGTAACGAGCTGGATGATAAACTACTTATATACATATTTTTTTTGTAAATACATACATAATATAGATAGAAAACACCCAGACCCGGGCCAAATACTTGTAGGTCGTACAAATATTTCTTCCGTGCGGGGATCGAACCAGCGACATGCTGCGCAGCAGTCGATCGCTATCGTACATAAATTTATAAAGATACTGTTATCTTATGTTTTCGCGATTGTTACACATTGAAATTAAACACTTTTTAACGGATTTATCGCGTGTATATTACATTATTTAATTCCCGACGTTTCGAATGCTTTCGGTAGACTTTAACTGTTTCTTTGTACCTTTGAAGACAACTGTCATCTAGTCTCTCCCGCGACCACGACTGCTGCAAAGCATTCGAAACGTCGGGAATTAAATAATGTAATAGACACGCGATAAATCCGTTAAAAAGTGTTTAATTTCAAGGTACTGTTAGTTTTTTTTTTAATCGCTGCCCTAAACCTGTAATTCACGGACACAAATGACACCTACGCTCGGAACAAGTGCTTAAACAAAGACACTTGCCCAACTCCGGAACCCGTTGACCCAAAGGCAGCACACCTAACCCCTAGAACAACGACCTCGTTTAACGTGACGTCACGCCCAGCTGCTACTACCAATTAGCCCATAAATGACTCACTGTGGTTGTGGAGTCGCCTCCTCCATTATCATGAAACGTAATTGGCCTACTGTGCCACGCTGGCCAGGCGGGTTGGCACAGGGTTTCGTATTAGTCTGCGGCGGCGTGGTTCTGCACCAGATCCAACAATGCCGCAACAGGACGCGAGTTGGAGCACTCCGGGGATATTTAGTGGGTAGGCCCCCACTCTGGGGGAGAGTCCCACACGCTCCCCCCTCGGCCATCCCCGTGGCCAACGGGGATAGTCCATAAAGGATTTTATCCCGGGCCAACAAAAAAAAAAGGGTTTCGCATTAAGTTTTTCTTATTTCAAACATCCAGCTGAATGTCAAACTAAAGACAGATTGCAGGAAATAAAAGGAAGCTTTAAAAAAAAAGTTTTTCTTCTGTTGCGACTAGGTTTTCTGCCTCGTCTTTTCCTTTTGTCTCATCATAAAGCACCCTCAGGATAAATTGGGGTTGTATTTTAAATCCGTCACTTTTTATCACCTTACAAATACAAGATCATCTGATCAGTCGATATCTGATCGTCCATATGAATCCGCGGGTTAAAGCTAATCAGTATCTTACTCCTAGTCTACCGAAAAGATAGCTCATTTTAACCGTTCATTGCATTTAGTCCGCTGGCTTTCATTTTAAACGCAGCTCGGACAAATAACTTCCGAACTTTGTTTTGCTAAGCCTTGTAAACAATGTTATTACAACAATGACAACAACAGGCTTAACATACAGATGTACTGAGCATTATTATCACTTAGTACTTACCTTTGACCATAGTCAGGAAAACGAGCCCAATTATTAACTACTTTCAATAAAAAAACATTTACAGTTATTAGCCTATTGTGCCACGCTGGCACAGTAGTCTAATTGGCACAGGGTTTCGTATCACAGTTAAAGATTAGATATATTTGTATTTGTATTGATTATAATTGTATTTGTGAGTACAAATACAATTATCCTCCCATTACAGGGCGGATAATAAACCTACTGTGCCACGCTGGCCAGACGGATTAACACTGGGTTTCGTATCAAGTTTTCCTTCTCTTGCGGATGGGTTTTCTAAATTGTCATTTCCTTTGTCCGTTCTTGCGACACCCTCAGGATGGTATGGGGTGGTGACACTATGTATTATAAATCTGTCTAAATCAGTGTATATACATATTTTTATTATGTTGTATTTGTCAATATATATTATTTTATGGCAACGGATTTAGAATACATACTGTGACCACAGGAGTAGAGCTGTCACCATACTATCTTGAAGGTGTGGCAACAGATAAAAATGTCCGTGTTCAATTCTGGGGTCAAGAGTCTATGTGTAAAACAAGAGACACGTACTCTAAATCTAGTTATTATATGTTTTACATGTTTGCAAACAACCCCTGCGATAAAGGTTATTCCTAGTGCAGGGAATTCGTTTTGTAAAATAATATATATTAATCGATGTCTAATCACTTCCCATTAGGTTAACTTCCCGTCCTTTTGGTACTTTTGCTCAAAGAAATACCTATAATAAACAAATATTTTTCAATCTTATTGATTTGAATGGATAAACAAAGAAGACAAGCATGCACAAAGTTCCATACAAAAATGGCTTATATATTTTTGTTAGTATGCCCCTGATTTCTCTTTGCTCCTACAAAAAAATAATAATAGGAAAAAGCAATTGAATGACGCTCGAATGGTTTTTAATATTCCAAATATCCTCAGCCAATATTGTTCATTCAAAGAGATTGATTTTAGATAGGTATAGCAAGCGTAACGATTTTAAACCCAACTTTAATATGAATAGAGTCAAAAACTGATTGGAGTTTACACCTGTATAATCTTTTTAGCCATGTGTGGACTTCTGTTAACAACTCCGAAACTGCAGCGGGATCAATAATTACGCCACACTTCACTGGAAGAGATCAAAAGAATATAGTACTTAAACTTTATAGTTATTGAGCTTTAGGTTCTGGCGTAGCTTGTTTCTGACGAATATATTCTATGGTATTTTGAGTACAGAGTATTTTGTGAAAATGTCAATTTCATAGTAAATTTTCATAGTACTAGTGGTCGTCCAATGGTCTAAATTCAAAAATCATCATCATCCTCATTTCAGCCAAAAGACGTCAACTGCTGGCCATCGCTTTCCGGCCAACTTAACCAGGTCGTCGATCCACCTTGTGGAAGGCCTACCAGCAGTGCACTTTCTAGTACGCGGTCGCCAAAGATCTTTTCGTCCAAAATATCGCAGTGTTTGAAGACAAAAGTCTTCGATCAATGTGTGTTGCCAGTTATGGCATACGGAACATACTATGGGCTCCATCAGAAGGCTCAACGTCACCGAAGTGCAATGGAGAGGGCTATGTTAGGAGTTTCAATGCGCGATCGAATCAAAAATGATGAGATACGAAAGCGAACCAGAGTTGCCGACATAGCCCACCAGATTGCCAAACTCGCAGGACTTACGCTCGATGGGGCAGAAAAGTCCCCAATGGCGACCGCGTTCCAAAAAGCGTAGTACTGGTAGGCCTCCCACATGGTGACCTATGACCTGGTTAAGATCAATAAGACAGGTTTGTAAGAGCAAGCCCGCGCAATAGTCCAAAGGGCCAAATATCAGAAGTTTTAGTTTCAGTATTTTGAACTGCATGCCCGACCTGACCGAACCCTAGCAACGACACTTGTTCACAAGTTTGACGCATGGGACAGCCATTCATCCTCAAGCATATTCCAGGGACGAGGGTAACCGGATGACTGTAGTCGGGATTTCTTAACCATGCGGATTTCTCTGGACACTTCGCTATTGCTGTAGGACCTTCTTTGGTGAATTACCAATATCGTATATCATCATCATCATCTTAATGTTGATAGGTTTTTTGGAGATTGTGTAAAGTATGTAACATGCTGGTCGCTACATATATATTTAAGAAGTCGCTACATATATATTAGTGATGGAATAATTATTTTCTCAATTAAAAGGTGCTATGTAAAAAGTGTCTATGCGCTTGTTATAAAACCTTTTGTTAATTCATATTGAACGAGAAATTCCAACAAAGGTGCCTTTTCGTAAACTCTTATAACATTAACAATGACCACAAAGCTTGTACTACACAAGACGTTCCCTGGTGCGCCAGTTCCCTTGTAAAATGACGCAATTAAATATTTCCGCTCTCAATATTTTTAAGACTTTCAACTTCAGGAGAATATTGTTCAAAAAGTGCCGATAGTTGGGAGTTCCAAAGCTTTTGCATTTTCACTACAATTTTTAAACCACAAGACAAGTGAAAAGAAATACTAGGTACCATAGCAACATACCATTTGTTTATTTCGGAGGCACTGGGATATGATATTGTATCTTTATCACCTTATTACATAGTGATCATCATCATCTAATTTGCAAGTTGGAGGCGATAGGTATTCGAGGTGTACCACTTGATCTTTTTACAGACTATCTTAGTAATAGGACACAGGCTGTAAAAATTGGTAATAACATTAGCGCTAAGCTTAGTGTTAATTTCGGTGTGCCACAAGGATCAGTACTTGGACCGACGTTATTTTTGATTTATGTAAATAGTCTTTGTAACATTGAATTACCCGGTGCAAAAGTGATCACTTTTGCTGACGATACTGTAATCTTATTTCAACAAAAAACATGGAGTGATGTCAAATCGTCAGCCGAGATAGGTCTTAAAAATATAATTGAATGGCTTGATTGCAACCTGCTTACATTAAATCTTAAAAAAACAAAATGTATAACATTTACTATAAAAAAGAATTTGCAACCTACCGACTTTAATATAAAAGCTCATTCCTCTAACTGTTCTGCTGCTAGTATTTGCAAATGTCCTGTCTTGTCTCCTAGTAAAAGTATAAAATACCTTGGAGTTGAGATCGATGAAAATTTAAATTGGAAACTACATATTTATAATCTGAAATCTCGCATTCGTAAACTGATACCGATTTTTAAAAAAATAAGAAGCTTAAAAGACACAGCTACGAACAAAACTGTCTATTTTGCACTGTGCCAATCGATAGTAACTTATGGTATCTCTGCCTGGGGTGGTGCTAGAAAAAGTACCCTTATACAAATAGAAAGGGCCCATAGATGTATTCTAAAAGTGATTAATTTTAAAAAATTTAGATATCCTACAACTGCGTTGTACAAAGAGTTTGGAGTCCTAAACATTCGCCAACTCTTTATCAAAAAAATTGTCCTGAGACAACATTTCCTTGAAAAACCTGATTCCAAATCTCTTAGAAGAGTGCATGAGGTATATGATGTCCCAGCATGCAAAACCACTTTTGCACAGTGTTGCTCTTATTTCTTGGCTCCTCTATTGTACAATCGCATAAGTAAAATTAAACCTCTTAAAGATTCGACTAGATTTGTGTGTAGAAGGGCTTTGGATGAGTTTCTGAGCAACCTAGATTATGATCAAACTGAAAATCTTATACAAATATGTCAGTAATTATTTATTTATAACATATATTATATTGAATATCTATAACTACTAAGTCTATACAAGTATAAATACATTTTATAAATATATGGAAGTAATATATATAAATATATATACTCTATATCTATAAGGTAATTATTATATTGAATATTAGTACATAAACATGATTTGTATTATATTGTATACTAGTGGCCCGCCCCGGCTTCGCCCGTGCTAAGCGGGGGTGGGTTATACATATAAACCTTCCTCTTGAATCACTCTATCTATTAAAAAAAACCGTATCAAAATCCGTTGCGTTGTTTTAAAGATTTAAGCATACATAGGGACGGACAGAAAAATGCGACTTTGTTTTATACTATGTAGTGATACACATGTAAAGTAAGTACATTACATTGGACCTTTTCGCTGTAACGTGTTTCTATGCTGAAGATACTGGGGTATATGTGTGTGTATATATATATATATATATACCTATACTATACATACATGAATTTATATGTGAAAACCAAGTGCAGTGTTTTCAGAATTCAGGTTTTAAAAATTACAACTTTAGATAAGCTCTTACTTTTAATCTACTGCGCATTTTATTTTAGTTTTAGAAACACCTTTTTTTCCTTTTATTATTATTTTACACTACTTATTTTAACATGCTTGTCTTATTAAAATTATAATTATAATATTGTTTTATGAAAACACTTTGTTTACATTAAATTAACGTTAGTAGTGCATTGTCTGATTTTTTTGCATATACTACTTGTTTGCGCTAAGCATGTAACTCGTTATCGTCAATTGTAAAACAAATGTATTTAGTAAAAAGTGTCTTAATTTGTTTACATTATGACTGTTATTCCATGAGCGAGAATCTTACCTTGCCGTAACACAGTCTTTGACTAGCACGGGAGGTAAAGAACTTTTCTCTGTATACCGTCATTGGGCATTTATATATTATTTTATCAGGTATGTGAACCATTGATTTACATGTGACAGCATTATCATAATTTAACTGTTCTTCTACGCTACTTAGAAACATAAGTTCTAACTTGGTGTAGTGAACGTAAGTGAATGTGCCCTATACTTGAGTACTATGTAGATGTATTTCCGGTGTACTGTAACCTAAACGTATGGTCAATAAACTTTTATTATTATTATTTTTGGGTTAAACTTTTTTGTTTCTCGGCTCTAACACCGGTGTTATTCCCGACATACACGGACCTAAGTCAAGTGCAGTCAGGGAAGTACGTCTGTATTTGGTTCAGATACTGTAAGTGATGCTGGATGGAGGTCAGGTAAAAGGTGTGTAATCATCTCACCATCAGATTGTAGAAATTTCCTGACGATCCTGCAGGTGTTTAGTATGACAGCCTTCTGGAGAGTGGTATAAATATACGGAGGTAAGTTTAGTGATTTTAAAGACTGGTGAAGTTGCTTGGGGATGATTCCGGTTGATGATAAAACTATTGGAATGATTATAACTGGTTTAAGCCGCCACAAACGTTTAATCTCATCTTTTAAGTCGGTGTATTTTGAGAGCTTTTCAGCTATAGTGTTTTGTAAATTGTGGGTGTTGGGTATGGCAATGTCGATAATAAATGCTGTGTGGTTCTTTTTATCATGGAGGGTTATATCTGGTCTATTGTAATGAATTGTTTTGTCCGATAATATTGCTCGGTCGAAATAAAGTCTAAAATCACAGTTCTCTAAGACTGCTTCTGGGCAATATTTATAGTATGGCACAGATGGATCTTTAAGTAATTTATGAGTTAAGGCAATTTTTTGATGAAGTATATTTGCAACTTGATCGTGTCTATGTTTGTAATCTGTTTGAACTATTGCTTTACACGCGCCGGTGATGTGTTGAATGGTTTCAGTGCAGCTATTACATTTTCGACATTTATCTGTTTGAAGGTTAGGGGTTTTCATAATGTATTTCTTGTAATTACGAGTCTCTATTGTTTGGTCTTGAATTGCTATAATAAAGCCTTCTGTCTCTGGGAATAGCTCCCCTCGGCTCAACCATGCGTTCGACGCAGTTTTGTCGACATTAGGTTGGCATAAGTCGAGGCGGTGCCTTCCATGCAGAGATTTTCGGGACCATTCGTCTATTTTTGTACTGTTATTAATTTGAGATTCATTATTTTGATGTTCTTTATCGTAGAGGTTAAGTGGAGTTAACTTTCTGTCACTAAATACAATTGCCTTATGTAGAACAGATTCTATGGCTTTATGGTGAAAGTACTTCCGAAGTATCATTATCTGTTTATTATGAAGGTTTGTAATATCAATAATGCCTCTGCCACCTTCCTCGCGGGGTAGTGTCTGTCGTTGAACACATGCTCGAGGATGGTGCTTTCTGTGTTTAGTCATGGTTGTGTTTATTATTCTTTGCATATTTTTTAGTTCGGTCTTTGTCCATTTGATAATGCCAAAAGAATATGTTAGAATCGGTATCGCATATGTGTTAATACCTTTGATGAGGTTGCGAGAGTATAGTTGGGACCGGAAGAGGCTATTTAGTCTATGTTTAAATTGTAGTAAAAGTTTGGATTTTGTTTCTTTAGACTGTATGAGTTGAGATTGATTGTATCCGAGATATTTGTATACTTCGTTCAGGTCTAGGGAGGTTATCAATTGACCTGTGTCTAGCTCGTAGCTCTGTTGTAGGTTTTGCCCAGCTTTGACAGAGTTTATTTTACATTTATCTATTCCAAAAATCATATTTATGTCTGATGAAAATGTTTCTGTAATTTTGGCTAAATCAAATAGTTCGTTCTGGGAAGTTGCATATAATTTAATATCATCCATGTACATCAAATGATTTAGTTTTAGTGTATCAAGACTGCTTTCATTATTATCTTTGTATTTTAATGAATAACCTGCGTAACTATTATTTAGTAAGTTTGAAAGGGGGTTTAAAGCTAAGCAAAACCATAAAGGGCTCAATGAATCACCTTGAAAAATCCCGCGTCTGATGTTTATTGGCTCGGTTTCTATTGTGATTTTATTGATTTTTACCCGAAGTCTAGTTAGCCACTTAACCATAGTGGTTTGTAAAAATTTAATCAAAAGTGGATGAATTTTATATATTTCTAGGATCTTTAGCAACCATGAGTGGGGAACAGAGTCGTAGGCCTTTCTGTAGTCTATATACATAGTGTGTAGTTCAGCTTTCAGTCTTTTAACTTGTTCTAAAATGACAGAATCAGTGATTAACTGCTCTTTGCATCCTTGACTGAATCTCCTACAGCCCTTTTGTTGTTCTGCAAGTATGTTATTAGAGTTAATATGGGTGTACATAATTTCTGTAATACATGAACTGATAATTTTGTATATTGCTTGTAAACATGTTATTGGTCTATATTTAGATGGGTTTTGTGAATCAAGTGGGTCTTTTGGTATCATAAAGGTGGTCCCTGCCATGATGTAACTGGGTACACTATCAGGGTTTTGTATAAAACTGTTAATGTGCTGTAGTAAATAAGGGTGTAGATAATGAAATTTTTTGTACCAAAAGTTTTGTATATTATCAGAGCCCGGAGCTTTCCAATTATGAAGTCTTGTGAGCACATTTCTAAAAACGTCTATTGAGATAAATGTGAATTCCATGGGTGTAACATGCTCACTGCGATTTGCCTCAGAGTTAATCCATGTGGCTTGATGGTTGTGTTCTACAGGTTCTCCCCATATTTCTGACCAAAATTTGAATAGGACATCACGTGATGGTAAAGTTTGATTATCTGTCCTATTACCAGTGTTATTTGAGGAAGACAATTTAAGATTACGGTAAAATCGTTTCTCATTAGTTCTGAAAAGTCCATTTTGTGTCTTACGTTGGGTACACGTAAGATACCTATTTAGTCTTGCTGACAATAAAGTAAGTTTCTGTTTAAGGGTATCTAAAAAGTGGCTTGGTTGGGTGTTGGGGTCTTCGTGAACTGAATGAATTTTGAACTGGTTCTTTAATCGATCAACGCGTTTGACTAAAGCCTCACTTCTATTTCCTCGCATATATTGTGTCATCCTACCTATTCCTGCTCTTAAATCTTGTATCTTCTTTTCTAGTCTTCTTTGCCATTTAGGTTTGGTAGGTTTAGAGTTTTGATTTTTATCATTTAAATTAAGAAATATTTTAGCCCCATTACATTTTGAAGCAGTCCATGCCGCACTGTAAATAATATTTTGTAAAGTTTCGAAACTAGTATCTACATTGATGTGTTTAGGGAGAATAATAGTATTAAGGTAGTTTAATAAATTCACGAGTTTTTTTGACGATTTTTGTTTTGGGATGTGTGGCCTAGTCGTGGGATCGGTAACGCTAAACTGATCTAGAGCTTCTTGAAATGTTTCTTCAATATTTTGATTTATTTCTTGGGAACTAGTATCTAAGTTTATACTGTTAGGTGGAACGTTATTTTGTGTTTGTGGTGTCAATACACTTAAAAGTGTCTCAGACTCAGAAGGACTTATTGGGCTATTACTAGAGCTTAGATTTTGGGTGTCTTGTGGGAAAGTATTTGTATCTGAGTGTATGGTTGTTTGACATATTGTACTCCTAGGCCTGTGTGAACTTTGCGTGTCCCTAGCTGGAATGTTACATTTGACTTGCACGTCTCTTTTTATTTCTTCAAGTCGATTAGGGGATATTAATCTGTTATTGATGATAGATCTTATTTGATCTGAAAGTCTTTGCGGTGATAGGTTTGAATACTCTTGATGGATATCTATGAATTTAGAGTGGACTCTTTTTCTATAAACTGCCATATTTGTTTCTAGTTCTGTAACTTCATAATAGCATCTAATAAGGCTCTCATTTAATGGGTCTGACCATCTCATTCTACTACCTTTATTTTGTATGACTACTTCCGGTGTATTTATTAATTCGGCTGGATTTACTTGATTAGTTTGTAATTTATTTTTTATTTCCTCATAAATATTATCTATGCTATCTTGTGGTAATAATTTCTTTTGGATTATAGCTCTGCGTTGATCTCCAACCCGCTGACGGCTGACTTGCATTATAGGGAATTTTTCTAGGAATTGTGTGTGTAAAACTGGTAAGTATCCGTTAGTTTTGGTGTCCATATCAGTTGAATAGAGATAAGTGCGCAGGATAAACTCATTCATTTCTTTACTCCATTTTATGCGCGTTTTAGGTTTACTGGTGGTGGGCACAGGGTCATTGACAGAACTTGTCTCCTGTGCAACATCCATCAGTTGCATACTGCTAGCAGACGATGGTGTCGGAGACACACAGCACCAAGATGTAGATGATGGTATGGACGACAAAAGTGACAGCGTAGACTCGCAGTCAAAACGTTCGGCTGTAGTAGACTTGTCGAGGGGAGCCCGCCTGTTCAGCCCCCCGTCGCCGATGGTCCGCATGCTGCCACATCCAGCATCGGCTCCAGATGTGCCCCGGCGACCCCCGGGCAGCGACCGCAAATTATATCTTCTATTTTCGTTCTCCATTATTTATTTTTTGTTAAAAGGTGGATAGGAAGAGAGGAAAGTTTGGGATCGTTGGTTGGGAAGGTAATACTCTGGTGGTAATGAGTTACTTAGTTAGTAGAATCACTTTGTGTTACTAGATGTCAAGATGGGCAGACATTCAATATTGTACCGAATTCCCTTAAGCCCCCTCACCACGGCAAGGTGATCCCGTGAGGGGGTTATTATTATTATTATTATCATCATTACAGCCAAAAGACATCCACTGCTGGATATTGGCCTCCCCCAAGGATCTCCACAAAGGCCGGCCTGGGCCGCCCGCATCCATTGCTTTCCGGCGACCTTAACCAGGTCGTCGGTCCACCGTGTGGGAGGCCTACCAGCACTGCGGCTTCTGGAACGCGGACGCCACTCGAGGACTTTTCTGCCCAATCGGGTGTCGGTCCTGCGAGATATGTGCCCTGCCCACTGCCACTTAAGTTTGGCAATCCGTTGGGCTATGTCGGTGAACCTGGTTTTACTGCGTATCTCATTTCTGATTCGATCTCGAAGGGAAACTCCGAGCATAGCCCTCTCCATTGCCCTTTGGGTGACTTTGAGCCTATTTGGTAAAACACACATGTATGAAATTTTAAATTGATATAATATTCTTTATTGTCTCACAGTTCTTCATTATCATCTATGTCTGGTCCCAAATCACCCAGTTTTAACATAAATATGGCTTAATCTTACGTGGATTGCCATTTTTTTTTAATAGTCACTTTTTTGAGAAATAATAGAGGAAATATACAATCATGATATTCACGAAAACACAAACGACACCCACAGTCAGAGCAAGTGCCTTTGGGTTACACGAAGCCACTTGCTCGACCCCGGAATCGACTGGTGGATTCCGCGGACGGGGGACGGCACATCCAAGACAAAAAAGGCCGTATGCCTGTATCTTCTTTTATTAACGCCCAACGCAAAAAGAGGGGTGTTATAAGTTTCACGTGTCTGTCTGTCGGTCTGTCTGTCTGTCTGTCTGTGGCACCGTAGCTCGCGAACGGGTGAAGCGATTTCAATACAGTTTTTTTGTATGACAGGTGAGTTAAACGGGCGAGTGTTCTTAGATATGTTCTTAGACAATCGAGTGGGGTCTCAAATGAAAGTGCATCACGTGCACATTACAAAATAATATGTTCCATGAAAATCAGTTGAGCCCGGAAAAAGCTCTAGGGGTAAACGTGGGGGGGGGATACCCAATATCTGCAAATATATGTGGTGGGGAGAAAATTAGAAAGCGACAAGAATCTATGTATCGACAACTTATACATCTACATCATAATAAGCGTGTACCTATAAAAAGCTGAAAATAAAAATTAAATTAAAAATTTAAATAAACCCCCGACACAGTGACATATGTTCCCTTTAAAAAGTAAAAAATAATAAAAATACATCGCGTTGGGGGACCAGGGGTCAGTAAATAAGTAGGAGCGGTTTACTTTTTAAAGGGAACTTAGTTCATTGTGTCGGGGGTTTATTTAAATTTTTAATTTATTTGCTATGTCCCTGTTATTGTTTTTGTATGTACTTTGGGATTTTAGTACTATTCAGCCCATAATGATCTACTCCTGTGTCGGGCTTCCTCCAGTTACTTGGAGGGTTATTGGCCTACTGTGCAACACTGGCCAGACGGGTTGTCACAGGATTTCGTATCAAGTTTTCCTTCCCTTCCTTTTCCCCTATGGGGAAACAAATCCAAACAGACCAAGATTTACTCTTTCAATTTAAAACTTCAGTTCAACTAGGTAAAAGGCGGTGCTTAAAAAGTATACCTTCTAAAAATGCTCTTAATATTTCAGGCGTCGTAGCCTTCTCAAAGGGTGAACGTAACGAAATCTTGTTAAAGTTAATGAACAAACTTAGGGAGTCTCACTTAAATTAGACACTTTGCCACCCTACTCTGGTAGACTTGCATGAAGGGACGAACGTAATGGGTGTGCATGTATAAGATGTTACAATAAGATAATGTTACATTGTCACGAAGATGTTATGTGCAAAGAATTCTTCATTCTCATCTTTTTTTAATTTCATTGGGGTTGGCTCCAGTCTAACCAGATTTGGCTGCTTCTTCTTCTCAGCCCATACACATGGACTACGTGGAGGGTGTGGAGGACACAATGAAAATTCCTTGTTTTTCAATTAAATATGGCGTCCAGCAACTTTGTGGAGGACACAATGAAAATTCCTTGTTTTTCAATGAAATATGGCGTCCTCCATTGGGAGCAGCGAAAAACACGTCCGTAGCGCACCGTTCCTTTTTCATAGACGACATTAGCTATCAATGTCAAAATAGAGCTCTACGCTAGCGCCACGGTATATTTCACTGCTCTCAAAAGAGGTTGCCCACTTTATTGCCAACCATCCTCTACAGAGGGTAATCGGGAGGAAGGGTTTAATCAACAGGGGAAATTACAGCCGCAAGAGAAGGAAAACTTGATACGAAACCCTATGCCAACCAGTCTGACCAGCGTGGCACAGTAGGCCAATAACCCTCAATATAACTGGAGGAGGCCCGACTAAGTAGCAGGACTTATAAGTAGAGTAATAGTACTGGTAGTAGGTGACCTGTGCAACGTTATCCAGGCTTGCTACCCATTTTTTTTAACAATATTATGTACCGAAACAAAACAAATCTCATTTGTATAAAGACACAGCTTATTACTAAAGAAATCTTTTGTTATAAAAATAAAAAAAAAGCAGTTTTTCTTAGAACATATTCAGAATCAGAATGTACAAGGATGTGCAGTTGACTTCTGCTTCTTCTCGACCCATAGAGACGCATTGCTGAGTCAGTACTTTCTTAATGACAAGGAGGGAAATAGCCAACTATACGTTCCAATTCAAGGTAATTTATTTATTTATTTTATTTATTTTATTTATTTTATTATATTTATTTTATTTATTTTATTTATTTTATTTATTTTATTTATTTTATTTATTTTATTTACTTTATTTATTTTATTTATTTTATTTATTTTATATTATTTCATATATATTTTAATTATATTTTTCATTTCTATCAATCAGCTCTTACGACACTCAGAATCGAATGGGGTGACTATGTATTCCAAATCCAGCTTCTCAGCAGCTCACATATTGTCTCTAATATGATTAGGTTATACAATTATCGGCAAATCATCAATATAGTTGACTGCCTTGTTGCTCCAGGCATTGGATGTGCCGCTTTTGGATCACGGGTCCAAAGTTCAAGTCTGTGTATAGCAGATGCGCTTGTTGGGTGTCATTTGTGTTCGGGATTTACATGTTTGGAAACTGCCCCCGCGATACGGGTTATAAAAACACTGACCTAGTTTTGAGCATATCCCATCAATTACCCAACATTGTAAAGATCTGTAACGTTTTTTAATAAGTAACTTTGTGAACCAGCGAAGTTAGAGAATCCAAGTAGCTATCGCCTCTAATGGCAGTATAGCCATTCTTTTTGACAGCAGACAGCTTTCACCAAAGTTATATTTTATGCTGAAACTTGTTTCATATTTCTTATTCAA
Source organism: Clostera curtula (assembly GCA_905475355.2). Lineage (NCBI taxonomy): Eukaryota > Metazoa > Arthropoda > Insecta > Lepidoptera > Notodontidae > Clostera > Clostera curtula. The sequence continues at coordinate 2,138,661 of FR997796.1, read as the reverse complement.
AGTTTCCAAGTAAGTACAGGAAATAAAATAGGACGAGCGTGAATAGTTTTACGCAACGAAGGTTCCGTAACATATCCATGTCATTCCATGTTAAAAAAACTGTCTGTCTGTATACGTCTATATATGTCTGTGGATATCTGTACAACAAAGGTTACAAAAACCTTTTTTTTTTAAACAAATCACCTGTATTAGGTATAAATCGCGGGAGTAGTTTACAAATATGTGATTCACGAACGCAAATGACACTCAGAACAAGTGCCTCTGGTTCAAAATCGGCAAATCCAACCCCTACACCAATAAGGCAGTCAGTCATGTATTTGTATGTACCGTTTGGTAATTGAAAAATACTGAACCCCAAAAAGAAATCTATCTCATTAAATAGTAAGCAGAAATATTTCATGATTAATATCCGATTTTTTTTTTCAATTTATAGTTATTTTTGCTTCTCAGAAACTATCCAAGTAAAGTGTCAAAATCATTTATCATTTTAGCGAAAATAATCATAAGTGGATGGTGATGTCCTGTATATTGGCGAAGCCAAGGATTTCCATCCATTCCGTCTAAGGAGACTTCCACATGCATATTTGACAGACAACTTGAAATAAGTAACCAACAAAGACTTGTAAGAACTAGTAATATTAGTATTACTCTTAATTTGTACTAAAAAATGAATAATAAACACCATTCAAAGTCAGTGCCAACTTATATAAATGCCCATGTTAATTAGGATACTACCTGTGTCATAAGGAACCTTTTTAACCCCCGACGCAAAAAGAGGGGTGTTATAAGTTTCACGTGTCTCTCTGTCTGTGTGTCTGTCTGTCGGTCTGTCTGTCTGTCTGTCTGTCTGTCTGTCTGTCTGTGGCACCGTAGCTCGCGAACGGATGAAGCGATTTCAATAAAGTTTTTTTTTGTATGAAAGGTGAGTTACGGGCGAGTGTTCTTAGACATGTTTGATGAAAATCGGGTGAGCCGTTTAAAAGTTATGAGGGGTGAAAGTGGGGAAGAATAACCGAATGTCTGCAAATATAATCGAGTGGGGTCTCAAATGAAAGCGCATCACGTGCAATTTAACAAAATCTACATTATAATAAGTATGTACCTATAAAAAGTATAAAATAAAAATTAAATTAAAAATTTAAATCCAGGGGTAATTTAAAACCAGGGGTCAGGTAATAAATAAGTCGGAGTGGCCCCCCAACGCGAAGTATATATTTTTATTTTTTACTTTTTAAAGGTTATTGTGTCGGGGGTTTATTTAAATTTTTAATTTAATTTTTTAATTTTATTTACCTTTAAGAAAGTAGTAAGAGTTGACGTGTTAAAGAATGTTATTGAAATATTTAATTTAGAAGAAACAGGTAAGCAGAGGAATCAGTTACCTATAACCTATACCTATTCAATTCCAATTCAAATTCTTTATTTATCGGAACTTTGGGCTACTACCTCTGGTTTACACTACTACTACTACTACTAGCCCAAAGATGACCTACTGTTGAGTCGGGCCTCCTCCAGCTACGTGGAGGGTAATCAGCCAACTTTGCCCCCATGGCTAGACGGGTTGGCACTGGGTTTGTTATCAAGTTTTCTTTCTCTTGCGGCTAGGTTTTTGTCTTGTCTTTTCCTTTTTCGGCTCTTACGAAAACCTCAGGACGTAATGCGGTGGCGACACTGTGTTTTTTAAATCCGTCACCACATGGACCAGATAGTATAAAAGAACATCGGATTTTTATTTCTACATGGAACCAACAACAGAGCTGGTGCGGCTTGTGAAGCGGCTGAAAAAGCTAAAGCACACAAATACAGGGGTCTAGGCTCCGAATATGAATTTGTCCCATTCGGTGTCGAGACCCTTGGTCCGTGGGGTCCTAGCGCTATAAGCCTTTTTAAGGAAATAGCAAAAAGGTTAGTCGACATCACAGGAGACCGAAGAGCTGGTAGCTACCTCGGACAAAGAATCAGTCTAGCGATTCAAAAGGGGAACGCTGCCAGTATCTTCGGAACCTTGCCTAAAGGGACTCCTTTAAATAATATATTTTAGTATTTAAGTTTTAGGTTATTTGGTATTTTTAGTCTTGTTTTATTACTTAAGTTAGTGTTTTGTAAGTACATATTACTTAAGTTAGTGTTTATGGAATAAATTTGTTTCTCTTACATAATTGCAGAATCTATTTCGGCCATCAATGGCGACGATTACTTCGTGTAAGATCGTAAAAGGTCGGGACGTGTCGGAACCTTATTACTGGCTGGAACGTCGAATGGAACCGTTCCGAACGACTTCGGAACTCGACTTCTGGTGCTGCAATTTAAAACAAAGTTTCGAAAATGGAACGCTTCAAGATTCTTAATTGAAATAGTTGAGTTTTTCGCGCAAATACTTTCTTCAGCTTTTTTTTCTGAAATCAGCCCAGTCCATACAGACCATAGAGTAACAAACATACAAAATGCAACAAATGTTTTCACACATAAATATGTTTACTATGAATAATGACATTTCATAGTCTTATAACAATTTCATTGGGGTTCAGTTGTAGTTAACCACATACCATGGTACATAATATACAGGGTGTAATAATATCTCTATAACAATAACGAAAGGATTAATCAGTGACTTTAAGTACAGTGTGCATAATTATCGGCGGGTTTTTTTAATTTAAATATAATCCCCTGCACTAGGTATAATACTGTATTGCTGGGGCAATATACAAACATGAAATTCTCGAACACAATTGTCACCCTGACTCAGAGCAAGTGCCTCTGGTTTAAACTAAGACTCTTACCTGACCCCTGAATCGAACCCGGGACCCGTTGATCCAAAGGCGGCACATCAAGTATTGTTTGTCTTGTCAAAAGAGCTCTAATGAGCCAACTTGATTAAAAGAGTTTTTATTCGGATTTTGAAACAGGATAAAAACTAACTAAAACCAACTAAAATACACAACTAAAAACACACATAAAATCTGGGTAAAGGCTAAGCCAATTCCCGCACACTGACATTAATGACTTCAACCACACTAAAACAGTAACAATCTGAATTTAATCCCGTAAATCCATCCCCAGCGCAAGGTTTCATCCTTTCTTTTTAATCCGTAACAACCCAGGGAATTGTTTATGAAGGTCAAAAATCGACACAAGATTCCCCTAAGGCGGTCTCCCGCAGTAAATAATTCCTGAAGTGGGCCCGTCTTCATACATCTTTAATGCTACGTTATTTATGTTGTCTTGGTGCGGTAAGCCAGCGTCTTTATACTGTCTTGGTGTGTTTGTGCACTGATTTTGAACCCAGTCCGATAAATAAATAATATTTTTAATGACTTCAAAAATAAGGAGGTTCTCAATTCGTCTGTAATTTCTTGTATCCTGATGAAATATTTTTATTAAATAAGCAATGCCTTCACATTTAGTTAAATTGTTTGTTATAAAACTTAAAATAAGTGAAAACTGTGCTGCCACCTTGCCGTAGTGAGGGGGCTTGAGTGCCTCAAGGATCCGTGGGGCCGTACCGGCCAGGGCCTCCCGGGTGGGCCTACGGGGAGAGGTGAGACGAGGAGCGGCACCCAGCGTCGTGGTGGGTTGCGGGTCCGGGGACTCCTCTGTCCTCAGAGCTGCCTTGAACGTCGCAAACCCCTGCGGCGCACCATGCTGTACCCTGTTTGCCGCTCAATTCATTTGGCCGTGAAACCGAGTCCCCACCCAATTTAATTAAATTACTAAAAAAATTTATTTAATTAAAAATTAAAAAAAAGGATCAAATGGTCCGGCTAGCAAACATATCATATTGATTTTAAATATATTTTGCAACTCTTTTAATGGTTATAAAAGAAATCGTATTTATATCGAATTCGGTGCACAACCACGAAAAAGGCCGCATAGAGAAAAATGGAACAAGTTTTCGCATATATAAAAATTCTGCTCTGCCGTGATGACGCGCGAAAATTTTGTGACAATGTCTATTTTTGTTTTAAGTACAAATAAGTTTAAAACTGTGTGAAGTATAAGTTCAAAGTTTAATATTGCGACGGCAGGGCTTAGATTTTATTCATTTGGTAGACACACAAAGCCAGCCATCCTAAAATATTCAAACACTAGCTACGCCCCGCGGGATTTACCGCATGATGATGGAAAATTGTGTTAATGGTAATAGAAAGCACTTTATTTTATCGTCAGATTTTTTTCATATAATACTTAATCGACACTTATCTTTATATTTTAGATAATTCACGCTATAACTTTATAAAATATAGTCATTTTTTAATCTACGTCTTAAATGCCTTTGACCTTGGCTTGCGTGATGAAAGGCAACGCCAGGGTTTAAGATGGAGCAGGCAATTCAAGGAAATAGCTTGTCATCCACCGGTTCTCACATACACACGACGGAACACGGTAAAACTGCTTGGCGCTGGTCTCAGATGTGAAGGTGGTAGCTAGCCGGGTGGACCATTGGATCCTACCACCAAGCAAAGTCTATGTGTTATTCTGATGTGTAAGCTATATTATTGTAAAGTTTCACCAAAATCCATTCAGTAGATTTTTCGTGAAAGAGTAACAAATATACATCCATAAAAAATTTCGCGTTTGTAATATTAATAGGATTATCATATTCATTAATGTTTTGAACGCATAATTCAGTAAATCTGGCGGCTCGTTTTTCAGCCTTGTCATTACCTTTTGTCAGCTCTTATCACACCCTCAGAACGGAATAGGGTGGTGACACTACGTATTCCAAATCCATCACCACACCGACCATTTTATTATCTTTGCTTAAAATAGGAATTACTTTCTTAACGCCTGGAGATCGTAATTTAAAGCTGAAATTTATTTTAGTGATTCAAAGTTGTATTCTTTATCTTTCATTGCTTAACAACACGTAATTATAAGGAGTTCTAATAATTATTTATTTCAATTTGAACTTAACGTAGTTTATTGTCATAACGGTTATTGTAAAACATTTCTACTTAATTATTTTCACAATTAATGAAGGGAAATTAGCCTACTGTGCCACGCTGGCAATATGGCCAAAGGAATACGTCTTGAGGAAACTTTGTGCCAACCCGTCAACGTGGCACAGGAGGACAAATACCTTCGATTAATTGGAGAATGTCTAATATCCATGTTCAAGTCCCTCCTGTTGACATCGGTGGTTCTACCCTCGAAGTTGTTGACCACTACATTTACCTGGGAACACTGTCCAGTTAGGTAAGTCCAACTTCGAGAAAGAGGTCAATCGTAGGATCCAACTCGGCTGGGCAGCGTTTGGGAAGCTGCGAAAGATCTTCTCGTCCCCAATACCACAGTGTCTGAAGACAAAAGTCTTCAACCAATGTGTGTTGCCAGTGATGACTTATGGAACAGAGACGTGGTCGCTCACTATGGGCTCCATCAGAAGGCTCAAAGTCACCCAAAGGGCAATGGAGAGGGCTATGCTCGGAGTTTCCCTGCGAGATCGAATCATAAATGAGGAGATACGCAAGAAAACCAGGGTCACTGACATAGCCCACATGATTGCCAAACTTGAGTGGCAGTGGCCAGGGCACATAGCGCGCAGGACCGACGCCCGATGGGGCAGAAAAGTCCTCGAATGGCGACCGCTTTCCGGAAAGCGCAGTGCTGGTAGGCCTCCCACACGGTGGACCGATGACTTGATTAAGGTTGCCGGAAAACGATGGATGCGGGCGGCCCAGGAGCGGCCTTTGTGAAATCCTTGGGGGAGGCCTATGTCCAGCAGTGGACGTCTTTTGGCTGAAATGATGATGATGATGAATTGGAGAAGGCCTAAGAAGTAGGTGTTAGATCAGTTGAACCTCGCTGAGCTAGCCTCCTTTAGTCAGTAAGGTCACACCAAATTCTACTGCATATTAAGCAATGTCTGGTTACTTTGGATGGATGTCCATCGTGTCTTCTGACCTGTCCTCCGTGCTTCGGAGATCACGTAAACTGGTTGATCCCGGCTGCTATTAAGCCATCTATGGTAATCGTTACTCATATTCAGTAACGTGAATATTCAAAACAGAAATATAATTAACTGAACTAAATGGTACAATGTGAAAAACAATCTCCTGCAAAATATTTTATTGTATTTTAAAATTTTATTTTAACTATAGACAATAGCTTACAACTTTACCGTAGTATTTGCTATATATTCTTACAAACATTTTGAGAACAAACAATTACCAACATTTTTTGTGTTGTGTTGGTAATTGTATGCGATTATAAAGTGACGCAGATTTAGCTTTGTCTAACGTCACGTTATCGCTTACGCCTATCAATGTGACCCTATAATACAATATTACAAGTTCACCGACCAACCCCAGGCAAATTTTATTACGGAGCACTAATATAAATTAGTTATCATTTTACCTATTAAAAGCGGCTAGAAATAATTGAGTACGATTCCCCGTTTTATTAACAGTAACATTTATTTAGCTTTCTTAGAACTCACTTATCCAAGCAATTTGTTTTTATTGCTGACAATAACGTATTTAAATTCTACTACAAATAAAACACCCGTTATACTGGTATCACAGTAAAAACCATTTTGAATCAGTAATATAATCAAAATAGAAAATCGAAAGAGCCTCTTGGCAATACGCAAAGGAGAGAGCTATGCTCGGAGATTCCCTGCGATATCGAATCAGAAATTAGGAGATAAGCAAAAGAACCAGCGCTAACCAGAGCGTAACTTGAGTGGCAGTGGGCAGGGCACATAGCTCGCAGGACCGACGTCCGATGGGGCAGAAAAGTCCTCGAGTGGTGACCGCGTTCCGGAAAGCGCAGTGCCAGTAGGCCTCCCACACGGTGGATCGATGACCTGGTTAAGGTCGCGGTAAACGATGGATGCGGGCGGCCCAGGACCGGCCTTTTTGGACTTCCTTGGGGGAGGCCTATGTCCAGCAGTGAACGGTGAACCGTCCCACACGGTAAACCGACGTACAAACTGGATAAGGTAGCCAGAAAACTATGTTTGCGCGTGGCTCAGGACCGGCCTTCGTGGAAATCCGTAATGGAGGCAGTTGTGTGTTCAGCAGTGTACGTCTTGTGGCTGAAATGATGATGAAAATGAATTAAAAGCCTGCGCTGGTGATACAGATTAAAAAGAACTATGAAATAACTTTCTAAAATAACAAAAAAATTACAGCGTCTATACAGAAACATAATAAATATTGGTATATCACGTATCACAGTAGCGGTTAATATAACTGATATCATAATATCATATTTATGTGTCGCAGACAGCCCTAAAAATCTTTATTTCAAAAGCGTGATGAGTGCCACTCCACATAACATACGTCAAATAACGCAAATGTATCTCTTTTACGGCCAAATATATATTCCCACTCTTTTATGTTTATTTGTTCGTAACATAATAATAAAACGTAGAAAATAATAGCGCTCTATTTGTCGGGTATGTGCGTAAATTATATTAATGTTCATGAATAATGCCGCGATATTTTTGGACGTGGACAAAATTAATATTAGCTTTTTGTCTGTTTGAGATTATCAGAAAACTTGCCTCTGTACGCGACATTGCTCACCCGGGTTTTTTGTATCCAGTCTGCCAAATATATAGTCACGGCAGACCGGATTAGTATTCGTAGTTCTGAGATTAGTCCATTCAAATCGGCAAGCAAACTATCTATTATTTTATGAAGTCATTGTGGTGCTATCAACTATCTATGACAGTAGTTAGACGTTGTGAGTAGCGTGAAAACCGACAGCTGGTCTAATCATATAACTACCGGTAGTCCCATTAGACAGGTCGCTGAGGGCCGACGGCAATCGCTACGGGAAAATACTGGTAGTAAGCCAAATCAGGTTAAGCCAAAGCCGTCCCCAATGAAATTGGGAAAAAGGCAAAGCATAGTGTCATCCAACCATTTTATCCTGTACCTTATGTAGCAATTTTTTATGTGGAACCTACTGGGGTGGCATTCTGGCCAACGTAGGACAATTTTTGTGCTCAACTTGGTAGTGGTTATTTTTAGGTTAACGCGATATAAATACATGTTCCTTAAGGTGAATAGAAAACGACAAGGCCGAAAACCAAACCGCAATAAAAATTAAAACTTGATACGAAGCCCTTTTTTTGAGACGGGTAACCCCAAGCCGCATTGAGGCCACTGTCGGGTTATGTGGGACTCCGAGGCGCGTTAAGCCAGTAAAGCATAGTCACATCCTCATCATCATCATCACTTCAGCCAAAAGACGTCCACTGCTGGACATAGGCCTCCCCCAAAGATTTCCGCAAAGGCCGGTCCTGGGCCGCCCGCATCCATCGTTTTCCGGCGACCTTAATCAGGTCATCTGTCTACCCTGTGTGAGGCCTACCAGCACTGCGCTTTCCATAAAGCATAGTAAAACATAGTACATTATGCTAATTAGCCTCCATCAGTTGGTCATGTTTGGGCTCTGAGTAATATTACTGATTCCGATGCTGTATACGAAATTTCAGGAATCACGGAAACCTTTTGTTTCTTCGAAATCACCAGCTGGCGCTACTAATCTTGCAGGATAATAATAAAGATAGTTGCTTGATTTTCACTCGAATCCAAGATTTGTTAGGAAAATCTGATCTAATCTTTCCAGATAGAAAATTGTTTCAAACACAAAACTGCTTCTTTTGTTAGCTATTTAACTTCGGATTGCCAAACTCAAGTGGCAATGGGCGGGGCACATAGGTCGCAAGACTAACGCCCGATGGGGCAGAAAAGTCCTCAAGTGGCGACCGCGTTCCGGAAAGCGCATTGCTGTTAAGCCTCCTACAAAGTGGACAACCTGGATAAGGTTGCTGAAAAACGATGGATGCGGGCGGCTCAGCTCAAATCCATGGGGCAAGGCATATGTCCAGCTGTGGACGTCTTTTGCCTGAAGTGATGATGACTTCGGATTGCTATAAGGTTTTACACCCTACATAACAAAGCGCGTCTATTAATCATAAAGCCAACGCGTAACTCGATTGCAATCTCGCAAAGGCTTTAACTAACTCATCACAAACTCCGATGACAAACCATCTACATAAAAACACGCCAGTATGGATCGCGCATAACAAATGCTTGGAATCCGCTAATAAGACACACTTAGCAACTCGTGAATACAAACACGAACAAACGAATCAACTCGAGAGCGAGTTAATAAAGATTCGCCCAAACTGTTTTCTGCTTTAATTGCGAAGGAAACTTCGTGCGGAATGTGTCAACTTCGCTACGCTTCGCCGAAGTTTTGGGGAGCTCCGACAGAGCGGTACAACACTATTGTAGGGCTGTACTTATCTACTTTAGGTACTGGATACTGATGTGTTACATTTTGGAGCAAATCCCATATATATTTGTTTGAATCTGGAACACCTAAACCTTGTGATCACTACTATTATTCAGCCCATATACGACCCACTGCCGAGTCGGGCCTCCTCCAAATACATGGAGGGCAATTAGCCTACTGTGCCACGCTGGCCATACGGATTGGCACAGGTTTTGTATAAAGTTTTCCTTATTTATTTATTCTTCTTTGCACACATATACATACAAAACTAGAGAATTAAAAGCAAACAGAAAACAGATTATGTACAGTTAGGCGGCCTTATCGCTAAAGCGATTTCTTCCAGGCAACCTTAAGTGAAAGAGACAAGAAAAATACAAGAGGTAGTGATGCCAGATAAAAAAAAAACTACTAACTAACTATTTAACAGTAATCTGATTAATTCATAATACACATACATACATACTCGATAAATTAAATTCATATATATTTAATAAATATATACACACATACATATGTATAACAAATAAATAAAGCATTATAATCAACAACCACAAGTATAAGAAGTTTTCCTTGTCTTACGTCTAGTTAATCGGCCTTGTCATTTCCTTTTATCGGCTCCTACGACGCTCTCGGGAAGAAATGGATTGGTGACACTATGTATTCTGAAACCGTCACCAGATGGAGAGGCTGACTGCCTTGTATGAGGATATATTGAGGGAGGGAAATCAGCCTACTGTGCCACTCTGGCCAGACGGATTGACTCTTGTGGCTTGATTTTCGGCATTCTCTTTGATCGGCTCTAACGACACCCTCAGTATGGAATGGGGTATATAATTCCCGTATATAAATCCTTTACGACACGGTCATAGTTAACACTTAATGTAACTATTTATTGTTTTCACTAAATTAAGATGTTGCCACAGAACTTCTCCATCTAGCCAAACCGCTGCGTTCCTAAGATAGCAAACTGGGAAATTCAATGAAAATCAACTATTATTCTTGTGCATCATTTCATTAACAGAAATCCTCAACAAGTGGATAAACTTTGTAAGTAGTTTATTTATTGAAACGGTCCGTGTGGTGACGGATTTAGAATACGCAAGGTGACCAACCCATACCATTCTGAGGGTGTCGTAAGAGGCGACTAAAGAAATCCAAGTGGCAGATCACCGATCAGAAGGAAAACTTGATACAAACCCAGAGCCAACCCGTCTTGCCGGCGTGGCACACTAGGCTAATTTCCATCCATGAATTTGGAAGAGGCCCGACTCAGTAGTGGGTTATTTAAGAGCTGCAACGTACTGACGACTAGCTACATCCCGCTGCTTCACTTGAGAGGACCTGGGTACAATAGTATTTATAACTTGATTAAGTAACAAATCAGTTTGACTGTAATTACGTGGTTGAGTACCAAAAACGTACACTGCTTTAAGAAATGCCGTCTACTGAATCGAGCCTCCTCCAAATTCGTGGAGGGAAATTAGCGTACTGTGCCACGCTGACGAATGGGTTGGCACAGGGTTTGTATCAACGTCGAGTGCTCGTAAAGAGCCTGAGGATAGGAGGAGGGCCTCCTCGTCTGCGGTGGCGTGGTTCTGCATCAGATCCCACAATGCCGCAACAGGACGCGAATTGGAGCACCCCGGGGAGGTTTAGTGGGTAGGCCCCCACTATGTGGGAGAGTCCCACCCTCCCCTCGCTGGCCATCCCCGTGGCCAGCGAGGAAGACCATAAAGGATTTTACCCAGGGCAAAAAAAAAAGTTTTGTATCAAGTTTTCCTTCTCTTGCGGCTAGGTGATCTGCCACTCGCGTTCCTATAGTCGCCACTTACGATTGGTATTTTTGGCTGATCAGTGCTTACAAACATATAAACGTATGTGCTTTTTAGAAAACACACATAACAAAATCGTCGAAATATTACAACATTTTGCCTTCCTACAAATCTTTTTTAATCACTTATTTCAAGCTTGTAAGCAAGTATTGAAGCAATTTTGATGTATGAATTTACAGATATATTTTACTAAAGACGTAAAAATATAGAATAGATTAGAGAAACGCTTTATTGTATTAACCAATTATGGCGTTCACAATCGTCAACGGATACATAATTTTTATAACACCTAGCGGAAGAAATTCAGTGGGCTTGTCTTTTTTTTAAACGCCATATTACAAATTGCCGTAACATGTACGTAAAAAAAAATGAAATTAAAAATTTAAATAACCCCCCGACACAATAACCTTTAAAAAGTAAAAAAATAAAAATAAATACTTCGCGTTGGGGGACCACTCCCACTTATTTATTACCTGACCCCTGGTCCCCCAACGCGAAGTATTTATTTTTATTTTTTTACTTTTTAAAGGTTATTGTGTCGGGGGTTTATTTAAATTTTTAATTTAATTTTTATTTTATACTTTTTATAGGTACACACTTATTATAATATAGATTTTGTTAAATTGCACGTGATGCGCTTTCATTTGAGACCCTACTCGATTATATTTGCAGACATTCGGTTATTCTTCCCCACTTTCACCCCTCATAACTTTTAAACAGTGTTCTTAGACATGTTTGATGAAAATCGGGCTCACCCGATTTTCATCAAACATGTCTAAGAACACTCGCCCGTAACTCACCTTTCATACAAAAAAAAACTATATTGAAATCGCTTCATCCGTTCGCGAGCTACGATGCCACAGACAGACAGACAGACAGACAGACCGACAGACAGACAGACACGTCAAACTTATAACACCGCTCTTTTTGCGTCGGGGGTTAAAAAATACTTAATCGCCGCTTTAAGAAGTCGGTTGAAAGAGGTAACTCTAAACTAGGCCTCAACGTTCCACCTCCATTAGAATAAACTGACTCATTTGCGCAATTTCAACAATATAAATTTAGTTGTCGGCTGAAAGTTATTACTTTATCGCCATTCTGCCATGTACCATGGTAATTTATTGTTCAAGTTTGTTAATAGAAGTTTTGATCATGTAGTAACACACCAGTTTGATATATTGAAGCGGCCGCGGAGATAACTAGGCATGAGGGAGTTAACCTTCTGTTGTTAGCCGCTATTATGTTATATAATTATCGCATACTGCCTTCTCTATCCACGTTTTAGTAGGAGTAGTCTTAAACCCGTAGTATCGAAACCATACTCGTCGTTTCAGCCTATAAATGACCCACTACTGAGTCGGGCCTCCTCCAAATTCATGGAGGGATATTAGCCTACTGTGCCGCGCTGGCAAGACGGATTGGCACAGGATTTGTATCTAGTTTTCCTTCTCTTGCGGCTAAGTGATCTGCCTGTTACGACACCCTCAAGACGGTATGGGTTGGTGACATTGTGTATTCTAAATCCATCACCAACCATACTACTTAGCCCGTAGACTACCCACTGTTGAGTATATGCAGGGTTATTAACGGCCCACGTGGCACGGGCCTGGTGTTGGTAGATTATCCAATAAATAAATAAAACATACTTAAAATATTCCAATTCCAAAACATCTAGAATTCTCAATAAAACACAACACAAAATTTAATTTTATTCCCGACCGGCACTTTAAGAAATTGTTACTTAGGCACGCATTTAATGGCACATAAGGAAAGAGATCCAAATAAAAATTTAAATAAAAACATACCAGGCTCCTAACAACCGCGAGCCATCTTGACCCTGTGTTGCCAAGACCGTGTTACCTAATATTCGCGCGTCATATTTCACCAGGATAGGAAAACTTGACGGACATTCACGATGATGAATAGCCTCTCGGTTACGTAACGCTGCTCATAACTTCGCCACAGTCCACTTTTAAATTAAACAGCAGATGAACTTATGGCAAATTATAGACCGCCTCGGTCTAGGCCCAAGACCGAGGCAGTCTATAATTTGCCATAGCCTAGACTCTAGGGGTTATATTTTCCGCCTTTGGATCAATCGATTCCGGGGTCGAGCAAGTTTCTTTGTCCAAACCAAAGGCACTTGCTCGGAGTCTGGGTTTCATTTGTGTACGTGAATTTTATGTTTGTAAACTGCCTCCGTGGTACAGGTTGTACCTAGGGCAAGGTTCCGTTTAAAAAAAAAACATCTGCTAAAATTCCAACACGATTTGCCTAATCACAGAGGGATTACCATAGATATGAGCTGTCAGTTTTCAGCTTTAAAGAGTTTAGTACTTCGTATACCGACTGTCGTAGATGTTTGCATAGCAGATAAGTTTTAATGCACTCTAAATCACGGAGATCTATAACATTCAACGCTGTCTACTAGACACCATTTTAAATGATAATAGTCAAAAACTTAAGCCTTGAGGAGTCTATTAATGCATCCTAAACGAGCGGGAACTTTAGGGTATACTGTTTTGGATTTTCTTAAGTTTTACCGGATTAAAATCAATGCTCAAATAAATGGAACTATGTTTGTCGTGATTACACAATAGATATTCCTAAAATTATATCCGGTACTAGCTTTTGCGCGCGGCTTCGCCCGCGTGGGCTTCGAACCCGTGCATATTTTTTATGAACATAAAATCGGTTATTGTGACTAAACTATGATAGTTAGATATGTGCTCTCGCGGACTTTTTTGTAGATCTTTATAAGACCTACAAATCCGTAGTACATCATTTTGTTCTATTGTCAATAGTTTTTGCAGCGCACGCATAAATAGGTTTTCGATTTTACACCTTGGTTTACAAAATCGCAATTTTCATACGGATCCCTAATTCTTTTGAAAATAAAATATAGCCTATATCCTTCCTCGATAAATGGACTATCTATACTGAAGATTTTTTTAAATCGGACCAGTAGTTCCTGAGATTAGTGCGTTCAAACAAACAAACAAACAAACAAACAAATAAACAAACAAACAAACTCTGCAGCTTTATATATTAGTATAGATGAGGCAACCTGGTTAATATCGGCGGATTTCGATAGATGAAGGTGGTTTGGATCCCGGTTTCAATCTACCCGTATTCATAGGATTTCGAAATTTCCTAGAATAGATTCTATAAAAAACATGACGATGCAATGAAAAAATATGCAAGGTTTTGGGTAAAGTTAAATTGCTGCTTTGAGTAATTTTACTGTGACATTGAGGACTAGGCGAGATCACATTGTGACGTCTTTTCGCAATCTTAAAATCTCGTGCCAAGATATTTGACTACATTCACGCCTTTAATTTCTGAAGAGGGACGGTAAATCACCGAATCATAAAATCGGTTGGAAATGTATACAATTATTTGTATGTTTGTAAGGAATTAAGTCAAAAACTGATTGATCGATTTAAAAAAATATTTGTAGCATTGAAATGATCTATTATCCTTGAGTAGCATAGGCTTTATGCGAAGCCGAGATAAGTACGAGTTTGAAACCCACACAGGTGAACGCGTGCGCTGAAGCTAGTATTATAATAATCTCATTGCTGTAGTTAAGATGCATTGCAGTGCATAAATTAAAAGGTAAAAGAGGTTGATAACAAAATCTGTTTGAATCCGTCTAGGTCAACCCTGCAAATTTTCCTTCTGGAAATTGTAGTGGGCCTGACTTAATAATACCTCATATGTACCTCACATTTCATGAGCCATCATAGTACGACCGTGAACACTTCGACATGCCGAGACAAACCTTTTTTATACCTGTGGCTACATAGAAATATCTATTTTTAAATGATCTCCCATCTTTTAATGTTATGTGTATTTTAATGTCCTATTACTTTTTTTATGTGTGAATAAATGTTTTTTTTTAATAAAACCGAAACCCCTGCACTATGCCCTGCACCTGTATCGCGGGGGCAGTTTACAAACATGTAATTCACGAGCACAAATGACACCCAGACTCGGAGCAAGTGCCTCTGGTTTTAGACAAAGTCACTTGCCCGACCCCGGAATCGAACCCGGGAAAAATAAATTTTAAAGAAAGGGCCTCATATTTTGTTTCCATTTTATTGGTGTCCGAATCACTCTAGCGTGCTTAATTCTTTCAGCAGTCCTTTGAACTATCTCGTGGCGGTATCAGTAAATCATTTTGTATCTGCTTCTGTCCACAGGTTTAACTGCCATGATTATCACGAAGTCAAATATTATCTTAATCAGATTATCCAACATCTAGATGAACCAGCCGTTGCTTAATTAAGGGCTTACCTGGGTGAATCAAAAAATTCTTGGAATCAATATTAAAAAATGCAAAGATTTAAATAATAATATTTTATTTTTCTACATAATCTCCCTCCAATGCAATGCATTTAGAATAACGCGTTTCTAACTTCCTTATTCCTTGTGAAAAAAATTATTTTCTTGACTCTCGAAAAAGTCCTCTACGGCAGCTATAACCGCGTCATTATCGTGAAATTTTGTTCCACGAATTTCCTCTTTTAATTTTGGAAATAAGTGAAAATCACTTGGGGCTAAGTCCGGAGAATATGGTGGGTGGTCAAGGAGATTGAAGCCAGCACAGCGGATTGCGTTGAGCGCAACTTCCGATCGATGGGCAGGAGCGTTATCTTGAAGGAACAACACGCCCAACGACAGTTTTCCACGACGTTTTTCTTTAATCGCTTCACGCACTTTCGGGATTAAATTTGCATAATAGGGTCCAGTTATCGTCTGGCCTTTTGGCATGTAATCAATAAAAAGGATTCCTTCACTATCCCAGAACACAGAGGCCATAACTTTGCCAGCGGAAGGAGCAACTCGAAATTTCTTAATGGATGGAGAGGATGGTCGTTTCCAAGACATGCTTTGTCTTTTAGTTTCAGGATCAAAATGGTGGACCCACGTTTCATCCATGGTGACAAGACGACGGCAAAAATTATCCGAATCACGCTGGAACATTTCGAGATTACGCTTGGAAATTTCCAAACGTCGCTTTTTGTTTTCGTCGGTTAACATTCGTGGCACCCATCTTGCAGACACTTTTTTGAACCCCAGTGAATCAATTAAAATGGATTGAACGCTACCAAAAGATATCTTTAGGATCTCAGCTATATGTTTTATAGTCATTCTTCTGTCTTCCAAAACCAGATTCTCAACCTTTTTGACATTTTCTTCTGTAACGGAGGTTGAAGGCCGCCCAGAACGCGGGTCATCTTTACAGCTTGATCTACCTCTTTTAAATTCAGCCACCCAGTACGCAACCGTAGAATAGGGTACAGCATCACCCCCTAATGTCTGCTGAATGTCCAAAAAAATTTCCTTCGTAGACATTTTTTTCAAACTGAGATATTTTATCACCGCACGTAACTCACTTTTATCCATAATTTTGACTTTTTAGCAACTCGTTGCACAAAAAAATTTATTACATGCGAACGAACTGACAAAAACAAGTGACAGTCTGCATAAATATAGTGTGATAGACACTCTTTAATTTGAATATCGAACTTGATCCAAAAAGGTTTCATATATATGCACTTCTAAGAACTTTTTGATTCACCCTCGTAAATCAAGTGCATACTAATGCCTAGGCAACGATCTCTTTTGTACATAACGGTATTTCACTTTTAATTTACAGCTAAGCCATATTCGGTGTGTTGACGGATTTACAATAAATAGTGTCACCATCTCATTCTGAGAGTGTCGTAAGGACCGACAAAAGTCCTAGCCACAAGATAAAGAAAAAATTGATACGAAAGCCTGTACCAATCCATCTGGCCTGCGTGACATACTAAGTTAATTGCCCTCCATATAATTGGTGGAGGTTTGACTCAGCAGTGGGTTTTTTATAGGCTAAGTAGTAAGCCATAAAGAGGATTTATGTGTAGTCAAAGTCGTTCAAATAACATTATCGTCTTACCAAACTAATTGTAAAGTTCTATTAAAAAGCAAAGGAACAGATATTAACATTAAAATTTGGACGGTGACACAGTGGCGCTACTTCCGTATAAATAACGAACGCGTCACTTCCGGCTCTGCACGGAACAACTTCCGGTTTAACTGAATTAAAAGCTTCGAGCGAGTTGTGTCTTACTAACGAACGTACGAATACGGTTTGGTGGCTGGATTACATATTATTGCGACATGATAGAAATAATAAAGATAGCAACATATAAGGTGTGACAAAAACCCAACTGGTACTGCTGGACTGCCTCGTTGGCCTAGGGGTTGGATGTGGCCCGGCCCGAGGGCTGACGGGCCTCCTTCTGCGGGGCCGATGTCGCAGAAGGGGGCAGCGGGGCGGGTCGCAAGGGAGGGAGCTCCGGGTGACCCGCGCCGCGGACGGAGGCGGGGGTGGAGGGGGATTCGTCACGGTGCGGGCCCCTTCTGCCCTCGCCTAGGAGGCCGGTGGTGGTTCGGGGGAGCCACCACCGACGAAAGCCTCGATGACTGAGGGCGTCCCAGTGTACCGGGACGCCCTCTCTGATAGTCGCTTGCCCGCGTTGCGGGCACCACGCCGGGACGTCACAGTAGAATGCGTTTACGCGAACTTGTGGCGCCCCAAGCGCGTCGTGTGAGGGTATGCCGCTGGGGTTTTAGTGGGTAAACGACTCTTGGGTAGACGACCCTTGTCGGAGTCCCACATAATCACCGACCTTTCCCCCGGGGTGCGGTGGTATGCATAAAGCATTTCCCCAGCGAAAACAAAAAAAAAAGGGGTTGGATGTGGCTATAGCCCACCGTCCGCTCGTATAGCCTACCGCGAAGGTGTGACGCCCAAGTGCGCGGGGCGTCGCACGGGACAGGGTGCCCGATGGGGCTGCCGCCTGCGGACCACGGTAGAAACGTACGCGGTACCCGTGGTCCGCCGTGAGGGCGGGTGTCGGCTCACGGTGGGTTGTTTAGTGGGTGAGGGCCCCACACTACTCCGTAGTCTCCCCGGACGCGGGATGTGCAGTCAGGCATTTTTTCCCGCCAAACCAAAAAAATAAAAAGGAAAAGGGGTGGATATGCCGCCTTTGGATCACGGGGTCCCGGGTTCGATTCCGGGGCCGGGCAAGTGTCTCTGTTTAAACCAGAGGCACTCGCTCTGAGTTTGGGTGTCGTTTGTGTTCCTTAATTTCACGTTTGTAAACTGCCCCCGCGACAATGGTTACGTTTACTAAAAAAAAATTTTCTTTATTTCTTAAAATGTTGGTCTTTTGCATATTGTCATACTCACCATCATCATCATTTCAGCCAAAAGACGTCCACTGCTGGACATAGGCCTCCCCCAAAGATTTCCACAAAGGCCGGTCCTGGGCCGCCCGCATCCATCGTTTTCCGGCGACCTTAATCAGGTCATCGGTCCACCGTGTGGGAGGCCTACCAGCACTGCGCTTTCCGGAACGCGGTCGCCACTCGAGGACTTTTCTGCCCCATCGGGCGTCGGTCCTGCGCTCTATGTACCCTGCCCACTGCCACTTAAGTTTGGCAATCCTGTGGGCTATGTCGGTGACCCTGGTTTTCCTGCGTATCTCCTCATTTCTGATTCGATCTCGCAGGGAAACTCCGAGCATAGCCCTCTCCATTGCCCTTTTTGTGACTTTGAGCCTTCTGATGGAGCCCATAGTGAGCGACCACGTCTCTGTTCCATAAGTCATGTTGTTAAGTTGTCATACTACTACTACCCATAGACGACCCACTATTGAGTCGGCCCTCCTCCAGTAACATACAGGGTAATTAGCCAACTGTGCCACGCTGGCCTGACGATTTGCCACAGGTTTTCGTACCAAGTTTTCCTTTGATTGTTCCGTTTTTAGTCTTGTCATTCCCTTTTGTACTTTTACGACGCCCTCAGGATGAAAAGGGTTGGCGATTCTATGCATTCTAAATCCGTCACCTAATGGATAAATGTCATACGCTATCAGATCTCTTGTCAGGTGTTTTGCTTATATTCCAACAAAAGTTAATAAATATCTTAAGTGAAACATTTATAATTTACTTTTGTTGTATTGTATACTAGCTTTTGGGCGCGGCTTCGCTCGCGTGGACTTCGAACCCGTGCTTATCTCTATGCATTTTTTTTTATGAATATAAAAGTGGTTATTGTGACTAAACTATGATAGTTAGATATGTGCTCTTGCGGACTTTTTTGTAGATTTTAATAAGACCTACAAACTCGTAGTAATTAATTTTGTTCTATTGTCAATCGTTTTTGCAGCGCACGCATAAATAAGTTTTCGATTTTACACCTTGGGTTACAAAACCGCAATTTTCATACGGATCCCTAATTCTTTTGAAAATAAAATATAGCCTATAACCTTCCTCGATAAATGGACTATCTAACACTGAAAGAATTTTTGAAATCGGACCAGTAGTTCCTGAGATTAGCGCGTTCAAACAAACAAACAAACAAACAAACAAACTCTGCAGCTTTATATATTAGTATAGATAAGCAGGTTTTTTTATTTTTTTGATAGCTGCGCCCCGCGGTTTCACCCGCGCTAACTTATTGTCGTACCGCGAGTGACGCCGTGGGGCGAAGCTAGTCTAAAAAAAGTAGCCTAAGTTACTCCTTATATCATCAGCTTCCTATCAGTGAAACTCTCGTCAAAATCGGTCCAGTCGTTCCAGAGATTAGCCGGAACAAACAGACAGACAGACATACAAAAATTAAAAAAATGTTATTTTGGGTCTATGTACTGTGTATACATACGTACGCATTTAGTAAAAAGTTGTTGTTTTATTATTACAAACAGACCATCCAATTTTATTTATTTGTTTGTAGTATGTATAGAGTATAGACAAAATGGCAATAGCCATTACGATGCCTAATTAAGACCGTAACACAGACTGAAGCCTATTCGAAAAGTTGCCCCGGTTCATTTCTGGTCGCCTGGTTTAAAGTTGAAATACAAACATTAAGCATGTGAAAGCCCGGAACACTTCAGCTTTCTGTGAATATCTTACGGTTTCAGATTAACGATAGAGACTAAACATATTTTAGCGGTTTCGTCGTTTACATTATTTAGTTTCAACTTGTTAACCCCCGACGCAAAAAGAGGGGTGTTATAAGTTTGACATGTCTGTCTGTGGCTATGTATCTCGCGAACGGATGAAGCGATTTCAATTTAGTTTTTTTTTTGTATGAAAGGTGAGTTACGGGCGAGTGTTCTTAGACATGTTTGATGAAAATCGGTTAAGCCGTTTAAAAGTTATGACGAGTGAAAGTGGGGAAGAAAAACCGAATGTCTGCAAATATAATCGAGTCGTGTCTCAAATGAAAGCGCATCACGTGCAATTTAACAAAATCTGCATTATAATAAGTGTGTACCAATAAAAAGTATAAAATAAAAATTAAATTTAAAATTAAAATTAAAATTAAAAAAAACCCCGACACAATAACCTTTAAAAAGTAAAAAATAAATACATCGCGTTGGGGGACCAGGGGTCAGGTAATAAATAAGTGGGAGCGGTCCCCCAACGCGATGTATTAATTTTTTACTTTTTAAAGGTTATTGTGTCGGGGATTTTTTAATTTTAAATTTAATTTTTGAGTCCTGCGTAATTCTCAAACTCAAAAGGAACTTTATTTACGTAGGTTTCATCACAAAACTCTTATAAATAGTCATATTTATAAACACCATTATCATCTTACGGCCCCTGTCCCACACTAGGTGGTAGTCTCCACACACACCTCTCAGTCGTCATACCTACATTCACACCATTCACACACAATTAAACAAATAAACCCGTAAAAAGTACTTCCGCTACTTCTAAGTCTCAGTCCATAAATAACTCATTGATGACGCGGTCCTTCACCAACTATGTGAAGGGTTATTAGCCCACGCTTGAAAGAAAAGTTTCGTATCAAGTTTTCCCATGATTAAAAGAAGGCACATCTAAGCCATAGTGGTCTATGTCAACAAGTCAGTCTTTTAATTCATAAGAGAGGTATTAATTAAACATCATGATTTCAGCCAAAAGATGTACACTACTGGACAAAGGCCAAGTATTTCCACGAAAGCCAAGGTCGTAGAAATCGAACATAGAACAATATCTAATAGGTATTATTATATACGGGATGCGTCAATGAAACAAGGCAGCTTAACGCAGACTGGTGTATTGGCCAATTACTTAAAGTTACCCTCATACATAACACTTTTCCCCCCAAATTTCGTATAGACAAATTTATATAATACTTAATAGGTTAATACTTATTCTACAGCGTTAACAAGGACTTTTTTAACAATGTTCTTATGTTATACATGGAGATGAAACTAATATAACGATATTTCCTTAAAGTATAAATAAAACCACAATGTACAATTACATATTTTTTAGAATTTCCTGACAGCGAATAGCCGCTTTCCTGCGCACGCGGCAAGTGTTATCAGTAGCAGGAGGCGTAGACGGCGGGCTTAGCCGCGAAGACTGCGCCGCGTTAGCCGCTCCCTCCCCCACGCTATCAAAGAATTCATCTTTGTCGTTCGCATCGCAACTAGCTACTGAACGCTCTGTTCGAGGCGAATCTTGTTTGCTAATACTTTGGTCTAACGATACTACGTCCATTGCCCTACTCAAAGAATGACGAGACTTACGACTTTGTAGTTGATCGATATGTCTCCTATGGGTCTGACCGTCGCGTGTTCTTATCTTATAGGTAACCGGCCCTGTACGCTCGCTCACAATTCCCTCACTCCACTTGCGATTTGATTTCGTGTAATCTCGCAACATGACTGGTTCTTGCTGGACCAGCGTCCGCAACGGACGTTTCGGGTTTTCCTCCTGCAGCAGTTGTTTGCTGCGGACGCGCTCGGCTGTGTCATGTCGTAGCAAATCAAGCCGTCCGCGTAGCCGCCTGCCTATAAGCGCTACCGCCGGTTCTACCCCGGTGGTGCTTTGTTCCGTATTCCTATACATAAATAAGAACCTGTTTAATGCAGTATTTAAATCTTCTTGTTCTAACTGTGCTTTTCTGAGAATGCGCTTAACAGATCGCACAGCATTCTCCGCCGCTCCGTTGCTAGCAGGGTGATATGGGGGTATTAAACTATGTTGAATACCATTGTGGACCAAATACTCAGCAAATTCGGAAGATGAAAACGGTGGTCCATTATCGCTGACTATGCGTTTAGGCAATCCGAAACGCGCAAACCACCGTCTTAAACAATTGATAACAATAGAAGCAGACGTCGTGCTGACCGGTTCTACCTCTATCCATTTAGAGTGAGCATCGATGAGAACCAAAAAATATTTGTTATTGAACGGGCCGAGAAAATCGAGGTGTAGCCGTGACCACGGTTCGTTTGGCCACGGCCAAGAATGCAGCGGCGCGGCAGCAGGCGCCGGCCTCAGCTCTCGGCAGGCCACACACTCGCGAGCCACGCGTTCAATGTCAGCATCGATGTTCTCCCACCATACGTAATTACGTACGATTTGCTTCATTCTGACGATTCCCGGGTGACCCTCGTGAACCTCAGACAAGACCATTTCTCGTAACGACCTTGGCACCACTATTCGATAACCCCATATTATGCAACCCTGGTCGATATGTAAGTTATCTTTTCTGTTAAAATAAATATTCTCAATACTGTCAAGTCGTTTGTCAGTGGGCCATCCGTACATAATAAAACCGTATATTTTGCTTAATAAAGTATCCTTCCTAGTCTCAGTTTTAATATCCTTAAAACTGATAGGAAAATATTCCTGCGCGTAATTTAGATAGCTACTTTCTTTGTCTTGACTCCTAACTTGACATTTTATTAAGTCTAGGGGAAGACGGGAAAGAGCGTCAGCAAAACAGTTCTGCGAAGATGTTACGAATTCAACATCAAAGTCGTAAGCTGCCAACTTAACAGCATAACGTTGTAAGCGACTGGCGGCGGTCACTGGTATACCTTTTTTCTTCCCGAAGATATAACTCAAAGGGCGGTGATCGCTGCGCAACGTGAAACGTCTGCCGTAGACATATTGATGGTGCTTCGTGACACCAAATACGATAGCCAACGCCTCTTTGTCTAACTGCGAGTAATTGGCTTCCGCAGAGTTGAGCGTCCTTGAAGCACAACATACCGGGCGTTCACCGCCGTCAGCGTGACGCTGCGTCAGCACCGCGCCCAAGCCGTACGCACTACTATCGACCGATAATATTAACGGGAGACTTGGATCATAATGAGCTAGCACAGGAGCGCGGCATAACACTTTTTTTATACCTAAAAAGGCCTTACGGCACTCGTCAGTCCACGTCCAATGTGCATTTTTCTTTAATAAACCATAAAGTGGTTGTAAGATAACACTCATATTAGCACAAAATTTTGAGTAAAAATTTACAAGTCCCATAAAACTTTTCAGTTGCGTTACATTTGTAGGTTCTGGTGCGGCTACAATGGCCTCTATTTTTTTGCTATCTGTATGTAACCCGAACTTATCAATTTTATAGCCCAAATACGTAACACTGCTTTTGAAAAATTCACACTTAGCAAAATTTAATCTCAGTCCATTTTGACTGAGCCTTTGTAGCACCGCTTTTAAATTGGTTAAATGTGTAACCCTATCTTTCCCTGTGACACAAATGTCATCAGCAAAAACCGCCGTTGACGGCAATCCACTTAACGTTTCTTCCATGATTTTTTGAAAATTTTCCGGTATGCATTTAATACCAAATGGTACTCTCTTATAAACGAACGTGCCAACGTGAGTTGTGATTGCCGTCATCGGCTGGGACTCCTTATGTAAAATACACTGTTGAAAAGCATTTGTTAAGTCTAATTTGGTATACTCCTCTCCACCGCCTAGGGCTGCAAACAACTCCTCTATGCGGGGCAGCGGATAGTGGCAATCCTTCAAAAGTGGATTAATCGTTATCTTATAATCTCCGCACAGTCTAATACTACCATTAGCTTTAATAACCGGCACTATAGGAGTACCATAGTCTGATTGATCCACTTTGAATATGACCCCCTCCCGCTGCAGCCGTTCGAGTTCCTGCTCCACAGGCTGGCGTAGGGCCATAGGCAGCGACCGTGCTTTGACAAAAACGGGGGTATCGTCTTTTAGATACAAGTGGAATTTCGTTTTAAAGGTACCCAAACCCTCAGCAAACACCTCAGGAAACTCATTACGTAACGATGTCTCCAGAGTGTTGTCTTCAGATAAATTGTTACATTCGCCGACCGAAAATTTTAATTGTTTAATCCAAGTACGGCCCATTAACGGTGGGCCGCCATTGACAATAATATGTAAGTTAAGCTTTGCATGTTGTTTGCCACAAACAACGTTAACTACTACGAACCCGATTGTCTCGATGACGTCACCCGTGTACGATTTCAAAGTTAACAATTTATCTTGGATTGGTAAATTGGAAAAATGGTTGTCATAAAAATATTTTGAAATAACCGATAATTTGCTTCCTGTATCTACTTCAAACTTACATTTAACATTTTCAACAATCAAGTTTACATAAAATGGTCCATCACAATCGCTATTAACTACCATATTATAGAAATTTCGAGTGTCATCGTCCGATTCAGAGTCATTTAAAAAAAACTGACCTTTATTTCCTCTTGAATTCCGATTTTTGCGACACACTGCTTTTAAATGGCCCTTCTCGCCACACACATCACAACTATATTGCTTAAAACGACACTTGCCCTCGGAATGGCCTGATTTACCACATCGCGTACATGCGCGCTGCGCGTGCTCGCGGCCCGAGCCAGCGTAGGCCCCGCCGCCGCCTCGTCTTGCGCCCGCGCCAGCGGTGATCCGATGCAAGCCGTCTTCGTCCTGCTGCGCCAGGCCGAGCCGCGCGGCCGCCGTGCTAGCCGAAGCACACGCCGTAGCCGCGTGCCGCTCCGCCGCCTCCAGCGCCAGTGCCAACTCCACGGCGCGCTTGTAACCAATTCCTCGTTCTGCGAAGATCCTTGACCTCATGTCCTCATCGTGTAGACCCGAAACAAACTGATCACGTAAGCAAACTTCTAAACAAGCACCGAAGTTACATGTCTTAGCCAAGTGCTTGAGTGCTTGTAGGTATTCGCGAATATTTTCACCTTGTTTCTGTACTCTCTGCCGAAAAATATGCCTCTCGGCGATTTCTGATCTATCCGGTTCCAGGTGTTCCTTAACTAACGTGATCACTTCCTCGTACGATTTGGATTCCGGTGTGTCGGGAGCACACAAATCACACATCAATTCATAGCACTCCGCGCCTACAACCGTCACTAACGTTGCCAATTTTAACGTTTCATCAATATTATTCAGCGTTATAAATTGATTTACTCGACGCACATATGCATCCCAATTATTGTTAGCGAAATTAAAAGGTTCAATGCGTCCTATGGGCATTTTTACAAAAATATTCGCGTACGTAGGTACTCGTAGCACCTACGTACGCGAAGCAGCTTAACGCAGCTTAACGCAGACTGGTGTATTGGCCAATTACTTAAAGTTACCCTCATACATAACAGGTATATAAAATTTTTGTGTCACAGTTTTAGTGTTTATACTCCTCCGAAACGGCTTGACCGATTTTGATGAAATTTCATATGTATATTCAGTAGGTATGATAATAGGTTGTTAACTAATTTTTACACCCTTACATCTTAAGGGTAGTTGACACCAAAAAAATATTTTTCATTTTTTGGACAATATTTTTTTGTTATTTTTCTATGATACAACATACAAAAATACATACAACCCTAAATTTTCACGCCCCTACGATCAACCCCTATTTAATTACACAAAACAACGTTTGCGGGGTCAGCAAGTGACTATATATATTTACATCTAAAAGTCTGATATATCACGAATATAAGCGCGAATCCAAACACGACTGTGATAGTAGGAAATGACGTCACACGAATTTAGATCCGGAAAAGCTTCGGAAGAGGGATCGCCAACATTTGGGTAGTAATTTTATCGGGCATTTATCGGGGCGGATCCCGTAAAACCTAATTTAGATGTATAGCTTTTTGTGCATATTCGACTTGAAAAATAACAAATAAACAAAAAAATCTTATCTACTACTACTAATCAGCGCATACGTGACTGCCGAGTCGGGCCTCATCCAATTACATGGAGGGTAATTAGCCCTACTTCTGTGTGGTGACGGAGTAAGAATATCACCACCCCATATCTTCCCGTGGGTGTCGTAGAAGGCGACTAAGGGATAACAGACGTTGGGCAGCAGCAACGCTCTGATACAAAGTCACCTTATTACTGCGATCGCCAACCCGCCTGCCCAGCGTGGCGATTAGGGCAAATTCCCCCCATGGATAAGAAAACCAAACAACGGCCCCCAGTCTCCGGTAGCTCCAACGCCCCATTACGGTAGCGGTCAGGCAAGCGTCGGAGCAGGGGGTGCTAAGAATCCCCGGAGGCGTGTAGGCTACCACCAACGACAACTGGCCCTGGCAACTTACAACGCACGCACTTTGAGGACCGATGAGAAGATCGACGAGCTGGAAGAAGCCCTAGAAAAGGTGCGCTGGGACGTTACCGGATTATCAGAAGTCCGAAGAGAGGGGGAGGGCACGATAATCCTACACTCCGGCAACCTTTTCTACTACCGGGAGGGCGATCAACTGTCCCAAGGTGGTGTCGGGTTTATCGTCCACAAGGACCTCATCAACAACGTGATCTGCGTCGAGAGTGTGTCGCCGAGGGTCGCGTGCCTTGTAGTCAGAATCACCAAGCGGTACTGTTTAAAGGTGATACAGGTTTACGCACCAACGACGGCACACCCCGATATAGAAGTGGAGACTATGTATGAGGACATATCTAGAGCCATACATACGTCCGAAACCCACTACACGGTGTTGATGGGGGACTTTAACGCGAAACTAGGTAAACGAAATGGAGCAGAGGAAAGAGTGGGGCATTTTGGATATGGGCAAAGGAACCCGAGGGGGCAACAGCTGGTTGACTTCATGGAAAAGGAGGGACTCTACGCGATGAACTCCTTTTTCAAGAAGAAACCCCATAGAAAGTGGACCTGGGTAAGCCCCGATGGTTCCGTAAAAAATGAGATTGACTTCATCTTTTCGACTAAAAGGCAGATATTCAGCAATGTCTCTGTGATCAATAGGGTGAAAACCGGTAGTAATCACCGAATGGTAAAAGGCACGCTGAATCTGAACACTGCACTTGAACGGTCGAAATTGGTGAGGTCTACGCTCCGTCCCACCCCTGCTGATATCCAAAACCCCGAAGCCTTTCAGCTGCAGCTACAGAACCGTTTCGATTGCCTAGGGGACTGCGTTACGGTGGACGATATGAACAACGGGTTAGTGGAAGCTGTCCATACCGTCGGAGCTCAGTTTTATAAGGCCCGACGTAAGGGAAGACCTAAAAAGATCTCAGACGAAACTCTCAAACTCTTGGATAAAAGACGTGACATGAGGTTGCAGTCTTCAGCTGATATGTCAGATTACGGGCAGCTGAATAGGCAGATCTCCAAATCTCTTAGACGCGACACTAGGCATTTCAATGCCACATGCATTGAAAAGGCCATTGAGCGAAACAAGGGCTCGAAACTGTTTGCGAGAGATCTGTCTATTGGGCAAAGCCAGTTGACTAAGCTGAAGACCAACTGTGGCAACATTGTCTCGTCCAAACCCGAGATTTTGAGAGAGGTCGAGAGGTTCTATGGACAGCTATACACCTCGGCCCAGAAACCAGATGTTCGTCTGGACTCGGACCCAAGATCCAGACTAACCCGTCATTATACCGAAGATATCCCGGACGTCAGCTTGTATGAGATTGTGATGCCCTTAAAACAGCTCCAGAACAATAAGGCATCCGGGGATGACGGAATCACGACAGAGCTTCTGAGAGCGGGTGGAAAGCCGGTACTTGTAGTCCTCCAGAGGCTCTTCAATTCCGTCATACTTGAAGGAACAACGCCTGAAGCATGGAACAGGAGCGTGGTGATATTGTTCTTTAAGAAAGGGGATAAAACCCTTCTGAAGAACTATAGACCCATCTCGCTCCTGAGCCATGTTTATAAGCTATTTTCGAGGGTCATTACGAATCGTCTTGCACGCAGGTTTGACGACTTCCAGCCTCCCGAACAAGCCGGATTCCGGAAAGGCTTTAGCACCATGGACCACATACATACGCTGCGGCAGGTTATACAGAAGGCCGAGGAGTATAACCAGCCACTATGCTTAGCGTTTGTGGACTATGAGAAAGCCTTCGATTCGATCGAGACTTGGGCTGTGCTTCATTCCCTGCAGCGATGCCGCATTGATCAGCGATACATAGAAGTGTTGAAGTGTCTGTATAGAAACGCCTCTATGTCAGTTCGAATCCAGAACCAGACCACTGAGCCTATCCAATTGCAGCGAGGAGTGAGACAAGGAGATGTTATCTCTCCAAAACTGTTTACCGCTGCTTTGGAAGATGTCTTCAAGCTGTTGGATTGGGACGGACTTGGCATCAACATCAACGGCGAATACCTCACTCACCTTAGATTTGCAGATGATATTGTGGTGATAGCGGAGTGGCTGCAGGAATTAAGTACAATGCTCGGAGGCCTCAACAGAGTTTCTCAACAAGTGGGTCTAAACATGAACATGGATAAGACTAAAATCATGTCGAATGTCCATGTTGCACCGTACCCGATTGCTGTTGGGAATTCTCTCCTCGAAGTTGTTGACGAGTATATATACCTGGGACAATTGGTCCGATTAGGTAAGTCCAACTTCGAGAAAGAGGTCACTCGTCGAATCCAACTCGGCTGGGCAGCGTTCGGGAAGCTACGTCATATCTTCTCATCCAATATTCCTCAGTGCCTGAAGACAAAAGTCTTCGAACAGTGCGTGTTGCCAGCGATGACATACGGATCCGAGACGTGGGCGTTCACAATGGGGCTTATTAGGCGGCTGAGAGTCACTCAACGTGCGATGGAGAGAGCTATGCTCGGGGTTAGTCTACGTGATCGAATCAGAAATGAGGAAATCCGTAGACGAACTAAAGTTACCGACATAGCTAGAAGGATTGCACAGTTGAAGTGGCAATGGGCAGGCCACGTGGCCCGAAGAACGGATGGCCGTTGAGGCATGAAAGTCTTGGAGTGGCGCCCACGTATGGGAAAGAGAAGCGTGGGAAGACCCCCGACTAGGTGGACGGACGATCTTGTGAAGGTCGCTGGGAGTCGGTGGATGCGGTCAGCACGAGATCGTGCATTGTGGAAATCCATGGGGGAGGCCTATGTTCAGCAGTGGACTTCTGTGGCTGATAGATAGATAGATAGAATTAGCCTACTGTGCCACGCTGGTAGACACCACGGTTTCGTATCCGGTTTTCCTTCTCTTACGGTTACCTAATCGGACTTGTTATTTCAGGTTGCAAATAAAAGTTGCCTAAATTGTTAAGAAACCGTTTCCATATTATAGGTGCTACAGCACAGCGAATATGGGCTGAATACAATTAACCTGCATGTTAAATAATTTCTGAGTTATTTTTTAATATTTTTTTTTTATTTAAACGAAACACATATTTCGAAAAATACTACCACAAAGTTTCCTTTTGGCTCTATTCTTTAGGACGAAATTCTGAATCGGTGATAGTCTCATTTTGGTCTGCATCAATCTTAACTTATTTGGCATATTGAATTAATAAATAAAACACAAACACTTGTTCGACGATATATTCTATAGCGCGCTCAATATCGCTGCATGTTTGCATTCCAATTTCAAACAATCAAAATTCGAATACACCTATTCAGATTTAAATTCAGAACGTTATGGACGTCTGCACCAATCGAAAATTAATAACGGCTCTCTCGCGTTGTTTATTGGATGCGCTAATCGGATCAGCGTTCGGCATTCGGCTTTCGGCGAATGAGTGATGTTCACTCGTTCATTCTTTTTTTGTTTTAATTGCTTTTACATGGAGCCACTTAAATTTGAGTCGAGGGATTAAAGGTAGCCTCATTAAAAATAATAATAAATTGTGTCTTTTAATTTATTTTCAGTAATTTCAATGTTTTTGATTGACTTGATGTCAACAGTTGGCCTTGATGTAAACACTTTTCATCGATTATTGCTCTTTTTTATGATTATAGTCTGTGACAGGATCAGAAATATCTGGGTCACTATAGTGATGTCATAAGGTTCCACGATTTTAAAGATTGCAGTACGGTTTTGACAATTTTGTTTATACATATAATCCCGTGACCACGATCACTGCAAAGTATCTGAAACATGGGGCTTTAATTATAACAAAACCATCAGAAGCGTTAAAACTTCATTTACCGCAATGTGCAAGGATTGTACAAAACTTAAGACATAAGATGAGAGGCCGTATTAAGGTGAGATTTCTCATTTACCAATACCCATTTAAAATGCATTTAAATATCCATATTAATTTGATTTTATAGTTAATAAAAAAATCAGACCTTCCATACGAAATTGTCATGTGATCGAGCAATAATTTTATGAATGGGAGGGTCGAATTTTTTTTCACTTTTCGACCCATGTTCTTTGGGAAAGTGGTTTACTTTCATGGTCTGAACCACCTATTTTACGCATATCATGCCAAACTTTACTAGCAAAAAAAAACATTTTCCATTAATTCTCAAACAGAACAGAACAAAGTCTTAACTCATTAGAATGCCTGTTCAGTTAGACAAAATAAGAGGATCTAAAGTCGGAAATGAAAACCGTCGACTTCCGCTCAGCCGAAGGAGGCTTGATTTGCTAGTCCTATAAAGGCGTAGTCTGATATAAAAATTGACACTTACGGTATAATAGAAAATGTACATACAGTTCTCCGAATGCACGCAATGTACACACTATAGGGTACAATAGTGTATTTTTTTATATTGTATAGACCTTAAAATACACGTTCAGGCATGCTACATAAAAAAGATTTAAAGTCACCCAAAGGGCAAAGGAGAGGGCTATGTTTGGAATTTTATTGTGAGATCGAATCTGAAATTATATGCGGGCAAACCAGTTATACCGACATAGCCCACAGGATTGCCAAAATTCAGTGGGAGTGGGCAGGTTACAGATCTCGCAGGTCTTTTAGTCACCTCCTCGACTGCTGCTTTGCAGTAGTGAGGGGGCTTGTGTGCCTTCATGATCCGTTGGGGCCATACCGGCACATGGTCTCCCATGCCGGGCGAAACGCGGGGAAAGTTGATACGAAACTCTTTGCCATCCCATCTACTACTACTCAGCTCATAAGTGGCCCACTGTTAAGTCAGACCTCCTCCACATTGAGGGGAATCAGCCTAATGTGCCAGGCTGGCAAAGGTTTCATATCAAGTTTTCCTTCTCTACGGCTAGGTTTTCGGTCGCCTTGTCTTTTTCTATTTTTGGCTTTTACGACACCCTTAGAATGGAATTTGGTGGTGACTCTGTGTATTATAAATCCGTTACCGTTCAATACAACGTTTATTGGCCGATATTTTATAAAATTAGGTGGTCAGGCAATATGGGAAAGGTGAACCATCGAATACGCTTAAGTTAATTTAAGGATTATTTAAATGTACGTGATTTTATATTTCTGTAAAATACGTTTACTACTAGTTGTACGCGCCGTACGGCATTTAATTAAGAGTACTTTGTAACAGCGTTCATATTAGTCTATACCCTTATCTTAACAAGTTTGTCTGAAACAATTTCACGGTGTATTGTGGCTTTAAATGAACACTTAATAGGCGAAATTTGAGATTATTTTAAAAGCTAGATAAGTTATTTTGCCACGGCAAATGTAAGAATATTTTGCCCCGTATGGGGACGGGTCACAATATAAAACTTCCCCACTGCACGCGTGTTGTAAAACTCAACAATACCCAGCACGCTTGGTCGCAGGATCGAATGGTCCGCCCGCTTAGCTACCACCCTCACATCTAAGTCCGGCGCCAAGAAGTTTTTCTGTTTTCCGTCGTATGCATGTGAGAGGCGGTGCCTGACAGGGCATTGCCTTGAATTGTCTGCTCCATCTTAGGCCCCAGCGTTGCTGTCCATCACGCAAGCAGGGTCAAAGCTATTCAATCCACTAATTAAATAAATAAATAATACGTTCGTTACCGGTTGTTACGGTTTCAGTTCTATTGCGTGTGTGGAATCTGAAGGTTGCTTCAAATATTGTAGTCGACACCAGAAATTACTTTTAAAATACACAGAAATATTGAAGGTATGTGCATGCGTTGCGAACGGCGAAGGCTAACGAGTTTTTTGGTCTTCTCAAAAGAAAAGACGTTGATGCGTAGCTCGGCGGTGATTGGTCGGCGGCATCCGTGGGCGACCAATCGCTGTAGTGTTGATGGCAGCACCAGTTATTAGGGCGATGGTATGTGTTAAGATGTATGAACAAATTCGTGCTTAACCCATTGAATAAGGCAATTAGTAATCTACAAAGATTTATTATAGGTCATACTACAAGTTAAGTTAAGAGGAGTACTTTTACTTACTTCTCAGCCCATAGACGACCCACTGTTGAGTCGGGCCTCCTCCAGATAAATGGAAGGTAATTAGCCTACTGTGCCCCGCTGGCCAGGCAGATAGCCACAGGGTTTCGTATCAAGTTTTCCTTCTCTTGCGGATAGGTTTTCAGCCTTGCCATTTCCTATCGTTGGCTCTTACGCCACCCTCAGAATGGAATGGGGTGGTGACACTATGTATTCTAATTCCGTCACCATACGGACCATACATAAAGTATTTATCAAACCCACTTTAGCCAATTGTTTCAAACTGTGAAATTTCCGAACAACGCCATCTATTAATCTGAAACCCAAACACTGATAACCCTAAAATACCGCCGCAGGTCATTTAGGCAGATAACGCGCAGATTTATGCGAAGTGATTTTTAACCCTTTATAATGCGAAAGCTAACGTTCGGGCCAGCATGATAGATGGTACTTTGGACCCTAAATTTGTACGTGGTTCGTCAGTTTTTATCTCTGCCGCGTGGGTTTATGATTGATTGTGGGAAGAACATACTTTTTAGACGCTTCATTTTAAATACTTCACGACTATCTCAGGTTATTTTAATAGGCTTATTTGGACATTTGGAATTTGTATTTCATCAGTATCATCTCTTTCATCACCATTTCAGCAAAAATCCCTTTGGGCTTATTACCCTCCCTGTGATGGAAAGAGCCCTGTCTTAGCAGTGGGTCATTTATGTATTAGCCAGATCAGGTTAGACCAGTGTGGGTTCAATCAAATTGAGAAAAAGGCGAGAGGGGTATATCTATAAATTAAAATTATACGTAAATCTTAGGTGACGTCAGAGCGCCAAAAGGGTTAATGATTAATGGTTGGAATTTCAAAACGCATGAGTTTGGCAGTGCAATCTCTATTGTCGAGACTTCGAGTATTATGGATTACTTTAGTAATTAATGTGGAGCCAGTCATGTTAGTACAAGTTGTTTCACAGTCAGTCCGTGTGGTGACGGATTTAGAATACACAATGTCACCAACCCATACCATCTTTAGGGTGACGTAAGAGGCGACTAAAAGAACGCAAGAGGCAGATCATCTAGCCCCAAGAAGAGGAACACTTGATACAAACCCTGTGCCAACCCGTCTTGCCAGCGTGGCACAGTAGGCTAATTTCCCTCCATGAATTTGGAGGAGGCCCGACCCAGTAGTGGGTCATTTATGGGCTGTAACGACGACAGGTTGTTTAACAGTGTAGACGCGAACACGTTCTTATTAAATGCCTCAGTAGTTATACTAAAAGAAAGTGTATGTGTGGTAACGGATTTTGAATACACATTGTCACCACCTCAATCTATCTTGAGGGTGTCGTAAGAGCCGACAGAAGGAAGTGACAAGGCCGAAAACCTAGCTGCAAGAGAATGAAAACTTGATAAGAAAGAAACCCTGTGCAAACCAGTCCGACTAGCGTCACTCCGTAGGTTAATTACTCTCTGTGTAACTGGAGGAGATTCGACTCAACAGTGCGTCATCTATGGGGTAAGTATTGTTAGTAGGGGAAACCAAAATGTTTCTGTTTTTTTTTTACGTACGAATCCCTGCCTGCAGTAGGTATAGCCTGTATCGCGGGGGCAGTTTACAAACATGAAATTCACGAACACAGATGACACCCAGACTCAGAGCAAGTGCCTCTGGTTTACACAAAGACACTTTCCCGGCCCCGGAATCGAACCTGGGACCCCGTGATCCAAAGGCGGCACATCCAACCCCTAGACCAACGAGGCAGTCAAGTTTTTTTTAAATCACGAATCATTATTGTATTCGATAGGCAATGAGCCACCCAGCTATTGTAATTGTTATCCTTATGCAATCGGAATAGTTCATACGACTATCTAACCTAAAAATAAAACATTTATACAATTTAAAATTCCCAATGACTCAGTAGCTTTATGGACGGTTGTAAACCGTTATGACGTCACGGGTCGGGAAAGTGTGGCGAGCCCCCGGGGAGCAATAAATTGAGGGCACACATGCACTTGGGGGCAAACTTTGATGACGAAGTATAAAAATCTTGAGGTACTTTGTTTTGTTCATTGAGAAACCTTAAAAAACATTAAGAGCTCTTGCTCTGGCTAGCATTACATGGATAAACATGCAGCTGAGCCAAAAACGAATAGAAATCATTGCAATGACGTGTAATACGGTGCATGATACACTCACATATTATAGTTCAGGAAATATGAATTGAACGTTTTTAATGATCGCAAAGTAGATAAGAAGTGACCAATTTATATTTCCTGAATTGTACTATGTACAAACTTATAAAAACAATAATTTCGCTATTGTAATCTGAAATCGCTGAAAGGTCACAGCTAGACCATAGAAAAGTTGACGTTACTCCAATGCGTCCAAACTATCTCATTGTTTGTCATTAACTTGATGATGTTTAAATTTCTAGAACAAACAATCCAAAACTGTCTCCGGTAATTTGATAGACAGACGAATACAAAAGAAGTATGTGCTTTTTGTAACCAGTTGAGTGGTGACACCAGCTTATGCCTCATTCCCATCTGAATACAGGTATGGAGGATGAAACGTCACTATCTTGTTAAAGTTATATCAATAGGTTTTTTATTACACCCTGTGTACCTGATCTGTCATGACTGTATGCATGTGTGTGTACTATATACTGTGCTTCAGAATAAAAATGCTACTTCAATAATAGTCTGCCAAAAAGAGGACCGCACGCTGTGATTTATAAAAAAAATACGCATGCCTAATTTTATTAGGATGAAGGAAGGAAAATCCCCATTCAATTCCATTAAAACATCCCATCTCAAATAAAAAAATACAACTTCGAAATCTAACAAAATGGCGTCAAGGGCCCAAGAGGGGAACCCGAAGCATTTTTAATACTTCCACGAACCATACATTTGCTAGATCGAACACGTCATCAATTAAATTACTTATCCCCATTGTGAAGCGTCAAGCTCAATTTTTAACTTAATCAAAAGTAAACCTTGCTCCATTGTAATACGGTAAAATGTTCACTGTGGTTTTTGTATAGGGGTTGCCATGGTTGTTGAATTTCCCCTGAATCTCGCGAAGGGAACCGCTCTATTTGGTCTCATGGGAGTCGTAGACGGCGGTGTATGAAACTTGTTCTCTTGCATTTTCAACGTCTGCGTTTGTCTTTGATGGGGCGATTTTGTTTTGACTGGCTTCAACGATGGTATTTAAATCAAGGAACTTTCGACTGTGTATTGACGGCTTTTGAATGCATAGTCTCACTGTCTGGTCATCATCAAATTGTAGGCGTAGTACCAATTTTGTTGTCGTTGGATGACTTTGCCTGTGGCATCAATGTCCCGAACTGTTTAAACTATTTTTATGTTGGTCGCTACAAATCCCTTAATTTTACCTATAGGTACCTTTAGTACCAATTAGATCCTTCTTTTAAAAAATAAATCTAATTAGTATCGATCAAAATCTGATGGCAAAAATTGTGATTCAACTCTAGTTGATGAGCTTTAGTTAACTACAATTACCGGGGAATTGTGCAAGCCACCAAAAAACTTAAGCGGCAATCGCCGATCGACCAGCCAGATCGATTGGTATCAAACGAGGAGATTATACCGTCCGTCTCGTCTCCATCAGTTCGTCCTCGGACCGACAAGGAAAGTTATTGATGCTTTACTCAAAACTAAGTGACGATAAGTATTTTATTGGGGCTTGCCCTAACTCACACATGACGTAAGTATTTTATTGATATTGTACGATGTTATCCACTGTGTGGGGACGATATAAATGAGACTGCACTGTCCTGCACTAGGTATAATTCACGAACACAAATGACACCAAGACTCAGTGCACTGCCTCTGGTTCAGAAAAAAGCTCTTGCTCGACCGAACATAACTGAGGAACACCAATTTTATTTATTTATTCGTGTGTAGAGCGACACACAATAATTGCAATAAAGACATTTATTGAATTAATTATGCTCAAAGTCGCTAATTATTTCTTTATTCTATTTTTATTTTACGTTTAATCTCTGATAGCAGAACCGCGAGAGGATAGTGTTAAAAACGAAAATAGGCTCAGTGTGAATTATAACATAAAACTTATATCTACTACTACTCAGTTTTCTTTCTCTTGCGGTTAGGTTTTCAGCATTACCTTTCGTCGGCTCTTAGGAAACGCTCAGGATGGAATGGGGTGGTGACATAATTGTTCTAAATCCGTCGCCACAAAAATAAACATATGTAATACAAATTACATCTGTTTGTGTCGTTTTTTTTTAAATTGTGTTAAGTGTGAGTCAGTCTAGTCCATTCCCCTAAAGACATCGAGCTATCTGTTGACAATAGCCCCTATAAGTTTCAATGACCACCCTAAGACCCAACACTCAATCGGGCACAGCTTACAAATTGATTTTTTATCAAAATACTCACTGTTGCCTGTTTTATACTGTCACTTAACAATCAATATATCCTGCCCTCTACCAATTCCATTCAGAAACCGTTTGGAAAATTTGAGTAATAGTCATCAACATTTCAGCCAAAAGACATCCACTGATGGACATAGGCCTGGGCCGCCCACATCGATCGTTTTCCGGCGACCTTAAGCAGGTCATCGGTCCACCGTGTGCGAGGCATACCAGCACTGCGCTTTCTGGAACGCGGTCGCCACTCGAGGACTTTTCTGCCCCATCGGGCGTCGGTCCTGCGCACTTTGGGTAATTGATATTTCAACGGCAAACCTATTTATTATTTAAACGGACATCATTTATCCATGTGACGGATTTTGAATACACAATGTCACCAAATTATACCACTTTGAGGGTGTCGTAGGAGGCAAATAACGAAAGAAAGGGTCAGACAACAAAGTTAACCGCAAGAGAAAGAAAACTTTATACTAATCCAGTGCCAACTCGTCTTGAGAGTGCGACAGAGTAGGCAAAGTACTCTCCTTGAATTTGGAGTAGGCCCGATCCAGTAGCGGGTCATTTATGGGGTCAAATGAAGATAGTCTCCTCGCGATACAAGGTCATTAAAGCAATCTTTTTTTATGGAAGAGCATGATGCTAATGCAGTAAAATAACACAGCAAAGTAAAATTATGTTCTCAGAAAACAAGGTAAAACGATATCAAACCGTTTGGGTTGAATTTGTAAATCAAACTGTAATTGTAGGGAATTTAATAATAATACCATTTCCAGGAAGGGATTAGTTGTTTGATATTGACGGGAACATGATTATCGATATTTTAATAGGTACATCGTTATTTTTTATCACCATCGAAAAATCGGGTTATCGTCAATATTTAGTCGAAACTTTTTTACTCGACAATGTAGAAATAATAACAAGTGGAAGTTTGGCATACAATCATGGCCACAATATTTGACTTGGCTTGACTGCCTCGTTGGTCTAGTGGTCAGATGTGCCGCCTTTGGATCAACGGGTCCCGGGTTCGATTCCGGGGTCAGGCCAGTGTCTTTGTCTAAACCAGAGGCACTGGCTCGGAGTCTGGGTGTCATTTCTATCTATAATATGTATGTATTTACAAAAAAAAATGTATTTCAGTTGTTTATCATCCATCTCGTTACCATAACACAAGCATTAAGTTGCTTAACTTGGGACGAGATGGCGTTGTGTGAAATGTCCAAGGATATTTATATTTTAATATCGCACTCATTCCTCGCTCTAACTTGTTTCTGAGAAAAAATATTCGGGTTTGTTTTTTTGTACACCTGATCAAAGTCAGTACCATTTTTATTCTGGTAGTTATTAAATAGTGATGTTTAAATATATTTTCCGTTACTCAGTAAATTTTCCTTGGTTTAAAAAAACATTTAATATATAGATATAACCTAAAAGAGTTACTTCTCTAGACTAAATTCGGGAAAACCGCTAGTCATTAGTGAATTTTCAAACGTAATAAATATTGTCGATATGCACAGAATTATCGATACCGTTACAGGCCCATCACTACCAAATTGGTCAAAATTGTTGTGATCCCACATAATGTTGAGTTTCGTGAAATATGATAAATGGTGTCGAGGGACGCTCCGTTTGTAATTCTGTGGTATTTCCGAATTAAAATTGTTAATCAATCAAAATCAAAATCAAAACTCATTTAATCAAGTTGGCTCATTAGAGCTCTTTTGACAGGTCAAACAAAAAATAAAATTTAAAATTTACCATTTAAAATTAATTATTTACCATCTACCACCGGTTCGGAATGCACCTCTACAGAGAAGAGCCGGCAAGAAACTCTGTAGTTGCTCTTTTTAGATCGCCATTTGGGTACAAGACTGGTTTTAAGACAGATTTGTGAGAGCAAACTCACGCAATAGTTCCAAAGGGCCAAACATCAGCCAGATATAGTTAACAATAGTAACCTTGTAATGCCCAAGCCAACCGACCCCCAGCAACGGCACCTGTTCACAAGCATGACGCATGCGGCAGCCATCGCCCTCCTCAACCATATTGCAGGGAAGAGAACGACCCGCCGCACGACGCCACCACTGCCATGAGTCTTTAAGTGAGCATGATAACTCGAGCACCAAGGAATTGAACATTTCAAAAGTTATACTAATAACGCGTTAGGATGCTCTCACATACTGTGTATAAATATCACATAACAAGAACACTATTTCTAATTACTTTGTCATTATTCTAAAAGTATTTAAATAAGAGCATCGGACTAGCAACAACACCGATCAGTTATTCCCAAGCATTTTTGTCTAAGATATAGTCGTTAACTTTATAGTACCCCTTAAAGATTAGCCGACTTTTAATGTGACACTTAAAGTGTTCTAAAGGCAAGTCTTGAATGCCTTTAGGTATTTTATTAAATAATCGAATACCAAGACCTGCAAAAGTTTTGTGAACTTTTTGCAGCCTGTAATAAGTGTGACAAATGTGTAGAACGTCCGTATGGTGACGGATTCAGAATACAAAGGGTCACCACCCCATTCCATCCCGAGGATGTCGTAAGAGTCGATCAAAAATATTCTAATATATCTAAATCTAATAAAAATAAAAAGGAAATGTCAAGGCTGATAACCTAAATGCAAGAAAAGGGCAACTTATATAATCCTGTGCCAACCCGTCTGGCCAGCGTGGCACAGTAGGCTAATTACCCTACATGTAACTGGAGGAGGCCCGACTCAGCAGTGGGTTTTTTACGGGATATGAAGTAGTAGTAGGTAGTGTTTTATGTCCAGCCAATAAATAATGCAAGTTCTGCTATTTCGTCGTAGTGACCCACTATTGAGTTCAAATTCACGGGGGAAATTAACCCACTGCGCCACGCTGGCAAGACGGGTGGGCACAGGTTTTGTATCAATGGCTGGAGGGGGGTTCGTGACGGTGCGGGCCTCTTCTGCCCTCGCCTAGGAGGCCGGTGGTGGTTCGGGGGAGCCGCCACCGACGAAAGCCTCGATGACAGATGGCGTCCCAGTGTACCGGGACGCCCTCTCTGATAGTCGCTTGCCCGCGTTGCGGACACCACGCCGGGGCGTCACAGTAGAATGCGTTTTCGCGAACTTGTGGCGCCCCAAGCGCGTCGTTTGAGGGTATACCGCTGGGGTTTTAGTGGGTAGACGACTCTTGGGTAGACGACCCTTGTCGTAGTCCCACATAATCACCGACCTCTCCCCTGGGGGGCGGTGGTATGCATAAAGCATTTCACCAGCGAAAACAAAAAAAAAAAATGTTTTGTATCAAATTTTCCTTCTCTTGCAGCTACGTGATCTGCCTCTTGCGTCCCCTTAGTCACCTCTTACGACACCCTCGGAATGGTATGGGTTAGTGACACTTTGCATTCTACTATTTGGTACTTGCCAAACTTAAGTGGCAGTGGGCAGGGCACATAGCTCGCAGGACCGACGCCCGATGGGGCAGAAAAGTCCTCGAGTGGCGACCACGTTCCAGAAGGCGCAGAGCTGGTAGGCCTCCCACACGGTGGACCGACGACCTGGTTAAGGTTGCCGGAAAGCAGTGGATGCGGGCGGCCCAGCACCGGCCTTTGTGGAGATCCTTGGGGGAGGCCTATGTCCAGCAGTGGACGTCTTTTGGCTGAAATGATGAAATGATGATGATGATTTGGTACTGGCAATATTTCCGCCATCAAGCTGGATTAAGGTGCCCCACTCCTAAGTCACGGTCTAAGCAATTCAGTATTTGAAACGATACTGTGATGGGGAGAAACTGAATCCTGGCATTAAAGATTTATGTCAATTGGGGTATCGGGACGTTTTGAATAAGGAATATTCTCCGTTTTAAAATATAGTCCCTGCACGTTCTTGATCATTTGCATTTTGATTATGTGTGGGTTAGATTACTGAGCTCCATTCGGAAATGCGTTGCTAATTTCTGCAATATGTATTTAAACGTTGTTGTATTCCGTGTGGTGACGAATTTGGTATACATAGTGTCATCATCCCATTCCATTCTGAGGGCGTCGTAACAGCTGACAAAAGGAAATGATAAAAACGTTACCGCAAAAGAAGGAAAACTTGAGAAACCCTGTGCCAACCCGCCAACCCGTCTGGCCGTCTGGCGTGGCACAGTAAGCTAATGACAATCCTTGTGATGGGAGAAGGCCCGACTTGGTACTGGCCCTTCTCCTATCATTCATTTATGGGCTGAGTAGTAATAACAAAGTTTTGATCAATGCCTTTTTTTACTCACCATTGACGAAGCTCTAAAAAGTGAAAGTTTGACATAAAATCATGGCCACAGTAATCATGCCTACTACACTTTGACTTGCTTTATGATGAAAATTTTTTTCGAGATTTCGTGATCAGAAACGGAAACAGTAACGTCGTAAAAACAATTAGAACTCTGCAATCCTTCTCTATTATAAACTACT
Source organism: Clostera curtula (assembly GCA_905475355.2). Taxonomy (NCBI): domain Eukaryota; kingdom Metazoa; phylum Arthropoda; class Insecta; order Lepidoptera; family Notodontidae; genus Clostera; species Clostera curtula. Next base: position 2,097,291 of record FR997796.1, on the reverse strand, counting down.
AGCGACCCGCCTCGGCTTCGCACAGGCGCAAAGATGAACATCTAAATTTATCAATCTTTCTCAACAATATTATGCCTGTATAAACATAATATGAACCTTCCTCTTGAATCACTTTATATAGTAAAAAACCGCTTCAAAATCCGTTGCTCAGTTTTAAAGATCTAAGCATACATTGGGACGGACAGACGACTTTGTTTATAATAAGTAGTGATAGTTATGATAAGTGCGGGAAATTTCATACGCAATTTTCATACGCCGTCCGCGCAATTTTCGTGAAAAGCGGTACAAAGTTTTTCTTCACTTATTAATATCTGCATTTCACCATTAAGTATGAATTCACCCTAACATTATGGGTACTTACCGAAACGAAACCAGACCCTTATACCCTCAAGGTGGCTGTTAAGGTACACAAACGGCGTACAACATTTGAAATAGTTCCCCTAACAGTATGCACAAAACTTCTGCATCTAAATTACCTCAGGGAATAACCGCTAGACAGAGCGTAGATACTGAACGAATGGAAATGACTTAGTAGAAAGGGCATTGAAGTCTTCAAAGTTTAACATAAAACAGTACATGACTAGAAGACTTTAAAGACTTGAATTGCATAAAGTAAGGTTTTAAATTCGAAATACAATGGGTGTAATAGTAGAACTACTACCTACTGGCTTATGGCTACTCGTGGCGGGTCGTACATAAGGCGGGTCGTTCTCTTCCCTGCAATATGGTTGAGAAGGGCGAAGGCTGCCGTATGCGTCATGCTTGTGAACAGGTGCCGTTGCTGGGGCGTTAGAAGGTTACTATTGTTGACTAGATCTGGCCGATGTTTGGCCCTTTGCAACTATTGCGCGAGTTTGCTCTCACAAATCTGTCTTAAATCCAGTCTTGTACCAAAAAATGGCGATCTAAAAAAAGAGAAACTACAGAGTTTCTTGTCGGCTCTTCTCTATAGAGGTGCATTACGAACCGGTGGTAGATGGTAAATAATTAACTTTAAATGGTAAATTTTAATTTTATTTTATTGCGAGCAAGAGCTCACTAAGGCCAGACCTTCGTTATTTTATAAAAGTTCCTCTGTGCATTGCTCCTATACAGGTAAGAACGACCAGAGACTATAGAGTTTGGGTTGTGTTCTCTTGGGCAGGTAACAGGTAGCAGGATCATAGGCTAAAAAGAGCTAGTAAGCCCCGCCGCACATGCTCACACTCGCATTAGCTGTCACGCGCCGCGTGCGAGGCGCACTACCAAACTCCACATGTACGCGTGTGCGTCGACACGTCTGAGCAAATGCGGAGCGTGATACTGCGCCATAGGTTTAAAATACTGCCACTCGCATGCGGCTCGTGACAGCCAATGCGAGTCTGAGCATGTGCGGCGGGGCTTAAGGAGCCAACTTGATTAAATGAGTTTTGATTTGATTTGATTTGATGGACTGTGACACGCTGGCCAGACGGGTTAGCACTGAGTTTCGTATCAAGGTTTCCTTCTCTTCCAGTTAGATTTTCGGCCATATCATTTTCTTTTGTTACTCTTCCCTCGGAATGAAATGAGATTACTACTACTACTCAGCCCACATAATGACCCACTGTTGAGTTGGGCCTCCTCCAGTAACATGGAGGGTATTATGCCTACTGTGCCACGCTGGCTAGTCGGATTGGCTTAAACATACATACACTATATATTTTATTGTTAACTAGCGACCCACCCTGGCTTCACATGGGTGCAATAGTGAACCTCTAAATTTATCAGTGTTTCTCTACAATATTATACCCGCACGTAAGATATATTTGTACGACCTATAAGTATTTGTTCCGGGTCTGGGTATTTTCTATCTATATTATGTATGTATTTACAAAAAAATATGTACGAGTACATAAATAGTTTATCATCCATCTCGTTACCATAACATAAGCATTAAGTTGCTTAGCTTGGACGAGATGGCGTTGTGTGAAATGTCCAAGGATATTTATTTATTTATTTAAACCTTCTTCTTGAATCACTCTATCTCTTAAAAAAAACCGCTTCAAAATCTGTTACGCAGTTTTAAAGATTTAAGCATACATAGGAACGGACAGCGACAGCGACTTTGTTTTTTATTAATTAGTGATTCGTAAACCAAACCACGTTCTTTTACAATTTCGGAAACAATGGCTTACATTTCGTAAATGAGGCCTAAACATCTTTTACTAATCCAACATTTACAATTTACAATAACTGTTACAATTCATTCGTAGTCCAAATATGTTCTTTTACAATTTGGTTAGCCCAATCGCTTCCAGCTAACAAGACGTAAAACATCATTTTAACCCACAAAGCGTGGGCCCCTTCGTAAGCCCCATATTTATCTAATTTGCCATTGTTTCAAACGCAACGAAACGCTTTGATCCCGGCTACCGCAGAAACCCTCCTCGCTTATTTTTTTGTTATTATTTCCAATTTAAGTCGCAGTACTTTTGTAACTAATCAAATCTCGAAAGGACGCAGTTTAATAATAATAATTGTTTTTATTCTTCTCTACTCATTTTTGTCTAGAGAAAAATATTTTTTTTTAAATTTTGCACCAAGTAGTTATTAATTAGTGCAAAATTTAAATTTTTTAGTAGGCAGTTTCTTCTCAGCCCATAAATTACCCACTGCGGCTTCCTCCAACTACATGGAAGATAATTAGCCTACTGTGCCACGCTGGCCAGACTGGTGGGCACAGGGTTTCGTATCCAGTTTTCCTACTCTGGCGGCTAGGTTTTCTGCCTTAGCAATTCCTTTTGTCGGCTCTTATGACATCCTCACGATGGAATTGGGTAGTCACGCTATGTATTCTAAATCCGTCCCCACACGGATAGCCGGGGCTGTTTACAACAGAGCAAGTGACCTGGCCTACACACTTGCCCGACCCCAGAATCGAACCTGGGACCCGTAATCCAAAGGCGGCAACACCAACCACTAGACCACCTTAGACCAAAAACGCAGTTTAAATTTAACAATTTAATTAATGAATGTAATCATATATACAGAAACTAGCGACCCGCCCCGGCTACGCACGGGTGCAATTATATTATACCTATAAACCTTCCTCTTGAATTACTCTATCTATTAAAAAAACCGCTTCAAAATCCGTTGGGTAGTTTTAAAGATTCATGCATACATAGGGACGGACAGAAAAATGCGACTTTGTTTTATACTATGTAGTGATAGTGATATATCAATTGTATACTTATGTTTTTTTTAAGTTTAAGTCTTGGCATGTATTTCTTTTTATTACTTTACTGGCGACCTGCACCGGCTTCGCACAAGTGCAATGATGAACATCTAAATTTATGCATGTATTATACTTAGAAACCTTCCTCTTGAATCCCTCTATCCACTAAAAAAACCGCTTCAAAATCCGTGACGTAGTTTTAAAGATTTAAGCATACATAGGGACGGACAGATGACAGCGACTTTGTTTTATACTATGTAGTGATGCAAATAAATAAATAATAATCACCGATCATAAGAAACCTTTTTTATTTTCAAATATCGTTATAACAATAGCAACATAAATTTCCCGCTTGCTATTCCATTATTGGTAGGCGCTCATAAAGTTTTACAACGACAAAATATTTATATTCTGCTGCAACTTCATAAATTTAAGCGATTGGTTTCATGATGCATTCATCAGCAATATCATCTCTAAAACATTAGTGTACGCTTTGTATACCGTTTTCTTGCCTATTCACAGTGTAACAAAAATGAAATGTTATTGCAAATGAGAACATTAATCAAATCAAATGTCTAAACAAAAGGAGCAAAGAGAAACGATGTGAGGTGCTGGATTTTGTTGGCTTTTACAATATTCTGCCCTGTCTCCACACGGGTAATCTATTAATAGTAACTAGTCTGTCTAGTAGACATACTAAGGGCCCAAATTCAAATTCAAATCATTTATTTTGTATAGGTTACGATGGACACTTACACATTATTCATAATCATATTATACCAAAAGAATTAATGGACCGTCTACCACCAGTTCGGAACGCGACCACTGCTGAGAAGAACTGGCAAGAAACATAGAGGGCCAGTCATCTAGTCTAGTAGACATACTACGTGACTAGCAGATTAGAAGTCATAGTTTTTTGTGGGCATTTCTTATGTTCGTATATTTTCGTATAGATAAACGGGGATACCTAAATGACAGAATACAATTGACATGCATTACGCATGTTCCACTTATTGCAGAACTGCCTGTTGAACACGTTTCAGTACGTTGTTAATACTAAAGCTTGAATGCAAATTGAAAGCAATGAAAAAACAACTGTAAAATGGTAAAATATTTAAAAATGTTCTAATCCCCAGAATGGGAATTCCCCCTGATTTAAACAAAGATATTAAAAACCCTGCCCACCCCGGGGTCCCCCGCTGGGGCTTTTTAACGATTTCTGGGGTCATTAAACTAAGCACATTAGCAAAAGGGCACAGAACTGATCAAGTGTAAATACTCTAATGTTTTTATTTGGATCATTTGAAGGGTCGTGCTTAGACCATCGATGACAGGAATAGACATTTCTATTATGACGTGATCATAAATAGGTTCAAATTTAATTTTCCAGTTCCGTAGAATATTGGTAAGTTCGATGTTGTTGTCTTTAAAACATCTACACACTATCCTCATAAAGTAGAGTACAAATTAGCTCTTCTCACGAGGAATGTGCTATACCAGACTATAACCATTTTATATTTTTACTAGCGACCCGCCCCTGCTTCGCACGGGTGCAATGATGAACATCTAAATTTATCAGTGTTTCTCTACAATATTATGCATGGATTAAAACTATAAACCTTCCTCGTGAATCACTCTATCTACTAAAAAAACCGCTTCAAAATCCGTTGCGTAGTTTTGAAGATTTAAGCATACATAGGGACGGACAGACAACAGCGACTTTGTTTTATACTATGTAGTGATGCCAAATTTCACTCAGATCCGTTCAATTCATTAAACTTTCGCACTCGCTCAACACACGCCAAGAAATACTGATACAAAACCTGGGCCCCAAAATGGCCAATTAAGTAGTCAAAATTAAGGTTATTAATTTAGAGTTTGATTAATTCTTGTCATTTTTCATATTTCTCCATTGTTTTGTCCAAATTATTTTCCAAAAAACGAAAAGAAAAGGGACGGTGACATTATGTATTCTAAATCAGTTCACCACTTGGAAGAATCCATCACCAAGATCTTCACGTCTTATAATCAACTAGCGACCCGCCCCGGCTTCGCATGGGTGCATTTATATTATACCTATAAACCTTACTCTTGAATTACTCTGTCTATTAAAAAAAACCGCTTCAAAATCCGTTGCGTAGTTTTAAAGATTTATGCATACATAGGGACGGACAGAAGAATGCGACTTTGTTTTATACTATGTAGTGATAGTGATGAGAAATGTATTATTATTTAGTATTATATAGTCTAACATTGTGAATTTATTATTAACGTCTACAATTTTCTTATCCTGTTTTAAGCGTTCCTGGGTCACAGTAGGACGTATAACGGTAGGCGGGTTAATTTGACAGAATCAAGTGCTATCGCTACATTTTGGCAGCTGTCCCGTCTAAATCTCTTTAGCAATGGATTGGGGTATGTGACAATATATTATTCCCCGCTCCAAGTAATAGAGTAGCGCGAGAATAATTTCCAGAATACGCAATGGGTGTTCTTTTATCAAATACTTTCATCATTCATTATCATTTCAGGCCATAAATTATCCATTACCGAGACCGGCCTCCTCCAAATTCATGGAGGGAGATTAGCGACTAAAAGAACGCAAGAGGCAGATCACCTACCCCCAAGATAAGGAAAACTTGATACAAACCCTGTGTCAATCCGTCTTGCCAGCGTGGCACATTATGCTAATTTCAATCCATGAATTTGGAGGAGGCCGCACCCAGTAGTGGGTAATTATGTAATGGGCTGTAACGACGAAGACGACATAATAAAATTATTTATTTATTTATTTACACTTCTTTACATATAAATTTACAAAAGTAGAAACATAAAAGCAAACAAAAACATACAATGTGCAATTAGGCGGCCTTATCGCTGAAACGATTTCTTCCAGGCAACCTTATGTGATTATATCTTTTCTTGCCGTTTTTTCAGTCTATATTGGGATCGGCACTAGTTTAACTAGTATCGATTAACTAGATAAAGGATTCGAAACGTTACATGGAGGGTAATCAGCCCGCTGTGCCAAGATGGCCAGGCGGGTTGGCACAGGGTTTCGTATCCAGGTTTCCTTCTCTTGCGGCTAGGTTTTCGGCATTGTCGTTTCATTATGTTGGCTCTTACGGTACCCTCAGGATGGCTAGGGGTGATGAGACTATTTATATTCTAAACCACATAGTGATAGAATAAATCCCATTTTCATCAAATCTAAATGGGTCCATTAAGGATAATAAGTATACCCTTTGAATGGAAAAAATCCAAATCCTTTCAGGCGTATTCAAGTAATAGGCAGACATACATCCGATTGAGACACTCCCCCGTTTTTTTGGAGTCGGTTAAAATTAAGTTATATTATATCAAATGGATAAGTAGATTTACTTCAAATATAGCCATTAACAGTTGACTAATAAAATAATACATATAATAACAAGCGACATTTCTGCCGTTCAGGTTCTATAACGCTTTAAACAAACAGACCTACCGATCCACAACACGATAGAGCGTAATATAATAACAATCAAAATTTCTGCCGTTCAGGTTCTATGACACTAGTCAAACAGACCTACCGATCTACAACACGTCAAATTCCTGACGTCACTAAAAACCGAAACTCAATCACTTAAAGCAAGATTTTGGGTTCAAATCTAACGCAAACTCTCGATCTTTATGCATTCTCGGTCTCCAGGGAGAGAGGGGAAATATTAAAATTATTGCCGACATTCTGTGTATATTTACATTCCTCTATGATGTACATACAAGCAAAACTTGGTGTGTGCGTTTGTGAAAACAATAATCATTAAAGTTATATTTTATTTATTATAGTAGTCTCATGTATTTTTTTGTCCTTTTTTGTTAATTATTCTTAATTTGTCTCGCTCCACATTATGCATATCAAAAAAGACATAAGTATTTTATTATTTTTATCGAAAATTAACCGTAAATTCTCTATACTATAAAGTTTAAAAGGACCACGGATGGCCGGCGCGGGTCGTTCCGTTACCCTTCCGAGGCCGGCTAGTGGTCATCTATCAGGTTTTTAATGGTGGACACCATGCATCTGTTTCTCGCCCATTTCACATGAGTTCTCAGTTTTAATAAAATAGTAGAACAATATACCGTAGCGAGGCGGTTCTGTTCGGACGCTGACGCTAAGGAGGCCACTACTTCTAAGCCCATAAATTACCCACTGATATGTCGGGTCTCCTCCAACTACAGGGAGGGTAATAAGCCTAATATGGACAATCGCGCATAGGTTCAACTTTGTGTGCCTGGGTCCTGGGTGGCATTCGATACTACATTATTCGGTGCTATATACCGATTTGTCTTCAAAAGTTACCAACATGGTGGGCAATAAGCTAGTATTTTAAAAGTTTCATGAGGACATCATGTTCATTAAATAATTTGAACGCTTGTTTGCGTTTAAACCCTCTTTTTTAAATTAGTACCCAGCCAAGACCGAGCGGTTCATTTTTTAAACCTTTGGTTCTTATAACAACATTGTAAATACTAATTACTTGTATTTTTTTTAATTAAAATCTGTTTATTCTAAAATAAATAAATAATTCTGAAATAAATAAATAATCTTTCTCCAAATTCTCTAATTATATAAAAAATTGTGGTAGCTAAAATATTTGACAAAAACGATTGGGACTGGAGCAAAGCCTAGTTTATATTCATGTATTTTTATTTTGTACGTTTCCTTTCGTAACTACGAAAATATCAATTGAAAAATCTACTACAGACTTTTGGCCATCTTCTACTCCTTGAAATGTTATAAACAAAAACACCTTTAAAATAAATAAATAAATCGACACCCAGACCCGGAACAAATACTTGTAGGTCGTACAAATATATCTTCCGTGCGGGAATCGAACCCACGACATCAGTACCGTTAATAGAACATTTACCGCAATGTGAAAAACCTAAGACATCAGTAATCCTATGTAAATTATTATTAATCATTTGAAGTATTTTTTTTATAAACAAGTCGCCCAGCCAAAAAGGAACTCTAAAATTATTGTTTTCTTTTATTACGCACTTCCGTCTGACTCATTGCTTCCCCCCAATGTTTCAATACATTTGAACACGCAAACTTTCCGTATTTCTTGGAATTCTTTTTTTATTTCAAGGGGAGTGTCAGTTTTATGATGTCGGTAATTAAATGTGATAATTACATACATACATACATATAATCACCCCTCTTTCCCGTAGGGGTAGGCAGAGACCACTTCTTTCTACTTGCTACGATCCTTACATACTTGTTTCGCTTCGTCCACTTTCATTACTCCCTTCATACATGCTCTTCGGTTTAGGGTACTCATGACCTGGCCTTTTTTCAAGACGTCCCTGATTTGGTCTTGAAACGTCCGCCTAGGTCTTCCCCTTCCAACACTTTCATTCACACTCGCCTTATGCACTTTTATTATTTAATTTTCTCCAACATAGTCAAAAAAAGACAAATCAGAAATGTCCATGTGTCGACTGACTCAATGTCACCAACCTAGAATGGGTTGGTGATCTTGACTGCCTATAGGGATTGGATGACCTGCCTTTGGGTCTCGAGACCCCGGTTCGATTCCGTAGTCGGGCAAGTGTGTTTGTGTAGACCAGAGGCACTTGGAAGCAGAAGCCAGAGGCCAACTATTAGAGGTAATTTATGGATTTAATAATAGTAGTGTCCGTATGGTGACGGATTTAAAATAAATAGTTTCACCACCCAATTCCATCCTAAGGGTGTCGTAAGAGCCGACAAAAGGAAATTACAAGCCTAAAAACCTTGTTAAGCTGCCATAAAACCCTGACTCCCAGCTCAGCCAGCTCGTTTTGCCAGCGCGGCAGCAGTAGGCTTATTAACCTCCATGTTACTGGAGGAGGCCAGACTCAACAGTGGGTCATCTATGGGACAGTAGCAGTAAAATAGTAGACGAGGCCCTGAGTCTAGCTGTCATTTGTGTTTGTGAATTACATGTTTGTAAGCAGCAGTGATACAGGGTACAGCTAGTGCAGGCATTGAGCTGAAAACAGGCAAAGAGAGGAAGCCTGTGCCAGCCCGCCTGGCAAGTGCCTTCCTGAACGTCTTTAAAAAACATACAGATATAAAAAAAATACCCCCATGTTTCACCTCTATAGCTCTACAGCTCCATGTACATATAGGGTTGATACGACATAGGGGCATTTTTTTTACTGCCTATACTAGGTATCATTTCCCGGCTCTGTACCAAAAATCAATTAAATTGGAGCAATAGTTTAGCCGCAAATGATTTTTTAAATTTTTGCTTCATTTGAACATGATACATGTATCTTTCCTAACAGATGTTTATGCCTTTTTTTTTGGTTTCGCTGGGGAACTGCTTTACGCATACCACCGTCCCCTGGGGGAGAGGTCGGTGATTATGTGGGACTCCCGGGACAGAACCCGTATACCCACTAAAACCCCAGCGGTATACCCTCACACGGCACGCTTGGGGCGCCAACGGTTCGCGAAAGCGCAGTCAACGTTGACGCCCCGACGAGGTGCCCGCTATGCGGGCAAGCGACTATCAGAGAGGGCGTCCCGGTACACTGGGACGCCCTCAGTCATCGAGGCTTTCGTCAGTGGCGGGTCCCCCGACCCAAACAGATGTTTATGCCTAACGCATCGTTTATTAACCTTAGGGGCTGTCCATTAATCAGGTGATGTTTTTTTAACATTTTTAACCCCTCCCTCCCCCTTGGTATATAGATACCTGGTGAGGTTTAAGACTACCCCTCCACCCCCCATGAAAAATCACGTGTATTTTTTTTTGTACCGTTTCAAATTCATACTAATCACATATAGTATAAGTACGTAGTGTAATTTAATGCCCCTCTGTCATATCAACTCTGTATAGAAAGAGTACCTCACAGCTCCCATAAATTCTTAAAAGTAGGTACACAAGCGCGGAGAGCGTTCGGACTAATGGCTCGTTTCGAGCGTGGCCAAACTTTTGAATTAGTAGCGAATCGCTACGTTATCGCGTGGAAAATAGACGCTGCAGCGGCTAATGTTGCTGACTGTACCTTAGAGAAAGTGCCTCTCGACAAGTTTAGCGTAGTTGCTTTTTGTTGTTGACCTTCCTTAGCCCTTGTTTGGAAGTAACATTTTCAAATGATAAGCATACTAGTAAGTTGTGTGTGTGAGTGTTCAAATGATAAGGTACGTAATTGTTTTAAAGCTACTACAGAGTTTCTTGCCGGCTCTTCTCTGCAGAGCAGCCTTCCGAACCGGTGGTAGTTTCGGCATGAATGTGAGTGAACGCAGGGATTGTGAGCGATCAGGGGAGATGGAGGGATTGTAGGAGTGAGGAGTTGTGTGTGAATGTAGGTATGACGACTGATAGATGTGTGTGGAGGCTACCACCTAGTGTGGGACAGGGGCGGTAAGATGATAACAATATTTACAGATATGACGATATAAAAGAGTTTTGTGATGAAACATAAGAGTTTTGTGATGAAACCTACGTAAATAAAGTTTTTGGCACAATTTGACCGTGCGTGTCGTCACCTGCCGTCCCCAACGGAAGATCAGCGTTGGTTGGCGACAACCAACATTATGCTGAGTCTGGGCCGGTTTGTGGCAAGACTTTAAAATACAATTGTTGTATAATCTAATTTTAAAATCTATCACAAGTGTTTGTTTGTCATTGTATTTTGTTTTGTCTTGTGCCACAATAAAGAATATGTCTATGTCTAAGGATGGTATGGGATGGTGACATTGTGTATTCTTAATCCGTCACCACACAGATAACACAGGAACCACTCCACGCTAAAGGTGCTGTAAGAGCGGACTAAAGGAAAGCCTAGGCCGCAGGAGAAGGCAAGCATGAAACGAAACCGTTTTTCTTTTTTGGTTTCTCTAAGTAAATTATTAATGCATTATGATTTATGATTGGTGATTATGTGGGACTCCAGAAACTACTTGTCTACAGACTAAAACCCCAGCGGAATGTGAGGGTCACATGACACGCTTCGGGTGCCACATTTAAAAGAGCAACCATGGAGTTGCTTGCCGGCTCTTCTCTGTGGAATGGCATTCCGAACCGGTGGTAAAAACTAAATGAATAATTATTCTTATATTTAGATTTAGTTTTTTTTTTTGACTATTTGAAAGCATTAGCAAGAATTTATTCGAATAAAAAACATTTTGATTTTGAACAGGTTCGCGTAAACGCATTCCACTGTGACGCCCCGACGTGATGCCTACATGTGGCGAGTGATTATCGGAGGGCGCCCCGGGCAACTAGGACGCCCTCAGACATTAAGACTTGACATCAGAGAGAGAGCACGAGAACTTGTACTAGGTATTCGTGTATGAGAATGCAGGCCCTGCAGGGCGCTAATTGCTGCATCTTTATGAGCCCGGACCACATACCTGGGCTAGATATCAACAGCAACAGCATTTATGAGGTCATGAAAAATAACAAAAAAAGAAAATAAAGTAAGTCCACCACCGCCGTATTTAAAAAAAAACTCAATTCTGAACTTTATTACCAAGGCACAATATACAGACTCACACAGCTTGAACAAAACCCAGCTTCTTATAAAACATCAGCTCCCACCACTTCAGTTTGGCTATAGGGGCGTCGGTGTCCACTTTCCTGCTCTTCTTATACTTCCTGAAGAAATCACCGTCTACCTGAAAGGGAGTGTAAGAAAGCCTTGACACTTGTCTTGTCTTTATATTATATCTCTCGTGTGTCATCAGTCTCCACGACAAAGGTTACACTGCTACTACTACTATTCAGCTCGTAAATGACCCACTGCTGAGTCGGGCCTCCTCCAGTTACATGGAGGGCAACCAGCCTACTGTGCCACGCCGACTAGACGTGTTGGCACAGGTTTTCGTATCAAGTTTTCCTTCTCTTGCGGCTATAGGCCTTTTCATTTCCCTTTGACGGCTCTAATGACACCCTCACGATGGAATGGGGTGGTGACACTATGCATAATAAATCCGTCACCACACGGAAATATTGACCTGGGGATAATAAAAGTATGTAAGAGGTTACCTTAACTCTTTGGTCACAGTTATCTCTATACCCCGGAACATCCCCAACGTCAGATTCACTGCGAATCTTGTTGGTCCTTGGGTAAAACAGCCACTTCTTCGATCCTAGCTCGTCACTCTTCAGGATCTCATGGATGCGATCCTGACGCTTCTTAGTGGCCAAGAACTTAGAAGGATTCTTCTTGTGATTGCTTGCTGTAACAGAAGTTTTACACTTTAATTATTTTTCTGCCCGTAAAGTCACAAAAATCTAATAATATTTTATTGTTTCGATAAGTATCGATAGCTACTAAAATATATATGCCTTGTAAGTAATAGGCGAAGCCTAAAACTAAGTAGACATATGGAACAGAGACGTGGTCGCTCACTATAGGCTCTATCAGAAGGCTCAAAGGCACCCAAAGGGCAATGGAGAGGGCTATGCTCGGAGTTTCCCTGCGAGATCGAATCATAAATGAGATACGCAGGCAAACCAGGGTCACCGACATAGCCCACCGGATTGCCAAACTTAAGTGGCAGTGGGCAGGGCACATAGCTCGCAGGACCGACGCCCGATGGGGCAGAAAAGTCCTCGTGTGGCCTCCCACACGGTGAACCGACGACCTGGTTAAGGTCACCGGAAAGCAGTGGATGCGGGCGGCCCAGGACCGGTCTTTGTGGAGATCCTTGGGGAGGCCTATATCCAGCAGTGGACGTCTTTTGGCTGAAATGATGAAGTAGTAGCTACGGTCTAAGCATTAGCTTATATGCATTAGATGACTAAAATTATTGGATTGCACAGTTGACATGGCAATGGGCAGGCCACGTAGCCCGATGAACTGATGGCCGTTGGGGCACAAAAGTCTTGGAGTGGCGTTCACGTATGGGAAAGCAAAGCGTGGGAATACACCCCACTAGATGGACGGACGACCTTGTGAAGGTCGCTGGGAGTCGGTGGCGCCAGGTTGCACGAGGTCGTGTGTTTTGAAAATCTATGGGGGAGGTCTAGGTTCAAAATCAAAACTCACTTAATCAAGTTGGCTCATTAAAGGTCTATTGACAAGTCAAACAAAATAAAACTTAAAATTTACCATTTAAAATTGATTATTGACCATCTGTCCGGTTCGGAATGCAGCTCTACAGAGAAGAGCTGGCAAGAAACTCTGTAGTTGCTCTTTAAAAACCAGAGAGAGAGGTTTAGAGAGTTCAGCAGTGGCGTTCTGTGGCTGATAGATACATAGATAGATAGACTATAAATAAATACGCACGCGTCAGGTAAAGAACTCGAAAAGCATCCAAAAAGGTTGGTTCCCTATAGTTCAGCTCCTTAAAACGAGGCGTTTGACTGTCACTTCGAGACTGACTGCGCGACAGCGTCCGTGACCGCGATCGGGACCGAGACCGAGACTTGGAGACCGAAGCCGACCGGGTGCGGGAACGAGACTTGGTAATGCTGTCAGTTCGGGAGACTCCACGCTTGGTACGACTGCGACGTTGCAATGATCGACTTCTTCTGAAACAATAAACACATTATACTGAAAAAAAAAACAGCTTGAATACGGCGAATGCAGTCGTAATAGGGGGGGCCTTCCATAGTATGGTAACGGATTTAGATTACACAGTGTCGCCAATCTATTCTTTCCTGAGAGTGTCTTAGGAGTCGAAGAAAAGAAATGATAGGGTGGAACATCTAGCCGCAAAAGAAGGAAAACTTGATACGAAACCTTGTGCCAACCCGTCTGGCCAGCGTGGCCCATCTCTGTAGTGGGTCATTTGCTTCTGAGTTTCCTCTCAGATACTTATGTTACAAATAATGTGTACAAACCTTTAAACAGTTATCGATGCATTAAAATTAACGTGACAATAGATAAGGCACATTGCCACCGTCGGTCAACAGACAATCACTGGAAGATGCAACATTGTGTAGTATACTTTACATTGTCACCGTCACTGGATTGTCACCATCCCATCTTGAGAGTGCTGTAAAAGCCTCCCAAAGGAGAGAAGAAGGCGCCACCTAGCCACCAGTGAAGGAAATCTTGATACAAAAGCCTTTACCCACCCATCTGGCCAGTGTGGCACAGCATCGATGGATGGTGGAAAGTGGTCCTAATGGTCGACTGAAGGTGACGTGGACTCGATCATACTGACCTCCGTTCTGGTCCCTCCTTAATGGGCTCCCCACCATAGTACTCTCCGTATACATCGCCATGATCTGGGTAGGGGCCCTCGGACGGCCGCATGGTCGGGAACGGGGGATACGTGTACCCATATCCCTCCATTCTACACCGCTACAAACTTGCACAAATTCACTAATAATTTTTACTGTTGCTTTTCAACGATGTCACTGTTAATTTTTTTCTTCTCGAAGTCTTTTGTTTATGGGTCAGACGGACAATGTTGATCGTATATCAAGTATTTGAACTGATCTCTTTGCTTTGACTTGGAACTTAAAAAAATAAAATTCGTTTTTTTAATTTTTGTTGTCAACTAATCCCCTGAACTAGGTATAACCTGTGTCGCGGGGGCAGTTTACAAACATGTAATTCACGAACACAAATGACACCCAGACTCAGAGCAAGTGCCTCTGGTTTAGACAAAGACACTTGCCCTACCCCGGAATCGAACCTGGGACCCGTTGATTCAAAGGCGACATATTTATAATACATACTGTCATATCCACATTCCATCCTTAGGGTGCCGTAAGAACCGACAGAAGGAAATGACAAGGCTGAAAATCTAGCCGCAGGAGAAGGAAAACTTTTTTCGAAACCGTCGCACACTAGGCTCATTACCCTCCATGTAATTGGAAGAGGCAGGAATCAGCAGTGGGTGTATGTATTCTAAATCCGAAATTGTGAATTGTGAAGTGCCACAATGAAATTATATGTTTGCAAAAGTGTTGAAAGAGAGCGCTGCGTTCTTCCAAACAAAAATTTGTCAACAGTTTAGGTGAGTAAGTGTGATAGAGTTTTTTCACCATTAAAATATTTTAAGCAATAAATTAAAAGGTAGCAAGTTATACCCGCACCTACGGACACTGCAAAATATTTGAAACGTTGGTATATAATACCATCAAAATTAGACAAAAAATATTTACTAGAAAGATGTCTTACATCATGATAATAGTTTGACTGACAACACATTATCTCATCATTTCAGCCAAAAGTCGTCCACTGCATGACATAGCCCTCCCCCAAAGGATCTCCACTAGGCCGGTCCTGGGCCGCCCTCATCCATTACTTTCCGGCCTACCACCACTGCGCCTTCCGGAAAGCGGTCGCCACTCGAGGACTTTTCTGCCAATATCACAATATCTAAGTGGCTATAATAAAAACATGATATACAATAACTAACGTCTACCATAAGTTTGGTTCGCACGACATAATGATGCTTTATTATCAGTTTGGTCAGTCAATCAACAATCAAAAAGTTAATAATTACTCAAGGATTTGGAGCCACTCGACTAAGTCGTGACGACTTATTTGTCGCTAAATATTACTTAGCGATATTATTCTATTTATGACTGACTAGCGACCCGCTCCGGCTTCGCACGGGTGCAATGATGAACAACTAAATTTTACAGTGTTTCTCTACCATATAATGCATGTATTATACATATAAACCTTCCTCTCAAATCAATCTATCTATTAAAAAAAAGCACTTCAAAATCCGTTGCGTAGTTTTAAAGATTTAAGCATACATAGGGACGGACAGACGACAACGACTTTGCTTTATACTATGTAGTGATGATAGTGATAATTGGCAGGATAAATAAATAAATATCTATCAGGATGCAGCATTCGCCGCAACAATTGCTCCAAAAATAACGCAATACAAGAACAATTTACCCAACATAGAATTAATTTTGGAAAAAAGACCTCTAACGTCCTAAAACAAATCTTAAAACACCAAAAGCCATTAAGCTATCAATGTTATCCAATTTGGGAATTTTCAATGTCGTTATTATCGTAAAGATTTACGACTTTCGGTTTTTGAATCGATTCAAATCGAATAAAAAGTTCGCGAGCAACTTGGCGATTTGAAAAGAAAGAACAATTAAAGAAGTAAGATAAATTAAGAATCGATGAATGCTTAATGGCTGCCTCCATTAGAGGGTTTTGAGTTGGTCGAATACTTATTTGAGAGAAAAAAAATCAACTACTCCCCTTTAAAGTTTGAGAAAGAACACAGATATAAAGAAAAGGGTTCAATCCTAATTGCTTAAATAAATGCTTCATGTTTTGTAGTGACGGCTTTATAATACATAACTTTACATAACCATTCTGTTAGGTCACTGAAGAAGCTGTAGTTCGGTCGCGTTAAGAATGCAGTGAGTCATCAGCGCAACTGCAAGGAACAAAAAGGACATGATATCACCGATGCGTGAAAAACTATGGTTTAAGGGCCCCCGCGCACTAGGCAGCCAGGCTGCGGCAGCCAGTAAAACATATAACGTTGTATAGGAGCCCACGCACTAGGCAACCACGAACGTCATATGTTTTACTGGCTGCCGCTTAACTGGCACTGTGCTACTGTAACTTTCTAATTATTAGGACCGACGGCGTGAGTAGGTCGGTGGACAGTGACGACTCGCAGAATTCTTAACGCAAACGAACTATAGGTTGACCAACGTCCCCGTAAGTTTTTATAGGATAGTTATACCTTTCTTTTTTCTAGCTTAGGGCGGCAATCACTGACTTTGTATCATGGGTCCCAGGTAGCAGAAATCGGTATCAGTGCCTTTGTGTGCCTTGTCTATTATAGTCATGAAGCATATATCCACAGTTGGAAGGACTCGAAACCATCTGTAGGGCTGTTGAGATAACCCATATTCGCTCTCTTCATGAGAGTCTCACATTAAACTTAAAGATTATTCTATGTGAAAAATGTGCCTTTGTGATAACCAGATTTGTAGTTTAGGCGCAAAGGGATGATCATCCAGCCCGACGAGGTGTTATGTCTGACTAGGGGTCGCAGCGCCTATCCCCGATAAATGTAGTAGGCGATATCTTAACTGTGCGAATTGCTCTTGCAATTTCGCTATCGCTGTGTAGGACTTTTTGGTAATTCTCGCATTTGTAGGCGATATTTCTTGATTTAATTAGTTCAGATTTTTCGAGTAAATTGTGTAAAGTATGTAGCATGTTGGTCGCTACAGTATAATATACTAGCTGACCCGGCGAACTTTGTTCCGCATTATATATATTTAAAATTAAAACAAAAAGAAAGTTGGACATAGGATACCTGAGATTTTTATCCCGTCCGTATAAAACCTACTTTAACAAAACGCAACTGACAGCGAAACGTTTTGTTGTCTATAGTTTAATATGGTCGAAACTTTGACAATTAGAAATTTTGAATTTGACTTGTTTATATTGTTGTAATTCACATAATATCTTTATAACTTGTAGCCTATGTGTTATTCTGATGTATGAGCTATATTATTGTAAAGTTTCATTAAAATCCATTCAGTAGTTTTTACGTGAAAGAGTAACAAACATCCATCCATCCATCCATCTATCCATCCATCCATCCATACTTACAAACTTTCACGTTTATAATATTAGTAAGATAATCTTCTGCGAGGTCTGGTCCTTTCTTTAAACAGTAGCCATTTAAAACAAAATTGAACTGCTTGTTTTATTTATACGATTTTCCTTCTTAAATGTTTTATGATTTCATAATTTTGTCTCTTCCAGATTACCTAAATCCACGTCAAAGGAAGGCACCGGCGCTACTGCGGTCTATTCTCCAGTTTAAAATATTCCTCAAGTTTGCAGCTCATTTAGATTTTATACCGAGTGTACTTTGTTATAACCGAACCAGACTGGTGGCTTTTAAATGAGTTGCCAATCACTAGAAACTTCTAGAAATCGGTAAAGTTTTCTGTTAATACGAAACTATTGCTGGGATACAGTGGAAACATTTTAAAAGTCAGTTAATTGCAACTGTAACTTACCATTGGATAGTCTTGTAAAACTAGGACCTAAGTCAGGGGATAGGATAAAATACTACGAATTCCCCTTAATAGAGACCCGACTTTTCAGTGTCTCATTCATGCTTTAGGAGTACAGGTGGAGGTCAACTCCCCAGCACTGACTATTCCTGTAACACGGAAACTTTTAGAAACAAGTAATTCGAGGTAACATCGAAGACAAATGTCGGGGCAATATCTTACACAAAGACCCGACCCTGGAATTGAACCTAATCATTAAATATTAAACATTAAATTAAACATTAAATAATTAAATCAACCAACAATTCTTGTATTCCAAATTTATGAAAAAAATTTTAATGGTACCACAATGGGAGGAAACTAAAATTAATCCTAATTGGTTCAGGCATTGAGTAAACGGCAAAAAGTAATCGGAAGTTGGTCTAAAACCTAAAATATACAGAGGTGCTTGTCCGTATTTTACTAAAAAATTACATCGCCATATAACGCTCTTAACAGTCAAAGCTTGTTAGAGATTACAGTTAGCTTTTTCTAAAAATAAAAAAACTTGGAAATCGCACTAATTAACTGAAAATGTGAACGAAATAACATTACCTGTGCAAGTTATGATTAGGGTCGGCAATTTAAGATTTATAATTTATAATATTTAGTATCTGTAACGCGCAGCATTGCTCGCACGATCTGGATAAAAATATTTTTCTGGAACTTTCTTCACATAAAGAATAGTGCGCAAAAAAATACCATGTATGGACAGTAAACACGGATGGCCATTTGAAGTGCCAGCATTGTATTAGAGCATTGTATTAGATTTTTGTCCAACATAATCCAAAGCGACTGCCTCGTTGGCCTAGGGGTTGGGTGTGCCGCCTTCGGATCGACGGGTCCCGGGTTCGATTTCGGGGTCAGGCACGTGTCTGTGTTCTGTGTTCGCGAATTATCTGCTTGTAAACAGCCCCCGCGATACCAGTCAAACCTAGTGCAGCTGTTCCATTTAAAAAAAAGTTTTTTGTATGTACCCAAAAGAAGCCTTTCTGTGTATACTACTCAGCTCAGAAATTACCCACTGCCGAGTCCGGCCTCCTCCCAGCACGGGCAGGGTAATCAAACGAGTAGGCTCAGGGTTTCGTATCAAGGTTTCTTTCACTTGCAGCCAGGTTTTCTACCCTGTCATTTCCTTTTGTCGGCTCTTACGACACCGACAGGGTGGAATGCCCATTCGGACATTGTATCTATCTATTATAAACAAATATCATTGGACATTTCACACAACGCCATCTCGTCCCAAGCTAAGCAACTTAATGCTTGTGTTATGGCAACGAGATGGATGATAAACTACTTATATAAATTTTTTTTGTATATACATACATATTATAGATAGAAAACACCCAGATCCGGAACAAATACTTGTAGGTCGTACAAATATTTCTTCCGTGCGGGGATCGAACCCGCGACATGCTGCGCAGCAGTCGATCGCTCAACCACTGCGCTAACCGTGTATTCTGTGTATAAATCCCTTTTTATTTTTCTAATAGATAATAGATTTTTAATAAGTAGATAAGAGAGAAAACCGTCACTTATCTGATCCAATGGATAATGATGATGATAATAACCTCAAAACACGCCTGCGGTTAAATTAAATATTATGCAAAATTTCACACTCATTCATATTTTATTAATATCGCAAATGTCAACCCTGAGTCATAAGCATCGAAAAAGTCAGAACCGTAATATTCTTTTACTTCAAAATAAACCATAGCTGTCCGCAATAAAGTGCCATTTTGAATATTTCCAGGTGAAATTGCAAAGTTTTTTATTAGTTTTCTAAAAACATGCAAGTATTTGAGCTTATGGTGTTACGAGGGGTAACACGTGTAGAATTTTAATGATATTCTAAAATGCAAACATGATGTTTCCAGTCGCTGTAAATAGAAAATGTTATTTAACCCTCAAACTCAACCTTCTTGTCTTTCTGTCTAGAGGTTGGATGCGCCACCTTTGGATCACATGGTGTACTACACCTTGGATGTAAACCAGAGGCACTTGCTCTGAGACTGGGAATTTGCAAAGTTTCCCAAGCGAGCGATGGTCTTCTCAGACAAATAGTGGTAGGTTTTAGTGGGTAAACCGGTCGCAATCACCATCTCTTCGCAACCGGGACTCTTACATACCCCGTCCCCAGGCTGGGGATCTATATAAGATTTCCCCAGAAATAAAAAAAGGTGATTCCGACTTAAAAAAAAGGGCCTACTGTCTACTGTTTTCAATTGAAGTCACCATCCAATACGAAGCAATTGCAAGCTGTGCAAATTCGTAATCTACAACATTCTAAAGTTCTGACCAAGTCCTCTTGACAAAAGCCCGTGGCGTAGTTTCCGAACTGATACGATTGCATTAGCTTAGCACATTTCATGTTGTGACGGATTTAGAATACCATTCCATCCCTATTCCAACCTGAGGTTGTCTTAACAACCGACAAAAGGCTCATAATCTAGCCGCTAGTGAAGGAAGTCTTGATACGAAACCCTGTGCCCACCCGTCTCTCGAGCGTGGCGCAGTTGACTAATTCATCATCATCATTTCAACCCTTAAATGACCCACTACAAAGTCGGGCCTCCTCCAAGTTCACGGAGGGAAATAAGCCTACTGTGCCACGTTGCCAAGATGGGTTGTCACAGGGTTTTCCTTCTTTTGCGGCTAGGTGATCTGCCTCATGCTTTCCTTTATTGGCCTCTTATGACACTCTCATGATGATACGGGTTGGTGACATTTTCCCTCCATGTAACCGGAGGAGGCCCGACTTAGCAGTAGGACTATGTAGAAGTATTAGTATTATACGCGCGATTACGTATAAATTATTAACAGTAATTTTAACATTACTTGAAACCTCTTGTTTGGTCAATAAATAACTACTTTCGAGTTTCAAACCTTTCCATCTAAGATTAGGGTTACACCATCAAGCGAACCCTTTCCGCGCAACTTCCCACTTAGCCACTCCCTACTTCCCTAATGACGCGCTTCCACCCATTGTACCAACTTTTTCATCCCCGCTCGCATGAATATGAACGCCAGCGCCTTTGTAGAATACCCTCCTTCCTACTTGCACTGCAACATTATTTCAACCCGAATAAACAAATCGCACGCGCGGATTTCAACCTTATGTTGTTTGTAATAGGAGCTACCTGTTAATTCAAGCAAGGAAAAAGTTGACGACTACAATTTTTTTTATTTATGTTTTATGTTATTTCTGCACGCGACTCGTCCTTTCTACTGGCCTATTCAGGTGCCGTGAAAAGAATTTCTGGAACTAATTGAATCTTCATTAGTGTTTTAATCTTTGATGGAGTATTTTTTATTTCGATCTTTTACATCAACGAAGAAATATTCGCGAAATTAAAAAAATATCCTTGGACATTTCACACAACGCCATCTCGTCCCAAGCTTAGCAACTTAATGCTTGTGTTATGGTAACGAGTTACCGGCCTGCCACTGACCAAAGCTATTAAGACCGCCGAGGACAGAAACACGTGGAAGAGCATCGTGACCAAAATGTCATTCTAGACACTACCTTCAGCAATGAAGATACCGACCAAGAAGAAGATGGTAACGAGATGGATGATAAACTACTTATATACATTTTTTTTGTAAATACATACATATTATAGATAGAACACACCCAGACCCGGAACAAATACTTGTACAAATATTTCTTCCGTGCGGGAATCTAACCTGCGACTATCTGCGCAGCAGTGGATCGCTCAACCACTGCGCCAACCGTGTCGTCCTATGTATTATGTATCCTATGAACTATGTATAAAAATTTTATTTATTCCGACATTAGGATATATTTTTAGAGTCAGTTTTTATTTATGGTTATAAGGTTTTTATCGATGAATTATGAAGAGATTGTTATTATGAGTAAGTAATAATTTCGTTTATAAATCCACACCACCACGTCTCAGTTCCATATGATGACATATGGAACTGAGACGTGGTCGCTCACTATGGGCTCCATCAGAAGGCTCAAAGTCACCCAAAGGGCAATGGAGAGGGCTATGCTCGGAGTTTCCCTGCGAGATCGAATCAGAAATGAGGAGATACGCAGGAAAACCAGGGTCACCGACATAGCCCACCGGATTGTCAAACTTAAGTGGCAGTGGGCAGGGCAGCTCGCAGGACCGACGCCCGATGGGGCAGAAAAGTCCTCGAGTGGCGACCGCGTTCCAGAAGGCGCAGTGCTGGTAGGCCTCCCACACGGTGGACCGACGACCTGTTTAAGATCGCCGGAAAGCAGTGGATGCGGGCGGCCCAGGACCGGCCTTTGTGGAAATCCTTGGGGGAGGCCTATGTCCAGCAGTGGACGTCTTTTGGCTGAAATGATGATGATGAAAAGTATTTCTATTCTATTATATTCGAATATTTTATGGTTTATACCTGGTTAAGGTCGCCGGGCAACCCGCCCTTTGTGGAGATCCTTGGGGGAGGCCTTTGTCCAGCAGTGGACGTCTTTTGGCTGAAATGATGATGATTTTATTTTACTGATATTGACTAGATTACTTCTTACCTACTTACTTCGCAGCCCTTACATGACCCACTGCTGAGTCGGGCCTCGTTCAGTTACATGGAGGGTAATTAGCCTACTGTGCCACGCTGGCCAGACGAATTGGCACAGTGTTTCGTTTCAAGTTTTCCTTCTCTTGCGGATAGGTTTACGACCTTGTCATTTCCTATTGTCGGCTCTTACGAATTCCTTTGGATGGAATGGGGTGGTGACACTATGTATTATAAATCCGTCACCAGATGGAATACTCAGTCTTACCTTTGTTGCTTATTCTAGGTACCTGTCGCTAACATCTGTTTGAGTAATTGTTTGCCGGACGGATGCCTTCGCATTCCCAATCAATGTACTGCATCTGCTTACTACCAGAGAAGTCGAAATTTCTGTTGTAACACTGCTACTAATAAATTTTCAACCTAATTGTAACTATACTAAGATTGTTTATACAATAACCGTAGTAGTTCCCGCGTCAGCTACTAACTAGCTGCCACCCTTTGTGGCATTATTTACACAGTTATAGTGCGCCTAGGCGCCGTCTAATGAGCATACTCTAGTGTTACAAGCGCCACTGTGCTTAAACTTTGCGTGTTTGTGTCTGACGATGTTTACGTTGACGTACACAGACACAACAGCGTTGCGTAAAATAAATTTTTATTTTTGGTTTAGTAATATCTTTTTAGCCGTTTTGAGCACTTTTTGGGTAAACAAAATTCAACTTGCATCATCGTTAACGACTGAACGCGTTCAATGAGTTAATTGTATACTGTGTATGTATGACCCGTTTATAGTATAGAACTAAAAAGAGACAGATACCAGTACCAGTAGAGTAGGTATATTGGCATCTGTCTCTTTTTAGTTGTATGTACTTTTAGTTACGTACTTTTTCCACAATATAGTCTCTTACTTAGTACTTAGTTTTCACGTCCATTGGCAGTCCCCAGACAGCCGCGCATGTATTTTTAGTTAAGTAATAACTGCCTTGTTGATTTACCATGGTCCCGGAGCATGCTCTCCGATCGGAGAGTGAATCCAGTGGCCCTGGTTCGGACATTCGAGGATCGCCGTCGGTTTTAGAGGGTAAGTTGGGGCGCAATTTACCATCTTTACGCGCCCCGGAGTCTTACACAGCCCGGTCAACATTAGGATGAGAGCTTATTGGTGTTTCGTCGGTATATATATGCTCGCAGCGACAACTGCCATCCAGTGGACCCCGACCATAGACACTGCAGCGTATGAAAGGTTAGGAATAAAAAAAAAAATTAAAGGGAATTGGGTAATTACGTCCGAGGATTTTTTAACTTTTTAATTTCATTTTTGTTAAAATTATATGTCAATATCAGGTATAAATTTGCGCCTTCAATATTTCTATAGAAATGTGTATGCTATATGGCGAGCTCTAAATGTCATAGACATCAATCTTTTTTTTTTCTTCTCTCTCTCTGTCACTGACGCTGCTTGATGCCTGTACATGTCTGCGATCTAATCTCTTTAAATAAATAAGTTTAATAAGTAAATCAGTGTTTGTTGTCCACACAAATTAACAATTTTTAATGTCTGCTTTTTATAGGTACACGCTTCTGATGTAGATGTTGTTAAGTTGTCAATACATAGATTCTTGTCGCAACCTCATTTTCTCCCCACCACACATATTTGCAGGTTTGGGTTGGTTTGGGTAATTTATAGAAAAAATACTTGAATTTCAGTACACATTTATAAGTTACTGTATTTCGAAATGTTGACTTAATCTAATTTGCTATCGGTACTTTTTAAATGCTATTTTTGGCCGTACCCGAAAGTTGGCCGGGCATTGTTGCTAACGAAAACTTGCTATTCGCCAAATAAAAAGGTCGCGAGTCCGTCACTTCGTCTGTCTTATAAATCACTTTACATCTCTGCGCTGGCAAACTTTTCAATTACAACATTTCAGTGGGAATCTGCATGGAGCTTCGAATGTATTTTATGGAGGTGTCAACTGATAAAAGTGCATTTCAAGATAATAACTAGTTTATGTTTTTAAGACTGATGTGTGATAACAACGGGCACAATTAAAGACATGTGGTCAAGGAACCAAAAACATAATTAAAAAGTTACATAAAAAAATTGTTATGGTCGTGCTCCCGTCATTGACAGTGTAGCACATTAACTCTTCAGGAATGTGTACCTATTAGAAAAACACATGTTAATATTTGAAAATTAAGCTTCTATAATAAAATATATTTAATTCTAACTATTACTACTAATCAGTCCATATTGAATGACCCACTGCTGAGTCAGGCCTCCTCCCATCACAGGGTGGGTCATTAGCCTACTGTGTCACGCTGGCCAGACGGGTTGCACACGGTTTCGTATCAAGTTTTCCTTCTATTGCGGCTAAGTTTTCGGCCTGTTCATTTCCTATTTTCGGCTCTCACTACAACCTGGGGATGGAATGGGGTGGTGAATACATAGTGTATTATAAATCCGTCACCACACGGATTAGATATTAACAGATGGTCGTAATTAACACGTGACTTTCTGAGCACACCATACCTTCTCCAAGCCACTGAAGTTTCTCACATCGCAAGTACAAGATTGTGCCCGTAGCAATCTCAAGAAACACAGAACCGTGCCTTAATAGAAATTTGAATAAAATCAATTTATTTTAACGCGGCCCCCGTTTATCGCGCCCTTAATAGATTGCTGTTTGAGAAAAAATAAATGAATGAAACTGTACTCGTTCGGGACTCTTTTTGGGGATCAACAAGCAATCCAACTATTGACCATAATGCAAAAGAGTATTGCATAGTGCAAGAGGTCAGGCTCGATGCTGGCAACTTAAGGTAGACGTTACTTGTTGATTTCTTCTTCTTCTTAGCCCAAACGGTCAACTCTACTAAAGGGAAATTTGCTACGGTTGGCACAAGCCTTCATAACAAACGACGAGTAGGTGCTACGTCAATAATTTTGTTTCGATTTTTTTATAACACTTGGTTGGCTTTCAAGCATATTGCCTGCCTAATGGTAAGTGGTCACCGTCGTCTGCAGACTGTTTTTTTTTATTACTATTCGCCTGCACTTGGACGAAAATATAAAGAACTCCGCTCATAAATGTCTGAGCTATATTTGCCGTAAGTCGAGAAAAAATCTTATTAAATTGAACATTGTGTGATCTAGAGTACTTTGGATGTGGAGAACAAAAGCCAGTTGGAACAGTTTGAAAGTTGGCAATCGCTTTAGCCGGCAGAATTTATATTGGCGAATTCTTTTTTCGGATACTTAAGAAATTTGTTGACATTGATTTACTAACAAATTAGTATACTAGACCATAATTTAAAATTTAATTATATCATAATAAGTCTGATCTTTCGCATAAAAAATCCATTAAGTCCAAGCATTGGACAAAACTTTTGGGGTAAATGTTATTATACCCTGTTCAAGATAGCGTGATCGATTTGACAGATGTCAATTTTTCTGATGTACATAAAGGTATGATTCCAAACTACGTCGCGGTAATGGGGACCAGTAGTACCGCGGTAGCACTTCTGCGTGCAGCCTAGTTCGGAATCATACCTTTACTTTGCAATGACGAATAGTGATGGGAACGTTATTTTTTGGGCTACTACTTAATTTCTGTTTCCCATCACTAGCCCGTCTGTCAAATCGATCATGCTATCTTGAACAGGGTATAAATGATACATGTTTCTCATCAGACTTTTAAAAGAAGTTTGAATACAATATAATAATAAATATACTAGTTGTACTACCCTTGACTACATGTGAGGTATATCTTCTTATTTAAAAAAAATAATGTTTGTCTGTAAGTTCTATATAGAATCGTAAGCTATCCATTTGAAGGACTCACGAAGGTTTCTGAACAAAAAAAACTTACCTTCAAATTAATTTAGTTAGTGGCGGGCGAAGCAACGCCGCAGGGCACAGCTAGTCAACTATACAAAATGTTCGGTCATGCCATCTATGTGTACCTGTAGAACTAGATGCAAAAGGCCTGGCCAATGCGCAAAAAAACTCTTGACTACATCTGTTCATATACATAGTCTAGTCATTATTCATATTATCCTGTAAATTATGATGAAGGTTGATGACATTTTGTATTTTAAATCTGTCACTACACGTTACATACTAGTTCTCTCTAGGTAGTATCCGTTCATACTAAACTGACATGCCCCAAGTCCAACAATTCGTCATGCTAAAATTTTCCTTCTACTTTAAACCGAAGGTCAGCCCATGAGTTTTGGCGAGATGAGAAACGCAGCAGATGTTGCTAACGCAATTTAGATAATAGTTTACGCAAATAAATAGCTGTCGAAACTCAATTAGGGGGTCCCAGTCGCAAGGGCACTGTGGGAAGGCTCATTTCGTAGGCATCTGTTGTAATTTATATGCAATTTTATGCCTACTAAAGGTTCGTGGCTAGACGATATTGAACTATTGGAGTCATTACGTAATAGAGCAACTTTAAGTTCTATAGATATATTCCGCGAGATAGAGGATTTAGGAGATTGGGTAATTCGAAAAAAGAAGCGAATAACATTTTGAGGGATCCTTCGTGGGAACGGTTGCACAGAGAACCGAATGTGTCTTGTAGATCTTAAGTTACGCAATTTGGAATGTCGTCGAGAGTGTTTTTACTACGCTCTTCTTTAAAATTCCGGTCGACGATGTCGATAGAGCTCACGCAAGCCTATTTTGAATGACTAACCACTGTATTTTGAGTCGTTGTCGTCGTGAAACATAGACGTTTGTTCAAAACACACATCTGAAGTTGAAGTCAAGGGAAAATAAAAACATATTAATAAAAAATATTACATCATGGAAAGTATTCGCCAATTCACCACTAGTTCGAAACGGGACCACAGCTGAGAAGAACTGGCAAGATCAGTCCACTTTACTCTGCGGTTCTATTTAAAAAACCGACTTCGAACAAATAATAAAATCTAATGCTTTTGTTAAATTATTTCAAGTGAATATCAAACACCTGAATCGATTTCGATAAAATATTTACGGAGCAATCTGAAGGCAATATTAATCGAATAAAATATTAACGAATGGAATTTTCCAAATCTATATTAATAATAATATAAAAAGGAAAAATTTGTAGTATGTTTGTAACAGATTGGCTCAAAAGTACTAGACCAATTTTAAAAATGAAAATTCCTTCACCCTTTGGTTGCGACATAACCACTGATTAATATAGGCTATTTCAATGGCAAGAAAAAAAAATGTGCACTCGTGTGAAGCCGGGACGGTAGTGGGCAGGCCGATGCCTGATGGGCAGAAAAGTCTCCGACTGGCGACCACGTTACGGAAATCGTATAGCTTCCCACACGGTGGACTGATGACCTAGTTAAGGTCGCCGGAAAACGATGCATGCGGACCGCTCAGGACCGGCCTTTGTGAAAATCCTTGGGAGATGCCTATGTCTTTTGGCTGAAATTATGATGATACATACTAAAACATACAGATGAGTTGATAACTTCATCCTTTTTTGAAGTTAGTTATTATAGAAAATAATATTTGAAGGCTTATAATTTCTTTGAGACCCAGAACTTGGTGTGCCACATTTTACCACTGGACTTGACCCTAATGTGACAATGGACAATAAATTTCGTCAAGTGCGATTGCAATTTGTGTATTGTTTAGTTCAAGGGGTTCCTTTTCAAAGGGGCCCTGAGGCGAAAGACAGAAATTACGGCTTCGGAGGGCGCTTATCATGTAGGGTTGTATGATACGTAAATTTATAATTGATACCCATCGATATACGCAAAAAGATTCCGTGTGGTGATGGATTAAGAATACATAGTGTCACCACCCCATTCCGTTTTGAGGGTATCATAAGAGTGAATAAAAGGGAATGATTAGGCCGAGAAACTAGCCGCAAGAGAAGGAAAACTTGATATCCTATGCGAACAATTTATTTTTCTGGAATAATGCAGGCTATGATCAGCCTTACTAGATGAGACCGCGAGCGCTGTAACAACTTGCGCACCGGCCTGATCTATGTCTGGCCAGCGGGGCATTGTAGGCTTATTACCCTCCAAGTAGTTGGAGGAGGCCCGCCTCAGCATTGGGTCATCTATGGGTTAAGTAGTAGAAGTAGGAGGCAAATGTGAAAATTTACCGTCATAGTCAAAAGTCTAGACCAATTGTGATCACTGGATGGAGATGCGGCGTTCGTTGCTCTTATTCAGAGTCGTCATTGGAACATCTTCCCAAGGTCCAAAAACGCCTCCTCGCTTTACATGAGAGTAATTAGCCCCTACAGTGCCACGCTTTGTCAGGTTCTCCGTCTCTTGCTGCTAGGTTATCGGCCTTGACATATACTTTTGTCGGCCCTTACGACACCCTTAGGATGGAAGGGGTGGTGACACTATGAATTCTGAATCCGTCACCACACGGACCAAATGCTGAAAATTCTCGAATATAGTTGAGATTAATCTCGATTAGTACAGATAAAACATTACTTTTATTTTCGTCACACTTTTTTTTTGTTTTTCACACGCGAACAGAAGTACGTGGCAAAAATTATAACATCCCTTTTTCTAGGGGTTTTCAAATACAGAAATGTCTAGTTCTACTTTGATAAATTTATCATTGGAACACTTCTTATTCTTCTTTGAATTAGTACGAGTAGTAGCAGAAAATAGTGCTCGGCTACCAGATAATACAAGCCTCCCGTACACTGCTGGCCAATATTGCTGATACACAAGGCCCACATATTTGTCTCGCTGCGATCACGTGCCGATTTTATAGCATCGCCACTCGTAAATTGAAATTGCGTTCACACGCTCAATACGTACTTTTGCTGATCGTGCACAAAAGAGATAGACATCGTCGATAAGTTCTTGTTTAACTATTTTGTATGGAATATGTTAATCCTCTTTAATTCATGGCGTGAAACTGAGCACCCTGCGATGTTTTTAAATAGTTTGATTGTGTTGTGTTTATTAATATAAATAGTTTGATAATCCCAAAACCCTATAGCCTCATAACGATAACCCTCAGCTACTTAAATAATCTAGTCATGGAATTTACTCCCTTCATTTGTCATAAAAAATATTTTTGACGTAAAATCTAACTTACTTTTAATCTAACACAGAATTATATATTTTTTACTAAAATTATGAATTATTAAGATAAAGCTTCTATATTTTGTTTTCTAAACGTCAGAAAATAGTTGAAGGATTTAATTCAAACTTTACATGCCATTGCAAGAATATCTGAAGTTTTAAAAGAGGAGATGAGGCGGAAAGTAAACAACAAAGTAAAACGTGGGCGTTGGTTTGACTAAAAAGTAAACAGGTGTTTGTTTTATTGGACATAAAAAGGTTAACAAAGGTTAAAAGGTTAATTAAAAAGGTTAAAAGGACATAAAACGATTTTTTCTTAAATCGTTTGTTTAAAATTATGATGATATCTGCAGGCAGTATCTAACCTGAAGAGAACATTAATTATTATTTATTATTTTATTATGAATCAGATATACATCCATTGTGTTAGTATTGACTTATGATTATGTTAGTAGCAACTTATTTAATATTTTTAATATTTATTAATATAAAGTATTAATACTATCATAAACTACAACCAACATTATATAATAGAAAACATACCCTAAAACCTTTCCTCCTTCAAATCAAACATCTTCCTCTTATTCTCCGATCGTGACAGAAAGAACAATGAAGTGATGTAGTGGCCCATTTTTCGTACACCATTTGTAATTTGAGCTCAATTTATTATTTGTATTATATTTTCTTTTCCTTATTACGAGTACCTACAACAATGTAATAGGAGTCCGATAGAATAATATTAATAGAATTACATACTATCATTTTTTAAATTATTGATGTTATTAATTGAATTTAATTGATGTTGATGATGATATTGTATATATCAGGCAGGTTTTGCTATTTTCTGAGGTTTGTTCACTTTGATACAGATATTTCCAAATGTTTTTTTTTAAACGTAACCCCTGCTGTATGTTAACCTGAGTCGCGGGGGCAGTTTACAAACGTGAAATTCACAAACACAAATTACACCCAGACTCAGAGCAAGTGCCTCTGGTTTACACAAAGACACTTGCCCAGCCCCGGAATCGAAACCGGAACCCCGTGATATCCAAAGGCGGCACATCCAACCCCTAGGCCAACGAGACAGAGATGTTTGAGCTCGTCTATCACATCATACATCGTGCTTTCGTCATATCCAGTCTGTATAGTAAGAGCAGGAATTATTATTGTTCATTTCAATTTGTTGTAAGCCCCATTCTATCCTAAGGGTGTCATATGAGCCGACAAAAGGAAATGACTAGCCGCTAGAAAAGGAAATCTTGATACAACCCTGTGCCAACACGTCTGGCCAGCGTGCCATAGTAAACTAATAACCCTGCATGTAAGTGGAGGAGGCCTGACTCAACAGTGGGTAATTGGTGGGCTGAGTAGTTTTTGTTTTAACTAATATTATGGGATACAAAAACTATTCGGACAATATTATTCAACGTTTAAGGCGACCTGTCAGTGGTAAATTTATGCACCCTGCCTTTCAAATTGTGGTTTAATTTGTGATAAGATCTTGTACGGACCCCGTAATTGTAGCATTAACACCCTCTGTGTCAAAGATTATGAATGGCCCTACACCCTTGCACAAGAAGATATATTTCTTATCTAAGGTTTTCGCGATTATTAAATTTTAAAATTAAACACTTTATAAAGGATTTATCGCGTGTATATTACATTATTTAAATATAGACGGTAGATTTTAACTGTTTCTTTGCACTTTTGAAGACAACTTTCATCTAGTCTCTCCCGCGACCACGACTGCTGCAAAGCATTCGAAACGTTGGGAATCCCTTAAAAAAATGTTTAATTTCAAGTTATATTTAGTTTAAATAAAAAAAAAAGTTTATTCCTGATAGTTTAGCCACTAGCTCACCCTCCATGTGATTAAAGGAGGACCAACTAAACAGTGGGTAATTTATTTTACATTAGCTTAAGATTAAAATGTCTGCATCGTGATTGCCTGCCAATACGACTCTACATGTATTTTTTATAATGCGGCACAATTATATAATATTTTCACACATTTTTACGTATCTCCTAAACTTACTTCTGTATTCTCAACTTATTTAGAATCAAAATTTAGAAATGAATATTTTTCTGTATGTCCTTTATAGCATCGTAAACTATGCATTTGATCATGTAATTATCTATAGCAAAAATGCTGCAAGCCCAGAGGTTCTGAAAAATAAAAACAATAAAAATTTGTGTAGTCTTTCATGGCGTAGCAACACGTGCAGCTGCTCTCTTTTTTTCTGATTTGGGGTCGGTTCACATCTGACGGAAAATGCGTCGAGCGTATCATCGGTCGCGTCTATTCGGTCAAATTAGACCTTTCACATTATGCGTCTTTTAAGTTGCGTTCAGCATCTACCGAGCGGTTGTGTTGTATGATATTGAATTTTAAAATGAAGCAAATCGAAATAATAGCTATTTGGGAGGCTTTTGAATAAGATCGAAAAAGGAAACGGCGACATTGGGTGCATCCTTTAAATACTAAAAGAATATCGAGTGGCCAAATTCATTGTCTCTAAGCAACTTTATGAGAGTATCCAACAAAATTAATCCAGTTTTACCGTAGGTCCGTAGAATCTTTAGATGAACTCCTTACGATTATGATATGTTACATAACTAAAAATTATACAAAATTTGCCGGTCTTACGTCGACCGACAATGCGTTGACGGAAACGGAACAGACGCTGTACGCTCGACGCACTAACGCATCATTGGTTAGGTGTGAAAGGTTGAAGGTTTTACCATACATTTGTCGGTTTTGACGCTACGCGATAAAACGCGACGCATTTTCAGTCAGATGTGAACCGACCCATAGTTACCTAGTATAATAGTTAGATATCGTCGTACGGCACACGTTACTACAGTCACGAAAAAAAGCACAATCAACCCAATCCAATTTTCCAACTAATTCAATCTTCATAGAATTCAAAATCTTCAAGAGTTGACCCAATTTCACCTTGATAAATAGCCTAAATTGGCTCCAAATCGTTTTCGTTACATTAAAGTTGCCCAAAGGAATATCACCTCAAAGTGACGTTCAGAAAGAAATTTATAGTGAACAGTCACCCCGAATTTTATCGTGAGAAAATATATCTTTTTCATTCGGCTCGGTTTGTCAACGTCGTCGGCCGATTCACTGGAAATGAAAGCCATTTGGTATAAACTCAGCGTTGTTCCAGTTACGGGATGATCGCACTGTAAGGAAAACGATTTTTTATTACCACTATTTTCTGGTGTCAACAATGCATAGGGTGGGTATTATGTGGTATCAAATTTAAATATCTGTTACAGCTAAGAATGAGTTCTAAACTTATAACGTTTGACGTCTCTCTATTCTATAAACAAAAAATCTAAATGAAAATCTGTTCCTCTCTCTAATGTCTGTGACAAACACACACTTAAAGAGAGAGAGGGATACACATACCAAATTTCCGCTCCTTATTTTTAGCAGGGGTCAAAAATATTATTTTGTAAGTTATATCAGTTATGTGTTTGACACTAGAGAAAAAAGTTGGATTTATGTTTATGATGTTTATGCATTTTCAGACATGAATATATTGCAGTAAGACTACAGGTGGGGTGGCCTGGTAGGAATCGCCGGCAGCGACAAGCCCCCCCCCCCCCCCCCCCCCCCCAATGAAAGTCAAATATTATCTATTTCGTATAGGATACTAGGAACACTTACAAAGTGTGGTAACGGATTTAGAATACATAGTAGTACCACCTCATTCTATCCTGAGGGTGCCGTAAAAGCCGACAAAAGGAAATGCCAACGCCGAAAACCTAGACCAAATCTCCAGCAAAGTATTTAAGTACACTTCATGTAATGGGAGAAGGTCCGACTCAGCTACGGATTCTGACTACTTACTGCTTGGTATAAGAAATGGCAAAAAAGAGGCCTTGTAACTTTTTTATATTACTTTGCAGTCCTATTTTGCAGTTAAAGTTTGACCACTTTCAACAAATTACAAATTCCCTAGAAGCACTAATGTTAGTAACCCCCGCCACTAGCCAGTCAATTTCCGTGAGCGGCATATAAATCTCTCAGACGCGGCGCGCGCTCTCATCTTCACACGGAAATGCAGAACCCCACCACTCGACAGAGTTATAGTGTGTTTTAACAAGGGAAATGCCGCAGTTTTTCACTTGTCTACTCTCGTACTGGTTTCAATGATGTGTCGGCGGGAGGGTACTTGGGTAATTTACAAAGAACTGAGAAAATGAGACAGTCACTTGGCTAGAGACAAATGGACTTAGACACATTTTAACAGTATTTCTTGAAACTGATAGGTTGTAACTATACTAATCTCGGCTTAAAAATAACTTTAAATATTACCTTTAGACTTAGGATAACTTGAAAATTGCAACTGTGTATAAAGCCTTTTATTTTTTATTTGACGTAGTACTTCGAATCAAAAATATGTACTTTAATTGTCCCATTCGTTGTCGAGAACCTTGGTCCGTGGGGTCCTAGCACTATAAACCTTTTTATTTCCTTAAAAAGGTTTATAGTGCTAGGCAAAAAGGTTAGTCGACATCACATGAGACCGAAGAGCTGGCAGCAACCTCGCACAAAGAATCAGTCTAGCGATTCAAAGGGGGAACGCTGCTATTATCTTCGGAACCTTGTCTAAAGGGACTCCTTTTAATAATATATTTTAGTTATTTTTTTAAGGTTTTGTTTAGTTTTAGGTTCATTGGTATTTTTAAGTATTTGTCCATTTGTTATGTTTTAAGTAATTTTGATTATAATTATGATAATTACTAATAATAGAATGTATTATTTGTATTGTGATATAATGCCAAACATAAAAAAATATATCAAACTCAAACTCAAATCATTTATTTCAATTGAACCTATTTACTG
Organism: Clostera curtula; assembly: GCA_905475355.2. NCBI lineage: Eukaryota > Metazoa > Arthropoda > Insecta > Lepidoptera > Notodontidae > Clostera > Clostera curtula. Next base: position 2,062,643 of record FR997796.1, on the reverse strand, counting down.
GTGTTTTTGAAAAGTCAATAGTGAAGTTAGGAATCTAGTTGCATGTTCCAAAAAGTAGATTCTATGGAGAAGAACAGGCAAGAAACTCCATGGACACTCCTATCCTATCCTGATTTTAGATTGTGGCTAAACACGTCTTAAAACAAGATCACTGCCCAATTTTAACATGAAACCTACACAAACGAGGCATTGCATGCACGTATAACCAAGTTAACATTTTAAATGAAAACCGGGCAAGCCCGTTAAATATATTATGTCGGTGACAGCATACAGCGCGTCGCGAGTTTCTATTTCACGCACAAATGGCCGGAGCGCAGTGGATTTATGCACGCTCGCGAAGCGCCGCGCCCTGTCTGTACACTGCATAGCTCTATGGGCGTGGACAATTCATAAACATTTTTTAACGTCGCAGACATATTTATTATAGTTATAGTGAATTTCAAGTAAATTGTGCTATTTTGGAGTGTTTAAACATACTTCTTAGTTGTTAATGAAGATAAAGTCGGTGCTGAATCTTACATAGGTTTATAATTTACTAGTGGCCCGCCCTGGCTTCGCCCGTGCAAAGCGGGGGTGGGTTATACATATAAACCTTCCCCTTGAATCACTCTATCTATTAAAAAAACCGCTTCAAAATCCGTTGCGTAGTTTTAAAGATTTATGCATACATAGGGACGGACAGAAGAATGCGACTTTGTTTTATACTATGTAGTGATAGTGATAGTGATAGTGATGATAAATTTGATTGATAAAAATAACCATTTAGTTTGCATGTCTTTGTTTATTTTGCATTATTGTGCTGTTTTTGTTAGAACACCTGCTGAATATTAACTATTATCCTAAGTTCCGATATTTGTAATAAAAATAACTTTTAATTAAGACCCAATAAAAGCCATTACATTCGAGAATCAAAACAAAACAAGAATGAATTCTGACAAATGATGGGGGAAAAAACAACAATACAAAGACATATTGGCAGAGACAATCATTAATCGACTCGCCCGCACTCAATTGTTTGCGAAACTTAGTGGAGATTGCGCCGCTTATCGGGTGTAATTTGTGCGAAAAGTTCTAGAAACTTCGTTTACTTTGGAGACGACCGCGGTAGGAAACGTCGATGCTGATAAAATTGTACTTTTGTATTTGTCAATGTCAGTACGCTATGATTTGGGACTCATCATTATCGTGCCTTTTGGGCAGTCAAAAGGTGACGGTAGAGATTCTTGTGTGAGCACTGTCACTACAGTGACAGTTCTTGTGCTGTATCCAGGAGTAACTAGTAGGAATAGAATTAGGAGTGACTAATTAGAATAGATTGTGTCACCACCCCATTTCATCCTAAGAGTGCCGTAAGAGTGGATAATAGGAAATGAAAAGGCCGAAAACCTAGCCGAAAGAGAAGGAAAACTTGATACTAAACCCTGTGCCAACCCGTCTGGCCAGCGTGGCACAGTAGACTAATTACCCTTCATGTAGTTGGAGGAGGCCCGACTCAGCAGTGGGTGATTTATGGGCTGAGAAGTACTTACGTCTTCATATATCCTGGTCCATGATCCATATAGTATGTACCGTAGAATGTCGCCAAATAACAAAACGCTTTTTTTTCTCTTATTTCAAGAATTTATTCGCAGAGCAAATATGTCACAGTGCAAAGGCGATTATATTTTCTACTTACTACTTACAGTCCATTTAAAATTAATTTGACCATCTCTTCGGATAAAGGTTTCGACAAAGATGTGCTGATCCCGTTATGGTACCGTACTACAAGAATATCTTTTTATAATAAGGTTCGATTCCCGCACGGAAGAAATATTTGTACGACCTACAAGTATTTGTTCCGGGTCTGGGTGTTATTTATCTATAGTTAATATGTATGTATTTACAAAAAAAAATGTATTTAAGTAGTTTATCATCCATCTCGTTACCATAACACAAGCATTAAGTTGCTTAGCTTGGGACGAGATGGCGTTGTGTGAAATTTCCAAGGATATTTATTATTAATATACATCTTCTTCCTCATTACCTACCTACTTAGTGATCGGAGTGGGTATATTGAATTAGGGTCAATGATTTGAAAGGTATATTAGTATGTATAGTGTATATATATTAGTATGGACATTCCACGGGAATTAGATCTGGATCGCGGAGCCTTTATTTGCTTGACGTTTCGGAGTCGAATGTGTTTAGACCTGTGTCATAAATATATTAAATGTGTACAAATGGCGTTAGTCTAAAAACATTAAAAAGCAATGTTTACAGCGGACCGATAAGTCCTGAAATGCCAACCACCTATTGATAACCGCTGTGACAAAGGACCAGTTAACAAAATGATGCTTCACAAAATTTAATTCATCATTTAAAAAGTCCACACAAGATCCCAACAGAGATAAACTACAGAAGTCAAATTAAAATCCACCAGCAATTTCGCGAGGGTAACATACCGACGGTAGCCATCCGCATTCCGGTGGGCGGCGTCATCATCAATTACCAGCCAGGGTGACGTAGAGCAGAACTACCCTCTATAATTTAATATAAATAACGCGTTTATGCCACTCGTGTAATGCGCCTGTGGTGATGTTGCCACATTATAGAGTTTTATAGAGCTGTAAACACACAAATTTGACGGAAAGCAAAAAATCGTGTATAGCTTTTTATGAAAATTACGGGGGCGTATGAAATTTTAAATTATGCATGAGAAATGCATTCAAGTATTAATAAAAAAAGATTACACACACGATCATGAATTTGACAGACACGCATATTTACTCTTTTGTTTATTGTTAATGCCTGTGTTCAAATTGAGAATCCTACTTCCTACTAAAATATTATATTATAAACGCGAATGTTTGTAAGTATGGATGTATGTTTGTTTTTTAGGATGACTCTTTCACGTAAAAGCTACTGAATGGTTTTTAATGAAACTTTACAGTAATATACCTTATACATCAGAATGACACATAGGCTACAATTTATAAAGATATTGCGTGAATTGTTCAATGTATAACAATAAGTGTGAAGTAAGTAGAAAAAAATCTGACGAAAAACTTAAGTCCTCCACCACGCGGGTAAAACCGCGGGGCGTAGCTAGTAGAACTATAATTTAAATTCGTAATAGTCCAATTTCAAAAAACGAATTGGTGTTCGTTTGTCTAGCTAAAAATCAAGAATGGCTTGACCATTTGGCAAATTATGATATTGAAATATTTGCGTAAGTTAAGGGAAGGTTTAAAAGCTGAGAAACATAGTTAATATGTAAAGTTAACTACTAAAAACTAAAATTATATCTTCCAGTACATGCTATTTATTCCCAGTTATGAAATATTTGATATATTTTTTCTTTTTAGGAATAAAACAATGTCACTTGTTTGTCAAAAATTTATAGGTGCATTCAGATGTGTTTTCTGTTTAATAGCTATTTTATGAAGTCTAATCTCGTTGATCTGTTTTGTTTGGATACAAAATAGTTCTATTTCAGATATAAAAGTGTCAATTGGACGTAGACAAATAATTCTAGCCGATTAGTCCGTGTCATCTAAAAATCCACTTATTGACTACCCACTGACCTAATCCTTGCCTAAATTGATGAAATAAAATAACTTTTTCTTATTTTCTGCATAATCATTAGTTTTATAGTGTCCGTGACACTCTCATCTTGCAATGAGCTGATGCACCTTTGTATTATAGGCCCGTCGGTTAGCAAACGTCTTAACAACATGAAAGTAAAAATGATTACTATATTACCACTAAACAATCTGCAACATACATTCATAGTCTTGTGTTACTAGTTGTAAAGTGTGTCAATTAATATGAAATTTTAACTGACACACAAACATTTGCTTATCACACCTAGTACTAACATTCCCATATCACATGTCTTTGATAAAAACAACCCTCGTTCTGCAATAGGGGCGACAAACACAGCTCTTTGATAATCGTTGGTTGCAGACGCGTTAAGCACACGGTGCTATAAAAATTGTGCAAAAACCATAAATTGTACGGTGATGTTCAATTATGGGGCACTTTCTAAGGGAGGATAGTAATTGGACGTGGCTATTGCGTAATATCGCTCAAATATGTGCAAGGAGCTTTTGAAGGGTTCAGACAAATGTATACCAAGGCCCAACTTAGGCTCCAGACAATTGTTTGATTTGTTTTTAAATTAGTAAAAGCCTAATCGAAACATGTTTTGCTATTACGGAGACAAACAGACGATCAATGAACTATTTATATTTGTTTTAATTCTAAGAAACATAAAAAAAACACTGAATTAAATAACTAAAATAAATTAAATAACTAAAATTATAACAAAGTAATTTGCGCCAGGGGGGCAATTCTCGTGCCGTAGAGATACGAGCGAAAATCTATTAAAGCTATTCTCGCCATGTCGATTCCGATGTATGTCTATGGAAAGCCGTGCAAGATGCTACGACTGGTCGGGACCGGTCGAGACGTCATCTCTATCTCTATGATCTCGGTCTCTATTTGGATTTAGCAAACGTCAAATTGGTTTTTGCAATAAGTGAGGTCGGAAATAGTTACTTTAAATTTTGTTAAAGTTTTGTAGGCATAACTGACGAATTTATTATCGATTTCGTGTAAAACATAATATGGCATGCCACGTTTTGTGGGCGCCCTTTAAAGAATTTAGGCTCGCCAGCGCCTTTCGCTATTCTTCTCCGTGAAGGCCGACGAAAATTTACCGATCCGATGAGCATCTGTTTTGGCTGTGCAGACAGAAAAATGGAAAACGTGCAGCCGTCGAAGGTGTACCCGACACCTTCGACGGCTGCACGTTTTCCATTTTTATTTATTTATTTTAAGTTAAGGATAAAAACAACACAACACACCCCATTTAGTGACAGTTATTGTTGTCCATGAAAGAATAAGCATTCCTTTACAACTTATTAAAAAAGTTTTTATTTTTTAATAACTAGTTATTTTATTATATTTCTTTCTAAATACGTTGAATTATATTTTAAAAATAAAGGGTCATGTACATTTTTAATTACAATTTTACAACAACAACAATAATACGTCACGAGCGGTTTAAAAACGCTCAAATTACGTAAAACGAAATGCGTCCAGCTTCATAAAGTTTCGTATTGGCAACATTAAATTATGTCTATTAGAGATTTCTCTATAGTCTATCACGATTTGTGCTGAGAATACAGAAATAGAGATTTTAATCTCTATTAACGAGATTTTATACTAGAGATCGAGTTCCAAATCTCTATCTCTATTCCAAATTATGTCTACTGTCCTGAGAATTGCCCCCCAGCTCGCTGTCATCGGGTACGGTGCCAAGAAGACTAGTAGCATTGCCACGTTGAATGGCAATGCTAATTCGCTGAGCGAAGTAATAACCAGCCTAGTGGTTAGATGTGCCGCCTTTGGATCAACGGGTCCCGGGTTCGATTCCGGGGTCGGGCGAGTGTCTTTGTCTAAACCAGAGGCACTGGCTCGGAGTCTGGGTGTCATTTCTATCTATAATATGTATGTATTTACAAAAAAAAAAATGTATATAAGTAGTTTATCAGCCATCTCGTTACCATAACACAAGCATTAAGTTGCTTAGCTTGGGACGAGATGGCGTTGTGTGAAATGTCCAAGGATATTTATTATTATTATTATTTATTCTGGTCACCGGTTAAAGTTATGAGACGCCGGGACAATTCTTTGTAAAAAGATTTAAATTCCGTGCCCCACGGCCCAAAAGTTTCCACCCCAAGCGGCACAAACATGTAACTCGAATCGAGCTGACTATATTTGCGCCGCTTGTATATTTTAGTCCGTGTCTAATAGAAAAATAAAGAAGATTGCTTACTGACTGATGATAAATCTTTACAAACCAGTCTTGTGAAAGCAATGTTTTAAATACTAATACTAATACTTAGGTCATACATGACGCACATCTGAGTCGAGCCTCCTCCAATTGAAGAAATGACGACACGGTTGGCGCAATGGTAGAGCGATCGACTGCTGCGCAGCATGTCGCGAAATCGATTCCCGCACGTACGAAATATTTGTTCCGGGTCTGGGTGTTTTCTATCTATAATATGTATGTATTTACAAAAAAAACTAAGTATATAAGTAGTTTATCATCCATCTCGTTACCATAACACAAGCATTAAGTTGCTTAGCTCGGGACGAGATGGCGTTGTGTGAAATTTCCAAGGATATTTATTTATTTATATTTAATTACACGAAGTAATTAGCCTACTGTTTTTTTTACCAATTTCTTGAATTCCGTTGACGCAAGGCTTGCGTGATGGAAAGCAACGATAGGGTCTAAGATGGGCAGGCAACTCAAGGAAATGCACCGGCTCTCACATAAACACAGTATTGACGGACTTAGATGTGAGGGTGGTAGCTAGCCGGGCGGACCGTTTGATCCTACCACCAAGCGTGCTGGGTTTTGTTGACTTCTACAACACGCGGACACACACGCACCAGCGTGCGGCTAGGTTATACCACCTTATGGTGAAATGGTTCTCTCTCTCTCTCTCTTTGCGTCGTATTCCTCAATGTTGAGGGTCGTGACCACCCTTCAGCATCACTTTCTCTCGTATGATGTTCTTCCATCTGTTCCTGTTTCTGGCGGTGTGGAGCGCATTGTGGACCGTAGAATTGAGAGTGGCGCGTGGCGGATTTGATCGGACCAACGTGTAGGGCTGCGTCCTACACCAATGAAAATGGCAAAAGCAAGGGAGATATATTCAGTTTTTAAGTTATATTTAAATAGTGATGTCACTGGAATTCATAAACTATCATTATCGTATCAGCCCATGAAAGCTGCCCATTGCTCAGTCGAGCCTCCTCTACGTATATCGAGGGAAGTTAGCCTAAGCTGTTTAGTGTTTTTTTGTAAACAAGACCAATGATTTGAATAAAAGCAACTGCAGAGTTTCGTGCCGGCTCTTCTCTATAGTGCAGCATTCCGAACCGGTGGTAGTTTCAGCATGAATGTGGGTGGACGCAAGGGTTGTGGGCCCAAACATAAGCTAAGGAAACACTTACTGAGAGTAGGTTAAATGAAACACCAATGTCCCAGGTGCCAAGGCGCTGGGTACGACAGACGAAAGGAAAAAAAAGAAGAGCAAATAATTACCATTAATTGCTAAAAAGAACACGGACTACAAGTCTGTGGTGTTGTAACAAAATAATAAGAAAAGGGTTGTGGGAGATATAATGAGATGGATGGATTGTAAGAATGAGGAATTGTGTATGAAAGGTGTGACTGTAGATATGACGACTGATAGGTGTGTATGGAGACGACCACCTAGCGTGGGACAGGGGTCGTAAGATGATGATAATGGTAACTTTAAATATGACGATTTATAAGAGTTTTGTGATAAAACCTACGTAAAAAAAGTTCCTTTTCGGTTTGAGTTTGAGTTTAAGGTTCGCCACATAGCTTAGCACGGTCTCCTATCAAGTATCTAATACAAAAATCCATTTCTCTTTCCCAGTACTATGATTAATTTAATGTCAATACATCAGTGTGCATTATAGGGTCGTTTGTCGTATGGCACAAGTCGCGGACGCGGCGGTGACGTGCGGCAACGCTGCGGTATCGCTGCGGCTACATTTGTCACGCGCCTCGACCGCACTCGGCATCCATCTGTCATGACCCCAAAAGTACCTACACAGTTATAATAAAGATTCAATAATAGTTACAGACACGTCAAATTTGTTCGGCACATTTATACCTAGGATACATACTGAGGTTTAAATTAGGATGATATACCCTTATGTCACCAACCCGATTCCATCCTAAGGGTGTCTAAGGTTCGATTCCGGGGTCGGGCAAGTGGCACTCGGCATCCATCTGTCATGACCCCACAAGTACCTACACAGTTATAATAAAGATTCAATAATAGTTACAGACACGTCAAATTTGTTCGGCACATTTATACCTAGGATACATACCGAGGTTTAGATTAGTATATATACCCTGATGTCACCACCCCCATTCCATCCTAAGGGTGTCTAAGGTTCGATTCTGGGGTCGGGCAAGTGTCTTTGTCGTAACCAGAGGCACTTGCTCAGAGTCTGTGTGTCATTTGTGTTCGTGAATTACATGTTTGTAAACTGCACCGCCGCTCAGGTTTTTACCGCGCACAACCTCTGTGTGGAATCAATTACCAGCGGAGGTATTCCCGAACCGGTACGACATGGCAACCTTCAAGAAACGAGCCTATTCCTTTCTTAAAGGCCGGCAACGCACTTGCAACCCCTCCGGTGTTGTGGGTGTCCATGGGCGGCGGTGATCACTTACCATCAGGTGACCCGTTTGCTCGTTTGCCTCCCTCTGTCATAAAAAACAAAAAAAAAAGAGAGTGCTCCGGCACTATATTCGTTTAAAAAAAAAACTCTATAATAATCGAGATTAAAGCTATATTCGAAAAAATTTAAGCATATATAGTGTCATCACTCCCTAAAACCTGAGAGTGTTGTAAGAGCCGACAAAAAGAAATGCCGAAAACCTAGCCACAAAAGAAGGAAATCTTGAAGCAAACCGTCTGGCCAGCGTGTCGCAGTACGCTAATTACCCTCCATGTCATGGAAGGAGGGCCGACTCAGTAGTTGGTCATTTGTGGGCTGAATGGTAGTAGTATAACACTGAGAATAATGGTTAGATGTGCCGCCTTTGGATCAACGGGTCCCGGGTTCGATTCCGGGGTCGGGCAAGTGTCTTTGTCTAAACCAGAGGCACTGGCTCGGAGTCTGGGTGTCATTTCTATCTATAATATGTATATAAGTAGTTTATCATCCATCTCGTTACCATAACACAAGCATTAAGTTGCTTAGCTTGGGACGAGATGGCGTTGTGTGAAATGTCCAAGGATATTTATTTATTTATTTACTTAATCTCTACTAATATTATAAATGTAAATTTAAGTTCGTTTGTTACGCTTTCACGCGAAAGCTGCTAGTAAACCGATCATCATGAAACATTGTACACATATTCTTGGATTTATTAGACTTAACATAAGATAGTATAAAAAATGTCTTCAATGTTAGCGAATCCCGGCTAAAGATAGTAATATTATAAACTCGAAAGTTGTAAAAAAGATTTCAAGTTTTCTTTCGCTTGCGGCTAGATTTTGGGCCGTGTCATTTCCTTTCATAGGCTCTTACGACACCCTTAGGATAGAATGGGGTGGTGGCGCTATGTATTCTGAATTTTAGGCTAATGACATTAAAATACATCCAAATTTCAGTAGAGGATGGTTGGCGGCTACCAACCTCATCTGAAAGACCTCTGGACACCGTGAGCGTGCACAGGGAACGTTATCAATAAAACAGAGTAGATTTAACTTTTTGAAGACAACTGTCATGTAGTCTCTCCCGTAACCACGACTGCTGCAAAGCATTCGAAACGTCCAGAATTACATAATGTAAAATACACACAATAAATCCGTTAAAAAGTGTTTGATTTAAATGTGTAAGAACATTAGGTATTTTATAAATTGACTCTTCTGTGCACATTAATATATTTATGTCCACCCTCACGCAGACATCTGTTAGGTATCCGATTATTACCGGGTGGCCACAAGTGTTCCGGTAAAATATTACTCGGTAATACCGGACGGGTGTCGAAAATTACACGATATTACTGTAATCGTGTTAATTGCGATTATTAAGTATGACCATAAAATATACAATTTGATGGCGACTCTTCATTTTTAGCCTTCAGAAAGGATAGTCGTCCATCGTCGTTTCAGCCCATAAATGACCCACCGGGTCGGGCCTCCTCCAAATTCATGGAGGGAAATTAGCCTACTGTGCCACGGTGGCAAGATGGGTTGGCACAGGGTTTGTATCAAGTTTTCCTTCTCATGGGGCTAGGTGATCTGCCTCCTGCGTTCTTTTAGTCGCCTCTTACGACACTCTAAAGATGGTATGGGTTGGTGACATCGTGTATTCTAAATCTGTCATCACACGGACAAAAAGGATAGTAATCTATTCTTATTATTAATTATAATCAGAATAGAGTTAATCAGAGTAAAGTAGAGAGGGTCCTTACGTTTCTTTCCAATGATATTCGCATATTAATATTATAAAAATCTAATATTCAAATTCTAAACTAATTTAATCAAGTTAGCTCATTAGAGGTCTTTTGACAAGTCCAACAATAAAATAAAATTTCGGTTCGGAATGCAGCTCTACAGAGAAGTGCAAGAAAAGCAAGAAGAGCTTTTTATTGAATAGCTTGGTGCGAATTGACTGCTTACGAGTTAACGCGAGCTATACATTAGCTTCTATTTAAATATTTAATCCGTTTTCGGATATATTATGTATAAATAATAGTACCTTTAATGCTTGCTCGTGTACACAAGCACCAAAACGTTTATTACATTTAACCCAATTTAAAATAAAAGGGGTTCTACATTTTATATAGAAAATTTTACAGTACTACACAAAAATACCTCTCGTGGTTCGTCCTACATACCAACAAACACCACAAACTAACATCCCCGCCGACATTACTTGTAACATTTATATGTTAATAACAGAAACAGGTCGACGCTCGATATACCCAGCCCTTTTAGTACACCCGTTAGTAAGAAGGAGGCCAAAAGCAATTTTTAACAAATTAAAAAATCAACACCAATATTTTCTGTCACAAATGTGTGACAGAAAATATTGGTGTTGTTTTTACTCCTTAGGGTAACTAAAGGAACTAGTTTAGAAAGAGCTGCAAGTGCATGTGTAGACCGGGTGGTGATGGATTGAGAACACACGATTCAGTTGACGCGTTCTGGATCCAATAGAACGGTGTGTTATATGAAATTAGTTGGGAAAATAAATATTTGCGTGAATAAATAGGACCGCAAAGAAAAAAAAAATAACAAGTCCAAGACTTTCTGGCCCGTTCTTTTCAGCAGTAGTAGCGGTCCGAACTGGTGGTAAACTATATTACTCTACATTATATATTTTTTATATGTTGACAATTTATTAGATTAGAAGATTTAAGTAAGTATCTTATAGTTGCTTTCAACTGACATTTTATCAGGCGTGCGATATATTACAGGTGTTTGACATCTCCAAAGTTGGCAAAAGCTCCCTTATTGCCTACGGGCGCTGGGGTTACTCATAATGGGCGAGTTAACGCAACCATTAAAAGGTATCGTGTCACCTGTGTCACCCACTCCAGTTAATTACAGTTGCACTCAGCCGCAAGAGTTGTGGTGACGGATTTACAATCCATAGTGTCGCCACCCCATTGCATCCTGAGGGTGTCGTAAGAGCGAACAAAAGGAAATGATAGGGTCGACGCCTAGCAAGAGAAGGAAACAATTTTTTTATGGTCTTTTTTTCATGACGTTTACCGCTTTATGGGTATCCAGCCGCATTGGGGCCACGACCGGGTTATGTGGGACTCCGAAGCGCGTCAAGATGGTGTATTTTTTAGTTTATTATAAATATTGCTACGTAAGTTTATACTATTTTAAGTAATTATAAATTTGTTTATTTTTAGTTGATCAGCTAGCTTACTTTTTCTAATTTTTAATATTTTTTACATCTATTGTTTTTTTTTCTTGTTCTCCCCTCGCTAGTGTGCATCTACCGTTTTTATCTCTCTGCACCACCTAAAGGTTGACTGGTAGATAATGCCTAATGGCATTAAGTCCGCCTATGTACTTCAGTGCATGAAGCATTTAAATAAATAAATAAACCCGTCTGGCCAGCGTGGAACGGTAAGCTAATTACCCTCCATGAGCTTGGTACTGCTCCTATGGCGCAGTACCAAGCTCCGCATTTGCTCTCACGTGTCGACGCACACGCGTACTTGCGGAGTTTGGTACTGCGCCTCGCACGCGGCGCGTGAGAGCCATGAGCAAGAGCGCCAATGCGAGTGTGAGCATGTGCGGCGGGGCTAACGGATTTATCGCGTGTATGTTACATTATTTAATTCCCGACGTTTCGAATGCTTTGCAGCAGTCGTGATCGCGGGAGAGACTAGATGACAGTTGTCTTCAAAATACAAAGAAACAGTTTAATGTACCGTCTATAATTTTGTTTTATTGATAACTTTAGCTCTTTAGGGGAGGCCTATGTCCAGCAGTGGACTAATGTGGGCTGATGATGATGATGATGATGATGATGATAACGTTCCCTGTGCACGCTCACGGTGTCCAGAGGTCTTGCAGATGAGTGTTGAGCTTGAGATTTGATCAATTTAATGACTGGATCCCAAGCAGGTGGTACCTGCCAACCATCATCTCTTTTGAATTTTGGATGTTTTTTTATCTCAATAGCCTCGCGGATCATTCTTGGAATGTAATGATTTTCTTTGCCAAGGATTTGTGGTCCATCAAAGTGAATGTAGTGGTTGGTCTTGTTGAATGTGTGCTCATAAACTACAGATTTGGTCGAGCGTCTGTTCTTCATGTCAGCTATATGTTCTTTTATGTGGATACCGACACTCTTTGTTTGCCTCTTTGTTTTGTGTTTGTGTAGTTGGACAACATTTACTTACACAAAAGCGAAGCTCTAACGTGACCAATTATGACGTCACAGCCCAGCTTACTAGAATGTTTGCACAAAGACAATTAACTTGTACTAAAACGCACATATGTGACGAGGTGCCACTGCAAGCGGGTAGGATTTATTAGACGGATTTATACATCTATACTCTTGACAAAAAACATAGGAGTTCTAATCATGACATATTATAATGATGTTGAAAACCGGTTTTATAATTTCAGTTCTACCGGTTCCGGAAAATAGCCCAGCTGATGGCACGGGGCTCCATGTTAAACCGAATTGGTATTTTTTTTTAAATTAAAACCTGTATCGCTTTGTTAATTTACAAATATGAAATTCACAAAATATCAAATGACACCCAGACTCAGAGCAAGTGCGTCTGGTTTGCTCATAGACACTTGCCCAACACTTAGCCGCAAGAAAAGAAAAACTTTAAACGAAACAGTGTGCCATGTCTGGCCAGCGTTTCGCAGTAGGCTTCCATGTAGTTGGAGGAGGCCCGAATCAGCAGTGGGTAATTTTTGAGCTAAGTGTAGTATGTCTGCTTCACCTGTTAGCCTTTTTCCCAATTTTATTGAGGTCATGGGTGGACAGGTGGTATGCCTGACGACAGGGGGCCGCGGCGCCTATCCCCGATAACTGTAGTCGGGGATTTCTTAACCGTACGAATTTATCTGTAAACTTCGCTATCGCGGTGTAGGACTTTTTGATAATTCTCGCAGGCGATATTTCTTTATGTTGTAGTTCAGATTTTTCGTGTAAAGTATGTAGCATGCTGGTCTCTACAAAAATATACCATAATTAGCCCTTCACGTATACATATGATAATGGCGAAGAATATGATTTATGTAGCCCCTCGCTCACAGTGGAACCACCGTCACATAAACAATAAACGGCTCGACCATCGCTCAGAGTGGCGTATCTATGAAAATTCAATTTGTCCCGGCCGACATGTTTTTGTGTTCCCTTCTGCACAATGGCGGCATCTATTAGTATTTGCATCGCAATGAAAGCAATCTGCAATGCAAACTCGCTTGTGTAATGTGAGTCCATTGTTATGCGCGCGTAGATATGCGAAAACCGATCAATCTACAATTTGGATAATACGGGATAGTGAACTTTAACGTGATAAAAATTAAGTCTAATATACAAATATTGAATACACATGTTGTGCACTGGTTTTCCTGAACAGGGCTCATAACACTATTACCCATTGTATGTATAGACTAAAGACATGGTCACTTTACGATATACATATAAATGATGGAGGTGGAGGCCTTGCACCTTATGGTCCTGCGAATTTCTCGGAGCTTATACCCAACCAATGTATTCATTTTCAAGGATCTGGGAATAGCTTGTTGATCTAGTGGTGAGATGTGCTGCCTTTGGATCTACGGGTCCCGGGTTCGATTCTGGGGTCGGGCAAGTGTCTTTGTCTAAACCAGAGGCACTGGCTCGGAGTCTGGGTGTCATTTCTATCTATAATAGTATTTACAAAAAAAAAATGTATATAAGTAGTTTATCATCCATCTCGTTACCATAGCACAAGCATTAAGTTGCTTAGTTTGGGACGAGATGGCGTTGTGTGAAATGTCCAAGGATATTTATATTTATTTATTTATAACTACGTCACTATCCGCCATCTGATCCCAGCATTAGTGTATCGCGCGTAGAAACCCTGACTTTCTGGTAAATCTAATGATTCTTGGTCAAGTTAGCGAAAGAGACCACTCAGTCCTTCACCTTCTCGCTGGTATAACATTGGAAACACGCTTACAGGCCTGAAAATACTTCATGACGAAAAAAAATACAAGGAAGATCATTGTGCATCGAGGAATCATTTCCAACTATACACGACTTTCAGTAATGAAGACCACCGTAGACTAAGTATAAAAAGACAGAGAGAGATATCAATTTGGTTATATTATACGCTTGGAACTTAAAAGAACTATCTGTAAAGCGTCTTAAATTTTAATAATCTAAGCTAACTTAGCCAATCAATGCCCAGAGAGCATTCTTGTTTGAAAAAATGCACGGTATAGTCTACACTACCTTCCAATTGAAAGTGCTCAGTTTACGAGCGAACCCGTAATCGATCGACGACGTGACAAGTGTGCCAATGCTTGTGCAATAAGTGTAAATATGATGGTCAATTTAAAATTCTATGAGGTGTAATAAAATGAATAGTGAGACTCTCGGATAAGACGATGCGAGTGCGTAGTTTTATGACCATAACTGTAATTTTGACTTGAATAATATAGCAAACACGTTTTAGATGTAGCGTTTTTTACGCCCATAATTAACCCACTTTTGTTCAGATTTCCTCCAATTCCATGGAGAGCTCCGATTTACCACACTGGCCTTGTCAAGTAACTTAAACTATGGGTCAACTGAGAGTCACTCAACGAGCATTGGAGAGGACTATTCTTGGAGTGAGACGCGTGAGAGTTACGAGCGAACCCGTAATCGATCGACGACGTGACAAGTGTGCCAATGCTTGTGCAATAAGTGTAAATTTGATGGCCATTTTAAAATTCTATGAGGTGTAATAAAATTAATAGTGAGACTCTCGGATAGGACGATGCGTGTGCGTAGTTTTATGACCATAACTGTGATTTTGACTTGAATAATATAGCAAACACATTTTAAATGTACCGCTTTTTATGTTTGATGGAATAAGTTAACCAATTATTAACATATTGTCTACGCCCACGATTAACCGATCCAATTCCATGGAGGAACCTGCTGTGCGACACTGGCAGACAAGTAAATTTAACTATGGGGCAACTGAGAGTTACTCAGCGACCAATGGAGAGGACTATTCATGGAGTTAGAAGCGTCAGAGTAATGATCCAGAAAAAAAAATGGCCGAAGACTTAGACAGTTGAAACGGACAGACTTGCACAGTTGAAATGGCAGTGGGCGTACTCCAAAGGCCGGATGGCCATTGGAGCTTAAAAGTCCTGGAGTGGCGAATGAGCAAATGAAGCGTGGGACGAGCACGGTGAATGAAGCGTACTCGTGATCGGAGCTGGTGGATGGGGTCCGCGTAGGATAGTAAATTTGTGGGGGCGTCACAGTGGAATTTCGTTTCGTGAACCTGTGGCGCCCCAAGCGTAACGTATAAGGGTATACCTACTGAATGACAAGCCCTCTGAGTTTCTTGACAGTTCTTTTCAGCAGTGGTCGCGTTCCGAACAGGTGGTAAACTATATGACTTTGCTTTGTATACATTTTATTAATATGTTGACAATTTGTAAGTGTCCATTGTGTCCTATGCAAAATAAATGATTTGACTTTGACTTTACCACTGGGGTTTTTGTGGGCAGACACGTAGTTTCCGGAGTACCACATAATCGCCGACCCCCACCCCGAGATGCGGCGGTATGCATAAAGCAGGTATTTCCCCAGCGCCACCAAAACAGGATCATAATTTGTGGTGATTCATGGGCGAGGTTAATTACCCTCCAGGTTACTGGAGGAGGCTCGACTCAGCAGTGGGTGATCTTTGGGATGAGTAGCAGTAGTAGTAGTGGGAAAGGTCGTATATATTAGCAGTCGTGATATAATAATAACTATCTGCTATTTTTTATTATTTTATCATACCAGGTTTTTTTTTTATACTACGGATGTCGTTTGCAGTGACTAACACCACATGTTACTGGAATCGCATAATATTCATCATTAAATATAATATTCTGGAAAATAATATCATACCTCGTTACCACAACCACAAAACCCAGACTTAAAAAGGAC
Organism: Clostera curtula; assembly: GCA_905475355.2. NCBI lineage: Eukaryota > Metazoa > Arthropoda > Insecta > Lepidoptera > Notodontidae > Clostera > Clostera curtula. Next base: position 2,046,392 of record FR997796.1, on the reverse strand, counting down.
AACTCGTATTATTTTACATTATGAAACCGAGCAAATTCGTGTTTTAAATTCTCATTCCGCTGGTGAGACTGTGGCACTAAAGTGGAGGTAAAATTATTTATATTACACCAGCAATTGCATATTTTTACTGCAAAAATGCCGCATGTGAACTATTATATTATATCATTTTTATTAAAAATATACTAATTATCCAAAGATACTAAGCCAACCCAGCGTGCACAGTAGGCTTATTACCCTCCATATTACTGCAGGTGGCCCGACACCGCAATGGACATCATGAAAATCTAAAGTCAAAATCTAAACACATTTAATCAAGTTGGCTCATTAGACCTCTTTAGACAAGTCAAACAATAAAACAAAATTTTAAATTTACCATTTAAAACTAATTATTTACCATCTACCACTGGTTCGGAATGCAGCTCTACAGAGAAGAAACGGCAAGAATGGGCTGAGTTTTGGAAGTGCTCCAAAAATACTTCAAATTTTATCATGAATGGTAAGTGAAACCTCTGGTATGACAATTGTCTATGGGCAGTGGTAACTCTTTTTAAGAAGGTAGATAAGAATTAATACAAGATGCGTTGTTTGTAATACAAGCTACCACAGACAATGCTACAGAAAAAAACTCGTCCTATTTTCAATCTGTGCAAGATGTCGGTGGTACCGCTTTTATCCGTTCACAGTTTATATTAGTGTTATTATTTATTATTTTATTATGTTATTATTTTATTTATATTATTCACATTGTGCGTGAATAACATCAGCTACGCAGACGATATGGTGCTGCTGAGCCCGTCGATCGGTGCCTTGCGACGTCTCCTGAACATTTGTGAGTCCTATGTGGTGGCTCATGGGCTTAAATACAACTCCAAAAAGAGTGAAATAATGATTTTCCGGCCTGACAACAAGCGTTACACATTCGTTCCCAATTTCACTCTATGCGGTACAGCTTTGAACATAGTCAAGCAATTTAAGTATTTGGGCCACTGGGTCACCGAGGATCTTAAGGACAATGTCGATATTGAAAGGGAGCGCAGAGCGCTGTCTGTCCGTTGTAACATGTTGGCCCGCAGGTTTGCAAGGTGCACGAGGACTGTTAAAATTGCGCTTTTTAAGGCATACTGCCAGTCCTTTTACACCTGCAGCCTGTGGGTTGATTATACACAACGGGCATACAGCGATCTGCGCGTTCAGTACAATAACGCGTTCCGGGTGCTGATGGGGCTGCCGCGCCTCTGTAGTGCCTCCGCGATGTTTGCGGCAGCGGACACAGACGGCTTCGCGGCCATCATGCGCAAGCGGTGCGCTTCCATCATGCAACGCACGCGTGGCAGTCCCAACAGCATCCTGTGCGCGCTCAAGGACCGGTGGGACTCTCCTATGCTGGCTCGCTGGATACGGCTGCACGCAGTCGTGTAGTCTTTTATAACGCTTCTAAATTAAAAAATATGGATGATAAATCTGAAATAAACCATTATTATTATTATTATTTTTATGTACAATACAAACAATGTCTCCCATCGGGATGGGGTATCTAAAATTTCCGCGGGCTTTTGGCCAAGCGAGAAGGATCTACTGTTCTATAGATAAAAATTTTCTCACTATTCTACAAGTGTTTAAAATTGTGGCTTTTTGTAATAACGTATACGTTAGTTTATGTAAACCTAGAGTTTGTAAGCTAGTATGTAGAGTATGTGGGATTATGCCAGTGGATGAAAGAACTATAGGTATTGTTTTTACTGTCTGGACTCGCCATTGGGTTTTAAGTTCGATTGCTAAATCAGTGTATTTAGCTATTTTTTCTGTGTATGTCGCTGAAATATTGTGACTATTAGGAATGGCTATATCAATCAGGTAGGCAGTTTTATTTATTTTATCAAGTAGAAGGATATCTGGTCTATTAAAATGAATGGTTTTATCTGTAATTATGGTTCTGTCCCAGTATAATTTGTAGTCTCTAGATTCTAGTACTGTTTGAGGCTTGTATTTATAATATGGTTCTTTTCTATCTATAAGAGAGTATTTAAGTGCAATGTATTGGTGAACTATAGCTGCAACTTGATCATGTCTATGTTTATAATCAGTTTGTGCTATGGATTTACAGGCTCCAGTGATGTGCTGTATCGTTTCTGAACTACTATGGCAATGGCGACAAATATCTGTGGTAAGGTTTCTGTCTTTTATGATATATTTTCTGTAATTTCTTGTGTCTATGATTTGGTCTTGGATGGCACTCATAAACCCTTCAGTTTCGGGAAACAATTCGCCACGTTCCAGCCATGCGTTCGATGCTTTCTTATCGACTGTAGGCTTGAGCAGATCCGCGCGATGTCTACCGTGGAGAGATTTTTGAGACCAGATTACTAATTTCTGTTCAAAGGTGGAGATAGCTTCACATTTTTGAGTGTTTCGATCTGATAAATGTAATGGTGAGCTTTTAGTGTCTACGTTTACAATAGTTTTATGTAGTAAAGATCGATCTGTTTGGTTCCAGAAGAAAGTGCGTAGACTTGTAATTTGTCGGTTATGTAGGTTTTGTACATCTATAAGGCCTCTACCTCCTTCAAATCTTGGTAAAGTGAGTCTCTGCACACACGATCTCGGATGATGCTTCCTGTATTTTGTGAGAAGTGTATGTATAGATCTTTGTAACTTTTTTAAATCTGTCTGCGACCAATGGATTATACCAAATGAGTAAGTGAGAATTGGAATTGCATATGTGTTTATTGCCTTAATAGTATTTTTGGAATTTAGTTGTGTGTTTAGTATTTTATGCAACCTATTTTTAAATTTTTCCTGTAAAGTAGATTTTATTATTTTGTGATGTATTTGTAGTGTTTGCTGGTATCCTAAATATTTATATCCGGTTTCGGCATCAACGGGATCGATGCTATTGCCGTTAAGGAGAGAATAGCTGTTTGCTTCTATTTTACCTTTACGCATCGAGAATGTTTTACATTTGTCTATACCAAAAGTCATTTGGATATCCTGTGAGAATGTATGAGTAATATCAGCTAAGTCATACAGTTCTTGTAAGCTACTCCCATATAGTTTGATGTCGTCCATATACATTAGATGAGAAAGTGTATATTCTGTCCTATTGCAGCAAATGGTAAAACCCTTCTGGGAACTGTTGAGAAGATGTGAGAGTGGGTTCAATGATAGACAAAACCATAGTGGGCTGAGTGCATCTCCCTGAAATATTCCTCTCCGTATGTGTATTGGATTATTTTCTAGAGCAGTTGTGTCGAAATTAAGTTTTAATATAGTTTTCCAGTTGTGTATGGTATGTTTTAGAAAGTCTATAAGAGCTGGATGAATTTTATATAACTTTAATACAAACAAAAGCCATGAATGTGGTACAGAGTCAAATGCCTTCTGGTAATCAATATACATTGTAAAAATATCCTTTTTCTTGTTGAGTGCATGTTTAGATGTGACAGTATCTATTATCAGTTGTTCTTTGCATCCTTGGCTAAACTTCCGACACCCTTTTTGTTCTTCTGCTAATATATTGTTAGCATTTACGTGTCTCTGAGTAATTTCGGTAATACATGATGTTATAATTTTATATAAGGTCTGAAGACATGTGATTGGTCTGTATTTAGCCGGGTCATTAATGTCATTGCTGTCTTTCGGTATCATGTAGGTTGTGCCTATAGTGATATAGTCAGGGATCAAGGTTGGGTTAGCTATGAATTCGTTAATGTATTTTAGTAAATATGGGTGTATAGATGTAAATTTTTTATACCAATAATTATGAATTTGGTCTGAACCCGGTGTTTTCCAATTATGTAGCTTTTTAATGACGTTTTCCAAAATATCTGATGTTACTTGTGTGAATTCCATCTCTGGTATATGAGAGCAGTTACTTTTTAAATTATCTATCCATACTGAATTTGGGTTATGCTCAGTTTCGACATCCCACACTGCAGTCCAGAACCGGTGCAGTTCTTCAGGATTTGGTTTAGTTAGGTTTGGCATATTAGAATTATTGTTTGAAGTATCCTTGAGGTTGCGATAGAATTGTTTTTCGTTAGACTTGAATTGGGAATTTTGGGTTTTACGTAGGGTGCATGTATTGTATCGTCTAAGTCGTCCTGATGCAGCGCTAAGTTTTTGTTTTAATGTATCTAAAAATTGGGTAAGGTCTGAGTTTGCGTCTTCGTGTCTGGAATGTATTTTATACTGTTCACAAATTTTGTTTACATGTCTAGTTAGATGAAGTGTTCTATTTCCATTAATGTAGTGTGTTAACCTAGAAATTTTAGCTCTTAAATCTTTTATCTTGCGTTCTAGTCTTATCTGCCATTTTTGCTTACGTACGGTACGAAGCGGTTTATCAGATGGTAAAATTGATATCCTAGCCCCATTTAATTTGGAAATAGCCCATGCTGCAGAATACAAAATAGTTTGAAAAGTGTTGAAATCTGTACTGCTATCTATGTGCTGTGGTAATATCATATCGTTAAAATACTGAACTAATATTGCAAATTTTTTAGATGTTTTTTGTTTAGGGATGTAGGTTCTTTTTGTGGGCTCAACATCTTTAAAATAATGTAGTGCTTCTAAAAATATACTTGTTGTTTCTTCAGGTACTACTGAGAAGTCACGAGTTTGAGTAAATTCAGGGATACTAAAATTTGACTGTATGTTTGTACTATCTCTACCAGATTCAGAGAGTTGTGTATGTTCTGCTTGTTGTATTAAAGTTTGCTGCATATCATACATTTCCGATAAACGCGGTTCATTTTCCAAATTTGAATCTATACTAGGACGTTGTTCTTGTGTATAATGGTTTCGAGGTGGTGCTTGGGTTTCAGCGTGTCGGGTATGCAGAAGATGGGTTCTTACTTCATCCTTAATTTCGTTCATTCTATTTTCTGGTATCATTCTATTGTTAACTATCGCTCTTCTTTGGTCGGAGATTCTTTGTTCTGTAAGATGAGTTAGATCGGGGTAGGTTTCTATGAATTGCTCACGTAGCATTTTTCTATAACCCGTGCAATTTTGTTCCAGATCTGTTATCTTATAATAGATTCGTAATATTGTCTCGTTAATTTCATTTGACCAGCACATGCGTCCTGTAGGTTCAGTTCTCGTGGATGTTAATTGATCGTCTTGCTCTAAATTTACAGAGATTTCTTGCTTTATCTTGTCCAATGTGGTTTGAGGTATTAACTTATTATTAACTATTGCTCTGCGCTGGTCACCTACTCTTTGCCTAGATACATTCATTTCAGGAAAATTGTGAGAAAATTTTTCATGTAATAACGGTAGATATCCACGTGTATTTGTTTCTAATTTAGTAAGAGTAAGATATGTGCGCCAAATGAAAATGTTCATTTCGTGAGACCATTTTTTTCTCGCGCTTTTTTTGCCAGTTATGGGTTCAGGGTTAGTGACGTATGTCTCCTGAACAACATTAACCGACGTATTAGATGATGATGAGGAAGGTCGTGAATGTGGGTGATATGGGGATGAGTTGGGCGATGGAAAGAGACTATTGCAGGATGATGACGGTGATGAATGAGTGTGAGATGATGTGTCGGCTGTGGCATTTTTTTCGGTAGGAGCCCGCCTGCTCAGCTCCTCACCGCCGATGGTTCGCATGCTGTGGCATCCAGCATCGGCTCCAGATGCGCCCCGGCGACCCCCGGGAAGCGGCCGTAAACTATATCTTTTATTTTCCATGTACTCCATATGAAAGGTACCTTTTCCTCGTTAGCTGCATAAGTTTTAAAAGTACGCAGGTCCCCCCCCTACGTGGCCAGATGTTCGGCACGGACGTGAGGTAGGATTTTAGGGGGGTGAGGTAGGATTTTAGGGGGGTTATTATTATTATTATTATAGTTTACCGGCCTGGGTGTTTTGTTGCCATAGTCAGATTCTATGACTCCCATATTTTTCATTGACTAAATGATTATGTTAGGTATACAGAGTTGATATGACAGAGAGGCATTAAATTACACTACGTATACTATATGTGATAAGTATGAATTCGAAACGGTACAAAAAAATACACGTGATTTTTCATGGGGGGTGGAGGGGTAGTCTTAAACCTCACCAGGTATCACCAAGGGGGAGGGAGGAAGCCCCTAAGGTTAATAAACGATGCGTTAGGCATAACCATCTGTTAGGAAAGATACATCATGTTCAAATGACGCAAAAATTTAATAAGTCGTTTGCTAGCCGCAAATGAACTATTGCTCCAATATAATTGCTTTTTGGTACAGAGCCGGGAAATGATACCTAGTATAGGCAGTTAAAAAAATGCCCCTATGTCGTATCAACTCTGTATAAAGTACGAAGTTGCACATGAGGTTTATACCTCAAGGATTTTAAAATATAATGATATCTTAGGTTTTCACGGTCTTTGCACATTGCAGGATATGATTTCTTGACGGTTCTGATCGTTTTATCACTATCTCTATCATCACTATCACTATCATCACTTCACTATCACTACATAATATAAAACGAAGTCGCTGTCGTCTGTCTGTTCCTATGTATGCTTAAATCTTTTAAACTACGCAACGGATTTTGAAGCGGTTTATTAAATAGAGTGATTCAAGAGGAAGGTTTCTAAGTATAATACCATCTTTAATATTGTAGAACACTGATAAATTTAGAGGTTCATCATTGCACCCGTGCGTACCCGGGGCGGGTCGCTAATTTTATCATATATTTATAACTACCGACCCGCCCCGGCTTCGCACGGGTGCAATGATGAACCTCTAAATTTATCAGTGTTTCTCTACAATATTATGGTTAAATTATAAATATAAAACTTCCTCTTGAATCACTCTATCTATTAAAAAAACTACTTCAAAATCCGTTGCGTAGTTTTAAAGATTTAAGCATACATAGGGACGGACAGATGACAGCGACTTTGTTTTATAATATGTAGTGATACATTTATATAATAAAAGTAAATAGCACAATCTGAAAAGCCAAGAAATCATTTTCTGCGTTTTTAAAATATTCGGTATAATCATAAGTCTTTTCTCAGTAGCATTTAATAAAAATAAAATAAAATTGCTTATTTTGTATGTAAACTGTAGAAAGTATATATAATAATATAAGTGGTTTTCTTAAGCTAAATATATGTATGCTTTTTGCAATATACGAAAAATGTACTATACCTACTAAATATATATTATAAAAATGCGGGACACAAACAACCCGTTGTTACATTACATTGCCGGTTACTTCCATTTTTGCAAATAGATAGCGAACCTCCTCCACTTTGAAAAGCCCAAAGTAAAACACTTTTTATAGCAGTACAAATGGTGTATTCTCCTTTACTCCATTATAATAACAATACTGAGTGCTAAGTTAGTTTTTAGCCGCTCGGGACCGCTGTTCTGGTTTTAATATTCATGTATTTATAACAACTACTGCGTACACTTTGCGCCATATCCATTTGCGGTGGTGCCATTAAAATGTTAGGTATTTAGGTGAACTCCTAATTTAAGACATTTAGTGGTAACATTTTATTTTTAGTGTATACAGGATAATACTAAAAAAGGGTTTAATTAAAATTAGGGCATGGAGCTAATGGAATGAGTTATGTGGTTTGATTTTTCGAATGCCTAGTTGGTCTAGGGGTTACATGTGCCGCCTTTGGTTCAACGGGTCCGGGATTCGATATCGGGGTCGGGCGAGTGTTTTTGTTTAAACCAAAGCCACTTGCTCTGAGTCTGTGTGTCATTTGTGTTCGTGAATTACATGTTTGTAAACTGCCCTCGCTATACAGGTGCTATACAGATTATACTTAGTGCAGGGATTTGCAGCATGTCTGGGGGTAAGTAGCAAGGTGCTACAGTGGAGACCACGTACTGGAAAACGTAGGGGGGCCGGCAGCAACTGGATGCATAGAACCGAAGACCGAGCATGCTCCGTGACCAATCTTAACCCCAACCTAACCTACATTTATATACATATACATTTATATTGTATATGACGATGATGATGATGACAATCATCATTTCAGCCAAAAGACGTCCACTGCTGGACATAGGCTTCCCCCAAGGATTTCCACAAAGGTCGGTCCTGGGCCGCCCGCATCCTCTGCTTTCCGGCGATCTTAACCAGGTCGTCGGTCCACCGTGTGGGAGGCCTATCAGCACTGCGCCTTCCGGAACGCGGTCGCCACTCGAGGACTTTTCTGCCCCATCGGACGTCGGTCCTGCGAGCTATGTGCCCTGCCCACTGCCACTTAAGGTGGATGCTCCTGGAGCATCCACCTTAAGTTTGACAATCCGGTGGGCTATGTCGGTGACCCTGGTTTTCCTGCGTATCTCCTCATTTCTGATTCGATCTCGCAGGGAAACTCCGAGCATAGCCCTCTCCATTGCCCTTTGGGTATGTATATGTATTTTTATATAGTTTATTTAACTTTGGTTTAATTAGCATCACAAATCACATTTAAATTAAACATGTCTAATAAACACCGACCTATTGCTTTATAACTCTGTTAAAATTGAAAATATACGCAAAAAGATGATTCATCTCATAACTGAAAATATTCTAGAAGCCCTTTTAATATGAATGCCAAATCTAACTCTAAAACCTACCTCTCATTTTTAATATGGTTAAGTGCAAGGAGGTTGGTTCCGGCAAAGAGCTTCTAAAATTGTGTAATTCTTGTATGTAATATGCATGGAGTTTAAAAATGGTTTTCGACTTAAAAGGTTTGCTAACATGAAATAATGTACATTTTGTTAAAAGTGTTTTTAAAATTTTTAGTGTTTAGTAAAATTATTTTATTAAAAAATGTACTGGGCAAAACAGTGTTCAGGAACAAGATATGTAGGATAAAATGTAGGAGTTATACAATTTAAAATACTTATTGTCACCACCCCATTCCATCTTAAGGGTGTCGTACGAGCCGACAAAAGGAAATGACAAGGCCGATAACCTAGCCGTAAGAGAGGGAAAACTTGAAAGAAAACCTTTTGCCAACCCGTCTGGCCAGCGTGGCACAGTAGGCTAATGACCCTCCCTATGATGGGAGGAGGCCCGACTCAGCTGTGGGTCGTGTATGGCGTGAGTAGTAGTAGTACACAGGTATAAAATATAATTTAAAAACGATGACTACGTTAATTACTTCAGTAACGCAAGCTCTCTACGTCGATGTAATATTTTTTAACTTTTCCAATTTTTTTGTGTCGGCCGTAGGTTGAATAATGTAAGAGAGAGAACTCTACCTAATTAAAAGTTGGATGTGGAACGAACGTGCGTTAACCCTCGCGGATGGCACTTAGATTTTCATAAGTTTTAATTAATTATTTGTGTATATCTATACATAAATTCTCTCAAAAAAAAAAAGGTATTCTCTGATTGGTTTTCCTTAACCGCGGGCGTGCCTCAAGGCGGCGTCCTATCTCCTCTACTATTCACGATATACATTAACTCTGTTACCAGAGTGATATCTTCTCATTTTCATCTCTACGCAGACGACTTACAAATTTACCGCCATTTCTCGATGGATGAAGCTGCAGTTGCGATATCTGCCTTAAATAATGACCTGCTCAATATTAGTAGTTGGGCTAAATGCTTTGGCTTGCACATCAATCCTAGCAAATCGCAGGCCATCATCGTCGGCAGCAGATATTTTACTTCACTCCTTGACGTGGATTCCCTTCCAGATGTGGTACTCGATGGTTCCATTATTGCGCTTACCGATTCTGCTAAAAATCTAGGTGTTTTACTTGATCCCAACTTGACTTGGAGCACGCACATCAGCAGCATCAGCAGCAAGGTCTTTTTTACTTTTCATTCGCTGAAATGTCTCCAAAGCTTTCTGCCTGTAGAAACCAAAATCCTTCTTGCACAAACCCTTATTCTGCCCATAATAGACTACGCAGACAGCTGTTACCTTGATGCCAATGAGGAGCTTCTAAATAAGCTTGAGCGATTGCAAAATTTGTGTATTAGATTCATTTATTCTTTAAAAAAATACGACCATGTATCTCATTTTCGCAAAATACTCAAGTGGCTCCCGATCCGCCTTCGCAGGAATTCTCGAATACTTTGTGTACTTTATAATATCCTTTATAACCCTTCATCTCCTTCCTATTTACGTGAACGCTTCTCCTTTAGCCACCCTGTCGACGTCCCTTGCAGAAATCATCTTCGCTCTCTCCTTCAATTCCCTTCCCACACCACAGATTTCTATTCATTTTCCTTTTCTGTGCACGCTGTTCGTCTATGGAATTCACTTCCAGCTGACATCAGAAACTCTGACTCGATTTTCATCTTTAAAAGACGAGTGAAAGAATTTTATCTCTCCTTGGCCTAGTCATTGATGATCAATTGTATTATGCATTTTAGTTTGTATGTTAGTACCTATTATATATAATTACTTTACATATACGATTATTTTTGTTTTAATTATCATATTATATGTATTATATATATATATTTAGTATATGTATGTATATATGTATGTATACACTACACCCCTATATGTTCTATTTCAATGTTTCCACTCCCGGGCCTGCTGGAAGAGATTTCATTAGAAATAAGCTGTGCCTTTGTACAAATGTGTCCTATATTTCCAAGTTTTCTATCTATGTTTTGTATGTGTACATAAATTGTTAAATAAATAAATAAATAAATAAAAATCAAATTGGAGTGTCTGTTTGTAATAATAAAATAACCACTTTTTACTAAACGCGTAAGTATGTATACACAGTACGTAGACCAAAACAACATTTTAATCTTTTTTGTCTGTCTGTCTGTCGATCTGTCTGTCGATCTGTCTGTCTGTCTGTCTGTTTGTTCCGGCTAATCTCTGGAACGACTGGACCGATTTTGCCGGGACTTTCACTGATAGGTAGCTAATTATATAAGAAGTAACTTAGGCTACTTTTTTTAGACTAGCTTTGCCCCGCGGCATCACCGCTGTACGACAATAAGTAAGGGCTTGGCCACAGCTACAGGCGGTGCGTTGCGCGGTGCGTTGAGCGGCGCGGCGGGCGGCGCGATTTGCGGTGGTATGTCACAGCTAGACTAGTTGTGACAGCGGTGGCGTCGCCAGGCACGTATTCAGAGAACGGATAAACTATTAAAATATCAAAAGTGGCACGATATTGCCTTGAAACAAGTACGTTCTTAGCTGAAGATATCATTCAGTCAAAAAAAGGAGCGCACCCAGTTAACCAGAAAAGGAGAGAATTTATTATGAGTTTAAGAACTGTCCCGATATTTTTTTTATTATAGGCGTGCAAGCATATATACTTTTGATTATATACTCGGTAACATACACGAAGACTTGAAAACTAAAGTTAACTAGGTACCACCAGGAAATTGTTGTTTTATTTCGTCCCACATTTTTTTTACAACATGGTTTAATTATGATGTGGATTTTGACATCCATATTGCTGGTCTAGTACTAGTATTTCACTAAGCAACTTTTCCATATCCATTATTAATTAGCTCAACGCGCGATAAAAACAAAATAATTTGTTTCGGTCGCGCAATGCCTCAATACGTCCACCGAAGCCGCTGCGCGCAACGCTCTGAGCTGTGGCCACCTCGATATTGGCTAGAACATTTGTTTCACTCGCACATCGCGCAGCCCGTCGCGGCCGCGTACACCGCGCCGCTAGTCGCTCCGCAAGACGCGCCGCCGATCGCGCCGCCGGTAGCTGTGGCATACTTCATAGATGACAATCTATGAAGTACGTCACAGCTACCATTTGTTTTCGCCGCTCACCGCTTACCGCGCCGCAAGACGCTCCGCAATTCGCACCGCTGTTGGCTGTGGCCACGTGGTAAGCGCGGGTGAAACCGCGGGGCGCAGCTAGTAATATACATATAATTATACATATTTTATTATTATATTCGTAGGTATATGTAGTTACTTACATTTATGTCTGCATTATGCAGTATAATAATGTAAGTTTATCATAATCAAAATATTATATCTATGCCATGGCTATTTATTGCTGCACTACCTGTTTATATCGTAGATGCTACTTTCGCCGTATGGTTGCCTGGAAGAAATCGCTTGTTAGCTATAAGGCCGCCTAAATGTACTTTAGTTGTCACTTTCTGACTAAGTTTTATACTAGCGACCCGCCCCGGCTTCGCACGGGTGCAATTATATTATACTTATAAAACTTCCTCTTGAATTACTCTATCTATTAAAAAAACCGGTTCAAAATCAACGGATTTTGAAGGCAACGGCCTAGTTTTAAAGATTTATGCATACATAGGGACGGACAGAAGAATGCGACTTTGATTTATACTATGAAGTATAGTGATAGTGATGATGTACAAGAAATGCTAAATAAATAATTAAATAAATAAAAGTAGAAATTTATTGATTTAAAATGCTAAATGCTAAAGTCAGAACTTTCCAGTAATGTGTATTTTGTCTATTACAATTTTGAAAATACAACAACAGTGTCACTGACACATTTACTGTGTGGTAGTGGATTTAGAATTTGCCTTGTTGGTCTAGAGGCTACTTTTCTCAGGTCCCCGGTTCGAGCCCGGGGTCGGGCAAGCGTCTTTGTGTAAACCAGAGACATTTGCTCCGAGTCTGTGGGGCATACGTCATCGTGAATTTCATGTTCGTGAACTAACCCTGCGAAACAGGAAGAGGGGCTTTTCGTTTAAAAAAAATACCAACCTACACTATCCTGGGGGTGTCTTTAGAAGTGACTAAAGGAATGCAAGAGGCAGAACAACGGCTATAGGAAATTACAAAGTCTGTGCCAACCAGTCATGCCAGCGTTGCATATTGGGCTGATTTCCCCCCATAATTTTGGAGGAGGCCTGATACAGTAGTGGACAATTTATTGGCTGAAAGCTGAAAGCTACAAGAGAAAGAAATTAAATAACTAAATAAATATCCTTGGTCTAAACCAGAGGATATTTATTTATTTACATTTCACACAACGCCATCTCGTCCCAAGCTAAGCAACTTAATGCTTGTGTTATGGTAACGAGATGGATGATAAACTACTTATAAACATTTTTTTTTTTGTAAATACATACATATTATAGACAGAAATGACACCCAGATTCCGAGCCAGTGCCTCTGGTTTACACAAAGACACTTGCCCGACCCCGGAACTAATACACCGGCCAGTATTAGTTTAGAGCTTAGTCTCTTAAAAAACTAAGCTCTAAACTAATACTGGCCGGTGTAATTTCTTACTTTGCTTTTTTCACTTTCTGTCATTCGTACTTCAATATATTCCCTTAACAAGTCAAGTATTGGCGACCCCCGATCATAAGTTCACTAATTGATGTGCTAGATCAGATTATAAATTTTATTTATGTATTTAAAAGTACATAAAATTTTAAAGTATTTAAATGAGATAATAATAAGAAAAGTAAATAGTTCAGGAAAAGTCCGCGAGGTGCAGTGGCGCTACTCGCGCACAATTCTGTGCGCACGTTAAAAGTGGCGGTGCAAATTAAATTCCTTTGAAGTTCGCATGTATTTTTTAGGAGTTTTATTATTTTGGTTCAACAGACATTTAAACGGTGGTGTTTAGTTTAGGTGAAGTTTCTTTTAGGCGTCCCCGTAGCCACGAGGTGTTACATCAATACTATTTTCATTTATCTCATTTTATAAAAAGAAGAGTGGAGAGTAATTAAACATACTAAGATACACATCATGTGGACGAGACCCAACTACGTGGTGCGACAATTTTGAACTGTTCATCATTATAGTAAACTAGCGGCCCGTCCTGGCTTCGCAAGGGTGCGATGTTATCCGCGGGTGACGCCGCGGGGCGAAGCTAGTCAAAAAAATTCCTTATATCATTAGCTACCTATCCGTGAAAGTCCCGTCAAAATTGGTCCAGTCGTTCCAGAGATTAGGCGGAACAAACAGACAAACAGACAAAAAAAATTAAAAATGTTGTTTTGGTCTATGTACTGTGTATACATACTTACGCATTTAGTAAAAAGTGGTTATTTTATTATTACAAACAGACACTCCAATTTTATTTATTTGTAATGTAATCTAATGTAATAATAGATAATAGATTTGTAATAGATTTATAGATGTATGTTTTAGGAGTCCCTCCTATTTACAGGTTTTAAGCCCTCAGAGTTTCTTACCAGTTCTTCTCAGCAGTGGTCGCGTTCCGAACTGGTGGTAGACGGTAGATTTTTTTTTATTGTATAATATGATTATGAATAATGTGTTGACTATTTGTAAGGGTCCATCGTGACCCAAACAAAATAAATTATTTGAATTTGACTCCCTTTAGAAATAACATTATATTTCATAAGCGTAATACTTTATTATCTATGGATTCAAACATAGCCATCAGTTTCGTAAGTCGATCTGTAGCAACCAAGTCCAAAATTCCCAGACATGTCCGCCAACAAATAATTCAGAGCACAATAATAGGATGGTCTAAACACAGCCTGTAAGCTGCCCAATGCCCATGGCTGCGACAACCCATAAATTTGAATGGTCAAGTGAGTTCGGACATAGCGCAGGGCTCGCCAACCCTCGTTCGGTAAATCAATTACGAGAGTAGTTATTGATTTAAAGATGTGTTTGTATATGATTGACGATATTTCGATTAAGGTGAATAGCAATAAAAACATTAATAGCATGTCTTTCGCTCATGGTTAAATAATCTGAAAATAAGTGCTCCCGGAACAGTGTTATTTAGATTAAGTTAAGGGCAATAGAGAGGGCTATGCTCGGAGTTTCCCTGCGAGATCGAATCAGAAATGAGGAGGTATGCAGGAAAACCGGGGTCACTGACATAGCCCACCGAAATGCCCAACTTACGTGGCAGTGGGCAGGGCACATAGCTCGCAGGACCGACACCCGATGAGGCAGAAAAGTCCTCGAGTGGCGATCGCGGAAGGCGCAGTGCTGGTAGGCCTCCCACGCAGTAGACCGACGACCGAACGAAAGGAATGGATTCGGGCGGCCCAGACCCAGACCCTTGGGGGAGGCCTATGTCCAGCAGTGGACGTCTTTTGGCTGAAATGATGATGATGATGAAGTGGCAATAAAGAACATCTACATCTAGATTCCTATATTGCCACTTAACTTAATTCTGTAGGTATATATATTTATATTTTACATAATAAAAAAAGATACTGGAAACCGGCGTGGCGTTACCTATTGCTGAGGTAGCTGCACTTTGGCACAGCTTAATCCAGCGCTGGTTTACAACCCAGACCTGACTAAAAAACCTGTTTAAACATGAACAAGTAAAGCACTGTGCAATAAGTGATAAATAACTAAAATACAAAGGAATTGAACTAATTTCCTTTAAATACTCGGTGATAAAACTAATCTCCTAGAAATGCTTAGTGATAGAACTAATCTCCTTAATAGTAATACTATGTCCCAATAGTTTTATCAACTACGGATGTTATCCCACATCAACTACAACAATCCATTAAAATGTTAGAGTTATCGCCTCACATTTATAAATTACTTCAAAAAGCAGCAAAATTAAATACATGCAGAATCACTATTCCTACATAGTTAGTATAAAACAAAGTCGATGTCGTCTGTCCGTTCCTATCTATGCATAAATCATTAAAATCAAGCAAATTTTGAAGCGGTTTTTGTTTAATAAATAGAGTGATTGAAGAGGAAGGTTTTTAAGTATAATACGTCCATAACATTACAGAGCAACACTGATAAATTTAGAGGTTTATCATTGCACCCATGCGAAGCAGGGGAAGGTTAGTAATAAAATAAAATAATAGTTAGAAAAAAATTACAACATAACGACAGGGATGAATCCATACAGGATGCACCTCGAAATCGGTCTGATGTGTACTTGACTTAGGCCCGTGTACATCAAATTACCGGCTCTGACAGCCGAGTTACTAAAAAGTAAATATCAAAAATAGTAATCATAGTAAGATGCGTTTTACTTGATTATTATCAAAAGCAAAATGTTGTGAGCCCCTGTCCAGCTCAGACTGCGGCAGCGTTCAGTGCTGTTATATCATGCACAAGTCGATTCACACCCTCACACAATGCACTATAAATACACAAGCTGGATTAGTTTAGCCGTCATGTCCTGCCCCCTGACATATAAATTGTGATATCTATACAAATAAATAAAATCGGACTGTCTGTTTGTAATCTATGCTCTATCTATACTCTATACTAATATATAAAGCTGCAGAGTTTGTTTGTTTGAACGCGCTAATCTCCGGAACCACTGGTCCGATTTCAAAAAATCTTTCAGTGTTAGATAGTCCATTTATCGAGGATATTTTATTTTCAAAAGAATTAGGGAACCGTATGAAAATTGCGATTTTGTAACCCAAGGTGTAAAATCGAAAACCTATTTATGCGTGCGCTGCAAAAAGCGGGAGCACATATCTAACTATCATAGTTTAGTCACAATAACCACTTTTATGTTCATAAAAAATATGCATAAAGATAAGCACGGGTTCGAAGTCCACGCGGGCGAAGCCGCGCGCAAAAGCTAGTATTAAAATAAAATAACCGAGCCTTCCAGAAAATACCAAACTCAGCACGATACTGCTCGCAAGCAACCAACGCTGGTCTTTCATCATTTTTTTTTTCATTCATTTTCAGCCAAAGGACGTCCACTGCTGGACCTTTCATTGGCCTTTCATCAGGGGACTTTCATCAGGGGACCTAAAAAATAAGTGAATCTAATATATAAAATTCTTGTATCACAGTTTAAGTGTTTATACTCCTCCGAACCGGCTTGACCGATTTTGACGAAATTTCATATGTATATTCAGTAGGTATGAGAATAGGTTGATATTCATTTTAAGCTTGTAATTAAACTACTACTCAGCCCATAGGTGACCCACTACTGAGTCGGGCCTCCTCCAGTTACATAGAGGCTACTGTTGCCTACTACTTGATAATTAGCCTACTGTTGGCACAGGGTTTCGTATCCAATTTTTCTTCTCTTGCATCTAGGTTATCATTTCCTTTTGTCGGCTCTTACGACACCCTCAGGAAAAAATGGGGTGGTGACACTATGTATTCTAAATCCGTCATCACACATAATTGGGAAATTAACCACTTATACTATTTGTAGCCAAGTGAAGGCGGTTTCTTTTTTATTTGTTGCTATATATAATGGAAGTATCTGTAAATCATTTCATAGAGGACGTTTATCGTAGTTTTCGAAGCATCACTTAGTCGGTAGATTTTTAAATGGATGACAACCAGGTCGCTTTGTGCTGGTGAACGACTATGCAATTTGGCGCATGGCGCCTCCGCCATCCATTAGTGGAGCCAGATGGATTCTGAACAGCTTTGAACTAGTTCCACGTGGCAAGGTTTGGCTTGAAAGCTGCACTCTCCATATTTTTTGCTCAAAACTTCAAGCCTCTATAAGATAACCTTTTAAACTCAAATTCAAAAATAACTTTATTTACGGAGGTTTTATCACAAAATTCTTATAAAGCGTCATATTTACCAATATCTTACGACCCTTGTCCCACGCTAGGTAGTCTCCAAACACAATAGATGTGATAGAATCATCGTCATAAATCTACATTCTACTCTTTACTAAGCTAAGTCGGGCCTCCTCTAGTTACATGGAGGGTACTACGTCTATTCTGCCACGCTCTGGGCAGATGTATTGGCACAGGGTTTCGTATCAAGTTTTCCTTTTTTTGCGGCTTGGTTTTTGGCCTTCTCATATCCTCTTGTCAACTCTTACGATACCCTCAGGATGGAGTTGGTTGGTGACACTACATATTCTAAATTTTCTAACACCACACAAAATACTATAAAACTACTGAGTGGACTTTATACTAGTTTCTTGTCACTGTGCAATCTTGTTCGAGAAACAAGGAAAGAAAAGTTCTCAGAAAGTCATCAACCACAAATGCACAATAACTTTTTAACCGAACAGTTTAAAATCAGCTTTTAATACCAAGCTTTGTGTAATGTTCGGCGTGAGGCGAAGACCGAACAAGTCGTGAAATCTTCAGATTAAGTGTGAGCTGGGCTTTATCTAAGAGGAACAGCGGACAGAGCGCTCGCTCAGACTTCTTTTTATCCCGTGACGAAAAAGAGTCTGATCAAATGGAACTTTACGCGAAGATCTTTATTTGACTGGCGCTGTTGACTTTGACTTTTCATTATTGCCTCGTTGGTCTAGTGGTTAGATGTGCCGCCTTTGGATCAACGGGTCCCGGGTTCGATTCCCGGGTCGGGCAAGTGTCTTTGTCTAAACCAGAGGCACTGGCTCGGAGTCTGGGTGTCATTTCTATCTATAATATGTATGTATTTACAAAAAAAAAATGTATATAAGTAGTTTATCATCCATCTCGTTACCATAACACAAGCATTAAGTTGCTTAGCTTGGGACGAGATGGCGTTGTGTGAAATGTCCAAGGATATTTATATTTATTTATTTATTATTATATTTAGTGTTTCAGTTTCATTATTATATTATGTGTTTCTCTTTATTTATCCGTGTGGTGACGGATTTCGAATACATAATGTCACCGCCCATTCCATCCTGAGGGTGTCGTAAGAGCCACCAAAAGGGAAATTATATCGAGTCCTTCTATATAGAGATTACATTTAAATGCAGGAGATCGTAAAAAATGAACCTTCAAACCAATATAAAATGACAAGGGTGATGTAACATAGACCTTATGACTTTCGTTTGTTTATTTATCAAAAGTGTATTTTGTCAATATTGCGAAAATAGTTCCATTGGTGCCTTTTCAGCTAAAATGCTTATGTACGCTTCAGCCGTGATTGTTAAGACGGCCGCAGACGGTGCTCTGAATTAATGAGCAGTGATCGTTCGCTTGCAGGCAGCCGTAATTAATATCTAATGAACACTCTTATATGGGTTGATAAAGCTTGGGCTACAAATATATTCCTAAATTATATCACTAACGTAGTAAAAAATATGATTATTCATTTCAGCCAAATTATTACATATTCGTCGTCGTCGTTTCAGCCCATAAATGACCCACTACTGAGTCGGGCCTCCTCCAAATTCATGGAGGGAATTAGCATACTGTGTCACGCTGGCCAGATGGGTTCCCACAGGGTTTGTATCAAGTTTTCCTTCTCTTTCGCCTAGGTGATTTGCCTCTTGCGTTCTTTTAGTCGCCTCTTACGACACCCTCAGGATAGTATGGGTTGGTGACATTGTGTACTCTAAATCCGACACCACACGGATAAAATATTCATTAGTATCAAAATTATCCCACAAATACAACAATATCATGTCAACATATCCAAACTATGAATCACCACAAAAGCAAAGTAACACAAATTGAGTATTTTAACTCAATTTTTATTACTTTGCTTTTACAATATTCGGCCCATAAATTACCCATTGCTGAGTCGGACCTCTTCCCATCACAGGGAGGGTAATTTGCCTACTGTGCCACACAGGCCAGACAAGTTGATAAATATATTTTCATTTTATAAAATACTTCACCTTTAACATTGTACGTTCATTTTAACATTTCTTTCTAAAAATGATTTTGAATATTGTGCAAATACAAAACACTTCATTTTCTCTTCAGATTAAGTCATAAATATTCATAAAAATGTTAAGCATCAGTACCCGCAAATGATAAACATTTTCATGAAACAAAAAAAAACCAAGAGCCTTGACCCGATAGAGCTTCTAACTCTTGAGACGAAACAAAATGTATTTAGACTGTACTTCTGAATTTTACAATCACCCTGTACAAAACTAAAAGATCATCAAAGGTGAAAATGGAAAATTTAAAAAGCATGTACAGACTTTCTTGCACTAGACATACATAAAGTTACGCCTTTTTCCCGCATGAGTAGGTAGAGATCACATACTTCCACTTGCTACGATCCTGGCTCACAACTTTCCCTCCTTCCACTTACATCAACCTCTACATGCATGCTCGTCGGTTTAGGGTGCTTCTGACTTGAACTTTCTTTAGGACATCACCTATTTGGTCATAGAATGTCCTTCTTGGCCTGCCCCTTCCAACGTTCCCATTCACACTCCCGCTCTAAATTTCTTTTGGAAGTCTACTTTCATTCATCCTCTCGATATAACCAAACCATCTTAGCATACCTTTCTCAATTCTAGTCACTACATCTTCATTCAAACCACAAAGCTCTCTTATAGATTCATTCCTAACCTACCACTCAACTTCACTCCTAGCATACTTCTGAGTGCTCTGAGTGCTTCTGAGGTGCAGTGGAAAATGGTTAAAATTAAATTGACTTGTTAAAAGAGCCCAGAAGAGTCAACTTTATTAATATATGATTTTTTATTTGATCCTATTTTATATATGACCATACTGTAAAGTATCCGCGTGGTGACGTATTTAGAATACATAGTGTCACCAACCCCGTCTATCCTGAGGGTGTCGTAAGAGACGACAAAAGGTGATGACCAGGCCGAAGAGCTAGCCGCTAGAGAAGGAAAACTTGAAACGAAATCCTGTGCCATAATAATATGTTATAAACAATACATATATAAGTTTTGGGGTAAGTATAAGGCCAGTCGACATCGCCTCCTCTCACACTGGGATCCATCGCATCCACTCGACTCCAGGATGAATGAACTTTTTCATTCTACCACTCCCAGTGTTGCCACTCGAAACACTTCGGGGTGGCAAGCTGAAACATCCGGCTTTGGTGAAAATATTTCCTTATATTTTCTGCCACTTAGAAATGAGCAGATACTTAAATGTCTGTGAAAGACATGTTTGTGAAATTTATGCCAGTTGTTCGCCTATATTTTAGAATATAGTAACAGTTTAATGACTTGTTTACGAATAACATAGCCAAGATAACAGAGATTTACAAACGAGGAATCCCATAACCCACTATAAAGTGAACCATGTGGATCGAAGGATTGTCATCGCCTCATAACATTCTGGAATAGTGACCATATGGTCCAGAGGTCTCCCAGATCGAACCAGATCCCCAGGATCAAACCAGAGGGCAAGCCAACAGTGTTCTCTATTGAAATTTTAATGACACTTTAATAATTAGAATGTAAACATTATCCTTGGTGTGGATTTAAGAAAAGTGATTACGCGGGATTTTAAATATCTGGATTTTAGTTTAACTGCTGACGATGAGGCAAAAGCAAGGTATCGTCATACTGAAATTTCTAAAAACAATGCAAAGAATATAAAAACTGTGTGTAGGGGTATATTTCTCGAAGTGGATCAAATAATTCATGAAGATTTCTAGACAATGTGCAGGTACAGGGAGCGAGACGGCAAAGTTTACAGCACCTACTGTTGTGGGATTTTTACGCGGAATATTTGCGAGCATCCTGGTTCATTTACACTTGCCACAGGGTGTACAATCTCTCAGAACTTCCTGATAGATAACTTCATACAGCAACATCAGAGGCCAGTTTGCAATATGACCAGACGTGAAAAACCCAAATAATTTCCGTTGGTTAATATTATACTAAAATAGCGACGGTATGGTATAAAAAATCTATCCCATATTGAAAGAAGAGTTCATATTCTATGCCAATTTGTCTCTCGCCAAATATCCACCACATAATTGGAGATTCAGAAATAGGTAGCATCAATAGGTTAATATTAAGATTGTAATCAAATTATATTCAGATTTATTTAATACTCCTGTGGTGACGAATTACGAATACATTCACACCACACAGTCGACAATAAGGAATGACAAAGCCGAAAACCCCGCTGCAAGAGAGGGAAACCTTGACACTGAGCCCTGTACCAACCCGTCTGCCCAGTGTGGCACAGTAGGCTAAATACCCTCCATGTAGTTGGAGGCGGCCCGACTCAGCAGTGGGTAATTTATGTGCTGAAAAGTAGTAGAGATTATGTAAAATTAAATTTTGATGTCATTATGGAAATAAATCACATTGTATAATGTGTAGTCTTGTCTATACCTTCGTAGCTCTAAAGCACAAGAAGCTTCGTGTTCTTCGTAAGGTTCTGTGAGCAAGTTGCAGTGCCGCTACGTGCTCACTGCGGCCATATTTCCAACGCCAAGCCATTATTAAGCCGGCTGCACACGATACGGACGCCGAACACGTGTTGCTACACATTATTTCTCGTACGTGACGCGTTTGCGTTGTTCGGCGTTTGTTTATACACCTGTAACGCATCCGTGTGTAACGATCCTTAATCTTTCCAAGATAGTAAAATAGGCTACAGAAACTAATTCGAAGTTTTGTTTGTCTAGGAATTGGCTTTAGTCTATCCTTGAACATCTTTGCTCAATCGTTTTTTTATTCTTATTAAACACTTTGTTCACATTGTGGGTTCAAAGATGCTTCCGTCAAAATCCATCAAAGCATGGCTCTCGATGGCGTTAAAGTGTTTTTAAGAGGTTGGCAACCCCTGGTACTAAGGACGCCCTTATCACGCTACTTACCAATGGACAGGCTGTGTACTGGTATGCCACCATCGCGGCAAACACATTTTCATCCTGTTATTGTTTTTCGTTTCAGCTCATAAACGATCCACTACTGAGTCGAGCCTCGTCCAAATTCATGGTGGGAAATTAGCCTACTGTGCCAAGCTGGTAAGACTAAGGAACTAATCTGTAGACAATACCAATCGTATAGAATATTTCAAATTCGTTTTTAAATGAAGGAGTTATGCGCAAATACACATACAAATTAACAAAAGAGAATCCCTCCTTATTTTGAAGTTCTCAAAAAATTGAAATCTTATTCACGCAATATTTTTGCATAATCATGCCATGCCTACAAATATTTTAAATTAGAATGTAAGTTTGTTTGTTACCATTTCACGCGAAAACTACTTAACCGATCATCATGAATCTTTGTAAACATATTCTTGGAGGTAGAAAAAGTATCAATTTATTATTGAAACAATAATATTTTTATTAATGGCTTCAATGCGAGCGAAAACGCGGGTAAAAGCTAGTAATATTGTAGCGACCAACATGCTACATACTTCACACAAGTTACCCGAAAAATCTGAACTAATTAAATCAAGAAATATCGCCTAAAATGCGAGAATCACGAAAAAGTCCTACACCGCGATAGCGAAATTTCTAGAGCAATTCGCACAGTTAAGATTTCCCCGACTACAACTATCGGGGGATAGGCGCTGCGACCCCTAGCCAGACATAACACCTCGTCTGGCTGGATGATCATCCCTTTGCGCCTAAAATATCATAAATCAACAAGTCGCGCAGACAAACAGTGGTAGGTTTTAGTGGGTAATACGTTCGCAATTACCATCGCATCGCGACCGGGACTCCCACATAGCCCAGTCCCGTCCCCTGGCTCAGGACCTATAAAAGGGGAAACCTTTTATAGGTCCTGAGCCATGGGACCCCACTACCATTAAAAAAAAGAAAAACAGACTAATTGTCTATTTTCACTCAATTGAATGTGCAGTGCAGAGTATGGGGTTCAGATCTACACGGAGTCGCGAGCAAAAGTAAGTTCAAAATAAACTATTCACTAACTTCCCGCGCTCCCAATTTTCGTCTAGACAGCACAAAATTGCCTTTGATGCTTTTCAAGAGTCAAATTATAAATTTGAAACATAAAACAGTTATTATGCAAATTTGGCCTCAGAACGCAGCGAACATTACCCTCCGATATTCCTTAGCTTTTATACGACATAACATTGATTTCAATTCATACAAAAGAACCTTTTTCTTTTTTAAAAGAACCGAACGAGGTACTTTGATAACCTGCATCGCGGGGAGTTTAATAAAAAAAAGCCTTTTATATCCATGCAGTTACAATTTACATTACACAATTAGTATTGAAGTATTTTTATAGTTTTAATAATTGTTATATCTATAATATGTATGTATTTACAAAGAAAAATGTATATATGTAGTTTATCATCATCTCGTTACCATAACACAAGCATTAAGTTGCTTAGCTTGGGACGAGATGGCGTTGTGTGAAATGTCCAAGGATATATATTTATTTATATATTAGAGATCTCTTGATGTAATTAGTCATTACCATTGTTTTGCTGGTGTTCATTTCTAAGCCGCGGGGCTGTTTACAAACATGTACTAATTCACGAAATAATAACTAGACTCCGAGCAAGAAAGACACTTGCGCAAACCCGTAATCCGACCGGGGACCTGTGACTCCGAGGTGGCAGATCTAACCCCTTTTTTAATGTGGGGGAAACCTTTTATAGCTGCCCAGACAGCGGGCCAGGGCTGGGGTATGTGGGAGTTCATGGGAAAGAGATGGTAAAGTGCACCCGGGTTACCCACTAAAACTACACTAAACCCAACACGTAAAGTCCGTAATCTTGCGATATGCAGCGCGGGAAACCAACATCTAACCCCTTTTTTGGCGACGCTGGGGAAATGCTAAGCATACCGGAACCTTTTTTTACCAATCACTTGAATGCCTTTGACTACATGATAGAAAGCAACGCCAAGGTCTAAGATGGGGCAGGCAATTCAAGGAAATGCCCTGTCGGGCACCGGCTCTCACAAACACACGACGGAGCACAGTAAAACTGCTTGGAAACTTAGATGTGAGGATGGTAGCTAGCCGGGCGGACTATTTGATCCTACCACCAAGCGTGCTGGGTTTTGTTGACTTTTACAACACGCGTTTTTCCCAGCGTGCGGTGGAGAAGTTTTATATTCTGACCGGTCCCCACACGGGTTAAACTTCTCGTCTACTCACTAAACTGCTTCTGGGCGCTGGGCTCTACTGAGCTAGTCAGCCAGCTCATCACCCTCTACTGAGTCGGCCTCCTCCAAGTTTATCTAGGGAAATTACCACGCTGACAAGGAGGGAACTGGGGTGTATCAACTTTCTTTGTATTGCGGCTGGGTGAACTGCCTCTTCGCGCGCATTCCTTAAAACACCAGCCCGTCTGGTGACATTATGTATTATAAGTCCATCTGCTTAACTCTTCTGTATTTGTATCATTACCATCATCATCGCAGTCCATAAATTACCGAGTCGGGCCTCCCCCAAATTGATGGAGGGAGATTAGCAAACTGTACCATGCTTGCTGGCTGGCACTGGGTTTGAGATGGCATTATGTATTTTAAAACAACACGGAGTTTCAAGAGCATATCAGATGTTTCAGTCGTTTTGTGTTAGGTGTAATATGCGTATAAAGTCAGCTTATAAGCATCGCATTCGCCTTGCACTGCGCTTTGTCGCTGGATGTTTCCAGATGTCATCAGGCGTAGCAAGATGTCGCATCTGTCGCCATCTCGCTCCGGTGATCCGTGACCGACATTTGGCGCAGCCTGGCAGTACCTGGGAAATCTCCTATTTTATCCCTCGAATCCAAATGTAAATGGAATGTACGTTTGGAGAATAAAGATGCTTTCGTGAGGGTTTAAAACCGGTGTCATTTGCAACTGTCATATTTTTTTTAATGAACAAAGTTCTGCACTAGGTATAATCCGTGTCGTGGAGGCAGTTTACAAACATGTAATTCATGACACTTGCCCGACCCTGGAATCAAACTGGGACTCATTGATCTCAAAGCGGCATAAGCGACCAACAAGGCAGTCAAAATCATAAACAAATTATTCAGTAGCTAGTCCGTGTGAACCCATCACTTTCCTGTGGATGTCGAAAGCGGCGACTTAAGGAACGCAAGAGGCAGACATAGCTGCAAGAGAAGAAAACTTTGATATAAAACCCCTCTATGAATTTGGAGGAAGCCTGACTCCGTAGTTGGTCATTTATTAACCCCCGACGCATAAAGAGGGGTGCTATATGTTTGACGTGTCTGTCTGTCTGGCTGTGGCTCCGTAGCTCGCGAACGGATGAAGCGATTTCAGTACAGTTTTTTTTTGTATGACAGGTGAGTTCCGGGCTTAGATGTATTTAATGAAAATCTGTTGAGTCGTTTAAAAGTTATGGGAGGGTGAAAGTGGGAAAAAATAAACGAAATTCTGCAAACATAAGCGAGTGGGGTCTCAAATGAAAGCGCATCACGTGTACATTACAAAATAATAATGTTTCATGAAAATAAGTTGAGCCCTGAAAAAACTCTGGGGGTAAAGGTGGGGGGATACCCAATATCTGCAAATATATGTGGTGGGGATCTACACCATACTAAGCGTGTACCTATAAAAAGCAGAAAATAAAAATTAAATTATAAATTTAAATAAACCCCCGAAACAATGACCTACGTTCCCTTTAAAAAGTAAAAAAAAAAAAAAAAACATTTTGAAGGGAACCTAGGTCATTGTGGCGGGGGTTTATTTAAATTTTTAATTTATTTTTTTTGGATTGAAAAGATGATTCAGAAGCCCATTTAAATTCTCTTTTAGAACTCGAAGGAGATCCAACTCAATAGTAATTATAGACTGAGTAGTGGAACGATTTCGGAGAGTGAGCAGCGAGTAGATAAATACGTATTTTATTTTAACTTGTAAGGTAACAAAAATACAGGACGTTGGGATATACATATAATCATAGCAATTTAACATTTCTGTTGTTAGAATGTCTTGTACGAGGGTGAAATTAAAAAAAATCTGAACCGTTTTAGACACCGAAATATGCTTTTCGAGATATAGAAAATCATTGCTAGTTATTGAAAATACTTGTTGTTTTGAGCTATACAAAAAACACTATACCGCATCAATAAATCCTTCACGTTCAGATCCAAATATTTTGCCAAATAAAAATTAGCCGACTTTTTCGAGATCGGACAGCCCGTCAGTCAAGCTTAGCTTTAGGGCAGGACTGACTTGCAAATAAAAACTGTCAATCAATCGCTTACAGATGCGATTCGAAAACGTACGATATAAAACATTCCGTTTCGTTTGTACCTGGAGTATGGTCCAATTTTTAAAAAGGTAGCGATTTTTATAGATTGGGTTTAAAAGTTAAATTTTCTATGCAGCCATTGGGATCGATTCTGTAGGTAAGGAAAAAGAAGATGGATCTGTTGATTTTGCAAATAGTATACGTATCGTCCATGTGGTTACGTATTTAGAATACATACACCACCTCATTCCATCCTGGTGATGACGTAAGAGCCGACAAAAGGAAATGACAAGGCCGAAAACCTAGCCGCAAGAGAAGGAAAACTTGAAACGAAACCCAGTGTCAACCAGTCTGGCCAGCGTGGCACAGTAGCCTATTCCCCCCCCTGCGATAAGAGGAGGCCTGGACTCAGTAGTGGGTCATTTATAGCCTGAGTAGTAGTAGTAGACGTATCAAGCGACGGCGGCATACATTTGGTTTTTTATTCTACATGGGTGCATGGTGTCAATAGTTCTAAATATTTTATGACCAGCTATGACTAGAAGGGTTATTTTGATAATATCCTGAAAAGAACCCTACGCTTTTTGCAATAAAATCATTTTTTCTGACACTATTTTTAATTCAAGTTTATAAAAAAATATTTTTAATTTATTTTTAGTTCGATTTTCTATAAAAGTGATTTTTTTTTAAACTATTATTAATTTTTTAGTTGAAATATCATAAAGCTAATCACTAAAAAATATAGCAATAGCTTTATGATACTTACATCTCTATTAGCTATTGAATCGAAGAGCGGTGTTCCACCTTGATCACCGTTATTATTATTATTCTATTAATGATAACGGGTCAAAATGTTTAAAATATTGAATTGTCATCGGTCCTTATTAAGTATGCCAAATTTCGTGTTAATCCGACGTTTTTCACTGGGTCAAAATCATGTTCAAAGATTCTGTAACATACATACAAGCGAAGCTAATAAAAGCGTTAAAAAATGTTTATAATTTATTTGAGAGTCGCTGTCGATGATAAAATCGCTTCTGCTTATGAGTTGGGTGGAAGGACCACGCATCGAACGCGTTGCCCACACACATGCACCGGACGCGCATAACGAATGTCCAAACATTGAATGGCTGATGAACAATTTGCATACGTGAATCGCTTTGGCGTAAGATCACTATCATTTGCAGGTTTCGACGGATATCTAACGAATTTAGTGCGGGTTGTGCGGATAAACTATCAAAAAAAAACACTGGGCGACTCACCGTAGATTCGGATATCCTTTGAGTAGTAAGTAACCCATACCATATTTAGGGTGTCGTAAGAGGCGACTAAAAGACCGCAAAAGGCAGATCACCTAGCCGCAAGAGAAGGAAAACTTGATACAAACCCTGTGCCAATCCGTCTTGCTAGGCTAATTTCCCTCCATGAATTTGGAGGAGGCCCGACTCAGTAGTGGGTTACTCATGGGCTGAAACACACAACACAAACACAAATATAGTTCTATTCTCAATATGACCACAGACTTTAAAAATAAACATAAGATCATTATATGCGAGTGTGTCTGGTTCAAATAATGTTTTTATAAAAAAAAAAATATTAGCATTCTGTAGTTCTCTATATAAATTATAAATGTGAGAAATATCATGCTCATTCTTCCGCGTAATTTTCGTAAAAAGGGTTACAAAGTGTCTGCTTCACGTTCAGATTTTGTATACATATATTGTTGGCAACACCAAAAATATAACTATTAAATATTTGAATTATAACCTAGCCTCAAGAGAAGGAACCCTGTGCCGAAGCCCGCCAGGCCAGCGTGGCGCAATAATACATAATAATCATAGATCATCACTACATAGTATAAAAACAAAGTCGCTGTCGTCTGTCCGTCCCTATGTATGCTTAAATCTTTAAAACTACGCAACGGATTTTGAAGCCGTTAGTTTTAATAGATAGAGTAATTCAAGAGGAACGTTTATATGTATAATACATGCCTAATTACACCAGTGCGAAGCCGGAACGGGTCGCTAGTTATTGTATAAACCAATTATGGCGTCAACGGATACATCATTTTTATAATACTACTAGCAGGTCGGAGGCGGCACCAACCGAGAATACTGGCGGAAGAAACTCCGAGGGAGTTAATCTAGTGCGCCGACCAACCCCAAACTGCGGCACCTGTTCACAAGCATAATGCATGTAGCAGCCATCGATCTCCTCAACCATATTAAAGGTTACCCGCCACATGTCGGTATCACTGTTCGTAGTATAACAACTCACAGGTATGTACCAAATGAAATGGTCACCCTAGCCACGGCTACACGTCGGAGCACTTCATTGATTGAAATGTCCTGCATTTGAATACGTATCCTAAACACACTAAACATTCGTAACATACTGACTATATCAGTATCCCAGAAGCCAGTTGGGTGAAAACGCTTCAAAATTACGAGGTGTGAGGTGCGATTCTCTAGTCGTGGTCGTTTCATACAACAACTACTGAGTAAGGCCTGTGCCTAGCAAGACGGATTGGCACAGGGTTTGTATCAAGTTTTCCTTGTCTCGTGATCTGCCTTTTGCGTTCCTTTAGTCGCTTCTTACGACACCCTCAGAATGGTATGGGTTGGTGTATTGTATATTCTAACTCACGGAAGTAAAGCAAGAGTGCCTTGTGCAATGGTACCGTTTATGTAATGTATAATTTTAATTATTTTACGTAATGTGGATGTGATGAGACTTTGAACTTTTTCTTGAACTTTTTTGACTTGTGAACAGGTCCGTTGACAGATGGCTTAGCCGGGATGCGCTCCAATAGTCTTAACTCTTCGGGGCGCCAATGTAGAATGCGTCCTCGCGAACCTATGGCCTCTCCAACGAGGCGTGTGAGGGTATACCGCTGGGGTTTTACTGAATAGTTGACTGTTACGGAGCCCCACCCCGACTCCGAAGGGCATCAGTTTGAGTACTAATGACAGTTGCTGATGTCTAGCCCTTTGCGACTATTGCGCGAATCAGCTCTCACAAATCCATCTTATGGCGATATAAAAGCATCTACGGACTTTCTTGCCAGCTCTTCTATGTGGAGATGCATTTTCAACCGGTTCAAATGTTAAATGTAATTTTGACCAGTACGAGGAGCTCAATTGAACCAAGTAGATTAATACATTAAATGAATTTTGATTTGGATTCACGTAGTTATTACGGTTCCTGTAAAAATTTAATTAGACTTCAATTTCCATACGCGTTCTCCAATAGGCGCCCATTTTCCTGCAGTTTTCTCGCTCGGCACACGTGAATGGCGGCTGACCCGCGGCGCGCAATATCCGGACAGCGAGCGCTCGCTCCGGTCCCGGATATTTCGCAAAATCTGTCGTCCTCATACCATATCGGACGGGGCGCGAATCGTAATAGAGTTATCTATTCTAATGGTCGAACCAAAGATGATTGTTCTATTTTTTTACCATAAGCAGCAGTAGGTCATAGAATATCATAAACTTTAGCGTTGTCTATAGTGTCCATATCATACGTCCATGTGGTGGCGGATTTAGAATACATATTGTCACCACCCTAAATCATGCTGAGGGTGTCGTATAAATACAAAGAAGAAGTAAAAGCATCAAGAGAAAATTCAGAAAACGACGATTTCGTACACCGCGCTAGGGATTTTTGACAAAACCTTTTGCATGGAAATATCATTACGACTACAATCTTTATGGCATAGGCGCCACAGACCATCGATGATCATCTATTTGTGCCTTAGATTTCACCACCTAGTACCATCCTGAGGGTGTCGTATGAAGTGACTAACCTACCAGCAAGAAAACGAATCAGGAAGCTAGCAACATCATATATAGCCTCGGTAGCAAATTGCAAGTTTAACTTAGCATTTTTATTTCAGGGACAAGCAGAAGACTGGTGGACATAAAAAATGTGGAACAATTTCACTCGCTGCCACAAACTGTCATGAATATTAACTACTTTACGCCATTGGAACTGATAAGACAATTGCAGAGCAGACACTTCTGTTGATGGGTTTGGGAGATAAAATTAATGGCGTATCTGGGCTTATAACCGACCCGGTAATACTGATTCCTCGAGCGAAATTAAACACTGGTTGGTGGGTAATTACGAGTTGAGTTAAACTTGAATATTAACGTACATATTCCACTGAGCCGACCAGCCCCGAACAGCAGCACTTGTTCACATGTGACAGTCTCAATTCTAGATGGGTGGCACAGGGCAGATGGCATATTACTTCTACTAGTCAGCCCATAAATGACCCACCGCAGAGTCGGGCCTCCTCCCGTCACAGAGAGGGTAGTTAGCTTACTGTGCCGCTCAGACGGGTTGGCACAGGGTTTCGTATCACCCCCCTCGACTGTGCTGCCACCTTGCTGTGGTGAGGGGGCTTGAGTGCCTCAATGATCCGTGGGGCCATACCGGCCAGGGCCTCCCATGCCGGGCGGGCCCACGGGGAGAGGTGAGACGAAGAGCGGCACCCAGCGTCGTGGCGGGTTGCGGCTCCGGGGACTCCTCTGTCCTCAGAGCTGCCTAGGGAGTCGTAAACCGCTGCGGCGCACCATGAGGTCCTCGGGTTGGCGCTCAACTTAGTTGGCCGTCAAACCGAGTCCTCACTCAACGTCCTCGGGTTGCCGCCGGCCGAGGGCTGACGGGCCTCCTCTGCGAGGCCGTATGTCGCAGAAGGGGGCTGCGGGACGGATCGCTGGTGCGCTGCGGTAGATTGGGGCTGCGGGGACTTGGGTGGATGGGGACCCTGTCCCCAGTGTCTCGCTGCGAGCCCTGGACGGGGGCTCCGGGGACCTGGGTTGACGGTGGACCCTGTCCTAAGGGTTTCCCTGCGGGCCCTGGACGGCTGCGGTGCGCCGGTGTCCTCTGGTTGGCGCCGGCCCGAGGGCTGACGAGCCTCCTTCTGCGGGGCCGATGTCGCAGAAGGGGGCAGCGGGGCGGGTCACAAGGGAGGGAGCTCCGGGTGACCCGCGCCGCGGACGGAGGCGGGGGTGGAGGGGGGTTCGTGACGATGCGGGCCCCTTCTGCCCTTGCCTAGGAGGCCGGTGGTGGTTCGGGGGAGCCGCCACCGACGAAGGCCTCGATGACTGAGGGCGTCCCAGTATACCGGGACGCCCTCTCTGATAGTCGCTTGCCCGCGTTGCGGGCACCACGCCGGGGCGTCACAGTAGAATGCGTTTACGCGAACTTGTGGCGCCCCAAGCGCGTCGTGTGAGGGTATGCCGCTGGGGTTTTAGTGGGTAAACGACTCTTGGGTAGACGACCCTTGTCGGAGTCCCACATAATCACCGACCTTTCCCCCGGGGTGCGGTGGTATGCATAAAGCATTTCCCCAGCGAAACCAAAAAAAAAAAAAAAAAGGGTTTCGTATCACCCCCTCGACCGTGCTGCCACCTTGTTGTGGCTTGCGTACCTTAATGATCGGTTTGGGCCATACCGGCTCAGCATCACCCATGCCCACGGGGCGGGCCCACAGAGAGAGGCCTGACGAAGAGCGGCACACGGAGTCGTGGTGGGTTTTGGCTCTGGGGACTCCTCTGTCCTCAGAGTTGCCTCGGAAGCCTTAACTTGCCGCGACACACGGCGTGGTGATGCAGTGGAGGGCGGCCAGGCGTTGAGGCCAGAGTGCCACTGCCGCCGCAACCGCGCGGGTCAGGCGCCATTTCATCCGGCGCCTGACGGGGGCACGTGCACGTGCCTCTTGGTGGATCGGGGAGCGTTCAGAGCTCCCCATCAAAGCGTGGGGCCCCATAAGGGTCACGGAGCATGCTCCCCCATCGGGAGGAGGGAAACCCGTGGCCCTGTCTCGGGCAGTTATGGGACACCGTTGGTTTTAGTGAGTAGGTTGTGGCGCAACTACCAACTTTCCGCGCCCCGGAGTTCAACATAACCCAGCTGGTGATTGGCGGCCGGGTATCCATGAGGATTTCCAAGGTAAAAAAAAAGGGTTTCATATCAAGTTTTTCTTCTCTTAAGGCTAGGTTGTCTTCGGCCTAATCATTTCCTTTTATCAGGTCTTATACACTCAGAATAAAATAGTGTCACACTATGTATTCTAAATCCGTAAGCGATAATCGCCAGATCCAGAACAGACTGCTTTGTAAATGAAGGGCAATAGGTAGCTTTGTATTAATCAAGATGTCTACATCTATTTAATCCTTGGAAAAAAACAGAGTAAAGCGTTTGCGGCGTCGATTCCTGCAACGATCCTTCAGGGCCGTATTTCAGCAGTAACCGCCGCGTTACAGATTACGTCCAATTTTCTTTCCCGGCACATTGAATACGCCTCAATTGCCGCGCGGGACCATTCTCTTGACTTTACACATTGGCTGGGAAGTTTGGCCACTGTATTCTGGATTGGGCGTAAATATTTATTAGTACTTTGTGGTATCTTTGTACAGCACTCTTTTGTTATCGTTGCCGTAATGGGTGTGAAAGAAGTGTCGTTTTTTTGACTTTTTGATTTGACGAGGTGAAGTACTGTGTGAATATTTTCACAAAGTCCAAACGGTTTACTACTTTTCCAGTCAAATTTCGAAATATTTTGCAGTACATGCATGATGCTTGAGGCCGATAAATTTCTCAACAGACCCGTAAAGGAGTTCCAGCTAGCGCTGAAATGATCTCAACCATGAATTAAAGACATGAATGTAGATATGTCACCTATTATTATAGGTGCCTACAAATGCGAGAATTACCAATAAGTCCTACACCGCGATAACGAAGTTTCGAGATTGTGGGGGAACACGCACGCACACCAGTGCACATCATCACTACATAGTATAAAACAAAGTCGCATTCTTCTGTCCGTCCCTATGTATGCATAAATCTTTAAAACTTCGCAACCGATTTTGAAGCGGTTTTTTTAATAGATAGAGTAATTGAAGAGGAAGGTTTATAGGTATAATATAATTGCACCCATGCGAAGCCGGGGCGGGTCGCTAGTTGTAATTATATAACAGCGAGAGCGGATCAAATAAACCAGTTGGCATCAGACTTTCTTGTGTATCACTTGTCTTCCCAGTAGGCACCCAACATTGGTGACCCCGACGTTCCCCCACACAGAGCAATTCGCACGGGAGAAATCCCCGACTACTGGTATCGGAGGCTCCACCTCGTCTGGCTGGATGATCATCCCTATGCACCTAAACCATCAGCTGTCGTATAAGGCAACCAAGGTACAACAAATTCGTTTTCTATCTATCTCAAGGGCAAGATGTGTAAAACGACCCAAACACTCAATCACTTTAAAACCAGAACTAATCACGTGAAAGCCTGTCCGTCCATAAACAAAATGCGGCGGACCGATAAATTTTCACGTCGACCGACTTACGATAGTTAATTTTTAATTCGACAGTCCGCACGTCCTGCTTGCCCGGCGGTCGATGCAAGACTGATGACTTTCGGCCGGGGAACCGACCGCGCTGCTTAGTTATTTGGAGTACCGTCATTTGTTTAGAAGCACGTTTTAAATTAAAGGTTTTGTGAACACGTTTTTTGTCCGAGTGGTTCCTAGCTAAACACTGTCACTAAACCCACTGTATCATGCAAGTGCAAGTGTCTAGAAATTTAAAAAAAACCACTTTGATCATCCATCTGAATGTGACCAGCATACTACATTAGCAGTACTACATTGTAGGTTAGTATCAGTCATCATGGCGTCTCCACCAACCGCCTTAGAGGCCTCAACGGTAGGATTTTTTTTGGGCTGAGGCAATATTTATAATGCTGATTCCTCGTTCCCTTACGATGTTAATATTATAAATGCAAAAGAAACTGTGTCTGTCTGTTGCGCTTTCTCACCACTGAACCGATTTAAAGGAAATGTGGTAGATACACAAATAGCCTGAGAAAGGACATAGTCTATACTTATAGATAGGAAAAAGGGTTGATAGGGAGGGATGAAAATGCTATCCAAAGACACTATCCAACTCCAACAAAACAGGACACCAAAAGGAACACTATTTTTCACGGTGTCACCGCTCCATTCCACCCTAAGGTTATCGTAAGAGTCGACAATAGAAAATAACAAAGCCAAAAACCTAGCCGCAAGAGAAGGAAACACCCACACTGTGAGTTCCAAATCTGCAACCATACGGGGAAGTGTTATAAAAAAACTACACATTTTTTACTATACTCATGATACTGCATCCATTTTATTTATTCTTGTACTGAAACACGGTAAAAAAACTATTTACAAAATCCTTTTACGTCCTAAATTCAAGTCGGCGTCGCGTCAGAGTCAAGGGATTGGGACAAGAACAGTCACCGCTGACACTTTGTGACCCTAAACAAATAGGGCCGCGGGAAATGCGTGGAACTTCAAATATCATGCTAACAACCTCCGCAGGGTTGGCAGAACCCGAATATTACGGAGTTCGCGCACGTGTCGGCGAAAATTCGCCTTTCGCAGATCAACAAGAGATCTGGCTTGAAGTCATCGGTGCGAAAAAATACACTGGATTCTGTGCCAAATGTGTGGTACGAGTGATTGGCTGACGCAGAAAATGGATATTAAGAAGCGATTTTTACAATAAACATTTTATTATCTGTACTTCAATTAGTTCTTGAATAAATACAATATCTGGATGACCGGTATTTTTTTTTATAAATTGTGTTTTTTTGGAAATTATATTTAAGTACGAATTACGCAAA
Source organism: Clostera curtula (assembly GCA_905475355.2). Classification (NCBI taxonomy): domain Eukaryota; kingdom Metazoa; phylum Arthropoda; class Insecta; order Lepidoptera; family Notodontidae; genus Clostera; species Clostera curtula. Next base: position 2,011,038 of record FR997796.1, on the reverse strand, counting down.
CACTCATTGACTTCGTGTTACTTAACAACGCCATCTGCTGTTGTGCTCACAAAAAAGTAGTATTATTATTCGCCAATAGACGTCAGGATTCCTAGCTAGATCGGTTTATCGCCCCCGAAACCCCCTATATACTAAATTTCATGAAAATCGTTGGAGCCGATTCCGAGATTCCAATTTTATATATGTATATACAAGATTTGCTCATTTAAAGATATAAGATTAAGATATAAGGTAAAGTCCTTAATACAATGTTAAGTTCTAACTCTAAAATTAAATTTATCTATAAAATCATGAATGTATTTAACATTCAGTTTCATAAAAACTAGTTATATCCTTGCGTGATAGAAAGCATAAGGGGCAGGCAATTCAAGGAAATGACCTGTCGGGCACCGGCTCTCACATAAACACGATGGAACACAGTAAAACTATAAGTATAACTATAACAGTATAACTATGTATCGGCTATCAATTGCATCATGTCATATAGGCGCTTCGAGAGAGTTTAAGAAAGTATAAGTTTGGGGGCCTCAGTGGCTTAGAAATAAAGATGGAGGTTTTTGTGCTGTTGAAATCGGTTGAGCTTGTGTCTTGTGCCACCTGTCTATGATTCTTCTCACGTCGCCAAGGGTATCCCGGTCAAAAAGTTAACTCGTGCGTTCCAAGCGCCGCTGACAAACATACCTTTGAGAAATCATGGGGTTTTTCACTTGCGCACCTTTTGTTTTGGCACGCGAAATATTTTTCTCGACATTCCAGTGACGACGTGAATGTTAATGGAGTGCCCAAAGAGTGCGTATATTTGAGTTTATTTGCAGTACGCATGATGAGCGTAGCAGTCGCGTAGGAACATCGTAGCAATCGCGTAGCACTCGCGTAGCACTCGCGTAGCACTCGCGTCATTTCGTTTTGTGGGGTTTTACGAAGTTTTCAGGATGGAAAGGGTATTTTAATTTTATAAATGAATCCCATGCACTAGGTATAACCTGTATCGCTGGCGCAGTTTACAAACATGAAATTCACGATCACAAATGACACCCAGACTCAGAGCAAGTGCCTCTGGTATAGACAAAGACAATCGATCCCGGAATCGAACCCTGGACCCGTTGATACAAAGGCGGCACATCTAACCCCTAGACCAACGAGGCAAGGGTTGGTTACACTGTTTTTGTTACCAATTACTTAAATGCCTTTGACTTTAGGGTTGCGTCATGGAAAGCAACGCCAGGGTCTAAGATAGGGCGTGCTGGGTTTTGTTGAGTTTTACAACACGCGTTTTTTTCCAGCGTGCGGTGGGGAAGTTTATTATTCTGACCCGTCCCCACACGGGTAAAAAAATTCCTTCACCACAAAGATACCCATCCAACTATTGCCTATATTAGAGTCTCTTCCAGTTACTTAGGTTTTCGGGCCTGTCTATCCCTTTTTTCACTTGCCTAGCCGCAAGTGAGGGAATACTTGATACGAAACCGTGGCACATTGATTAGGCGAATGTAACTGGAGGAGGTCCGACTCAATAGTGGTTCGGGCCTCTATCTATGGGCTGAGTTTTTCCTAATACGTACCCTGTAGATATGAAATATCTCCCATATTACAGTTTTCTACTCAAATACCAAATGTCCTCGCCCCTATTTTCGTATGCAAACGTTTTGTCACTACCAAATAAATTCGCATGGAAAATATCTTATTTTCATAATCGGTCGAAGCGCAGACTATCACATATTATATTATCAAAAAGCATAATTTTATTCATAAGGAATCTAGACGGCAGTGGCGGCCGATAGCGGTGCGAGTTGTAATAGAAATTTTGACGATACACAATTTACATAGCGGGGCCTACTATGGAATTTGTCGGTCACGATTTCCAACCGTGTTATCTATTACGGAATTAAATTAAACTAGTGGTCGTCCAGCATTCGAAATTCGACCATAATTAATTGGAATTATAGTTCTATTTTGTGTGTATAGTTCTATTCTTAAATTGACCACAGACTTTAACAATAAACAAAAGAGTATATTTATATGCTTGTGCGTTTGTGTCAAATACATGGTAGCGTGTATAATGTGTTTTTATTGATGTAATGATTTCGTATGCACAATTTAAAAAAAAAATCTGCACTCTTCACACCTCTCTCTCACACCTTCTTTATATAAACTATAGGTGTGGGAACTCCGTCCGCGCAATTTGTGTAAAAAGGGGTACTAAATTTTGCTTCACGAATTAGGGTCGTTTCACACCTGACACCACAGACCAGACCATACATTTGTCTGTATTGGCGTTACGCGACCGAGCATACGCGACGCATTTTCCGGCAGATGTGAACTGACCCTCAATATGCAGTTATTGTTAACTTTCTTGTGAGTGCAGCAAATGGCGACTAATGAAACGTAGACAGAATAAGGAAGAAAGGAAATATGATGGAGACATTCATACGGAACTGTGTTTACCTGGCAGTTTATGTTAATTTATTTTCATAAATTAAAATCTTTTTAACGGATTTATCGCGTGTATATTACATTGCTTTGCAGCAGTCGTGGTTGCGGGAGAGACCACGACTGCTGCAATGCAATGTAATATACACGCAATAAATCTGTTAAAAGTGTTTAATTTTAATGTGTCATAATCGCGAAAATCTATGAAGTCGTTAAAAAAATAACCACGAACATTTTAATGAAATTTATTCTAAAGTACTAGTACATTAGAAGCCAAAACCGTAATGAATTTAAGTATACAACAAAAATAGCTTTTGTTGGTTAGAGTATTTGGTGTGGTGACGAAATAGAATTCAAAGTGTCACCACTTCATTGCATGCTGTAGGCGGTTTCAAAGCTGACTGACATAAGCCAACGTTGAATAGTAGGGTAAATGTTTTCCATGTGCTTCGAAGAAGACCGAGCAGCAGATGGCAGTAGAGTTAAAGATTTTCTATCCCAGTCGTATGTAAATATTTACCTGTCGTTTCAGCCCATAAATTACCCACTTTTGGGTCGGGCCTCCTCCAAACTCATGAAGGAAAATTTGCCTACTGTGCCACGCTGGCGAGACGAGTAGACACGGTTCCTTCTCTTGCGGCCAGGTGATCTGCTTCTTGCGTTCTGTTAGTCGCCTCTTACGACACCCTCAAGATGGTATGGGTTGATGACATAATAATAAATAAATAAATAAATAAGTATCCTTGGACATTTCACACAACGCCATCTCGTCCCAAGTTAAGCAACTTAATGCTTGTGTTATGGTAACGAGATGGATGATAAACTACTTATATACATTTTTTTTTGTAAATACTTACATATTATAGATAGAAATGACACCCAGACTCCGAGCCAGTGCCTCTGGTTTAGACAAAGACACTGGCCCGACCCCGGAATCGAACCCGGGACCCGTTGATCCAAAGGCGGCACATCTGACCACTAGACCAACGAGGCAGTCCCAGATAATGATCAGTAATTGCAAGTAAACGATTTATTTTTGTTTTGCACACCATACAGTGTAATTTTTGAAGTAATCGAACTCGTAGTATCCGTCCATCTCATAATATCAAATATTGACGACTCCCAGAGGCAAAGTATGATGGTTGCGTAACGGCTGACGATTATGATTTTATGTTATCCAATATACAGGGTGTAACAAAAACCCTATAGACATAACCGATGGAGGATCGATAGTATAGTAGGATAGAACGATGCTGTGAGCAATATTGCAGGCAAAAACAAGCAACCAAAATACTAGCTCGAACCAAAGAAGCATTATAAATAAATAAAAAATATCCTTGGACATTTCACACAATGCCATCTCGTCCCAAGTTAAGCAACTTAATGCTTGTGTTATGGTAACGAGATGGATGATAAACTACATATATATATTTTTTTTGTAAATACATACATTATTATAGATAGGAACAAATACTTGTAGGTCGTACAAATATTTCTTCCGTGCGGGAATCGAGCCCGCGACATGCTGCGCAGCAGTCGATCGCTCAACCACTGCGCCAACCCTGTCGTCTTATCTAATGTAACTCAAATTTGCTTGTAGGGTAATAATAACGTTTGCCACTCCTACTGCTCGACCCACGGTTCAGTCGGGCCTCCTCCCATCACAGGGAGCGTAATTAGCCAGCCTACAGTGCCACGCTGGCCAGACGGGTTGGTACAGGGTTTCGTGGCAAAGTCTTCTTCTCTTGCGGCTATGTTTTTGGCTTTGACATATCCTTTGGTCAGCTTTTCGACACCCTCAGGGTGGAAGGGGGTGGTGACACTATGTTTTCTAAATCCATCACCACATGGACAGCTATTTTAGCTCCATGTCCTCATTTTAGATGGCTTAAGGACTATAGGCTCTAGAATCAAGAATCATCATTAAGAATCAAGATAAATCAAGAATATCTTTCTATATATAATATGAAAGATAAATAAGATCTATCAAGAAAAATAATTAATTGGTTTTGTATATCGTCGTGAGATAGTTTAATGTGTCTGTGTCCTGATAAGGCTATCGATCTGTGTATCTTTGGCATTATAGCTCTAGACTTGATGTAGGTACCGATTGTGGCATGACTTTTGTAATTGATTTAAGTTTTATGATCACTTATCGCTTACCTTGCATGTGTTCCAATTTTTATCCAAGCTAAACTAAAACATGTCCTCTACGAGATATAGGCTAATACCCCGGAAATAGGCATCTCCAAAGAAGCATGCATCGGATTCTGCTGACCTTAACCACGTCATCGGTCCATCGTGTGAAAGGCCTGCGAGATTGTTTTATCATGAAGTTTAAATATGATTCAGATAGCAAATTTTTTCGATAACTAAAAATTGTGATCGACGTTTCAGCCCATAAATGACCCACTACTGGGTCGGGTCTCCTCCAAATTCATGAAGGGAAATTAGCCCACTGTGCCACATCAGTAAGACGGGTTGGCACAGGGTTTGTATCAAGTTTTCCTTCTCTGGGGGGCTAGGTGATCTGCCTCTTGCATTCTTTTAGTCGCTTCTTACGACACCCTCATGATGTTATGGATTGGTGACATTGTGTGTTCTTAATCAATCACCACACGGAAACAACAAAAATACTATTACACAGATATAATAATAATATGCAGTACGCATAGGTTTTAGCCCTAGATGGTCTGCGGCTTGCGTTCCATTAGTCGCATCATATGACACCCTCAGGCCGGTATGTGGTGATGTCGTCATATATTCTAATTCCGTCACCTCACGGATCACGGTAATTTTTTATTATTAATTTACTTATTACTAACAAACCTTTTGCACCGGTGTACCAGTTTAAATTTCATAGCGGTTTACTGTTTGTGTAGATCAAAGAAAAAGCTTTAACACTGCCAGTAAGTTATCTATGTTTTCACCATGTCAGCTTTAATATTTTTCACGACACTCATTATCCAGATACCGTCGGGTCCTTTCAAACGACTTCAGTCCAGCGACTTTATCCGGCCAAGAGATTAACATATGAATGGCACTCATGAAAAATGTAACATCATCTCACCAAAACCCCTCACTCTAAAACGAAAAGGGCGCACAGAAAATTCCTAAGAGCGACACTACACCGAAATTAGGAGCGAAAGTTTGGTTGTCTAAAGATGGCGATCGTCCCTTCAGGCGATCGTACGCCCCCGTAATAAACTTTAAGGGATACTAACACGGGAAAATCCTCAGTATTATTTACCGAAAAAGGTTTGCGCATAAAGAAATTTCGCAACATTTGTAAACAAACGACGCTGTGTTTTCGGTGCGCTTTTTTTCTTTTCTATGGTTACTAAAGTGTGTAAAATACAGTTGCACCCTTTTCAGTAGGTAACTTCATGAAGTTTATTTAGATTATTTACTTTGACATTATTCATTAACTAATTATTTATATGATACCAACTGTTACTCGCCGTCTTCGCCTGCGTTGACTTCACTGAGGCTAGTTCTTTTTTTGTTAATAGATGTCGCGTCTTGAAGCCTGCTGTTGGTTTTCATTCACATGCAAGATTATGAAATGATTGTAGTGAAGGATTTAGACTTCGGTGTGACAGATTAAGAATACATTACTGTTACCACATTTCATCCTTAGGAGCCGACAAAAGGAAGTGAAAAGGCCGAAAAACTAGCTGCAAGAGAAGAGAACTTGATGCCTCGCTGGCCAGGCGGGTTGGCATAAGGTTTTCCTTCGCTAAGGGTTAGATTGTCCTCCTCTTTACCTTTATTCGACTCACACCCGCAGGATAGAATGGTGTGATGACACAATCACTACATAGTATAAAACAAGTCGCTGTCGTCTGTCCGTCCCTATGTATGCTTAAATCTTTAAAACTACGCAACGGATTTTGAAGTGTTTTTTGTAATAGATATAGTGATTCAAGAGAAAGGTTTATATGTATAATACATGCATAATTGCACCCGTGCGAAGCCGGGGCGGGTCGCTAGTGTATTATAAATCTGTCTCCATACGTACACAGTACACTACAGTACAGTAAATGGCAGTATTATCTCCAAAAGCAATTTATTGCAGATAATCGCATGAATTGGTCATGTAAATAAAATTGTACGTGATTAAATGTGGTCCAGTTAGTATGCTAAAATTAATATTTCACGAGTTTTTAAGGTTCTACCTATGTTCCAATCATTGAGTGCCAATTAGTACGATTTTCAGTTGCAAAACTGAACCTGAATTTTCATCACTCGAAATGGCTGACGTTTCGGTGGAATTTTATTTATAGACTATTAACTGTCTGTGAATTATTTAACAAATATCCGCGATGTATTTTAAATACACTGCGGGTTTGGTGTTAAATACTTAACAGTAATATTTGTATGTATTTTTGTATTGGAATTAAATTTGTAAATTCATTGAATATTTCAGGAAATATCGAAAATAAAGTTACCAAGCCTACTGGACTTCAGTGCAGATGTTTAAACAAGAAGGATGTAACAAAAAAGATACAATAGGATCGATAGTACATATAACTGACCTTTACGAGAAATTATGGGCTCTCATTTCAGTCGAATGTAGATTTTTTGTTAAATAGTGTGATTGTGTTAAAACTAAATTCACACATTGCCTGCCGAATCAATGCTTAACTAACTAAAGGAAGAGTCACGATAAATAACTCCATAAATACATATATTCACGGCACCAACAAAAAGGGGCACAACTGTATTTTACACACTTTACATGGTTACATAGAAAAGAAAAAAATCGCACCGAAAACACAGCGCGTTTGTTTACAAATGGCGCGAAATTTCTTGATGCGCAAACCTTTTTCGGTAAATAAGTGTTAGTATCCCTTAAAGTTTATTACGGGGGCGTACGATCGCCTGAAGGGACGATCGCCATCTTTAGAGAACCAAACTTTCGCTCCTAATTTCGGTGTAGTGTCGCTCTTAGGAATTTTCTTTGCGCCCTTTTCGTTTTAGAGTGAGGGGTTTTGGTGAGATGATGTTACATTTTTCATGAGTGCCATTCATATGTTAATCTCTTGGCCGGATAAAGGCGCTGGACTGAAGTCGTTTGAAAGGACCGGACGGTATCTGGATAATGAGTGTCGTGAAAAATATTAAAGCTTACATTGTGAAAGGATAGATAACTCACTGGCAGTGTTAAAGTTTTTTCTTTGATCTACACAAACAGCAAACTGCTATGCAATTCAATCTGGGACACCAGTGCAACGTATTAGCTAGTCGAGTATAAATCTACCACCATCTTACACAGCTGTTCTGCAGAGGAAAGGCGGCAAGAACTTGTAACTATAAACGTGCAAAAAACGAGTCAGTACGACGAAAAGCCCCCGCTATCGTCACCAATAAAGGTCCCCAGTTGCTCTCCATCAATTCGGTAATCGCGCCATTTTTCAACAGTTTGATAATATGAAAAAAATTGGCCCCAACCAGAATAAACGACCGTTCCAGGAATCGATTGGCACACTGATCGTTGGTTTTGTTGGAAAACGAAAACTTAAAATATAAGAATCTTAGCTTTTCTTCATTTAATCTTTTACTACATACTACTTCTTAACCCGCAAATGACCCACTACTGAGTCGGGCCTACTTGGAAGGTAATTAGCCTACTGTGCCACGCTGGCCAGATTGGTAGGCACAGGGTTTCCTATCAAGATTTCGTTCTTTTGCGGCTAGGTTGGGCCTTGTCATTTCCTTTTGTCAGGAGACCACCCTCAGGATGAAGTGGGATGGTGACACTATGTATTCTTAACCCGAAACCACACAGATCATTTATATATATATATATATATGTCGGAGATAGCGACGGCTGAGCGATAGAGTCGTCATCATCTTGACTTGGTACGAGGTTTATTACTTGTAACTTTATAATTCACAATATTAACCACAGTATCAATAACAATGTTCAGTTAACACACTTAAATAGACAAACCGACAGGTTCGCAACGGAGAAGTGTCTCGGTCCGTGTCCCAACGTCGACTGACTGATCGAGCCAACCTCACTTTCCATTACGACTCTGTCCACGTGCCGCCATTGCAAAACAACTGACGTCACCGCGTTTGCCGCACTACTGTGTTAACAATCAATTGAGAAACTTAATAAAACGATATCGTCATCCACGACACGGCCATTCTGACGAAGCACACGTCCTCGTGTGTACTTGTAACAAAATAACCAACTGAGGCATATTTTCACGATCGGCCAACCTGATGCTAATGGTCCGTAATCGTATCTTAAGAATCAAGTTAACAGAGATCACGTTAGCATACAAATAATTTCAACAACTTTAACACGAAAGGTTCCTCTAGGCCCATAATCTTTAAATCTCAATACTGATACTTTAAAACAGTAAGTTTAATACAATAAGTACACAACACATGGCCCAGCTGTCCCAGCAGCTAGTGACAATTCACGTGTCACCCATATCGACATCGCTCCAAGCGATACGACCAACACTTTAACTGGAGTCCACGACTCCCAGGCCACACAGGGCCATACAAATAGTCTCTCTCGAGACCCGGGTCCCCGCCACACCACTAGCTGCCCATCGCGCTCTGTACAACTCCCAGAGTTGCAGTTACGACTACAGACTAGTGCGTGTAGTGCGACCTAGCCAAGGTATGTGTTCTTATTTACTGTTGGAGGCATCCTCCTTACCATCTTCATCAGACAAATTTAACTCAACGGGCACACTGCTTAGAGGAATCTCCTTATACAGTCGTGAGCGTATTTTTATGTTCTATTACCGGTCAAAGATTTCAGCAAATAACGATCACCATCAAGTAACTCCACAATTTTAACGGTCCCTTGTATTTCGCGTCTAATTTAGTTTGGTTTCTCTTCGTTCTGAATTTAAACTAAATTACCAACATCAAACTTTACCGCTTTAACTTGTAGTTTTATCAAATTTTACTTTTTCGTAACTGGCACTATTTTCTATGTACGTGGTTAATTACTGACCAGCGGAAGGCCCGGGGAACAATTGGAAGACACCGGGTCCGATTATTTCTCTGTACCTTGCGATGTAGGACACCTGAGCGCATGTTGGAAATGTCGAGTGGTAACAGATGATCTTACGAGCTCGAGCCATACGACGTCCCTCACGATAACTGATTTGAAAATCAAAGGCCTGCACCAAGGCCCACCTAAGATGCACACGTGCGGTGCTGTCGGTGTTCCAGGGCAGAATGAATAGAACATTCATCCACTCCTGCGATGACCGAACCACTGACTCACTTCATTCGCGAGCGAAACCATCCATTTACTCGTTCCTTCGTTCGATACGTCACAGCTCTTCAGAATCTATGCGCAGCGCCATCCGCGAGTAATGCCACGGAGGCGGCATAGATGGCGCTAGTAGTACTAAAACGTTAACTCAATATGCCACACGACCATCCTGACAGTCAGCGCGTTCTCGCGCGTCTTTCATTGTCGTTGTGTGTGAAACGTAATAAAAGGAAAAACTCGTACGGTTATCGGGGTGCCCCGAGTCACAAAGCGCCAAGCTTTCAATGGTCAACTGTACGCGAAGCGCGTAGCTCCCGACGTAACAGTACGGGCTACACAAAACACGGAGTTCCGACGTACAGCAACGGAGCTACGTGAAGCGCGGAGCTTCCAATACACTATAGCAGTGTTACACGAAGCGCGGAGCTTCCAATGCACTATAACAGCGTTACACGAAGCGCGGAGCTTCCAATGCACTATAACAGCGTTACACGAAGCGCGGAGCTTCCAATGCATTATAACAGCGTTACACGAAGCGCGGAGCTTCCAATGCATTATAACAGCGTTACACGAAGCGCGGAGCTTCCAATGCACTATAACAGTGTTACACGAAGCGCGGAGCTTCCAATGCACTATAACAGCGTTACACGAAGCGCGGAGCTTCCAATGCACTATAACAGCGTTACACGAAGCGCGGAGCTTCCAATGCACTATAACAGCGTTACACGAAGCGCGGAGCTTCCAATGCATTATAACAGCGTTACACGAAGCGCGGAGCTTCCAATGCACTATAACAGCGTTACACGAAGCGCGGAGCTTCCAATGCATTATAACAGCGTTACACGAAGCGCGGAGCTTCCAATGCATTGCAACGGTGAACTTAGCAAACTTCCACATGCCTCTCGTTACTCGCCGCTGCTGCAGGCGCTGCTCCGAACTGCTTGCGCCTACTGCCGCGCCAGCTCCTCCGCTGTTGCCACGTGGACACTTCGTTGCCAAATGTCCGGCGGTGCCGCACCTGAAACAGATTAAGTCCGACCGCGGCCTCGGTCCCGCAGAGCTTGACGCCGAAGTGACAGCACTGGCTGCCTTGCCTTTCACCTCGCCTTTGGAACGGCAATCGGACGGTCGGTGACCTATTTTACCGCAGTTGTGAAATTTCACCGTTGCCGACTGAAACTTCGATCGCCTGAAGTCTGGATCTGCTGTCCTATCGCCTTATGTTTATGCTCTCAATCTACCTCACCGATGCAAATCAAGGCATATAATGGTGCCATAATCTTGGAAAACTGATATAACCTGCCGAAAATATGACGCTAGACCGATGAACTGTCAAGCTAAACAAGCACAGCAATCTAAACTTCGTATCGCAAGTAATTAACAGGTAAACATGTAAAAGAATTTCAAATAATATTTTCTTACACCGGTCAAAGCCACACTATCGTAAAGTCGTATACCATACAATATACCCGAGTAATAAAATGGAAACTGCTCACCGGAGTGACGTAAAATTGCAGCTGGTGCGCTTACTACAGATCCACTCACTATTCTTTGACCTGGCTGACCGCAGTACTGTTGCTCGCCTTCCTGCTGCTCCGCTCAGGGCAGTTAGACCCATAGTGTCCTTGTCCATCACAATGAAAGCAAGTGATCCCCACTTAGTTAATCGCCGCACTATGACTGCAGCTTGTGATCTTCAGTTTAGAACAATCTTCATGTAGCTTAATGTCTCCTTTATAGTGACAATGAATCGCCATTATCGGTTATTTCCATCGCGTACAGAAGCACACACATTATCACTACACTGTTTTCTCCACGTGGGCTGAATGAGTTACATCCCACTTCTGATGTCGGAGATAGCGACGGCTGAGCGATAGAGTCGTCATCATCTTGACTTGGTACGAGGTTTATTACTTGTAACTTTATAATTCACAATATTAACCACAGTATCAATAACAATGTTCAGTTAACACACTTAAATAGACAAACCGACAGGTTCGCAACGGAGAAGTGTCTCGGTCCGTGTCCCAACGTCGACTGACTGATCGAGCCAACCTCACTTTCCATTACGACTCTGTCCACGTGCCGCCATTGCAAAACAACTGACGTCACCGCGTTTGCCGCACTACTGTGTTAACAATCAATTGAGAAACTTAATAAAACGATATCGTCATCCACGACATATATAAATAAAAATGAATTGCTGTCAGTTTAGTTATTTAGTCTCGCTAAAACTCGAGAAAGGCTGGACCAATTTGGATAATTTTGGTGTTGAAATATTCGTGGAAGTCCAGGGAAGGTTTAAAAGGTGAGAAAATATGAAAAATTTTAAACGCATTATTTTCGTTCCAGTTAAGGTTTTAGTAAGGTTGAAACATTCTGGAATTATCATTCAGGTTTTTTTATTTATTGATTCTGAAGCGGTACTAAGTTTGCCAGGTCAGCTAGTTTAAAAATAAAAATAATATCTTCTTAGATATTCATTTACTTGTATATTTACCGGTAATCATACTACTTACACCATGTAATGTATGTCTCTGTGACGTAACACACACATAATTGAAATATAATTACGAAAATTAATATTTTTTTCTTTACTTGGTCTATGCATTTCTTTGTTGTATTTCTCTGATGCCATGTTAAACTTTTATATTACTGGTGCACAATAAATATTCTATTCTATTCTACGTTGATAGCCGCAGATGGCTAAAGTCAGCGTTACCGTAGGGAGGGTTGAGCGCGCTAACAACTTGCACTTTACGAGTAAGACACACCTTTACTTGCGCTTCAGCCGGAAGGGCTGAAAGGGGAGCACCGGGAGCACGGATTAGCTCGAGGGCACGTACTGACCTCGACTCGGTCCGGGCCTCCGTGCGCGAGGACTTCGGGAGGAATTAGGTGAATTTCATTCGTTGATATCCAGTAATTTCAACACCGAGATTTAATTTTAAAGAATATCGTAACAGTCACATCTATTGTTAGATAGTCTAGATTATAGTTAAATTCTCAATTTGACCACAGACAAAACAAGAGAGTCTAGGTGTGTGTGTGTGTGTCAAATACATGTTAGTTGGTGTTTGTAATTTGTTTTTTATTGATTTTTTTAGGCATAATTTAACCACTATCCTCTCTATAGTACATATAAATAATTAAGTGTGGGTTTCATACTTCTCCGTGCGCGCAAAAAGGGGTAAGGTAATTTTTTACCTCAGGTATTTGCATTTTTGTTTATTTTTATGTCCACACTGGGTTTGTCACATGAAGTTGGTTAAACTTATTCTGTGGCTCAATTTACCACCCGGAGTTACTTCATACGAGTCTATATAGGGCCATTCGTGTTTGCTATTCGTATGCGGCATTTATGTGGCGGTAAGCTAAGCTCTGTGCTCATTTCATCCTGAGGGTGGCGTAAGAGCCGACAAAAGGAAATTATAAGACCGATCACCTAGCCGTAAGAGAAGGACAACTAGATGTGAAACCTTATGCCAACCCGTCTGGCCAACGTGCCACAGTAGGCTAATCTACGTACCCTCCATTCACGCCCGCTCGCAGGAACTAATGGTTCCAATTAAAACGGTTTCTGTGTCGAACAAGCTCTCACCACCTGGGTATATTTGTACTTACCTAACATCTAAGGATACACAATGAGATCGGGAGAATTGCAGGCACAGCCTGTCCCATTAGTAGTGTCTCTGAGTGTGAAAGCGCTTCAACGCGCTTTAACCAACATCAAAGGGTAGCGCCAAGCTCCCATTGCTAAGTCGCTACCAAAACGAACGGTACGGTTGCCGGCTCGAGACGAACAACTGTGGAACGTTTTAGTGGGTAACCAGGGTGCACTCACCTTATCTCCGTGCCCGTCACATTCACACATTACCCGTCCCTGGCTGGAAACCTACAAAAGGATTCCAAAGGTAAAATGTCTATAATATAATAATAACTAACAAAAAACCGTAACAGTGCTTTAAACAGGAAGAAAGATATTAATTTTTAACACTATTTTCTGAAAATCTATTTTAAAGTTCAACTTTATACCATCTATTACGATACATGTGAACCTTGTCAACTGTAATTTGATTGTTTTCGAAAAGCGCCATCTATGAACATAATCTCTTACTAGGAAGTTTATTGGGTTTGTAAAATTCCATTTAGTTCAACTACCTTTATATAGGTGTCAGCAAAACGAATTTAGACTATTTCACAGACATTGTGAATCGATAGAACCACTGAAAACTATACTTCTTCATGTTATTGATGTAAACGGTCAAATTATTTACACAATAACTAGCAATATTTCACACATGTTTAAACGATTGTAAAGGAATTGTGCGAAGGTGTACAATAATTAAATGACAATAAAGCTCGGACATTTCCAAAATTATTTGAAATTATTGTGTTTGTAAATTACCAACTCATTTTATTCCATAGTACGATTAAAATATTGCAAAAGCCAAAGGAAATTGATATCTTAATTAGACTAAAACACATGGTACCTTAATACAATCAAAATCAAGATTAATCTATGAAAGGTAAAAAGTATTGTACCGACCGTGACAGGACTCGAACCTGCAATCTTCGGATCCGAAGTCCGACGCCTTATCCATTAGGCCACACGGTCCATGTATTCATTGTGAAAATTACTCATTATATACGCCATTTTATTGATCCTTATAAGATGTTTGTGGAGACGGCATTGATTTCAACTTTTTTGAATCTGCCTTTTCACAGTTTGCTGATGCTTATGGATCCATGTAGATAATGCAAAATTTTACACTTGCGAGCCGTGTCGTCGTCGTTTCAGCCCTTAGATGACCCACTACTGAATCAGGCCTCCTCCAAATTCATGGAGAGAAATTAGCCTACTGTGCCACGCTGACAAGACTTTGTATTTACAGAGAAGCACACAATACTCAAGGTTAGTACACATAACCTCGTGGCCGTGGTGACTGATCGGAAAACAATATTGTCACCAGCTATGCGTGACCACAATTTATCTCAATCGTATTACACGTTACCTCTAACCATTTTCTATACTATGGATTTTTCTAAATAAATAAACCCACATACCTGAACAATATTTTAAAATGGCTGATAAATTAATTTAAATATATTTTAACATTCAGAACAGTGACATCTAGATAAGTTAAAACAGAACTACTGTCATTCGTAACTTTTGTAAAACCAACGTCATAAAATTAGTGCAAGGGTAGGTTCAGAGATGGCGCTGTATCAGTTCCATAGAACGATCATAGATGTCGTTGCACGTTAAATTATCGTATTGAGTTAAACTAAAATTGTAATCTTAAAAAAAAAATTCAAGACTGATTATATTATGAATGCATAACGAATTAAATTATAATGAATTTTGCTATAAACCTTGGGCCTAGATTTATATTTGGGGTAAATGTGAATGTGAACCGAGTCAAAATGTACCTACTGTGATCTAGGTTTTGGGAAATTTGACATCAGCTGCAAGGTGTAGTAACAGTTCTTGTAGTAAAAATAGAATCTTGTCATTTTAAGTGTTATCACTTGTCACGTGGTCCAAACCGACTCCTATTTATTAAAGTTAGTGTTTTGTACTTCGTATGGAGCAAGGAGTCCACGAAAAACTAATTTAAATGCTAAATGCAACCGCTTTGCTCGTCGTCTTCGTTTCACTCCATCAATGACCTCCTACTGAGTCGGGCCTCCCCTAAATTCAAAGCACGAGATTAGCCTACTGTGTCACGCTTGCTAGACGGGTTGGCACAGGAGTTGTATCAAGTTTTTTCTCTTGCGGCTAGTTGATATACTTCCTGCGTTCTTTTACGAAATCCTAGGAGGTGACATTGTTTATTCTAAATCCGTCACCAGAGCAAAAGTGTAAGTAAATAAAACATAAGACATCTATCTATAGGTACCCAACTATGTTACTAGTACCTAATCGACAAAGTACACTTCAGGCCAAATAAACGAGGCACACTTAGACCAAATTGCCGAGTTAGACCCAAGGGTCGCGCTGTAAGAGGCAAACACATTCGTCTGAGTGCGGTGGAAACACTTCCACCATCGTAAATTGGCACTCAAGAACCAACCGCTACTTACTGGCGAAGACGAGCCTAATAAATTGGCACGAAGTGTATGGCGTATTAGTTTTGAGGTTTTAAACAAAGTAGGTACTACATTCCCACGTAAGGGTCAATAATATTTGATACTGTGTGCCAAATTTCAGTAACAACGTCTACGATAAAACTCAGCAGACTATAAAATTTAATTTCGGTGCTATACCATACGAAAATGAATTGTCTGTCATCTGGCGAACTTGCTCTAACTAGGTATGCTTTTTAGTGATTCTTGTTATCAAGATCGATAATTTTAAAAAAAGCAACTAGAGAGTTATGGCGGCTCTTCTCTGCAGAGCAGTAATTTCGTGGTAGTTTCAATGTGTATGGGGGTGGACGCTAGGGTTGTGGGAGGTCAAAAGAGATGGATGGATTGCGAGAATGAGAAAATGTGTATGACCTAGATATGACGACTGATAGGTGTGTATGGAGACTACCACCTAGTGTGGGACAGGGGCCGTAAGATGAAATTGGTAATCACTATCACTACATATTCTGCCTCGTTGGTCTACCTAGTGGTTAGATATGCCGCCTTTGGATCAACGGGTCCCGGGTTCGATTCCGGGGTCGGGCAAGTGTCTTTGTCTAAACCAGAGGCACTGGCTCGGAGTCTGGGTGTCATTTCTATCTATAATATGTATGTATTTACAAAAAAAAAAAAATTATATAAGTAGTTTATCATCCATCTCGTTACCATAACACAAGCATTAAGTTGCTTAGCTTGGGACGAGATGGCGTTGTGTGAAATGTCCAAGGATATTTATTTATTTATTATTTGTTTATATTATAAAACAAAGTCGCTGTCGTCTGTCCGTCCCTATGTATGCTTAAATCTTTAAAACTACGTGGTGTAGGACTTTTTGGTAATTTGTAGGCGATATTATCTTGATGATAGTTCAGATTTTCTGTGGAAATTGCGTAATGTTTGTAACGTACTCTTCGCTACAGTGCTCAAAAAATGCATTATTATTTTGCCTCGTAGACTCGCCTGCGTAGCCCTGTTTAATCCTCTTAAGCGCAAACTCTGACGGAACTATATTTACGTAAGTTTCAGCACAGAACTCTTTTAAATCGTCATTTTTATAAATACCATTATCATCTTACGGCCCTCTCCCTTAATAGGTCTCCACACACACCTATCAGTCGCCAAACCTACATTCACACCTTTCATACACAATTCCTCACTCCTACAATCCCTCCATCTCCCTTGATCGCTTACAATCCCTGCGTTCACTCACATGCTGAAACTACCACCGGTTCGGAAGGCTGCTCTACAGAGAGGAGCCGGCAAGAAACTCTGTAGTTTTTTATTTTTTAAGTTTTGTTTTTGTTTACAAAAGCACCAAACAGTATAGTGAGAGCAAGTTCGCCAGATGAGAGAAGCACGCTACACGTTTAGGCAATAAATGACGAATAGGCTTGAAGCTTTTCTGTCTTCCGATACGAAACTCGATTTGTACCTATATTTAAGCGTTGGGTTATAATGTATAGGTACTAGTCTTTCGTTAATTTGTTAGAACAACATTAATAAAGTACCTAACTACACACGACTCTTTCGATAACGCCTTAATTCCGTATCATATCAAAAACACGAACCTGATCTATAAAAAAAAAAAAAATATTCGATCCCAAATTCGTAAGCTGTTTAACAAAAAGCGGTTCTATTTTCGAGTGCACAAAGATAATATTTCCGCGTTCGTGTATCACGTAAGTGGGTAGAAGATGTATTTTTTAAGAACATCAGAAGCAACGGGTGGCCCACACACTTGGCGATCGCTCCTCAGCCAATCAGCTGGCTCAAGCTTTAGATGAAACAATGCCGCCTTTGTTGTGGGCGGGGCCTCTTTTGTGCGGCACAATGGGAAGACAGCGGCGCCCTTTGTGTTCATTGTTAGGGGCTTTGTTCGGCTATTGTGTGGTTGGCGCGACTTCGCGGGGCGGTGCAATGCTGAAAATTTAGGTTTTTACCTAAACCGCGTTGGGCGCTATTGGGTCTCAGCGTAGGTACACTTAGAGTCGCTTTAAATCCGAAGTTAACTATAGTTACTAACTATCTAACTATCAGTGGTTGAGCGATCGACTGCTGCACAGCGTGTCGCGGGTTCGATCCCCGCACGGAAGACATATTTGTACGAACTACAAGTATTTGTTCCGGGTCTGGGTGTTTTCTATCTATAATATGTATGTATTTACAAAAAAAATTTATATAAGTAGTTTATCATCCATCTCGTTACCATAACACAAGCATTAAGTTGCTTAGCTTGGGACGAGATGGCGTTGTGTGAAATGTCCAAGGATATTTATTTATTTATAATTATTTATTTATCTTATGACATCTACTTCTACTACTATTCAGCCAATATATGACCCATCGCTGAGTTAAGCTTCCTCCAATTACATGGAAATTAGCCTAGTGTGGCACACGTGGGTTTCGTATCAAGTTTTCCTTCTCCCGTGGCTAGGTTATCGGCCTTGTCATTTATGTTTGTCGGCTCTTACGACACCCTTAGGATGGAGTGGGGTGGTGACACTATTTTAAATCCGTCACCACATGGACTTATCACTTACCTACCTTTTTTTTTGCTTAAATCTAACATCTGATTAGCGTGGCTTAGTAGAATACCAGTGGCTCACTTACCTATAAGCCTAGATGATGAGGTGACTGCCATAAATATCAATAACTGCACTCTTACAAAGTAGGTTAACCTTCCTCCGTGAAGGCTCAGTACAGTCTTTGATGAGCTGAGATTTGATGAAAGCTCCTGCTACCAGAAACACCCTAGGAGAAGAAGACGTGCAGTGACGGATTTAGAATACGCAGTGTCACCAACCCATAACATCCCGAGGGTGTCGTAAGAAGCGACTAAGGGAACGCAAGAGACAAATCACCTAGCCCCAAGAGAGGGAAAACTTGATCAAAACCTGTGCCAACCCGTCTTGCCAGCGTGGTACAGTAGGTTAATTTCCCTCCATTTGGAGGAGGCCCGACTCAGTAGTGGGTCATTCATGGGCTGAAACGACGAACGAAGAGGCAACAAGGCCCACAGCCCAGCCGCAAGTGAAGAAAAGCTTGATACGATACCCAGCGCGTACCCGACTGGCCAGCGGGGCATAGTATTTATTTATTTTATTTATTTATTTATTTATTCTAGGCTCACCAACAACTGTTTACACTTAAAAAAACTAATAAATATATCATACACACGTGATTTAAAGCTTAATGCAACAATTTCTTATAGGTAAGCACCTCATGCACTATTACATAATAATTATTAATTTACCTAAACTAATCAATAACAATTTAATGCTAGGCCAATTACAATATATTAATTTACTTATCCATAAACTAATAAATAAATTTAATGCTAGCCAAATTACAATACATATATTAATTTAAATATTCTCGCTTAATGTTTTGCGGAACTTGGTAAGAGTGTCAAAATATACGTCTATCAGGTCGCTATAGCTATTAAGAAGTTTACAGAGACGAGGAATGGTGGAGCTTGCACCAAGAACTGTTCTGCAGAGTGGTGGATGCAACGGCGTTATAGCAGAACGAGGGTATCTAGCAGGGACCCTGAATTGAAATTTTTTGAGCAACTGGGGACAGTCTATTATGCACCGAAGTACTTTGTACAGAAAGGTGGCATCTGTAATAACTCTGCGTTTCTCTAAAGATAGCATTCTGAAGTGACATAGTCTGGCTTCATAGGATCGCATTGTTTTGGCGATTCCAGAGGAATACGCTACATGCCAAAGAAATCGTTTCTGAATTCTTTCTATCCTTAAGTTGTGTGTAGCGTAGTGAGGACGCCACACTGTGCTACAATACTCTAAAATACTACGTACCATACAGTTATACCTATAATAATATTTTGGTGCCGTAATGCTTAAATTCTTTAACATTTCTAAGAACGAACCCCATCATTCTTGATGCCTTTTTGATAATATTTTCGAAATGAGGAACGAATGTGAGCTTGCTATCATATACGACTCCCAAATATAAATATATAAATCCCAATAGTAGGCGAATTAGTCTCCATGTAACTGGAGAAAGCCAGACTCTGCTATAAGTCATCTATGGGCTGATCAGTTGGGGGAGAACCTACCAAGCCAGAGTAGGCTTGGTAGGTTCTAGATTCGAACCATAATAGAGATCTTTGGTGTAGCCATTAAGCTCAAGAACCCCGAGTGTCTTACCATTCTTCTCAGTAGTGGGCGCCTTCTGAACAGGTGGTAATCTGTCTAATGCTTAGCTGATGTTTGGCCCTTTGCGACTATTGTGCGAGTTTGCTCTCACAAATCTGATCCTTGTTCCTTAAAATGGCGATCTAAAAACGCAACTATACAATTTCTTGCCGGCTCTTCTCTGTAGAGCTGCATTCCCAAACGGTAGTACATTTTATTTTATTGTTTGACTTGATTAAATGAGTTTTGATTATGATTTGAATAATGTTTATTTTTTTTATTGATAATTTGTAAGTATCCATTTTGTCCTACACAAAATAGACGGTTATGATTTGGACTTTGACTTCGAACTGTCGGTTAAAATATAATACATTATTCGGAGTCGGTTAGGAACACAATGTCCCTTGCGCCAGACAATGCTATCGATCGCCAACGACGCGCGCTGCGTACTCTAAACAACCTGGCCCAGAACTTTTCGGTAAGAGCTCGGATAATCGATGTCTTATATCTTACTACTCGGTACTACTACTACTCAGCTCATAGAGGACCCACTGCCGGGTTGGGCCTCCTCAAGTTACATGGAGGGTAATTAGCTTATCTCCAGTGCCACGCTGTCCAGATGGGTTGCACAGGGTTTTGTATCGGTATTGTGTCGTTTCAGCCCATGAATGACCCGCTACTGAGTCGGGCCTCCTCCAAATTCATGGAGGGAAATTAGCCTACTGTGCCACGCTGGCAAGACGGGTTAGTTGAGTAGTGGTAGTAGGTATGAAACCAAAATTTTCTTTCTTCGCTGACGCCAGTAATCCTTGGTTAAAAAAAGAACATTCTAATTATGAATTATTCAAATTTACTGTAACAATTCGAAATTCAAACACTTTCAGTTATTAAACTACGCATAGTTGCGTTTTTGGGCTAACAGTGTGGGGTTGGTGCCTATTGTGACGTTTGAATAGGGACGCGACAACTACACCTGTATCTCGCATACGCGTTTTGTCGGCGATATCGATTGTACGAAACGAACAATCGTTATAGAACTGAACAGGAAATATTGCACGTGTTGTCGAAACATTATGAAAATCATAACTTTAAATCCTTGTAAAGGATCACTCACAATTTTCAATTTTCAACCTTTTAAGTAAATTTTCTGTGTGTAAAATGTCTACCTCAGATTTGTATGGCCAAATTCAATATAGAATTTACATCGTCAATAAGACTTTACAAAGTTCACGTTGAACCGTCATAACCGCCCGCATTTATAGAGCGTCAACTAAAACAAATGGGAATTAATTAAAAATCGAGATCTCTCGAAGAAGTCGATCTCTAGTGCGGTTTTAATTATTGGCCTATTGAGCCCTGCCTGGCTGTGACGCCGGGTCCCGAGCGACAATAAGACTTGGTAGCGTTGAATTGGCCTGTATTCAATATAATTGGCCTCTGTACCAGTGGTTTCGGGCCAATCAAAGTTTGTGCGGCGACAATACCGCGACGCGAAGCCTAATTGCCAATTCAGATGATTAAAAAAATAAATAAATTTGTATTTTTGAGAATCGAACGCGGTTTTGTGATTGGAAAATATTGGAAGTGTTCTTTTTTTTTGCTGTTGTGGCATTCGGTTTTATGTAATGCTGGCTGGTTATTTTAGTGTTTACTAGTCTATTGGTATTTATATTTTTAAACTACGTGTTGCAAAACGACGTATTGATTCCTTTGTTTTATATGATGTTCAAAGTCTTAGAGTAGGTATACCTATTCTCACCGCGCCGCCGCCGTGGTCAAGGACTTTCCATCCGGTAAATAGGCAGTGTACAATAACCACCAGGGTATTTTTGATGTAACATACTTTCTGGACATACTCTGATCTTTTCACGGTTGCAGTCGTAATAAACTGGTTAAGTAAAAAATCTAGCCACAAACGAAGGTAACAAACCCTTTGCTAACCCATCTGGCCAGCATGGCGCAATTAGTTAACTTTCCTCCATCCTCCAATTGGAAACAAGGACATGTACCTAGCATTGGACAGTGGCCGAAAGAACTTTTAAAAGTTTCGTCATACAACTTTTTAAAATATAGATCATATTGAGTTTGACTTTGATATTGATAGCGAGACTCAGCATTTGACATTATGAGAGCGTTAGTCTTTATGTTTCCACCGTCCAATTTTGAATTCAAAATCATTCTCTTTTCTACAATTGAACTTCTTCAATTACGCAAGCAGGTTCTAATCTATTTTAAAAAAAGGAACAATGGTGCATAGACACCCGCTGAACATTTGCTGAGTCACAAGCAGATCCATCCCACAAGGACATTTAGTCACGCCTGAATTGTACTCCATAAAAAGTCCATGAGACCCTGGAATTC
Source organism: Clostera curtula (assembly GCA_905475355.2). Taxonomy (NCBI): domain Eukaryota; kingdom Metazoa; phylum Arthropoda; class Insecta; order Lepidoptera; family Notodontidae; genus Clostera; species Clostera curtula. The sequence continues at coordinate 1,988,703 of FR997796.1, read as the reverse complement.
CTTGCCACCATTCTGGCTCCAATGATGCTTTTTATCGCCGCCATTTCGATTAACGATTACTATTTTGTATCGATAAACTGTTCAATCGATTGGTGGAGGCACGGTTACTATATATTTTTTTGTGGATCATCAACATGGTAACTGCTAGTATTTTTTAAAGTTAACAAAATGAATACTCGTTAAGGGCATTCGAATTTTAACGCCCTTTTGGTTGACACTACCGTTGGATCGCCGGACATTCATTAGTTTGATTTGGGGGTCGAGTAAGCTTGTGTAATGGACATAAGCTCTAGCTTAGGTGTCATTTGATTTTACATGTTTATGACGAGCACCGAAGAAATTTGCGCGCGTCACTCGTCCGTAAAATCTTAGTTAAGTTGACCTATGTGTGTGTTATTTATTTACAAGTAAAGACAATTTGCTGTGATAACAAAAACATACATTGTCTCTGTTGTAGCTTGTGCATATAATTAATTAGTAGAATAATAATGCATGAATGTATGTGAATAGAACGGTGAATAATAAATACCTGTTGATACCATTTAATAATAAAGTGTGTTCGTATTTAATTACAATTGGCAAAATAACAATAAATAAGCAATAACGTTAATAAAGAGTCATTATTAAAAACATAATATTATTATATGTACTATTGTTTATAATTTCCACATGCGTCTTGCTTATGTTTATTATAAGTCAGTGATAACTATTATATATATTATTAAACATTGTACCTACGACCAAAAGTTGATTAAGTCCTCCTAGATCGTATAGACAATATTGCCCTCAGCTTCACAAAGTTTCAATAAGATTTAATCAGTTGTTGATGTATAAAAATGTAACAGACAAACAAATATAGGTATGGAAGTAGTTAAGCTACTTTCAAATTCACAAAGTTCACCTATTAGGAAATTACCCAATTAAGAAAAATTAAAAAAGAAGTATTTTGTATCTTATATGTAAGGCCAGACCGTTGAATGTTATTCAGAACGCAAACCCTTAATAACATAAAACCGAAACATCTTCGATTTATGAATGAAATAAAAAAAAATAAAGTCAAGACGAAGGTGTTTTATAATGTCAATTCCTAAGGTTTTTTACCACTTCCTTGGCTTTGAAAACGTATTTTTTTCTGTCTCTATTTCAAAGGAGTATTGCGACTATAAAGGAGCAGGTGTTATGTTATAAAGTTGCGCCCAATGATTAGCCAAACGGTTGGCTGTTAGTTGTCAATGCGCTTTATGGAGCACCACCGCCATATTTTTTCTAACCTATAAACGTGTCCATTCATTTAAATGATGCGTAGTATTCTTTTTTTAAAACGAAGATTGATAGATTTAACCTTTTTAAATTATGAATGGAATTTTATCGTGGTGGGAATTTGTAATCTGTTATCTGATGTGATATTGACATTACATTTGCTAAATTAATTATACTCAGCAATAGTAATTGAAAATCAAAAATAGAATTGTGCTGGATTTAGAAAACATAAGTAGTGTCTCCATCCCCCTGCATACTGTGGGTGTTGTAAGACCCGACAAAAGGATCGGATTTGGCCAGATTCCTGACTGGGTCACTTATGTGATGAAATGATACAAATATTGGTAAGTCCATATTGTACTTCATCACTTCAGCCAAAAGACGTCCACTGCTGGACATAACTTCCCCAAAGGATCTCCACAAAGGTCGGTCCTAGGCCACCTACATTTCCGGTGACCTTGACCAGGTCGTCGGTACCCCGTGTGGGAGGCCTACCAGCACTGCGTCTTCCGGAACGCGGTCCTATATTGTACTTATTGAATATAAACTGTCAAAGTGTAGCTATTCATAGTAATGAAACTAAATAAAAGCTTGTAAAGATGATTAAGACGTGGAAACAACGGCAAAGCATACCCGCGGCGCAATGAAAATTTTAAATTTAATTAATGGCAAGTGGCGTCGACGCCCGATTATAATATTACGCAGCCATTGTGGGCCGCGTCCCCGATCTCCCGCCTCCCGCGGTGTATGGCGACCAGGTCTTTTCAGCCGGTTGAGAAATAAAAATCCTAAACTATTTACTTTTCCTCTCCGCTGGTATTATAAAAATTGCATGTGAGGTTTAGACGGGTTTAGGATAAATAAGTGTCAACGCCCGATTCCATCCTGAGGGTGTGGTAAGGGTCAGTTCACATCTGACGGAAAATGCGTCGCGTATTATCGGTCGCGTAACGTCAAAACAGACAAATGTATGACGCTGTACGCTCGACGTACTAACGCATTATCGGTTAGGTGTGAAAGGTTGAATGTTTTATCATACATTTGTCAGTTTTGGCGTTACGCGACCGATCATACGCGACGCATTTTCTGTCAGATGTGAACCGACCCTGAGAGTCGACAAAAACAAACATCAACATTTCATTTCACACAACGCCATCTCGTCCCAAGCTAAGCAACTTAATACTTGTGTTATGGTAACGAGATGAATGATAAACTACTTATATAATTTTTTTTTGTAAATGCCTGTACATACCTACATATTATAGATAGAAAACATTCAGACCCGGAACAAATACTTGTAGGTCGTACAAATATTTCTTCCGTGCGAGAATCGAACCCGCGACATGCTGCGCAGCAGTCGATCGCTCAACCACTGCCAAGGAAATGACAAGGCCCAAAACCTAGCCGCTAGAGAAGCAAAACTTGAAACGAAACCCAATGCCAACCCGTACCTGCCAGCGTAACACAGTAGGCTAATTACCCATGTTATGAGAGGACATCCGGCTCAGCAGTGGGTCATTTATGGGTTCATTAGTAGTATTGTCCCAAAAAAAAACTTATTTTCCTCAGTTTCATGGTCATACTACTCGGCAGGAGCCCACGTACATGTCCCCGCGGAGCGTTGGGCGTCGCTTTGTTAGGAAAATCCATCGTCTCACGAGATCCAGGATTCCGCTGAATACTGTCTGATAACTGTTTGGTGAGACTGTACAGGATCTAAATGTTCCACAATAGACGGCCGAAAGACACATTAAAATGAGTTTATTTAGTCTTCGGTTCTTGTTGAAGCATTTGTGAACAACGCCTGTGAAGAAAATACGCACTTTTTTGTTTCGGCAGCTAGTCAGGTTCTTGTTGAAGCATTTGTGAAGAACGTCTTCGGTTCTTGTTGAAGCATTTGTGAACAACGCCTGTGAAGAAAAAACGCCTCTTTTGTTTCGACAGCTAGTCAGGTTCTTGTTGAAGCATTTGTGAAGAACGCCTCTTATGTTTTGGCAGCTAGTCAGCATTGAATTGGTAGGACCAGCTTATCTCTTGCCTAATGAAGCGATATTTGCCTTCCTCACACTAACATGACACGTATCATGTATTCACAAATTAACTATATGAGAATGTTAGCGCGGGATTGGGGTCGTAAGATGATAATGGTAATTTTAAAGATGACGATTTTTAAGAGTTTTGTGATAAAACCTACGTAAATAAAGTTTCTTTTGAGTTTAACAACACAAATTAATGCCATGTGAGTTTTTAATTAATTCGCTACATTCAACCGACTCAGCCCATACATGCCCTTAGTCGAGCCACCTCCAATTGCATGGAGGGTAATTAGGCAACTGTACCACGCTCGCCAGACGGGATGGCACATGGTTTCGTATCAAGTTTTCCTTCTCGTGTGGCTACGTGTTCAACCTTAACATTTTCTTTTGTCGGCTCTCACAACACCCTCAGGGTGAAATAGGGTGGCGACACTACGTATCCCGTCTCAACACTGACAATATTATCATTATTAATCCTATAAACAACAATCACTGGAGTGTCCGGAAGCCTCTGTTGTCACTGGGTTTCATAACACTATCTAGGGCATCTTAGCTAGTGTTATGAAACCCAGTGACAACCGATCGATAGTTTAAGGAGTGGGTCATGTCGAGGCGTCACAGTAGAAGGCGACCTCGCGATCCTTGGGCGTCTCAAAAAAGACGCGTGAGGGTATACCGCTGGGGTTTTAGTGGGTACTCCAGTGTTTCGAACTCCCACATAATCGCTGACTCCACCCTCGAGGGGCATGTATTAATATTCATTTAATCATTCCCCAGCAAAACAATAAAAAGGGTTTCATAACAGGGTTTCCATCTCTTACAGCATTTTTTTCTAAGTCACGATATATAAAAACAGCAGTTGCCAACCTAAAAGAAAAATATAATAACTCTTTTCCTCAATTTTAACTCGACAGCGTGAATGATGGGCGACGCAACTGAAAATTCATAACAAATACGTTTCCACATATTCAGCCCACATAACAGAGCATAATGGTTTTGTCGCGTGTGGCGCACAATTGAAGAATATAGAGCGCGTACAGTTCTCAAATGATTTGTAGGAAAGTGACTTTTGTTGCTTTGGTATAAGGCTCTATTTTGATGATAGTTTACAGCTTTGCTGAGCGCTCTGGAGTTGTAGTCTAAATAGTAGATCCTATTGTTTGTGGTATAGTTATAATGAAATTGATTATAATGATATGAGTAATGTGGTTTGAAGATCGGGCAAAGTCGAGGAAAGATCGGGCAAAGTGGAGGAAGATCGGGCAAAGTGGAGGAATCTCAGTCGGAAGGCGGACCCTGGCAATAGCCGGGATTAACGCCAGGTAGAAGAAGAATGTGGACTGAAGATAACTTACTTCTTTTTAACAGTTCATCATCATCATCATTAAAGAATGACTAAAATACTGTGCCTTCCTGCCAAGGTGGGTCGGCACAGGGTTTGCTTTAAGTTTTCCTTCTCTTTCGGCTAGGTGTTCTCCCTCTTGAGTTTCTTTACTTCTCAGCCCATAACTCACCCACTGCTGAGTCGGGCCTCCTCAAACTACGTAGAGGGTAATAAGCCTACTGTGCCACACTGGCCAAGGCTAGCAAAGCACTGGCAAAGGATAGGATTTCGCATCAAGTTTTCCCATCTGCGCTTAGGTTTTTAGCCGTATCATTTACTTTTGTCGGCTCTTAAGACACCCTCAGATTGGTATGGGTTATGTCGTCATATCGTATTTAAACAATAGTGTATAGCATAAGTAATTGGGCACAATATTATTACATTGTCTGTAGGTATAATAAAATGATTATACATATACAGCTAAGTTTCTCTGCACAACTTATAGGTTGACTGGGAGAGAATGCCCATGGCATTAAGTCCGCCTTTGTACACTTTATGTGCATAAAGTTTTAATAAATAAATAAACAATAAATAAATAATAAATGTTCAGTAAAACTAAAGTAAAACAAAAATAACACTGTTGTGTACGCGCAAATATTATTAGGTATATTGTTGTTTGTTCGAAGAAAGAAATGTTTTGTCGATTCACAATTATATTAAATATTTATTGTTTTGCGTCAGGTGTTTAAGTGCATCATACTTCCAACTTACTGCCTTTTTAAGTAAGAAAATCTGCAGCTGGGGCCAAGCACAGCCGGAAAAATGCGTCCAACCTTACCTTTTCTTCGGTTTTCTGTGCTTATTTTTCAAATTATGACAATTTCGCCAGTTGACCAATATTGAAAAAAAAAGCTAATGTTGAATTTAATTTTGCACACTGAATCTTTATCTATAGTCACAAGGATCATTTCGTTACAGCTACAGGGTTTCTGTTGTAACCTGTATAAACATTTTAAATTAACGCAACGATAAATCAAGAAATCCAAAACTTCGATACGAAACTCCGCGAAGTTTGGTTGAAAACACCATAATTTAGGCGGCTGTCAATACTAGCGGACATGCATTGTGTCCCCTCGCTGTCTGCATGAAAAACATCTATTGTTGCCCACCCCTGGAGGACTTTAAAGCCCTCTGTATGTCTTTAAGATTGCCTCTCCTTGATATTGATTATGAGTGATATCGGAGGTCTATTGACGTGTGCTCATTGTCGTCAAAAATAATTTAAAAATGGAATTCTTGTGACTTATTACGGAATTCTTATTACGGTATGATTTTGTTATAGATTACCTATATATTGCAGGACAGTGTTGTTATGCGATGTTGTTTAAATTATTTATGTCCGAGTATTATGCCGATTGTAATGAGTGAAAACTCATCTGGTGAACTAGCTATCACTATGCCGTTTAGAGCTTTTGGTAAACAAGACTGATTTAAAAAAAAAACGATATGTCGGGTGATCAAAAGAGATGGATGGATTGTGAGATTATGGAAATCTGTATGAAAGCTGTGAATGTAGATATGACGACCGATATGTGTGATCGAGACTAACACCTAGCTGAGACAAAGATCCTAAGATGGTATTGGCTTTTTAAATATGACGTTAAATAAGAGTTTTGGGTTAAAAACTACGTAAATAAAAATCCTTTTTATTTAGTTCATTTTAATGTGTTTGTTCGTTCTAGATAAAGTATCAATTTAAAAAGTATCTCATTACACAAGTTATTCTTAAAGCACATATCTCAATATTATTGAGAGGAAACTGAGTTTTATTGCTCTCTGAAAATTGTCTTTTTTTTTGCAGTAAAAAAATCGAAACTTTGAATACGCTCGATAGCTAGCATCTCATCAAACGGAATGTATCCCCACGTTCAAATTTTAAAAGAGACTTAATTTATTCAACAATTAAAAAAATCACTCCCTTCCCACAGAACAAAAACTGTTTCACACATCTGACATTTAACAGATATCTGTCAAAATCCGATAAAGTTGACACGCGCTGCCGCCACGTGGCGCTGGACATTTTGACATTTCAAGCTGTCAAAACGGATAAACGTGACCGCGTTGGTCTCATTATTGTTGCAGTAAATTGACTTTTGACCATGGGGCAAATAGTGACAAGAAAATTACTGAATTTCATATGTGTGTCGGTTATAGAAGTTTGACTGACCTGTTGCTGCGAGATCACAACTGGTGTGGTGACGGTGTCCGTGTGGTAACAGATTAAGAATACATAGTGTCACCACCCCATTCCATCCTGAGGGTGTCGTAAAAGCCGACGAAAGGAAATGACAAGGCGGATAACCTAGCCACAAACGTTTGGCGAGCGTTGCATAGGTAGTTGGCTAATTGCCCTCCATGTAATTGGAGCAGGCCCGACTCAGCAGTGGGTCATTTAGTAGTAAAGTTATTTGGCGATAGCGGATTTGGTGATGGGATTAGAACACCTATAATCACAAACTATACCCCGTGTATGTATTTTTTTGTAAACTACTGAAATTAACCAAAATTTTTTTTTCTTTTTTACTAGCTGGAGAAACCCCTCTCAGGAGTGGAGTGAGCGGTTATGTGGGGCTGGACACGCGACGCGACTCACTAGACCCCAGCGATATACCCTCACATGTCTCGTTTGGGACGTCACAGGATAACGAGATATTTTTTGACTATTTGAAAGCATTCGCAAGAATTTATTCGAATAAAAATTAAATTGATTTTGATTTTAGAACGCCTTCCAGGCGAGAATCTGTTGTACCATCACCCATTCCAACTTAAAGGTGTCTAACGGAAAACAAGAGGCACACAACCAAGAAGAGGTAGGAAACTAAAAAACACACCTTCTGTCAAGTATATTCAGCCATTTTTTTTAATGAAATCCCTGCACCTGTATCTTTGGGCAGTTTTCAAATATGAAATTCTCGAACACAAATGACACCCAGACTCAGAGCAAGGGCCTTGGTTTACACAAAGACACTGGCCCGACCCCGGAATAAACCGAGGACCCATGATCAAAAGGCGGCACATCCAATCCCTAGACCAAGAACTCAGTTATGCCAATGATGATGATGATTCTGTGACATACACAGTTCAGTTGCAGCATTATTAAAATATTGCTTACGAAAACGACTCCCGATCATTATCTTGTCATAATATTCAAAACGCCCACTCGAGTGCGCATGTATTTATTAGTTCTGATTTTGTTTTCAATGAAAACAATTGTAGGTGTCGCTGCATCCGACGGTTTGTTGATTTTGCTTCGTTTTGTCGTTGTGCATGAGTAGGGGTGCTCCTGATTGTTGACATACAGCGTGATGCTTTTTCCCTTTAGTTTATTTTTGTAATTATTTGTCAAATATATTACACTAGCTTTTGGGCGCGGCTTCGCTCGCGTGGACTTCGAACCCGTGCTTATCTCTATGCATTTTTTTTTATGAATATAAAAGTGGTTATTGTGACTAAACTATGATAGTTAGATATGTGCTCTCGCGGACTTTTTTGTAGATTTTAATAAGACCTACAAACTCGTAGTACTTCATTTTGTTCTATTGTCAATCGTTTTTGCAGCGCACGCATAAATAGGTTTTCGATTTTACACCTTGGGTTACAAAATCGCAATTTTCATACGGATCCCTAATTCTTTTGAAAATAAAATATAGCCTATAACCTTCCTCGATAAATGGACTATCTAACACTGAAAGAATTTTTGAAATCGGACCAGTAGTTCCTGAGATTAGCGCGTTCAAACAAACAAACAAACAAACAAACAAACAAACTCTGCAGCTTTATATATTAGTATAGATTATAAAAATATGATATAACACACCCGTGGTGGGTTCCAAGACCCAAACCATCGGTGGTCAGGAATCAAGAGTGAGAAGCCTCCGCACAATAAGCGCCGTATCGAAAAACCTCTTTTTTATAAGGCTCTTCACCCAGGACAGGAGCCTAAAGTCATTATTTATTAATCTTAATATTTAATAAACTAGCGACCCGCCCCGGCCTCGCACGGGTGCAATTATGACTTAAAGCTTCCTCTTGAAACTTTAAAAAAAAACCGCTTCAAAATCCGTTGCGTAGTTTTGAAGATTTAAGCATACATAGGGACGGACAGACGACAGCGACTTTGTTTTATAATATGTAGTGATAGTGATAATGACCTTTACTCAAAAGATTCCTTGAAGTTTCTCTTGAGTATAAGTTGGCTGATATATATTTTAATTTAAGGCTATTGACATTAGATTAGTACAGCGATCGAAACAGATTTTACTTTAGCGTTTCTGATTTTGAACTGAATTTATCGAAAACTTTACGACATTCGTGTGATATCGAGTTTACAAATTTAACTCTTTTGCTCTTTAACATTAAGGTCACTAACTGTTATTTTCTTGTTGATGTTCTTTTTTTATTCAGCAGGTAGAACAATTTGGCCCATAATAATTAATTTTAAAATTTTGAATCATCCTGTACATTTTTACCTTCAATTCACTAAGGGTACTATTGTTTATGTTATTTCTGCGTATATTTGTGGCGCAAAAGACAACCCACTTGTTTATTTTAAGCTAAATCACCCTTGCGCCGCGATAGATATCAGCTTGCCATATTTTATTAAAAAACATTGGGGAAATAAGTACGCCAAATTTTAATGGCATTAAGTACTTCACAATTGCTATTGAATTTTCAGTCTCTATTTTATAATACTTAGGCCGATAATTGTCTGTTGGAAAGGAACTGAATGTCCTATTCATGAAATGAATATTTTTTAAGTTATGAAGTGTCCTAGTAATCAGATTTATTGGGTCGGTAAAATAAACAGTTGCTGCATAAAATGTGATAGATATATTTATGATTTTAAGTGGTCTATACAATTCTTTGATACTACTTTATGGAGTATCATGATAGTCGTTCGGCTGTGAAAAGGAAATAAATGGAAAATTAAAATGTTTTTTTATCCAATTATGCCACATTATGCTCGCCGCAACCTATAATGAGTAATATTTTGAAATGAAAATGCATATATCGAGTTTTCATTTATTTTCTATTTCGAATAATTGTTTTAATTAAGATAATAGTGTCATTATAATCGACATACATAATTTACAACATATTTTTACACATTAAATTAGCGGTTGTCTCATAAATTACAATATCTATTCGTAACATATTTATTATTAATTAAATAGTCTATGTTTATTTATAAACATCGAGAATCGATCGAAAATTTGATGACAATTATAAATTATTTATATGGCAACATATAAATGCAGTAATGGGGATATGAGAACATTTATGTCTCATAAACTTATATAGTAAAATTAAAATCAAATTCAAACACAGATAATATAACGTTCCTGACATAGTTTACACAACAAACCTAATCAAAAGTTCAATAATATCGATAGTTGGCGCCTCGATTTCAGTTTGTAACATTTAGAAATAATTTGCTGTAAAAACTACGTGGTGTATGGTAAACATACTTAATATTAATTAAAACAATGGAATGTAGCTTCGTAATTAAAAAACAATACTACTTCGTCTTTCACACAAATGCGTAGAAATTTTGTGAAAAACGTTCTAATTTCAAAATAAATTATGTTTAATCTCTTTCAAATATACACAATTCACAGTATTTTAATTACACTATAGAGAATAACAATACCTATTTATCTATATTTACACGTCTTACACAATATGCGTTAGTCGTTGTAATTTGGACATTTTCGATTCCAGTAAACTAGATATATAAGGGCCCATGCACAATAAGCGATTATGAAACGTTTCATGGGTGAGACGATTTAATTTTTACTAGAGATTGCTGCACTTAGTCGTCAACACTTTTTGTCCTCGAGTGCTAGTGGTAACAAAAGGTGCTAAATTTAAAGAAAAACCACTATCGATGAAGAACTAATGAGAAAAACGACTAATGATGTCTGGTCAGTATGGCGTGGTAGGCTAATTTCACTTTATCAGTGATTGTTATGATATTCTTGTGATAATAATGTTACAATTATTATTAATCGTCTCGCTGAAAACACGCTCGTATGTCGCCAGTCTGCAAAAGTACTTATGGATGGTAGGTACATCATATATACACCTACAATGGATAGTAAAAAATGAATTTGTCCTACATTTATTAACTTTAATCAATTTATATTTACACATTATACACTTAATAACAACCAAGTGTTTAAATGATGATTATAAAATTTTATAATTAACAGACGTATTTAAAAATTGCTAATGTGAAAGCTTGTGATGGTGATTAATAAATCGCCCAGTGTTTAATAAAATAAACATCTATCAATTCTCTATATTTTTATTGTAAATTGTATTTCCGCAATTTATAGGTACGTAACCAAAATCAAATTATCGAACATGAAAGTTCATCGATAGAATATCGAGTCAGGTACCAATTTGGAATGCAACAAAGAAATAAAATAGTTTTCATTAAGTACAATATTTCTAACACTATCGTTAATACTTTTTACAAATTTACAGGCATCTTAATAAAAAAGCACCGCAGTCATTTAATTTGCACTTGCCATGTGTCTTACTGACGTACGATTTGAATTTGGAATGTTCATTCGACTCCATACCATTGACAATGTTCATGTAACAACCCTAAACAACAAAATTCGAGCCCCAATCTCAATTTTAAGCCGTATTTTATTGACATAAAGGGTATGTAACATAATGCTACTTAGGTATATTTTTAATTATTATTAGTGCGTGTCTACTCTGTAACTACGATGCTTTGTGTTCAAGATTTAATTTTTCAAACAATAAACATCCCAAACAAAATTTAATATTCCACGTGGTAATTATGTAATATTTACAACAAACTAATTTTCAGGTCAAAATATGACCGTCAACGGCCGCCTAAACTCGGAGCCACCCTGGGTACTCTGGGTATATTGCCCAGGGTATTGAGGCATCAATAGACCTGGGGAACTCTGGTAATAGGGTAAGGATGGGGAAGGGTTGGAACCTGATGATGAGCTGCCTTCAGCTCTGTCGTGTGCCTTTGGGGTCATATCGGGGGATTCGGCTGGGGATCTGGGAGATAGGCTGGATGGAGCCGAGTTGACCGAGCTCAGACCAGCCATTGCCGCCGCTGAGGCTTCCGAGTACATTTTGCTGATGTCCATAGGATAGGACCGCTGTTGCTGCTGGTCCATGTACATGTACGCTTTTGATAGAGCTGCGGAGTCCAAGTACCCTCGGGATGGATCGGAGTACATGCTCGGCACGTAGCCTCTGTACTTTTCGGCATCCAGCGAGTATTTTGACATGTCCATTGAGGATGCGACCTGGGAACCAAGAGAATTTTCAAATTAAGAACGTTCGTAATTTAGAACACTAACGCCACAGTAAAGAGTTGACATACAAATTAGAAATATTACTTAAGTAGATATAGGGCCATAGTTCTTTTTTTGAAAGTATTTTTACAATCTAGTCGAGCTTTCAGAATGAATAGTCCACCCCGTGCTAACCTGTGGGTAACGTAAGGCAGTAACACACTAGTTATACAGTCAAAATTTGTGCTGTTCGGGCTGTAGTTCAGAATGTTAATTTCCCTCCATTATATTGGAGGCGGACTCTAACTTGGCAGTTCGTCAGTTAACGTAGAGCGCAGACATCCCAAACATTATTTTACATAACCTACGGGCACTTAATCATTTTACTTCAAAATATTAAAAAAATGGCCACATAAATAAAACTCAGTCGAGGATTTGTGGCATTATCATGAATGAATACAGATAATTTTTTATCAGTCATAAATTAATAATAAAATGCCGTAAACGAAATATTTTAAAAAGTAGTAAACAAACCATAAATTCAATTGTGACTCATTATTTACAAATCGTCGGCGTAAGCTCGGACTATAATCTATCTTCAACAAGAATTACTCGCATACAACATCATTCAATGAAAATTAAATAAAGAATTTTCACATACAATGCGGCATTGTGTTAAATCCTACTTTATCTCAATATATTGCGGCTCAAAATTGTGTGACTTTGTTGTGTAGTGTTGTACTGTATACGGTCAGACACACAAATCATACGATACAATGGAATCGAATAAAGCTTCGAATTTCAAATTTTTTAATGAAGTGAGCCCTGCACAATATTGTGAGGAAAATATCGGTTGGTTGCGATACACACAGGCTATCACTGTGAGCAATAAGTACTTTGTCTAATATTGAACATCGAAATAGCCTTATTTATGTATTATATTTTCACACATAAATACGCGAAATTAGGGATAAAACTGTATAAAGAGCCTCGTTTTATAAACATTTATTAGGTGGCACTGGTGGAGCCACATTTCACCATGCATCTATTAATTTCAGTCGGTAAATGACATACATCGTTCCGCCGTGTAATTCATGGATGGAAATTCGCTACTCTGCCGCGCTGGCAAGACGGCTTGGCCCAGGTTTTATTAAAGAAGAACGACTAGATTTGGTCTTCTCTCTTTTTTTCTTCTTGCTCAGGATGGTATGACTGGGTGACATTATATATTATAAATCTGTTATTACATGGAGTTTTAATTTGTCATACATTTATTACAATATTATTACTTCTTTAATCAAATTATAGGTTGAAATCGTATAAATAAATAAATAAATATCCTTGGACATTTCACACAACGCCATCTCGTCCCAAGCTAAGCAACTTAATGCTTGTGTTATGGTAACGAGATGGATGATAAACTACCTATATACATGTTTTTTTTTTGTAAATACATACATATTATAGATAGAAATTACACCCAGACTCCGAGCCAGTGCCTCTGATTTAGACAAAGACACTTGCCCGACCCCGGAATCGAACCCGGGACCCGTTGATCCAAAGGCGGCACATCTAACCACTAGACCAACGAGGCAGATTTTCTTATTGTTTTTGGGGTAAAGGCCCATTTAATAATGTTCACTTGTTTCAACCACTTAAAACTATAATAGTTTTACATAAAAATAAGACAAAGTGTTAGCAGTCATTGTCTTAGTTTAATTAATTCCGTAGTAATTTATGTCATATATAAATTCATCAGTTCATCAATCAGCCATGTGTGATTGGAATATTGATTAAACAAGGCAAATTAAAAAGTCGATCATATGCGCAGACACGTCATGAAGTGTCGCCATAATTATCCGAACAAGTGCGCCAACAAGCTCTCCACTCCACGCAGCAGAGTATTCCGTTAGCGCATAACACCGGCGGGTCGCTAGACCTCTAAATCAGGATTAGCTGGACGGACGGACATCAGGTACACAGTTTACTGCCCTATACCGGGCTATTTTATTACGACCCTTTATACACGAGCAAGTTCCTCGCCTTTTTGTTACGTGAATAGTGTTTTTGACGCAAAAACTCCGACGGCAATAGTGATGAACGTCGTAAATGTGAATAAGGCCTTATGTTCGAATCGTAGAAAAGGATTATTATGGTTGATATACATAAGGCTTAAGTATGTTTGCTTCCTTAGACATTAACGTTGCCTGTAACCATTTTTATATTTTATTCAGTGATAGTTACAGCCCGTTCACACTAGTCATAAGTCGCATATGACTAAAAGTCGAATGCTCTGGTCACCTTACACTTTTTAGGGAGCTGTTCACATTGGATGAGACGCGATTTTTATACTAATACTAACTTTCGACTTTTAGTCATATGCGACTTACGACTAGTGTGAACGGGCTGTCAAGTTTATTTCAATAAATCCCGAACATATACAAAGCAGGGTATACTACTACTCAACCCATAGATGAGACAAATTTGCCACTTTAGGTATTTTTTAAAGCACCCTCGTTTTATTTGTGGTAATTTCTGAATTTTCTGCTTACTTAAACACGTTAAACTGAATTGATTAATAGTTTTTATTCGCATTCGGATATTTGAAACGGAATCAAATATATAGGTTTCTCTAAGTATTTAAATGACCCACTACTGAGCCGGTCTCACATTTGCTGGATCAACAGTAGCCTACTGTGCTAGGCTGGCCAGTAATGTGTTGGCATGTTTGGTTTTCGACTTGTCTTTGTCACTACCCTCTGTTGGCTCTTACGACACCCTCAGGATGAAGTGGGGTAGTGGGGTGGTGACACTGAGTATTCTAAATCCTAATCAACCTAACCACAAGTGACGGAAAACTTTTTTTGTTTTTTAAAGAAACTATATAGACGTAGGAAAACGTATTTGCTGTAAGCCTCAAAACACGAAATGTTCAACAGAGCCAAAAAACATTTCTAAAATTAGAAAAAAAATCATTACTCAAAAACTATACATCGTAGGAATTTTCTTGTTTTACATGTTACTTAAATAGATATCCTTCTGAATCAAATAATACCAGTGTTTTTGTGGCTTACAGCAAACAAGATTTTTTTTACAAATCTATAAAACGCTGTAACCATCAAGAATTTTCTATGGCAGCAAAACATTCTATTATGTTTAGAACTTTTAAATGCTGTAAGTGGCATACATATTTTTTTAAGTAAAACTAAATAGATGTGAGCCACAGTGAAGAATTTTTTTGATTTGATGTTATTGTTTTAAGTGAATGGAGTGGGGAAAATATAGTATTAAAATATAGTTTTATACAATTGTATAAAACTATATTTTAATGAATAAATATACCAAACTTACTGTCTTTTAATTAAAAGACAGTAAGTTTGGTATATTTATTCATTGTAAACTTTCAAAACGTAATTACATTATACACTGTTTTGTGCAACAAACGTAATTCATCATCGTCGTCAGCCTATTTTCCACTGCTGGACTTAGGCCTCCCCCATGGCTCGCCACTGAACCCGGAACGTAATTAGTAGTTTAATATATAATATAAAATGAAATTTAAAAAAAAAAATCAAAAAGTAAACCTAAAACTTGACATTAACATAACAAAAATTTTCATCATTTAAGCATGTATTAAAAAGAAAGATGTCTTCTAAAATACTCAATGAGAACCGATGAAGAGGATCGGTATCTGGTAGGCGGTCTACTGTTTTATTATTATGTTCTAGGTCCAAAAATTATTTTGCACAGTTAGAGGAAAACAATTTTTGACAAGATTTTTCAGGTCCTTGTATTTTTGGGATAAAATCGGCAATTAATTTCACTCTATACAAATGTTCCTTTGGTTTGGTGTTACCCATATTTCCTAGTGGAATTTCGGAAC
Organism: Clostera curtula; assembly: GCA_905475355.2. NCBI lineage: Eukaryota > Metazoa > Arthropoda > Insecta > Lepidoptera > Notodontidae > Clostera > Clostera curtula. The sequence goes on along the minus strand of FR997796.1, from coordinate 1,972,851 downwards.
TTTCAGCATCAACTGCCATAGATCTTTTTTTATAGCTCACGTTTGGGTTGTTCTTTAAAAAAATTACAACTTAGCTATAGTAGAAATGTGCAGATTTAGATTATTTTTAAATGATTTATTTACGACGTCATTAAAACCCAAAAGTTTACATCTCGTACTTGAACTTCTTAGGGAAACGGGTTTATTTCTAGCCATTTCCATGATAGTTGGCCATTGAGAAGGAATTTGATCGCGAGGCTTAATGTCTGACAAAGATTTATTTTATACACCACCGAAAACTCATCATGTGAAGGCTGCGCAAAACTGGATAACATGATGTAAGTTTTGGTATTAAAAAAACTCATCCTGCCAAAATGGCGTAAGTCTGTTTGAAGAATAGCGTAAGCAACAAATGCATCAAATATACTGGTTTTTGATAGACTTACAGCCAAGACCTCATCAAAGTTTTTCAAAAAGCTTACGGCGTAAGCGATTTTTTTTCGAAGTTAGAATTATGAGAGTATGACCAATCGACGTAGAATTTTTTTCTGATCAAAATGATGTAAAAAACGAATTTTCGTTTTTTTGAGGCTTACAGCAAATACGTTTTCCTACGTCGATATACACACCACATCAATGAACTTGGTGGGTTCATTGATGTGGTAGTGGGTCATATAGATGCTTAGATGGGACACCTATATGTGTAATTCCGTTTCAAATACCCGAAAGCGAATAAAAACTCGGAATCAATTCAGTTTAACGCGTTTAAGGAAGCAGAAAATTCAGAAATTACCGCCACCTAAACGAGGTAGCTTTAAAAAAAGCACCTCAAGTGGCAAATTTGCGTTCCCAAAACTGATTTCACGGCGCATCAGGGTTGCTAATGAGTGGTTACAGCAACCGTGACTGCAACCCGTATCAACCATCGATCAACATAATCGACCGCTGAAACTACAATGGTTCGTTAGATATTATACCGACATTTGGCGGTTGGAAACGGTAGGGTTGTCGCGACGTGAAAACGAAATTTTGACAAAACTAATAATAATAACACTGCCTGGAAAGAAAGAAAAACTTGATATCGATATAGTACTCGTAAATGGGTCCTAACGCACCAAAATTCTAAACTATTAGGCACTGTTCTCCGTAGTGTCTATTACTGTTATAAACATAAATTTTATTACACACTAGCTGACCGGGCAAACATCGTTACGCCTCAGAATCAATAAATAAAATACCTGAATGATATTGTTTCATATTTTCTCACCTTTTAAACCTTCCCTGGACTTGCGAATATTTTAAAACCAAAATTAGCCAAATCGCTCCAGCCGTTCTCGAGTTTTAGCGAGACTAACGAACAGCAATTCATTTTTATGTATATAGATAGAAGATGACACTGGCGGAATCACGTTAAGTGTAAAAACGCCATAAATCCAGACGAAGACGAATCACGAGGGCTCTTTAATCTAGCTTTGCGCGCGGTTTCGGTTCCGAACCTGTGCTAATTACCACGAAGTTACATCGGCATTTGTTTATATTTATGAGTACTCCGTCACTGCCATGTGTTGAATGTTATAATAATTAATTATAGCGCAATAGTTCCCATAATAAATAAACTATTTCGGATTGGATCAGAAGTTCCTGACTATAGTTCGTTCGTGTTAAGAATGTAGTAAATAAAGGTGTATTTTACACCACAAAGTTAAAGATAAAGAACAGGATACACACGTTGCGTATAAAAGTATGCCTTCAACTTGTCACTGGGAACGTGACTTGGAAAATTGGAAAGATATGATTGGTAACGACGTGCACTTGAGCCGAGCCGACAGCATTATTATAGCGAACGGGGTATAGCGATTTTCTGTTAGTATGGGTCGATGCAGAAACAACAATGTCGATCGAATCTGTTATATTATAACGTATTCATAACAAATACCGTAGTGATGTTTAGTTTTTTTTAAAGCCACGGTGACTCATGTACCTACTGCGTTGAGTTTTTTTTTACGATGACGCATCTTCTGCCTTGAGTTGTTTTTAAATATAGAACTAATCCTCAGGCATGTGAACTGTCACACATTTCCAAAAATGGAGAGTAGATTTGACAACCCTAATGACAGGAAAACGCCCAATCACCATTTTTAATACAACACAGGTAAACTCAAGCCATAGGTGTTGATACTCAATGGTAGCTGATTATATTGTTTCCTACCTCCGCGGGTCGATTCGACACGTTAATCTAAAGAAACGCCTTCTCATCATATTGGTCTATTAGGGGTATAAAGCTCCCGATATCATAGGAGGGTTAATTAAATGTTTAGTCGCGCGCTGGAATTAAGGATAACTTTCGGGAGAACGGTTTTATGAACTGTTTTTTTAATTGACTTTTCAGTGCAGTTATTTAGCTGATGGTAGGAAAATAGTGTCGATGGACCTCTAGAATGTTTTTGAAGAAGACTTTTTATTCGACCAAACTGTAAATGCATAGCTTTGTATCAAACGGTATCAAACGAGAGAAAATAAGAGACTATTTATATTGAAATCGTTTTCAGACAAACCATGCAGCCCCCATTGGTTTTTAACTCTCACGAGAAAGGGTGTTGTAGATTTGACGTGCTAGTTTATTTTGATAACTTTACCAAATAAAAACTTCTTCGCTAATTTTGAAAAAATATTTTTTCAATAAACATGTATCCAGTTACTGCAACACATTCTTTATTAATCACACACATGGGACTGGCAATCATTTATAGTACGGCCTTTGCAAACTAAGAATGTTTTTTAAAATAGAACATTATCTAGATACAGGAATCTCCTAGCCTAAAAGCTGTTGCACAAACAATTTTAATCGATTAGTATCGATTAATTGATTTAGATTGTAGGTAGAAACCTCGATGTTATCGATATTACGACTTTTACTGCTGGTTCGTGACATGATTTTGGAAAAAATGTGACAAAATGTCAAGTCCGTTTTACGATTGAAAACCGAGGACGACATGTCCTATATTAGCGACCGACTGCGACTTTATCCGCGTTGATATTGAACCTGTGGTAAGCTTGGTACAGCACCTAAACTGAAGGCGTTTCATCATCAAATAAATAAATAAATATCCTTGGACATTTCACACAGCGCCATCTCGTCCCAAGCTAAGCAACTTAATGCTTGTGTTATGGTAACGAGATGGATGATAAACTACATAAATACCTTTTTTTTTGTAAATACATACATATTATAGATAGAAAACCCAGACCCGGAACAAATACTTGTAGGTCATACAAATATTTCTTCCGTGCGGGGATCGAACCCGCGACATGCTGCGCAGCCACTGCGCCAACCGTGTCGTCAAATCATTATCACCACCATCCAAAAACCTCAAAGCTCCATAATTTTTCATGTAGGTTTTATCAAAAAATGATTTTAAAAAGTTTAAAACTACCATCATCGTCTTTCGACCTTTGTCTAGATGGTAGTCTCCATACACTCATATCGTGATATGTACATTCATACCTTTCATATGCATGTCCATTCAATTCATTAATTTACCCACAACAATTACGTGCATCCAAATTCATACTGATAGTTTCAATATGAATTGAATCATCATCTCAAACATGAAAACACTGAGTCGGGACCCCTTAATCAAAAAGACGCGTTTGGAACAGCAAAATGATAAGGTACATAGTAGTGCGATTACTTAATAAATATAAATGAAAATATTTGTTTTACAATAAAAAAAGACTTCAAAAAAGGCATTGAAATGCAAAAAATAACCAATTAACAAACATTAGAAGTCTGAGAAAATTTCCATATCTAATCCAAATTTACTTAAACTTTTGACTTTGTCATTTACTTTGGTTTACTTCATTCCACACCCAGATACACACTGTCAATATTAATTCAAGTTAGGGACACTTAACAACACTAATGTCACTCCATAACGCGTGACACTAAAGGTATAAAGCTATTAATTCTTGTTCTTCTCTCAAACACTAACGCCCGCGACCACTTAACCTCAAATTACTCCAAGCCCTCCAACATAATCCAATAAACCAGAAACAAAATCATCGAAATCTCACCCTCGCCATGAGCTGGAGTTAAACACATCTATGTCACATCCACGAGATTAAATGTCAAGCGAGGTAGGGGAAGACGGAGGAGTTTTTAAATCGAAGGGCTATGTCCCGTGAGGGCAAGTGTTAGGGCGTAGACACAATGATGGCAAAAAGTAAAAAAAAAGATATATATGTCGGAGGAAATAGTCAGAATGGAGATGATTGCTGGTTACATATAGACGATATCAATTAGCCTAGAAAATACTTTGTTAAATCTTAATTTTAATTAGTTTAATTTGTTAGATTTTTCTATTCAATTTAGTTTGTCATCTTTTTAAAAGAAGACGTTATATTATTTTACATTGTCAGAGCGGAGGGTAGTCCTCGAGCGGGGTCGAGGCGCCATCTTGACGTTCGGCAAAAACTTATAAAAGGAGCGCGATCGCGGTGGATCGCGCATTATGATAGAAACAGTGGTTGCGGTGCGGTGTGTTAATGTTGGAGTGTAGTTAAGATCGGTACCTTGAACCCGCTGCTCAAATTAAAAGGTTTAATTAAACAGTTTATTCTCCGACATCAGAAGTGGTATGTAACTCAGTCAGCCCACGTGGAGAAAACAGTGTAGTAATAATGTGTGTGCTTCTGTACGCGATGGAAAGGCATTAAGCTACATGAAGATTGTTCTAACTAATCCGAAGATCACAAGTGGCAGTCATAGTGCGGCGATTAACCAAGTGAACGGGATCACTTGCTTGCGTTGTCATGGACAAGGACACTACGCGTCTAACTGCCCTGAGCGGAGCAGCAGGAAGGCGAGCAACAGTTCTGCGGTCAGCCAGGTCAAAGAATAGTGAGTGGGTCTGGAATTTTACGTCACTCCGGTGAGCAGTTACCATTTTATTACTCGGGTAAATTGTATGGTATACGACTTTACGATAGTGTGACTTTGATCGGTCTATGACAAACGTCTATCACGTCAACTTCATGGGCGCCACATTAAGGGGCGCCAGGGACTGTGGGAGTCCCGGATCCCTGAGCCGACGACGATGGTTGGGTTCTTCCAGTTATAAAGAGGTGTCGGTCCCGGGGTCCTTTAGTTGAGTGTAGTTGTGTTCCGGCCTCCCAGTGTGGGAGCCGGGCGGGTAACTTACTGGTTCCTAACTGAACCCTGGAACGTTCTGGTTCTTGGGTGAACCCGTGGAATGCAAAGTAAATTGTATTTATTTAACGAAAAGAAATGCAGGTAAAAGAGGAATAATTGGGGGGTAGTGAGGGACTCAGCTGGATTTCTAGGCGGACTCCACTACAGCGCGATCAGCTCCGCAGGAGGCCGGGCTCGAGGAACGGGTCTCGCTCGCGTCCGGGCTCCAGGGGTGCCTCTGGATCCTGGCGTTGAGACGAGTCTCTCGAGCGGCCGCACCTGAGATCGGCCGCAGGGGGATCCTGTTACAAGGGGAGGCTATCATGCCTTCCAACAGAAGGAATATGGGGGGCCTACACGGGAAGTCGCAGGGGTCGAAACTTTTGCCAGTCCACGTGCCCGTATGCCAACACAACACGGTGAGCCACGTGGTCCATTTGCGTAGGCCGGCGTGGCGAGACAATGAGAAATACAAGGGATTGGTTATAATGCGTGTGGGACTCACTGTTAAAACAATGGCGGAGACGTTTCTCTCTGCTCTGACCAGACGGCGACGCGTCCGCCTATTTCACTGGCAAATGCAAAACTTAACGTTGATGTTTTACTTGGGGTAATTTGTAGTTACTCGTCTGGCCGTCATACGTCGTGGACAACCCCACAGATTGGATAGGGATTGCGCGTTCGTAAAGTTGCTGGCACACGAGCCGATATTAAGGGCTGGTTTCGCTTCCGGTTATTGTGAAAAGAGAATTGAGTAATATTTGCAAATAGCAGTAAATTAATTGGGGTTTGATTTTATAACAACTATTTGACAGTTGCACCTCGATTTGTTAAGGACAACTAAATGGTATGGGTCAGGACTGCCACATGAAACTGCCCAGGTGGCGCCACTAGCTGTCAGAGACTGACGTCCAACGGACTGACATTTAGAGTGACACCAACCTAAAGCCATCACAACATTGTGAGTGTGGGCAGGGCTAGGTGTAGAAAGGTTTGACGGTTTAGCCAAAAAGTTAAAAAAAAAAAAAACACACAGAATGTTGTTTGAAATTCTTTTACATGTTTTACGTAATTACTTGCGATACGAAATTTAGATTGTTTTAGCGTTAGGCTTGAGTTCATCGGTCTAGCGTCATATTTTCGGCAGTTTGTATCAAGGTTTTCCAAGATTAAGTGCCTTGATTTGACCGTTATGTGCCTTGATTTGCATTGGTAAGGTAGATTGAGAGCCTAAACATAAGGCGATAGGACAGCAGATCCAGATTTCATGCCATCGAAGTTTCGGTCGGCAACGGTGGGGTTTCACAGCTGCGGTGAAATGGGTCGCCGACCCTCCGATTGCCGTTCCAAGGGCGAGGTGAAAGGCAAGGCAGCCAGTGCTGTCACTTCGGCGTCGGGCTCTGCGGGGCCGAGGCCGCGGTCGGACTCTGTCTGTTACGGGTGCGGCAGCGCCGGACATTGGGCAGCGAGGTGTCCACGTGGCAATAACGTGGCAATAACGTGGCAACAGCGGAGGAGCTGGCGCGGCAGTAGTCGCGAGCGGTTCGGAGCGGCGCCTGCAGCGGCGGCGAGTGGCGGGAGGCGTGTGGAAGTTTGATAGCAGTCCCAGCAGTAGCTGATGAACACTTGTGAGTCGTATCCATATTGTTGTGATTCTGGTGCCGAATGCTCTCTCATCAAACATTGTGTTGCGTCGGAGCTTGGTGGAAGGAGGATAAATGGCACTGTCAGTTTGACTGGCAGCTCGGTCAATAAACCCAACGTTTTAGAAAAAGTAAACCATAGAGAGCAAGAGCGCGTCAATATTACCGAGTTATCTGCAGACTGGTTACAAGCGGAGCAACGACTGGACCCAGAGTGCAATGGAGTTCATTGGAGATTCATGAACTTGAAAACGATGATCTTGATTTGGAGAGCTGTAAAATTTGTGAGTTACGATCGGATGTGCTGTATGGAGGGAATCGGGAAAATGGCCGTGACATTTGGTTGCCAATATTACCTAGCTGGGACTTTCCGTTGGTCGGTGATGGGTCGTGTCCATGAGTCGATTGTTCGCTTGGGGTGGGATGGAACCTTAGAGACGGTATGCCAACATTGTTGGTTTCCTAATATGGCGGGGTATGTTAGAAGATTTGTTCTGAATTGTGTGACTTGTAAAGTGGCTAAGTCAAGTGGTGGTGAACGGCAAGTCGAGCTGCACCCTATACCAAGGGTCGGCATCCCTATGCGCACAATTCATGTGGATGCCACAGGAAAGCTCGGTGGGAGAAATAATCGGGAAGAGTGCGTTTTCGTGCTCATAGACGCTTTCACTAGGTACGTGTTACTTGGACATTCCCTGGGAATTGATGCAGAGAGTGCCATTTGCGCACTTAAAGCATCTATATCACTTTTTGGCGCGCCTAGGCGCCTGTGCGAATAATAGCAGACCGGGGTCGGTGTTTCGCGAATGGAGGGTTTGATGATTTTTGTAATAATCGCAATATCCAATTGCGTTTGATAGCAGCCGGTTCTTGTCGCGCTGGTGGCCGAGTGGAAGGAGTTGTGAGCGCCCTCAAAAATGTGTTGACTGTTGTAGAAGTTGGTCCAAGTGGGTCATGGCAGGGTGCGTTGGATGATGTCCAACTTGCTATAAATGGCGCGATTCGTAGGGTGACTGGGGCAGGTCCATTAGAGTTGATAAAGGTTGAAGTAGCTAGGCCACTGGATTTGTTAACTGTTGACGATCGTGACGTTGAGATAAGTTTGAGGGATTGGGGAGCGGGCTGACAAATTGGTGAGGGGTGGTACACGGCTTGATAAAGTAAGATTCGATAAAAATAAGGCGGATGTGACTGGGTTTTCGGTGGGAGATTGTGTTTTGGTCGAGAATCATGAGCGGAATCGAGCCGGGTTGGATCCTGAATGTAAGGGACCTTATGGGGTCATTGAGGTACTTGACGGTGACAGATATCATCTTGAGAGTTTGAGGGCTGGTCGCACTTGCAAGTGCTCGAGAGAACGCCTGCGTCCGCTCCCCCAATCACGTGTCCCTGCTGGGTTGGATCCATGCTTGTCGGATGGTGGTGACGGTGGGATCTTTGGACTGGTTTAATAGTTTCTTTGGTTAAGGAATCATATGGCTATGTGCTTGTGTGACTTCGCGCCTTTGATGCCTGAGGGTGTGGTCAGCGGCAGTTGTGCCTCGACACGCTGGATTGGTTTTCGAGTCCCGGATGTAATAGGTGGCGAAACCTATTGTCATGCGTGGGGCACGGCTTTGTTGGTCATCGATGCTCATTACACGTAGCTTCTGGAAGGTCGTTGGTTGGGCCGGGGTTCGAGCTCAGAGCTTCTGAACTAGAGGTCGGAGTGCTGAACCACTGGGCCATCGGGACTTATGGTGCGAGGGATGGTCCTTGACGGGTCTGGTCCCTTCTGGGAGTGGGAGTCGCCTCTTGTGACGCCCGCGTGTGGAGATGGGGTGACGCTGTTCTCTGGAGCGGTATGTTTGAGATATGGTGGGTCGTGGTAGCGGCGTGGTGGCTTGTGGGCCATATGCGGAACATCTTGGCGGTGCTGCGGTGAACGTGTCTAAATTGCGGGGTGGTCATCTGGATGTTTGAACGGGAATTATGTGAGGGGCGAGGTGGCCAAGTGGACAACGAGTGGCGTGGTGGCCCAATGAACTGTGAAGGGCGGGGTGGCCAGGTAGATGGGAAAGGGCGAGGTGGCCATTTCGTTAGTGTGGAGTCTGTTTGGTGGACGGCGTGGGGGTGCACAGGGATTGGACGCTCGTTGGGATTGAGAGTTTGACGTTTGATATCAGACTACATAAATGTTTGGGACCGTATTCTACTTGGTCAGGAGTGGCCGAGCCATGTTGCCCGGAAATTTGTTTGTATCTTTACAGATAATGATGATGCTCACCCTTCAACATCACACGAGGACGTGTGAAACGTCAGGGTGGCCGTGTCGGAGGAAATAGTCAGAATGGAGATGATTGCTGGTTACATATAGACGATATCAATTAGCCTAGAAAATACTTTGTTAAATCTTAATTTTAATTAGTTTAATTTGTTAGATTTTTCTATTCAATTTAGTTTGTCATCTTTTTAAAAGAAGACGTTATATTATTTTACATTGTCAGAGCGGAGGGTAGTCCTCGAGCGGGGTCGAGGCGCCATCTTGACGTTCGGCAAAAACTTATAAAAGGAGCGCGATCGCGGTGGATCGCGCATTATGATAGAAACAGTGGTTGCGGTGCGGTGTGTTAATGTTGGAGTGTAGTTAAGATCGGTACCTTGAACCCGCTGCTCAAATTAAAAGGTTTAATTAAACAGTTTATTCTCCGACATATAAGTAAAACAAAAAGTTTCACACCACCTGCTCGACAATGTTGCATGAAGTGTCATTTAAACTTAACATAAAGCAGCTCATTCATAAGAGTATTTCTGCCGCCTAGCTGGGTATTAATGAACTCTCTCGGTTTTGTCTCCTTGTGATTTGAATTTTGACCTTGACCCACTGCTGACTTGGGCCTCTTCTGTTACTTGCAGTGTAATTAGCTCTCCAGTCCACTGTACAGAAATGTAAAGTGGACTCGGCATTTTCTCTATTTTTTATATTTGATTATTTGATACTATTTTGTGTCCCTAAATTATATTCAGCGAATTCTGTAAAAAAGACGATCACAATATTTCAGGATATTCCAATTTTTCTTTGAGACATATGTCTATGAAACATAAATCTATGATCAATTTGTTGGTTTGGGAGTTGGATGTGCCGCCTTCGAATTGCGGGTCCCCGGTTCGATTCGGGGTCGAGCAAGTGTCTTTGTGTAAACCAGAGGCACTTGCTCTGAGCCTGAGTTTCATTTGAGTTCCTGAATGTCATGTTTTTAAACTGTCCCAGCGATATAGTTTATAGTGCAGGCTGCAGGGGTTTCAATTTTATAAAAAAAATACTAAAAAATAAAGTTTCCATTTTTATCTCGGTATTTGCTCAAAGAGGTCGTTAAAATTATTCCAATGAAAGTCGCGAGAATTTTTTATTCAAAACGTGATGGAAATGCGTCGATACAACGCTTCTATGTGAAGTAAGCCTTAGAATTCTCATTCCAGTTGATAATGTTTTGATCTGGATAAATTTGTCCGAGGGGAAGTGAATTTGACGCGGATTAATTTTCAACTATCCCGCTTTTAATTAGGGAGGCCGTATTTATTCATAACATATTGACATCGTTATATGTTTCACTTAGATACAACACACAGTATATGTGGTGATGGATTTAGAATACATAGCATCACCCCCCCCCCGTTCCATCCTCAGGGTGTCGACAAAAGGAAATAAAAAGGCCGATAACCTAGCCGCAAGAGAAGGAAAACTTGATACGAACCACTATGACAATCCGTCTGGCCAGCGTGGCACAGTAAGCCAATAACCCTCCACGTAATGGGAGGAGGCCCGACTCAGCAGTGGGTCGTTTATGGGTTCTGTGGAATTAGTATTAGTAGTAGTCATTTTTTTTCATCATCATCATTTCCGCCTAACGACGTCCACTGCTGGACATAGGCCTCCCCAAAGGATCTCCACAAAGGCCGGTCCTGGGCCGCCCGCACCCACTGCTTTCCGGCGACCTTAACCTGGTCGTCGGTCCACCGTGTGGGAGGCCTACCAGCACTGCGCCTTCCGGAACGCGGTCGCCACTCGAGGACTTTTCTGCCCCAACGGGCGTCGGTCCTGCGAGCTATGTGCCCTGCCCACTGCCACTTAAGTTTGGCAATCCGGTGAGCTATATCGGTGACCGTGGTTTGCCTGCGTATCTCCTCATTTCTGATTCGATCTCGCAGGGAAACTTCGAGCATAGCCCTCTCCATTGCCCTTTGGGTGACTTTGAGCCTTCTGATGGAGCCCATAGTGAGCGACCACGTCTCTGTTCCATATGTCATCACTGGCAACACACGTTGGTTGAAGACTTTTGTCGTTAGTAGTAGTGGTTGGGCAGAAATATTTAATAAGTAATTAACAAAGATTTGGAAGACGGTTTTTTTTTTTTAACATTTCGATGATTTTATAATTCGAATCCTTTACAAAGCATACGTCGGTTTCGATATACACATAAAATGCAAGTCAAACCACCTTATTTGTCCGGGGTTAAAATTACCAAATAAAATAGCTATACATTTAAGTACTTATTTGAGTCGCAACCAAATATTCAAACAGGCATCGTCATACACAAAAGGTAATCAATAACGAGAACACAATTCAGGGCTGGAATAACAGGTACAAAGATTTATGTCCCTCTTTAAGGACAATCGGGCGCCACTCACACCGCCACGAATGTTCGTGGGGGCTACTATTGTTCGCAGTGCGATTGTGCGAAGTAATTATGTCGAGTTGTGATTATGAAATGGGTTCGTGATATTGTCTCTAGCAACGGTACAGTTTTAATGTTCTTAATTCAAATTGAATTTCATTCGTTCGAAGTTTGAAAACATTACAATGTCTTCAGATTTTAGAATTTTAACAACGTGTAACAAAAACAATATAGCCACATAGAGTCAATAAAAGTAATGTGTTGAAATGGGTTTTATATCTTGAAATATGAAGAAGCAATTTATATTTTTCTGAACTAGAATGACTTCTGACTAAAAAACAAGGATCTACTGAAAAACAATCAACTAGCTATGTTATTTATTTTCCTACAAGTTTATTATCAACAAAACGGTAGTTCTTACAGTATTTTTCCTTAAGCGTAGATACTCGTAAATGTGATCAGTTTTCAAAACAAAGCAAAACATTTACATGCAGCTGCTATGTTACGATCTCAAAATCCCGCATCAAATTTTAGCTCACGCCTGTGCATATTCCGACTAGTGACAGTTTTAGAATACACAGTGTCACCACCTTATTTCATACTGAGGGTGTCGTAAGAGCCGACGAAAGGCAAGGCCTACACAAGAGAAGAAAATCTTGAAACGAAACCCTCTGCCAACCCATCTGCCCAGCGTGGCACTGTAAGCCAATTACCCCATTAGTAACTGGAGTAGGCCCGATGCAGCAGTGGGTCATATATGGGCTGAGTAGTAGAAGTTTAAAATACAATTTTAAAACTATTTAAAAAAATAACACCAACCAACAAAAAGGTGGTTGCTTTTTGTTTCCTAATGGGTACGTTTAATATAGTAAGATAATTAACCCCTGTAGCTCATTTGGGGGCTAAGATTTTTGAATAATTGTACCTTTAATTTATGAACGAAACTAATAAATGGTAGTATCCAGGTGTAATATGAACAACAATTAAATTGTTCAATCACGGCGTGTCTAATCTATGCAAGGGGGCCTACTATTGTTTACACTTGAACGCGGTGAATCGCAAAATGATTACGCGAGGGGATCGAGTTGGACTAAGCGATTACATCGCCATCTGTCGATATTGAAAGGTAAATTATTTGAGATATGCAATCTTTGATTGAGTACAGCGTGTAATAAAGGTAAATTTTCCTCCGATTTTATGGATGGAAATTATGCTACAATGCCACGCTGGCCAGGCAGGTTGGCATAGGCTTTATATCAAATTTTGTCGTCGTACGTACGTTTTTAGTTTGTACTTGTCTTCTTTAAAACTAAAAGCCGATATCCGAAAGTAGATCGTCAATTTGTTAAAATTTCATTACACGGTTATAACTGGTTTCTCCACACACTAATCGTCTAAGTGTTAAATTTCGATAAATTAATAAAACTTAATAATTATGGTGCGTCAGCAATTTTTTTTTAATTTGGTGCGCCAATTTTAAACTTCTCAATTTCATAGTGTTCCTTCGTGAAAGTTTTAAAACGAATTCAAAAATAGGTTCTATGTACCATAGTGTCTGTGTACTTTCATATGGCTTACATTTCCCGCCATGATTTTTTTTTCGTGTAAAACCTACAACTGTTTTATCATAACAAACTCAATTACAGATTTAACGTGTACATATTCACGTGATGCGAAGTGTTGTTTACACAATCTATATTAATAAAAAGTATTTTTTTTTACAATTTATTAAAAAACCTCCTGCTCTATGCATAACCTGCATCGTGGGGGCAGTTTACAAACATGAAATTCACGAACACAAATTGACACCCAGACTCAGATCAACCGCCTCTGGTGTACACAAAGACATTTGCCCGACCCCGGACTCAAACCGGGGCCCCATGATCCGTGTCACGGATATTGAAAATGGATCGATTGAAAAATGGCGCGTTCGTTGTAAATTTAATAAAACTATTAGCACGGTTCATAATTGCGATGAGTCAGCAACGTTCTCCAAGGGTGGATGGAGCGCTGCGCTTGTTAAATCATCTCGTCCATTTCATGCTCTTAACGATGGGCCCCGACCATCGAGATTTCACGGCCCTTCCGCGTTCCGTTTTTGATACCATAATCAACGAGTATCGTTGTTTCGGTTATAATCGGCAATTATCGTTGCTCTGATTCTGTTGGTGGGTGCAACGCGAGAAAGGCTAGTTGGCAGCAATTTGACTATCGCGTTTTTCTTTTTAATTTATGACTGTTTTTGTGTAATACAGTCTTGACAGTTTGGTACGGTAACGGACAGTATGGTGATGATGATTTAGAATACATAGTGTCACCAACCCATTCCATCGTAAGGAGGGTAAGAGGTGATAAAAGGAAATGATAACCCTCCGTGTAATGGGGCCCATTTAAGGGCTGAACAGTAGTAGTAGTTATAATGTGTGGTCGTCTCAGGATCGATTGATGAGGATTGTTTTACTTTTCGTGGCATATCAAATTATCCCCTTTCTTCCTCTAGGTTTTCAGAAAATGCAATTTCCTTATCCGTTGCTTTTGAAAACACGTCCCTCAGAAAGACATCGAACCGAGAATTCTTATGTCAACAAGTCCCGTCATCAACTTACTTGTGCATTTGGTGTCAAGGCTGCCGAGATGGCATTCTGCTGTGCTGCTGCAGCAGCTGCTGCCGCCATGCTGGCTCCAAGAGGCCCATACGCTGCGCCATAGTACCCACCCATGGCCTGACCCATGCCTCCCCCAGCCATACCTGGGAACAATGACACTATTCAATTATTATTCCTTACGCTTCGTAACAATGCTGTTGACATTTTGATTTGTAAGATAAAGAAAAATAATGTGTCTCTTTGTTATGTTACAATAATAGTATTTCTACAAATGCTTTAGTAAATATTATGGTGTTCTTGTTGTTGTTTACAACATTGGCCTTTATTAATTAGTAGTATAAAAATTAAATTAAAAAAGATACCCAATAAAATCGAATTATGAATTTATTCCTTTTTCAATTTAGTTTCAAAATTCGAACATCCATTCGAATTTCAAAATTCTAACTATGCAACGTCTAATTCACAGCAGTCGACAATTGGCCTCCGTAATGGACAGTTCTCCATTCAGCCAGTCCACAACAATCATAATAGAACGCCGAGAACTGTGATTCGAGGACCAATTAATTAATACATTGTACTCCGAGTAATCCCGCCCTCGAGTGCTATTAGCGTGGTCAGTTCCTTAGAGGTGTTTATTAAATACAAATACAATAGAATGCAGTCTGTTTCTAGTTATAAGAGTTCTGTCATTAGTTTTCAGTTTAATTGGTATTTAATTATTTTGGAACAGATCATATTTTTGCAGCGATTATAGGAATGGCAAAATATCATTTGGTTTTAAACGTGGGTCCAAACTTATGAGAGAGGAGCAATTGGCATTAGCTTGTCATACAATTCATACAAATCATGTTACTTTTTTGTTTTATAATTTTTATTTCAATTTATTATTAATGAATCAAAACCTTCACGTATTTTTTATCATTAAAGTGTAAAAGTAAAATATGCTAATAAGCAACTGGATAATGAATAATATCGTTTATAAAATGAATGAAGATTCAATTTGGTCCAATGAACATTGATTTAATTTGCAAATAATCGTCGGCGTCAATTTAAACTGGACATAATGAAAATTCATGATGTGAATTATGATGATTTAATTTCTTTGTGCCATTTTGATGATAAATTGGAACGTTTTAATAATATATCAAACATCAAAAAAATAACTTAAACGCTACTTGCTTTGATTGGCAATGATTCAAAATTAAATGTCAGAAAGCTCGATGGAAGTCTATAAATGAAATTAGGACGTCATGTCAAGCAAAACCACTCAATAATGCCATTAGACGTAATCGAAATATGTACTTCATGTCTCGCGTAAAATGATCGAATATGAATATAAATAAAAAAGATATGAGATACCCTTGTTGTGACGTCATGCGATTCTACAGAATATTATAAACCACGACGAAATTCTGTGTGCAAGTCGATCAGCCGACAATGGTGTCTTTGTCGAAAGTAATAAGGCGTAAAATCGTTTAGCGGTTAATATTTGCAAACGCGAATACGACAAAGCTTTTGAAAGGGACGATCGAGATTTTTATTATATTTTATAATTAAATTCCCTGTCATCTCTTGTGGGTGTCTGGTCTCCTGGTATTGGCGTTTGTCCAATGAGATTTTGCTTCAAAGTTTTCGAACTGTTTATTTAACGGGTTCGAAATTTGAATTGTGGAATTCAGTGAAGGGTGAAGCTGATGGAGTATCGATTAAGTAAAATCGAGTAAGAGTTATGTGATTCTTTAGGTGGAACCTGATACACATACTTTGTCGCCACATTAGTTGTAGTTTAATAGTAGATCAAGAGTCTCTCTCTTGAAATCAAAGTCAATTAATTTATTTGGATGGGACACATACAAATTGTCGACATATTGACAAATTTTAGTTATATATGCCACCAGTTAAAATTTCGTGTTTGTAAACTGCCCCCGCCATATAGGTTATAAGCTAATACTAGGGCGACGTTTAAAAAAAAAGTACCGCTGGTAAATATAGCATGTTGGACATATTTCTATACTATTATTTCCACTAATACAGTCATTAGTGGAAATAAGGAGGTCACTGATATAATGGCGCGATAGACAATCGCAAGTGGGGCTGGACAGGCAAAAACGCTGCGATGCCGAGAGGAGAGTGGAGCAAGCTTGTGAACCCTCACGCGAGGACGCGCAGTCAGTCCACTAGACTATGGGAAGATGACATCTATCAAACCCTTTGCCAATATGGTCAGTATTGGCATAGAGTGGCGCTGGACAGAGCACAGGAGGTTCGAGGAGAGCGCCAAAAAGTACAACGCAAAACAAGACATCATTAAAAAATAAAGTAAACTTTTTGGCAATTAAAGTAAACTGACTTACACAAATAAACAACAATAAAAAAATCGAAAAGTTACCAGTAAACAAGCACTTGAAGTTGGTGCCTTGGCAACGACCTCAAATGGCCCACTGCTTAGCCAGAAGGGGGAGAAATCACATTAATGTTGTTGTGTTTCCGGAAACATTCCGCATCATGCCAAGGCAATCGAATTAGAGGAACAGAGCCCACTCCTTAGTGCCAAAAACAATCGTTTATACTTTAGGTTTTCACTTCATTAACGTAACATAAAGACATAACAAATACAGTATTGAACATACAACAAATTTAATCGAGTCGAGAAATTGAGAAATGTTGTACCGAGAAAGTTGTTTTCATAACCACACCGTTAATTTAACCCTTAACTGCTCCATGGTCGATCAGAACCCGTACAAAAACTTCAAAGGCAACTGCAAGCACCTGTTATTAACCCTAAAATAGCTATCGAACCGACCGTCAAAGGACAATGGGTACAAAAACTCAATTAACCCCTCACTGCAGAAACCGCTTAAATGCAACACAGAAATTGTAATTGATGGCTAATTTTATAATTAAAACACTCGTGTTCAGCTAGACTTTTCAATTTTCAAACTTTTCCGTTGAGATTTGTATTTAGAAGTTTGAAAGTCGTTTAAAAGCTGAGAGTTTGATTGTGACGGAAAGCTTTTTGTGGGACTTGTTTGTTTCTTCCCAAAGTTATTTTACGAGTTGAATAAAATTTATATTTTGTTCAGTAAATCTTTATTAAATGTGGAGTATATTTGGATTCACGTGCCTCAAACTCAACTACGCTTTTCGACTTACAATTATATTATACCTTTGTCTATTTTAGATTAGGTACTATTTAATTAGAGTACATGAATAAAACAAAAATAAAATGTTATTATTACTTACATGCTGAATCTCATTTTCGCGGTTCTACAATTAAAGTTTTGATGCGACAAATTGAATAATTGTTTTTTACCAATGTGGCATAGGAATAGCATTTAGAAATACTGCTATATTTTCGATCGATTAAAATTACTACAACTTGGTGTACATTAAACAATGTACAAACTCAGTCCAAACGTTACTGACTCCTAAGTGGGACCTTCACCAATTACATGGAAGATATCTTATTATATAGCTTATTTAGCAAGTTTTCCTTCTTTTGCCCCTAGTTTTTCGGCCTTGTTAGTTTCTTCTGCCGAATCTTACGACTGCCTCTGGATGGAATGGGGTGGTGATACCAAGTATTCCTAATCCGTCACCACATGGATAACATTATCATGATCACATCTAAAGACCCCTTTCTGCACGTTCACGGTCAGTCGGTAACTTAAGCATTCTATTCGAATACGATAGAATGCTGAAGTTCGCTTCCATTTAGAATAGTATTTTCTATCGCACGTTGAATACAAAGTGTTGTACGTAATACAGTATCCAGCAGAAAAAGTGAGCCTCGTTCACACCGACACGGTCACGATAAATCACCCGCCAGCTGGCAGCAAATAACCATTTTTCCAAGAAATTTAACGCATTCAAAAAAAGAAAAAGAAAAAAGAAACTATTGAAAAGGAAACCCGTACGAAAATCCCATTTAGCCCGATGTCCGACCTTTCAGGCCGGGTCGGAGCACAATGGTGCGCTATATTTACATATTAAGGTGACGTGTAAGGGAAGACGGTCATTATGCGTGGACTATGGGGTCTGGCGATATCGAATGGATGAAATTACGGTTGTCGCATCGAAATATCGATTTTGATTTCGAATACGTTGTGCGATTATATCGATAGTCACATTCGTTTGAATTGTCATTTTTGAATTAAGAATTTGTGGGAAATGGTATTTTGGTTGGTTCTGAACTTTTGCCTTTATTCTGACGCCATATTGTTTGTTTAGAGACAAAGCCTTCAATTGTACAGGTTTGTTAAATGTTGGCTTTGTACAGTCATAAATATATATGCTAGTTTGTCTCCTTTCTTTAAGTATTTAGCTGTGCTGAATTACATCTTTACCTCTAATGTGTTGCAGCTTTATTTGTGTATTAATTACAGCGTCGTATTTCTAGTAAATGCCGATATCATATTGTAGTAATTAGTTTATTTTGTAAAATTATTATGAGTAAGCAATTACATAATCAGAGCGAATTGACCATGCAAGAAAACTAATCTTACACTAACTTAATCTATTAGCTATCAGGCGCTAAAACAGGTGAAAATTGGCAACTAACACTTAATGTAAGAACATACATATATTCTGACATTTGAAAATGACCACGAAAATCCCGGAACGCATCTAAAACTTTCAAATCCCAGCTCCGATTATACATAAGAAAGGCCCCAACAAATGACAGGCGAAAATTCCCGCCGTTAGACACCCCGGCCCTTCCAAGGAACCTAACAAACCGTGGTCGAATTGATAGATTAGCCGTAATTTTTGCACATCATTGCCTTGTGTTGCTATAATTTCAAGTGTACTTTGTAAGTACAAACATTAAGATTTAAAAAAAAGAAATAACTACTTTTTTGTAGGCTGCATTATCAAAGGCTTTCGATATAAACCTGCTAATAATGATTTGTTTTTATAATATGTAATGTCAGCTACTTATTCCTACACCCAAGCCATCGTGGCATATTTAGAGCCAATTTGGCCAGTGATATTTTGATCAATCACATCGAGATACAACTTGCCTTTAAGGTAACGAAGTAGTAAAGGCACAATTAAAAACAATTGCTAAACTAAACCTGCCTTGTAATTTGGAATTCAGCCCTGTTTTACAGTAGCACTGTAACTTCTAGCATTATCTTAATAGCAACGATTTTCAAAGTAGAAAGTAATTAAAAAAAATTGAGTACCCAATAAAAGTAATTACAATTTTGACGACACTCTCAAAATAATTGAAAACAATAACAATGATGTTTGTCATTTCTTTTAAATTAACTAAACTGGTTGTTACTTTGTCAAATGACGCTAAGCATGTCCAAAATATTAGTTTAAAGAGTTTCTAATAAATTTGTTTATGACTTTTTCCCAGTCCATTTAGACCATTTAGGTAATTCTTCAAAGGCCATTTAGGTAACTCTTCCAAGGACTATAATAATTAAAAATATTTAACGTAATTGAAGCAACGGATATTTGGCATTAGCTTCATTATCTTTAATTTATTCACGATTTTTGTACATTGTAGGAAGCGATTTCTTGACGGTTCGGATAGTATTTTTTATTTAAATCCCGACGTTTCAGACACTCGGGACAACACGTGACCATATTTTACCAGGCAATAAGCGCAATACTCTTATATATCAGTAGGATAAAATAGCATTACGCTTCTAAAATCATGTCACAATAAAACAGAAAGTCATTTCCTACAGCTATAAACAGAATTTCTCTCTCCATACGTCCGCTCTTCCCGGCGCTACGATATCAACTGTCATGTAAATGACGTCACGTGACCGGATGCAGTTTGGCGGGGGGAGGGGCTTCCGGCGGCGCACGCGATTGGACACTTCCGTTCGGTAACAAACTGCTGGTACATAATATGCTAATCATGAATAAGCAATTTATTGGATTATTGTACGGATTAGCGGTGTCGTTTGTAGTATGCTTGAGTTAGGAAATCATAATAGTGGAGCCCAAAATATCTTTGTTACGAAATATAAAGGTAAAAAAATGAAACAAATGTTTATAATGAAAAAAAAAGCTGAATAAGTATTGATGTCACTTTTTTTTTCTTTATTTAATAAAACGTCTCCGTCACTAGACCGCGGTCCAAGCATACATCCAGACTGATAGTCAGCTGTTGTCGCCTATAGACGTGACGTTTACAGCACCAGGGTTGTCACACATCGTCTACGAGGATGGCGGGAAAAAGAAAAGTGTGATAATTCCACAGCCAATATTGTGGTCATAATCATTATCATTTCAGCCAATAGACGTCCACCGCTGGGCATAGGCATCCCCAAGGATCTCCACAAAGGCCGCTCCTGAGCCACCCGCATCCTTCGCTTTCCGGCGACTTTAACCAGGTTATCGGTCCACTGTGTGGGGGGCCTACCCTGCGCTTTCCGGAACGCGGTCGCCACTTGAGTACCTTACTGCCCCATCGGGCGTCGGTCCTGCGAGCTATGTGCCCTGCCCACTGCTACTTAAGTTTAGCAATGGCTATGTCGGTGACCCTGGTTGGCCTGCGTATGTCGTAATTTCTGATTCGATCTCGCAGGGAGTCTCTGAATATTGTGATACCCTGACTTATTACCACAATATTGACAGTGAAACTTTTTCGGTTTCGGCCTTCTCACTTCCTTTCATTGGCTCTTACGACACCGTCAGGTTGGAATGGGGTGGTGACACCAGGTATTCTTAATCCGTCACCACACAGATAACTAAGTACAATGAATGAAATTAGTAGGTATGTATGGCCTTCACAAATCTTGGTATGGGTGCGGAATAGAAGCTGACTCGTTGACACAGGTGGTCTTTGCGTAGGTAACGCTACTGTGCCAGTTGTGTTTGCTGTCTCAACAATTTAGAGGTGGGGTACCCCAAATATATATACAACTAGCGACCCGACCCAGCATTGCGCGTTTGCAATGATGAATATCTAAATTTATCAATGTTTCTCTACAATATTATGGATGTATTATACATATAAACCTTCCTCTTGAATCACTCTATCTATTAACAAAACCGCTTCAAAATCCATTGCGTAGTTTTAAAGATTTAAGCATACATAGGGACGGACAAACGACAGCGACTTTGTTTTACCAATACTGTGTAGTGATAGTGTTAACTGCCTTTTAGGTTACTTGTCATCAGTTTGCGTAATTTTCCGTAATCCCTGTGGTGATTTAGAATACATAGAGTCACCACACCATTCCATCCCGAGGGTGTCGTAAGTCACACCAAAGGAAATGATAAGACCGATAACCTAGCCGCAAGAGAAGAAAAATTTAATACGAAACCCTGTGCCAACCCGTCTGGCGTGTAGCAGTAGGCTAATTACCATCCAAGGCCGGACTTAGCAGAAAGTAATTTATGGGCTGAGAAGAGAAGTGAAACAGCAGAAGAAGACAGAAGCAGAGACATGACTAAGCACTACTTAACCAGGTCAAGACATGAGCCCAAAAATAATACTCAAACTCAAAAGGAACTTCATTTACGTAGGTTTTATCACAAAACTCTTATAAATCGTCATATTTAAAATTACCATTATCATCTTACAACCCCTGTCCCACGCTAGGTGGTAGTCTCCATACACACCTATCAGTCGTCATATCTACAGTCACACCTTTCATACACAACTTCTCATTCTTACAATCCATCCATCTGTTTTGATCTCCCACAACCCTTATGCCCACATGCATGCTGAAACTACCACCGGTTCAGAATGCTGCTCTTCAGAGAAGAGCCGTCAAGAAACTCTGTAGTTGCTTATTGAAATTAAACACTTTTTAACGGATTTATTGCGTGTATATTACATTATTTAATTCCCGACGTTTCGAATGCTTTGCAGCAGTCGTGGTCGCGGGAGAGACTAGATGACAGTTGTCTTCAAAAGTACAAAGAAACAGTTAAAATCTACCGCCTATAATTTTGTTTTATTGATAACGTTCCATGTGCACGCAGAAATCGCTCACGGTGTCCAGAGGTCTTGGTCGAGCGTCTGTTTTTCATGTCAGCTATATCAAGTCTGCAGTTTGTGAGCACACATTCAACAAGACCAACCACTACATTCACTTTGATAGACCTCAAATCCTTGCCAAGGAAAATCATTACATTCCAAGAATGATCCGCGAGGCTATTGAGATTAAAAAACATCCAAATTTCAATAGAGAGGATGGTTGGCAAGTACCACCTGCCTGGGATCCAGTCATTAAATTGATCAAATCTCAAGCAAAATACTCATCTGCAAGACCTCTGGACACCGTGAGCGATTTCTGCGTGCACATGGAACGTTATCAATAAAACAAAATTATAGGCGGTAGATTTTAACTGTTTCTTTGTACTTTTGAAGACAAATGTCATCTAGTCTCTCCCGCGACCACGACTGCTGCAAAGCATTCGAAACGTCGGGAATTAAATAATGTAATATACACGCGATAAATCCGTTAAAAAGTGTTTAATTTCAATGTGTAATAATCGCGAAAACCTAAGAAATCATTCTGTAGTTGCTTTTTTTCAAATCATTGGTCTTGTTTACAAGAAGCACTAAACAGCATAGTGGGAGCAAGTTCGCCAGATGAGGGAAACACGCAACACATTAACGCAATGAGTGACGAACAGGCTCAATAAAAACCTTGTCAATAATAGATTGTGTCTGTTACACAACATGTAATGCGTCTACATTGAGTATTCTGCTTAACTCGCCAGCACCAACAAAGCACAACCATAGAAACAAACAGACATAATTAGCTATTCAAAACGTTCAGAAACACCTAAATCAATTGTACCGAGCGTATGACGAAACATAAATTGTAAATAATTACTGACAAGCATTACCTTTCAGTGGTGTTACAACAGTTGGCAGCTCTGTGCAGAGTGCACACACAGGTTGTTTCGACAAATTAGTTTATTGTTTTAGCGCTCATACATAATGTTGTTATTATACCTCGTATCCAACGATATTACTTTTGTAATGCTAATTCAATCCACACAAAGGATTTACGTGTTGTAGCAGCTACATTGGTAATAAATTGACGTAGGTTGTACGTGTTTCATTTTGTTGTTGATTGGTTAATATGACAACTACTCGGCCCATAAATTACCCAATGCTGGGTCAAGTCTCGTCCAAATATATGGAGGGTAATTAGCCTACTATGCTATACTGGCCAGAAGGATTGGCTTTCGGGTTCCGAATCAAGTTTTCCTTCTCTTGCGGCTTGGTTATCGACCTTGACATTTCATTTGTCGGCTCTTACGACACCCTCAGGATGTAATAGAGTGGTGACTGTATGTATTCTAAATCCATTATCACGCGGACAACCAGCCGTGATTCTCCACTTTTTAGGTTTCTATTTTAAGTACACTAACACTACTACTATTCAGCCCATATATGACGGACGTGGAAGGTCATTAGCCTACGTTGCCACGCTGGTGGAGACGGATTTAGAATACACAGTGTCACCATCCCATTCTAACCTGCGGGTGTCGTAAGAGACGAAAAAAGAAATGACAAGGCCAAAAATGATATGATATGATAGGATAATTACCCTCCCTGCGATGGGAGGAGGCCTGACTCAGTAGTGGGTCATTTAGGGGCTGAGTAGTAATTTTAAAATTATTTTGCCCATGCAGTCAAAGACGTCTTTGGTAAAAACAAAACTTGAATTAACTAACGCATCAAAGACATGCCGCGCGATATAAAGTCGCACTTTTTCAACGAAGTTTATCATAATATTTATTCGCTCCTTGATTTAATCTCTTTTTTTGCTAATGTACCACTAATAAGTAATGCTTTCTCGAGCAGACCTTGCCGGCTGCCTCGTGTCTGGCGTCCATCGGTGATCTCACTTCGGTCGATGACACTAAGAGCTTAGAAGTTCATGCTTGAATTTCGGAAGGTAAACATGTGGGCCAGTTATACTTAGCCTGGCCATATATACTGTTACAATTAAAAATAAACAAAATATTACATTTGAATTTGGAATCTGTGATTTTTATATAATTGCTCATAGAATTTCTCATTTTGGCGCCAATTCATTGTACAATATTTTGAGATATTAAAATGGAGTAATAAAGAGAACCGAATCGCTGTGATTGCATTTCAAAAAGTAGGTATAGAGCCAAATATAATCTCTGTTTTAGACAGAAAAAGATCTGGCCGTCCACGTAGTGTTCGTACGAAAAAGGTGATCAAAGCAGTAAGGGAATGAATTCGAAGAAATCCTGTCCAAAAGCAAAAGATTTTGGCTCGGGAGATGAAGATAGCACCGAGAACCATTTCGCGTATTTTAAATGATGTCTTAGGATTTGCAGCCTGTAGATAAGAGACGTACTGGTCATTTCTTAACTGATAATTTATAACATAATTTTTTTACAATTGATCAATATTTTATCTAACAAAATGTAAACGTATTTATGCTCAAAGCTCTAAAGAAGCTTCCCAATTAGTCGACAGAGTGCAACGTGGGCACTCTGTCGACGGTTGCGACGATCGCGGGGGCAGTGTACAAACATGAAGTTCACGAACGCAAATGACACCCAGACTCAGAGAAAGTGCCTGTGGTTTGCACAAGACAGCTGCCCGGCTCCGGAATCGAACTCGAGACCCCGTCATCCAAAAGCGGCACATCCAACCCCTAGTCCACGAGGCATTGCTTGTGTTAAATTTAAATGGTAACTTTTAAATATTCAATTATTTCGTTTAGTTTTTACTTTTCTCTTATGAGATCTCTTATGAGCCAACTTTATTAAATGAATTTTGATTTTGACAAGAGTGTATGGAGACTACCACCTAGCATAGGAAAAGGCCCGTAAGATGATGATGGTAGATTTAAAAATGACGAGCTCTATTTTGAGATATTATTTGAAAATAGAGCTCGTCATTGATATTATTTAGAGGATTGAATTTTTGAATTTGCGTTTGTCATATCAATTGGTCGGCTTTTACAAGTCTCAGGATGTAATTGAGTGGCTAACTAAAATAGTATTAACTACTTTCTTTGTTACAAACATCTTGAAACAAGACCGCGCCACCATTTTATTGGCAGAGTTCAACTCCATCGAGTGATTGTACCTCTCACACGGGTAAAACGGTTATTGTCCTATCCAATGTTGTTTACTCGTTTCGCCATAAAAACCCCGTTGTTTTCCTACCGTTTCGTTGTCGACGAATTTGTAATTGAAAAGTGTGACAAGTTTTTGTCGACGGAAAAGAGGGATACACGGCTCCGATGTTTTTCGTTCAACATTGAAACTTTTTTGCATGGCCGTTCTGGGAAAATACTCCGACGAGATTTCGTTTACTCTGATCATGATAGATTTTGCAAATATTGACCGTGTTGTAATGGATTTAGATTGCATTATTCTATTTGACATACCGCAGTGACAGTATTCGATCAATGTGATGACATATGGAACAGAGTCGTGGTCGCTCACTATGGGCTCCATCAGAAGGCCAAAAGTCACCCAAAAGGCTGGAAAGGGATATGCTCAGAGTTTGCATGCGAGATCGAATCAGAAATGAGGCGATACGCAGAGAAACCAGGGTCAACGACACAGCCCACAGGATTGATATACTTAAGTGGTGGTGGTAGGGCACATAACGCGCGGGACCGACAGCCGATGGGGCAGAAAAGTCCCAGAGTGGCGACCGCGTTCTGGAAAGCGCAGTGCTGGTAGGCCTACCACACGACCTGGTTAAGGTCACCGGAAACGGCTCAGGACCGGCCTTCGTGGGAATCCTTGGGAGAGGCCTATGTCCAGCAGTGGGCTGGACATAGGCCTCTCCCAAGGATTCCCATGTCTTTTTGCTGAAATGATGATGATTTGACATTCATCCGTGTGGTGACGGGTTTAGAAGACATAGTGTCACCACCCCGTTCCATCCTGAAGGTGTCGTAAGAGCCGGCAAAAGGACATTACAAGGCCAATAAACTGGCCGTAAGAGAAGGATATCTTGATATGAAACCCTGTGCCAAACCCATTGGGCAGCGTTGCACAGTAGGATAATTACCCTCCCTGTGGTGGGAGGAGGTCCGACTCAGCAGTGGGTCATATATGGGCTGAGTAGTAGTAGTATTTGACATTAAAGCCCTTACAGTCCATATTTTCGTGCCTCCATCTTAGACGAAACAAGATTTGTGAAGCTCCAAAAAAGAACTATATTAAATGTTGAGAAAGTTATGAAAAATTGCGATCGAAAATAATAATTTCCACGCGAGGAAAGTCGCGTGTAGCATTTAGTTTCTAATAAAACATGACGTCTTCCTCATCATTTCAGCCAAAAGACGTCCACTGCTGGACATAGGTCTCCCCCAAGGATTTCCACAAAGGCCGGTCCTGGGCCGCCCGCATCCACTGCTTTCCGGCGATCTTAACCAGGTCGTCGGTCCACCGTGTGGGAGGCCTACCAGCACTGCGCCTTCTGGAACGCGGTCGCCACTCGAGGACTTTTCTGCCCCATCGGACGTCGGTCCTGCGAGCTATGTGCCCTGCCCACTGCCACTTAAGTTTGACAATCCGGTGGGCTATGTCGGTGACCCTGGTTTTCCTGCGTATCTCCTCATTTCTGATTCGATCTCGCAGGGAAACTCCGAGCATAGCCCTCTCCATTGCCCTTGTCTTCCTCATATTCCAATCAATCTACATGCGACACGGTTGGCGCAGTGGTTGAGAGAACGACTGCTGCGCAGCATGTCGCGGGTTCGATTCCCAGCACGGAAGAAATATTTGTACGACCTACAAGTATTTGTTCCGGGTCTGGGTGTTTTCTATCTATAATATGTATGTATTTAGAAAAAAAAAATTATATAAGTAGTTTATCATCCATCTCGTTACCATAACACAAGCATTAAGTTGCTTAACTTGGGACGAGATGGCGTTGTGTGAAATGTCCAAGGATATATTTATTTATTAATTATTATATTTACTGTATCCAAACTAATACAATAAATATCTTATCGGCTCTTTTCTCTAAGCAGCGTTCTGAATTCAATATATATTATGTATTAACTATTTTTATTTGAAATGGTATTAGATCAATATTACCAGGTAAGCCTGGTACTCAATCCCAAAGATGTTGGGAAAACGGCAAAAGAGAGAGTGAGAGAGAGATAATCTGACAAACTTCGACGTATATTTCCCAAACACTAACTAATAATCCAGTAAAACATGAGGTCACAGCCGCTATTAGCATAAAATTGCCCAAAATTAAGCTTTTAAGTAATAACCCCGGTCCAAATTGCCGGCTAGTGGGCGGACACGACGCGTGTGCTGTCGCCCTTAGCTCCCTGTGACCCCGTAGCCAGGGTTGTCACGTGGCCGTCGCGTGTGCAGGCACCCTTACGCGATTCTAGTGGCTATTTGTGTTTGAGTGCGAATAAATTAGATGGAATGAATTTGTTGTGATATACACGCTACGATTGGTCTGAACATGTATCTGATTGCGTAAATTGCGAAGACTATTGAGCAAAAATCGATAGTAGGATTTACAGCTGATCCTTAAATGATTAATAATTGTTTTGTTTTCATTTAAGTACCTACTATTATTTTTATTTAAGGCAACACGTATGATATATAACAATCAATGTTATTTAATCATGTTAATCATTTATTTTTTACTAAAATTTTTATTTCAATACTGAATGATTAATCGGCATTCAAAGGTTAAAACGTAGACACCTATAAGGTTGAACAAGTGCAAACTGTAAGAAATAAAGTAAATATTTATTGTTTGCACCTTTATTCAAATTAACTTACCTCTACTTTTCTTTGAATTTTCTGTACTTTACGAATGTAACTCAAATAACAGTTACGATAAATGTAAATAAAATACATGACCAACAGTACATTCTAAAAAGCCATCGTCATACACAGACAGAACTGGCAATCCTTATACTAAACAAGTGTCGAAGCTTATTAAAGACTCATTTCAAAATATACGATAAACATTAAAAAACATCTGAAATTCACGACTCAATAAAAACGCGTGTCGGTACATATATAAAGTTACAAAAAACACTAATTAAAATTTCAACAAAATCCATTTCGCGTTTCGCGAAAGTAATTCTAATTATTCACCCCTAGCTTTATTTCGAAACATAAATTCAGGGCTGCAATTAACTTAAAAGCCATGTTAGTGCTAAGTGTGGTACAACCCTTAACTAAGGGTCGGTACACACGTGGCGACTCCGCCCACGTTTAGTAAGCGACCGCAGCGTTGACGGTTGCTTGTAATAAAAATGAAAAATGACACGATGGAGGTAATTTCCAAATAAATAAATGTGAGTACATATATGGTAAATAACATGTTGTGTGCAATAAAATGAAGTGTCTGTTTGTAACGTTTAGAACGAAATACTTCGGAAATGAAACGATTTTTTTTTTAATATCTGTTGATTCCCGTTGATCTACAGAACATAGGAAAGGACGTTCACAGGAAAGAATTGATGTTATTAGAAGTTAAAAAAGAAACAGAAAATATTTAGGCCCGGAGTTAGGTCGTTCGTCGTTTCAGCCCATGATTAACCCACTACTGAGTCGGGCATCCTCCAAATTCATGGAGGGAATTTAGCTTACTGTGCCACGCTGGCAAGACGGGTTGGCACAGATATTTGTATCAAGTTTTCCTTCTCCTAGCCTACTGTGCCACAGTATGCTAATTACACTCCATGTAATTGGAGGCCCGACTCAGCAGTGGGTCATTCATGGGCTGAGTAGTGGTAGTAGATGATGATGATCATGATGTGTATAAGGTTCATAAACGGAAGCGGCTTTTAAAACCAAACACTTTATGAAATAATACCCAATGCGAGAAACCGTATCGAATTTGGAACCGCAAAACAACCCTTTAAAAATTCAATAACATCCCTTTAAAAGCGAAATCTTTCAATAATTTTAATCGCGTGTCAATAGTGCCCTAAGCGGACGGGGCTGACGCACCCCCAACTAACCCCCATTGTTGCGTACACACTGGCAGTGAAAACTGTCAACTGTCAAAAGCAGCGAAGACGGTTTAAACTATGCGTTCCATTTTCGCTTTTCATATTTCGAAATCTTTTGTGGAGCGCTCGGCGGGCGCTCAATCTCTTATGTCGCGTAAGCGCTTTGTCCTCTATGTGTACTTGGCTTTATTTAAGGCGCCCCATCGCAATGTTTCTATTTTTCTACTAGTAGTCATATCTATGTCAAAGTCTTGTGTTTCTTTGTGTCTTTAATAGCGACTACGGCCTGTCATAATATGTTGTATAGAACTAGGATGTACATTTTCAAAGAGTGCATCTCAAATTCTACAGGGATATATTTTAGTTCAGGCCATAAATTACACACTAAGTGCAGCCTTATCAAATTCGATGGAGATGCTGGTCTCGTAATAAGCCTATAGACAAGTTGGCGTATAGTTACATATCAAGTTTTCCTTCTCTTGTGTTTCTGTTACTCGTATATTCCCACGTTCGACACCCTCGGGGCGTAATATGTACTTGAATTTTTCGGTGAGTATTATTTTGAATCATAATCATCATTACTCGAGTCGTCGTTGAGTCCGATTTCCTCCAACTTCAAGGAGGGAAAATAGCCGAATGTTAATTTTTCCTCCTCACTCACTTCCTTTAGCCGCCTCTTACGATTTCATAACTATTACTACTACTCGGATCATATATGACCCACTGCTGAGTCGAACTTCCTCCAATTGCATGGTGAGTAATTAGCCTACTCTGTTACTCACCATGCAATTGGTGCAAATTGATTTAGTAGGGTTTAATATCAAGTTTTACTTCTTTTAAGACTAGGTTATCGGTCCTGCCAGAGCCTTCTGCCAGCTCTTACGACACCCTCAGGATGGAATGGGGTGCTGACACTATGCATTATATATCCGTCACCATACGGATGATTTTTAATATCGATTTATTTATTACATAAAAAGATAAAAATAAAATTTTTCACTAAAAGCTATTTGTACCGACTAACGTTATAAAGTATTTTATTTTGGTAACGTTTACAAGTTTATATGATCATGATAACTGAGAATGTCAAATTACAAAGGCGTGAAGATAAAAATATCAATATACCTACGTTAGAAAGTTTTATTAGTCCGACTTTAGTGTTGAACCGTCAGAAATATCACAATCGAAGCAATAAATACAGAAATTTACGCTCACTATTACATCGATATCGGTAAATAGACAATAAAATCTTTACGTATTTAATACCGATAGGTTGTATACAGCGTGTGTTACTTTTTATAGTTTACGCGTAAAAATGTGCGTGTAAAAAGTTTTATTTTCATCATCACGATTTTTTGGTCGTGACAAACAAAATAAGTTTGTGGGCGTATTTCGCTTTTTGTACAAGGCGAGTGACCCACGCTATGCTCCGTTTACTACACAATTGATGCTTGCTGCTAAGTTTGATACTAACAAGATTATTGTTAGAATTTTATACATGCATAAAATTCCAACAATGCGGAGAGATAGTGCTGACGATATGTTTCAACACAAACTATATTCTATCAACTGTACACTGTGTATGAGAACACTATTGAGGTAATCTTGATGTCTGACTTTTGATATGGCTTGTCTAACTATTCATTTTCTAGCTCTATCTATTAGCTACATAGTAAGGTTATTTCTCTCCCTTTCCTATGAGTTTGGAGGAGGCCTGACTACCATATATCATTTATGGGCTAAAATGATGAATATGTAAAAATTTATCTGTTAACAAAATAGATTAAATTTAAAAAAAATACTTTATTAGGTATTTATTTTAAATATTTTAATGATTTTGTATTTCATAATCATATTTTTCAATAACAAGAAAACACAAAATATTTTCATCTGTTAAAAAAGTTTTGTTACGATGTATAATTGTCGCTAAAAGACATTTACCGCTTAATTTTCAATGAAAACTACATACAATCAGATTTAATGATATAATACTATAACCACTACTGCATTTTAGCTGTATTGCTAAAATACAATGTCTTATATTTAAAAATGAATATTTGCCTGTGAGTCCTTTAGAGAATCGTAAACTATTCGCTCATAGCATGCGCTTTAATAAACATTCCGCTTCACCAAATTATTTCAAAGTCAAAATCAGATCAACTACTTTTCGCACTAGACTACTATTGCAGTGCCAAAGCAATTCCATTAGACAGGCAACTTGCACAAGACGAGAACAGTTTAAACGAGGCACACCATTGCGTAACTATGGACTAGCGGATCCGACGACATCCACAGAATGCCGCGGTAACGTCCAGCAGAATAGCTCATTGTGCTTGTTTGTCTGCTTTTTGTGTAACGGTCTCTGTACCAATTACTGAAATGAAGCTATAAATCGACTGGATACAGCTACGAGTACTGTTGTTGGTTGTTTGTGCGACTTGTGTTTGTTATGCATAGTCGTTATGCATAGTAGTTATGTAAACTATATAAAATAAAATTAATTTATAACCGACTTCAGAAACATAAATAGTCCTCAAATTTGCTATATGGGTTTTTACTCTTTTTTGTATGTAACTGCATAATTCGTCATTTATGAATCGATTTAGAAAGTTTTTATTTTATTAATATTCGAACAAGTCCCATTTTTTTTTATCAATATCAGTACCTACTTTTCAATATAACTTGAAATATGTGAATAAGACTATTTGTCGAAAGGAACATTTGGGTACTATTGGGCGGCATAATAGATTATGCACAAAACACTTTTCGACACTTTGACACTTTTTGACCGACTTCGAAAATTAAAAAGCGACACATTACCAACCCTCTTTAAGTCGGTGCACACTAAGTTGCCATAGGCGTTAATTAATTTAAAGGCATACCCAAGGACTCGACTTCAAATGGTTATATATTATTTTTAGGAATTATTTTATTATTCTACTTGCGACCCGCCCCGGCTTCGCACGGGTGTTATGATGAACATCTGAATTTATCAGTGTTTCTCTAAAATATTATGCATGTATTATACATATAAACCTTCCTCTTGAATCACTCTATCTATTAAAAAAACCGCTTTAAAATCCTTTGCGTAGTTTTAAAGATTTAAATATACATAGGGACGGACAGACGACAGCGACTTTGTTTTATACTATGTTGTGATTCAATTTAAATATTTTTACTTCTCTGTTACCTTTTTTTTAACTAGACTATTATTTAAAACATAGTTAGTTCATTTTTTTAATATTATTAAGTCTATCTATGAGTAAAGAATATAGACAAACCATGTAGCTATTTGTGTAATTATTTTCTATTCTTCCATTAAACTGGAGTCGTAACCTAGAAAATGAGTATAGAAGGGCGGAAAAGAAGAAAACGTGTACTCACCCGCTCTTAATGCGTCCATGGGTACACTAGGATAGGGTATTGAGTAGGGATACCCCTCCTTCCTCAGCGTCTTCGGTTTCCTCCGTGGCCTGTACTTGTAGTCTGGATGTTCCTTCATGTGCATAGCCCTGATTCGCTTGGCCTCATCTATGTATGGTCTTTTCTCGTCTTCCGATAGAAGTTTCCATTCCGCACCTGGGAAGAAAAAGTAATTTTCTCAAAATGTTAACATTTGCCCGCATCATGTAAGATTTAGAATAGCATATAATGTTTTAAGCCTCTGTATACCTTAACTCCCTATTTCGTCCTTCCTTGTGGTGTCGGTTTCAGAATACAGTGTCACCACCCCATTTCGTCCTGAGGGTGTCGTAAGAGCCAATAAAAGGAAATGATAAGGCAGAAAACCTGGCCGCAAGAGAAGAAAACAAGAAACCCCATGCCAACCCGTCTGGCCACCGTGGCATAGTAGGCCAGACGGATTTTGTATCAAGATTCCCTAATTACGTACTAGGATATAACACCTTTTATTGTACAGCAATTATTAAAAGGTTACATTTAAAGTTTACAAGGATAAATAAAAAAATGATGTGCAATTGGTGGTCTTCTCCCACTAGGTCAAAGTCATTATCAAAGTCATTATCATTATCAAATTTATAAATAGTCAAAATAAATAAAATAGGTGCGACAAAAATACAACACATTTAATAAGGTATGAAATCTAAAATCGCAATGAAAAGTAATTTGCCTTAACCATCGTTCATTGCAAAAACAATGGCGCAGAATCGATACAATATAATCGAAGGCACCAACGACCTGTCTCCCTGGTCGATTCAAGAGACCAACCCTTTGTCTCCCCCCATTTATAGAAGGCAGTATTCATCTACCGTGGAGGGGTGCCGTCCATTCAAACAGACAAGACAATCCCAATTCAGGCTGGTATAAAAGGGAAAACAATGTCGCTAACATATAAAGGAACAATCCAGCTCGAAGGACCGTCGGTTGTCTCTGTCCCACTGTGCTGAACATTCTTGCGGGGAAGCGGGACAGAAACAACAATGGCGGAAAGCGCCGTCTAATGACGAATTTGCGCTTTTCATTCCGTAACACAAGTTTTTCCCGGCCGCTCATTATTCTGTCGATACTTTGGGGTGTCTTTTGTGCGAGCAGATGATAGGATCGTGTGCTTAGTAACGACAATTGTATGAAAGACTAATGTCGACGATGATTTCAGGATTATTTGGTGACGATCGGAAAATATTTATACCGTTTTGTAATTTTTAGAAGGTACTAGAAGGACGATTTGAAGTCAAGAAGGCCTCGCACACAATTTTGGCGATACGACGCGGACTGTGGTTGGTTGTTGGACCTTATCTAGGCTGAAAGACCAGCGATTAAACAGAAAACTGCCTATACACGGAAAAGCAGTAGGTATATTAAGCGATATTTTTACATGTCAAAGATGATTTTAAGCACGAGTCGTCCATGCCTGTTTCACTATCACTATTACTCAATCGAACCTAACTAGAGAAGGAAACCTTGAAATGAAAGGAAGAGTCATGTCATGAAAGAAA
The DNA here is from genome assembly GCA_905475355.2 of Clostera curtula. Classification (NCBI taxonomy): domain Eukaryota; kingdom Metazoa; phylum Arthropoda; class Insecta; order Lepidoptera; family Notodontidae; genus Clostera; species Clostera curtula. The sequence continues at coordinate 1,938,889 of FR997796.1, read as the reverse complement.
GAGAAAAGAAAGAAAATACATTTATTCGGAAAGGCAAGAAAGAAATTTACAAGATAACATATATATATTTTTTAATCAGTTTTTTTAATATATTTTTTGAGGTTGCAAAATTTATAATGTTAGTAATTTCCCTGATGAATCTGGAGTTTCGGATCAACGGTGTGTAGTTTCTGGGCTCAGAAATGTGAGAAAATCAAGGAAATATTTTGAGGTAGAAAATTGGTGATGGAACGAAATGTAATGTCGAAATATTAGTACCAACGTTTCTTGGACCACCGTTCCGTGACTAATTAGCCATTAGTATTTAAAGATGTAATAAGTTGAAATTTAACCCTAATTTACTGTCCGATAAACCATTCTGATGCTACCTTATCAATTTCGTAATCACATTTACGGCTTAATTTTTTGACGGCCGGTTCATAGTAAAATATAATTTAATATTCACATTTGAATATAAGTTTTAATATCAGTCCGTTATTCTTGCGTTTTAATTGGTCAATCGTAGATATACAACGTGTTTTTATATCCCATAACTCTGGAGTTATATTTCATAAGGGAAAATAATACAAAAAGTTTTGCGTTGGTAATCTTTATGGCCTTAGGGACCACCTGTGTCCCAAGTACACCGACCTACCAACTAAAACCAATGGCTCGTTGGTCTAGGGGTTAGATGCCGCCATTGGATCAACTGGTCCCGGGTTCGATTTCGGGGTAGGGCAAGTGGATTGTCACTTGCTCGGAGTTCGGGTGTAATTTGTGTTTGTAAACTGCCCCCGCGATGCAGGTTATACCTAGTGCAGGGATTTCGTCTTAAAAAACAATGCCTTTAAATTCCGCTTTCCACTCCAGGGCAGTTGGTCGCCAACTCCCCAATGGTGGCACATTACCTTCGGAGCCTTGACCGGTCTCAATTAATAGACTGCTAGCAGGGGGAAATTGACAGCCCACCCGTACCGCTAGGTACTCTCTGGTACTCTCGGTCTCCTCTTTGGCAAACAACAACAAACCTAGCAAGGGAGGCCCACTCCAAACCATTCAACAGACGAGGTCCGAGATGCTGCCCACTAGAAAGTCCTAGAATAATAGTCCAAAAACGCAAGGTGACCGGCCTCTATGGCGGGGACAAGAAGTTATTGTAGAGTCACTTCGGAGAGGACGACGGAGGGGAGGCCAGCTAGAGCATCCTCTTCTCTGAACAGCTCCACTGCACGTGATTCGAACCCTGTGCCAGTACTTCTAGGTCAGCTTGGCATAGTATAGTTATTTTCGTTTATAAAATGGCAGGAATACCTCTTAGTTAAAACACGAGATGAATCCAAAAACAACAGTTAGCTTCTTCTTATAAGGTCAATGTACATTCATACCAATTTTAAAGGTCACACGTTACCCCCATACATTGCGCAGTTAATGAACTTAATTAATACGTAATACTAAAGCTCGGACATTCTAAACAATAAGACTAGTATAAATTTAGACTATATTGGTCAAAGTTGAGATTTGAAACTTACGAGTATACACATGTTTTACAATACAGTGTGTTATTTAGATTAGCGTTGTCGTGGTTATCGACCTTATTTGAATAAGAATAAGACTAAATTATATCTGCCGTTATTAATATCCGTTGCAAGTGTTTAAGTACTTTATCTACAATATTTTTTTATATTCCTTAATTGTAGGATATGAATGTGAAATAAAATAAAATGTGAAATCTGTAGCTCAAAAATGTTTGAGTTGATGTGTTTGATTGCTTAATTTTATTGGTCTATGAGCTAGGGTTTAGTTTTCTTTTGTTTTTTATTTTCATACAACATAAATATGAATGATATGTTTGAATGACTCGTATTTATTAATGTCACTTTTCCTTCACTAGCTGCATAATTTTTGGACCTAATTTTATATGATGGAAGATATCTTCGAAACTATGCGTTTTTGGAACATATATTTTAGGACATTTTGTATTATTTTTAATTAAAAAATAATAGTAATAGTATTTTTTACGTTGCATACAAATATAAAAGCAAGAATGATTGCATGTTTGTTTGTTCAATTCTTTCACCATTGGAATGCTACCTTATTCCCAGGTATCATAGACTATATATGTGAAACCGAAATGACCCCGAAACCACGCGCATAGGCTACTAAGAAATAAAAGAACCAGTCAAAAAGTACAACAAAGTTATGAATAATTTATTTTCCTAACATTAAGTACATTTCCACACCACAACCAATATTTGTTCAACTGACAATACCCTTCGGCAATACCCACATTCAATATTAACTAATTTCAATACCTCATTAGCATCTAAGTGAGCTAAAAACAAACTGAACGCAACATACAATGACCGTTAAACAAATAGATTGCAAATATCGTCCGCTTTCCAGCCAGCAATGGAACGGTTGTCAATAAATATTATCGAACACAATGATGTAAAGGTGTGTGCCTACTAGAGCGTATACGAAGCACGTGTACCAGGATTTTGGCTTTTTTGCGCAATCGATAAACCGTTCGCGAGCATTGACTAACCACTTGTTAGTGCCTGTCAAACATAATTGACTTGGTTGAACAGAAATAGGCATAACTGACAGACTGGACCAGCCCGACCATGGAAGTCCTACTAGGTCATAAAATTCCAAAGCCATGTAACACCAACATTAGGTAAGTGTTGTTGGCAACGGAAGAAACCTGCGTACCTATCTATCGGTTGTTTTGTTATGTTGGAAATCCTCATGGATACCCGGCTGGTGGGAAGTAACCGGGTTATGTGGGACTCCGGGGCGTGGAAAGATGGAAACGGCCCAAGCTACCCACTAAAACCAGTAGCGATCCTCGAGGTTTACGGCATGCTGAAGCTGGGCATCCTTGAGAAATATATCTATATATTAATACGTGGAGCAAAATCGTTGTATCCATTTTTACAAAAATTGCGCGGAAAGAGTAATATGAAATTTTCCTCACTTACAGATTATACTTGTAATTGTTATTTTTTATTTCCAAGACTGTGTAATATTCTGCCCTGCCCTGTATATAGAGGAATGCAGACTTTTTTTTATAATTATGCATGAAAAATATATTAAATTAAAAAAAAAACCATTACACACACACGCACAACATTGGTCAAATTTTCACTGGACGACCACTAGTATTTTTAATTAGGCGATATACCTAAGTGACCTAATGCTGGGTCGAGCTTCTTCTTATTTCATTGGGGGAAATTAACCTTTTGTAGATATTATGCCAGTGGCACACTAGGTGACAAGGTGGAATGTGTTTGTTAAGCAATTATCTGTTAACACGCCAATCTTTCTGTACCATGCGTCCATGCAATTTTTCTCCCCTAAATAAGTATTTTTTAAGTAGCAACCCCAACAGTCCTACTCTAATTAACAGGCAACAATCGTTAAACAAAAGACACGTGTCGATACAGTGTTGCGAGAGCACAATAATTATTTCCTACCGTCGTTCATTACGCAAGACAATGGCAACACTGAACAATTAGTGTCCGGTTATGGAATTGGTATAAGCAAAAGTGGGCAACCAGGTTTTGTTGGAAATATAGCCATTTTCATTAGTCGATCCATGTGGCCAAGGATTTCGAATATGCAGTGTCACCAACCCATACTATCCTGAGAGAGTCGTAATAGGCATCTAAAGTGACGCAACACGTAGGTGACCTAGCTACCCCAGTGGAGATACAGTCGGGCCCACGGGGCAGTAAGCGTAGACACCCCGGAGATGTTTAGTGGGTCCACCCTTGAGGAATTCCCACACACCCCCGTCGGCCAACCCCAATGATAACAGGATAGTCCATAAGGGATTTTACTTCGGACCAAAAAAAGGGTGACCGTAAGAAAAGAAATCAAAAGAATCAAACCCCGTCAACCTGCCATGCCATAGTGGTACGTCATTTACAGGCTGAAATGATGATGTTAATACGATGAAGGTTTTATCAAGTATTCAGCACGCACCATGTAATTTGTGTGTAATTTCACTGATTTTTGTTTTTGAATTTTTAATAGGCTACATGATTATGCGTGTTATTGCTTTCACAAATCTGTAAGACTGGTTTGTACCACCATCATTGTAACCCTTTTATTTAAAAGAGCAACCACAGAGTTTCTTGCCGGCTCTTCTCTGTGGAATGGCGTTCCGAACTGGTGGTAAAAACTAAATGATTAGTTATTTTTATATTTCTCTTAAATTTAATACATTTCTTTTTTGACTACTTGAAAGCATTCGCAAGAATTTATTCGAATAAAAAACATTTTGATTTTGATTATAAAAATTGAAATACCCAAAAGGTTTTTTATGTCTTTGTCAATAAGATAAAAATATTAGCATAGTAGTCGAAGTGCTTTCTTCATTTTAAAATGTAACGTCTAATGTAATAAAATCTAAAATTGGTCTGTCCTTAAATATCTAGTACTAAGTACTGCTTTCCCGAATTATATTTAGAAAAATTTGGCTACTGTTACGAGTATGTATGTAGTTTAATTTAATGCCTTATTACTACAGGGTTGCTACGCCGTAGCACGTAGTACTTAGCATGGTATCGAAAGCAAAATAAATACAAAATCGGAATTGAAATTACGAAAAATATGTATTTGAAGTCAGCGCCGTAGTAATTAATGTTAGTAGATTTTTTAATTGATTTTTTTTTTGTGTAACTAAATGCATGTTTGTACTATAATTCATATTGCACTTCGCTTTTCGTAAAACAAAAAAGTGTTATTGGATAAATAACGAAGACAAACTAAGAAAGAAGAGAACCAAAGAACATTCTTCTTTAGTAATTGAAAAAAGAATCGGTATGTTGCTTTTCGATTCCATTTTCAAACGCGCCAACCGTCAAACAATCAAAAGAATTTATCAAAACAATCCAAGACCTACCGTGATTGTCGTCAACAACGAACACAAACAAAACAAAAAACAAAACGCACCAAACATACATGTTAGGCACAATACTGAGCGCGACAAAGGAGTTTCCTCTCTACTTCGTATTAAAGTGTCTATTGTGCTCGGAATCGGACCAAAATGCTCTTCATTACTCTGAAAGCTTGTGTGCTATACGACAATAGACCCCTCCATTCCAGGGGGGTGTAAGGTGGGGCCCACAAAGACGCCCGACGAAGGAGCCCCCACCACCCTTTCGTCCGGAAAATTGAAATGTAAGGAACTTATTTGGGTCATGATTTTATTAAAATGTTAATAGACTTTCTTTGCCGTTTTGGTCACGATTATGGCAGGATTTGGGTTGCTCAAAACTCTGGCTCAATCTTAGTGCTGGACATTACTTTCCACGATTCGATTCTTATAATTCATTTATTCACACATAAATCGAGTAATTACATATTGATGGTAGTAATGATTTGATGGGTGAGTCTATTGAGTCTATCTGAGATGGTGTTATAACGCAGGATGGCTTTTTTTAAATTGTCAAGTTGACCCGGGGTGAAATCCTTTATGGAAATCGTCAAGTCCCTATTGTACTAGCTGCAAGAGAAGGAAAACGAAATTGTTTATTATGTATAACGTCGATTCGTTTTATATTGTCTGACAACTGTGTAGGTAAACAAAATATGAAATGAATATTGAATCATAAATCGCTTTTGCGCTTAAAAATACATATTCAATTGTTTTTTTATTCATGTAATGCTGCGATCTGCATTAGAAGTAATCCATGCATTCAGTAAACAGTTTGTACAATATATATTTTCATATAATTTATATTTCCAACAATAAGTAATTATATTTTTAAGTTTTAGGTTTAGTTTGTTCTTAGTCTTTAGTGTTTTTAAGTATTTTAAGGTTTTTCATATTTGTTTTTCTGTTTGTATATTAAATAAAATATATGTTTTTCAGATAAAAAATACGACCTTGTTTTAACACCACAAGCTGACAATTCAAGTTAAAAACAAATAATTTTCCAACAAGACACATTCATTTCACAAACCGGTGTTCTCGTACAAGGCAAATGACGAGTAAAAACAGCAAAAACCTCGCAGAGATAAAGCCGTATTCAGAGCTAAAAATACATTGACATGGCACAAAGTACGGTAATTAAAACAACAGGCCCTCTGCTGTTGCGACAGTACAACGGAGACAGTAAGGAGACAACGATATTTTTGTCGTGCACCCTCGCGGCGTACGCCTGCATCGCCGAGATAAGCGATAGGTAGTAAATGGCATGTATTGTACTATCGTCATATGTACTGTGTATTTTTAACCCCCGAAAAAGTGGGGTGTTATAATTTTGCCCAGTGCCATGAAAGAATACGTTGATTTCGAAAGTCGTTGATTTATTTCAAAGCGAGTGTTATTAGTTATTAGCTATGTTTGTAGATAATTTTGTCAAAGGCTGGAAGATGACATATTTCGTAGCGTAACATATTTTTAAAATATACCTTACTTGTGGTGTGGTGACGGATTTAGAATACACAATGTCACCAACCCACACTATCTGAGATCACACTATCTCACACTGAGGGTGTCGTAAGAGGCGACTAAAGGAGCGTAAGAGGCAGACCTTATCGCACGCATGAGTGTGTTTCTACGGTAATCTTTGTACTTACACTGTTTCCAGTTATTATGAGCGAATCGCCCATTATCAGGTCGGTCCTTTAACTTAGACTCCAAACCTGGCTTATAAAATTATTAAAATAAAAAACAGCTTTCCGCAATCCTGTTCATAAATTCTACACGATCTTAAATCAATTTCATCACGCCGACGTCAAAGTTATCCCAAAAAACTCAAAGGTAGCACAATCGAAACAGTAATTCATACCACCATACTCCTCATTATGAGGTTCTATACAACCTTTATACTTCATTTGAGACTACGGTGACCACAAAAAAGCTAGAAACGGCGACTTCTTTCACAGATTAGTCTCGGTCCCACCATTGGTTGGACCGCTGTTGTGCTCAAAAGACGTGCCCAATAGTATTTTGTGAGTTCGGCCACTTTGTAATTACTGCTTGGATAAAAAGGGATGAAAGACAAAAAATGTTTGATAAAAAGCGAGAGAAAAAGCGTCGATACGCCTCCGCTACCGCGGTGAATTGGGGTAAATTAGTTATTGAACATGTGTTGTTATGTAACGCGGCCGTTGTGTTTCGAAAGACTGTTGAAGTATTTTTTTTTGTTGCAGTTGGGGTGGCTATACAACTGTTAATTGAGTAGATGACAGTGTAAGATCACAACTGCTTTCTAATTGATCGCCTCGCTAGAAACTATGTATATCTGCAGTTACACGCACGTTATCGATTTATTTTAATATACTACTAGTCAGCTCAAAAATGACCCACTACTAAGTCAAGCCTCTTCTACTTAGATGGAGGATAATTAACCTACTTTTACGGTTTTGTATCACGTTTTCCTTCTCTTAATACACCCTTGGAATGGAATGGGGTGGTGACACTATTTATTCTAAATCCGTCACCGCACTGACCACATTTTGATATACGGTGGATTATTATCCACCGTATATCAAAATGTGGTCAGGGCTATCTATACTCTATACAATTTATTTGTATAGAGTATAGATGTATACATAATATTTTATCTATACATCTATACTCTATACAAATAAATAAAATTGGAGTGCCTGTTTGTAATAATAAAATAACCACTTTTTACTAAATGCGTAAGCATGTATACACAGTACATAGACCAAAACAACATTTTTTCAATTTTTTGTCTGTCTGTCTGTTTGTCTGTTTGTTCCGGCTAATCTCTGGAACGACAGGACCGATTTTGACGGGACCGATTTTCACTGATAGGTAGCTGATGATATAAGGAGTAACTTAGGCTACTTTTTTTTTGACTAGCTTCGCCCCCCGGCGTCAACATCGCACCCGTGCGAAGCCGGGACGGGCCGCTAGTATATGAACCCCAGTTCCCTTGGAGCTAGTTTGGTACAGTAGGTCCCTCTAATTGCTTTCCTACTGATTCGGAAGAAACTCGATTCTTGAGGGGATTATTTGCGGCCTGAAAAACTTAAAATTGAACACATTGAACTACACGATTCGAACCCATCCCTTGTTATTTACGACATACTACGACACATTCGTATTGACGCGCAGTAGTGTATATTTGTTCCAATAGTTTCATCACTATTACTACTTACTACTAATCAGCCCATAAAATACCCACTGCTGCATCGGACCTCTTCCTATTACATGGAGGGTAATTAGCCTACTGTGCCACGCTGGCCAGACGGGTTCCATCACATTATTAGATAACGGTTGGCGCAGTGGTTGAGCGATCAACTGCTGCGTAGCATGTCGCGGGTTCGATCCCCGCACGGAAGAAATATTTGTACGACCTACAAGTATTTGTTCTGGGTCTGGGTGTTTTCTATCTATCTATATCTATGTATATATTTACAAAAAAAATTGTATATAAGTAGTTTATCATTCATCTCGTTACCATAACACAAGCATTAAGTTGCTTAGCTTGGGACGAGATGGCGTTGTATGAAATGTCCAAGGATATTTATTTATATTTAATCCAGAGCAATTACAATACTACAATTTCCAATAGCAAATTTTCTCTGCAATTTACGAGACATATTAATTCGCTCGCACGTATCTCAGTAATCAAATACCAGTAACAACAGAATCTATTATAAGTTAACTCGAATTACAGCCCCTGTCTTGCGACACCTACCGATAGTAGCGCCTCCCCTAGCTTAATTAATATTAAACTGGGTTGCACACCCTCCATAGGTACTCTGTATAGTTGAATGTGTATGTAGTGAGGTGCATCAGACGTTGGTGAAAACAAACATGAGACATACGAGCCTTAATTAAGGCAAGCAACGCTGAGTTATGTTATAAGGCAAGACATTTTTTTATTTCACTTTTTCACTTGGTTGTTACCAGGAAGATGCTTCTACAAGCATGCATTTTAAACACAGACTTGTTTATTTGCGTAGTACCCTTACGCTATCGTTACTTCGTGTTGAAACTTAACGTTAGGAATGCCTATTAATCAAAATAATCGTGAGAACCTCACATAATCACCCCACAAGACAGGGCGCTATGGTGCTCTTTAGGGGAGGCCTATGTCCAGCAGTGGACTAATGTGGGCTGATGATGATGACGATGATGGACTGGTACCGACGGTAATTACGTTATAGGTTTGCCTAAGGAAGCGACTTCAAATGGTTATTTATCTGGCGTTTTTTAGTGCCTATTTGAAGTTGGTTTATATTTTAGATGCTCAATTTGTCAACCTTTACAGCCATGTGTGTACACTAAAAAGTCTAACCCATTGTGCTTCCGTTCATCGACATGTGTCGTCGGTCGTTTCGATTGATTTTGCGAACAAAACGCGCATTGTAGAACTATTTATTATTGCCGAACGCCGAACAGTAAACAATGCTCCGTATTTGATTACCCACAGGTTGGCACCACAGATGGCTGAGTGAAATTCACGTAATACAATGCTTTATTATGTGGTGCTGAAGGTCTATAATCAGAGACAACAATTGTATTGACGTCATCATAAATGGTTTCAGTTGAAAACCGTGTGGTGGTTAAAACGATTATACATTACGCTTTTCTCTTAATATAGTTACACAATATGATAAATAAGAGTACCTTAATTATTGAAGAGATGGACGTGTCTCATATCTTCTTATATATAAAAATGAATTGCTGTTCGTTAGTCTCGCTAAAACTCGAGAACAGCTGAAGCGATTTGGCTAATTTTGGTCTTGAAAATTGTGGAAGTCGAGGGAAGGTTTAAAAGGTGAGAAAATATGAAAATAGTTTTTTAATACGCATTATTTTTGTACCAATTAAGGTTTGCACATATTTTAATAAAGTTGAAACATTCTGGAATTTCATTCAGGTATTTTATTTATTGATTCTGAGGCGGTTCGAAGTTTGCTGGGTCAACCAGTTATATATAATTGACAAGTGTGAAAACTTTTCATGCGATTTTAATCCAATTAAACAAAATAATATACTTAATGTCATAGTCTTATACCCATTTCCCTATTACACGATAACTTAGTAAATGAATAACTTTTTATAATATTTATCTTCTACATTGAGTCGACTCGATATTTCATCTTGATATAATACATTAAACAATAACTATCTACAAATCCACACATGTCAAAGACGAAATAAAGCAGAAAATCCATTTTCCTAATCCACCCTCGCCAGGCTAAGACAAGCCTACAAACAAACAAAACCGTATTCGGTGTTCAAAAGACGTATTATGAATAATGTATGCGACAGTATTTGAGCGGGACAAAGACGCACTTTTACGTAAAGCTTTGTCGCCCTACACTGGGGCGTGTCTTGCGAGGAGAAAAACTAACAACAATGTGTTTTTGGGTCACGATAAGAGATGGCGCTGTATGTGTTAGGGCAATGCTGTAGATTATAATTGGTACTTGTTTGAAAAATATTTGATGAAGTGTGAAGTGACATCCAGAAAAATAAAACTAATCCAATAATCTAGCAGGCTTAGTACGTAAAGCCATCGGTCCCGGCTGCCATTTTACTATTTAAGGAAGTCATATAATAACCGGTAGTCCTACTAAACGGGTCGCGGAGGGGTAAATACTGGTAGTAAGCCAAATCAGGTAAGACTGGTGCAGTTGCCTAAGAATTTGGTTAAAAGGCGAGAAAGAAGGTGGTTATAACAAAAATGCCAGTAGAGTACCACCAAAATGGACATAGAGAGAATTTGGCCACACAAATTCGTGATTTTTTGTTTACAAGGAAAACAGAAATACAAACACATTTACGCAGCACAGAACTAAAGCAAACCTCTAACAAAACAAGCTTGCAATTCACTAATAACTTAACCAAACCCCCGTATACACTGGCTGGACGGCAACAGAATAAAAAAAAACAATAAAACAAAAAAGAATGTCGTTTCCTCCCGCCGTCAGCGACAGAATGGCCGTGGCCGGTTTTGCTCGTGTTTCCACGCTCTTCCGCTCATGTCCTATAGTCTGTTCCCATTTTTTGAATTTCGAAAGCCGCGCTTACATTTTGAGCCGTTGATTATTTTCATGAACACCCGCTGTGGTGCTTCTGTACGTTTGTCGCGTTTTATTTTTTATCATTGGAACGAGGTGCGCTTTTTTTCTTTTTAAACTTTATCCGCAGATTAGAAATTAATTTAACAATGTGAAGAAGATTAATAAAATACTTAAATATTTTAGAAAAACATAGTAGGTAATAGGATTCTATCAACAAAAATAGAGTTTAAAAGAAAAGTGGAAAAGAGGTTATAAGGTTATAAGAAAGTCAGCACATATCTTTCAAACAATCCTCTCTCGATTAACCCACCTGTCAAACACTAAAAAATTAATAAAAATTGTTCATCCATTCAGCATCTTGCCCCAGACATCCCTTACTACAACGGGGTTTAAAATAGATATTCAACGCAGCTTTAAAATGTACCTAGCCAGTTAACTAATACTAGAATTTCAAGTAGGTATTCAATAAAGTAATATCACCTTAAGAATAATAGGTATTCAATAATATTAGTATTCGAAGCCCGATATTCTAAACCAAATTACGATTGAGCGTATTATGCCAATAACTCCTAAACACCTATGCCATAGAATGATCAATTTGCAATCAAAATGAGGGCTTTTGACTTAGACATGGAGAACCTTCGCTCTGCTTTGCATAATAGTAATTTAGCCGAGGTGTTCACGTTTCAACAGATGGAACAATACCCGTCTTAGGAACGAGAGGATCTGTGGTAATAATTCAGATTACATTGTTCAAGGAACTTGTATTAGTTATGACCAGTTTGTTAGTTATATCAAGTAAAAAAATCGCTTTGAAAATTGTCCTAAACTAACTTTAAACCATGGTCAGTTCCCACGTAACTTTCTAGAATTCTTTGATCAGATCCTTAATAAAATGTAATAATTCGAGGCTTTCAGAATCTTTTAAAGGGTCAATAGCTCTATAGTAGGTATTTTAGAAGAAATCCAGTCGTTTATAGGTCAGTGTGTTGACGGAATACATAGTGTCATAGTGAAAAAAACTTAATATGAATCCCTGTGCCAACGCTGTGTACCTTCTGTGTAATGGGTGAAGGCCCGATTCAGCAGTGGGTAATGGGTCTAGTGGTTAGATGTGCCGCCTTTGGATCAACGGGTCCCGGGTTCGATTCCGGGGTCGGGCAAGTGTCTTTGTCTAAACCAGAGGCACTGGCTCGGAGTCTGGGTGTCATTTCTATCTATAATATGTATGTATTTACAAAAAAAAAGTATATAAGTAGTTTATCATCCATCTCGTTACCATAACACAAGCATTAAGTTGCTTAGCTTGGGACGAGATGGCGTTGTGTGAAATGTCCAAGGATATTTATTATTATTTATTACATAGAAGGGCTGGGCTGAGTTGTAGATGAATCTGCAGATGCAAATACACTAACCAATCATACTTCAAACTAGTCAAACCAACATTTCGAACTCAAACCCAATAGCATCGCATTTCAAATAGACACACTTGTAAAATAGCTGTCAGAGATTACGATCAGGTCGCTAACAAGTCAAGCACACATTACCAATCCTTTGTTTGTGAATATCATATCAATAGCCTCGGTGTTTCACAAATCTTATGATTATTTATTTAGTATCCGTTTCTAGACTGAATTCCAATTGATCTTCAAGGCTCAGTAAATAATTAGATCATTTATTGTCAGTTTCACTGGCTTTAAGGTGTTTTCGTACGGGTAGGGTTGAGGTCTCTCGAAACAAATATATTATTCTGTTTTTGTATTTTAACAGAGCTTTAGTAGGTACCTAATATTCATTTTCGTCTTTGTTTTTCTTTTTCAATTATTTTTTTACTGGTTCCAAGACCACTTCAGAATAAGCCAATTTGATGAAATGAATTTGGAATTAGGTTTTGATGACGAGCAATCGCTTTGTGTAAATACTGAAACTTAGCCAAATTGGAATAGCCTTGTAGCCGCAACGCAAGGTAGATAATATTGAATCTGCCTCGTTGGTTGGATGTGTCGCCTTCGGATCAACGGCTCTCGGGTTCGATTCCGGGTCGGTCAAGTGTCTTTGTCTAAAACAGAGTCACTTGGTCTGAGTCTAGGTGTCATTTGTGTTCGTAAATTGCATGTTTGTAAACTGCCACCGCGTTTCAGTTTAAGGCTGGGGTTCCGTATAAAAAAAAAGATGGACACCAATATAATATCCATCAATTACATTGCGCACTAACCACTAGTCTCAACTACATTAAACATATCAGGTCAATACTCACCTAATCTCTTGGAGATCTCAGAATTGTGCATCTTCGGGTTGTCCTGCGCAATCTTGCGTCTCTGTATCCTGGACCAAACCATGAAGGCGTTCATGGGTCTCTTTATGTGTTCCTCCTGGGTCTTCTTCTGTTGGGAGGGTCCATTCATGGAGGATATTGAGCCCATGGTGCCGATGGCCCCCATAGCGGACATGGAGCCCATGGGGAAGTGACCCATAGACGCACCGAAGCCCGACCGATCGCACATCGCACCAGCGGCACTGGAAAGAAAAAAAAATTAAAAACTATGCAAAAATACCAACCTAACAAAAAACTACTACTCAACCCATTGATGACCCACTGCTGAGTCGGGCCTCCTCCAGTTACATGGAGGGTAATAAGCCATGTGCCACGCTGGTGAGTTGGCACAGGGTTTCCTATCTAGTTTTCCTTCTCTTGTGGCTAGATTGTCAGCCCTGTCATTTCCTATTGTCTCTCTATGTGGCTCTTACGACACCCTCAGTGTCTGAATGGGGTGGTGACACAATGTATTCTAAATCCGTCACCACACGCAAAGTATTAAAATACTTAAATTATTCACGGACCGAGTACCACATTGTTAGTACTTGAACACACGAACACCACGTGCGTCGCAGTCGGCAACTTTTAATATGGCGACATCAATTACCGTGTCCAAAACGTGGAAAATATTAATATTTGAGGGGGCGTTTGATAAATTGGCAGCTTATGACAGAGGGATGCTTTTTAAAGTCGGTCTGATTGGCTCCCGTTTGTAAGGAGCGGATGCTTATCGACTTATTCTTCTAAAGAGCACTTGGATTTGGGCGGGAGATTGTGACGTTCTATATTTGGTACTATTAAAAAAAAACTAAATAACTAAATTTGAAAGTTTTGTTGACTGGAATTGCTATATTTTTTTAATTATACTGAAATGTCATGAGGCAATAGGTAGATTTAGATATTATGTAGATTTTATACTATGGGCCCACTAAACGATGAGCCCATCTTTTTTTTTATACTTGATAGCCTTACGCTTGGTCGCCAGTTCACCTGATGTTAAGCGACACTGCGACCTACGATGGAGCGCGCTTGCCTAGAAGAAACGTGACGAATTCACGAATTCACTCGTGATTTAAAGACTCCAAGATTATATCTGTCGGGGAAGACCCACTCGGGAAGCTTTTTCTTTTCGGCTCTTTTAACACCCTCAGGATCGAAAAAGGTGGTGAAACTATTCTAAATCTGACCACACGGATCGTTTGAAAATCCAAATTTGATTAAAGAAATGCAAATTACAGTTACAGAAACATTGAAAACACTAATTCTATTACAGAAATAATTGAAAATTACCACTAATCACAATGAATGAATTAATAAACCCCGCCATTATAATCACAAAACGCTACAAATACTGCCCGTAACAAAATAATCGTGTTTCGACCACAAAACATAGGTAATCCCATAGCTAGGGGTGGTACATTTAGAACGCCAACATAATACTGGAAAACGTATGGATTGCATAAGTAATTGATTGTCACCGTAGTGAGGGGAGCTGGTATTGTGTACTAGATACTATGTCTGTTCACGAGTATTCATTTATTGAGTTAAATTGAAAATAGAGGGCGTTGACCTGAGGGTAGTTTACATTTAAAAGATAATAAGTGATTGTCGTTGAAAGTTTTTATTGTTGTCTATACTTGATGATATTTATAGCGTATCGAGCCCGTACTCATCCCGAGTTTCTTACGGAGAACCGTTTTTTATGTTGGTTTTTTGGATTGCCTCTTTGGTCTAGGGGCTAGATGTGCCGCCTTTGCATCAACGGGTCCCGGGTTCGATTCCGGGGTCGGGCAAGTGGATTGTCACTTGCTCGGAGTCTGGGTGTCATTTGTGTTCGTGAATTACATATACAGGTTATACCTAGTCCAGAGGTTTCGTTTTTATTTTAAACTAGCGTCCCGCTCCGGCTTCGCACGGGTGCAATGATGAACATCTAAATTTATCAGTGTTTCTGTACAATAATAAGGATGTATTATACTTAAAAACCTTCCTCTTGATTCACTCTATCTATTAAAAGAAACTGCTTCAAAATCCGTTGCGTAGTTTTAAAGATTTAAGCATGCATAGGGACGGACAGACCATAGCGACATTGTTTTATACTATGTAGTGAAGTGATAGTGACTATCTGCGATCCTCGACTGCCCGAACAAGGGCCACGGGTAATAGGGAACTATGCACTGCACCCTAAGGTACCTTGGCCCGCGTTGTCTACTTACTACTCAGGCCTTAAATAACCCACTGCTGAGTCAGGCCTCCTCCAATTACAAGAGGGAAATAAGCCTACTGTGCTGGCCAGGCGGTTTGGCACAGGGTTTTGTTTCAAGTTTTCCTTCTCTTGCGGCTAGGTTTATTGCCATTAGTCGGCTCTTACGACACCCTCAGGATAGAATGGGGTGGTGACACTATGTATTCTAAGTCCATCACCAGACGGACCGCATCGTCTAGTGGAACCGAAAGCTCCATCGCCGTCAGTCATCTTTATTTACATTAGTTCATGTAGGCTCAGCTGATAAGTACCGAAAAGAGTTACGATTGTCGTACTAGGCGAATACTAGGCATCAAGTTTTACTTCACTTGTGGCTACTGTTTCTACCATATACGCCACTAGCTTTTGCGCGCGGCTTCGCCCGCGTGGGCTTCGAACCCGTGCTTATCTCTATGCATATTTTAAGAATATAAAAGCGGTTATTGTGACTAAACTATGATAGTTAGATATGTGCTCTCGTGGATCTTTATAAGACCTGCAAACCCGTAGTATATCATTTTGTTCTATTGTTAATAGATTTTGCAGCGCACGCATAAATAGGTTTTCGATTTTACACCTTGGTTACTTTTTTGAGATTTTTTGAAATCGGACCTGTAGTTACTGAGATTAGCGCGTTCAAACAAACAAACAAACTCTGGAGTTTTATATATTAACTAGTATAGAGTAGTATAGATTCTTAAAGTGGAATGGGCGGCATACAATGTATGCAAATTCTTTGAAAGCGCGACTTTAAAAAATACCCTGTTAAAAATGTCTTCTACGAAGGACATTATTTGGGTAAAAAGGAGCGTGTTTGTCTATGCCATGAGTCAATATGTTACTGGCAACTGAGACGCTTGGATTTTCTGTGTGTGTTTAGTACCTATGTTATTATTTAATTTAGAATCCTCTCTTAGAAAACTATTAAAGAGTATTATGGGTTTGTTTTAACAGTAAATAAAGTTCACTACTGGAATTATTCTGTTTTGGTTATTACTGTAAAAAATTACTGGTTTGCGATGTTTAAAAGAAAACATGACTGATTAAGAATACATTGTCTCACCGCCCTGAGGCTGTCGTAAGAACTGACAAAAGGATATGACAAGGCTGAAAACCTAGGCGAAAAACAAGGAAAACTTAAAACGAATGCCAATCCATCTGGCCAGCGTGGCATAGTAGGCTAATTACCCTCTATGTAATAGGAGAAGGCCCGTCTCAGAGTGGATCATGTACTATACTGATATGTATCTAATGTT
Source organism: Clostera curtula (assembly GCA_905475355.2). Taxonomy (NCBI): domain Eukaryota; kingdom Metazoa; phylum Arthropoda; class Insecta; order Lepidoptera; family Notodontidae; genus Clostera; species Clostera curtula. The sequence continues at coordinate 1,922,067 of FR997796.1, read as the reverse complement.
TTTTATTTATAGACGGTAAGGTCTCCTTGTATGGTGTAGGCAATTAGTAAAAACAAATGAAACCCCAACCCAGAATATCTATATATCTATGGCTATATACACGGAATCGAACCCTAAATCGCACAAAAGAAACGATTTTAAATAATTGTACAAACGAGAAACCGCTATATTATTATCACTAAATTGCAAAGCTATCAAAACCTATAACAATTTAATTCCTTTCCTCATCAAGTGTCGCTGAAAAAAATATTGTGGTGCTACTGACTTTTTTTGCTGACGAATAATGAACTTTAACGTCACGACATTCGCAAGAAAATTGTATACACAGCGGGAGGCCTGTCTGGGGCCACAGCGGTCAATCTTCAGGTATTTTCTTCGAAAACAAAGCTGAGATCAGAGTTATTGTGGCCATTGTGGGGTCGTACGTGCGTAAAGATAGTAGGAGATATTTTTTACTCGATTAGGCTTACCAGATCAACTTCTTAGAAACGATATTGCTATTTCTAAATTCGAATCGGAGAAACGATTATTATTTCAAAATAGTAAAAAACAACGTATTTTGTATGTTGTTTGTTATCTGAACATAGGGTCTGATATTTTCCCAAACATCTTGCCAGCTCATTAATGATGTGTCTTGCCCCCTCCAATTTTAAGGAGGGACTCAGTCCAGTGCACCCTATTCAATGGGTGTTATTTAAATAAGTTCTTCTCTTAGCGTTAGATTTACGGTCTACCTATTCCTTCAATCACACGCGACATGATACCCGGTATATTATAGGTTCGTTGGTTTCAGCCCATGAATTATGAGTCGGGCCTCCTCCAAATTTATGGAGGGAACAGATTATGGAATGAATATACACAGGGTTTGTATCGCGTTTAGGTCTGTCTCGTGCGTTCTTTTAGTTGCCTCTTACGAAATCCTCAGCATGGTATGTGTTGGTGACATTGGGTATTCTTGGTGACACTTAAGTCCGTTACCATGCCGACAATGAAAATGACTATAATTTTTGTGTCTTTTGTTTTTGTCTAACTCCAGATACAATGTTCAATATACAGGGTTATTTATGGTTCACCCGCCAAATTTAAATGGGTGGTTCAGACCATGAAAATAAACAACTTTCTCAAAGACACGGGTCTTCCATACGAAATCGACCACGTGATCGAGCAGTTATCTATGGGAGGGTCGATATTTTTTTCACTTTTCGGCCCATGTTTGTTTGGGAAAGTGGTTTACTTTCATTATCTGAACCACCTATTTTAATTTGGCGGGTGGTCCAAAAATCAACCTGTATAATGTTTTAGTCATTTGCAACAATACATTTTGACATTTTTTTTGTGACAACGCGGTTCTCTCTCCCGTCTTTATTCTTAAGCCGACTCGCTCAGTTACACGCCAAGTTAACTAAATAAGCTACTGTAAACTACTTAGAGGTTGTAAGACATCGCCGATGCAAACAAGGGTGGGATTTGTGGAAGCAATTAGCAGTGAGATGACGAGACTCGGTTTTCGCTCGCATGCTCGAAAAATTATGGCTTGCATTGACTTCTAAAAGGTATAGATAAATAATAAATAAATAAATATCCTTATACAGAGTCTACAAATAATAATAAATATCCTTGGACATTTCACACAACGCCATCTCGTCCCAAGCTAAGAACTTAATGCTTGTGTTATGGTAACGAGATGGATGATAAACTACTTATATATATTTTTTTTGTAAATACATACATATTGTAGATAGAAAACACCCAGGCCTGGAACAAATAAGTGTAGGTCGTACAAATATTTCTTCCGTGCGGGAATCGAATCGAACAATACGAAGTAAGTGCTAGGAAAATTACGGGTTTTCTTTAAATAAAGTATATTAGAAATCAATTACATTAAAAAAGGACACTCACTACCACGCAAATGTCTACCATGTTTGAGCAGTCTGAGTTGGCGACATTTATTTATTAGTTTTTTTAAATTAGCTATAATAATTATCATTACATTACAGATTATAAAACAAAGTCTCTGTCGTCTGTCCACCCTACGTAGGTATGCTTAAATCTTTAAAACTACGCAACGGATTTTGAAGGATTCTTTTTAGTAAATAGAGCGATTCAAGGGGAATTTTTATATGTATAATTCATTTATAAATTTCGATGTTCATCACTGCACCCGTGCAAAGCCGGCACGGGTCGTTAGTTCTATAATAATATAATTGGTCCGTATGGTGACGGATTTAGAATACACAGTGTCACCACCCCAGTCCATCCTAAGGGGGTCCTAAATTATGAGGCCGAAAATCCAGCTGTAAGAGAAGGAAAACTCGATACGAAACCCTGGACCAACCCGCTTGGCCAGCGTGGCACAGTAGACTAATTATCCTCCATGTAACATGTATATTAGCTACTGCCTTCGAGACTCATGTTGTCAGAACTGGTGCCAGTTTTATGCTATGCAACACTATTTCTTTTTATATAAATTGATTGTGGGTGAATTTCAACAATTAATATACGATTAAAACGACGGGTCGTTCTTTTCCCTGCAGTGTGGTTGAGGAGGGCGATGGCTGCCGTCATGCTTGTGAACAGGTGCCGTTGCTGGGGGTCGGTTGGCTCGGGCGTTAGAAGGTTAGTATTGGTGATTAGATCTGGCTGTTGTTTGGCCCTTTGCGACTATTGCGCGAGTTTGCTCTCACAAACTGTCTTATCACGGCCTTGTACCTAAAAATGGCGATCTAAAAAGAGCAACCTACAGAGTTTCTTGCCGGCTCTTCTCTGTAGAACTGCATTCCGAACCAGTCATCATCATCATTTTTCATCATTTCAGCCAAAAGACGTCCACTGCTGGACATAGGCCTCCCCCAAGGATCTCCACAAAGGCCGGTCCTGGGCCGCCCGCATCCACTGCTTTCCGGCGACCTTAACCAGGTCGTCGGTCCAGCGTGTGGGAGGCCTACCAGCACTGCGCCTTCCGGAACGCGGTCGCCACTCGAGGACTTTTCTGCCCCATCGGGCGTCGGTCCTGCGAGCTATGTGCCCTGCCCACTGCCACTTAAGTTTGGCAATCCGGTGGGCTATGTCGGTGACCCTGGTTTTCCTGCGTATCTCCTCATTTCTGATTCGATCTCGCAGGGAAACTCCGAGCATAGCCCTCTCCATTGCCCTTTGGGTGACTTTGAGCCTTCTGATGGAGCCCATAGTGAGCGACCACGTCTCTGTTCCATATGTCATCACTGGCAACACACATTGGTTGAAGACTTTTGTCTTCAGACACTGCGGTATTGTGGACGAGAAGATCTTTCGCAGCTTCCCGAACGCTGCCCAGCCGAGTTGGATCCGACGATTGACCTCTTTCTCGAAGTTGGACTTACCTAACTGGACAGTGTGTCCCAGGTAAATGTAATGGTCAACAACTTCGAGAGTAGAACCTCCGATGTTAACAGGAGTGGCTTGGACATGGATATTAGACATGATTTTCGTCTTCTCCATGTTCATCTTAAGGCCGACTCGTTCGGAGGCTCGACAGAGGCCATCGAGCATCGTATTGAGGCCCTCCATGGTCTCAGCCATTACGACTATATCGTCAGCAAATCGAAGGTGAGTGATGTACTCGCCGTTCACGTTAATGCCCAGCCCTTTCCAGTCCAGAACCTTGAAAACATCTTCCAGTGCAGCGGAGAACAGTTTCGGAGAGATAACATCTCCCTGTCTAACACCTCGCTGCAACTGGATCGGTTTCGAGGTCTGGTCCTGGAGTCGGACTGACATGGTGGCGTTTTCATACAAGCACTTCAACACTTCGATGTACCGATAGTCGACTTGGCACCTCTGGAGAGCCTGCAATACTGCCCACGTCTCGATCGAATCGAAGGCTTTCTCGTAGTCCACGAACGCCAGACAAAGGGACAGGTTATACTCCTCGGTCTTCTGTATAACCTGTCGTAGCGTTAAAATATGGTCTACGGTACTGAAGCCTTTTCGGAAACCGGCTTGTTCGGGAGGCTGGGAAGCGTCGAGCCTGCATGCGAGACGATTCGTGATGACCCTCGAGAACAACTTGTGGTAGATGGTAAATTTTTAATTTTATTTTGTTGTTTGACTTTTCAAAAGAGCTCTAATGAGTCAACTTGATTAAATGAGATTTGAATTTGAATTAGACGGTATATATAATGGTATATTATTTTAATACGTTATAATGTGTCAGTAGATTAAATCGACTGCCTTGTTGGTTCGATGTGCCGCCATTGGATCCCGGGTCCGCGGTTCGCTTTCGGGGTCGGGCAAGTGTCTTTGTGTAAGCGAGATGAATTTGCTCTAAGTCTGGAGGTCATTTGTTTTCGGTAATTACATGTTTATAAACTGTCCCCGCGATACACAGTGCAGGAGTTTCGTCTTTATAAAAAAAAAGCTAATGAGTATAACAGAATACTGTCATTAAACCATCTATCTGCACCTTTCAATAGGTCAATATCTCAGTGGCGTTTGTAAGGTTTCGTGGGATCATCACCTATTAAGGGATTCTAATATTTTGTTATGCAGTTATAAGTGAACCTCGAAAAGTTTTAAATCATTGTCGACGTGGCAGATTATGACAAACATAGAAATATTTTATGAAAGATTACAAATAAACATCAGGCTGAGATTATGAGAGTGATGATAATAATGACGATAGTTGTTTAATTTATGGATGAAAACACGTTTTGTAATGAAAATAGTAATCAGCAAAATTCTTCATCATACTTTCAGAGAAATCAATTGCTCATTTTGCAAATTCTACTCGTACACCCTAATTTTAAGGAAGGTACTAATTGTTCTCATAAAAAGATGTCTTGTAAGCACACATGTTTTATGAACACGTAGTCGTCATTTCAGCCCATGAGTGACCCACTACTGAGTCGGGCCTCCTCCAAATTCATGGATGGAAATTAGCCTACTGTTGGCGCAGGGTTTGTATCAAGTTTTCCACCACTTTCGGCTACGGGATCTACCTCTTGCGTTCCCTTACTCGCCTCTTACGATACCCTCGGGATGGTATGGGTTGGTGACCACACGGACAACACGTAGTACCTTCATTAAAACTATCCGAAGTCAAGTACACTAAGCGATAGGGTAATATTGCTAACTCCTTGTGAACTAAAGGTCAGTGTCGGGACCGCGGACCAATTAATTTGAGCTCCCGCTAGAGGAATTTGTGGTATGCACCCGATGGCCTTTGCCAGCTTCAACCTTATAGGTCGGGTCATTCATTAGACCCGCATAATCCCAACATTCGTGTTGTGACGGATTTAGAATACATAGTGTCACCATCCCATTTTGTCCTGAGGGTGTCGTTAGAGCCGACTAAAGGAAATAATAAGGCCGCAAGAGACAGAAAACTTGACATGAAACCCCCATGCCAACCCGTCTGGCCTGCGTGGCATAGTAGACTAATTACCCTCCATGTTGTTGGAGGAGGCCTGACTCAGCAGTGGGTTATTTATGGGCTGAGAAGTAGTCCCAACTAGAATATAGAAATGCTTTATTTTAGTTCACAATTGTCAACGGATACATGTATATTTTTCATAAAACTACTACCAGGTCGGAACGCGGCACTAGCCTAGAAACTCCGGGGAAAAATGACCATCTACATGTAACTGGTTCCGAAAGGCGCTCAACGGCAATATGAACTTTAAAATAATAAATTGAATTATAGAATTAAAAATGAAATAATGAGTTTTGAACCCTGTGAGCCGACCGATATAACTAATACGAAAGTGGCTGCGCCTCTATTTTTAACAGACTCCAAAAAAGGTATTATGTTTAAAGCAGGTATTTTTGTGTTTCATCATCATCATCATCATTTCAGCCAAAAGACGTCCACTGCTGGACATAGGCCTCCCCCAAGGATTTCCACGAAGGCCGGTCCTGAGCCGCATCCATCGCTTTCTGGCGACCTTAACCTTGTCGTCGGTCCACCGTGTGGGAAATCTACCAGCACTACACATAGACGAAACCATATTATTTTTATGAAAACACGTGGCTCCATTCTTTTCTTGAAAAAAAAAACACACTTAGTAAAAATTTTGTAGGACAAGAAAGTTTGTCCAAAAGAATTTTACAGTAGGAGCTCATACAAATTCAAATTCTTAAAACTATACCCTAACTTTAGCGCGCTTAAGTTGTTTATCATTTTGAAGGAACAAAAGTAGGTAGATACCTACATTAAATACCAAAAGCAAAATCTTACATTTGTTTTTTATTTGATGATCTATGTTTATCTATTTAAGGCATACCTACATTAGTTTGATTGTATTTTGCGCTATAGAAATAGAAATAGAAAAAGAAATAAAGAAAGTTTGTTAGACACATAACAAAAAACAAAAGAGAATAAACACATTTAATAGATTTCGCTGTAGTCAAATAAAAATCCGATTTAAATATTAACCTACAAATGGCTGCATTTTGCTCGGTTATTTCAAAATTATTAATTTGTGTCGATTAGAGGACAATGGTTCCACTAGCACTAGTATATGCGGCAATCATCTTGAGCAGAAAGTACCGTGGTGGGGGACGGTCGTAAATACTATCAACCAATCGCATGGGTTCCGTCTTCCCTTTCCGCCAATCTAGTTAGAAACTTATATGAGTGTTTATCACAGGTTTTTCAATCTTAAAAAGCTTATAAGACTGCAATTAATATTTCGAAACGAAACATTTATATTTATATCTATAATAATATTATCTTTTATCATTTAAATCTATAATAAATATGACCATTTTTAAGAGTTTTGTGATGAAACCTACGTAAATAAAGTTCCTTTTGAGTTTGAGTTTATCATTTGTACCAAACTAACTAAAGGAACTACTCAACAACTGCTTAAGAAGAATTGTTTTAAGCATGCGGATGGTGAAGGATTTAGGATACATTGTGTCACCACCCCATTCCACCGTCCGGGTGTCGTAAGAGGAAGAAAACTTGAAGCGACGGTTGACTAATTACCCTCCATGGAAGGAAGCTTGATGCAGCAAGCATTTGTGGACTGTGTAGTGGATATGCCTGTATCTACTGAAATGCTTGAAATAATCCGAAATACTCTTTTGTCTCCGACACAACATTGTCGGTGAAATCGAGGACCGTTGAGTGACGCTAATTCCCTCCGCAAACGCACACATCATCGAATGTTTGAACTGCGGCGAGAACATAGGCATGTTGAAATGTTTGGATGTACCGAGGCGGCTACCTCAGTTTCAAGAACTGCTCAACTAACAGTGTTGACTGACTTTTTAATATTAAAACAAAGATTAACCTACACAACCCACATTTTTTTGGCAGATTCCCCGTTTAGTTTGTACCCGACCACGTCCTATGCCAGATCCTCACTATAAAGCCGTTCACAGTTCGTCCTCGGTCCAATCTCGGTTTGATAAAATATAAATAATAAATATCCTTGGACATTTCACACAACGCCATCTCGTCCCAAGCTTAATGCTTGCGTTATGGTAACGAGATAGATGATAAACTACTTATATACTTTTTTTTTGTAAATACATACATAATATAGATAGAAATGACACCCAGACTCCGAGCCAGTGCTTCTGGTTTAGACAAAGACACTTGCCCGACCCCGGAATCGATCCCTGGACCCGTTGATCCAAATGCGGCACATCTAACCACTAGACCAAATATCATAAAGTAATAAATATATGCGAGCGAAACTTGACTGTTACGGATAGTATGAATGCACACATATATTTTTTCCTTCATAATATTTTATCAAACCGAGATTGGACCGAGAACGAACTGTGAACGGCTATATAGTGAGGATCTGGCCTAAGGCCTCAACGCGAGTGGACGTGATTGGGTTATGTGGAGCCTCGAAAGCACCCTGCAATGAACGAGGGAGTCTTCCCTACCCATTAAAACTCCTCCGCTCTCGCGTCCTGTTGGAGGTACACCAGTTGCCCCTACCTGGCTGGGCCGTTGAAGGCCACGACCTAAACTTTAAGACTCTAGTGTTGAACGCAAATTTATCTGCAGAAAACGCCAGCTATAACTTCTTTTTTATTTTTTAAATCGTAACCCCTGCACTGAGGCCTGTATCGCGAGGGCAGTTTCGTCGTTTCAGCCCATGAGTAACCCACTACTGAGTCGGTCCTCCTCCAAATTAATGGAGGAAAATTAGCCTACTGCGCTACGCTGGCAAGACGGGTTGGCACAGGGTTTGAATCAAATTTTCCTTCTCTTGCGGCTACGTGATCTGCTTCTCGTGTTCTCTTAGTCACCTCTTACGACACCCTCAGGACAGTATGAGTTGGTGACACGCGGACCAGGGCAGTTTACAAACATGTAATTCACGTACACAAATTACTCAGAGTAAGTGCCTCTGTTTTAGACAAATGCACTTGCCCGACCCCGGAATCATACCCGGGACCCGTTGATCCAAAGACGGCACATATAACCACTAGACCTACGAGGTATCTGGCTTCGATTGATGTTGAATGAGTAACTACTACTACTTGACCCACTGCTGAGTCGGGCCTTCTCCAATACATGGAGGGAGGGTAATTATTATCCTACTGTGCCACACGAGCCAGACGGGATGGCACAGGGTTACGTTTCAAGTTTTCCTTATCTTGCGACTAAGTTTTTGGCCTTGCCATTTCCTTTTGTCAGCTCTTACGACAACCTCAGGATGGAATGGGGTGGTGACAGTATGTAATCTTAATCCGTCACCACACTGACATAGTCGGAGAAGTGGTAAGTAGTACTGGCTGATGTTTGGCCCTTTGGAACTATTGCGCGAGTTTGCTCTCACAAATCTGTCATAAAACCAGTCTTGTACCCAAATGGCGATCTAAAAAGAGCAACTATAGAGTTTCTTGCCGGCTCTTCTCTGTAGAGGTGCATTCCGAACCGGTGGTAGATGGTAAATAATTAAATTTAAATGGTAAATTTTAAATTTTATTTTTTTGTTTGACCTGTCAAAAGAGCTCTAATGAACCAACCTGATTAAATGAGTTTTGATTTTGATTTTGAGTGAATTAAATCGGATGATGATGATTTGACTGCCTCGTTGGTCTAGTGGTTAGATCGAGGTGTTCACATCGAGTAGGTAGGATGGATACACTGTCCTCCGATAAATATTAGAATACCATTACCTATGAAAGGTGTACTAGGTATATATAGGTACCTACTATCCAGCTTAGTTAACAGTTCTTAAAAAAAGTATTACTTACACCCTATCCGTTTTACCAAAAAATGAAATGTAAACAAATCGTCTAAAGGGTTTTTTGGGTGTCGATTTTACAATGATCAACGTGATATAAAATTATCATAGCAACTTTTAATTATTTATTTGTAATTTTTCCTATATTCTTATTTTTTTTAAATTACTATCCTTTCCTTTTAGAAAAAACACACACAACTAATAATTTTATTTTTACAATTACTTATCAAAATCAATCAACATTAATTGTATTAAATAACTGACATTTAAATAACCTAAAAAGACAATGTCTCCAAATCTCTCTGGTCTTATTATGCTGCTAAATATAAGTGTACTATTCAACGTACTATTGTCGATTTGAAGGAGTATTATATTATTGCTGTCGGATAATACCCGCCATTTGGTTTTTATTCTAGCTGAACTCGTTGTTTGTTTACATTATATTTTTTGGTAAAGTGGTTAAAGTACAGTAGTAGTAGGTAGTATAAAAGTTTGTTTGTTAGTACCTACTCACTGCCTTCTGTATCAGCCAATAATAGTTATCTCGTAAAATTGGCTTCACACCACAAAGACTAATGAATATTGTAAAGCTGTAAACGCCGCTTTACAAGCGGTAGTAAAGTGTGTACGATTCTCAATTAGGACTCAACTCATCTAATTGGACCAATAAAACGATGCTAATGAGAAACGGACTTATCTCAATTCAGTTTCAAATTCCAATTCCATTTTTTCTAACAAGATTCCTATCTTTATCTAAATACTAGCGACCCGACCCGGCTTCGCACGGGTGCAATGTTTTTTTTAAATCTGATTTTAGTTAGGGGCTTTTGGTCGCATTACGACTATGTCAGCCCGATCGAGCTCTCCAAGATAGGTAGGTAGACTCATCTTCAATTGTTCTTATCTGACAGTAACTTATACACCGACTGGAACAGCGCAATAGCTGCCCGAGTTGTTGGGTGCAATGATGAACCTCTAAATTTATCAGTGTTTCAAAACCGCTTCAAAATCCGTTGCGTGGTAAAGATTAAAGCATACATAGGGACGGACAGACGACAGCGACTTTGTTTTATAATAATGTAGTGATAGTGATAGTGATGATAGTGATAGTGATGTAGATAGATCCTCGATTGCCCGTACTAAGGCCACCGGATTCGCTCCCCGATGGTATTATTGCATGGGTTGCGGCCCTTTTGACCTTAAGCCCATATACCTACGTAACCCACTGTTGAGTCAATCCAACTTCAATCACCTAGTTCATGAAGGAGTTGGATGTGCCACCTTGGGATCACGGATCCCCGGTTCGATTCCGGGGTCGGGCAATTGTCTTTGTGTAAACCTGAGGGTTTGGGTGTAATTTGTGATCGTCAATTACATGTTTGTAAACTGCCCCCGCGATACAGGTTTTTTTATTATCGTGGGGGAAACCTTTTATAGGTCCCCAGCCAGGGGGACAGGGCTGGGGTATGTGGGAGTCCTAGTCGCGTGAAGTTGGTAGGTTGCGACCGGTGTACCCACTAAAACCTACCACGTAAATGTTCGTACACTTGCGATCTGCCGCGCGGGTAAACGATAGGTAAGTACCTACAGGTTATAAGTGCGGGGGTTATAACACAAAATAACATAAAAAAACGGTATAATGTACCCAAAACACCGACTTTAAATGGTTGTTTATTGGTATTTTGTCTTTTCAATCTTTTTATTGATTTAATTATCTATTTTATTTAATTATCTATTTTCCCACCGGAATGCCAAACTTAAGTGGCAGTGGGCAGGGCACATAGCTAGCAGGACCGACGCCCGATGGGGCAGAAAGTCCTTTGTGGAAATCCTTGGGGGAGGCCTATGTCCAGCAGTGGATGTCTTTTGGCTGAAATGATGATGATGATGATGAATTATCTATTTTAGAAGAACCTTAAGAGTACAATGTTTTGCAGATTAGAGTCTCTGTTCCTAGTTTCATCTACATCCCATCCTGATATGTCTGCCATGATTGAGTAACAGGCATAGATGCATCTAAACTTTTAACACTAAATACTTTATACACAGAGTGTATCTAAACTTTTAACACTAAATACTTTATACACAGTAGTGAGTAACAGGGACACACACTACAGTGGTTACACACAACCCTGTTACCCTGTTACTCGCGGGAACTTGGCAATTTTATTTTAGATACTAATTACAAGAACGGCTGATAGGATTATATCAAACGCGGTGATGTAGGTATTTAGAATACGTACATGTGTTCAGTTTCACCACCCCATTCCATCTTAAGGGTGTCATAACAGCCGACTAAATGAAATCACAAGGCCGAAGCCGTAAGAGAAAGAAAATCATCTGTCCAGCGTGGTGGTGTAGGCAAAATTACCCTCCTTGTAACGGGAGGAGACCCGACTCAACAGTGGGTAATTTATGGGCTTTGTAGTAGAAGTGAATAGCAGGTTGTTCGGTGTGCTACAACATTATGGTTGCAGATCAGGTGGACCGCCTGCTCGTGTGTCGTCTTAAAATAATAAAAAAAACTGGGAGGCGCTCATCGCCTTCAAATAGGCATAACGGCAGAGACTAGCTCTGGAGAAACATTCCAGACATTTTCTACTCTTATGATAGCGGTATTAGTAGGTACCTATTTTAAATTAACATTTGAGGTAAAGTTGCATTTTTAATAATTAAAATTATACTCTACTAGCGACCCGCCCCGGCTTCGCACGGGTGCTATGATGAACATCTACATTTATCTGTGTTTCTCTACAATGTCATGCATGTATTATACATATAAACCTTCCTCTTGAATCACTCTATCTATTAAAAAAAACCGATTCAAAATCCGTTGCGTAGTTTTAAAGATTTATGCATACATAGGGACGGACAGACGACAGCGACTTTGTTTTATACTACGTAGTGAAGAAGTTACCTACAAAATTATAAAGTTGATCAACAACACGCTGAACAATTAATGACAGCCCTACGCATAAATAAATACCTACCCACCTGCACAAGCAGAAAGAACGATCCACTTGGAACAATCGGCGAAACTAATTGATTTGAGCCAAGTTCGATGACTCCGCGCTCGTACTCCGCGTTCCTATACTTTAAGGAGACTTTACCTCATAAAGTGGCCGCTGGCCCGTTGATGTAACTCCAGATCCAGCGTGAAGCCTTCCAATCGACTCCAAAAAGTCCTGACACAACACTAGCACGACAAATCGATTATTCTCAAAATTACGCAAGTTTCAAATTTAGAACTGTTTCATTGTAAACACGATCGATTAATTCGATTCGTATCGCGTCCGATTCTAGCGAGATCCACGCGTCCGTCGCTCGCTCGATACAATGGCGACACAATCGGGTATCGCGCGTCGCGGCTGCGGTGACGGCACTACGGACAAATCGAGTGATAAGCCCGAACGAGCCGACCAATCGGCGCGCCTTAATACGCCCACGAGTACGCGCCGAGCCCTCCGATTGGCCAAGCAGCTGCCATTGCCTTACGGATGTTATTATGCAAAACGAGACCAACAGTTCGAAATAAGAATTTTAAACGTTTACGAGCCGAGCGTACAATGCAAATTGGTTGCGCGCGTTGTTCGGAGTGGTCTCTCTCTTATGCGTTGTCGTTTTGTTTATGAGATGCATGAAATAAGAATAAATTCGTGTGACAACACTGCCGTTTCACCTGCATGCGGCATTATCTTATTGTATTAGATAGTTATTTATAACTAAGTAGCTACTAAACTGAATTAAACTTTGAAACAAATGCTATCAATATTAAGACATGAAGTATGACTTAACCCTTTAGTTCTTACCAGGAGGCTTGTGTCCTGACTCAGCAGTGGTATTTTATGGGCAGAAACGTAGTAGTATATTTTTAAGGATTATACCGAGTACGAAATGTCCTAGATGTTTTTCTAACTCCCTGCTGTGCAGCGTTCTTACGGGAGCTGTTTACAACCTACCCATACAACACATGTAGGTACACAAATGACACAAAGAGCAAGTGCCGCCTGGTATGTTGAAAGATAGTTTTAAAAAAAGAAAACGTTTTTACGTTTTTTTAAACAAAAAAAGTTCGCTGATCCCGAAATTGAACCGAGGACCCTTAATGTTGATCCTTAAGCAAACTGCCTATCCAAACTCTATGCAAAGTTGCATAGTTTCGAAGATATCATCGTCGTTCGTCGTTAAAGCCCATAAATGACCCACTACTGTGTCGGACCTCCTTCAAATTCATGGAGGGAAAATAGCCTACTGTGCCACGCTGGCAAGACGGGTTGGCACAGGGTTTGTATCAAGCGTGGTTCTGCATCAGATCCCACAATGCCGCAACAGGACGCGAGTTGGAGCACCCCGGGGAGGTTTAGTGGGTAGGCCCCCACTATTGGGGAGAGTCCCACACTCCCCACGCTGGCCATCCCCGTGGCCGGCGAGGAAGTCCATAAAATATTTCACACAGGGCGAACAAAAAAAAAAAGGTTTTGCATCAAGTTTTCCTTCTCTTGGGGCTAGGTGATCTGCCTCTTGCGTTCTTTTAGTCGCCTCTTACGACACCCTACAGACGGTATTGTTTGGTGACATTGTATATTCTAAATCCATCACCACATGGACATCATACATCATATGTAATTAATTTAGGTCATCAAATGTTGCAGCTAGTGAAAGAAATGTTTCATTGATAAAATAATAGTCATTCAAACCAATCATTCATATTTAAAGCTAAGAAAATGCCACGAAACATTACTTTGTCTAGGTAATTATTTTGGACTAACTAGTACCCCGTATGGTAACGGATTTAGTATACTTACATGGTGTCACCAACCCATTCCATCCTGAGGGTGTCGGAAATCTTGATACGAAACCCTGTTCCAACCCGTCTGGCCAGCGTGGCACAGTAGGCTAATTACCCTCCCTGTGATGGGAGGAAGCCCGACTTAGCAGTGGGTCATGTATGAGTTGAGTAGTAGTAGTTACCCGCGACTTCGGCCGCGTGGTATTGAACAATGTGGAAAACTCAGTTACTATGGGATCCTGAAAAGTGGGTGAGGCGATGTAAATAAAGGTACTCTTTGTAACATCAGCTAGCTGCCAATGAAAGTCCCGTCAAAATCGATCCAGCCATTTCAGAGATTAACAAAAACAAACCGAGAGACAGACAAAAATTTTAAAAAATGTTGTTTTCGCATATGTACCGTGTATACATCCAAATGCACTTAGTAAAAAGTGATTTTTTTAATAGGTACTTATTACAAGATACAGGATGCAATGAGGTGGTAACATTTTGTATTCTATTTATTTATTTTATTTTATTGATTTAGAAAACTTACAGCTAGAATAAACATAAAACCTTAAATAGTAGACGTTGGGCAATTACAAGTTTTCACACATAATATAAATACATTAATAGAACATATAAAAACGACAGGGTAGACAGAAAAACAAAAGAAGAAAGGAAAGAATGATTTATGTAGGTACATCACCGCAAGATGATTTCATCAAGATTTTTTTTTTAATGGAGAATAGAGGTTATTTAAACAATAGTCTATAAATACCCTATTAAGCTAATTAATACAAGGTTTTTCTAAATCTGCAAAACGACATACCTACTAAATAAATCTATATCAGATTGTATATTAATACAAGGTTTTTCTAAATCTGCAAAACGACATACCTACTAAATAAATCTATATCAGATTGTATACTAAGGTATTCTGCACAATTATATCTACATGTATCTACATGTACAATGTATATCCTTACCTTGTGAATACTAGAAAAATATCGATATCAGTTACAAAATCCGTTGGAATACATTTGAGCTAAAATTATTGTGTATTATAATGATATTTTCACATCAATAGAAATCATAACGGAAGCTTGATCGAAAAATAACTTTTGGCTGAACTATAAGAAGGTAGCACTATAATAACTATAACACAAGTAACAGTTAACGTTATTATAGATTTTGTATGAGAATTAGCATACGTCTATCAAGGAAGATATGATCCAATATTACTACAATGCAAGTTAAATGCAAATTCGTAAGCGATACAAGAAAATGTTAAATAAAATTCAAATGAGGTCTGTCAAGCAATCGACATGGCCACCGAAAAATCGAAGGCCATTTAAAATATGAATAAATAAAGGAGGAATTCGATAATTGAATTGTAACGTTGTGTGAAATGTTGGTGACACGAGGGCAGCGGGTCGCGCCCAAGGGTGCAGACCGACATATTCGGCACAATGTGCGGCCACAAAGCGACGTACGCAAATTAAGTACATACAAATTTTATTGGCAATAAAAATCTATTCACAGATTCGCGACACCCCGAACATGCGTCGCTGATAAAGGAATTTTAAATGTCTATAAATGATTTTAACATATGACTGGGATATGCAGATTCGGAACA
Organism: Clostera curtula; assembly: GCA_905475355.2. Classification (NCBI taxonomy): domain Eukaryota; kingdom Metazoa; phylum Arthropoda; class Insecta; order Lepidoptera; family Notodontidae; genus Clostera; species Clostera curtula. The sequence continues at coordinate 1,906,466 of FR997796.1, read as the reverse complement.
TGTGTACAGGCAGGTACCTTTGTCACTGTTATTGCTTGAGCTACTGTGATTTAAATTCACCGTCACAATCACAACGGAACTCAACAGACCGTTAAACGCGTTTATTGGTAAAGTGTTATAAATACTTAATTTAGGAATTGGCAAATGGCCCATTACTAAAACCTTTCTCAATGATAATGGGTGTAGAAAAAGTGATTTTATTATACAAGCAAATGTTCACAGTACTATTAAGCCGTGAAATTTCTATCTGCAATCTTCATTCAAGTGCCTTCAATTCAATGAAGATCTAGATTTTAGGATAATGAAGTGGAAAAGGAAATATTGACTAAAGATTCAATTTAATAAAAAAGCTGGTATAAATTTAAACACAGTTATAGCTATAGTATTAGCATATTTTGGTGCAGTAATTATGATTATACAATTTGACAACAAATACACTTATGGTAGCATCTCAAATGGTTATTTTTTGCATTTTAGTTATTTAATTGTTTTTGAAGTCGGCATACGGTTTTTTCCCTAAAACTCTGAACCAACAACTGGAAAAACGTGCCTTCCAACAAATGGTTGTTGCAAAACAGTTTGAAAATAACGGACTGAAATGGTAACTTATATTAGTAAAAACTTACAGTTGAACTGAAAATGTCCTCCTTTTACTAAGTCGGTTAAAAAATACGATTTTGTATTAATTAATCGGACTATCTGTGACGTTTAAAGTTCCAGTGTAATATAAAAATGGATGTTAAAATAATCACAACACAATGCTAACATCAAAGTCACCATCATCAACAATTGCTGATCAAAAGTTTAAGCTAGTCTGCACAACAATATCGATCAATTGATATGAATTTCTTGATACATAAGTTCAACTGCAATACTATCAGATTTTCCATGAAATCGCGCAGCAACAAATAATATCGATACGTAAGCGATTCACCACACCGATCACAATAAAGTATCATTACCATATCGCTACGGTAGATGTGCCTACAATCGGACATATGTTAATACATCTGACATACAAAACGGATAACATTACAAGTATTTGTCACGCATTGTGCGTTGTGCAAATCCGTTATATCGATATTTTTATGCTAATTAAAAAAATTGGAATCGATGCACCGCGATGGTTCCTTTGTGCATAAAAAGGCGTGATACGTTTTTTTAAGATTCCAAATTTGAATTTTTATCGACAGGAGCGTTCATATGCTAAATTGCAGTTTGAACCAATTGCTACTGATTTATTGATATTTAAATACATTCTAGTAACGGTTCAATTGGATTAGGTATTGTGTAACGGTTACAGACATAATCGATATTAAATTCCGATTAAATTATAAATATCGATTTAGCTCTTGTTGCGAAATAATTTTTAATGTAGTCTCGATTACCATTTTGTGCTAGCATAGCATCTACGAATTATTTTGTAATTTAAATGTCAGCTGATAAAAGTGCAAAAGCTGAAAATTTTTCGTGAATTTTTACTATGTACCTAGTTACATATTTTAATTAATTATTAACAGTGGGTTATTTATAGCTAGGTTAGTTATAGCCCATAAATAACGGCCTAATATGTATTTTTTATATGACGCCGCCTGTATAATCTTGGTCAGGCCAAAATTACTCTCAGGCCCAGAGCAAAGCCTCTGGTTTACACAAAGACTTGCCCAGCCCCGGAATCGAACCCCATGATCCAAAGGTGTCATCCATGCTCTCGTGACCAGTGTGATACGTTAGGCTAATGTCCCTCCACGGAATTAGAGCAGATCCGCCATTTATAGACTTAAATCAATATGAAGGATAAAACAGTCCACCCCCTCGAGCGCATCGATGTTTTCAAGTATTGACATAGTATTTGCCCACTCGATAATAGCCACTGTGCCACTCGATTATCGATTATCGATAGAATAGTGTGGTGCTGGCATCGAGTGGGCGATTCAAAAGAAGCTTATCGATAAGGGTTTACATGTTTTTTTGACAGTTTTGCAATGTTCGTGGCAGATTTGAGTTCGTCATAGAGCTACAAAACATTGTCTGAGATGGCCTACCATTTCGTTTAGGTTAAACTAATTGGTGATACGTCTTGCGACTAGATTAATAAATAAATAAATAAATATCATTGGACATTTCACACACGCCATCTCGTCCCAAGCTAAGCAACTTAATGCTTGTGTTATGGTAACGAGATGGATGATAAACTACATAGATACATTTTTTTTTGTAAATAAATCCATGTTATAGATAGAAAACACCCAGACCCGGAACAAATACTTGTAGGTCGTACAAATATTTCTTCCGTGCGGTGATCGAACCCGCGACATGTTGTGCAGCAGTCGATCGCTCAACCACTGCGCTAACCGTGTTTATATATTTGTATTTATATTAAAAACCAACTAACCTAGCAAACACTATTTTGCTGTAGATATATAACAATGGACGGGCAGCAACTGGATGCGTCAAGCTGAAAACAGGGCGCTATGGCGCTCTTTAGGGGAGGCCTATGTCCAGCAGTGGACTAATGTGGGCTGATGATGATGATGATATAACAATCTCTGTGTGGTGACGGATTTAGAGTACTTGGTGTCACCAGCCCACAATGTCGTAAGAGCCGACAAAAGGAAATAGCAAGACCGATGACCTAGCTGCGAGTAGTGTTGCCCAAATGCAAGAACAAGACGAGACTTAGCCAGTCTTGGTCTTGGTCTTGCGCCAATACACCTGGTCTTGGTCTTGGTCTTGGTCTTGCGCTCCCAGTCTTGGTCTTGGTCTTGGTCTTGCAGCAAGAGTCTTGCAAGTCTTGCAATTACCTATTAGTCTATTACTATTTATTAAAGTGTAACGTTATTGTTACATATCTCAATTTCTAATTAATAATATAATAATAATAAACATTAAATCAGAATTAAATCAGTTAAATTTCTTTATCAACACGTTCGTTTTGAATATAGCGACAAGTTAATTGCTCTGAATGCAGCCTTGTTCCGCCGCGCGTGCGCATCACAGACCGCGCCGCGGTGGGAGCGCTCCTTACCATTTTATCCTAATCATAATACTACTTGCGTGATCAGTATAATGTATTCATTTTCATTCTAAGCACTCTGAAACTTATTTATTCTTTGGAACACCTGTAGGTACTCTACTAGGAAATTATTTTGCATAAGTATACCTACGCCCTATGGCGGCAATCAAATAGTGTCAAATGTTATGATTTGGCGTGGCGGCAACGATTGTTTTAGATTTCAAAAGAAGCCGCCGGCGCGTCTATCATAACCATGTACTTCCGAAAAGCGGCAAATTTCTTTGAGAAGTACTCGTAAGTACAAAACCTTTGATGCCGCATTATCAAAGTGCCGATGGTTAAAACATAACTATGCATGCACTCAGTTTGATTTTAATAGATATTTTTTTATTCGCTATGTTTATGGTATTAATCGTAATGCGCATAGGTCCAGTTTTTCATATTCTTTGATACAGTTTTTTGCGTCTCATAGAATTCCTAAGCGTACCTACCTATACACCGAACTGTTACACCTAACTACTTAGTGAAATAGCGCTAAGTCCTAGCTGCAAGACCCAAGAGTCTTGCAGGCTATGTCTTGTTCTTGCTCAAGTCTTGCACGGTCAGTCTTGGTCTTGGTCTTGCTAAAAATACGCGGTCTTGTTCTTGGTCTTGGTCTTGCAAAAACGCAAGAACAAGACCAAGACTGCAAGACCAAGACTGAATTTGGGCAACACTAGCTGCGAGAGAAGAAAAACTTTATACGAAAGCTGTGCCAACCCGCCTGGCCAGTGTGGCACAGTAGGCTAATTACCCTCCATGTAAGTGGAGGAGGTACGACACAGTACTGGGTCATTTAAGGGCTGAAACGGCGATATAGATTAAGTTTAGTCCTAGTGTGGTTAGGGATTTAGAACCTGCGCGGCTGTTCTACAGAGAAGAGCTGTGAGGAAACTCTATAGTTGTTTTATAAATCGCCATTTTAGATACAAAGACGGTTAAAACATTGACACAAGTTTCTTTCTCTTGCACTTAGGTTAAATTTACCACCAAGCTCTAAAACGTAGAATAAGTTTAGCCTTCCAACTACCGGTATTAATTGAATTACCGATGCCCAAACAGCGGCATTGGCAAGCTGAATTCATTGACAATCGCCCCTCAATAGCAGCGCATTGAGATTATGTCGTGCGTGAAACTTGTGCCTTAATCTCGGCTGATCATTTGGTACTTTTATTTGGTACTTTACCATTGTGCCAATTTGGTGAGAAGCGGTGCAAGTTGTGAGCTATAAGCGGTCAAATACACTATTTACTATTGGAATTAAAAAATATATATAGTTCGTTCGCTTTAAGAATGCAGTGAGTCTACAAGGCAACAGCAGCGTAAACGTCATAAAGGACAGGAAACCGCCGTTGCGTTCCAAAGTATGACTTCATTAGTTACTGTGAAGTTGAGTTCCTGATGAGGAACGATTTGATTGGTTAAAGGGCTTGTCTAGGTCGGCGGACATTGAAGAGTCACTGCATTCTTAACGCAAACGAAGTATTTCTACTATATAAAATCTTTTAGTATATAACTTAACTAACTTCAAAATTAGCAAAAAATTAATCAATAGTTATTAATCTTTTAAATCTCTTCCATATCGGTTTATGAATCACTGAGTTATGCGCTTTAAAACGAATTGAATTGAGTACCTCTTCCTTTTCGAAACTTGGTTGATAGTCTCATTACATAATCAAGAGGTAAATGTTTGGTCAGCCTCAGTAGCAGGAGCTTGTTGCCTGACGGATACTGAACAGTACAAATTGATATGCATGACGATAACGTTTGGCTTTCGGTTGTTGGATCATATTGTCGTCTACCCTCTTTTACGGCACCTAGCCTGTGGACACAATAATTCAGTGAAAACGGACAGCTATTCAATCAAATTATATCATTTCTTTTAAAAAAAAGCCATCACCGTATAGAGAATACTTAAACAAAAACCTCGTAAATAAAAAATACCGGTAATTTGTAGATATAATGTTGTTGAATCTATTTTGAGCTTTATTCGCTACGCTCTTATCACTTGTTATATAAGTACTTAACTCACATAATGAGACATTTTTCTACCTTTAGTAACCCAAGTATACACTTAATTTTGAACCTTATTTCTAATATAGTACAATACAGGTTAACTGCCAGCAAATATTGTGACAAATTAAATTGATCCAATCCTCTATTTATTTAGGTGCAATGATACTGGCTGCAATGAATAATACAGATGTCAAATCCACCATAAAATCTCATCACATCTGAAACCTGTCAGAAAACAAATATACTCATGGGAATACGGCTTTAGAGTGCAAAGTAACACCAACTCATTCTATTGCGTAGCGTTAGTAAAGTTACCGAGCATACTCGTTCTCGTATGTCGGGAGGAGGGAACACTGTGGCCTGGAGCAAGTAGGGTTTAGGGGATAGGTCGAACCCGAATTACCACCTTATCGTGCTTCAGAGTCCCACTCAACCCGGTTTGAAAACTTGTAACCGGAATCCAAAATAGGCTAATATGACATGATATTATATTGCAGACTGACATAACCGGGCTATTCAAACAAGAACTGAACTGACATAACCCCAAAGTTTCATTTTCAAAGAAGTTCTTCGTAATAAAGTTGACTTGAAAGATTCACAAGAAAAACAACAGCATTTCGTGTTTTTAAACAGTTCCTTATGTACATAATTTTCCAGTTGTTAACTTTCCGCGTAATTCTGAACGTAGACGATTGAATATCTTACCTGTATATACTTTCAATCCTAAGTACTTCATATGATATTTATATCTATTGTTATTTAATATTCGAATTTTAATCTCTTAAATATTCTATTCCTTTGGTTCATCATCATCATATATAGAGGGTAATGTTCCAACTGTGCCATTCTGGACAGTCGGATTGGCACAGTATTTCGTATCACGTTTTCCTTCTCCTGTGGGTTTCTCCATTAGTAAAAAAACAGCTGTTCACGAAGTTATTGTAGTCAAATTGCAATGGCTCTTTCATTATGAAAATGCACAAAACCTAGCAGCATTCGTCTTTCATTTCAATTAAAATTGACCATAATACCGTACGGAAGAATCCATGTGAACCAAAATCTTCGAAAGAAACACTAGATTAACATCTGCCTTCATCTATAGGAAACGACGTCCAAGAAAATACAAATTCACTCAAAGACCAGCTTAAACTCCACTGTGGAGCAGTTAATACTGCTTTACAGCGAGCAGATGACACACTTAACTCGTAAATACGACAATCAAATTAAGAAAAGATCAAAATGTAAGCACTTCATTAAAAAAAATTGAAAGCGCTTTGAAGACCCCGGTTGTATTTACCGTAGAATGCGCTAAATGAGTTACAATAAACCGGTATACCGGATATTAGTTGGCGAATTGGTTAGTGCGAGAGTGGTTTGTAAAATAGAAGGTTCCGTAGTAAACGTATGAGCTTAAAGCTGAATTTATTCAAATATCGCTGTAAAATATTTAAAAGATATATTAATTACCTGAGATATTTCAGCTATTAATAGGTTCATTGGGCCATTAAAACCGTAATAAACATTTTTGCTTTGCAAGAGTGTAGGTATGTATTTCGCTAAATATGTTGCATAAAGTAATAATTATATTTATCAATATAAATAATATGAACGATTTATGAAATACGAATTAGTTAGTTTTATAATAAAAATAAATAAATAATTAAATGGCTTATTATAAATTTTGTCTTAGGTACCTATTTTTATTCGACTCGCCAAAAGAGCTTTATTGAGCCAACTTGATTCAATGAGTTTTAATTTTGATTAGAATGAAAATTAAAACTATTTCCGAAATTTATTGGAATAAGTTTAGAAAGATGGTAATAGTCTTCAAAAATAATACAATACAAAAATAATTAAAATATTACTTTTGTTTATCGTCTACTAAATATATTAATTACTGTTCTTTCTTTGTTTAACCTGCGAAACCCTAAAAACTAGCCGCATCACCAAAGTGATAAGGATCTAATTCAGGATGCAGATTTGTGGTATTGCATTCTTACATTGTTGACTTTGTACTCGTTTGGTTTGAAGGAAAGCTTAAGCATTGAATGATACTTTTTCCTTTTCATTGCAATCCTTATTTTCTTCTACTATAGGTCGATAATGCAATGAATTTGCTAATAAATTGACAGGATTATCGATGTCCGATTCCCGTGGAAGATTCCCATAAGCTAAGAAGGTAACATACAAGGTGTGTTAGAGCTGATATAATAAAACTGTGTTTTTAATCTATAAAAGTATCTAGTTTTATTCTGACTTCATATATCAATATGTTGTGCCGGGTGGTGACGCATTTAGAATACACAATGCCAACCTGAGGGTGTGGTAAGACTCGACAAAAGGAATAAGGTCGAACACCTAGCCGCAAGAAAAGGAAACCCTGTGCCGACCCCTCTGGCCAGCATGGCACAGTGTCTAAGTACCCTCCAGGGGTGACAAGTAAGAGTAGGTCATTAAGGGTTGAGGAGAAGAAGAAGCATGTCAGCTCTATCGCACAGGCCGAATCGTTACCAACTCAATCTGTCCTGTGACTGTTGTATGGCTACAGAAACGTAAGAAGCTGCCGACTTATCCGCAAGAGCAAGACAACAAACAAGTGGTGTGGTGGTGACAGAGACCAATATACGTTTATATATATTTTGAGTCATTGGCAAAGGCCGAACAGAGGACAAAGTTTATAAAGCCATTACTGCTGGGCATTATTGGATTGGTCAGTCTTACAAAAATGTACAGTTTTTGTGGGATTTATTGTCGACTGGAAATCCACGCGAGTGAAGACGCGCGCAAAAATTACTGAGATAATATTCCGGAACATGCTGTATCAATCGAAACTCCAGTTTTTTCAACAAAACCACTTCATTAACAACAATCACTGCATTGGAAACCACTCGATACTAAATGTAAACATCGACTTAATCCACATTATAAAGAAAAAAGATAATGAAAACCTGAAAAAGGACGGATAGACTGGTCTTTCTTTGATCTGGCACTGACACGCAAAACTGTACCTTATCATCTTAACAATACAACTGAAAGTATGACAAAATATTTTGGTCCAGTTCCCGAGAGAGGTGCTATTCAAATTTGAGTTTAATGTTGATGTTTGTAATGTACATTATTCTTTTGGTTCCTTCGGAAAAGCTTAAGGGACAGTTACCGAGAAGAATCATTGTATTGTGATTAGTATCACGCTATGAACGGAAGTGGGTAAGTAGATATTATGCTCCTGTGTCGGCACAATGGTGTTAAGCAGTGAAGTCGGCGGCGTAGAAGGATGTACGGGAAAGGAATTGTATTAATTTCGAAACTAAATATGAATGAGGAAGTTGTATTAGCATGGTTTGAAAGGATTAAGGCAACGTCCGTGTCATGACGGGTTTAGAATACTTCACCAATGCATTCCACCCTGAGACTGTTAGTGGCGACTAAAGGATTACCCTTCTGTACCACAGTAGGTAATTTCTTTGCATTTGGGGAGAATCAGAGACATTCTTGAACGGAAAAAAGGTTGTGGGTCCACCGTATGGGAGGCCAACCAGCACTGCGCTTTGCGGAATGCGGTCGCCACTCGAGGACCGTTCCGCCGCATCGGGCGTCAGTCCTGCGATCTATGTGCCCTGCCCGTTGCCACTTAAGTTTGGCACTCCTGTGGGCTATGTCGGTAACTCTTGTTCTTCTGCGTATCTCGATTCGATCTCGCAGGGAAACTCCGAGCATAGGCCCTCTCCATTGCCCTCTGGGTGACTTTGAGCCTTCTGATGGAGCCCATAGTGAGCGACCACGTCTCTGTTCCATTAGTCAACACCAGCAACCCACGTTAATGGAATACTGTTGCCTTCCTTTTAGTATACGATATATATTTTCGTCAAGCACGCCAGCAATATCTTCCCAAACAAACAATCAATGCTCTATTATGTTCAGTTGATCCGTCTGTCATCGGTTAGTCACAGATGACATTGACATTTCGCGTCCTAAAGCTCTCGGAGTATTCTCACGAAACCAAACGCCCTATGACCTGTCGCGACTGTACTCGCTGCATTCCATATTCGTCGCATTGTTAGGGTTGTGCCAAATGTAAAACCAAAAATTGTAGCCAGAATTTTAAAAATGATTAAATTATTATTGCGGTAAATGACGTCTTGAAGGTTGTGATTGTGTTGTTCTATTTAACTAGACCAACAAAATCAAAACCGTTAATACATAATTTACCAAAATATGCAAGGATTGTGAAAACTTAAGACATCATTAAAATATAAATCATTGGGGCAAGCCTATGTCCAACATTGGAGGTATTTTGTCTGAAATGATGATAAAGATGATTAATATAATTGCCCGACACAGCAGTGGGTCATTTATGGGTTTTTTATCAAGTTTTCGGTCTCTTGCGGCTATGTTTTCTGCATTTTCGTTTCCTTCTATCGGCTCTTACGACACCCTCAGCATAGAATGGGGTGGTGATACTATGTATTCTAAATTCCTCACCACACGGATAGCATTATATTATGCAAATGGCTGCATAATATAAAATAATAATATTTTCGCTACTTAGTCCAACACTTTCAAATTTATCTATGCCATATTAATTAAATTTACGATAGATTACTTTGGCACTTATTTTGTTAATTAACAGTCAATGATTTCAGTTTGTATCACTTTGATTTATCTCAAAGTATTAACATTAAATTCAATATTTTCGTTGTAAGCATGATGTCTCTCAATATATTCCCACAAATTAAAAGTGATTTATATTAAAGCTCTGTCGAGCTGGCCTTAGTTAGAGATTAACCGTTTTCACTAATAAATGTGATAATTTTAATATATTTCGAGATCGCGGTCGTAAAGTGTGGTATTAAATTAATTTTGATTAGGAAATTGTTTGACACGCATTGGAAATAGGGACGGAAAGAAGATTAAAATTAAAACGATATCAAATTGAATACGTTTATTCAGCTGATAATATTAAATATGCATACAATATTGGGTTATGGGAGATCAAAAGAGATGGATGAATCGAAGGAATGAGGAATTGTGTATGAAAGGTATGACTGTAGATATGATGCTACCTAGCGTGTGATAAGACCTAAGATGATTAGGGTTATTTTAAATATGACTATTTATAAGAGTTTTGTGATAAAACCTACGTAAATAAAGTTCCTCTTGAGTTTGAGATTAAAATATAACGTTACCAGAATAATCAAAAAAATATTTTATCATGGATAGCAAAATACATGAGATACCTAAAAATCACAAAGATATCCAGATGAATAAGATGACGTGAACTTAATCTACCGGTGGAAGGCTTTAGCAAAATTAATGGCTAGTCACTAGATAATTTGACCATACCTCATACATAACCAATTTTGATCCTATCAATGGATTGTGTGAATGAGGACATTTGTACATATGACGACCGATAGGAGTGTATGGAAAGTGCCACCTAGCGTGAAAAAGGTGGTAGATGATGATAAGTAAATATGATGATTTATAAGTTTTTCGGTGGTAGTTTCGGCATGAATGTGAGTGAACGCAGGGATTGTGAGCGATCAGGGGAGATGGAGGGATTGTAGGAGTGCAGAGTTGTGTGTGAAAGGTGTGAATGTAGGTATGACGACTGAGAGGTGTGTGTGAAGACTGCCACCTGGTGTGGGACAGGGGCCGTAAGATGATAATGGTGTTTATAAATATGACGATTTATAAGAGTTTTGTGATGAAACCTACGTAAATAAAGTTCCTTTTGAGTTTGAGTTTGAGTTTGAGTCAGTATGCATACTTAGACAAAATTAATATTTTAGTTTTACTGCATGAGACAACCCTATCAAATCACAAACAGGAAGTACAGGGGTGTGAGCAAGTATGACCTCAAGTTACCCATCACGTACCCTTATTTTTTTTTCAATTGTCGTTATCTGGAGCATTACACGGTGAAGGAATGAATCGATTTAAAAAAAAACGCAATAAATATCATTCGATTGTATTTAAAAGGGTTTTAAATTTAATATCGATTGGGGTAACTATTCAAAGGATATTCGGTACAATTGCGTGATTTTTTTTCTGCAATTGTCTCGGCTATATTGTAGAGACTTCTTATTCTTCGCCAGTTGTTTTGTGATGTACAATCGCATCTGTTCTCGATTTCGCTTTCATCCTTTGGTTTCTTTTTATTTTAGGTATTGACAAAAACAATTTTGGTGCAATTTTCAACCAATTTTTTTTTGTACAAAACGTAGTGTTCATTGGTTTTCTACAAGATTTTAGAAATCTGTTTAAAAAAATCTCGCATTACTTATAGTGATAAAAACAGAATTAATTTAAGCGGTTCATTTAGTTATGGTAAACTATTTTAATAAAAACACGTCTCTGTTAATATTTCCATGAATATTAAAAAAATCTGGTACTTATTTAACCCAATTTTGTTATGATAGATCGAGTTTTACTAACATAAATCAAATTCTAGAGCTCTTCAAGAGAAAGTCTTTAGTTCCGATCGTTTTAAAATAGTAATTCCTTCATGGAACTAGTATTCATCTTTCGGCCCTGTCCCACGCTTCTATCGGTCGTCGTATCTAATTTCACACCTTTCATATACCATCTTTTTCAAATGGCCAGATAGATTCACCACCGGCCATAAAGAAACTGCTATTCAAACCATAGATAATAACCCACTGCTGAGTCGGGCCTCCTCCAAATTACCGCGCCACCCTGGCAAGACGCGTTGGCACAGGGGCGGCGTGGTTCTGCACCAGATCCCACAATGCCGCAACAGGACGCGTGTTGAAGCAGTCCGGGGATGTTTAGTGGGTAGGCCCCCACTCTGGGGGAGAGTACCACACGCCCCCCCCTCGGCCATCCCCGTGGCTGACGGGGATAGTACATAAAGGATATTACCCCGGGCGAAAAGAAAAAAAAAATAACAAGTTTTTCATTTCTTGCGGCTACGTTTTCTGCCTCGTAATTTCCTTTAATCGCCTCTATTGAATGGGTTAATTACATTGTGTGCTCTAAATCCGACACCACACGGATAAATGTATTCAGATCCGATAAAATCGATACATATCGACAAAAAATACGGTCTTGTATAATTTAGCAATAAACGTCAAATTCGCGACTGCACTGACAACTTTATTGCTAGCGGCACAATTAAGCTTTCTCTATCTAACATACTTTATTAGAAAAGGAAGCAATACGGTATGTTTTAAAGGGTTGAATATGGTTGCATTTGCGTCCTATTAGGGTTTAAGTAGGCGTAACTTTATGTCAAATTTAATAAATCGCTCGGAAGATATAGACGTCTGTCTGGCGTGCTATTTTTTCTTTTGTTGCCGAATAAAAGTTATGGGCTTGTGAATTAGGTGCAAATTTATTATCGCATTTTGGAAAGATGTAATGTCGACACAGAAATTTTAGCAAGTATTTATCTATTTACTACTATCCGCGTGGTGACTGATTTAGAATACATTGTGTCACCATTCAGCAGCTGGATGCGTCAAGCTGAAGACAGGGCGCTATGGCGCTCTTTAGGGGAGGCCTATGTCCAGCAGTGGACTAATGTGGGCTGATGATGATGATGATGATGTGTCACCACCCTATTACATCCTGCGGGTGGCGTAAGAGCCGAAATAGGAAATATAAGGCCGAAAACCTAGCCGCAAGACAATGTTATATACCCCAACCCTCCCTGTAAATACGGAGGGTTTTTACAGGGAGGGTTGGGGTTTATAATAGGAGGAAGCCCGACTTAGTAGTGGGTCATCTACGGGGTTGAGTAGTAGTTGTAGTAATCTATGTTACTGGGAATGACAATTTGAGAAAGAGAAATACATTTACGTAAACGACGTACATAAAAATATAACTTAATTGGTGTCAATTAAGGTTCATTCACGTTGTCCATAACAATGGGCGATGGACCTGGGAAGCCCGTTGCTTGAGCGAAACAGGCCCCGGAAGGAAAGCGCGCCAAGCTTCTTCTGATTCGTTTTAACTCAATTAATGTATCTAAAAGAACTATTCTAAAAACCGGAGTGGAAAACAAGTCGACTTATTTATGTGACCTCATTATAGGCTATTATATATATGTATAGGCATATGGCTGACCTTATTGGAAAAATAAGTAATGAAATTCCCATTAGAATAATATAAGTAAGCAATTACGTGTAATGGAATAACTACATACATAGACTTATTAGTTTACAAAACACAATACAATTACAAAATAAGGGCAAATCGATTTATTCGTAAAACATAGGTTCGTAGTTTCTGGTGCTAACATAATATTTTAGGAACACTATGTTCTGATTATGAAATTGTAAATCATTAAAATAGTGGAGTTACGTTAAATTTAATTATAACAATTTCGTATATTTATCGAAATTGTTATAATTAAATTTAATGTAATAAACTTAAATTAATGTTATAAATCGCAACAAATTTCATGTCATTATGATAGTCATGTCGCATTTAGTGCAGAGCCGGTAGGCCAACACAGTGGACCGATGACCTGGTTAAAGTCGCCGAAAAACGATGGATGCCGGTGGCCCAGGACTGGCCTTTATCGAGACCCTTGGGGGAGGCCTATGCCCAGCAGTGGAGGTCATTTAACCTAAATGATGACGAAACCAATTTAAAGATAATTAATATTTTTTTTAATTTAAAATAAATAAATAAATATTTAAATTAATCAATTAAATTTAAACCAAGCAGTTTTTATAGACTGACATAGATTTTTACCAGATTATTTCCTCAAGAGGGTGTCGTTAGAGCCGATAAATTATATAAACAAGGCCAATAACCTCGTCACAAGAGAATAAAAATGTTGAGACGAAACCCTGTGCCAACCCATGTGGCCAGGACGGTACAGTAGGCTAATTACCCTTCATGTAACTGAAGGAGACCCGACTCCGAAGTGGGTCATATATGGGCTGAGGAGACTAGAAGATGGATTGGTTGGAATGCATGACTTTCAGCGAATGAAATTTGGTTTTTATCTTTAGGAAGGGGTATTTTAAGTTTGACGTTTCTCGATCTGCGTATGTGAGTCCTAAGATGAACCAATTTTGGGATATTTTATAAATACCACACATCCTTTCTACCTTTAAATAATACACTCCGAAATTGGTGAGTATTGTTGAAAAAAAAAATAGTTTAAAATTATAACTCCTTTTCTAATTGTAAAGGGGGTTTAAAAATCAACTGTGATTATTGAAAAAAACAAAACAACTTTAAGGCGCTTTTAAAAACAGACGTGTATAAAACATTATAATTGGACAAAACTTCGTACAACTTTCGTTCATCGTCGGAATAACTTTTGACACAATTCCAACAGCGTTTAGATCGAATTTCACGTGAACTGGAGTCGTTAAAAGTTCCAACAAGTCACGTAATCCTCGTTTTTTTTTTATTCATAATCAACTGATACTTTATTTGGAGTAGTCATAAATATTGCGGGTGCCACAATGGCGGAGTGGTGTGAACCAAAAATACTTAAAAAATTAAACTGACTTCAAAATAGGTACAAACAACCCAACCATTTAAAGTCTTACATTTTATTAATTATCATCATCATCAGCCCACTCTAGTCCACTGCTGGACATAGGCCTCCCCTAAAGAGCACCATTAGCGCCCTGTCTTCAGCTTGAAGCATCCAAAACTGTCAATGACACAGCCAAAATTCCCCTCCCAGAAATCGAATCTCAAACCGGACCATCCCTTCAAATAGTTCACCTGCTGACACCGCTAAGCTGCATAACCGCGTTTCCCATAAAATAAGATTTAAAACACGGTCCATAAATAAACTAAGACTTATTATATATTGTTGTCACATTGTATGACGCAATTTAATTGGACACGGTTAGTGTCCGCGCTCCGTGTGTTACTACCCTTACGTTTGAGCGTAAATCATTTGTTTGATTGTACTTATTGTTGTTACAGCAATAGCTAAAGTTGTAATAAATTAGGAAAGTGAGTATCGTAGTATAGGACATTCTTCTGCTAGATGGAACTGTTAGGGTAAAGCCAAACGAGCGTAATTTTGGAGTTGCGTAATTTCGGTGGCTGAAATTCTACCCAGCAGAAGTTCTGTTGGGCTGCCAAACGAGCGTAATTTTGTGAGTCGCGTAATTTCGGTGGCTGAAATTCTACCCAGCAGAAGTTCTGTTGGGCTGCCAAACAAGCGTAATTTTGTGATTCGCGTAATTTCGGTGGCTGAAATTCTACCTAGCAGAAGTTCTGTTGGGCTGCCAAACGAGCGTAATTTTGTGAGTCGCGTAATTTCGGTCGCTGAAATTCTGTCCAGCAGACTTTCTGTTGGGCTGCCAATCAATCGTAATTTTGTGAGTTGTGAGTCGCGTAATTTTGGGATGCAGAAATTCTGCCTAGCAGAAATTCTGTTGGCACGAACTGGACTTTTGTATGAAACCGAATGCAGCAGAATTTACGCGACCGAAATTCGGTCGGATTATGTGTGTGAGTCGGCTCACAACTCATTTTGCGTCACCGTGTGGCACGAACTGGACTTTTGTATGAAACCGAATGCGACAGAAATTACGCGACTCACAACTCACAAAATTACGCTCGTTTGGCGTAACAAAGGGTGAGCCCCTTGAAGTGAAAACCGAAAAGTCTTTTTAATAGAAGATTTTTCATTAAAACTATTAAATTGGGCTTGGAATACAATATGAATACAAAAGGGGCAAGTGCTACCGTATAGGAAGTTGGATGAGATCTGACGATGGGAATTGATGTGCAGACTAAGAGACGATGAGCATTTGCTGACACAGCTTGAGGGGGTCTAAGGTGAGCGCTATTGGTTACACAGGGGAGGTATAACAGAACGACGGTTGACTGTCTCGTTGATCTAGGGATTGGATGTGCCGCCTTTGGATCAGGAGTAGCCGGTTCGTTCCCAGGGTCGGGCAAGTGTCTTTGCGTTAACCAGAGGCACTTGCTCGGAGTCTGGGTGTCATTTGTGTTGGTGAATTACATGTCTGTAAACTGCCCCAGCGATACAGGTTATAAACAATGCAAGCATCGCGCAATTAAAAAAAAAACGAAGAAGAGACGGTGTGCGAAAAGCAGCTGATGGTTGCGTGATGAAACCAGAAAGTTGTGTAGGGTTCACTCGGTTTGCGTATAAGGAATTGTGTATGAAAGATGTGAATGTAGGTATGACGACTGATATGTGTGTATGGAGACTACCACCTGGCGTGGGATATTGCCCGTAAGATGATAATGGTAATTTTAAATATGACAATTTATAAGAGTTTTATGATAAAACTTACCTAAATAAAGTTCCTTTTAAGTTTGATTTTCGGCCTTATCATTTCCTTTTGTCAGCTCTTACGACACCCTCAGGATAGAATGGGGTGGTGACACCATGTATTCTAACTCCGTCACCACACGAAGAGGAGGCATTTTACAATAACATCATTTACGTCCACACCCAGACCCAGAGCAAGTATCTCTTACACAAAGACCCCGACATTTAAAGATAAAGACAAAGACTTATTAATATTGGACCAACCACTGTATGCATGTGGACTGTATGACTTGGCCGAAGTTTTATTAAAGGACAAAGTTAACCAGGTTCAATAATTGTATAGACATACCACAAGCATGACTGGGCCATTCAAAAGGCGGCAAAACGGACAGTCACCTCATTCCCACGTCACAGGTTCGGGGGCAGGAGAGGTATAAAAATGCCTCTGCGGCAAGCCACTCGTACATTAATAAAACCCTTAATAAAACGTAGTTCGATCACTTTGCGATGCGCGGGCGTTTCTGTGGGGGTATAGTATACTGTACGAATACAGATAAAACAGCTCTTTTTGGACAGTATTTCACATAACAGTTTAAAACTTATAGACCAGGGCTGAAGCCTGAGAAAATGGTAAATAGTGAAAGAAAATTATAGTAGGATGAAAACAGTTTTAAAATGAAGATAATATAAAAAAAATACAGGAAATATCATTTACGGGCGTTCTGAGGTCGGGAAGTGGGAAAGCCCGCCTGTTTTTAAGGGTAAAAAACGGTTTATCTCGATAAAAAATGTACAGCAAAGTTGTAGGTAGTAAAAAGATCTACAACTTTTGTATTTACACTTTTTTCATAATACCTCAAAATGTATGTGAAAAGTTCAAATAATCAAGTATTTGGGTTTTATTTTTATCTTATACATAAAATATACATTTTTATCACAAAACTTGGTGAATAAATTACCCTTTTATGTCCCAAATACACCGTATCTTTATTAATTTAAAATATGCATATTTTAATCTCATTGACTTAATATTGAAAAAGCACCCTAATTTCCACCAAAAATATACATTACTATGATAAATGTTCTCAGAAAATAACCACTAAAGCGGATAAGACGTTCTCGAACAAATCAGCATAATATTTTCTATTTTTCCTTCAACTAAGTTTCGAATAAGCATTATTGTTAGGTACAGAGATAAAATATATTTTTTTTTCAAAACCTCTGTTCACCTTGCATATGCTACAAAAGGCTGCATTTAAAAATATCATTCCTCACACATTTGAAAAAGGAAAAAAGCCGTATTAAAAATATATTCTTCATCTGATATAACACTCATAATGACGGGGGTCACTTCGGGCGGCTAGAACAAACAAGATCGTACTCTAACCGAGTTTTTTTTTCATTCCATTCAAATAAAAGGAATGACATGCGTATGTTTCATTTTACTAGCATTTTATCTCATGTGTCAGAGCGAGATGGAGTCTGGATTGGATCAGGTAGGTGCCGGGTCGTCTGCCGCAGCAGACAGAACGGCACCGCGCTTCGAAGTTTGAATTCTGGAATACATTTTTTGTCTATTAATATAATTGAATTGTAATAGAATGATTTTGTAAGCAAGATGAGATAACCGAGTCAGGGATATTATAATAAGTGATTATTTCGATTAGCGACTTTTATTTTGGTCTGAGGACGTTTAATTAGGTAGGTACCTACTCATGAATAATAATTGTAAATAATAAGTCGCTAACAATTAGAAGCTAGATAGAAATAAAATAAATATAATTGGTTAAAGATCCCGACGTAACTACAAATAGTTTGTACTATTCAAATACTTCAAAATATTGACAAAATATCGATTGGATTATTCGTTTAGGAGCTATAATTTAGACAGACACTATAATCATATAACACCCCTCAGACTTGTTCGAATTATATATATTGACACGATTTTTGTCTGTCTTCAAGTCTGAGTTAGCAAATTATAAAAAAGTGCTGAATATATGGTGCCACATTTAGAATACCTCCTTATGTACACTTCATCAACACATACCTTACTAAGGGTGTAAGGGGCGACTAAAAGTAGGCAAGAGGCAGATAACCTAACCACAAAACAAGGAAAACTTGACACAACTCCAGTGCCAACCTGTCTGGCCAGCGTGACGCTGTAGGCTAATTGGCCTCCACGACGAAGGCCTGACTCAGTAGTAAGTTTTTTTTTAAAGGTAACCCCTGCCGGAGGTTATAACCTGTACCGCGCGGGCAGTTTACAAACATGAAATTCACGAACACAAATGACACACTTAGACTCAGAGCAAGTGCCTCTGGTTAACACAGAGACACTCGCCCGGCCCCGGAATCGAACCCGGGACCCCGTGATCTAAGGGCGGCACATCCAAGACCAACGAGACAGTCTATTATATAGTATACTAGTGTTCCGCCCCGGCTTCGCCCGTGCAAAGCGGGGATGGGTTATACATCTATACATTCCTCTTGAATCACTCTATCTATTAAAAAAAAAACCGTATCAAAATCCGTTGCGTAGTTATAAAGATTTTAGCATACATAGGGACGGACAGACGACAGCGACTTTGTTTTATACTATGTAAAGAAAGAAGATACACCGATATTATGTTATTGAAATGTTTCAATCACCCAGTATGATTATAGACCTATGTCAGTTAGAGATACTTACTACTTAGATATATGAGCGCAAATTACGTTTGTAATTATCATTTGTAAGGAAACCCCCATGACACGGGCATGCTATATCTAGGAAGGGTGTTGCCAGGCAATGCAACATTTATAAATCATCATCATCAGCCCATATTAGTCCACTGCTGGACATAGGCCTCCCCTAAAGAGCACCATAGCGCCCTGTCTTCAGCTTGACGCATCCAGTTGCTGCCCGCAACCTTTCGCAGATCGTCGCTCCATCTAGCAGAGGGCCGAAAATCATTATTTTTATTTATTTTTTTAGAAATAGTAAATTTTAATATTAAAAGAGTATGTGATAACTTTTGCAATGATGATGTGTTGAACAAAACAGGATTTTTTTTTTATTTCATAACTTCATTATTTTATATACCGGTCGTGCCTCACGAAGCCCGTCCTTATTAGTGGGGAAAAGGCCGTTTTCTAGAAACATTATTTTGGCAGGTGCAGTAAATGTGTCAAATCGAATCGTGGCATATGTCGCGTGACGTGATGATATTGTAATTTTATTACCATTTTGAATATTACAAACGGTAGCATTTGTGTGGTCGTATGTTAAAGTCATTTGCTATGTAATAATAATATATTTATTTCAGATTAAAAATCCATATTACAAAATTACAAAAATCTATATTACAAAATGTGTTGTGTCAATTGTGTTTGTCAGTCTTTAAGTTTACTACATAGTTTGCAATCGACTTACAATTACTGTTAAAAGCCTTTTTGTTTAATTATTGAAAGAAGATGATCGATAACTCTTGCAAGTTTTATTATGGCGATTTTATGACATACATAATTCAATTACGTGGCATCTAGAAATAAACGAAGTATCTCTGGCATTATATTGATACTTGATCGAACCCGGAATCGAACCAGTCAAAGGCGGCCTTTCCAACCTCCTTAACTTACATGTTTATGCGTGTAATTGCTTTCACAAATTTGTCGACATGTTCTCCCACCATGATTGTAACCTTTTTATTTAAAAGAGAAATCATGGTGTTTCTTGCTGGCTCTTCTGTGTGGAATGACATTCCGAACCGGTGGTAGAGATTTTTTATGGTTTCTTAAGAAATTATGAGGCCATATGATCGTTCAGCGACCAAGTTTTTAAAATAAATTAAAAAAAAAAGAATTTATGGATACGAATAAAAAACACTTTGATTTAGATTTTTTAATGTACGTAATATGATAATATGTAGTTTACAACCGAGAAAATTACATAAAAAACACTTTGTTTTAGATTTTTGAATGTACGTAATATGATAATATGTAGTTTACAACCGAGAAAATTACATAAAAAAACAACTGTAAGTAGCGTGCCCAATTTAAAGTAGATAGAACCGTATCCAAAGAATATATAATACTAGCTTTTGGGCGCGGCTTCGCTCGCGTGGACTTCGAACCCGTGCTTATCTCTATGCATTTTTTTTATGAATATAAAAGTGGTTATTGTGACTAAACTATGATAGTTAGATATGTGCTCTCCTCTTCTCTCTTTTTTGTAGATTTTAATAAGACCTACAAACTCGTAGTACTTCAATTTGTTCTATTGTCAATAGTTTTTGCAGCGCACGCATAAATAGGTTTTCGATTTTACACCTTGGGTTACAAAATCGCAATTTTCATACGGATCCCTAATTCCTTTGAAAATAAAATATAGCCTATAACCTTCCTCGAGAAATGGACTATCTAACACTGAAAGAATTTTTGAAATCGGACCAGTAGTTCCTGAGATTAGCGCGTTCAAACAAACAAACAAACAAACAAACTCTGCTGCTTTATATATTAGTACTAGCTTTTGCGCGCGGCTTCGCCCGCGTGGGCATCGAACCCGTGCATATTTTTTATGACCATAAAATCGGTTATTGTGACTAAACTATGATAGTTAGATATGTGCTCTCGCGGACTTTTTTGTAGATCTTTATAAGACCTACAAATCCGTAGTACATCATTTTGTTCTATTGTCAATAGTTTTTGCAGCGCACGCATAAATATGATTTTACACCTTGGTTTACAAAATCGCAATTTTCATACGGATCCCTAATTCTTTTGAAAATAAAATATAGCCTATAACCTTCCTCGATAAATGGACTATCTAATACTGAAAGATTTCTTGAAATCGGACCAGTAGTTCCTGAGATTAGCGCGTTCAAACAAACAAACAAACAAACAAATAAACAAACAAACAAACTCTGCAGCTTTATATATTAGTATAGAGTATAGATTCGTTGTGAATACATATTAAGTAAGTACATATCAAAGCAAGTAAATAAATTCGTTCATTTAAAAATCAACAAGGTGTCCCAACTTGGTGCTTTTATGAACCCAAAGCAGGCTTAAATTAAATGTGTACGACTTTTTAATCATGACACAAACATCGATATCAGAAATCGGATCGTGTTATACACGAATAATCGTTTCAAAATAAGGCCCATTGAAACCGAGTCAAAAGAACCGTTCTAAGCCAAGTGGCTTTCCTTTGATCCGTATGGAAAATCGGTGGGGTATTTTCATAAAAAAAATCTTACCGAATGTGGGATGTTGAGTGTGCTTGACTTTCTGTTGCTTTGGTGTCCAGTTGGAGCCACTGAACCGATTGTAAAGGTGCAAACTTCAAAGGGTTCCGATCGTATTTTAAATTACAATTGGGCTTATTTAAAGATTAAGCAATTTGTTTGTCATATTTTTTTGTTCGTATCGTGTAAGTTTCGTCATCATCCTTTCTTTGAATCAACCACTACCAAGTCGGACTTTCTCCAAATTCATGGAGGAAAATTAGGTTAGCCACTCTGGCTAGATAACTTGGCCCAGAGTTTGTATTAAGCTTTCCTTATTTTACGGCTAGGTGATCTGCCTTATTCTAAATAAAAAAAACTAAAAAAATACGCTTTTATATAAAAAACTAATTAAAAAATTGAAAATAAATTAGAATTAAAAATAGTGTCAGCAAAAATGTATTATTGTAAAAGCGTGGGGTGCATGGTATCAATAGTTCTAAATATTATATGAACAGATATGACTAGAAGGGTTATTATGATAATATCCTGAAAAGCACCCCACGCTTTTTATAATAAAATATTTTTTCTGACATTATTTTTAATTCAAATTTATTTCCTATTTTTTAGTTCGATTTTCTATAAAAGCGTATTTTTTTAGTTGTTTTTAAAACTATTATTTTAGTTGAAATATCATAAATCTATTGCTAAATAATCACTAAAAAATATAGCAATAGCTTTATGATATTTACATCTCTATTAGCTATTGCATCGAAGAGCGGTGTTCCACCTTGATCACCGTTATTATTATTATTCTATTAATGATAACGGGTCAAAATGTTTGAAATATTGAATTGTCATCGGTCCTTAATAAGTATGCCAAATTTCTTGTTAATCCGGCGTTTTTAACTGGGTCAAAATCATGTTCAAAGATTCCGTTACATACATACAAGCGAAGCTAATAAAAGCGTATTAAAAATAGAACCAATCGCGTGGCAATCGTGGATTTTGTTCTACTACTCAGCCCATAAATAACCCACTGCTTAGTCGGGCCTCCTCCCATTACAGGGTGGATCAGTAGCCTACCGTGGCACGCTGGCCAGACGGGTTGGCACAGGATTTCGTATCAAGTTTTCCTTTTCTTGCGGCTAAGTTTTCGGCCTTGTCAGTTTACAAACATGAAATTCACGAACAGAAATCACACCCAGACTCAGAGCACGTGCCTTTGGTTTACACAAAAACACTTGCCCGACCCAGGAATCGAACCCGGGACCCGTACCTCCAAAGGCGGCACATCTAACCCGTAGGCCAACAGGCAGTATGTTAAACAGACACAGATTTAAAATAAGTTCCCACTACCGACAAGTGGTACAACTGTTGTGGAATTACTACCCCACTTCAAGGAACAAACTGTTTTCTTGTCCTTTTAACACACAATGAGCCTTTTAGATCCTAAGCCCAACAATCAGCTGAATGGACAAAGCACCCACTATCCTTATAACCTGTCGAACAAGAAGCTTCGGCTTTTTTCAAACCAGCTCTTACCCTGTCACATTGGTCCGTCTCTTTTACTTCCAGCACGGTTAGAAAGAGAGAGAAAGACTAGTTTCCTAATTCTGGCTGCGGGCAGTTTGGTTAGGATTCGGTACGGTCCAACGCCTAGCCAGTAAGGGGGTGAGCAGACGTTGATAAATTCGATAGGCACCCCTTAGAAACCGTTGTTTCTTCTATAAACTTGATTTATTATTGGCACAATGACTTATTATTGTATGTTTTTGAGATCGTTGACTGGTATGCCTTTAAAGGTATGAAAATAAATTTGGAATCGCTTGTCTTTTTATTAAGTGTGTCTTTTTTGTCACTATCACTATTACGTAGTATAAAATCACTATCACTACATAGTATAAAACAAAGTCGCTGTCGTCTGTCCGTCCCTATGTACGAGATGCTTAAATATTTAAAACTACGCAACGGATTTTGAAGCGGTTTTTTTTAATAGATAGAGTGATTCAAGAGGTCGGTTTATATGTATAATAATAAATGCATTATATTGTTGAGAAACACTGATAAATTTAGAGGTTCGTAATTGCACCCGTGAGAATACGAGGCGGGTCGCTTTTCTTATATAAAAAGTTAACAGCTTCATTGACAATTATTCAATTTCCTGATGGATTATTATTCGTAAAGTAATATCTACTACCACTCAGCCCATATTTGACTCACTGCTGGGTCGGACCTCTTCCAGTATACTTAGCCTACTGTGCCACGCTGGCCAGACGGGTTGGCACAGGGTTTGGTATCAGCTTCTCAAAATACCTTTGCCGCATCGGCCGGGAGGAGTCCCCAGGATGCTTTCACTGCGCGGATGGCGCTATAGACTCCGCGCAGCACACCCTGGAGGTGTGCCCTGCATGGGACGGGCCTCGGCGGAGGCTCGTCTCTGTTGTGGGAAGTCTCTCGCTGCAGGACCTTATTCGATCCATGGTCCGGAGCGAGAGAGCCTGGAGAGAAATGACCTCATTCTGCGAGGTCGTCATGTCCGCCAAGGAGGCGGCTGAGAGGGAGCGGGAGTTGGCCTCCCTACGTCCAACTGGGCGTCACCGTAAGTGGGTCTGCGGGCGATAGACCTGGGAAATCCATCGCCTCCGCAATATAGACCCCGGGAGGAAGGCGTGCTGCGTTCCGCGCGTGCCTCCCAGCGGTGGAATGGGGGGAGGCTACTATAGCTATCCCCCACGTAATCGGAGGGAGCCTCAGAGCTTGGGGCTCCACTAAACGAGGCGGGCTGAGGTCCCCAGGGTCCCGGAGCATACTCTCCTATCGGGGAGTGTATCCCGTGGCCCTGGTTCGGACATTCGAGGATCGCCGTCGGTTTTAGTGGGTAGGTCGGGGCGCAATTTACCATCTCTACGCGCCCCGGAGTCCCACATATCCCGGCTAGTCCCAACGGCCGGGAATCCATGAGAATCTCCGAAAAAAAAAAAAAGGCTTTTGTATCAAGTTTATCTTCTCTTACGGCTTGGTTATCGGCCTCGTCATTTCCTTTTGTCAGCTCCTATGGTACCCTTAGGATGGACTTATTCTAAATCCGTCACCACGCGTAGTAATATATATATCAAAGTAATATCAGTACGTATTGAAACCCTTATTCAAATTAGTACCAATAATACGAGTATTTAAGATACTTCTAGAGATAATCAAGTAAGTGTTATTACAATATCGTTTTACATTAACAAAAGAACGCAAGGTGTCTGAGTGTAAGGCTAAACATTCTTGTAACCATAGTACATATAAGTGCAGAAGGTTAATATAATTTTCACCTTCTAAACTTATTCTATAAAAAATATTCTACTAATTAACCTATATTCATATTATTTTTTAAAAACATTTTAGTGTCTATGGAGCGGTATAGGTTTGTAATGCAACCCTATTCAGAAAAGTTACAATTACTTAATAGATACAACAATTCCTAACTGACGCATTTTAATTTAAAAAGTTATAAAAACTGCATTAAAAAAGTATTGTGACAGTAAGGTATGGCGTCCAGTAAGTTATGTTGTTAATTAACTTTAACTTTCCGTAGGTGGTAATTGAAGGATTCCTCATAAGAATTCGTTTGTGGGATGAAATGATGATCATGATGATAATTTGTTAAAGTATATTCTGTTACACAATAATTAAAAATATTATCACTATTACTACCCCGCCATCCTGTTATCGCCCCAGTCCATCCTGAGGGTATCGTAAGAGGTTGGCTCCAGTTACATGGAGGCTAATTAGCCTACTGTGTCCCGCTGGCCAGACGAGTTGGCACAGGGTTTTGTATCAAGTTTTCCCTCTCTTGCGGTTAGGTTCTCGGCCTAGTCATTTCCTTTTGTCGGGTGTTACCACACCCTCAGTATGCAATGTGGTAGTGACACTATGTATTCTAAATCCGTCACCAAACCTCTAATTACACAGAGGTAAAGAATTATGCTTATTTTCGGCCAGAAATCATTCTGTTTATTAGAAATAGTAAATAATATTCATAAGAAAATAAACATAAATATTCTTAAGAAATAGGTCTAAAACGACTGATGGATACTCTGTCTATGTTTAAACTATCGGGTGGGAGTGTACCGGATGCATATGATAATATGCGTAGGGTGTACCCTGACACCCTTAAAGGAGAATATAATGACGTTTATTGAAGACAGGTTTTTAACATTCTTTTTAATTTTGGTGTCGGTTACACAACACGACTGTTTTTATTGGCCTGTTAAGTGTTCAAACATTTTCAAAATACACTTTTTTTAACTAACAATCGTTTCAGCCCATAAATTACCCACTACTGAGTCGGGCCTCCCCTAATTTCATGGAGGGAACTTAGCTTGTTGTGCCACACTGGCAAGACGGTTGTACACAGGGCTTCTATCAAGTTTTCCTTCTCTTGTAGCTACGTGATCTGCCGCTTGCGTTCCTTTAGTCGACTGTTACGACAACTTGTCTGGCCACCGCGGCACAGTAGGCTTATTAGACATGTAACTCCAATTACATGCCAGACTCAGCAGTGGGTCATGTATGATGGGTTGATTAGAAGTAGTAGGTATTCAGCTTTAATATGTAAAGTTTCATCGAAATCCAATTATTAGTTTTTGTGTGAAAGAGTAATGCGTGAAAGAGTAACAAACACAAATCCATACAATTCTTTTAAACTTTCTGTAACTACAACTATATGTAGTATCTTTAAGTCAAAATATTGCTTTTTTATAATTTCTAACTACAATAACAATACAAACAGGTGAAATGCATGTACATTCGCTATTTGTGCAGTACAAAAAGAATAAAAATGCTCAGTCGATTTACAACAAAGATTAATTCAAAAACCGAACGAACCCATTAATAAATCCACAAAGGATACTTTGGGTCCAACCAACGTGACATATAAATTTGAACGCGACCGAAATGATGAATGAAAGGCTCCTCATCCAATATGGCGGCCCAGACAGTTTGGAACCGGCCATTCACGTAACAAATGACCAGAAAAAAACAAACATTATTTATCCTTAGATACTGATATTGTCGTGTGTATTAGAATACAAATACGAACAATGATACTTCATTGTTAAAGCTAAAGATTTGGCTAAGCGCGGATAATGTTTTAAGCGGAGGGTTCTGTAGAAATGCTATAAATTCCCAGTACAACATTTAAAAAAGGGGTTTTTAAAAGTTTTTTGAATACCTGTGTGATGAAAAGCAAAGCCAAGGTCTAAGATGGAGCAGGCAATTCAAGGAAATGCCCTGTTGGGCACTGGCTCTCACGTACACACCACGAAACACAGTAAAACTACTTGGCGTCGGACTTAGTTGTGAGGGTGGTAGCTAGCCGGGCGGACCATTAGATCCTACCACCAAGCAATTGACATAAGATATTGATTATAAGGTAAGTAAATGTATCTACCAGGGTGAATCAAAAAGTTCTTAGAATTGCATATATATGAAACATTTTTGGATCAAGTTCGATATTCAAATTAAAGAGTGTCTATCACACTATATTTATGCAGACTGTCACTTGTTTTTGTCAGTTCGTTCGCATGTAATAAATTTTTTTGTGCAACGAGTTGCTAAAAAGTCAAAATTATGGATAAAAGTGAGTTACGTGCGGTGATAAAATATCTCAGTTTGAAAAAAATGTCTACGAAGGAAATTTTTTTGGACATTCAGCAGACATTAGGGGGTGATGCTGTACCCTATTCTACGGTTGCGTACTGGGTGGCTGAATTTAAAAGAGGTAGATCAAGCTGTAAAGATGACCCGCGTTCTGGGCGGCCTTCAACCTCCGTTACAGAAGAAAATGTCAAAAAGGTTGAGAATCTGGTTTTGGAAGACAGAAGAATGACTATAAAACATATAGCTGAGATCCTAAAGATATCTTTTGGTAGCGTTCAATCCATTTTAATTGATTCACTGGGGTTCAAAAAAGTGTCTGCAAGATGGGTGCCACGAATGTTAACCGACGAAAACAAAAAGCGACGTTTGGAAATTTCCAAGCGTAATCTCGAAATGTTCCAACGTGATTCGGATATTTTTTGCCGTCGTCTTGTCACCATGGATGAAACGTGGGTCCACCATTTTGATCCTGAAACTAAAAGACAAAGCATGTCTTGGAAACGACCATCCTCTCCATCCATTAAGAAATTTCGAGTTGCTCCTTCCGCTGGCAAAGTTATGGCCTCTGTGTTCTGGGATAGTGAAGGAATCCTTTTTATTGATTACATGCCAAAAGGCCAGACGATAACTGGACCCTATTATGCAAATTTAATCCCGAAAGTGCGTGAAGCGATTAAAGAAAAACGTCGTGGAAAACTGTCGTTGGGCGTGTTGTTCCTTCAAGATAACGCTCCTGCCCATCGATCGGAAGTTGCGCTCAACGCAATCCGCTGTGCTGGTTTCAATCTCCTTGACCACCCACCATATTCTCCGGACTTAGCCCCAAGTGATTTTCACTTATTTCCAAAATTAAAAGAGGAAATTCGTGGAACAAAATTTCACGATAATGACGCGGTTATAGCTGCCGTAGAGGACTTTTTCGAGAGTCAAGAAAATAATTTTTTTTCACAAGGAATAAGGAAGTTAGAAACGCGTTATTCTAAATGCATTGCATTGGAGGGAGATTATGTAGAAAAATAAAATATTATTATTTAAATCTTTGCATTTTTTAATATTGATTCCAAGAATTTTTTGATTCACCCTCGTATATATTGTATTCACGCACGGGGACAGCGTGCGCTGGAGGACCAGACCGCTCAACCCCATTCTACCTGTAGCTTCTTGAAGAGCGTCCATCTCTTAAAGCTTAAACCTTGAACAGATTCATTTCTCTGGAAAATAGCCATACTCATCTGCTGGTCATTCCAATTCTGGCACAGTAATATCACGCTGGCCAGACGAAACAGAAAAAAGGCCGAAAAATACTAACGTGTCGTTGCGTGTCGTGACGCGTCAGAAGAATATCGGCGTCATACATTTAGGACAGACGACAGAAAGAGTCACGAAACGAAACGACATACAAATGTGTCCCTAAATGTAATAAATGTATGAAATCAATATGCTTCAGACGCGTCACGACACGCCACGACACGTTAGTATGTTTCCGTCTTTCGTTTTTCGTCTAGATTTTCTGATGATTTAATCATGTCTAATAAAATATTCACCACTGTGTTTATTGTCTTGTAAGGTATACCTACTTAGGTATAATATAAAAGCATTTTTATTAATTTTTTCTGTCAGTTAATATTTCATTCTAAGCATTGTCGAACACGAGAAATTAAAATAGAAGAATTCGCCTGTCACACTGAATTAAGTTTTATTTCATTTTAGTTGCATAGCCAACTATTCGACTTCAACGGTAGCCATAAGGTCGTTTAGAAAACTAGTTACAAGTATTTTTCTCTTTACCCCGCACCATCCTGAAGTAGCCTTCTTCGCCAAAACTTTTACTCCATGAGTTTCGAACGATCCAATATTATTTTCCATACTCTGTTGATACAAATTATGTTACAACTTACAATATAATCATAAAGACTAGCATGATGGCTAACGTCTGAGAGCCTGATGCTGTCGATTTCACTATGTCTATTCGTGTTAATGACAATTAAAATAAATAAATAAATAAATATCCTTGGACATTTCACACAACGCCATCTCGTCCCAAGCTAAGCAAACGTAATGCTTGTGTTATGGTAACGAGATGGATGATAAACTACTTATATACATTTTTTTTTGTAAATACATACTTATTATCGATAGAAATAACACCCAGACTCCGAGTACCTCTGGTTTAGACAAAGACACTTGCCCGACCCCGGAATCGAACCCGGGACCCGTTGATCCAAAGGCGGCACATCTAACCACTAGACCAACGAGGCAGTCAATAAATTATCGTCAAATGTTGTAATACACTACTACTAATAGCAAACTGCCACCATTAGTTAGCTTGGTGACATAATATTGTTCTCTAAATCTGTGTTCACACGGCATTGGATTACGGATCTCTGAAAAGACACGAGAGAAATTGTAACCACCGCCTCCACCTCGGACAATGGGTGGCTGGGCGGGGCGGCAATTCTAAAAAATGCGTCAATGAACACGCAACAATCGGTTTCCTGTGAATACGAACTTGTGGCCTAAGCCGCCGTGAAATTTGCGCTTTTCTCCGTACCTTTCTTATTCCAGTTATGAGCGAATTATTTGCCGTGGCCAATGTCCGAGTGAACAGGCCTGACGCTTTTCATGTCTTGGACGTTTGTTGTTTGTTCATTTCGTTGTTAAGTTAAGCCAACGTTTATTTTGCTTAGGAGTAATTAAGTTTTACCCCTCCGCTTTAATATCCCACGTCTATTACTCTAATTACCATTCCTTTGCACTAATCAATAAAATTTCATCCTGAGGGTTACCTTATGAGCCGACAAAGCTCGAAAACTCTATGTGATGGGAGGAGGCCATCCCATAGAGGTTTCGAGCCATGGCAGTGGGTAATTTATCGACTGAGTAGTACAAGTAGTAGTAATCAATAAAATATTCACCATTGTTTTTTTTTGTCTTGTAAGGTATACCTAAGTAGGTATAATAAAAAAAGGCATTTTTATTAATTTTGTCTGACAGTTAATATTTCATTCTAAGCTTTGTCAAAGATCAAAGAATTCGCCTGTCACACTGAATTAAGTTTTAATTAATTTTAGTGTTAGTTCCATAGCGAACTATTCGACTTCAACGGTAGCCATAAGGTCGTTTAGAAAACAACAAGTATTTTTCTCTTTACCCCGCTCCATCCTGAAGTAATCTTCTTCACCAAAACTTTTACTCCATGAGTTTCGAACGATCCAATAATCTTTTCCATTCTCTGATGATACAAATTATGTTACAAGTTACAATATATAAAAACTAGCATGACGGCTAACCTCAGAACTACTGACATATTAACGTGAATATATTTCTAGTAACCGCTAGCTCGTTTATACAACATCATGTTTACTAATATTAACTTATATTAGCCTTTAATTGCCTTACGAAGTTACTCATCAGGGGAAATGGAGCAAACGCGAAGTTTTCACAACGAAGATTGTTTGTTAATCACTTTAAAAGTGGTCTTTCTTCTCATGATGTTGGTATCGAACTGCAATATTGGTTTGAAGAGAACCACCTCATCTGAATTGCCTGTGTGGTGACGGATTTAGAATACACATTGTCACCAACCCATACCATCTTTAGGGTGTCGTAAGAGGCGACTAAAATAACGCAAGAGGCAGATCACCTAGCCCCAAGAGAAGGAAAACTTGATACAAACCCTGTGCTAACCCGTCTTGCCAGCGTGGCGCAGTAGGCTAATTTCCCTCCATGAATTTGGAGAAGGCCCGACTCAGTAGTGGGTCATTTACGGGCTGAAACCACGACCTCATCTGAATACTGTGTGGCACTGAATTGGATTTAGTAGAGGACGTATTTCACTATAAACTCTCGTGTAACGAAAGAAGTGAAGAACGCCTATCAACTGCAATCATCGGGTAAAATGTGGTTATTGTAAGCGACTAACAATAACCACACTTTCCTCGACCCAAAAGGATGAAAATAGGTGCATCACTATGAGCTGAATCAAGAACATATGTTATCAGAGTATCAAAATTAACATACAAGACCATTTAAAAAGATTGTTGTCACTAGATCCCTCACCAACAAACAAAATAGCAGTTTATGGCATTATCGCAGCAAGTGAAAGTAGATTTTATTTTCGAACCGCAGAAACAGCTGTAGTCAGGTACATGAGGGTCTAAACTCGAGACCAGACCGCCAAAAATTGGGCATATTTTATGTACAGTTTCTGTTTGTGTGGATAAATACCATCCAGTGTCAGTGGAACTTTTTAAAGCACTGTAGGCCAACAAATGGCTCCATCTTGTCTATTATTCCTGGAGTTCATGGATTTCAGGGTCTCTTTGAATTATGTTTATCCTCATTTAGCTTTCCCAGTCGCTTTCTTACACTTTAGAATAACGGTTCCTTGATGAATTATTTAAATCATTTTTCAGCGTAGTTAATATCATAGATGAAAGTGGTGTCGCAGGACCACACGATCACTGCAAGTGACAAGAAAATTTTCATGTTGCCTTCTACCTGATAACTGAAAAAGAAACTTTAAAAGATGGTATACCATAAAAACAACATAATAAAACACAAGGAAATATTTCGTATTTATCTAAAATATTTATGCTCCAAATAACTAAATTTTTTATTTACCTATTGCTTGAATAGTTACAATTATTTTATTTTAAATTCCACTGGTTGTAAACTAATATTTAGAATGCTCTTTTAAATAGTTTCACGATAAATGTCGTCAAAGATATAACTGACAAAATACTTTCATTGGGCTTCGCAATAGTCTAACCTCATTTTCATTTAAAAATAGCTCCTAGGGCATCTGGTGGGACTTACGATAATGATTTGATTACACCAGCTGCTAGATTAAATGCGACTGACGTCATATATAGTCTGACATCAATGTCTTAACTACAGCGAGGACCGGGAGGTTACCAATTGTCCAGAACGGAGGAGATCAGCAGTTATAATTTGATGAATGTCCATTATCTGCAGTCTTACGTTTAGCTGCAGGTTCCAAACTTGCTGTTGATGTCCTTTAGTATCAATCTTGTAAATTGAAAATCTCTTGCCAAGTGCTTGTGTTAAAATCATGTGGCATACGTCCAGAAAAATTATGACTATTAACTTATTTAAAAGTAATAAATATTAACTTGTGTTGATTTTGAACCTGCATTCGCAAGTTATTAAATATGCCAAAATCGACATCGATGTACCTACTTACATACGACTTATATTATACGAGTTGATGCGATAAGCAAAATAGAAACAATGACAATGTTCTTCTTCTTCTAAGCTCGTAAATGACCCACTGCTGAGTCGGGCCTTCTCCTACTTAATGGACGATAATTTACCTAAAGTGCCACGCTATCTATGGCAGTCGTTACTCGTGTAATCTGTAGCGTGAAAACTAACAGCTGCTCAGGTGCTATTGCTGCATACAAAAGACAGGTAATACAGGTGTAGACTACAAGTAGACAACACAAACCAAAACAAAACATGAGCATATCAAAATATTAGTTACTGTCACAGTATAAAAGGTTAAACATTAAAAAGACTACGGTACTCTGAACCTGGTAAATAAATATGATAACGATGATATTGCTGGAATGCTGAGTTGATAAGAAAATAACTTCTGCGTAAAAAAAGTATAAAACGAAAACTACTTGGTTGGATAACACAAGTGTAAGCTACGAAAATAATCAAGATGTTCGTGCTGCTGTTGTTAGGATTGGCCATTAGACCCACCTTTTCTCTGGAACTCTACTCCAGTGAACGTTTTGAAGATTATTTCGAAGAATTCATTACGCAATACAACCGGATTTACACACCCGAGGAAAAGAAATTGCGATTTGAAATATTCCAGAAAAACTTGATCGAAATCAATGCAAAGAATAGTCAATTTGGCAAAGCCTCTCTGGGTAATCATTTTTAATAAGTAATAAAAACTTATATTTAAATTTTATATCCGACAGATAAAGCATGCGTTATACTCTGGTACACTGATTTAGCAAACATAATGTCGCCACCTCCCGCCATCCGCAAGGTGTCGTAAGACTGACAAAGGGCCAAACTACCCATAATGAAACTTGATGGAAAACTTGATGCATAACGCCTGTTGTAACAGGCGTTAGAGGAGGCCCGATTTAGCAGAGGGTAATATGATCTGAGAAGAAAAAGTAGAATATATAAACAACATAATGGCTATCTCTTACTGAACAGTATGCAGGTTTTTGTGAAACTACATAAATGTCTGTATGTAGCTTAGAAATGAATCTGATTAAAATAAAGGTTTTAATTTCTAACAAAGTTAATTGATTCAACGAAGGCAAAGATAATTGCGATGATTTTATTTTTTTAAGGAATCACAAAATTCAGTGATTACACGAAAGAGGAGTTCCAACGGCTGTTGGGACATATACCAGATACCGGTGCATATAGCGCGTGCCAACCGATGTCGGCGGAAGTAATGAGTAAGATAAAATCACCGGATTCATTCGACTGGAGAGACAAAAATGTGATTTCACCAGTCAAGAATCAATATAATTGTGGGTCCTGCTATGCTTTTAGTATAACAGGTAAACAAAGGTCTCTTTACGTCTAAGTATCGTCAAACATGCAAATCTCTCAAACAATTTTCTTTCCTCGAAACGTACGTGACCGCTTTTTTAAGTTGGAAATCCTCATGGATACCCGACCGCTAAACGTACAATTGCCCGAAACAGGGCCACGGGTTTCACTCCTCCCAATGGGGGAGCATGCTCCGTGACCCTGATGAGGCCTTGGCCCGCTTGTGCAAGCGGGCTCACGCTTTGATGGGAATCTCAGGACACTCCCCAACCCGGGCACGTGCACGTGCCCCCGAGGGGCATCAGATGAGCCGGCACCCGACACACGTGGTTGCGGTGGCAGCCGTGGCCCGCCTGCCTGGCCGCCCCTCCGCTGCTAGTGGTGGCAGCCCTGGCCTCAACGCCTGGATACCCTCCATTGCCTCACCACGCCGTGTGTCGCGGCAGGTTAAGGCTTCCGAGGTAATTCTGAGGACAGAGGAGGACTCCCCCCGAGCCAAAACCCACCACAATTTCGTGTGCCGCTCTTCGTCTGGCCGCTCCCCGTGGGCATGGGTGACCCTGAGCCGATATGGCCCCAACGGACCCTAAAGACACGCAAGACCCCTTACCACAACAAGGTGGCAGCACGATCGAGGGGGACATACGTAACCCCTAGGTACCACGGAGGTTGTTTACAAACATGTAATTCATGAACATACGTGACATCTAGAGTCTGAGCAAGTACCTCTGGTTTACGCAAAAATCTTGTCCAACCCCGGAATTTAACCGGGGACCCGTGATCTAAAGGGACCAAACCAAGGGTTTGGGAAGATCATTATTAGAAACGAGTAAGTTTAAGTCATGACACCTTATTACCAGTTTTTGGGCTGTTTCAGTGAGAAGTTGGTATGAGTATTTATAATTGTGCCAAACATATATTTATTTGAGTTTTACAGGTAATATTGAAAGTCAGTATGCTATTAAACATAATCAAATGATACTAGTTTCTGAACAACAAATCGTAGATTGTACTGAACCATTACATTGTATCGGTGGTTATGTAACAAAATCTCTAACGTAAGTTAATATTGGTACTGAAATTGTATAATATATAAGCGTTCGGGAAGCTACGAAAGAACTTCTCGTCCACAATACCGCAGTGTTTGAAGACAAAAGGTTTCTACCAATGTGTGTTGCCAGTGATGACTTATGGCACAGAGTCGTGGTTGCTCACTATGGGCTCTATCAGAAGACTCAAAGTCACCCAAAGAGCAATGCAATGCAAAGGCAATGGAGAGTGCTATTTTCGGAGTTTCTCTGCAAGAACGAAACAGAAATGAGGAGATACGCAGGCAAACCAGGATCACCGACATAGCCCACAGGGTTGCTTAACTTAAGTGGCAATGAGCAGTGCACATAGCGCCAAAGACCGACGCCCGATGGAGCAGAAAAGTCCTCGAGTGGCGACCGCGTTCCGGAAAGCGCAGTGCTGGTAGACTTCCCACACGGTAGACCGATGACCTGGTTAAGGTCTCCGGAAAGCGATGGATGCGGGCGGCCCAGGACCGGCCTTTGTGGAAATCCTTGGGGGAGGCCTATGACCAGCAGTGACGTTTTTTGGCTGAAATGATGATGATGATAAAATTGTATAATGTGTGGAACAAACACCCTATAGCCATCCGAAGTGTGCTTAGAGCCAAGCAAGAAGAGCAGTTCTGTGTTTAGAATAGTTCTCCATTTTGCAGTGCAGTAGACCTTTTTTCGAAACCATATTCTAAGCAACAACTAATCATGATCAAAATGTTAAAAAATATATTGGGTTATCATTGTACAGTCCGCTCCAAACTTTATGGCCGGTCTGAATGTAGCCGTGGGTACGACGTTGCGCATCGTACATTTCATAACTAATACGAACGTAGCTCACTCACACTGACATGCGGGTGGCGATGGCGCTTGCGGGTGAAAAACGGCGCGCACGGGAGTGCCCTGCCTCTCCGCCCCGTGTACGTCCTGCTGATACCAGATTTTGTGTTGTGAGCAGCGTAATGCGGGGCTACATTCAGACCGGTCCTATAGATTGGCGCGGATTGTAAATATGTAATATAAACGTATTTTTTAAACTTTACTTGTTATGTATAGCTCACTGTATTTTGTTTTATAAATTAGGATGCTGATGCAAGAAGGTGGTTTGGTATCTGAAGACAGTTATCCATATGAAGGCGCAAATGGAACTTGTAGATTTGATCCAAGCAAGATAGCTATACAAGTTACTGGTTGCAATGCGGTCACAATCACCGATGAAAATCAATTACAAGATTTAGTTTATAACAAAGGCCCATTATCTTTAGGTAAATATTATCAATATTTTATTTGTATACCAGCTACCCGCATAATTGGGAACCTGTTTCCAATATTAGATTTTCCCTAGATTGGCCGATCACAGAATGCATTTAAAATTTACGGATATCGCACAAATCGCTATATCTAGACTAAGCAAACATAAGGATACTAGGCAGAAAAGTTGATGTCGCACCAATGAAACTGAGCCCAATGAAATATCACGGTACGGGGAAATGTTTAGCGTTGTTGACGAAATTGCAATTAATTTCATGTTCATCAAAGATAACAGTGATAACGGTAAAGTAGGATTTCAATTGCTGCGTTCACAGCAACGATGTAAAAAAATTTATAGGCTCTGAACCTCAGGAGTTTCAAAGCCAAATAATCCTCCTCTTCAACTAATCTTTCCTCTTTAAAATATTAGTTTAGATGACTATGACTGGATTGACGGAATAATCTGTTATTTAATTATTGAGAGAGACTAATCGATTTGACAATTTGTTCTAGGTATATTATAATTATTAAGTGATTTGTTATTTGTTCTTCTAAGAAGCTTTTTCAGATTGCCATATAAAATAAAATATAACTTATCTTGATATCATTTCAAGCTACGTAATTTAAATACGTTATTTAATTTGAGTTAACAAGATGAAACCCAGTAACATTTTGTATGGGGAAATGAGTTTCTTTTATGTAATTATTTTGCATATTTTTTTCAATGTTTCAAATATTTATTCTGCCATTCGGGACATAATGGATAAATACAACACATCAAAAGGAAAAAATACTGGTCTTGTCGTTCTTAAGATTTGACCCGACTTTGTTTTATATAAATTCAGGTCACAACTCAAGAACACTGAACGGTTTGCATATTTAAGTATTAAAGAAAATCCCAGACGAGCTCCTTTTTATTTATTTTAGGTATACATTCAAGTAGTCTACAGCAATACCCAGGAGGCATATTTACTGCAGAAGAGTGTGGTACAGGCAAAGTCGACCACGCTGTGCTTTTGATTGGATATGGAACTGGTAATGTGTTTTGTGGTACTCAACAGGCCAAGATAGATTTTGTTAATGATAAAAATACGTTGGTTTGGTTAACTTTAAAGAAAAATGCACCTATTTTCATGGTGCGAAGAAGGGTGCCATGTTCCAAGAAATTTTCTCTGAGTCTATTTTCTGAATACCCCGGAGTATCGTGTCTGTGAATATTTTGGTTTGGTTATATACCATCGATTTTGATTGAATCTAAACCTATCTTGAGCTAAGCTAAACCTTGATTGGTAATGCATATTTATTTAAAAATATATTTTCTTTGACAGAAAACGGGCAACCATACTGGATTTTGAAAAACTCCTGGGGTTCCAACTGGGGTGAACAGGGCTTCTTTAGGCTCGCTCGTGGTGCAAACACCTGCCTTTTGGTCAATGAACAACCTGTTGCTGTGGCAGTGGTTGCATAAAAAAAGTCAATGTCACGCAATCAATCTTCACAAATCTGTAAGGTTCCTGTAAACTGTAACCTGTAAGGATCTTACTCGAAACAAATTCCACCCTTGTCTTTGAAATGAAATAAAATGTTGTACAAATTATTATTTTTTTATTCGAATAAATTCTTAAGAATGCTTTGAATAATCAAATAATATTAAATAATACTTCACATCTTAGATTAATAGCTTGCCAGGTTACAGGTAAATGCAGGAGAAAAGAAAATCCCCCTCGACCGTGATGCCACCTTGTTGTGGTGAGGGGGCTTGCATGCCTTTAAGATCCGTTGGGGCCATACCGGCTTAGGGTCACCCATGCCGGGCGAGCCCACGGGGAGAGGCCAGACGAGCGGCATACAGAAGCGTAGTGGTTTTTGGCTCCGGGGACTCCTCTGTCCTCAGAGTTACCTCGAGAGTCTTAAACTGCCACGAGAAAAGCGGACCGGGGCTGCCGCCGCTAGCTACGGAGGGGCGGCAAGGCAGGCGGGCACGTGCCTCTCGATGGGTTAGGGATCATCCAGGGCTCCCCTCAAAGCGTGAGCCCTGTTTCAGGCAGTCGAGGGACACCGTTGGTTTTAGTGGGTAGGTTGCGGCGCATTTACGAGGCATGCCTTTTAAGTTTTGCCGTTTGAAAAACACAACTAGAACTTACAAGTACTTATTATTGTTATTCAAAGTATTCACCACGTAGCTTAATATACTTTTCCATTCGCTCAAACCAGTTATTATAACATTTATAAGTGCGGGTGTTCAAAATGGCTGACTTGAAGCGTCGACTGCTTCTTCACCGGACTAGAACCTTTGACTACGAAGACTTTTCTTAATTTTATTTAAATGTAAAGAAATCGTTAGGGCTCACGACAGCACTTATGGAGGATGGTCAAGAATTTCTACTTCTGCTGCTTCAAATACTCAATCGTTTGATGAGCGCTGTGTGAGCTTGCGTTGTCGTGGTGCAGCGTGATGCGTCGCTTTGAGGTAGATTTTCGAAGTTTGGCGATGACTTGTGGTAAACTAACTGTGGTATACCACTCTGCGTTAACCTTTCTACGATCTTCAAATGCAATAGTCGCAACATGGTCGGTTTTTCCAACGAACGTGGCCACCATCTTCTTTTAAGTGCTTCGAGAACGAACCACTTTAGTCGACCAAGATTGTACATTGTTGTTTGGAATGAGGATCGTGGGCATAGATCCAAGATTCGTCACTGATGATTTCGTAAACTTGATTTGCCTCTCCTCGGTGGAACCTTTGCAGAGTTTTCTTACACCATCTGACGCGGGCCGCTTTGTGATCGCCGGAAAGCAGATGCAGTATGCAACGGCAAACTAGCTTTCTCACACCTTCATGCAACATCTTCTAAATGGTTGTACTTGAGATGCCTAATAGAGCCTCTATCTCTCGATACGTCACATGACGATCTTCGAGAATTAGTTGTCTCACAGCAATGATGTTATCTTCAGTGAAGGCGGATTTTGGGCGTCCTTCGCGAGATTTGTCACTAACACTAGTATGCCCACGCTGGAGTTCTTAATACCAGCGTTCGACAGTCCGCAGACATTGGGCTTCAACACTGAACACAGATGTTAGCTCTTCAAAACAATGAAGCCGTGTCAGGCCTCTTCTAAAGTTGTAGAAAATTATTGCACGAACATTTTCCTGAGAAAGATTCATTTTCGTACGTAACCTGACAGATTCCAATCGACGCGGTGACTAAACAATAGCATTAAACTGTTTGTTGAACATACATCGTTTAAAAGGTACATTAAGGTAACTTACTAACTGCATTTTTAACCAGTTCAAACAAGTGTTAACCGTACTAATACATCTGCTGCACCGCAGCAATACTCAGTTTCTTCCCTTAACACAAAGTACACCAATATGCTATTTGTAGCAAAGTTTTGCTATGGCACTTGTTCATTAAATTAAGAGCTGATTATCATATTTGACGTCCATCTCGCTGAACCACCATCGGCAGATTATCCCAGATTCTTCCACATAAGTTAAAATTGTTAAAATCGGGCATTTATTTTTGTATGTACGGGTAAATACTGTCTCGGTCATCACCAATTGTTGGCCCACAGTGCTTCAAAAAATTCAAGAGAGCAACCAAGAAAAGGAGTCCTTTTACACCATGGTAATGCTTCAACGCATACGGCAAGGAAAACAAAGTCATTTTTGGACTCCAACAAAGTCAAAATTTAAATTTCACGAAAATAAAAGATTTGATGCGAGCTCTCACTTTTAGGAACGCAGAAAAAGTAACCTTTTTGTAACAAAAAGTAACCTTTTTGTAACAAAAAGTAACCTTTTTGTAACAAAAAGTAACCTTTTTCATCACTTGAGAAAAAGCA
This sequence comes from Clostera curtula, assembly GCA_905475355.2. NCBI lineage: Eukaryota > Metazoa > Arthropoda > Insecta > Lepidoptera > Notodontidae > Clostera > Clostera curtula. The sequence continues at coordinate 1,866,575 of FR997796.1, read as the reverse complement.
ACTACTGAGTTTCTTGCCGACTTAAAGAGCACTTGCACTTGCAGCCTCACTCCTGAACTTTTGAAAACATTTGGAACTAAAACATTTTAAGAGAGAGTTCATTATGTTATGCGCACTTCCTACCATACAAACACCATCATTCTTGCATCGAAACAGTCCCGAGTTTCAACATTATCTGTAGGAGCTCTTGATTTTAAAGAATAACTCTTCACCGTGTTTAAAATACATTTTATTATAAGAAAAATACACTTATTTTTATTTTGACATTTCGTCCATGTTAGAAAAAAGAAGCCTGTAGTACACTTTCTTAGCTGCCAGTATATTTCTGTTTTTGCATAAACATTATGCTTCAATGGAGGCCATTTACAGGCAAAAAAAAAGAATTCATTTGTCACCCGAAGTAAAATTTATTATGATTTAATAATTCATCAAACATAATGCAACTTTTATTATTAACTTTAATAGCTATGAAGATCCAGCTGTAAAATGTAATAATAAAAGTGATTGTAATTTCTTATAAAGTCTTTACATTGATTTAATATGTATTATTTTCATAATCTCCTTTTCAGCATTCAGCCAGCTGCTATTCAACTTCGACGGTTGCCATATAGGTGTTTAAGAAAGAACAAGTATTTTTTCCTGTACCCCGCTCCATTCTGAAATAGCCTTCTTCACCAAAGCTTTTACCCCACGAGTTCCGAACGATCCAATAATCTGTTCCATTCTCTGTTGATGGCAAATATCACGAGTTAGCCAATTTATAAAATAATAGCGACACAAAAAATAAACTTAAATAAATAAATAATAAACTTGACAGTTTACTGCTACTGTGCGTGTGGTGACGGTTTAGATTAAATAGTGCCACCACCCCATTGCGTCCTGAGGATGTGGTAAGAGACGACTAAAGGAAATAAAAAATGTAGCGGTATGAGACTTAAAAAACTTGATACGAAACCCATCTGGCAGTTATACCATCAAATAAGCGACATCAGGATATAGCGGATAAGCATAGCCTAGATGGGAGCTACCCGATAGAGGGACGACCGTCGCCATACATAATTATTGGTGTTATGTTATGGCAGATCTCTATAAGGGAAAGTATGTTGCTGACAGTGGAAAAAATGATGTGGCTTACTGTGGTCGTCTTGCTTTTGCCATTTGCAGGTTTAGCGACAGATGAGCAACATCTCTCGGTTTGCAATTACCCAACAGCAAGCTAGCTAATATAAAGGTAACTAGTGATATTTTACGAAAAGAATCTGGACACATTAAGGGAGCCCTCGGTCCAGTACTGTAATTAACCAGGACTGGCAATGGCAATGACAGCAATGACAGCAATTATATTAAAAAGTTTCACCTGATCCATATCCAACCAAGTTAACAGCGTGGTCAATGTCACCCTCGTCACACCCAGCCACAGAGATTATCCCCTTGCTATATGACAGAAGTGCCTCGGAGTGGATGGCTGATAAAATAAAATTGCTGTATTAAACATTTTAAGAGCACTTCTTTGCAGCTTTGCTCTGATTCATTAAATAGCTTAGAGTTATTTGATGACGAAAAATTCTAATAGGGATATGTGAAATTGTATCACCTTGACTTACCAATTGCAATTGGTCCGTTCGCGTACAGTAGTTGTTTCACTTTGTCGGATGATTTCAAATTGTACGATGTACACGTTTTGACCTTTACTTTCGTATTTTTGGGTTTGAAAATGCAAGTGCCGTCTTTTGCTGTGTACGGATAATCTTTCTCTGTCTCACTGCCTCCCGCCTTGGCAAGATATCTGTGGGATGAGGTAAGATTAATATTGCTTAAAAAGAACGAGTTAAGGATACATATAAAATATTCAAACAAACTTACTTGAACGCTAGAGACATTAAACCGCTTCCACATCCATTGCAAGTGTCATCACAGTCCACTACTTGCTGTTCTGATAGAGATACAAGTTCCTTGTGCTTGTAGGCGTGTGCACTTTCCACGTTAGCTAACAAATAAAAAACGAAGAAAATGTTATGCTATTGTTCTTGCAAAAAACCCATAGATAACATTTAAAATAATTATACGATGAATACCAATGGCGCTGAATGCCCAACAAGAGCCACAACCACCCTGGTTCTTGATAGGAGTAAGAACATTCTGAGTTCGCCAATCCCAGCTATAGGGCGCGTGGGCGTTTGGGATATCATCGTCCTTTTTAACAACTGGACATATATCCTTATCATTTGTTTCAGGAATCTTAAGTCCTTTATACTGCCCCGCAAATTCTTCTTTCGTGAAGTCAGAGAACTGATTTATTCCTGAAAATAAAAAAGAGGATTATGTCTATCAAAAATAAGCTGTTTACTATCAACATCATATCATATCCTTCCACTTGAACCACTGAATTATGGCCCTCGCAGTAAATAAGTTTTTTAAACTACCGAAATATCCAAAAAGAAACTTAAAATGTTTTAAAACGGCATCAAATTTAATTCACATTCATTCATCCATCTAAACATTCTCATTGATAATTAAGAAAATAAATACTGTATTCGGCTCCATCTTGTATATTGTTCCTGGAGATTATGGATTTCAGGGTCTCTTTGAAAATGTTAAACCTCATTAGCTTTTCCGTGTCGCTTTCGTACACTTTAGAATATTCCTTGATGAACTCTTCAAATAAATTTTCGACGTCGTTAATATCATAGATGACATTGGCGTGGCAGGACCACATCACCACTGCAAGTGACAAGAAGATTTTCATGTTGCCTTCTACCTGACAACTGAATAATTAAAGATGGAATACCTTAAAAGCAACATAAATAAAGGAAATATTTCGTATTAATTTAAAATATTTATGATGCTAGTGCCTGAATATTTAGAATCCTCTTTTAAATAGTTTCACGATAAATGTCGTTTAAGTTATATCTGACAAAATAGTTTTATTGCGGTTCGCAAAAATCTAACCTCATTTTATAATAGCTCCTCGGGCATCTGGATAACATCTGGACTGCCGAAAATGATTTGATTACACCAGCAGCTAGCTTACATGCTACTGACGTCATATATGTATCTGCCATCAATGTCATAACGACAGCGAGTACTGGGAGGTCTACCAGTCGTCCAGCACGGATGAGAGCAGCTGTTACAATTTGATGAATGATCTGCAGTCTTACGTTTAGCTGCAGGGTTCTAAGCTTGTTATTAAAGTATCCATCCTTCACAATGTCCTTCAGTATTAATCTGCTAAATTGGAAATCTCTTGCCAAGTGCTTGTGTAAAAATCATGTGGCATACGTTCCGAACTGACACTGAAATTAAATATTGACTTGAGTTAATTTTGAACTTACGTTCGAAAGTTACCAAATATGCCACAATCGACATGATCTACTTACATTTTATGACCCACGGCGGAATCAGGCCTTCTCCAACTTATGGAGGGTAATTGGGCACGCTGGCCAGACGGGTTGGCGTCGAGTTTTGTATCAAGTTTTCCTTCTGTTGCTATGACAATTTTATCATTGTCAAATGCAAATACTGCTTAACTAACGGTCAACAGTTCTTGCAGTGAAGCAATACGTATGTAATTTTAGAAGATAGAAGTATAACCACTATTGGCACAATTAACTTAACATGGCTTAGCGTCAATAAACCGGCCAGAATTGTTTTTGTTATAAATGAGCTTTTTTATGCGTAACATAAATGATCTGCAGGTTAAGCAACGTCTGAATCTATTGAACGTTGGATGGGTGTATCCATCGAAGCAGGCTACCACTCTACCATCAATGGTAGACGTAATCAACGTAACACGTAATCTGTAACGTGAAAACTGACAGCTGCGATTGCATCATGCAAATATATCGTTATCGACTGCCTCGTTGGTCTAGTGGTTAGATGTGCCGCCTTTGGATCAACGGGTCCTGGGTTCGATTCCGGGGTCGGGCAAGTGTCTTTGTCTAAACCAGAGGCACTGGCTCGGAGTCTGGGTGTCATTTCTATCTATATTATGTATGTATTTACAAAAAATATATGTAGTTTATCATCCATCTCGTTACCATAACACAAGAATTAAGTTGCTTAGCTTGGGACGAGATGGCGTTGTGTGAAATGTCCAAGGATATTTATTATTTATTTTTTTATTACATTAACCATGTCTGGTAATACAGGACATCAAAGAGAAAAAACAAACCAAACCAAAACATGATCATATCAAAATATGAGTTGCTGTCACAGTATAAAAGGGTAAACATTAAAGCGACTACGGTACTCTAAACCTGGTAAATAAATATGATAACGATGATATTGCAGGAATGCTGAGTTGATAAGAAAATAATTTCTGCGGTAAAAAAGTATAAAATAAAAAAACTATTCGGTTCGGTAACACAAGTGTAAGCTACGAAAATAATCAAGATGTTCGTGCTGCTGCTGTTAGGATTGGTCATTAGTCCCACCTTTTCTCAGGAACTCTACTCAAGTGAACGTTTTGAAGAATATTTTGAAGAATTCATTGCACAATACAACCGAATTTACACGCTCGAGGAGAAGAAATTGCGGTTTGAAATATTCAAGAACAACTTGATTGAAATCAATGCAAAGAATAGCCAATTTGGCAAATCATCTCTGGGTAATCTTTTTAATAAACAATAAAAACTTATATTTAAAGTTTATATCCGACGGAGATGAAGGATTTAGAGTACACTAGCGATCGGGCCCGGCTTCGCCCGGATGCAATTATGCATGTATTATACATATAAACCTTCCTCTTGAAACACTCCATCTATTAAAAAAAACTGCATCAAAATCCGTTGCGTAGTTTTAAAGATTTAAGCATACATAGGGACGGACAGACGACAGCGACTTTGTTTTATACTATGTAGTGATAGTGTCGCCACTCCCCGAAATCCTGAAGGTGTCGTAAGAGCGTACAAAGGGCAAACCCCTAGCCGTATGAATAGGAAAACTTAATACAAAACCGTGTCAACCGGGGATAATGGGACGGTTTGGCGTAAGAGGAGGCCCGACTTAGCAGAGGGTAATTTATGGTCTGAGAAGAAGTATTAGAATAGATAAATAATGGCAATCTCTTACTGAATGGTATGTAGGTTTTAATAAGACTACATAAAATTCTGCATATAGTTTGGCTTTGAGATCAAAATGATTGAATCTGATTAAAAGAAAAGCTTTTAATTTCTAACAACGATAATTGCTTCAACCAAGGTAAAGGTAATTGCGATGATTTTCATTTTTTAAGGAATCACAAAATTCAGTGATTACACGAAAGAGGAGTTCCAACGGCTGTTGGGACATATACCAGATACCGGTGCATATAGCGCGTGCCAACCGATGTCGGCGGAAGTAATGAGTAAGATAAAATCACCGGATTCATTCGACTGGAGAGATAAAAATGTGATTTCACCTGTCAAGGATCAAGGTGATTGTGGGTCCTGTTATGCATTTAGTACCACAGGTAAACACAGTCTCTTTACGTCTAAGTATCGTCAATCATGAAAATCTCTCACACAATTTTCATTTCTTGAAACATACGTATCCCATAGGTATCACGGAGGCTGTTTACAAACATGTAATTAATGAACACAAGTGATATCTAGACTCTGAACAAGTACCTCTGGTTTACCCAAAACACTTGTCCAACCCTCCGGGGACCCGTAATCCAAAGAGATCAAACCAACGATTTGGGAAGATCATATTAGAAACAAGTAAGTTTAAGTCATGGTTCCTTATTACCGGTTTTTGGCTGTTTCAGTGAGAAGTTGGTATGAGTATTTATAATTGTGCCAAAAATATATTTATTTGAGTTTTACAGGTAATATTGAAAGTCATTATGCTATGAAACATAATCAAATGATACTAGTTTCTGAACAACAAATCGTAGATTGTACTGGACAATTACTATGTCAGGGTGGTTATCCAACAACTTCCTTAACGTAAGTAAATATTGGAACCAAAACCCTATATCCATCCGAAATGAGGGCTCAAAGCCACTCAAGAAGCTCTTTGTTTAAAATAGTTCTCCATTTTTCATTAAGAGGGTGCAGTAGACGTTAATGCGAAACATCAATTTTGGTACATAAACATCGCATAATTGTGCTACTGTGTGGCGATAGTGACGCTTTCTGATTGACACGTATCTTGTATAAACGTATCTTCTGTCTCTATATCTACATAAAAAGTAATTTTAGGAGCCAGCGCACATTGATTGAGCTACAGGAGGCGGTGACTAGTGGCCGCCTCCTGTAGCATGAGCGCACACCGAGCGTTTGAGTGGCCGCGCCCGAGCCACAAGCTGCGGGAGTCGACCGGCTCGGTATTTGTGGCCGCGTTTTGTCGATCGACTCCCCGCTCACGCGTTTCAGGTCTAGTCTTGTTGTAAGCAGCGTACCTACTGAATGTACGTACATCATGTCCACGGATCCGATTCCTCATTTTGATTTTGACAAACATACATCAGTCTCTGTCGAGTACTCTTGAACAACTGCCGCAAGTGGCAGCCACTGAAGGCCGCATCCAGCCACCAGTGGTGGCGGCGTGTAGTGGTCTGACTGCACCACTGGTGGTCGCGTTTAGAAGCGGCGTCTGGTGGCCATAATGCGCGCGGACTCTAAACTTCACTTGTTATTTATATTTTGTTTTGTTTTATAAATCAGGATGCTGATGCAAGAAGGTGGGTCGGAATCTGAGGACAGTTATCCGTATGAAGCCGCGAATGGAACTTGTAGATTTGATCCGAGCAAGATAGCTATACAAGTTACGGGTTGCAATGCGGTCACAATCACCGATGAAAATCAATTGCAAGATTTAGTTTATAACAACGGCCCTTTATCTATATGTAAATATTAACAATATTTTATTTGTTTAACAGATATCCGCATAATCGAGAACCTGTTTTCAATATTAGGCTTCCCTTAGATTGACAGAATGCATTTGAAATTGACGGTTACCGCACATATCCGTATACCTAGACTAAGCAGTGAGGATAACGTAGGACTCTAATGGTGATATTATTTCCGAAATCGTTTCAGTAGTTTCAGAGCCTATACAATCCAAACGAACAGTCAAATCTTTCTTTATAGTATTAGGTTAAGTACTAGACTTGATTGACGGAATAATTGTTTAGTCATTTTTTGTTTAATTACACTTAATTTTGTTCTGGGCTTTAAATTTTGTTCTATATTTTAAAATCGATTTTCAAATTGCCATAGAAGAAAAAAAATACTTATCTAGACATATTTTCAAGCACGTAGCATAAAAATATGTCAAGATACAATAATTAATGTAGTTTAAAGTAATTTAAATAAAATGACAGAAAAATAAAAAAATGTTCGACAGTCATGAAACCCAGAAACATTTTGTATGAGAAAATGAGTTACTTTTATTTATTTTTTATAAATTGTTCACTTAATCAAATATTTTCTGCCATTCGGGACATATACATAAATATAACAAATCAAAAGCCATGAAAAGTGGTCTTGCCGTTCTTGCGTTGTGACCTGACTTTGTTTTTAGCGTAAGATACTAAAAAAAAAATTGGATACGAAAAATAATTTAAAAATGTTTGCATTAAAAATGTTTGCATATAATATAAAAAATCCCACACGAGGTCTTTTTTTCAGCTTTACATGGAGATACTCTAAAGCAATACAGAGGCGGCATATATACTGCAAAAGAATGTGGTACAGGAGACATCGACCACGCTGTGCTTTTGATTGGATATGGAACTGGTAATGTGTTTTGACACAAATTACTTGATTTTGTTAATTTTTAAGTAAAACACCTATTTTCTCAGTGTCAAGAAGGGTATTATGGTCCAAGAAATATTCTCTGATTTTCTGAATACCCCGGAGTATCGTGTCTGTGAATATTTTTGTTTGGTTATACTCCATCGATTTTGTATTGAATGTAAACCTAAAGAACTAAGCTAAGCCTTGATTGATAATGCATATTAATGTAAAAAAATTTTTTTTTTACAGAAAACGGGCAACCATACTGGATTTTGAAAAATTCTTGGGGTCCCAACTGGGGTGAAGAGGGCTTCTTTAGGCTCACTCGTGGTGAAAACACCTGCCTTTTGGTCAACGAAGGACCCGTTGCTGTGGCAGTGGTTGCATAAAATAAGTCAATGTTTTTTTGGATCAAGGGGTCCCGGGTTCGATTCCGGGGTCGGGCAAGTGTCTTTGTCTAAACCAGAGGCACTGGCTCGGAGTCTGGGTGTCATTTCTATCTATAATATGTATGTATTTACAAAAAAAAATGTATATAAGTAGTTTATCATCCATCTCGTTACCATAACACAAGCATTAAGTTGCTTAGCTTGGGACGAGATGGCTTTGTGTGAAATGTCCAAGGATATTTATATTTATTATTTATTTATTAATCTTCACAAACCTTCGAATTTTACTCTAAACAGATTCCAGATAAGATTCCTTGTCTTTAAAATGAAATAAAATTTTGTTCCAAATCAAAACTAATAACTATTAACTAGTATAAGCATGTAGTGTTCACACCCAGTCGATGTCACTCATATGTATTTCTCTAAGTGTTTATTTATTTAAGTATGTAAGATTGTACAACAATTTTGTGAACCAATAAAAAAGAAAAATAAATTATTTTATCCTTATAAATTCTTAAGAATGCTTTCGAATAGTCATATAATAAAAAAATAAGACTTCACTTCACTTCTTAAATTAATAGCTTGTCATGTTACAAGTACGTGTGGTGACAGATTTAGAATACATAGAGTCACCACCCCATTCCATGCTTAGGGTGTCGTAAAGGGATGGCAAAGGCTAGCTAGATCACCTAGCTACGAAAGAAGGAAAACTTGATACAAACCCTTTTTTCTTTTATTTTTGGTTTCGCTGGGGAAATGCTTTACGCATACCACCGCCCCCCCGGGGGACAGGTCGGTGATTATGTGGGACTCCCGGGACAGAACCCGTCAGTCATCGAGGCTTTCGTCGGTGGCGGGTCCCCCGACCCACCACCGGCCTCTATGGCGGGGGAAGGAGGTGGGCGTACAGTCGCCTCCTCCTCCCCGGCCTCCACCGGGTCGGCCAGGACGTCTTCCTCCCTGACCCGCTCCGTGGCCTCCTTCTGCGACATGTCGTCCTCGCAGAAGGAGGCCACCGCCTCCCATGCCTCCTCGCTGTCGAGCATCCGTCCGATTAGGCTCGACAGCGAGAGGTCTCCTCCGACTTGTGCCGCCAGGGCCCGTCTCTCGGTCACCCAGGCGGCACACTCCTCCACCATGTGGCGCGCCGTGTCGACTGGCGCGCCACACCCGTGGCAGGCCAGCGTCGGCTCCCGGCCCGTTGATACAAACCCTGTGCCAACCCGTCTTGCCAACGTGAAACAGTACGTTTACGTTTTACGGTAGGCAACGGCTTGGCTGTGCCCCTGGCACTGCTAATGTCCATGGGCGGCGGTCAACACTTACCATCAGGTGGGCCGCTAGCTCGTTTGCCACGAAGAGTAATAATAAAAAAAATAAAAAAAGTAACCTAAGTTGACTCTATGAATTTGGAGGAGGACCGACCCAGCAGTAGGTAATTTATGGGCTGAAACAACATGGTACAACAGCAAATCCGCCAAAGTCACGTTGTACTGGTAAATGCAGGAGACAAGAAAATAATAAAAATAATCTAAACAATTTAGATTTTTGCTGGGTTCATATAGGATATAAAACTACAAATTAAATTAATAATATTTATTGCAAACAAAAAAACCATGGACCTTAACTTATTTATTATAAGGAAACAAAAAGAAATAAACAACATAAATGAATATGGTTTGCTTTTAAAAAATACGCTTTTATTAAAACAAAAGGAAAATCAACATAAAATAAAAGGCACTAAACGTTAGTGGGACGAAGAATTAGAGGTGGCAGTAAAAAAATGAGATTTGGAGTACCTTCATCCAACCCGTACTCATAAAGAGAATGATCCTTAATCTTAATTTTCGCTAGGTGAACAGGGGTGCAGGAACGGCCCAAGCGTAACCGGCAAATAGTAGACGTAATATTTTTGGGAATATATTTGAATTTTGCAAACCAAGGAGCGTAGGAATGTTAGATTGTATATCACCAAAATATTTCCCCTTACATAGTCTTGAAGATTGCTAAAGTTTATCCCATAATCCAAGCATACGCAGTTTGGGGAGACAAGACAAATCATGGGAAAAAATGCAAAAATGCCAAATAGCTGCTGACTGAACCGCATGTATCACACGAGACTCAGCGCTTTCATTACCCGGAATACCGCTATCACCAGGAATCCAGGCCAATACTACTTGTAACTGTAAACTAAAACACGTGAAAAGAGCCTCCATCTTGAGAATAAGAGGATAATGATTTATTTTGTTGGGAAATTATTGGAATCAATGGCAAGGAGACAGCTTGAGGAATCGGACAAAATCAAAACTCTATTGAGGTTATGGGAAATAACACAATTTATTGCTTCTAAGAGTGCAGGCTTCTCCGGAAAAAATAGATGCAAGGGGAAGGGAACTTGAAGAAATAATTTTATTAATTAAAATTTTGGGATAAAAAAAATCCACAGAAATGAAGAATAATTTACTATAAAAAGTCTCACAGATTAGTGAAAGCAATTACAGGCATAAATTATGTTGATAAGAATTTCTGGTGTCTATGTAGGCCCTTTTTAACGTTTTTTAGCAATGTTTGTTGACCATACATCTTTTGAAAGGTACAGTAAGGTAACTTACTAACTGTATTTTTAACCAGTTCCAACAAGTGTAGTGGATCTTCTGCTATCCGTACTGATATATGTGCCGCACCACAGGAATACTCCGTTTTTTCTCATATCACAAAGTACACCTCTATGCTATGTGTAGCTTTTTTGTTAGCTTTTGCTCTGGTAGTTAACGAGTTGATTAAATTTACAGCTGGCCGTCATATCTGACGCCCATCCCGCTGACTAGAGGCCCCGCGCATTAGGCGGCCCGGCCGCGCGGCCAAGTCGCTGCGGCTAACTAATTCTTCCACGATGTAGGTATGTAGATGCGCGCATCTTTTTTTTGTATTTATTTTCACAGTGGACGAGGAATTTATTATGAAGCGGCCAACGAAAATCTTTGCGACACACACGCGCCCAGGCCGCGCGACCTGGCCGCCTAATGCGCTGGGGCTCTTAGACTTAGAGCTTATCCCAGATTCTTTTACAGACGTTAAAAACTGTCAGTCTCATACTTTATGTTTAGCCTGTCGTTTGTTAGGTTGCCTGGTAGATCGTTTTTTAACAATGAGACCGCCTAACCGTACATTCACTTTTTGCTACTTTTGTTTGTTCTTTTGTTTAATGTAATGTGTGCAAAGAAGTATATATGTATAGCTAGAATAAATACATAATGCTCTAAATCCTCCAATTCACATTAAAATGTGATTTAATTTTTCCAAATGGTTAGGTTAGTTTTAAAATTCCCACACCACCTATCACAATAGCAGCTGCAGCAAAAAGCATTATCGCAGGTTTTACCGGGTGCTCACAGCAGGACGTCGAGTGCTCGTAAGGAGCCTGAGGAGAGGAGGAGGGCCTCCTCGTCTGCGGCGGCGTGGTTCTGCATCAGATCCCACAATGCCGCAACAGGACGCGAGTTGGAGCACCCCGGGGAGGTTTAGTGGGTAGGCCCCCACTATGGGGGAGAGTCCCACACTACCCTCGCTGGCCATCCGCGTGGCCGGCGAGGAAGTCCATAAAGAATATTACCCCGGGCGAAAAAAAAAAAGGTTACGAACGTGGGCTTATAGATTCGAATCGCAGAAACAGGAGCAAACACGTAAATGAGTATCTGAATTGGAGACTACACCAACAAAAAATTTTATGTACTATTTTTGTTTGTACGGGTACATACTGACTGGTTCATCACGATTTGATGGCCCACAGTGCTTCAAAAAATTCAAGAGAGCAACCAAGAAAAGGAGTCCTTTTACACCATGGTAATGCTTCAACGCACACGGCAATGAAAACAAAGTCATTTTTGGACTCCAATAAAGTCAAAACTACCCATATTCTCTATAGTTCAGACCTGATAATTATTGAATTTCACGAATATAAAAGATTTGATGCGAACTCTCACTTTTAGGAACGCAGAAGAAGTAATCATTTGTAACGAAACACATATCAGTCGAGAAAAAGCAACTACTGAGTTTCTTGCCGACTTATAGAGTAGCCGGTTGTAGCTTCACTACTGAACTTTTAAAAACATTTGTAACTATAATATTTTAGGAGTGAGTTCATTATATTATGCGCCTACCACTGTACTTCCTACCATACACACATCATCATTCTTACATCGAAATAGTCCCGAGTTTCAACATTATCCTTCAAAGGCCTCCCTTTAAAGGCAAAAAAATAAAATAATTTATTTGTCATCCGAAATAAAATTTATTATGATTTAATAATTAATCAAACATAATGCAACTTTTATTATTAACTTTAGTAGCTATGAAGATCAAACTATAAAATGTGATACTAAAAGTTATTCTAATATCCTGTAAAGTCTCAAACAATAATATATACATTGATTTAATATGTATTATTTTCATAGTCTCCTTTTCAGCATTCTGCCAGCTGCTATTCAACTTCGACGGCTGCCATAGCATCGTTTAAGAAAGAACAAGTATTTTTGCCTTTACCCCGCTCCATCCTGAAGTAGCCTTTTTCACCAAAGTTTTTACCCCACGAGTTCCGAACGATCCAATAATCTGTTCCATTCTCTGTTGATGGCAAATATCACAGAGTTAACCACTTTATAAAATAATAGCGTAACAACGTGAACATTGTAAATGGTAAGTAGCGATCCCAAAACTTAATCAAATCTTTAATTTATATTTTCATGTTCAAAAAAAGTGATATATAAATAAATATAAAACGTATAACGATTTAAATTAAATAGTGTCACCACCCCATTTCATCCTGAGGGCGTCGTAGGAGCCGACTAAAGGGAATAACGTGGCAGAAAACCTAGAGGTATAAGACAAAAAACTTGATACGAAACCCTGCACCAACTCATCTGGCAGCGTGGCACAGTAGGCTTTTCATTAATTTAATGTAAGTTGCGCATAGTTATACCATGAAATACGCATAGTATAAGTCCTACATCAGGGTAAAGCGGATAACCATCGCCTAGATGCACCTACCCGATCGCGGAAGGACCTTCGCCTTACATAATGATTGGTGTTATGAGCCCAGGTGCGCTTGGCAGATCTCTTTCCGAGAGATTATGTTGCTGGCAGTAGAACGAATGATGGCTACTAAGCCATTATTAGTTTTACTGCCAGCAACAGCAAATGCAGCAACAGCTAGTACTGTCGTCATGCATTTCCCATTTACAGGATTAGCGACAGATGAGCATTTGCAAACCCAAAGCCCAAGCTTTGGGTTTGCAAATGCAACATCAACGGTTGCTGCTTAATATAAAGTGGGATGTGAAGCATACAGCAGGGTAGCACTAGTGATCACGGGGAGAGGCCAGACGAAGAGTGGCAAACGGAGTCGTGGTGGGTCTTGGCTCTGGGGACTCGAAGGCTTAACCTGCCACGACACACGGCAAGGGTAGCACTAGTGATACAAAAAGGCGGAATCTGGTTACATTTAGGTAGCAATGGTAATACTGGCAATTATATACAGGGAGCAATGGTAATACTAGCAATTATAGGCCCAGGACCGGCCTTTGTGGAGATCCTTGGGGGAGGCCTATGCCCAGCAGTGGACGTCTTTTGGCTGAAATGATGATGATATAAAGGGAGCAATGGTAATACTAGCAATTATATAAAAAGTTTCACCTGATCCATATCCAACCAAGTTAACAGCGTGGTCAAGTGGACCCTCGTCGCACCCAGCCACAGAGATAATCCCCTTGTGATATGACAGAAGTGCCTCGGCCTGGATGGCTAAAAAGAAATTGCTGTTTTGAACATTTTAAGAGCCCGTCGTCGCAGCTTCGCTCTTATACATTACATTAAATGGACTTATTTGATGACGAAGAATTCTCCATCCCAGAGGGTCATATAAGGGCTGAAATTGTATCACCTTGACTTACCTATTGCAATTGGTCCGTTCGCGTACAGCAGTTGTTTCACTTTGTCGGATGATTTCAAATTGTACGATGTACACGTTTTGACCTTTACTTTCGCATTTTTGGGTTTGAACAAGCAAGTGCCTTGTTGTCCTGCATACGGATAATCTTTCTCTGGGTCACTACCTCCCGTCTTGGCGAGATATCTGTAGGATAAAGTAAAATAAATAATGCTTAAAAACAACGAGTCGAAGGATACATATGAGATGTTAAAAACAACTTACTTGAAAGCTTCAGACATCAGACCGCCTCCACATCCACTGCAAGTGTCATCACAGTCCACTACTTGCTGTTCTGATAGAGATACAAGTTCCTTGTGCTTGTGGGCGTGTGCACTTTCCACGGTAGCTAACAAAGAAAAAATAAACACAATGTTATGCTACTGTGCTTGCAGCAAACCCACAGATAATATTAAAAATAATTTTAAGGCGAATACCTATGGTGCTGAATGCCCAACAAGAGCCACAACCACCCTGGTTCTTGATAGGAGTAAGAACATTCTGAGTTCGCCAATCCCAGCTATTGGGCACGTGGGCGTCTGGGATATCAGCGTCCTTTTTAATAACTGGGCACAAGTATTGCTTAGGTATTGCAGGAAATTTAAGTCCTTTGTACTGCGCGGCAAATTCTTCTTTCGTTAAGTCTGAGAACTGGTTTATTCCTAAAAATAAAAAGGAAGATATGAATATATAACCAGCAAACTTCGTAGTACATAAGTTCTTTAAACTACCGAAAAAAAAACATTCTAAAATTTAATCTACATTCATTCATCCATCTAAACAATCTCATTGATTATGAAGAAAAAAAATTTACTGTATTCGGCTTTATCTTGTCTACTGTTCCTGGAGTTTATGGATTTCAAGGTCTCTTTGAAAATGTTAAACCTCATTTGCTTTTCCATGTCGCTTTCGTACACTTTAGAATATTCCTTGATGAACTCTTCAAATAAATTTTCGGCATCGTTAATATCATAGATGACAGTGGCGTGGCAGGACCACACCACAACTGCAAGCGACAAGAAGATGTTCATGTTGCCTTGTACCTGACAACTGAATAATGAAACTTTGTATGATGAAATCCATAAAAACTACCACATTATATACCACAACGAAATATTTCGCGTTTATCTAAGATATTTATGCTCCGAATAACTGTAATTTTTACTTATCAGGGACTGACATTTTGTAATTGTTTTTTTACTTAAAATGCCATAATCTTTAGAATTTAATGCCCGCGACCGTGTTGCCTTCTTTTTATGGCTCGGGAGGTTGCGTGCCTTGAGATCCATTGGAGCCGTAACAGAGAGTCAGAGTTACCCATGCCAGGCGGGCCCACGAGGAGAGACCAGATAAAATTGGGTTTTGGCTCCGGGTACTCAACTGTCCGCAGACTTTCCTTGGGAGCCTTAAATAATGTGGGCCGGGTGATGCCGATAGAGACGGAGAGCGGATCTTTACTTTTCTAATTAGTATCGGTCTCTGTGTGCTTTGCTAACTAAAATGTCTTTTCTTTCTTTTCTGAACTAGATTTTAACTGCAAATTAGGGGTTTCAGTAAAAAACTATCGACCACTAGCTATCGATATTATTATCCATACATCTTTGTATTTTGAGTTCCTTAATGTTTCTTGGGTTCTCAGTGCTTGTTTCTCCAGTTATGACACTTTCTTCACCAGCTGATACAGTATAAAGTTGCTTTTCGATTACTATCGATAATTTCTCAATATCACCAGATGGTGACGGATTTAGAATACATAGTGTCACCACCCGATTCTATCCGGAGAGTGTCGTAAGAGCCGAAAAAAAGATATAAGTACAAACACCTATCAGCAACTCGGCAGTAGGTTATTTATGGGCTGAGAAGTAGAAGAAGTAGATAGTTATAGGGCATTTGTTATACTCTGTATACATACTTATTAAAAATTGTCGAACATTAAAATGAATACGGGAATCTAAGCCTTGAAGCTACATTATAGTATGCATAAATGTTGAGAATTGTTCAATAAAATGAAATACCAAGATAACGATGACATGAAATGTTGGGTTGATAAGAAAATACTTTTGTGGTACAAAAATATAAAATGAAATGTTCTTAGTTATAACTGAATACTTAGTAACAACAACAATTAAGATGTTGGTGCTGTTACTATTGGGGTTGAAAGTTTTATCCACTTTTTCTATGGAACTATACTCTAGAGAACATTTTGAAGATTATTTTGAAGACTTCATTGCGCGTTATAACCGAACCTACACTCCGAAAGAGAAGGAAATACGATTTGAAATATTCAAGAACAACTTAATTGAAATCAATATGAAGAATGTTGAATTGGGCAAAAACGTTCTGGGTAATATTTTTTTAATAAAAAGGTTCTAACTTGCAATTTTCTACAGACGTGCGCATCCAACACAATGCAATTGCACACATCTGCTAAATTCAAATGCTCGTCTCGTCGTTCTAATACGTCCCAAGTTGACACTACTTATGGAGTACTAGTAAATAACAAATTATTATTGAATTAGCAACTTTGGGACCTATATTGTTCTAAATTGACATCTATTTCACCTGATGTTAAGTGAGGAAGCAGTCAACGATGTAACACGATTACCAAGAATTTACCTGTTCACTGTTGATTTGAAGACACCCAGACAGGCCGTGGCGGTGAGCAGGTAGAATGTGGCAGCGAAACACGCGGGCAAGGCTAGCATATCTATCATGTTGTGGTGATGCATGAGTGATGCGTGATGCGTGAGTCTGGTAGTCCTGCTGAAGAGTGGCGGTGGGGAAATTACATTGTGTAATTCTGATGCATACTCTTCGAAACGTATCCTATAAAAGACCGAAATGCTAGTAACTTTGCGACAATGCTCGAGTCACACGAGCTATGAATTGAAAAGCACATCGTTGCCAACAATACTAATATATTATACTTATTGATTGTATTATAATACAATTAATGAGTTGAGTGGGTGTGTAATGTATTATCACTACATAGTATAAAACAAAGTCGCATTCTTCTGTCCGTCCCTGTGTATGCATAAATCTTTTAAACTACGCATCGGATTTTGAAGCGGTTTTTTTTAATAGATAGAGTGATTCAAGGGGAAGGTTTATATGTATAACCCACGCCCGCTTTGTACGGGCGAAGCCGGGGCGGGCCACTAGTTTTTCATAAAAACAAATAATGTTTGAACTTTAAGTCAAATAATTGAAATTGATTACAATTTGGCTATCCACGCGCGTTTGAAACATTCACTATGTATTGATTTTCTGATATTAATATGTGTATTTAAGGTATTACAAAATTCTGTGATTATTCTAAAAAGGAGATCCAAGGCCTGTTGGGATTTAAACCAGATACAGGTGGATTAAGTGCGTGTCAAAGTATGTTACTAGAAAATATGAATCCAATTAACTCACCGGATTCTTTCGACTGGCGAGATAAACATGTGGTGTCACGGGTGAAGAATCAAGAAGGTTGTGGCTCTTGTTATGCGTTTAGTACCACAGGTAAAATATTTAAATAATATTCGCTACCTTTACGTGACTATCGTCGAACATTCAGCTCTGGCATTTTATTCAGATTTCATAGTAACTAGTAAACGGCACAACAGAATAGTTTTAGCAAGTACCAACATATACAATATGAAAAAAGCATCAGCTAATGCGAGCCATAGAGCACTGTCTACAGTTTGGGGTGTTCAGTTGCTGCCTGTATCTGCCACGCCCCTTCGCAAATCGTCACTTTTTCCTAGGTTTCTGAACGTGACGTCACGACTCATTATTACATTCCTGTGAAATGAAATTCCTTCCATGAATTTAGAGGAGGGTCACACATGGGCTGAAACGACGACGACGAACTGAAATTTGAATATGAATGAAGTATTGATACTGTGTGGGCATTTACAAATTGTATCGTAAACATTTATTAAGTGTTACAGGTAATATAGAAAGTCAGTATGCCATAAAACACCATGAAATAAAAGAAGTTTCTGAACAACAAATTGTAGATTGTTCTGGCCAATTTGAATGTCGAGGTGGTTTTGTACAAACGTCTTTAAAGTAAGTGTTTATTGCTAAACTAATAAAGTTTAATAAATTTCAAGCTGCTCATCTTAGTGTTCGGTTTCATTCCCAACTTCACTCTTCATCATTCACTCTTCACACTTTCATGAAAAATGTTCTAACTTCAAGGGTACGACTAGTTATAGCATCTAAAAAGATATTATACCTAAAGGCACTTTCTTTTCTCACCGAATTTGGTTTCATTATTTAGCAGGTTAATACAAGAAGGTGGGTCGGAATCGGAAGCTGATTATCCATATGAAGGCGCAAATGGAACTTGTAGATTTGATCCAAGTGGGATAGCTGTAAAAGTTACTGGTTGCAATGAATTCACCATCACTGATGAAGATCAATTACAAGATTTAGTTTACAAATATGGCCCAATTTCTTTATGTAATTTTCTTTTATATTATTGTTTTGTAAAAATGGGAGGAAACTATTAAGTTTCGTGGGTCATCTGATGGTAAGTGATCACCGTGTACATCAGCAACACCAGAAGAGGCCCAAGTGCAAGCAAGCCGCTGGGAGTACCATACTTCCCCTAATGGTCTTGTGGTGACCTTAGCACCAGTCAAGAATGGTCTTAGTTGACTGCGGTACCAGTCTAATAGAAGTTTGTTTTTTCTCGTTTCGATTTAATAAGTAGTATTTAATGCTAGTATCGAACTTGCCTCCCACGCTGTGGACAACGACCTGGTTATGGTCGCCGGAAAGCGATGGATGCAGGCGGTTCAGGACCGGCCTTCATGGGGGCTCATTGGGGGGGAGGGGGAAATGTCTATTTACAGCCGTGGACCCGTGGTCTTTTTGCTGAATTGATGATGATGATGATGAATGCTAGTTATTTTGGTGAATTTGGGCATCAAATACATCCGATAATAAGCGACGAGAATAAGCAGTCTCTCATATACTCTTGCACCAACGCTTATTTTGTTACTGTATTAATCGAAATCCTGGTATAATACCTATTTGTAAAGAAGTCAGTCTTTTTGCAAAAAAATATTGAGGTGACAACCAAACATAAATAAAGAAATGGTTTTTATTTACTAGATGTAGCTCAACGAAATTTCAGTTCACAATTAGTATAATTTTATTCGTTGATTCTATTTGAACTCAATTCATCAATTTGTATAAGTAGTATTTAGATAGTAAAAATCATAATATTTGTTTTCAGATATATTTGCAGTCCATCTCCCTCCTTACAAAGGAGGAATAGTGACTAAAAAACTATGCCGTGATAATGGACTAATTGATCACGCTGTGCTTTTAATTGGATACGGAATAGGTAACAAATTTTACCTCTTACATAATGCAAGCTAATTTTGTTTGTAAATGATTTCAAAACAAACTGTACCTATCAAAGTTTTATTAAAATTGGTTTTGGCAGTGAGAATTGAAAAAAAAAAACCAACTGTATATCTTGACGAGCTATCGATCTAATACGACTCGATTTTATTTTATTTTTCCGGCATCAGCTATTTTATATAAATAAATTACTGACTTTGGGCTATTCATTGAGGGGGCTTAATTTGTTGCATTTTGCCCTTCTATCTCATCATCTCCGGAACACATCGAATTACCAGTAGTCCGGTATAAGGATATTGAAGCCTTGTTGGTCTAAGGATGGCACGCGCTGCCCTTAGATCACAGGTCCCTGCTTCGATTTAGAGGTCAGGCAAGTTTGTGTAAACATAAATACACATACTAGTCTTGTGTTAGATTTTTTCCATACTGTAACAAAAAATAGATTTGTGTTTCAAAATAAGAGACTTTAAAAAGTATAATATCTAGTTCTTAACTTCAAAGCTGTTTCATCATTAATAAACTTTACAATATATATCCATACTTTACACAACAGAATCGAAAATGAAGAAATTACTTCGGTTTCCTTTTGTAAATACCCCTTGTATATATGTATTGTGCATATTTACCCATGTATACATATGTATATGTGTAACCGGATGTGTGTAAACGGAGTTAAATTATTTGGAGACATAAAGATCGACGATCGACCATCTAGCCAGTAGGTCCGTAGAAAAGACCTTCAATCTTCAATCGTCGAATATCGTTAAATTTGTATTTTTAACATTTATGTACGAGTATATTGGTTTTACTTCGACAGAAAATGGACAAAAATACTGGATTGTTAAAAATTCCTGGGGTTCCAACTGGGGCGAGAAAGGCTACTTTAGGCTCGCTCGTGGTGAAAATGCCTGCAATTTAGTCAACGAATACCCTGTTCCTGTGGCAGTGGTTGCATAAACCAAGTCTATGTTACGAAATATGCCATCAATCTTTTCAAGTTAAATTCTTCAAGCATGTTCTTTTTATTTCAAATAAAGCATTTTTTATCAACTATTCTTGATTATTTTCAACCATTTAGCAATTGATTCGCACATAGTGAACATAATTATGTAGGTGTGTTCCGTGTGGCGACGGATTAAGAATACATAGTGTCGCCACCCCATTTCATCCTGAGGGTGTCGTAGGAGCCCACAAAAGGACACGATAAGGCCGTTAACCTAGCCGCAAGAGAAGGAAAACTTGATACGAAACCCTGTGCCAACCCGTCTGGTTAGCGTGGCACAGTAGACTAATTACCCTCTTTTTACTTGGAGGAGGCCCAACTCAGCGGTGGGTTATTTATGGCCTGAGAAGAGAGAGAGAGAGAGAACATGTGTTGTTTTTTTATTAAAACCAACCTTATTGGTGTACACCAATAAGGCTAACTTAAGAATTGTACTTCCGTATGAACGAACGTTGCTGTTGCTATTAAACGAAGATTTAATTACTTGAAATTTGAATGCAGGATGCATCATGTTAAAAACACAGAAATTATAATTTCTATTCATATGACAGACAATGTAACATGAACAATTCAGTCCACTCTTAACATCGGCACGTCAAAGAAAATTTTATAAATAAATATTTCAAACGAACTTCCCTAATCCAACTTTCATTTCAAAGTTTACACTTCACGTAACACAACACATCTCTATATAAAAACTCCTTTGGAGAATTGTTAATGAAACTGCAGCTTATAATATGGATTATCCTGGTGCCTGCTCGTCTGAGGTAGGGAGTGAATGAATTGCAGCCGAGATTTGAGTGTTGCTACCGAACTTGCTTGCGGTAAGTCAATGAATTTTGCAAATGAAAGGTCTTTCTTGAAAAGAACTTAATACATGAATGAAATGAGAGAAGTGATAGATGCGAAAACGGAATTCGACAATGTATTTCTATGATTGCTTATTGAGTTAAATGCCCATTGACGATACAGGAGAAACTGCATTGTTAGAAGAGGCAAGATGTTTGGCTAGAGTCCTATTTCATAATTTTTATAATACGTATTATTTGAAGAAAGAACCTAGGTGAACGCATATTGCTTCCAATAGACATAATATGGATCATATTTGACATAATCCTCCAATTTTATTGAGGTTAATATGTCTACTGTCTCTTACGACACCCTCAGGTTGGGTTGGAATAGGATGGTGACACTATGTATTCTAAAGCTGCCACGACATGGACACAGACATAATATACTGATAATAATTAGACAAGCTATGTGCCATGTTATTTTTTTAAATTATTGATTGACACTACCAAAACCAACATCATCATTACTTTAATAATACAAATGATAGGCAATCGAGTTTCAACTAATAATATTGTAGTGCAATATAAATGATTTCTTATCGGTTCTGATCGTGTTCTTTTATTTAAATCTTAACGTTTTACTGGTCGCGGAACACTGCAAAGTGTCTGAAACGCCTGAACCATTAACGAATCATTTCCTCCAATATGTAAAGATCGGGAAAATGATGTATTGACAAAAACTGTATACTTCTTAGTGTCGATATAATTTATAAAGGTAAACTTATTACAAATCACATTTGGCAAACCACCATTCATACCGCACACAACAAAATAAACCAGAATACCGTCAAAAAAGGAAACTATCAACAATAAACAGATCTTATCTGTCTAAGCCTTCCTCCGCATTGTCCAGAAGCGGTTCCAACTAAAACTACAACGATAAAGGCCAAACAAGACGCTACCGTAAGACCTCCTAATCTATTTCATTCACAAATATTTACAACTATAAGCTTTACTTGCAATAATACATGATAGGAAGGCGTTCTTCTTTCTACGTTCATTCATGTTTGTTCAGTTCTTAAGTACACTAACCAATGGTACTGTAATCTTCATTTTGTCATTTCGCCGCCATTTAAAAACTCATTGATCTACTGGCCAGTTCCGAGTTTTATCTGTTGAACAAATTGTAACGAACACTGACGTTCATCTTCTACTTACTTTAAACTTGTATGTGTGACATGTAATCCTTTTTGACGATAACCCGAATGTTAAATATATAAATAAATAAATATCCTTGGACATTTCACACGACGCCATCTCGTCCCAAGCTAAGCAACTTAATGCTTGTGTTATGGTAACGAGATGGATCATAAACTACTTATATACATTTTTTTTGTTAATACATACGTTGTCGTTTCAGCCTATGAATGACCCACTACTGAGTCGGGCCTCCTCCAAATTCATGGAGGTAAATTAGCCTACTGTGCCACGCTGGCAAGACGTTTTGGCACAGGGTTTCGTTTCAAGTTTTCCTTCTCTTGCGGTTAGGTTTTCAGCGTTGTTATTTCTTTTTGTTCGCTTTTACGACATCCTCAGGATGAAATGGAGTGGATGGATAACTGGAAACTACCGGATATTGTAACATTTTAGAGCAGAAGCTGTAAAACTTAAACTTATTTAGATGTATAATGGAACAATTAATTACAACAAAGTGTTGAACGACATACAATTGGCACAAAGGTAATGCAACTGATATTGTGTGAAATGAATGGGCCCGGATGTGTCGTGTGGAGATTCAGTGAAATTTAAGGTGTCGTATGAAAGATATGTGGGGACAGATTCGTATTGCAATAAATCGTGGGTGTAGGTGGCACAGCAAAACTTGTGGAGTCGCCATTTTTCTATAAATTAATTACACTACTTCAAAACGTAAGTGTTCACCAGTTATAATCACCTTTCTCAGGTCACATGAATACAAAAGGATACTTAAATAAGTTACCAATTTTTAATTATTGTTCACTAGCGACCCGCCCCGGCTTCGCACAGGTGCAATTATATTATACATTCCTCTTGAATTACTCTATCTATTAAAAAAACCCGCTTTAAAATCCGTTGCGTAGTTTTAAAGATTTATGCATACATAGGGACGGACAGAAGAATGCGACTTTGTTTTATAATATGTAGTGATAGTGATTTAAAGCCCACATTTTACAATTACAACATAAAAGTTTGTTTGTAGTTGACTAATTACAGTAAATACACTGTCTCAGAATCTTCCCCGACGATTAGTAAAATAAAAGTTATTTGACGTAATTTTTCACTACATATTTAACCATCATTTAGCAGCCAATAGACGTCTACTGCTGGACATAGGCCTCCCCCAAGGATCTCCACTTATCGTAATAATTACTACCTTCTTTCACAAACGGTCCGCTTAAGGATTTACATTGTTGGACACGTGACTTCTTCGAATTTAGTGAATATTATGTAATAAGTCGTGCAAATAAATAAAAAAATCTATATTTTATAACAATATTATTATGCGGAAAGATTTGTTTGTGTGTTACCTACACACCTACACGTTTTGTAATAAATAAACTTAAAAACGACTTGACCAATTCTAAAAATTCTTTCACCATTAGTATGCTATATTGGGGCAAACAGGTGCTACAGTGGAGACCACGTACTGGCAAACGTAGGGTGGGACGCCCCCCTGCTAGATGGAGCGACGATCTGCGACGGGCAGCTGGCAGCAACTGGATGCATAGAACCGAAGACCGGGTTCAGTGGCTAGCCTTGGGGGAGGCCTACGTACAGCAGTGGACTGAAATAGGCTGATGATGATGATGATGATGATGCTATATTGTTCCTAAGTAACATAGGTAAAGCGGAGATAAGCACGGCTTTGAAAACCAAGCGGAGCCGCTTGCCTTATTAAGTTACGAATTGTTACGAGAAATAATGAAATTATGTGATGTCTTAAGTTTTCTACATTTTTACACATTCGAACTACAAACCTTTTAGCGGATTTATCGCGTGTATTGGATATTACATATTTAATTCCCCATGTTTCGAATGCTTTGCAGAAGTCGTGGTTACGGGAGAGACTATTGAATATTGCAGATGTAACGAGTATTTGTATATGTATTCCTAAAGATCGTAGTAGGCGTCTGAGTTTACGGTTACTTGACTTATAATAGTAATTTTGTGTGTAAACTAATAGTCTACGTTTTAGTCTCGAAAATATTGAATTTTAAATTTTGACAATATTTTAATAAGATAAACTGAAATCAAGGAATCTCCATAGATTTCGGGCGCGGGTAACGCACGGAAGACTTATATAATTTCGTAATATTAAAATGTTTCCCATTGATCCCATTCAACAATGGCATTTGAACAATAGCACAATAGGTGTAAGTAACAATGACAACTATGGCAAACATGTGATATTTGGAAATTGAAGCTGTAATGTAAGAACTGTCCAAAAGTTGGTCACAGAAGTGATTTCTAAGTATGAAATTTTAAAATAGATATTCAACTTTTAGTTATGTTGGAGTTAAGCTGTTTTGATATTGAGACTAGTATTGTTAGTAAAAGTGGTATTGTTGCGAATAAAGAGTGGCTAAGGATGGGCATTGTGAGCTATTGTAGCGGGTGTGCGAGTACAAAAGGCAGATCGCTTCGAAATTTTGGACAATTTTGACTGTTTTTGCAACGGGTTGCACCTTGGTGAGCAGGGACGGAGTTGTACCGACTTATTTAATACTTATTTTTAAATGCATGCATTACCAAATAAACATAAAAAAGGTATTTTATATAAAATAACGAACGAAAAAAAATAACGAAGATGAAACTTCTGCGCTATGTATAACCTGTATCGCAGGGCTATTTACAAATTTGTAATACTACAACACAAATGACACCTAGACTCAGAGCAAGTGCGTCTGGTTTACACATAGATATTTGCCCGAACTCGGAATCGACGCCGACGCGTGGTCCAAAGACACATCTAAATCCTAGACCAATATGGCAGTCAAAAGAATTGCTTAAGCAATTTTGACAACACGGTTGGCGCATTGGTTGAGCGATCGACTGCTGCGCAGCATGTCGCGGGTTCGATCCCCGCTCGGAATAAATATTTGTACGACCTACAAGTATTTGTTCCGGGTCTGGGTGTTTTCTATCTTTAATATGTATGTATTTACAAGAAAAAATATTTAAGTAGTTTATCATCCATCTCGTTACCATAACACAAGCATTAAGTTGCTTAGCTTGGGACGAGATGGCGTTGTGTGAAATGTCCAAGGATATTTATTATATTGTATTTCTCACGTCTCTTTTTGGCATTATTACATTTTATAATGTTAGCAGTGTCTGAAGACAAGTCTTCAACCAATGTGTGTTGCCAGTGATGACATATGGAACAGAGACGTGGTCGCTCACTATGGGCTCCATCAGAAGGCTCAAAGTCACCCAAAGGGCAATGGAGAGGGCTATGCTCGGAGTTTCCCTGCGAGATCGAATCAGAAATGAGGAGATACGCAGGAAAACCAGGGTCACCGACATAGCCCACCGGATTGCCAAACTTAAGTGGCAGTGGGCAGGGCACATAGCTCGCAGGACCGACGCCCGATGGGGCAGAAAAGTCCTCGAGTGGCGACCGCGTTCCGGAAGGCGCAGTGCTGGTAGGCCTCCCACACGGTGGACCGACGACCTAGTTAAGGTCGCCGGAAAGCAGTGGATGCGGGCGGCCCAGGACCGGCCTTTGTGGAAATCTTTGGCGGAGGCCTATGTCCAGCAGTGGACGTCTTTCGGCTGAAATGATGATGATGATGATAATGTTAATATGTGCCTATGTTAAACAAATAGGCTAGGTTAGTATGTAATACTATATGTAGCTCTACAGATAATAAATTAAAGAAACTAAGTATACAAAATGTCGTCAACCCGTACCTCTTACGACACCCTCAGGGAGGATGTCGTAACAGGCGACTAAAGGAACACATGAGGCAGAGCACCCAGCCGCAAGATAAAGAACACTTGATACAAACCCTTAGGCAGACCGTCTTGCCAGCGTGACACAGTAGGCTAATTTCCCTCCATGAATTTGGAGGAGGCCCGACTCAGTAGTGGGTCAATTATGGGCTGGAACGACGATAAAATGTAGCTCTACAGAGAATATATTAAAGAAGCTAAGTATCTGATACTAGTTGATTTTCGTCTTTAGTAATTGGAAAGGGAACCTATTAATTTGATATGCTTCAGTGCAGTTACAAGTTGTAGCTTCAAAAAAAAATATTCAAAAAGTTCTCAGTTTCATTAGGAAAGCGAAACAGCGTAACGTAATTCTATAAGAATGTTCTTAATTAAAAAATGCATACATAAAAGCCCTGATAGAATGTGCCAATGTAATTCGATTCACTTTATGAAATGGGCGTCGAGTTCGTTCCTGTACATATTGGTGCCAGTTACAGGGTGGTATATGTTCCAAAACTACTTTAGTCACGACAATGCGACGATTCAAGCGAGTGAACGTATTGCACCCACTACGAGGATCGTTACCGTTCCGGCTTACTCTAACTCGACAAAATAATTTATAATTTGTCTGTTTTTTATACCACCTAATTGGCGCCTAAGCATTCGCTCTGGTTGATGGTAATTACCGACACCTATGGAAAGTTGCTCATTCCATCCAGAGGGTGTCGTAAGAGCCGACAAAAGGAAATTACAAGGCCGCTAACCTAGCCGTAAAAGAAGGAAAACTTGATACAAAACCCTGTTCCAGCCCGTCTGGCCAGCGTGGCACAGTAGGCTAACTACCCTCCATATAACTGGAGGAAGCTCAACTCAGTAGTCAGTCTTATATGGGCTGAGTAGTAATAGTAATATGGACGTTTGCCAATGAGCCAATGCGTTGCCAATCTTGTGAAAAGGAACATATTTTGATGCTGGAAACAACACGCTCATCTTCTAGAGCCTATGCATGAGCATAGCTCTTGTGGCTATGCTCATGTATAGGAACACAACACCAACCAAGGGTTTTGTTGTTTAGGTTGCAATATTTAGTAAGGTGGATCCTTTCCTGGTCAGCAACTACTACTACTACTGCTACTGGTCAGCCATAAATGACCCACTGCTGAGTCGGGCCTCCCATGACATTCATTAGGCGAAGGTTTTCGTATCAAGTTTTCCTTGTATTACGGCCACGGTTTCAGCCTTTTCATTTTCCATGTGTTTGCTACTACGACATTCTCAGCATGGAATTGGGTAGACACTGTGTACCTAGTCTAAAATCTGGTCTATAACCCGGTCAGCAACTTTATCTATCTTATAGTTTTAATTTGTAACTCATATTCCACTTTTTATTTGTATATAAATCCCTGAATTTCATGACAAACACTTTTGGTAGTATTAAAATGTACTTGATATTCAGTATTGTACACGATCCTATATTGTAAACTTTAACATGACTGTAACATGGACTTGAAACCGCGGTTATATGTTGTAGTATTACTGTTCTTTTCAAGCGGTTATTACTTGATGATGATGATGAATCTAGAGGTAACGCATCGGGTACAGCCGCATTCAGAGCTTAAACGGGGGTAAAATGTAACAAACCATGGGCACATGCGCATATTCGGACATAATTGTTGAGAAAAGAACTGGGATACCGCCACTAGTTTTGTGAACTGTTTAAATGAAAGATACGAATGCATGAATGAAATTTATTCAGAATCCTTTCTAGGCTCATGCACAAAATTTTTTTTGAAGATCTCACATGGTCAAATGCATAGTTTACGATTCTTTATAGGGCATACAGACTGGGCTGAGCTTTGCTAGCTTACTGTGTCTTGCTCGCCTGGCACATGTCACACAAATATCTTTCTTTTGTGGCTAGATTTTCTTCGAAGATAGCTGTCCTGTCAAAATTAAGTCACCTAGATATCGTCAACATTATCCCAAGAGTTTCGGTAATCTGTATTCCGCAATATTTCTGGGGTTGTTGTGCTTATTTCTCTAGTTATAACACCTTCGCTTGTGAATAAAGTTGTTTATTTTTAGTGACATTTTGTACACGCTCCTTCATACGTTCGTTATGACCACAAGGTTTTTGTTACACCCTATTGAGTACAGTCAGTCCAAATAAAATTGCAAGTTAATAGTCGCCAACCCATCGACTATTAAAACATCTTTTGATTGTCTCAAAATCGACGCAGACAGTAGGAAAAGAAAACATAATTCTTTTAGTGTTTACGAAACATGTATTGTCTGTTTACGAAGCCATGTGTAAAGCTTCAGGGTGTTTTAACGTGGTCCAAAGTACAAGCTACTCCTGTTACTGCCGACTCCAATCACCAATGACAATTGACTCGAACCAATGGTGACTCGAAATTGGGTTAGTTCCTTTATTTGCAAATAGACGGCGCTGCTTCAACATTTCAACGCGGTGTCACTATTTACACCTTGCTGCATAGTACGGAATCGATGAATATTCACACACTGTCGGAATTACAATATCTACTATTTAGAATACAAAATGTCATCAACCCATACCATCCAAAGGGTGTCGCAAGAGGCGACTAAAAGAACGCAAGAGGCAGATCGCATAGCCTCGTAAAAGGATAACTTGATACAAACCCTGCGCAAACCCATCTTGCCAGCGTGACACAGTACCTATGGTTATTTCCCCTTAGGAATTGGGAGAGGCAAAAGCAGGTTTATCTTTTTTGTTGGGATTTCTGTTACGGGCCAAAATTAAACTGATTTATTATTCGCTTTTTCTTATAATTTAAACCTAGACAAAATGTATGTATCATATTATTATTGTTTTAAAATATCGCAATTGTAATATTAATACCGCGACACCATCTGGTGTTATTCTCTCATAAATTAATTACTTTCTAATAAATGGACACCATTTTTAACGTAGTTATTTTTTAGTTTGTAATGCAAATACGTGTTCGAATATTTCTATGGTTTTTAGACTTCTACGGAACCAAACGAAAATAGTTAGTTAGTTATACACGGTAATATGGGGTTTTAAAAAAAGACAAGCTGAGCTTCATCCGCCTGGTTTTCTCGGTTGATTCAGCGTTCCAACCTAGTAGTGTTATAAAAATGATGTATCCATTGACGATTGTGATGGCCATAATTGGTTTACAAAATAAACTATTGTTCTATTCTATTCTACTTCTTCCAAGCCATAAATGACCCACTATTAAGTCGGGCCTCTGAGATGGATTATAATTCGATGGAGGTTTTTTTGCGGGTGGTAAATTCCTTTATGGACTATTCACACCGGTCTGGGGAAGGCCAGAGCGGGGTATGTGGCACTCTGGTCCCCCAATCAGTAATATGAACGACGTCCCCATACCCACCAAACATCCCCCCGGTGCACTATGCCGCGCCACCTGCCTCGTGGGTCCTGATTCTGTCTACCGGTAATTAGCCTACTGTGCCACGCTGGCCAGACAGGTTGGCAAAGGGTTTCAAGTTTTCCTGCCTCTGCGGCTAAGTTTTCGGTCATAGCATTTTCTTTTGCCGACACACTCAGTATGAAATGGGGTGGTGACAATTTGTATTCTAAATACTTTACTTCTAAATACTTTAGTATATCTTTCATATAGGAGTGAAGAGTTGTGTGTGAAAGGTGTGAATGTAGGTATGACGACTGAGAGGTGTGTGTGGAGACTACCACCTAGTGTGGGACAGGGGCCGTAAGATGATAATGGTTATTTATAAATATGACGATTTATAAGAGTTTTGTGATGAAACCTACGTAAATAAAGTTCCTTTTAAGTTTGAGTTTGAATATCAATTGCGAATTATGTTTAGGGAGGTTAAAAAAAATATTTGTGACAGGTAAAGGCATAAATTGAAATGCATGTTCACTCCGCAAGGAAATTTGGAACATATTCATCAATATTATCTAAGCTAAATTATGTGACTACAATCCTTGCAAAATTCCCGCCATAATTCTAAATTTCAAGTATTCGGCTCTTATCATGCGTTCCATGATTTTGCTAATAAAAGTACCGTTTAAAAAAGATTTGTAAATCGAACAAAACGTCAGTTTCCGAACGGAGCGACCTTGTGGCGCGGATTTACTTTATAAATAACACGTAAATGAGGCTCATTGGGACCGCTGGCTAATCCTGATTTACCGCGGCACCTGGGGAGAAGGCGGTATACTGTGCTTATCTGGACAGCAAACGCCTAAGGATTCATGCCGACTCTTAATATGGACCAAGGAATTATTAAAATAGATTTTAAAACACATTCCTCCTTTAAAGTTGTACGAAAATTGGGCTGTTAGATGTAAAAAAAAATTGATATCGTAATTACAATAATATAAAGCTGCAGAGTTTGTTTGTTTGAACGCGCTAATCTCAGGAACTACTGGTCCGATTTCAAAAAATCTTTCAGTGTTAGATAGTCCATTTATCGAGGAAGGTTATAGGCTATATTTTATTTTCAAAAGAATTAGGGATCCGTATGAAAATTGCGATTTTTTAAACCAAGGTGTAAAATCGAAAACCTATTTATGCGTGCGCCGCAAAAACTATTGACAATAGAACAAAATGATGTACTACGGGTTTGTAGGTCTTAGAAAGATCTACAAAAAAGTCCTCGAGAGCACATATCTAACTATCATAGTTTAGTCACAATAACCGATTTTATGTTCATAAAAATTATGCACGGGTTCGAAGCCCACGCGGGCGAAGCCGCGCCCAAAAGCTAGTCGTAATTACAATTCCTACTACTGAGCCGGGCCTCCTCCAATTTATGGAGGGAAGTTAGCCGACTGTGTTGGACGGGTGCCGCTAGCAAGACGGGTGATCACAGGGTTTGAATCTAGATGTCCATAATTCGCTGTTATCTTTTAGTCAACTTTTACGTCACTTTTAGTCACTTTTTACTTTTTAGGGGTTGGTGGCATAATGTCTTCTGAACCCGGCAACACGTGAAATATATGTTGTGTTTGTACTATAGATTTCCAGTTTGTCCTATAAATAAATAAATAAAATATCCTTGGACATTTCACACAACGCCATCTCGTCCCAAGCTAAGCAACTTAATGCTTGTGTTATGGTAACGAGATGGATGATAAACTACTTATATACATTTTTTTTGTAAATACATACTTATTATAGATAGAAATGACACCCAGACTTCGAGCCAGTGCCTCTGGTTTAGACAAAGACACTTGCCCGACCCCGGAATCGAACCCGGGACCCGTTGATCCAAAGGCGGCACATCTAACCACTAGACCAACGAGTCAGTCCTATGTAACTATTGAATGAAATGCCGCTAATAGACAGCAAGGTAGGTATTCAATTAGCCGTAATTCCATTATGTCTACTTCATAGGTCGTCCGAAATGAATATATTTATATTTTGAGTGTGGTTTTTTTATGGTGGCACTACACTTCGCCTTTCGTAACTGTCATAATATTTGACATTATGGGGTATGGCCACGTGAGGTGCCGGCATCATATGACAAAGAAGTATGTATCAATGTAACATGGTGTTAAAACCATAACTTACCGATAATAACCACTATTGCTAGTTGCTTGGTTTTGACAGGAACCCAACTAACTATTCATCATTTCAGCCCATATATGCCATATACCCACAGCTGAGTCGGGCCTCCTCCAACTCATCATCATAATTTCAGCCAAGACACCCATCCATTGTTTTCCGGCGACCTTCGGTCCATCGTGTAGGCGGCCAGCACTAACCTTTCTAGAGCACGGTCGCCACTCGACAAGTTTTCTGCCCCATCTGGCGTCGGTCCTGCGAGCCATGTCGCTGCCCACTGCCACTTAAGCTTTTTCAATCCTGTGGGCTATGTCGGTAACTCTGGTTCGCCTGCGTATCTCCTGCTTTCAGATTTTATCTCGCAGGGAACCTCCGATCATAGCCCTCTCCATTGCCTTTTGGGTGATTTTGAGCCTTCTAATGGAGCCCATAGTGAGCGACCACGACTCTGTACCGTATATATCTGTGTGTACTGTCTTCTCCAACTATATAGAGGATAATTAGCCAACTGTGCGACGCTGGCCAGACGGCCTGACGAAATACTATTCATCTTGATAAATTGTCTATTTTAATAATAAATTTACAAAGATTTTGGAAAGTGCGACCGCGTGCGAATGTAATTAAAATCGGAAGCATAGACAACCTTGTTGCCATAGATAATAAAAAAGATACGTAATAAAACCGCGGCAAAAGGTCGGTATTCAAAAATAATTGAACGTATAATAGAAGTGTTAAGAATAAGAAGAGCAGCAAAACACGGGCTTTAGCAATCGCTTATTCCAATACGTCACAGCTTCACGCTTTCGCACTTAGAGTCCAAACAGCGGGACAGGATCCTGAATTATGGACAGGCTGCCTGCACGTACACAATGCGTAATCAATAACAATTTGAGGGTCGGACATGAATCTGATTTGTAGAGCTTGTAAGCAGTAAAGAGCATTGCATACGAGCATTTTTTTTGTTCAGATGGAGGCGGATTTATAATACATAGTGTCCGCCCCATTCTATCCTGAGGGCGTCTGAGGTGTCTGAGGGTTTTTAAAAAAAGCAACTACAGAGTTTCTTGCCGGCTCTTCTCTGTAGAGCAGCCTTCTGAACCGGTGGTAGTTGCGGCATGAATGTGAGTGAACGCAGGGATTGTGAGCGATCAGGGGAGATGGAGGGATTGTAGGAGTGAAGAGTTGTGTGTGAAAGGTGTGAATCTAGGTATGCATGACGACTGATAGGTGTGTGTGGAGACTACCACCTAGTGTGGGACAGGGGCCGTAAGATGATAATGGTGTTTATAAATATGACGATTTATAAGAGTTTTGTGATGAAACCTACGTAAATAAAGTTCCTTTTGAGTTTGAGTTTGTCGTAAGGGTTACAAAAGGAAATGACAAGGCCGATAACCTAGCCTCATGAAAAGAAAACTTGAAACGAAACCCTGTGCCAACCCGTCCGACCAGCGTGAAACGAGGAGGAGGCCCGAGTCAGCAGTGAATCATTTTGCTCAAAGCTTCAGCTTCTTCTTCAGCTTCAAGCTGAGTAGTATTAGTACTTAGTAGTAGCTAAAGCACAAAGATCGATGACAAAGGCGCGGCGGAGACATTCTTTTTTGTATCGTTCGAGTTGATATGAACGACTACACACAATTCGCAGTTTGTTTCATATTTACTCGCTCCGGTGTCCGTGTGTTTTTGCCCTATAGTGGTTCTTCACTTCGCTATTCGTATGTACATATCTTGCACTTACGTATGCACGCACTTGCTCTGAGTGTGGGTGATATTTGTGTTCGTGAATTACAAATTTAGAAAGTGCCCCATCGATTCAGGTGGGCACTTGTGCACTGCATTGGTGGCAAAACAAAAAAAACTTAATCCGTCGTCATAAACTCATGAGTTGATCATTATGGTATCAATACTTGGGAGGCGCTTGCAAAATAATAATGCTACCTTTACGCAACCACTGCTCAGAACAACTGCCAAAAAACCTTGCGGTCCTATTGTACATAGTTACAATAACACAAATATTTTTTTCCCCAACTAAGGTAAAAGGTCCTAATACGGCGGTAGTCAAAATCGGTTCCTATTACGGTGGTATTTCTATTTTGAGTTTTATTTCTGTTTTATTCAGTTTAAGTACATCAAAACGTAAAGTATTTATTCTAAATTTATTACTTCATGACTTAACTGAAGTTTGCAAGTATAGCACATAGACAATACAACAAGATCAATCAGTTAGTGTAACGGAATCGACGTGAGAGGGGCTGCCATACAAACGCGGAACAACAATAGTAAGTACACTAATATTTATAAACTAAGTTTTTCCTATTAATAAGCCGTTTGTTAATGTGTTATTTATAGCATATTCCTACTATTACACCCACTATTTAAATAGCTTGTTTCATACTTGGAACTCATTTTTTACCCAAAAAATGAGAAATAAAATACCGCCGAAAACGATACGAATTTTATAGATTAATCCTAATACGGTGGTATAACTCCGAAATAGGAAAAATACTAGGCATGTTTAATTGTTTATAACTTTCAATTTATTAACTTATTGAATCAGTTCCAAGTTTAGTTGCAATAATTATTAATCTCACAAATTAGAAACCTTATTCTGCGGCATGTGTTCTTAATTAGA
This sequence comes from Clostera curtula, assembly GCA_905475355.2. NCBI lineage: Eukaryota > Metazoa > Arthropoda > Insecta > Lepidoptera > Notodontidae > Clostera > Clostera curtula. The sequence goes on along the minus strand of FR997796.1, from coordinate 1,832,148 downwards.
AATCTAAATAAATATGAAAACTGTTGAGTACAAAATGTTGGTTTCTTAGACGGGGTAAAAATAGGATGGTGTAGTTTAATTTATCACAAATCATTTACTTTGTTTATCTGTTGACTTGAGTTTTACACATCTGAGCCAAAAAACTGTTATCGTTTGATTAAACCTTTACACTCTTTTGTTTATCGAAATTTTGATGGGTCAGAATTAGGATTATTAAAAACACGAGTAGTTTTCCTATTACGGTGGTAGTTATTTCCATGTAACTCTGTATTAGGTTACATGATGTCCTATTACGGCCCTATTCATAGACCATAAAATTACAAGTTTAAGGGTTCCGTAAAAAATAAATAGCTTTGTTTCTTTTTTTGTCGCTACTTATGATATAGGCATGTTTTTTTTTGATAAAAACTAAAGCGATAAAATCTTTTAAATTCATGAGTATTTTTTTTTTTTGCAATCTACATAATATTATACATATTTCTGTTTTTATAGACAATTTGGACAGCGCAAGTGGACAGCGCAGCGCATTATTATAAGACTTGCGCAAACGCAAGTGTTATAATAATGCGCAAGTGACTAAAGCACTTTTATCAATTCGACAAAGTATGAGTATTTACAAAGCCTCGAGACAATGTAATGTAACGAGATGAGCTTTACGAGAATGAACATTGTGGTAAGCAACCCTTTTTCAAATTTGAATCCTTCGCTTGCTCAGGATTCAAAATCAGCACCCGCAGCAAAAAAAACTCTTTCCTCTCTTGTTGCACAAATAACTATTACTAACACTATATATTTAAAAAAAAAAATATTTGTACGGAACTTCAATGGATATAATCTCTGACCCTCCATATTAGGAGCCGTCTACCGCAGTAATAGGCTCTGACCAAAATCATACCTCCGTATTAGGGAAAATCGACCCGACCATTTAAATATTTTCGTATAATAAGAAATATCATGAAAAGAAACATAGACTCAACAGCAATACAAAATGTAAATTCCACATTTGTCGATAAAGTTGTTTGGCACCCTCAAAAATACTTACAAATGCTTATTTTTGTTTCTTACTTTCAAATGTTGTGAAATACCTCCGTAATAGGTGCTTTTACCTTAATTCCGTATAACAAACTATTCTATTTGATCCGGAAGGTGACATCTACTGAGGTCATTATGATGAAAGTGATTAAACAACTATTGCTTCCGTCTTATTTAAAAAAAATAGATATTAGTGCTCGCTTAGTGGTCGAGATTCGACCAAAATTAATTTGAATTATTGTTCTTTAAACATAGTACTAGTTTAGTTTTATTCTCAATTTGACTACAGACTTCAAAATAAACGAAAGAGTATCATGTAAGCGTGTCTGTGTCAAATACATGGTAGTGTGTTGTAATGTTTTTTATTGATTTAATTTAACCATAATGCATAATAAAAAAAATATATATTCTGCACTGTATCCCTATATAAACTATAAGTGTTTATACTGTCTGTGCATTATTTGGAAAAAGAGGTACAACGTTTTTGTTTCACGTACTAATATAAAGATACTACTAGCTGACCCCGAAAACGTTGTTTTGCCATGTAATTAAATAGGGGTTGATCGTAGGGGGGTGAAAATGTAGGGTTGTATGTATTTTAGTAGGATGTTGTATCATAAAAAATGTTTTTTGTGGTGACCACCCTTAAGACTTAGGGGTGTAAAAAATAGTTATCAACCTATTCTCATACCCACTGAATGTACATATGAAATTTTATCAAAATCGGTCAAGCCGTTTCGGAGGAGTATAAACACTAAAACTGTGACACAAGAATTTTATATAATTAGATTGCAATAAAATAGAAAAGTGACATCTATTTTCAAAAAAAGAACTCGCCCTATTTTAATTCGTTGCAACGAAGACTACAGTTTATATTCAGATATACCTACGACGCTTAAATTTGCTTAACCTTTTCCAGATAAACAGCACAATGCATAATTACAGGATTCATATGGACTTTCAGCTGTTATTGATGTTGATAACTGTAATTTTTGGCTGACCAGTTTAATAACGATTTGCCTACCATTACCATTTCAATGCAGGCCATGTAAGATTTAAATTGACAAAGCAAAATATTAAAAAATATAAATACATTTAACAAACCACTAAGCCTCATTCAATCCAAATAATCTATCTTCTTCTATACTTATAATAAATCTGTAGAGAGGTCAATTCTGTACATGAAATATTTTTCCAAAATAACTATCAGCGGGTGATTAGTGATCGATACTGACGCCAAAAATGCAATCAGTAAAATTTTTGTCTGTCTGTCTGTCTGTCTGTCTGTCTGTCTGTCTGTCTGTATGTTCGTTATAGAAACAAAAACCACTCGACGGATTTCAACAAAACTTGGTACAATTGTTCTTCATACTCCTGGGCAGGTTATAGTATACTTTTCATCACGCTACGATCAATAGGAGCAGAGCAGTGAAGGGAAATGTTGGGAAAACAGGAGAACTTACTCCATTTTTTAAGCTTCCGTCGCGTGTGCAGCCTTAATAGTTAAAGATACACAGAAATCATGTATGACGGAAATGTTCTCCTTAAAATTATATAAAAAATATTTCAAGACAGCAAATGTCTATCTTTTATGGTTGACTCACAATAACACGTGTAACTCCCGATACCTTAGCAGTTCAGAGCTTTCTGATCATATTTGTCTACTCTTACGTTTATAACACTCTCAATCATCCCTAATTAATAAATGTTAACATTATTACCTATTTATTTTTGTGTAACCGTCGCATCGGGTCGTCGCGGGAGGTTTAAAAGGGCGGGGGATCCAAACGCGAACTTCATACAATATTTGGATTTGGCTGGTGATGCGAGTAGACGTTCCGAGTATTCGCCCTTATTGACAGGCAATATTGTTTATCAGCGCGACTTTTAGTCTTTACAATAATTTAGTTTATTTAATTTTCTTTTGTTGTTATTTCATAAAATAGGTATTAGTTATTTTGGTGGCGTGTTATATTCGTTCAAATTACAAATTATTAATAGTTATTTCTTTTTAGGTGAAGTAGTAATAGGTTAGTAGTAGTTAGTTAGTAGTAGGTAAGTTTTGGTTAATTTATGTTCAGTTTTTTTTAATAATAATAATAAGTAAGTAAAAGCGTAGGTACTTTTATTAATTAAAGGTATAGGTATTATTAATTATGTTATAGGTATTTAGTTTTAAGTGAAGTAGGATAGTTTACCCGGAAGCTATGCGCTGAAGTATTTTCGTTGTATAGGTACTTAAGCCTCATGTGAACGTGATCTAAACAATATTACCAATACATTAACTTAATAATACACAAGGAATTACACACTGACGGAGTTGCGGGCACAGCTATCTATATATATAAAACTCTTCCGTTAATGAGTGACTGACAGACAACGCACAGCGGAAACGAATGGTAGTAGAGAGCTGAAATTTGGCCTGTGTGTTTGTTGGGAGGAGTAGGCTACCACTAAGAGAGGATTATTGGAAATTCCCTCCCAACGGGGTGAAAACGGGGATAAATTGTTTTTTTCCGGAAGTCATTATTCCACGCGGACGAAGTCGCGGGCAAAAGCTAGTTCACAATAAAAATTACATTCCCGTCATTTAACTCATAATCCTTCTTAAAGTGACGTCATGATAGTACTAATCTTGCTAATGCCGTCATCCTGACACATCGAGCATTGAAATTCCCATACAACATAAAATTACACCCTTCATACATAAAATTAGCATAAAGAATAATTAGCCCCATTCTAATGCAGTTTGCACAGTGGGCAGTTATTCCAAGTTAGAAATAGACAAAATAGTACACAAGGTCGATCACAAAAGTTTGTGTTTACATTGTGTATGAATGTATAATTAATAATGATATATTTCTGTGGTCATGAGAAAATAACTGTCGTAAAGATTACAGTTGAGGGACATTTGAAAACTCTTGACGGGGAAGTCAGTTTTGGACACTCGGAAGGGTTGGAGTTGAATTTTAATGTGTTTTAAATTTGTGTATAGCTAGAAAAAAGAATGTTTGAATAGTGATTAAGGGTCATTTGCACAAATTTATTCCGTCCTAAGTAAATGACAAAATGATGTAGCTGCTAAAGAAGGAAAACTTGAAACAAACCCTTTGGGGCTGTCCTTTAATCACGTGATGTTTAACCCCTCCCTCTCCCATGATGACACGTGGTGAGGAAGACTAGCCTCCGCCCCCATTAAAAATCACGTGTATTTTTTAGTACCTACAAAGAATCCTACACTCATAGGTTATTCTACACGCCGCTCACAATCACGAGTTTGACGAGAAAATAAATACACGTGATATCTTACTATACCCCCCTTCCCCCTTTTGATATTTCGTGATTTTTGCCGAACCCTTCCCTCCCCCTTTAGAACCTCACGTGATTAATGGACAGCCCGTTAGGCACACAACGCCAATTTCTTTCCATCATAACTATCACCCCTTAAACCTAATGACAAAATTGGTTACAACCTTCAAATGACTGAGCTAATTTTTTCTAAACATGTCTGGGAACCTCTTCGGAAGCATATTACCACAACCAAATAACATTACCATTGGGTGATGTGAATCCACTTTCTGTTATTAGGAATCCACTTTCTCCTATCTGCCTTGTCGGGTGATTTGATGTTCCTGGCCTAAGTAAGAGCAAAGCATCTACTTTCTTCCTGCCTTGTTGATCTAGTGGTTGAATGGGTTGGATGATCTACGCCTTTGGGTATTATATACGTCCCTAAGCAACGGTATCCACATAACATAAGTCCATCCACATACTGTGGTAGTGGTATAAGAAGAAATAAAAACTTTTAATACCTCTTTTTCATGGTAGGGCTAAAATTCGCTTCATCACTATCACTACATAATAAAAACAAAGTCGCTGTCGTCTGTCCATCACTTTGTATACTTCAATCTTTAAAACTACGCAACGGATTTAGATGCGGTTTTTTTATTGGATAGAGTGATCTCAAGAGGAAGGTTTATATGTATAACTAGCGACCCGGCCCGGCTTCGTACGGCTGCAATTATGCATGTATTGTACATATAAAACTTCCTCTTGAATCACTCTATCTATTAAAAAAAAACCGCTGCGAAATCCGTTGCGTAGTTTTAAATATTTAAGCATACATAGATAGGGTCGGACAGACGACAGCGACTTTGTTTTATACTATGTAGTGATAGTGATGATACATCCATAATATTGTAGAGAAACCCTGATAAATTTAGATGTTCATTATTGCACGCGTGCCAAGCCGGGGCGGGTCGCTAGTAGATTTATAAACTCGTTAATAATGCATCAAATCTACAGAAAGTATTAATAAAAGGGACCAAAGACACGCAAAATATTTCTTTACAATATCATTGTATTAATAAATCGTGTGAAAGAAATACCATTCTGCGAGGCACGGGCGTGTCCCTCAGCGTGACAGCAACGCCTTCTTGCTGCATTTCTCATGAGAAGGTGGCCAGCACCCCGGGGAGAGGGAGGAGCGGTGGGTAGACCTTGAAAGAATATTGTTTAACAACACTATTAATTTATTTTCACTTACAAATAATATGTCCGGTTTTTTTAGAGAACATAATTTTCGAGCCTCGGAAACAGCTATATCTAGTGATAGTTCACTACATAGTATAAAACAAAGTCGCTGTCGTCTGTCCGTCCCTATGTATGCTTAATTCCTTAAAACTACGTAACGGGTTTTGAAGCGTTTTTTTTAGTACATAGATTGATTTAAGAGGAAGGTTTTTAGGTATAATACATGCATAATATTGTAGAGAAACACTGATAAATTTTGATTTTTATCACTCTCTGTATTCTAAATCCGTCACCACACGAACTATTTACATTAAAATATCCTAATTCATCACTTATACCAATAAATTAAACTCAAGTTTGCCTAATAATGTATAACAAAATCTCTATTGCGATGCCACCGGTGGGGGGTCCCCTAAGTTCAACGCTAAAGAACACCTCCAGATAAAGGCGTACCATCACGCTGCGAAGATTAGGGCCTCCGCAGAACTTGTAGTAACTTAAGTGTGTTACAATGAGGCTGTTCATGAGAAAAATGGGCGTAATTTTGGAATTTTAGAACGTATTAATGAATTTGTTGTGAGAATTGATTTAAATTATAGGGTATTAGGTGTGAAGGGTTGACCTGCCGATTTCTCAGAATATTATTTATAAATTTGAAATATTTATTTACGTTTTAGAATTTTCGAAAATGTGGTTTCTCGCGTTGCACGTAATAAGCAAATGAGTTTTCGACTCGATTGCACCAATCCAGACTTTTGTTCTATGTTGTTTTATGGCTGGCTATAGTGTATTTGGGTTTGAATTTATTTATATAATAACTGACCGGGCATGGTTGTCCTGCATTGATGTATAAGTGCATAAGTGTTCTTACAACTATCTTGGATGCATGGACAGTTTAGATTAGAGATCAGTTCAATAATGGGCCGACTTATGATTAATCTAAAGAAAGATAACCAACAGAATTTAATTGAATAAATACCTACACATGTACAGTATTTAGTTTCTATTTTTTCTTCTCTCGCGGCTAATAACTTTTAGGGGCACCTTTTTTAAACCCTGCCAAAAAATAGTGTTTGTTTCTTATCTTTATGTCTATCCGTGGCATCAAAGATTCTGAAAGTATTTTGGCATCGTTTTTTTCATCATCATCATGAACAACAAAGTGCATCGTTTTTTTAGTTGTAAGGAATTCTTTGGTATGCCTATTGAAAATATTTGCACATTATACTACTATTACTAGTCAGCCCGTACATGACCCAGTGCTGAGTAAGTCCCGTTAATTGGAGGGTAATTACCACGCTCTGGCCAGACGGGTTGGCACAGTGTTTGGTATCAAGCTTTCCTTCTCTTGGTGCTAGGTTTTGGGGGCTTGTCATTTCCTTTTGTCGGTTCTTACTACACTCTCATAATAGAATGGGGTGGTGACACTATGTATTCTTAATCCATCACCACATGGACAATATTATAACCTCTAGTTTACATCGATGCTTTGAATTTTTCAACTTTAGTTTGGCTATGTTAGCAAACAATCACTTTTTCCACTTGGTACGAATTAATAAAAAGTTAATCCCTATTAGATAAACTAAAACTCTCATATTCTCTTAGAACTGTCAACAAAAGAAATAAAATTGATCAGAATTGTATCCCAAAGGGATGTAAGGTTCAGGTGTCAGAAAAAAAATAAGACCATTGACAAAAACCCGATGACGACGTATCAAATTTAAAAAAGGAACGTATAAACAACAATGTGTTCGCAATCCAAAAATCCAATATGGCGGAACAATGCTAGCTGTTATTTTAGGTCTAAGAGCTACTGTGAGAAACATTATGCATTCATTGAGTAGTTTTGAGCCAAATTGATTGATTTCGTACGTGTGAACCTCTCACGTACGAAATCAATCGATTTCATGATCATCTTAGTCCATACATGATTCGCTGCTACTAAGGCTACCATGCCAACACATCTGGCCAGCGTGGCACTGTAGGCTAGTTTACCTCCCGTAATTGGAGGAGGCCCGACTCAGCAATGGGTCGAGCTGATATGTATGAAAGGCTACTGTACCACGCTGTTAACGACGGGCTCCAGGGTTCGTTTCCAGATTTCCTTCCCTTGCGAGTAGGTTATCTGCTTCTTGTGTTTCTATAGTTGCTTCTTACAACACTCAGGGATGAGTTGGTGACATTATATATTCTAAATCCGTCACCACAAGTATAAATCAATTCCAAATTCGAACCAAACTTGTTTAATTCAAAATATATTGAATGGGAATAATCATTTTCACAATTTTATAAGTACGTTTCTATTAAGTTGTATGCAAACTATTTTATAATATAACTTTAGCTATATTTAGTGATATACAATAATATGTGACTATACTATTTTGTACCGTCATTATCATTTTACAGAACAATATGTATATCTATATAATTTGTTTATTGTCTATCATACTTGCTATGAACAAACTGTTAGAGTGGTAACAAAATATTGAATATTATAAGCAACGCCATCTATGTACCTCTGTCTCTGTCAGTCATGTCAGTCAAGTTAGTCTGAATAAAGTCGATTACGAAAAGCTAACGTGTTTCTATTAGGTTATGGGAAATTATCCATATTTTCGGTTTTTTACAGTGTAAAGTGTTAAAAAACAGTCGAAAGTTGTTGACTTTTCGTGTAAAATGGCAGTGAACTATATTCAAAGCATTCCGAAACTGAAAGGGCGTGAAAACTATGACGAGTGGAGTTTTGCCGTCGAAAATTTGTTAGTGCTTGACAATCTGGTGAACTACATTCAATCGGAGCCAGATGCCGGTTTTGAGATTAAACCATCAGATGATGCAAAAGCTAAAGCGAAGTTAGTTTTAACAATTGACCCCGGATTGTATGTGCATATCAAGGAAACCAAAACTTCCTTGGAGTTGTGGGTTAAACTTAGGACGATGTTCGATGACTCGGGCTTTTCTAGAAAAATAACCCTATTACGACATTTAATCTCGTTGCGACAAGAAAATTGCGATTCTATGACTTCGTACGTCACGCAAGTAGTCGAAACGGCTCAACGATTAAAAGGCACAGGATTTACAATTACCGAAGAATGGGTCGGATCATTGTTACTAGCGGGATTGCCTGAAAAATTTTCGCCAATGATTATGGCTATCGAACATTCGGGATTGACAATAACCACGGATGCAATAAAATCAAAGTTAATTGATATGGAAGTTTCAAATACTGACATGGATTCCAGTGGCGCTGCATTCGCTGCAAACTGTAGCAATAGAAAACAAAAGTTTAAAAATGGCGCTGGCGCATCATTCAAAGTGCCAACAACAAACTTGACAAGAGAAAAAAAACCTCTGGAACAAATTCATTGTTACAAATGCAAAGAAACGGGTCATTATAGAAACCAGTGTCCATTATTGACAAAAAAGAAGCAATCAAATGCGTTTAGTGTGGTGTTTTTAAGCGGAGAATATAGTAAAAACGAATGGTACGTAGATAGTGGCGCAAGTGCACACATGACGGCGAACAAAGAATGGATAGAAAACGCAAATTTTTCACCTTGTTTATCAGAGATCACCGTCGCCAATGATACGAAAGTGCCAGTTTTGTGCTCGGGAAACGTACAAATATCGACTAGTTTTAACTATGACATTGTGGTTAAAGATGTTCTATGCGTGCCAAGTTTAAAAACCAACTTGTTGTCAGTAAGCGAGCTAATCAAAAATGGGAATAAAGTTGTTTTTGAAGCTAGTAAATGCTATATACGCAACAAGAAGAATGAGTTGGTGGCTACAGCAGTGTCAACGAATGGAGTATACAAGCTAAGTGTTAAAGTAGCAGATTGTATGCTGGCAGCTCCTGCTATAGCAAGTGCGGAGCTTTGGCACAGACGGCTAGCACATATTAACAGTTGTGATTTAAGTAAAATGAAAAATGGCATTGTAGATGGATTGTCCTATCCAGCAACTACTAATATCTCAAAGAATAATTGTGTAACTTGCTGTGAAGGTAAGCAGATGAGATTACCATTTACTCAAATGGGCAAGAAGAGTACTGAGACTCTACAGATAATACATACTGATGTATGTGGTGCTATGGAAGTAAAATCCATTGCAGGCTCATGTTATTTTCTTCTTTTTATAGATGATTATAGCCGTATGACCTTCATATACTTTCTCAAGCACAAAAATGAAGTTTTGAAAAAGTTTATTGAATTTAAAGCCATGGTTGAGAACCAGCAAGATAAGAAAATCAAAATACTTCGGTCAGACAATGGTGGTGAGTTTTGTAATAATCAAATGGAAAATTATTTGGCACAACATGGAATCATTCATCAAAAAACTGTACCATATACCCCGGAACAGAATGGTGTCTGTGAACGAGCCAATAGAACCATTGTGGAAAAAGCAAGGTGCTTACTATATGATGCTAAACTAGAAAAAAAGTTCTGGGCTGAGGCTGCCAATACAGCAGTATACATCAAGAATAGATGTGTCAGTTCTGGTTTAGACAAGAAAACACCCTATGAAGTATGGCATGGTAAGAAACCAGACTTAAGTAATATTCGCTTATTTGGATGTCCTGTGATGGTGCATGTCCCTAAAGAGAGACGATTGAAATGGGACAGAAAGGCACAGCAATACCTTCTTGTTGGGTTTCCAGAAAATGTTAAGGGTTATCGTGTTTATGACCCACAGAAAAATATTGTTACGGTCAAGAGAGATGTCATTATAATGGAAAATGACATGTCAGTAGGTAACACAGAACAAACTACAGGATGGATGCAGGATGAGGTTGAACCAGAAGCACATGAGTCGCAGGCAGCAGTAGAAGATGGCCGAGATTCAGTGGGGGAGCCTTTGACAAATGAATCTCTCCATGATTCAGATTCAAATGTATCTGTGTATACTGATCCATCTAGTGAAATCAGCGATGATACTCTCACATCAAATATACAGACAGATATCTCAACTGGTGAGTTACAGCCAATTTCAGAACTTGTGCAGAGCAAGAGGATGCGTAGACCTCCAGACCGTTATGGGTTTGGTAATATCTGCATCTCCTCTAAATCTAGTCCAGTAGTCGAACAGATAGATTTCTCAGAAGCGCTGAATGGACCTGAAGCCGATCAGTGGAGACAGGCCATGCGGGAAGAACTTCAGTCCTTCGAGGATAATGATGCATGGGAGATTGTTAATAAACCAAGTGATGGATCAATTGTACAGAGTAAGTGGGTATTAAATAAAAAATTGGATGTGAATGATAAAGTGCGGTATCGTGCCAGACTAGTGGCAAAAGGTTACACACAACGTCGTGGCATTGATTATGAGGACACTTTTTCTCCTGTTGTGAAACATTCAACTCTCAGAATGTTGTTTGCATTAAGTGTGCAGTGGGAAATGGACATTACCCACTTGGATGTGACAACAGCATTCCTAAATGGACATTTAAAAGAAAATATATACATGTGTATTCCAGAAGGTTTTATAAATAAGGGCAATGGAAATGTTTTGAGACTAAAAAGAGCTATATATGGGTTAAAACAATCTTCATTGGTTTGGTATGAAAGAGTTAAAGATTGTTTGTTAAATTTTGGTTTTAAAATAAGTAAATTTGAGCCATGCCTATTTCTAAAATGTTCTGAGAAGGTCAAACTAATGGTAACTATATATGTTGATGATTTTTTAATCTATTCAAATTGTGGTACAGAAACTGAAAAATTAAAAAATGTTCTTAGTTCTCAGTTTAAATTAAAGGATCTAGGTCCAGTTAGACGTTACTTAGGTATGAGAATTCATGTGAACAAAGAATGTAAAACTATAACTGTAGATCAACAAGAATATATAGAGCAATTATTATCAAAGTTTGAGATGTCAAATTGTAGAACTATAGACACTCCGATAGAAAGCAAATTAAACATAGAAAAGGCTGATACTTGTGCAGCAAATATTCCATATCAAAGACTGATAGGAAGTCTCATGTACTTGGCTGTGTTAACTAGGCCTGACTTATCCTATTGTCTTAGCTATCTCAGTCAGTTCAATAATTGTTATAATGAAACTCATTTTAATTATGCTAAACGTGTATTAAAATACTTAAAAAAAACAAAAAATTATTGCTTAACATATAGTAATGGTAATGGAGCCCTGACAGGTTTTGTAGATGCAGATTGGGCCAGTGATAGCGTGGATCGGAAGTCATATACTGGGTTCTGTTTTGTTATGAGTGGTTCTGTGGTTTCCTGGCAAAGCAAGAAACAAAAGACTGTCTCCTTATCTAGCACTGAGGCAGAATATGTTGCGCTTTCGGAGGCTTCTAGAGAAGCTATTTATTTAAAAAATATGTTGTATGAGATTACTGATAAAAATTGTGAAATCAAATTGAATTGTGATAATCAAAGTGCTCTAAAGTTAGCAAAAAGTCATCAGACACATACAAGGTCAAAGCATATCGATGTTCGATTTCATTATGTTAAGGATGCTGTGAGAAATAAGTTAATTAATATTGAATATATTTCAACTCAGGATATGCCTGCTGACTTGTTAACGAAGGGTCTTTTGTCAACCAAGCATTATAAGTTTATGCATCTGCTAGGAATTAAGGCTAAATAAGAGGCATTTTTTTTGGTAAATCACATTTATTTTGTTAAGTGGGGATGTTAGAGTGGTAACAAAATATTGAATATTATAAGCAACGCCATCTATGTACCTCTGTCTCTGTCAGTCATGTCAGTCAAGTTAGTCTGAATAAAGTCGATTACGAAAAGCTAACGTGTTTCTATTACAAACAACGTGTTTTTATTATAGTCAAGCAATGATGCAATTGTTGTCCACATTATTATTTAATTATCCATCAACATTTTAATATTCATAGATTTCTATTTGTGAAAAATTTAAGACCGTAAACAATTATTATGATTTTAAAAACATAAAATTACAATTTATTGAAAGCCATGAAATAGACCAGTAATTCTCCATCATTGTAATCATTTATAAGTTGTTTACTGTAAATTTGTGACGAATAAGCGCGCAGAAAATAACTAAACATTTAGTTTTTGTTGATGAAAGCAACTATTATAAGGCTTTTTACATAATTCGTTCTAGATATCCGAGTGATAAACTTATAATACGGTCTTGATTCTGTTCACAATAAGTACAAAAAACTTCATTATAAATACCAAAATGAAAAGTGTATGCTCGAGTGAAATCAATTTTTTATAGAATAATTTGAATATAAGTCAACAAAATATAGTTGTGAAAACTGTATTATTACGATCAACCAAAGGCTTCTGAAAAGTAAATTATTAGATATTGATTTAGCACCTGTAAGTTATTAGTAAGTTATTTTTATATCAAAATTATTTATTCAAGTAGTCTTATGTTAGCTGACTGCTGTTAATAAAATGCATTTATCATTTACCACCGGTTCGGATGGCTGTTATACTGAGAAGCGCGAACAGATTTCCTTTATAAAATAGCATTTTTTTGGTACAATGACGCAATATGCGCAATACTCACAATTGGTCAGACATAGTCCACGTAAGCCACATAAACAGTACCTCAAAACACGTAGTTGTTCGATTAATAGCCCATAAATGTTCAACTAGTACGGCGAACGTCTTCTGAGTTATTGGAGACATTTTTTTATGCTGTCGGTATAGCTTAAAAAGGGTTGCAGCAAAATTTTGACCCAATTAGGTTTTGTTTTCAGTACAGAATATCGAAAATATGTACTTATTCTAACACTGTTAACGCGTAGACTAATTTCATCAAATTCATAATAATGATGTGTAAATATTGCATAACAAATTACAGGTGATTTTTTCAATATGCATTATTACAAAACATTCTACATTCAAAATGTCAGAATTTATAATTGGAGGAAAGTGAAACTGGTCGATGAAAAGAAATTACTTGTTTCTAAATTTAAAAAGCGATTCTCCGTGCGTCAGACTCACGCGCCTCTGAGATCCAGCATGGCTGCCGGTGACAGCAGCATTGTTCAAACAGAAACGACACAATTCCCTTTTTTTTCCTTTTTCTTTTTATCTTTTATTCTTTATTCCATTCTTGAGCACAATGGCCGTCCGCCGCGGCCGTGGTATTTTACTTACCTATGTTTTTGACTTTGTTTTTGGCGGGCGTCACTTTTGAGCCTATTTCTTTTTCTTTTGTGTTCACGCGACAGTTGATGATCGTTGTTATTCTGGCCAGTAACTTACTTTTTAAAAATAGATTTATAAAATTATTTCCGCTCTTCACTTGAAGTGATTGCCAGATGAATATTGATGTTATATTATATGGATTGACTCAGCCCACACCATGCATGGAGGGTAATCAGCCTACTGTGCCACGCTGGCCAGATGGGTTGGGACAGGGTTTCGTATCAAGTTTTCTTTTCTTGCAGCTAGGTTTTCGGCCTTGTAATGTCCTTCTAACGGCTCTTTCGACAAACTCAGGATAGAATGGGGCAATGCATACACTAAAATCAATCACATCCAGATTAAAATCATCTTAATTGTTTGGTATAAGCTCAGTTAAATAAATAAGTAAACTTAGTAAAAATAGGTCAGTATTTTGTACATGTCAGTAAACTCATAGTTTACGAATATCAGGAAATTGTTTAAACTGACTATAATTTGTATACACATTGCTTCTTCTTCAAAGCTATTTTAGGTCGCAGAAGGGTCAATCCCAAAAACATCTGGTGTTCCAGCATCGGCCGTCGAGTGTCTAATCTCATAATTGTACAAACTCAAGGCCTCGATTTGGCAGCATTGTCACCTCACAATAACACAATGCCGTCGCGCATATTATCCATTCATATCATAACGTTTATAAATACGTTTCACGGTGGCATTGTGGGCCTTGTCTCCCGTCTCCCTGAGGATATCCCGGCACAAAGAATCCATCATAATAGCCGAAAGTTCGGTACGCACAAAGCCGTTCGCAACCCGTCATTTTCGTACCTATTGGCTATTTTATGACAATAACTCTATTGTTGTCGAAAAGGAATTGTTGGAAACTCATTGTGCCCATCGGAATTCGCCAAACTGGATTGTCTCTGTACGCTAACGAAGTAGCTGGAGGCGCACAATTTTCTCAGCGCAGATGGCGTGAGCTGAAGAACTAATTGGGCAATTTGAAGCAATATCCTTGGAGAGCAGGGCCGTTGAAACAATGGAGGACATTATCATCAGTGTTCAGTTCCTTTTGAACGGCGGCGGTAGCATTGTTTGCGGCAACCTCGGCTCGAGTCAAGCTGTGCGTGATAATATTTAGTTTCTTCACAACCTGGCCCCATTGTCGTGCCTGGTCGAACTGGCCACTCGAGCCACTCTTTGTACAGACGGCCATGTAAAGAAATTCTAAGGTGTGTTTGTTTAAATTCTCCTTTTCGGCTTCTGTTCGTTTGTGAATGGCTTCTGTTATATAAACATTACCAATTATGACGCTGTCGCTTGTGTGTTCCTCTACATGCTTCCATTAGATGACAATCTTTTTTAAATATACGTTAGCTATGCTTAAAAATTGTTACGACGCTTTGTAAATCATTTTATTGAGATCCAATGCCATATGACTATTTAATTTAGGTAGTTTAACTATTCCCAATCTCATTGGTACACCGTGAGAACAACCCAGACACTAGCTGTCACCCTCAGTGTGAAACTATAACATACCATTTAGAAAAGGCATTAGACTGGAAAAATTAACTGATCCTATATCTCAAAACATACGGAATTATTTTTGGCATCAATACGTGTTTTGATTTCATCACATAACATTTTATGCTTTATGTCTTCCTGTACAAGGTTCAGACTGCCTAAAACAATATTCAGAAGTATGTAAGTATCTACTGGTTCTGAATTATCGTTTATCTATTGTGTGCCACCCTTTGCTTTTATAGAATTAGCTCCTCTTGTCTTATTACGATCGTGGTCAGATAACAAAGCGTTTTCAATAGGATTTTAATTTGAAATCCAATTTCGGATATTGTAGTGTTGTTGGGGTCTTGTGACATGTCGGGGACTTTATTTTTGGTCACATATTTAATAAGCCACTTGTATTGTAAGTTTAATATAGAACAAAAATAATCGCAGGTTTAGGTATTATCTATTTTATTCTCACACTTAACAACAGTAACGAAGAAAGCGATTATAGTAAGCAAATTATACCGGTGAAAGTAAACGTTGCGTCTTGAATTTCCGATATGTGTTTATCATGTATTGAAATTACAATGACTCAATACCAAAGCATCATAAGCTTACGATTTCAAATTATGAAAGGAACATAAAACTGAATCTGCATTATTTAAAGGTAAATTCTGATGTAAAATGTGAAGTTACACATCCTTTCCTTAACATTTACGTAAAGGTTATAATGACTGAATAATGTTTTTAATAAAATAGTTTTAACAACATAATAGCTCTCATACTTTTATTCCAATACCTTTGTCGTAATAATAATCATCGTTGTAAGTCAAACGTTCAAGATTTTGTTCTTAAACATAAAAGACTTGACTTCCAATTACATCTCCATGAACTGTCTCAAGAGTCTTTACACGAATACAGTTCGAGAAATTAATTGTACAATTATTTTTAACTATTGTGTTAAAAACGAACGGTAGTTAGTTTCTTTCTTGAGTGGCACGTGGTATACAAAGGACCACTTCATAGTCCACTCATTACTCTTTAATGGTCTTCTAAATAAAAAAAAATCTTCACTTGTAAGTAGCTGACAACATTTGAAACTTAGTTGTGTCAAGTGAGTTTCGACTTTGGGTTGTTATGATAAAATTGAAGTTGGTTGAATTTCGAAAGGTTGTCGAAGTGGTGATGAAAGACGCGTTATTTAAATTCGATGTTTAGTATGTCAGATAAATTGTCGACCTAAAAATTGGTTGTTCGGATTCACTGTCGGTAATTACTATATGATGCACCGTTCGGCATTTTAATTTGAAAACGTTCTCGTCTCTTTGGAGTGCATGACTCGTTGATTTCTTGTTTTGTGGTCTAAGTATGTGTTTGGACGATAATTACTTTTATTCCTAGTGTGATGGTGTTGCAATAGGTTAAAAGGTTCATTATTGAAAGCGTCAAATGAAAATTAATGTATTATCTATTAATTTGGCTACGTGTTTTGAAGTTTTGACATGGGTTAATTGCAATTATCCAATAAAACAAAACAGAACTTTCTCAGCAAAAAAATATACTAAAGAAATTAAAATCAAATTTTAACTTATACACTGTATGTATGTTATACTGTATGTTTGAGATGTTATTCCAGCCAATGTTACTCGGGCATCATTAAATAAAATATGTTATAATAACACTACTAAATATAATATGGTATAGAATTACAAACCAGAGCTATCCAACAAATGCATAAGAATGAAATCTGAGTTTGGTTTCATTCCAGTGGCATCATACTTTGATCTAAATATTCCAGAAAGATTAAATTTTTAAATTACTATTTTAGGTTATTAAGTTTGTTTTATTTTATTTTATTATACAACTGTCTCAATTGTTTCTATCTTTCACTAACTTGCAGTTGTTTGCATGTACCGTCTACTACCTCTCTGCATGCCTAATTATATACTGATATTTTTATAACATATAAAGAGCTGTAGCCTTTATTTCTTTATCATCAAGTTTACAGTAAATGCTTTCCGAGTTTAATAAGATTATAACATCTAATTAAACTCGGAAAGCATTTACTTTAAACACTTCTGTACACTTCTGATGTATAAGTATGTGTTGTAACTTCTGCAAATTTATGATCTTAAATTATTCGCTTAACAATACCTGACAAAATTGCATTATTTGGAATCTTATTATAAATCCTTTGTTTACTACTCAATGTTTTGACTTTAACATTAAAATTGCTTTGCGTCGTGCACAATCAAAGGAATAATGCCCGGCTTAAAACTGTAACATCTTCGCTGCAACGGCGTCAGCGTGTCTGGTTCATCCAGAAACCAGTTTTGAACCTGATTGGATCGGTAATTTTTAAAGAGTATAATTCTAGTTACATTAAATACATAGCTACTTTTGACATAAAATATTAGAGCCAAAGTGAAGCAGATTTTACTCATGTGCATGCCTTAGGTTTTCACGATCTTTGCTCATTGCAGGAAATAACTTCATAACGGTTCATATCGTCTAAACGATCAGAACCGTTAAGAAGTCATTTCCTGCAATACTCATGTGCTATTATTCACCATCCCATTCCATTCGGAGGGTGTCGTAATAACTGGCAAAAGGAAATCCGAAAACCTAGCCGCAATATAAGGAAAACTTGAAACGAAACCATGTGTCAACCCGTCTGGCCAACGTGGCACAAGCCCGACACAGCATTAATGGGCCGTGTATTAGAAGTATTAATTAATTTATTTATTTAATTGCTTTATGTAACGTGTACATAGGCGGACTTAATGCCATATTAAAAAAAAACGACTGAAATATCTGATCTGAATAGAATCTGCATATTGCACTTGCAATTCATCTAAAGATGATTACTGAAAAAGGTTAAGGTATGTAGTTTATTAACGTTTTGTTTACATTGGTTTAAATATAAGGACAAATTATTGAAGATGTCTTATTGGTCCAGCGTTGGGATGTCTTCTATTCGGGTCGGACAAGTGTTTTGTAGAATAGAATAGAATAGAAAAAAATGCTTTATTGTATAAACCAATTATGGCGTTCACAATCGTCATCGGATACATCACTTATAAAATACTACTACCAGGTCGGAACGCGGCACCAACCGAGAAGACCTGGCGGAAGAAACTCGGTGGGCTTGTCTCTTTTTTAAACGCCATATTACAATAACCGTTATCTTATAACTAGTTTCGTTTGGTTCCGAAAGGCGCTCAACTGAAATATGAATTTTATAATAAAAAAATAATAATTAAAAATGAAATTATAAGTCTTGAATACAGTCAAGCCAGGCGCACAAGCCAAGCCAGGCGGACTTGCAACACTCTGGATGACATTTATTTTCTTACATTACATGCTTCTAAACAGCCTCCGCGATATAATTTATACCACGAGCAGAAGCTTTGCTTTTTAAATAAAACAAAATCAACTGTCCAGGAATGATCAAGAGCGCTGCCTTTCCAGATAAAACCAAAAACAACGTATGATGGTAAGATCCTACGGTAAACAAAAGAAACAAAGAATTCCATAAATGTATCCTTTACAACCGGTGCGAAAGAGATGCGTGTCCCTAGAATCATTTTAAAAGTTTTAAAAGTTTACGGAACAATTACAATAGTAAACAACATTCAATCACTTCCTATGTATTATGAAGTAATGAACACCATTCTTAATCATTTCGAAAGTACAATGCGAGTGAAATCATTATAAAGCATTATATGATAATAAATAAACAGACGGCATATCATCAAGGTTTCAATACAGAAATCAGGGAGAAATAAATGATCGCACTCATTGTGCGTCTTGAGTTCGGAAGCTTACCTCAATCCATTGTGGCACCGCCAAACTGCAGCGTCATTTTAATCAAATAACAGAAACGTTATTTATCATCCTACCCTCCTTTAAAATCATTTTTTAAATAAACATAAAGAATGCCCTCGGAAGAATGCGTTACAAAAATATGTAAAGGATTTAAAGACGTTCGGTTCGATTTTTAACAGGTGTACCAGCCAACGCGGTGCCAGGAATCACAATTTTAAAATTCCACATCCAACTGTTTTAAATTAGATCATAATGTTAATGTAACAAGGTTGAATTTCAATTGGTTAGAGTCGGTGTTCGGTGTTTTAGTAAGCTAACACTGTCCAACTGAGAGCTTACTCAATGAACTTTTTTTTCTTGACTCTACTTAATGCTATTTTGTTTTTATTCGTTTCGATACATATGTTTTTTCCTATGTGGACCCGCGGCACATTCCTTTTGATTATGCGTATGTGTGTCGTATCTATGCTTTGATGGTATCTGGATAAAATGGGTGTTATGAAACTTAATAGACAGTTTTATTTGTTATTTTGTTTGAAATGTTTTTGGTAATTAAAGTGTTCGCCTCTGTTTTTTGTAGGGCTATAGAGATAATAATGACATGAGAATGTTCGGAATTCCTGACCTGCCTTTACATCTGATGATGCATCGTTTTGTCTTGACCTACATTTTATTTGCATTCAGCTGATTATATCACTATCACTACAAAGTATAAAACAAAGTCGCTGTCGTCTGTCCGTCCCTATGTATGCTTAAATCTTTAAAACTACGCAACGGATTTTGAAGCGGGTTTTTTTTAATAAATAGAGTGATTCAAGAGAAAAGTTTATATGTACCTATACATTCATAATATCGTAGAGAAACACTAAGAAACAAAAGTCGGAAAGCAGACCCAGGGAGCCGAAGAGAGAGTTTGGGCTGCAACCGGGATATAACGCGAAGATGATGATGGTCGTAGAGAAACACTGATAAATTTTGAGGTTCATCATTGCTCCCGTGCGAAGCCGGGGCAAGTCGCTAGTAATAAATATTTAACAGAATAGGTTTCTACAAAAAGTGGGGAATAGGGACTCCATTAGGAGACAAGTACGTTACTTATGGATAATCCAGTATTCTAATAATGTCACTAATAATCCATCTAATAATCCAGGCTGTTTTTTTTAATCTTCAGAGCAGTGGTATCTACCATGGCTCTGAAGATTAAAAAAAAAACATTATATTAGTGAAACATCTACTCTACTCCGCTCATATATGACCCACTGATGAGTTGGACCTCCTCCAGTCACATGAGGGTAATTAGCCTGCTAGCCACGCTGACCAGATACAGGGGTTGGCACTGGGTTTCGTGCCAACCCCTGTATCTTCTCTTGCGGACAGGTTCGGCTCGGCCGGATCGGCCTTTTCCTTTTGTCGGCTCTTACGACACTGTTTTGGTGGAATGGGGTGGTGACACTATGTATTCTAAATCCGTCACAACATGGACATTTTGAATGTATACATAAAACATTACATACAAATCTGCCCATGTATAGCAGACGTTACACGTAGTCAGTAGCGTGTGAAAACTGACAGCTGGTCGAGTCATATAATTACCGGCGGTCCTGCTAGACAAATCGTCACGGGCACGCGGCAATCGGTCTGTGTAAAGCCCGGTAGTTGACCGGTAGTAATCCAAGGCAGATAGACAGATACATTTACATATGTACTTCAACTTTAAAAGTTGGTTTACTGACGAGCGGATGTATGAATAAACCGATTATATGAAATCACCGTTAATGCTCCAAATATGAGAGAGGAAATAAACAATTTTAATAAAAGTTTCTCAAAGAACGCACCGCCACTTACGAAACGGAAATACCGTATCATATCCTGAAACTATTATGATCTATATTTCAAAATACCCTACTTACGTGCGCATGACCGGTCTTACGCAAAAGCGACTAAAACGATCTATAGAACCATATGATCAATGATGCCGATGATACAAAAAAATATAATTGTTAGATTTGTTTCTATACAGGAGTACAATATATCATTATTTGTGATTTCATAACCAAAAATATGGCAATATAATATGTGCATTAAAAGTCCGGAGGAAGGTTGATATTCCCTTGTAGTGGAATGATATTGCATTAGTTCTAAATCATTAAGCACGGTTCACATGCGCGGGTAAATGACGGCATTTTTATGACGCCCCATTTAACCGTATCGAATCGCAAGTTTGCACAACAATCGCTCTTTACGTGAATTGCCAGTTTTTTCGCGGATTTTTAACGCGTACGCGACTATTGTCCGGTGCTATACCATGTGTGTTGAGCTTAATATTTTGCCTTGTGGCATGGAAATAGATGTTTTATATTGAATTGCGATAAATTATTGATATGAGTTGAATAACTTTACTTTTTAGACTTAAGCCCATAAATGACCCACTGTTGAGTCGGGCCGCATGGAGGATAAATATATATTTGGACGCCTTTGAAATGTGGTGCTGGAGAAAGATGCTTCGCATTCCTTGGACAGCATTTCGGACAAACGTCTCCATATTGCGCGAACTCAAGATTTCCTCGCGGTTGTCTTCCGAGTGTCTACGCAGAGTCCTCGAATACTTCGGTCACATTGCAAGAAAAGAGGGTGACAACCTCGAAAGGCTCATTGTGATCGGCAAAGTAGATGGAAAACAACTTCAAGGACGCAGCCCTGGACGTTGGTCCGATCAAATCCGCCCCACTCTCAAGTCTACGGTACATAATGCGCTCCACACCGCCAGAGACAGGAACAGATGGAGGAAGATCTTAAGAGAGAAAGTGATGCTAAAGGGTGGTCACGACCCTCAACCCTAAGGAATACGACGCAGAGAGAGAGATATATTTTTGGTCTACTTGATTGGTCGCGGCAATCGCTCGGTGCTAGTTAGCCAAATCGGTTAGACTGATTCTGAACCCAATACCAGTGCCAGTGCTCGAGATATCGTGCTCACTACATGACTCTTAAGGTTGTGGTGACGTCGTGTGGTGGCATTCTCTTCCCTGCCATTATGGTTACGAAGGGAGATGGTTACGACATGCGTCATGCTTGTGAACAGCTGTCGTCGCTGGGCGTCTGGGTCGTCTCAAGCATAATATTATAGACTAGATGTTGGGAATGTTTGGCCTTTTGCGACTATTGCGCAAGTTAGCTCTCACTAATACGTCTGCCTTGTACCCAAAAATTCCGATGTAATATAGCAACTACAGAGTTTCTCACCGGTTTATCTGTGAATGATAAATTATGAATCCGGAATGATATTTTTTTAAAGTTAAACTTTATTTATTTTTATTCTTTATTGTACACAAACAGCATAATAATATAGTAGAAATATACATTAGTAATTACATGTACAAAGGCGAGCTTAACTCATACATGAGTTTTCTAACAGCACGTCGTCGTGTAGTGAACTTTAACTTTAAATGGTTAATTTAATTTAATTTTTGATTTGTCAAAAGAGATCTACTGAGGGAACTTTATTAAAGAATTTTGACTTTCAATTAATTTGGAAATAAACAAAAAATAACAAATCATTACCTATTTCTAAAAAAGATTTTTGAAATAATATTATTTTTAAATAACTTTATGTATTGCACCTGTATTTAAACATATAAGTTAGTATAGTAAGCAAATTATTTAAAAAAAAACCTGCTTGCAACTACTTTCAACAACCAAAGGGATTTTTGGTATATTTTTCACGGCATACAACAAAAGAGTTCTTTAAAAGCAAAATATTCATATTATAAAGGTGCGATTACCGGATACGGAGGGTGACATGATAAAAAACCCTTTTTAGGGTTCCGCTGACGATGAAAACGTGACCCTTACGATTGTTATATCCGCATGGAACAAACAGACCGTTTGTTACTCTTTTCAAATTTGAAAATAGAATGGTATTTATAAACAGAAATATAATCTGTTATATTATATATTTTCCATTCTGTTCGTTCCATTCCATTTTCATAATATAATCCGCTACAACAATGAGCAATGGAAAAACCAAATGTAATGCCGCTTGAAACTGTCTCTCTCTTTAACTAGCCAAAGATATTAACCAAAATATGCATCAAACATTGATGTTTTTGTAGACAAGGATAGTTTATCGGGATGCCACCTTGGCTGTGCGTCGTGTCGAAGGACACAATACGCTTGACATCGGATGGAAGCCCGCGCACCACAATTGAGAATAATCCTAGGACCTAGACTATTATTTGATGGTTGTTTGAGATCCTATTATAATTCTATGAGTTTCATAAGAGTTTTAAAGTTATTCAAGTTATTCTCGTAGTAAAGTTAATAGTTATATTCTGAATATGAGTAACTAAATTAATAACGAAGGCCCTCTTGCCTTTGTATACCTAACTAGCGACCCAGCCCGGCTTCGCACGGTCGCAATTGTGCATGTATTATATGTATGTACATATAAAACTTCCCCTGGAATCTCTCTATCTATTAAACGATTCAAAGTCCGTTGTGTAGTTTTAAAGATTAAAGCATACATAGGGACGGACAGATGACAGCGACTTTGTTTTATACTGTGTAGTGATAGTGAAGAAATATGCGGATCCATGTCAATATTAAAAGTCCATACTTGACGATCTCCTTCAAGTGTTAATACCGTGACAAATGTTGAATTTATGCGAGTGCGGCGGAGGGAAGCGCCCCGCTGCGCGCGCGACTCGCTGAGACCCGCCACTGACCAGTTGAGAGATGAGTAAAATATGAATCTTTTATGGCTAATGTGTAACCGGTGGTAAAGCTAAGTGAGGCTCGACGAAGTTGGTGCAGTCTTAATTTAATTTGAGGGCTGACGGGCCTCCTTCTGCGGGGCCGATGTCGCAGAAGGGGGCAGCGGGGCGGGTCGCAAGGGAGGGAGCTCCGGGTGACCCGCGCCGCGGACGGAGGCGGGGGTGGAGGGGGGTCCGTGACGATGCGGGCCCCTTCTGCCCTCGCCTAGGAGGCCGGTGGTGGTTCGGGGGAGCCACTACCGACGAAAGCCTCGATGACTGAGGGCGTCCCAGTATACCGGGGCGCCCTCTCTGATAGTCGCTTGCCCGCGTTGCGGGCACCACGCCGGGGCGTCACAGTAGAATGCGTTTACGCGAACTTGTGGCGCCCCAAGCGCGTCGTGTGAGGGTATGCCGCTGGGGTTTTAGTGGGTAAACGACTCTTGGGTAGACGACCCTTGTCGGAGTCCCACATAATCACCGACCTTTCCCCCGGGGTGCGGTGGTATGCATAAAGCATTTCCCCAGCGAAACCAAAAAAAAAAAAAAAAAAAAAAAAAATTCTTAATTTAATTTGCCGTTAAAAAGGCAGAAAGTTATGCCGCAACAGAAAGAAAACTTGATGCGTTACCCTGCACACAAATTTTCCTCCTTAACCGGTGTTTTATGCACCGAGATGATAACATTTTTGCAGCCTTAAAGATTACCAGCAATTAGAAAGCGACTCCTCAGTCTACTTTGGACTTTTTTTTTTACGTGGGGGAAACCTTTTATTGTTTCCCAGCCGTGGGACGGGGCTGGGGTATGTGGGAGTGCCGGTCGCGTGAAGATGGTGAGATGCGACCGGCATACCCACTAAAACCTACCACGAACTTTCTGCCGTCTTTTTAATACACAAAGCGCTGTATGTGCCCATTATGCTAAATGTGTCGCCGCGAAGCTTAATTCCTAATCTTCATTTGGCACAACTTTTTAACATATTTATCGCGAGTATTTAACATTATTAAAATTCAGATTTTTGCAGCAGACGTGGATTAGATGACAGTAGTCTTCAAAAGTACAAAGAAACGATAATGTCTACCGCCTATAATTTTGTTTATTGATAGCGTCCCCTGTGCACTCAATATTCGCTCACGGTGTCCAGAGGTATTGCAGATGACTAATGAGCTTGAGATTTGATTAATATACTGACCAGCCATTTGATGACATCCAAATCGGATCTAGATCCATCTATGCTTTTTAATCTGAACAGCCTCAAGGGATGTACCTAATGATTTTTCTGGGCAAGGATTTAGAAACGGCAGCCAGAAATCCGTTAATAAGTGTTTAATCTCAATATCTATATTGTCACCAGTCAACCTGATTTGGCGAACTACTAAAAATTTACATGGTAAAAAGCTTCGGTCTTCGTGATCTATCTGCATTCTAGGGGTCCAACGGAGGTCGATGTATTTACGTTTACCTCAGAAGAGCGAGTGAAGTCAGATGATTTACGAATTTCTACATTTTAACGAAAATACATCAGTCCGTGTGTTGACGGATGTAGAATAAATATAATGTTACACAGGCGAATCAGGCGAAGTAGGTGTGAGAGAAGGGAATCTTGACAGCAATATATTTCCTCTCATTTCCCTCCTTAAAATTGGAGGAAGTCCCACTAATCAGCACAATCAGCCCAGTGAAATGATGACAAACAGTAGTGTTGGTAAATGCTAAATCACTTGTTGAATAAATCGGCTAACAGTGCTAAAATATACTATGTACTTTGTTATATTTTCCTATTTCTTCGTCTTTCTCACGGTGTCTGAGCCGGCACAAAAATGGCATTTTGACATTTACGTCACTCGACCGCCCGGAAGCCATCTTGGAATGTTAATTGAACGATTTTATCTGTAATAAGTCATTGTGTCGCGGCCAGTGTTGCATTATCGCGAGTGTATGCGTGATTTAACATCAGATGAAATGAGAGCTCGAGATCAGAGCAGCTTCTTGGAGTAGTACCACTTGAAGAAGTCGTCGACATGTAACTGCTATGAGAGTAAGGTGACAAATTTTGAGAGATAGGGTCACGACTCCATTCCTTCCTGACGGTATGGTACGAGCCGACTAAAGGACCTTTTTTTACCTCGGAGATCCATACGGATGTCTGGCCGTTGGGGACTGTGCGAGACTTTACCGTACCGAGTACCGGAGAGACTAGAGATAGTAAATTGCGTCCCGATCTACCCACTAAAACCGACGGCGAACCTCGACTGCCCAAACCAGGGCCATAGGAATCACTCCCAATGTGGAAGCATGCTCCACTACCCTGGGGGCCTTGGCCCGTCTCGTATAGTGGAGCCCGTTGCTCCGAGGCGGGCCCCTCCAATTACGAGGGGGAAAAAGGCCTTTTTGTTTTTTTTTTTGGCGGGAAAAAATACCTGAACTTACTTCCCGTCCGGCGAGACTACGGGGTAGAGTGGGGCCTTCACTCAATTAAACAACCCGCCGTGCGCCAACACCCGCCCTCACGCGGCGGACCACGGATACCGCGTACGTTACTACCGTATTCCGCAGGCGGCAGCCCCATCTTGCACCCTCTCCCGTGCGACGCCCCGCACACTTGGGCTTCACACCTTCGCGGTAGGCTACACGGGCGGATGGTGGGTTATGGGATACAAAGACCTGTTTTTTTTTTGTTGTTGCTGGGGAAATTCTTTATGCATACCACCGCCCCCCGGGGGAGAGGTCGGTGATTATGTGGGACTCCGACAAGGGTCGTCTACCCACTAAAACCCCAGCGGTATACCCACACACGGCGCCACAAGTTCGCGTAAACGCATTCTACTGTGACGCCCCGGCGTGGTGCCCGCAACGGGCAAGCGACTGTCAGAGAGGGCGTCCCGGTACACTGGGACGCCCTCAGTCATCGAGGCTTTCGTCGGTGGCGGTTCCCCCGACCCACCACCGGCCTCTCAGGCGAGGGCAGAAGGGGTTCGCATCGTCACGACCCCCCTCCACTCCTGCCTCCGTCCACGGCGCGAGTCAGCCGGAGCTCCCTCCTTTGCGACCCGCCCCGCAGCCTCCTTCTGCGACATAACGGCCTTGCAGAAGGAGGCCCGTCAGCCCTCGGGTTAGCGACAACCCGAGGGCGTTGGTGCACCGCAGCGGTCCAGGACACGCAGGGCAACTCTGAGGACAGAGGAGTCCCTGGAGCCCCAGTCCACTGAGGCGCTGGGTGCCGCTCTTCGTCTCACCTCTCCCCGTGGGCCCGCCCGGCATGGGAGGCCCTGGCCGGTATGGCCCCAATGTGATACAAAGCCCTATGCCAACCCGATAGCACAGTAGGTTAATTTCCCTCCAAGTAATTGGAGAAGATCTGACTCATCAGTGGGTCTTTTGATATCACACTTGGTTCATCACTCTAGCGTGGATGATATTGGTAGTGGCAGCAACCTTCTTAACATTTCCAGTGGCAGAGTAATTCTTTCCCTTTTACAAGGCTACAAACGTCTTTATTACACTGCAATATATACATATTGTTGCAAACAAAAAAGACAATGGTACTACTCTGTCAAACTACAAGTAACCCAAACTCCACCACATGCCTCCACACCGGTACAATCGCGTTTCTCATGTTTATAGTTGCTACCGTGGGCCGCTATAAAACGGACGGACGGACGAAATGATATATGGGGAGCAATTAAATTGGTGTCGTAAGTGTGCGGCCTGCCTAATGACGGCTACTGGCGGTCGCCTATAGACTAAATAAAGAAATAGACATGGCATATTTAATCATTTTTACCAATTTTGTTTTAATCTCACCAATATCTCACCTGGTTTGGAATTTAGCAACTCTGAATCCAAAATTAAAAAGTGCCAGTATTTGTGTTCCGTTTTTAGCAATATATAAATAAGTAGCCATTTTTTACTGCTCGGGTGGACACATTTCTTTTAGTTGCCTCAAAATGTGATCATGTACAAGATATGTATTGGAGAAAAATTATAAAGCTTTTGAAAAAAAAATCACGTTAACAACATAATTATGAAAATATAAAAAAATATATTGAATAATGTTTTTTTTGCCAATAAACTTTTATTTACAAAGATCATGAAGTCGGGTTATTTAAAATGTATTACATAACTTTTTTGGACTCCAGAACGTATTATTTGAATAAAAATATTGTGATAATAATTATTTTATAATGCCAATTCTAATGCAAAGCGGCTTTCATAAATCTGTTTATCATTCGGACATCTTTATTGATACTATAAACCGCTTTTAATTAAGGTTTTCAAAGCACGATCATCGCGACCCCTACCTGATGTATATAGTACACCAATTAGTGTACATCATCGTTACGACATTTTGAATGTAGAATCCAAACGGTTCTTAATTTAAATTCGAAATTCGAACGTAATTTCAAATTGTAACGCGTTTTTGTCCGATTAATTTAAATGAGATTCTAAAGGAATTTTGTAATTTTATAGAGAGTCCTACCGGTTTTTATTACGTGCCTGTTTTCCATTGAGCTTCGTTTTTTCGTTACAAAAGGAATAAGGACTGATCTATTTAATTTTCAACACTGGGTGATATTGTCTATTCCTAATATTTTGGCACAAAAAATCCTTTGAAAAATACATTTAGAAAAGCGTGCAGCGGTCACCGAATAGTTTAGGCTTTACAAAAGCTACAAATCGATCTAGAAGGTCCATGTGAGTAATGGAGTTCAGTAGTCTATTCCATCATAAAATGTTACATTGATTAGTAATTCGATTCTGGATAATCATTAAATTAACACCAGGATATGACGGTACCTAGTAACACAGTAGATAATAATATATTAATTGACTGTCATAAACTGTATTAGATGGCAACCGCAAATTTAACGCGCTTTGTGAAATATTGTATACACCAATTAATAACCCACAGTCAGACCAATGGTCGGACATTCTCTAAATTCTTCAACAAGTTCGGTTGCAGCTCGTCAGAACGGGAAGTCTTTTGGAGGCCGTATTCTGTAACGCACTTGGCTTTAAAAAAAACAGGTGTCCTTAAAATATTGACTAACTTACTTTCATCATCATCATTTCAGCCAAAAGACGTCCACTGTTGGACATAGGCCTCCCCCAAGGATCTCCACAAAGGCCGGTCCTGGGCCGCCCGCATCCACTGATTTCCGGCGACCTTAACCAGGTCGTCGGTCCACCGTGTGGGAGGCCTACCAGCACTGCGCCTTCCGGAACGTGGTCGCCACTCGAGGACTTTTTTGCCCCATCGGGCGTCGGTCCTGCGAGCTATGTGCCCTGCCCACTGCCACTTAAGTTTGGCAATCCGGTGGGCTATGTCGGTGACCCTGGTTTGCCTGCGTATCTCCTCATTTTTGATTCGATCTCGCAGGGAAACTCCGAGCATAGCCCTCTCCATTGCCCTTTGGGTGACTTTTTCTCTGTTCCATATGTCATCACTGGCAACACACATTGGTTGAAGACTTTTGTCTTCAGACACTGCGGTATTGTGGACGAGTAACTTACTTTGCAGCCCACAAAAACCTTCTGCGGCGTGGGGTCCCTCCAATTACAGGAGGGAAATAAGCCTACTGTGACACGCTGGTTTTGTTTCAAGTTTCTTGCGGCTAGATTTTCATTAGTCGCCACTTGCGACACCCTCAGGATGGAATGGGGTAAACTGATATTTTGTTCAAAGAGTATGATCATATTCAAATCACTACCTAATTAATATACTGTTTCAAATTAATGACAAATTAATTTATCTTCATGGTGGTTAATATGAAACAGGAATAACTAATCATTTTATTTCTAGTTGATATTGCATAATGTGTTATTTCTAATAGAATTAATTTCTAATTTGATAACTAGAATACCAATATTGTTCGGTTATATTTAAAACCGAAAGAGATATAAAATAAATTAAAAGTTTTAGTCCTGGAATGGTCTGAATTTCCTCCGACTTAAAACAATCAACATCAAGACACCTTGCAGGCAGTGTGATGCCACACACATACTGTTTAAAGTATGATATGTTTATATAACTTGAGAATGGAAGTATGGAGGAATTTGAAATTAAAATATATTTTTATTATTACAGCTTCTTTACAGAATCTTACAGCTAGTACACATTTAAATACAAATTATAAAATAATGCTGGCCATTGAGTAAGTAACTCTGCTCAGAATAAGGCATCCGACATAAAATCGCTGTCATAAAAATTGATACGGACATCTCGTAAATTTCACAAGTCTCCGAATCTACCATATTTGAATATTTATTACGTTATTTGGTTATTAAAATTCAAGGGCGTTGTGCGGTTTGTTTTGGCGATTAAATAAAACAAAAAAATATGTGAAAAGGGTTGTCATTTTAATGTTAGCTAATAAAGGATTTATTGCATTCGGTTTCGCAGTAATTTTGGGCCATAATTTAGGATTAGGTGTTGAATAATGCGGAGTTTTTTATTTAGGACTTTTATTCGTTTATATGCAGCTTAACGAACGTATCCTACAGTTGATTGGGTTATATCATAATGCAACATCCAACCTTCCCTGGCTGTAGGAGTGAAAGTGGGTATCATATTTTCAAGTCCATAGCGTAAAAACTGACAGCAATTCTAACTACTCATCATTTCAGCCAAAAGACGCTCACCGCTGAACATAGGCCTCCCCCATTGGGGTTTGCCATAACCGCCACGCTCGGTAGGCGGGTTGGCGATCGAAGTAAAGGATGTTGGATCTTCAACAGAACGTCGCTGCTGCCCCCTTCTAAGACACTCACAGGAAGATATGGAGTGGTAGTATTCTTACTCCACTACTACCCATTATTATGATTATATAATATATTGATTATATAATATCTAGTCTATCTTCTATTGCAGCTAAGTTTTCGGCCTTATCATTTCGTATTGTCGACACTTAACGACATCCATAAAATGGAATGGGGTGGTGACACAATGTATTTGAAATTCGTCATCACGCGGATAAGCTTTTCTAACGTTGCCTAAAATACCGTTAGATGCACTAGATATGACTCTGAGGACGGATGATCTCTTTAAGAGCTCCCGCACACCAGTCACTGCTTCTAAACGCGACCCTTTAGTGGTCCAGTTAAATCACTGCACGCCACCACCAGCGGCACCATGCGGCCTTCACTGGCTGCCACTTGCGGCAGTTGTTTAAGTGTCTGGCCGGCGACTGTGGCCGTGTGTGCGCGCAGTCAAACGACAAAACGCGGCCACAAGTAGCGATCGCGGTCCACTCCCGCAGCTTGTGGCTCGGACGCGACACAAACGCTCGATGTGCGCTGATTCTAAACAAAATGTATGGAGAAAAGCGTCTGCAACTTGTGGCGGCCACTAATGGTTCTAATGTGGTCGCCTCCAGTAGCTCAATGTGCGCTCGCACTAAGTACCTAGTACCGATCTCATTAAAATGGGGAAAAATAACAAAAGGCTACAATATTGATCATGCTACCTAGACAACAAGCTACATGGTTGATCATTATCATAAAATCTAGGTACGTAAATGTTAACAAGTGTTCATAAAGTTGCGTTTTCAGCTCGCTTCCAGATTCTTAGCGGCCAAAACAAAGGAAGAATGGGTACGCAACAAAGGCAAACACGAATAAATCAGGCTGTTCGGCGATTATTCATAAAAATGAGTGTGACCGGTGACTTATTGCGAGACGGGCCGTAATAGCGTCGCGGTAAAGACAAAGATACAAGGTAAAAACGCGATTGAATAAGAAACACGGGTTCCGTAGATTTGTAATACTTTGTAGGTACAAAAATCCTCTTTTGCGCTGTTGCTCGGTTCTGTTCCCTAGTTCGGTCAGTTTGGCAACCATTTTGTTGATTTACGTTTGACCCACCGTTTACGTACTTCATAAATAAGTAGAAAGTGGTACTCACGAATGATATTTTTGAGTCCGTATCCAAAATAATCTGTCACATGTAGCCCAAGGAAATACCTATGGAAAAGATTCGACTGCCTTGTTGGTCTGAGGGTTGGATGTGCTGCCTTCCGTCTCACGACTCCGGTTCGATTCCAGGGTTGGGCAAGTGTCTTTGTGTAAACCAGAGGCTTGGCTTGCTCTGAGTCTGTGTGTAATTTGTGTTCTTGTTTGTAAACTGAACCGAGATACAGAATATACCTAGTGCAATTGTTTAGTATAATTTGAACATAAAAAAAGAAAAAAATATTAGAAATTACCTAGATTACGCAATTCTATTCAAACTTTTTAGCCGTCAGAGCATGAAGTACCGATCATAAATTCCGCTGTTACCACAAGTGATGCTTGGAAGTGTTAGTTAGTAGTTAGTACTTAAAAAATGAAAAACCCACTGTCACGATACCAAATCAATCTTTATTTCAAACCACACGGGTTTGATATCCTTAAATGACTCAGCGAACCCCAAATTATGATAAAGCGCGGTCCAGCCGCTAGCTCTTTTGTCAACATCAAGTCTGCTTATCAGAACATCTTAAAAGCCAACGATCGGAACAATAAGTGAATCTTAAGCGCTGCCCTTATCAACGCTATCACGAATAGGTTAAGGTGTTGTTTCTCTACCGCAGTTTTAAGCGCATTATTCATAAGAAAGTAAGCTAAAACACACTGAGCCCTTTAATAGTAGTAAATATCAACGTAAAAATAATGTAGCGTTTGGAAGTCATATTACACTTTTTTCTTTATGAGAACATTAATATAATTATGTATAATCTTTGTAGGAATTATTTCATTCGTATAAACTTATTTAAGCAGACAACAGTATGTAAGCAACCTTACATATTTTTTGTGTTAGGCTTGTATTCATCTTTGTGAGATGATATAATGTGTTGCATTCCAAGTTCATGAAAGTTATCACTGGCAACTCAGCGAATATTTGGACACATTTTGGTTAGTTATAATTACGATATGGAATACTTTCCTCAGAAAAATGTGTAGGATATGACAATCCTATCGCTAATTTGTCTTTTACATTTGTCATTCCCATGCATTTAAGTATTGTCAAACTTAAGTGGCAGTGGGCAGGGCACATAGCTCGCAGGACCGACGTCCGATGGGGCAGAAAAGTCCTCGAGTCGCGACCGCGTTCCGGAAGCCGCAGTGCTGGTAGGCCTCCCACACGGTGGACCGACGACCTGGTTAAGATCGCCGGAAAGCAGTGGATGCGGGCGGCCCAGGACCGGCCTTTGTGGAAATCCTTGGGGGAGGCCTATGTCCAGCAGTGGACGTCTTTTGGCTGAAATGATGATGATGATGATGATGATGCATTTAAGTAACACAGATAGCGAAGCTTGAGCACTTGTACGTTGTGGGATGGCCGCATTAATGAGACCGTGCCTTAAAAAGATCAAAAGTCTAACCGCACATCGAGGCGTTTCGATTCACGCGGCTTTATTACTTTCCGTAAATATTTTGCGTCGATCGCCACAACGAGATTATGACATCTCGATTTTCGGTCGTGAGACGTATCGATACAATCTGTATGACAATCGATTTTATTTCCAAAACAATTGTGAATCGATTCTTTGATTCGGTGTAGCCATCGTATTGTTTCGTAAAAAAATAGTTTTTATCTATATTTTAAATGTTCATCTCTCTGTTGAATAGAGATACAATCCGGGCTTTTAGCCACATTTGTCTCCGAGTTTTTAAAGCGGATTAATAAGAAATAATCGCTTGTATGGACCATAATAGGTATCTATTTTCCATGACACTGTCTTCAATCAACAATTTAAAAAGATATTAATGCTCTAGAAATAGATCATAATATGTCCAGCAGTCGACGTCTTTTGGCTGAAAATTATGATGATGATGATACATAATACTAGCAGACCCGGCTACGCTTTGCTGTGGCTGAGGTTTGAGTTATATATATATTTACCATTATATTAATTTAACTTTTAACGTAGCGCCATCTATTGAATACTTACTCAATTCAGTCCACAGATATCGCCACCTGTTAGAATCGTTTGGAGTTATCATATAATTGTGACTGCCAAATAGTAGATAAAAAAATTGCAAATAAATAATATAGCGACAATAAATTGAGATGTAAGCTACCCTATCCTTCAAGTTGGATCAACCTGCGCACGGTGGGCGCAAATTACTTAGTAATTAATTAGTTAAGTCATGTTTACTTTTTTATTAATTTACATAAGGTAAGAAGATGAAAAGGTATGGTTTATAAACATTTCCTCGGTGTGCTGACAGATTTTGGATACCATTACGTTCTCGAACCTACTCCATCATGAACTTGAGGTACGACTGCTCATTAAGTCGAGAGGCACATAAACGTGCTCCGAAAGAAGGCCATTTATATAAAAGTCCTTGAGTCAGGCCATGTAGAACTAAAAACTTATTTAGCTCCATAAAACTAGAAGAGTTGCTATTAAGCTGAAGATTAGACTATACGCCGAGACAGGAAGTCTTTAAAACTTCATTGTAATTAAAAAGCCTTAGGTATTCATATCAAATAGTATTTTTAAATAAAATATAAAATGTTATTTAATAACATTGGTTACTTAATAACCGAAAATGACACTACAACCATTAAATCATTTTGAAAAGCTAGTAGATACGTTCCATTTTAAATTTTCTTTTTACTTCTTTTTCACTTCACGAAGGTTTATAAGGAGAACAGTTACCAAAAAGGTTGAATGCGCCTATAGGCGTATTGTGGCACTTTAGTCCGGTGATCAAACGACAAAGACGCTTAAAAATGTACTGTAATATACAAACTTGAGTTTGCCACTGAATCAAAAACACGTAGCCCTTATTTGAGAGGATTAAAGCTCAAATATGACTGTGATTTGATATTAAGGCTAATTTATTAGAAGAAAATTGTGGTTCTCATGATAATGTTATTATTAGAGTCTTTGGGCGAGTGGGCTGTGATCATAGCCTATTCTATTGGCGGAGGAGTAAGCATAGAGTTCTTATTGTCATAAATAGATTTAGGTGTGAACATATTTTATTCTTACAGGTTCTGTAGACTTGGAAATATTCTAATTAGATTGAAATTCAAAAAAGGAATGGTACTATTTAACCGCTAATTTTATACTCTCAAAAAACAATAGAAGTTTTTATTAGCTAAACGTTTAACAGCATTATGCTTATTGCGTTATGGTTCATCATCATCATCATTTCAGCCAAAGGACGACCACTGCCGGACATAGGACTCCCCCAAGGCTTTCCACGAAGGCCGGAATCCATAGTTTTCCGGCGACCTTGATCAGATCGATGGTCCACCGGCATCGTTTGCATTAAGGATTTCCTCAGCGAAACACAGAAACAAGGATAGAGCTGATCGTGGGGATCTTAAGTAGTGAGTAAACGACTAGAGAGAGAGAGTGTGAAAATAATTGTAAATGCTGCCTTTGCTGCTGGCTTTGTCCTGCTGATGAGCTGAATTCCTAGCTATGAAAACGACACACTTTCTCATGTCAATGCGGTCCAAGGCCCACCAGGGCCCGCCACTTTGGAGTGAAACCTGTGGCCTTAGAGCAGGGCAGTCGAGGAACGCTATGGGTGAAGCGGGCAAGTCATCGGGAAGCTACCATCGTTTGTGCCCCGGAGTACCCCACAAGCCTTAAGGACCGAGTATCCATGAGGATATCAAACATAAAAAAATAAACTCCAAGTTACAGCATTTTACGTCACATTGTTGGTATTTTTTCTCCTGTCTACATTTTATGTATTACTACTACTACTCACCCTTACCTACTCCTGAGTCAGGCCTCCTCCCATTACATGGAGGGGAATTAGCCTACCTTGCCATGCTGGCCAGACGGTTTGGCACAGTTTTTCTTCCCTTGCGGCTAGGTTTTCGGCCTTTTCATTTCCTTTTATCGGCTCTTACAACACCCTCAGGCTGGCATGGGGGGGCATATACACTGTACATATTTTATGTAACTCCGAATGAATAGGTACATTTACTTTCCTTCTCTGTGATTTCGAACCGTTGCCGTTGCTGTTGCCTCATGACCATTACTGAACCCTAAATTACATTAGTAAAGCTATACAAACACAGTTTGTGGTACAACGCGAGATTAAAGTTGTAACATAGGATGAGACCCGCCATTTTGTCATCTCACCAACACGACAAAGAACATAATTTACTTATACCAAAATCAGAATGTATAATCGCCTAAATTATAATTTAATTTGTGAGAAAATTTGATGAAAGTTAAAACCTACTTGTTGGAATTAATAAAAATATTTATTTTATTACTATGTCAATACTTCTTAATTTTGTTGTTTATGTGACGTCTTTTATTACAAGCGTTGCCTTATGATGGTGAGTTCCGGGTTCGGTGCTCAGGTCGGTGAAGTAATAGGTTGGAAAAGTTTCTTCGCATTTTTTAAGAAATTTCAAAACATTATTTAATATAGTTTATTTACATTTAACTAAAGTATGTAGGTACCATTTTGTTCGATAACTTTTTGCCATCTTGTAATTAGGGACATGATCCCATTTCTACAGAAATTTTGGGACTTTGGTTTTGGCAGTCCTCTCGTGATGTTAACCTGACACTGCCTAAAGAATTCTGAAGAGATCGAAACAGGTGGAAATCTGAAGGTGCAAGGTCAGGACTATACGGCGGATGCATTAACAACTCCCAGCCAAACACTCTTAATTTTTACTGAGTGGCTAAAGATGTGTGAGGTCTAGCGTTATCATGATGAAAAACCACACCCCTTCTGTTGATTAATTCCGGCCGCTTTCTCTCAACTTCTTGCTTTAATCTCATCAGTTGTTCGCAGTAGAGTTCAGAATTGATGGTCCTGCCTGGTGGTAGCAGCTCATAATGAATAATGCCCTTCCAATCTCACCACACATACAGCATCACCTTGTTGCGAGTTAACCCGGGTTTCGCCACAGTCTGTGAAGACCACGACCTTTTTCGCACGTTCTTGTCGTACGTGTGCAACTTTTCATCACCAGTTATCAGATTCTTCAAAAATGGTTCGTTTTCATTACGTTGTAATAGAGAATCACAAATGAGTACACGGTTCGTTAGGTTTCATTCAGTGAGGTACCCAAATATTGAGCTTTTTGTATACCCAGTATTTTTTCAAATGCGCCAAAACTGTTTTGTGGTCAATTCCCATTTCTTCAGCTACGTCGTAACTACTGATATGCCGATCTTGCGCCACTTTTTCAAAAATAGCATCCATTTTATCCGTAATAGTGACCATCCTTTGACATCAAAATTTCCGGATTGTAAACGCTTAACCAAATTTATGCTACTCTCACAGACACTGCACTAGGTCCACAAACATCGCATTTATTTTTCGCAGCTTGCGTTGCATTTTTTCCTTTTTTTTTAGTAAAATTTTAAAATGTATCGATTTTCTTCATTAATTCACTTATCTTGACAGTACTAAAAACAAATGAAAATCACACTTTTCCTAATTTGAATTTGGAATTATGTTCCTTAAAAATTAAAACTCAATGATACCAAAACCAGCCAGATACAGAAAGTATAGCCAAAGAGATTTTTTTACAAGTTCATAGATACTATAATGCGAAAAGACTTTTTCCCCAACCTACCTAATATATAAGCTTGTTTTGGGTCTGAGGTTTAGTTATGTCACCGTTACAAAGTATATGAACATGACACATACATAAACAATAACTTATGTCATTTGATGATATTTGCAAAAAATTAACAACATTGTTTACATAAAGAAATATTAACCACTAGCAGCCCAATCGGTTTCGCACGGTTATTTAACAAAAAAAACTTCTATAGATACACATATATCTTTATAAATTACAGCCTATGTGTTATTCTCATGTGTCATTATCATTATAATCATTAATCATTAAATAGTATAAAACAAAGTCGCTGTCGGCTGTCCGTCCCTATGTATGCTTAAATCTTTAAACCTACGCAACGGATTTTAAAGCGGTTTTTTTTTAATAGATAGAGTAATTCAAGAGGAAGGATTATAAGTACAATACATGCATAATATTGTAGAGAAACGCCGATAAATTTAGACGTTCGTCATTGCGCCCGTGCGAAGCCGGGGCGGGTCATTAGTAAGTTATATTATAGTAAAGTTTCATCATTTTCATTCATAAGTTTTTGTGTGAAAGCGTATCAAACATAAATCTATACATTCTTACAAAATCTCACGTTTATAATATTAGTAAGAAAAGCGCAGTTTTTGGCCGCGTAATTATAAAAGCTGTCATTTATATTCGTGAATTACATGTTTGTAAACAGCCCCCGTGTTACAGGTAGGCATTACGTAGTGCAAAAATACCGTTTATAAAAGTACATAAAGTTTAATGCTCTACCATGAATTTGTTCTTTATATAGGATGTAACAAAAACACAATAGCTATAACAAAAGTACTATGTTGTTACAAAAATTCAGGCAAAAATAAACATAGGTTTTCTTAATATATTTTCACCAACTTCTGATAAAATTTGAAAAATAAGCACAGACACCCAAAGCAACATCATGAAACTTAAATTACTAAGATCGTTTGATAAAATAACAATTGCTAGTTGGATGGTTTTTACAGGTTCTCCGTATTTAATAAAATGCCTGGTATAAACCAGGCATTAATAAATTAAAAACGTCGTATGCTCCTTCATACTTCAAGAAAACTACTGTAAACACAGAATAGCTTCTTTTGATTAGCTCTACGCTGTTACTTTTTATGGGTATTGATGGTGTGTGCTACACCCTGTATAAACAATGTCACCGTTTTGGGAAAAAAAGATAAATAACACCCAGACTCCAAGCAAGCCAGGCTTGCACAAAGATACTTGTGAACCCAAACCTTTGTGACTTGTGATCTAGAGGCAGCACTTCCAACTTATAGACTAAGGCAAGTTTGTTATATTCCGTTATTTGTAACCAAACATAATACAATTTCAATAACCAGGATATAATCCCTTGGCCCAAGTCCCCGGACCACATTCCTGAGCAACGGTGCGCAGACGTAGCGTCGCCGTATACGCACATGTAACCCAGCCTTGCACTTGTGTGCGTGTGTGTGCATGTTTAAGTGGCGGGGCATCAAGTCAGTATTTGAAGAATCATCAGACACTACAAATTGTTAAGTAAGCGAAGGTAGAATAGAAGGTGATAATTACAAAGAAAGTAACCGAAGCTTGAGCAGATTTAGACCCAAACTTTTGATTACCACAACATCGCCATTTTGTTTTCCTAAACCTTCCAGTAAGTATTGTGTAAATTATATGTGTTGCCAGTAATTGCATATCTTCTTTGCCGCCAGGTCAGAGCATGGCTAAGCGGTTACTTTGCTTAGTATTTATTTAATCCATTGCGCTATTTCTAGGCTCAAACAAATCTCATAAAATGGTAAATTTATTAATAGCCTATTAACAATCTATTAACAAAACACTTAAAAAAAATTAGAAGTAATAATTTTCTTCCTATATTTTTAAGTGCGATATTATATTGTTTTTAAACCGCACCCAGTTGTTAACATAACCTTTTGTTTCTAATATTGCGCTATCTTTAATTTTTTTGGAAGGCGTAATAAACAATAGTGGACCCAAGATCGCACCTTGTGATGACTCCATCGCGCCTTTGTCCCCATTTCACCGTAACCAGTGCCACTGACCAAAACTGTGACCAACAATGCACGCATAGCATACAGGCCTTTCATAAAGAAATTCCCGCTAAATTCGTTCAGAAATCGCCTGCAGTGTCGCCAAACGCGTGAAATTATCCAACAATACCTTGTAATGATCCTTCACAAAGTGAGGAATAAAAATAAATACAACAACACTTGCTTGTCTCGATTGCTGCTGTTGGATTTTCTAACGTATTGCTATTTGTACTGAATTGGTTTTCGAACAAATAATATGTTCCTGGATTTGGACTCAAAACTAAATATGTATTCGCTTTTAATGTCATAACATTAAAGCTCATTTTGTCGTCGAAATCCCGCTCCATAGTTCTACATATTTTGCAGTAATTACGAATCGATCAGCGGGATACTATTGACGATTGTTTTCTGAAATTTTCGGGACAAGCTGGATTGTAACTTTTGTGGGACACAAAAACAGTATTGTGTGTTGTACAAAAGGGTGGCTTCCGCTTAGTTCCAGTGTTCAAATCTGTGGTGACACCTATCAGATGCGGGCGACACAGCGGGTTGCGATTTAAGCCACAAATTGTTGGTATTGTGCGGTTATTGTTGCTCCAGCTATTATGTAAAATAGCTGACAATGGGTTACAAATGGGCCATAAACCCTCAGTAATACAGATAATTTTTAACTGTTAAAAGGTCTCCAAACTTTAACTGCCTATTGTCTTACAAACCATTCTATGTAGTTTACGGTGACGGATATTATAGCCATTGTTATAATTAAAAACCGATAATGAGTACAGTTACTTTTAGCAAATCATAAATATTATTGTGATTGAATAAATATGCACTGAACTTAACACTGAGTGTCAGAATTATTTATTAATTCTTTCGTCGAAACTAAACACTTTAACGGATTTATTTTGAATGCCATGCAGCAATCATGTCATCTAGTCAACAGTTGTATTTAAAAGTAGAAAGAATCAATTAAATCTACCGCCCAGTTTTATTGATAACGTTCCCTGTGCACGCAGAAGTCGCACATGGTGTTCAGAGGTCTTGCAGATGTGTGTATAAGGTTGAGATTTGATAAATTTAATGTCTGCATCGAAAAGCAGGTGGTAACTTGCCAACTATCCTCTCTATTAAAATAGTGAGCGTCGTTATTTCAACAAATTGTTGTGAGCTTCTCCAAAGTTATTGGAGATATAAAAGCCTACACCACGCAGAGTTAGATACACACTAGCTTTCTTAGGATAGTTATTCTGCCTATTCGGTTTCTTACACGTCACATTTAGAATTATGCCGTTGACATTACGTCATCATGATTTCAAGAATTTCCACAAGGGCCGGTCCTGGGCAGCCCGCATCCATCTTTTTTCCAGCGACCTTAACCAGGTAATCTGTCTATCTGTGTGATAGGCCTACCAGCACTAGGCTTTGACATTGACATTACCTACGTACTCTAAATTTATCATCAGATGGACAAGTATTAAACAATAATAAAAGAATTTCAAAATGTGTAGGCAATAGCCTATGTCAAGCTAATTCGAGGCAGGTGTGCCATCATTCTTCCGTACAATATAATCACAACAATGCAGACAATAGATGCGTGCGTGCAGATCAAGGTGTGCTCCACATGACCAATTGCGTAATTTCGTCTCGTTATTCATGTGAGTATTATGCGCTGTAGTGGACTTCCGAGGTTTGTCATCATTGGAAGTAGCATCTTGACTTACTTCCTCGAATTGAAGGAACAATTAATACAAAGATGCGGTGCTTAAGCGTAAGTTCTTGACGATGTACAAAGGCATGGTTTTGTAAAGGTTTCCCATAACAAAACCATATGACGAAACGGATGTAAATAACACAGCAAGCGTATTTTTGGCTTCAACGAATCCCTCACCATTTATTAATAGAGCTAACGTCCACACGCGTCTTGATTAGTGTACTTTCTACTCCTGGAATATGCCTCTAAGATTCTTTTAGACTAGAACTTAAAAATGTAATCCAATTTTCCGAACCACAACAAACTCGCCTATTTGAAACAGCCACCAATGTATTCAAATAAAATAACCTAACCACGAGGAATAACAAGTAAAAATCTCAGAACGACAATGAGATTTAACAAGCACGAATAAAATATCGACCACGGGCGACCGCAATGTAGCAGTTCGGCGTAACTTGGCCCTTACCTTAGAATCGCGTAGTACTCCCGTCAATGCGCCTTTCCAGTTGGGAGGGTCTGATTTTGCTGGCTCAATGTTATTTACATCTCGAGCGGGGTTTTTCTTATTCCTACAATCGGGAACGGCCGATTCGTTTCAAAATATGGGACGTCTCCTGGGAAAACTTGAGCCGATGATGGGATTTTTACTTTTGAATTTAGATTAGTAATGGTTTACGTAATGATACCAACATATATACGATTGAAAACTATATCGATTTGTTTCGTTACATCGTTTTAGGGTGTTTAAATAGCTGAATGTGTTACAATTCTTGCAAAGGCATATTTTTCGTATATTCCTTTCTTATCTTTTCTCAATTCATCTAGTGAGATAGCCGGTAATTATTTCGTTTGACCTGCTGTCAGTTTATCAACCGCCTAAATGGTGGAATGGCAGCCGGAACCTAACCGATTTGCATGCCTTCTGGAACAGGGAAGCCGTCAAATCTTAGCCTGCATGCCAATTGCCGTTTCACACTATCCGCATACAATCTTATTATTGTGTATCTATTGGATTAATAAGCAATTATATCGAGAGACCTATTTACGAGTTTTGTAATGTAATGATGTCTTAGGTATTCGCGATTATTACAAATTTGAAATAAACTCTCCCGTGATTACGACTGCTGCAAAGCATTACAATCTTTAAAAATTACATAACGTGAAATACATGCGATAAATCCGTTAAAAGTGTTTCGTTTACTAATATAACTATTATTTCAATAGAAATCTTTTGATTAGAGGTTATCAGTATAATTTTATTAGTTTGTGGCAACAAATGGCAACTTTTGTTTACATACATTATCTTTATTAAATATACAATCCCTTTAAGAAAATCTACACAAAAATATATTTTCCATGTCGTTGTGACCTTTTCCGAATAGATTTTTACATTTGGGACCACATTATGATTACTCTTGTGAATGCTATCGCTTTCAATTCTTGATATATTAAAGTTTCATTGTAATTTTATTCTTATTTTTTTATCCTTACATGTATTTGACACTGAATTGGTAAGATTATCCTGTTTTTACTACAGGCAACTTTAGAAATAATCTCAGAATGAGGTATTCTTGTATAAGACCTTCAACCTCAGTATCAGAGAGACACAATAATAAATCAAACTAAATTCAACAATTATATAAAATATAAATACGTGCTTATAGTGATAATATGAGCTGCGCGGTGACGCATTTAGAATACATACATAGTGTCACTATCCATACCATCCTAAGAAACCACCAAAAGAGCCGATAAAAAGAGATGCTGGAAAGGCTGAAAACCTAGCCACAAGACAAGGAATCATGAAATGAAACCGTGTACCAGGGTAATCAGCCTACGGTGCCAACGTGGCAAAGTAGGCTGATTACCCTCAACATAATGGAAGGAGGCCCAACTCAGTAGTAGATCATTTATAGGCTGAGTAGTGGTAGTGCATATACTGTCTACTCATTTGTAAAAACCTTTAATTAAATTATGAAGTGTAAGACATTGATGTTGTTATATATGTATATGCATTAAAAAATACGGCGAGGTATGGTATTGCAGATCTTTTTATATTTAAATATGGCATTGATATCACAATCGTTAACTCGAGTAAAAGATCGCCCGAATAGATTTTTGATAGAATCAACAGTGGGCCTCGTAGAGTGGTGTCGCAATGTCGACAATGCCCCCTCTCCCACCTCAAAGCCAAGTCAAATTCAGTTTACCAAAAGTTCCCATTTTCAATTCAACACCGGAAAAGTTATAGATTGTTATTTTGCGAAGGGTTTGTGGTTGAATTTAGTATGTATAACTACATTCTTAGAATGACTAAATTGCAGTTCTTATTGTGAACCAATCTTTTAAAGCAAGAGCAAGATATGGATCTTGAAAATTACTAAACGCAAAATATGACTGTGTATTTATTGTCTATTAAGACTGTTGTTGTTGTATATTATTGACTTTGGGACAATAATTACTGACGAATCTTCGAACTTATACTCAATTTTGTTTTAATAATAAAAACAAACCAAAATAAAATTAAGTGTTCTATATTACAATTGTATTATAACTCGTATTGTATATACGACACATTTCTCTATCACTAGAAAGTATTCCCAGTGCACTAAATCACTTTCAATTTTAGAAAACAGGTTTCATACAATAAAATATTTAACCGTTGTCTCAACCTTTAGCGGGACATAAACTTAATAACCAAACACTCTGAACTTCATATTCTTTTCTACCACACGCAGAGTCCTTCGCAGCAATAACCATTTCGTTAGACCTCTGTCACTAAAGGGCTTTACCACAAACACCGGCTCAATATCAATCGGTTCTAATGACATCACCTTTTTAAAAAAGTGAATTATAGAAGTCATATTGTTATCACGTAGGCTGAGACGTCGTTACGAACAATAAAAGTAATTTTTACGAGTGGCAACCCTTTAGGTTAATAAATTAAAAAGTTAGCAGAACGTAGGGCTGCAGAACAAAGGCACTTAACGTTGTCACTCAAAGAATTAAATCACCCTTTGGT
This sequence comes from Clostera curtula, assembly GCA_905475355.2. NCBI lineage: Eukaryota > Metazoa > Arthropoda > Insecta > Lepidoptera > Notodontidae > Clostera > Clostera curtula. The sequence goes on along the minus strand of FR997796.1, from coordinate 1,788,027 downwards.
GTCTGAAGTTGAGAGCTAGAGAATAAATCATTAGCCAGTTCACTGTTAGGTCCTAGATTTTTACTTTTTTAGTAACAGATTTTGTCAGATTTAGACCATTAACGTGACCGGATCGTGTGCTGATGGTTTTAGAATACATGTTGTCACCAGCCTATTACAACCCGACGGTGTCGTAAGAGCCGACAATAGGAATAACAATGACGAAAACCTAGCCGCAGGAGATGGAAATCTTGGTACGAAACCCTATGCCAACCTGTCTGCCAGCGTGGCCCTCCATGTAATTGGAGGAGGCATGACTCAGCTCACGAGTGGGTCATTTATGGGTTGAGTAGTAGTTGTAGAGCCCCGTCTCTCTTCGCCAGTTAAGCCGAGGATTTTCAGAGCGCAGCCAGCCAAGGCACCCGGCAAATACTAGCATACCAATCAATTTTATGGAAATATATTAATTAAGTAAACAAAAGTAGCTTTCCTTGATACTCAAAAATATTAAACTAATTTGTGTAAGTATAATTTTAATGTCATTATTTAATATGTCTCTAACTATTCAATGGTTTATAGTGTTAGACAGTGCAGTTTTAGACTTTTTCTATCTCGTGAAGTGTTAATAATGATATTTTGACTGCCTCGTTGGTCTAGTGGTCAGATGTGCCGCTTTTGAATCAACGGGTCCCGGGTTCGATTCCGGGGTCGGGCCAGTGTCTTTGTCTAAACCAGAGGCACTGGCTCGGATTCTGGGTGTCATTTCTATGTATAATATGTATGTATTTACAAAAAAAAAAATGTATATAAGTAGTTTATCATCCATCTCGTTACCATAACACAAGCATTAAGTTGCTTAACTTGGGACGAGATGGCGTTGTGTGAGATGTCCAAGGATATTTATTTATTATTTATTTATTTATTTTCGCTATTGTCCGTGTGGTTACGGATTTAGAATACACAATGTCCCCAACCCACACTATTCTGAGGGTGTCGTAAGAGGCGACTAAAGGATCGTAAGAGGCAGATCACCTAGCCGTATGAGAAGAAATCTTGATACTAACTCTGTGCCAACACGTATTTCCAGCGTGGCAAAGTATGCTAATTTCCCTCCATGAATTCCTGACTCAGTAGAAGGTCATATACGGGCTGAAACGACCACGACGATTGACGTTCACTAGATATTAAACTCAACATTATTATGTACTCGTAATTTGTTCAGATTTACATTTTAAACTCCGAACGATACAAATCAGAACAAGACCGCCTATAATTATCAAATAAATATTCATAAAACAATCGCATTTATTTTAATATTATAAATTCTGTTTTCGAAACCGGTACATCCCTAACTCGGGCTCTTGTCTGATTGGGTGTGTACACACTACCGTTTTGTCAAGTACCCCCAAATTAATTTTTGAGAACAAAATCCATTAGCGAATGAAGCTTTTTTCTTTGCATTGTTTAGGGTTGTCCCATAATTTACGCAAAACTCGATTGAAGTCGTTTTTAAGCGGTGGGGCGGTGAATGCGTGTGCTGTACTGCAACTGTATTATCACGCACTTGTTTGACTTAGACTCTATCTATTAAGTAATAAAGCTTAAAATCCTGGGACCTTTGTATTTTAGCCGTAAGTATAAGTTGGTACAAAAGTGTTTTCTTGTCAAGTCTATGATTTATATCACCAATTGTCTATAGTTGAATGCGCGTAAAGAGAATATTTCTATTTGTATCGTCATAGCTTTTTGTAGTTTTATGTGCGGGTTTACATTTAATTTGGCATTGTTGGCTATGGCATTTATGGTGTTCGATTTATGTGAGCGAAAGGGTGTTTGGAGTTCCCTCATATTTCTGATCCATTTTGTATCTGATTTAATGGAAAACTTATTAAATGTAGGTCTTGTCCGTTTCTCAAGTGGTAATGAACATAGTTTATTATTAATTTCATCAGTAAATCCTGTCATATAATGTACATGATATATTACAGGTATATATCAAGGAACTCTATTGGCAGAATACTTAGGCATAGGAGAAGTTTGTGCCAACCACTCTGGCTAATGTGGCAGGGCGAATTTTCTTCCAAGATATTAAAGTATGCGGTGACAGATTAGGTTACATACATGAGGCCACCACCCCATTCCATCCTGGGGGTATCGTAGGTGCCGACAGAAGGAAATGACAAGGCTGAAATCTAGCCGAAATCCTGTGCCAACCCGTCTGGCCAGCGTAGCACTGTGGGCTAAATACATTCAATGTAATTAGGAGAGGCCTGACTTAACAGTCATTTATGGGCTCTAACATATTGAAGGTCGCCTTGTTTTAGTAAATATCCGGGGCTGTGATTAAGATTATTTATTTTATATGGAAGAAATAATGCTACTATTATAAAAGTAATGAGTTATTATTAAATGCGAATGATGGTTTATATACCAAAATTCATAATTCTGAATCCGTACACGTTAATATATTTCCCCATTGCGTAAATAAATAAATATCTTTGGACATTTCACCCAACGCCATCTCGTCCCAATCTAAGCAACTAAATGCTTGTGTTAAGGTAACGAGATGGATGATAAACTACTTATTTACATATTTTTGCTGTAAATACATACATATTATAGACAGAAAACACCCAGACCCGGAACAAATACTTGTAGGTCGTACAAATATTTCTTCCGTGCGGGGATCGAACCCGCGACATGCTGCGCAGCAGTCGATCGCTCAACCACTGCGTTGTGTAGGTTACGTACAATATTTAACAAACAATCAGTTGGGACTTCATACAAAGTATTATTTGTATATTGTTAATTTCTATATTAATTTGTAGTTTTCGTACTATCTGTATGGTGACGGCCCATTCCATGTTCAGGGTAACGTAAAGCTGACAAAAAGCTGAGAAGGGAAGTAAATTTTTATACGAAACCTTGTGCCAACCCATCTGGCACGAGGCCCGACTCAGCAGTAAATGGGCTGAGTGGTAATATAGTGCTGCTCCTGTAGGTATAGTTAATACAGTATTTTACTAAAACTTTATATCCATGATGGATGGGTCGATAGGACTACTAATGCACTGAACTTCTTTTTCTTGAAATATTGGTCAGCTGGTGCCAAAATAGGCACAGAGAATCGAAAACACATTATGTAACTCAGATCACCAAATTTAAAGGATAATAATATCGATAGCTACTTAGTTGGTTTTCCCACGTTTTGTAGGTACCTACTGGTTCAGAAACTAGTCGATATATCACTCGTACTTCAATATAGAAAAGTGTTTTAACCACATCACTGCTTCTTTTGAGTAAGCTCTAAGTATGCTCTCACTGCTGATGATTAAAGGGTTTTTGTTATAGACTGTATACGCTAGTAAATGATATTGGTAGAATAAAAGTATGTAGGTACCCACATCGCAAACCGTAGATAAGGTTAAAAATGTAACATACATTTTTTTCAGACCCATATCACAAACTAGCATGTAATATTACAACGTAGGTAAACCGTTTATAAATTCAATTACGTAATACATATGGTATTTAAATGAGGCGATATTACCAATTTAAAACAATACAGTACTCCAAGGCACCAATTTCAACAAAACTGTGTCAACAAAATATATCATTATAATAAACATTATTCATTGTATTGTAGTCTAGTATATTTAGGATTTAAGCAGAACAATACGCTCGTCGCCATATTTACAAGTTATTAAAAAATAAAATTGTAACAATGGCGCGAACCGGCGATTCGCAAACATGGACGCCATTGTTTCGGCGAACATCAGCTGTGTACATCGATACAATAAATGTAATACCCCATTTTGTATTCATATAGGATAATCCACACAATAAAGGTTGTGTGCGGCGATCAAAATAACTATAAAAATACAATAAGCAGCTTATACGTGTACCCTTAATGTGTGCGCGAGTGTACATGACAGGGATGCCAGTATTGGAAGGAAAGAGACGGAGATTGAGAACAAATGCATTCAACGTTTGACTCGAAATTTGTTTGGTCACGTCTTTTCACGATAAGAAGAAAAGTGCTTTAAAGCGGCATCAACATGCCAAAGATTTGTAAAATTACTATACAAAGGCTTAAGATTGTGTTACTATTGGTATACATGCCAAATTTGTTGCATGATCAAACTCCGGGTGTTGCAAGAGTATTCATTTTTAGGACTGGGTAGTTAAATTAGAAATGTACGCTATATTTGTTAAACACAATATAAACATAAAAAAACAATGATTTAAAATTTTATGGTGTATTCTCAAAATTATCATCATTGTATTTGCTCATAAATGACTCACTGGTGCACTGGTGCGTGGGTTTCCACAATTTGATGGTTTTTCTTATTTACTTAATGCATTACTGTAACTCTGTAGACAAGTATTCGTTTTTTTATACGAAACTCTTGCACTAGGCACAACATTTATCGCGGAGGCTGTTACTACTACTACTACTGAGCCCATACATAACCCACTGCTGAGTCGGGCCTCCTCCAATTACATGGAGGGTAATTGATAAGCCAAGTGTTCGTAACAAGTTTTCCTTCTCTTGTGGCTCTGTCATTTCCTTATGTCGGCTATTACAACAGCCTCAGAACAGAATGGGGTGGTGATACTGTGTATTCAAAATCCGTCACCATACAGGAAAACGATCAAAGAATGCTCCTAATTTATATAATAACCAAATGAAGTAACTGAACAAAATAGATGAACGATATGGAAAGGGACTTTTATATAGTAACTAGCGACACGCCCCGGCTTCGCCCGGGTGCAATAATTAACATCTAAAATTATGAGTGTTTCTCTACAATATTATGCATGTCCTATACACATAAACCTTCCTCTCGAATCACTCTATATAATACAAAAAACCGCTTCAAAATCCGTTGCGTAGTTTTAAAGATTTAAGCATACATGCAGCAGGGACGGACAGGCGACAGCGACTTTGTTTTATAATAAGTAGTGAGTAGTGATTTCTTGTCACCCAAAATACGGCTAAACTAATTAAGAAATGTTTAACGCTGGACTTAATTTTATAGTCGTCGTGGACGAAGTGGTGGTTCATCTACCTACTAGTTTATTGTATTATAAATTAATTGTTAAGTTCAATCATTTGTATTATCAATCTGCCTTTGTGCTTTATCACACAAAAAAGAAACAAATAAAATAAAATAAAAATCTCCTCTTTTAATCCAGTGTACACAAAAACGTTTGATGTTCGAATTTTAAAATTCAAAACGTATTCCAAAATGGCTGCCCATTGTTACCAATCAGGTGAAGTGTACCGGCAGGGACTTAATCCTATTGGTCGTATTGTGCGCTCAATTATAAAATGCGTTTCTGCTTTATTGTCCTGAAATCAAAAATATGTTGTGGGTGTAATACGTTTAAAAATGGCTCATAATTGTATTATGAGGGTTTTATAAATACATTTATTTTAAAGTCCTTTTTATGTATCGTTGATAGACTTTACAAATACATTACATTGCAACCATATACCTAGAATGAAAGAATCGATATCGATGAAGAAGATGTTTAAGTTTCAGGGAAAACAAAAAAAAAGTGACATTTATTCTTGAAAAATAGATTGATTGAATGGTGACGATACTCTTTAGGCGGTAACCAGCATGTGTGTGGACCCATCAATTCAGACCTGCATTACGGTAGTACGTAATACAAAGGGCAAAGGTCTCCATTCTTTAAAAAAAAAATAGACACGTAGAATACTAGTTTAAAGACAGCACTATGTATTTTTAGTCCAGAATACCGCAGTGTCTGAAGACAAAAGTCTTCAACCAATGTGTGTTGCCAGTGATGACATATGGAACTGAGACGTGGTCGCTCACTATGGGCTCCATCAGAAGGCTCAAAGTCACCCAAAGGGCAATGGAGAGGGCTATGCTCGGAGTTTCCCTGCGAGATCGAATCAGAAATGAGGAGATACGCAGGAAAACCAGGGTCACCGACATAGCCCACCGGATTGTCAAACTTAAGTGGCAGTGGGCAGGGCACATAGCTCGCAGGACCGACGTCCGATGGGGCAGAAAAGTCCTCGAGTGGCGACCGCGTTCCGGAAGGCGCAGTGCTGGTAGGCCTCCCACACGGTGGACCGACGACCTGGTTAAGATCGCCGGAAAGCAGTGGATGCGGGCGGCTCAGGACCAGCCTTTGTGGAAATCCTTGGGGGAGGCCTATGTCCAGCAGTGGACGTCTTTTGGCTGAAATGATGATGATGATGATGACTATGTATTTAGATGAACTTCGGCTTTTGTTGAGCCTGTAGGTATAGTGCTGCTCAGATGATTGTAATATTTTACGTAAAAGATCCAGGATATACACAGTTCTCTTGTCAACAAATTACTTGTATCCGACCACAATACCAGTCCTGTTCCTTCCGAGTGACGTCACATTAGGGATGCCACATCTGCCATTTATCGGGTCCCGATCTAAATCCGACGTCTGTACTGAGCGAAAATACTCATTTATCTTAAATGCGATCTGGATCTTCCCTAATCTGTCTTTTGTGTTTTTTCTATGTTTGTTTTCTATCGATATGGGGAGGTCGTTGTGCAATTAGTGAGCGCGGATTAGGGTGTGAATTGAGATTGTATCAATGATGTCAAGGATACTTAGACATGTTGTGTACTTAAAATACAAATTAACAAAGAGCTACGTTCATGGCGGTAAGATTTTGGATTGATCTGTTTTCTTATTTATTATCGTTTTCCTTTTTAGAATTGAGGGTCCAATGGCACTGGGCAAAAGCAGGTGATATAGTCAAAGTGTGGCTATGAATACTATTATTTTCATATTATGTTAGAGTATAATTGTAACTAAGTAAGTAATTTAAAAAACATTCTTGATTATTCTATAAAATAAGTTTCATTTCAACTCTTTATCCAATTTCTGATTGGCAACACTAAGAGTTGTTGGTCGTTGATTTTATTTCAACCGTTTAGAAGTATTATTTTCGAAGGTGTAAATTATGGAACAGGCAGTCTACGCCTGTAAGTCTTGTTGTAATCATTCTAAGAGAGTATACCTACCGTTAGTTATTTGCTGTATGTAATAAATTGCTTATAAGTAGGTAGAGAGCAAGAGTTTGATTCTACGAGACACTCCAACAATTAACTTTCACATAAGCAATAAACTTCATAATTTCATTGATTTGATTATATGACCTTGAGATTCGATATACCCTTGGTTAGTAGGTATAATAGTCAATATTATATTTCTAAAAGATTAAATTAACAAAAAGCCCAATTTAAATATAAACAGCAAAATCGTTCCATTTCCATAATCATTCGATTTAAATATGTAGTTATATTCGCAATCATAACTTTGAGGACCGCTTCGAGAGATCGGTTCGATTTTTAAATTTCCCGCCAAGATGGGGAGGAATAAGAAAAAAAGCAATCAATTACGCGAACTGTCATCGGCAGTGGCTAGGGAGAATGATAAAAGTCCAAGTTTCGACAAGAATCTTCGTTATTGGAAACTAAGGGGTCTGTTCTGTTTGCATCGATTAAACTGATTTGTTCGTACATTATAATATACATACCCCAATATACTATATTCATATTACGTGTATGATTTTTAATGGAAAATTTTTTTCAAGTCAGACGACATTAATAACTCATATTTTAAACATTCACCGTCGGTAATTTAGTTCACCGTCGGTGGAAGCACATGTATAAAAAACTGGCTCAACTATGCCAGCTAAACTAAACTAAATTATTTTAGATGGCGGTGGACGTTCGGCTTAAGAAGCTCCCAGGATTCCTAGAAAAGCGGTGGGAACCTTTAAACTGAGCATATTTTCTTCACTAAGACAGTCCCGATAAAAAAAAATGGTTTCGGTTCATCCACTCAGAAGCTATCATGCCATTTTATAAGGGCTAACACATTAATTTTATAATACACCTTTTCACCTGTTTGTCACCTGGGCTATAGAAATTACAGAAAGGTTTTCCACTGACATGAATATGTTATTACAAGGGTATATTATTAACATGGTGCACGTTAAGTGAGGTTTTTCTATTGTAACAGTTGCTAGGATTCGACATAAAAAAAATAATTAAATAAACCCCAAACACAATGACCTAAGTTCCCATTAAAAAGTAAAAAATAAAAAAATACATCGCGTTGGGGGACCGCTCCTACTTATTTATTACCTGAAACCTGCCCCCCCCCCCCCCTTTACCCCCAGAGTTTTTTCAGGGCTCAACTTATTTTAATGGAATTCGCGAGATACGGCGCCACAGACAGACAGTCAGACGCGTCAAACTTATAACACCCCTCTTTTTGCGTCGGGTGTTAAAAAATATAAAGAACTTATTATCAACATTAATTACTTTGCAACACGCCGATTGTGTGCCAAGCAAATTATACAATTCTTATTAGCGCGGTTACAAAACAACAGGACAAATTCAAATGAAACAGTAAAGAATATACAAAAACAACGCCGTCCAAATTATTAGTGGAAGAAAATATACACAATACTGAAATCGGCTATCTGTAATTTAAGAAAAATAAAATAATACAAAGAATTACTAAATGTCTACAAACATTAATGTATAAGACAAAGACACTGGTAATGCATAGTTACCGAAAATTACAAAAGTGCTCATAATAATAGAAATGTCGAAGGATCTTAAAACAACAGTTATGAATAGTTGACACGGCTATGGAATGTCTTTCCTTTCATAATGTACCTCTATTGTTGTACAGATGTCATAAAAATTAACTTTAGAACCATCGGCGAAAGCTTTGATGGTAAAAGATATAACATCGGCTCTAACGACCTTTTCTGGGCGAAAGGCTTCATTTATTTAAAAAAATCCGTTCTTAACACTTCGTAATAAGGTTCAAAGTCACTTCACAATGATTTGTTAGTTAAGCACAATAAAGTCAGGGCTAACGCCTTTGTCTAAACAATTACAGTGTGTATTGTAACGGGCATTCATTTGTGTTTCTTGTTCTATTGATAGTAGGTTTTTGTTGCTTGGGTGTCCGAACCACATCATAAATCAGACGTTACAGGAGAATGTTCGGTGATTTGCATTCGTATGTTGAAATTACACGCCGAAACTATGCTCTATTTTCTACACAATAAAGTTCATGTTTGAGAAAGTAAAAGAAATGTAAAATTTGTTCGGGTGGTTTGCGCGCACGCTGCCAAATGATGCTCTTTAATATTGACGTTTCTATTCACGCCGTGTGTGATGTGATGTCTGATGTTTTTATAAACGATAAATTTTCAATTGTCAGTCTCCATTGTGAATTGGCGCATACTAACACTAGTACAAAGTTATCAGTGCTATCATTAAAAGTGATTATGTTAGTAAGAACGCTGATGAATAACAGGTTAGGGAGTTTTTAAAACAGCAAATTTGTCTTGGTAAACGATGAAGAAATGGCGTATTGTTTGGTGTTTTTAAAAGCATTTAAAATGCGCTGATTGGTATTGGATAAAGAGATGGAAATTTGAGCCTCAAGAGGTCGAATAGCGAACAGAAGTAAATTGCCTATTCATTGGTGACTTATCGCGTGGAATCCGGAACAGTGTCAGACTCTCGAGTTAAGCGTATAATTCTAGTTAAATTGTTCAAAAGACTAAGATATTATACGGAACTATTGAATCTATTTTAGTAGTTCGCAAAAACGTAGATAAGTTATAGTATTTGGTAAATAGAATACCAAAACTACTATTTACACATTTATATGGGTCTGTATTTCCGCCAAGTACGTTTATTGTGTGTACGTGTGCGTGTATGTTTTGTGTGCTAAGATATTCAATTAGGGCACTACAATTTTATCAGTTTATTGTTTTACACGACGTTAAGTAATGTTGTGTTGCCTTGTGAATTTACGAAACACATCTCAGTGCCTATCTTAACAAAGAACTTTAGATTCCGCACAAAAATATTCAAAAATTACTCAACTCTCGTAACACCTATTAAAAATTGGGTAATAATTAAAAAGTTACAAATCATTTCGCCACTTCTTTTGTGGTCGCAGAAGTTCAGCAAAAAAGTTTTGATAAACTCCCAAGTTGCGTAACTTACGCAAAGAAATTTCAATCAAAAAGAATTAGTTAAGTCAAGCTTCCATTGTGAACAACACTGAGATATAATGGCTCTGTTTTGTTTAATGTTGCATAACTTTTATGCTCATTGCTGGAAACCTTTTGTCAAGTTTGGATGTCTGCAATACATTGGATAATTTGTTGCGAATTGGATAACGTAATCAAATAAAAAAAAATCTTGCGTATTTTCAAGAGACTTGGCAGTTCTTCTTTGTTTATATTGGTATGTATTATTTTTTATAAGTGCCACGTTTGGTACCTATCTGCATTTGCCAGGAATTCGTCAATAAACAACGAAATCATATTTTAGGATACACTACGTTCAAGAATCAAAACAACATAAGCCTTATCGGTATTAGCTATATTTTATAGTCTATCTAAATAGGTAAGATAACTATCATTTTGAATACAATTATTTTTCCTAAAATGACACACTACTGTGTCCGACCTCCTCCAACTATATGGAGGGTCCAGCTACGTGACCCGACAGGTTGGAATTGGGTTTCGATGTCTTCCTTCTCTTGCAGCTAGGTTCTAGGCCTTAGCATTATCTCCCTCTCTTGGCATTTTAATCTTGGCCTTTCGTCGGCTATTGCAACAGGATGTCCTCGGGTGTTTAAATCTATCACCAAGCCGAATACATCGATAACTATCAATCATGAATTTTAATCTTAAATCCTTCTTGAGGGCACCACATTATTTGTCTGTCAAATGTTCTGGGCGATTTTAACTAAGCATCAAATTCCTTCGTTAAGTCATCCATAACACTGGAGTTTAGTATTAATTGTCCTCTCATTTTACTGCACTAGTTACTTGTTTGCTTTAGGATACTATTGAGACTAAGCGCCAAATCTATTTTTTTTTATTTATTCTTTTCTATTCTTATTTTAAAATTCGGACAACCTTGGTTGGTATGTCAATTTGTACATTACACACACACATACAAAATCGGTACATTCATTTTTTCTTAACTTACTATCAATCCTTAAGATCTCTTCTCCAGTTCGTCTTAATAAATGTTGATGGTGGTCTTAAACACCCTCATTTTAATGCCGCCCCCTTGCACGCTAATCGCTTTAACTTTGGAAAGATGCTCATTTGCCTTTGCAAATTTTCTTTGTTCGAAGCCGGCGGTGTTATGTCACTTTGCCAAACTCTTGCAGCGTCCTTTATCTCTCTTTTATATATATGATTCCCTATTATTTCAACGTTAAAGTTGAAAATCGTTTGGGCTTTTGTGGTATCAACTTTGATGTGAGTAATAACGGGAGAAATTGAGAAGTGTCGTGTTTAATTAGAAGTTCTTTCGGTAAGATGTCTGTCTCTAGCCACGTGTCTAATGCGGGGCTCCACCAATTAGTTAATGGTTAGATTTGTATGGTTTAATGAGATCGTATCATTTCATTTGAAATGGATGTGGAATATTCTTTTTGGGAGTCCCTCTGGGTGGAAATTTGAATCAGCGTTTTGTTTTTGGTAGTTTTACTTTATGTCTGACTTTCATTTAACACATTTAAATCTAGCGGTGTTGTCGGCTTCCACTGAAATAATAACTTTTATTTGAGATTTGCTTTAAATTTTTTTGCAGCTGCTATTTTTAAGTAAATTGGTTTTTTTTTGAGAAATCCTAAGTATTACAATCCCTCTTCATAGTAATTCTAAAAACTGACTGGAACTCTTCCAAACTTGATCAAGTGTAATTCATCAAGTCCAATGCGTAACACTCAGTTTCATATAAAATTTTCCTCCACTTGTTGCTAGATCGTATGCTTGTTTAATACCTTCGTGCTAAGCCTATTTTATTATAAGGGCGGACTAGGTTGGTGACACATGTACCTATAGGTACTAAAAGCACCACCAAAAGAGCGACCTCGATATGAATTGTTGGTCTAGGGGTTGGATGCGCCACCTTTGGGTCCCAGGTTCGATTCTGGGGCCGGGCAAGTGTCTTTGTGCAAACCAGAGGACCAAGCAAGGGCTTGGAGTCTGGGTGTCATTTGTGTTCGTGAATTTCATGTTTGTAAACTGCCCCCGGGATACGAGTAACAACTAGCGCAGGGATTAAGTTTAAAAAAAAAAGATTTTCGAATTCAAGCTGTATGGAATTAACTAAATCATTGCTACTTATGTTAACAGATATATACCCTTGGCTATATATTTTTATTTCAACAATTGCCAGTAAATAGCGTAATAAATTAGCAGTAACAAAACTTTGTAGTTAACCGTGTAAAAAAATTAAACGACTGAAAACCTTAATTAACGCAGTGCTAGTTTAATATCAATATTTTTTTTAAATTTTAAGACACTCTCTTTGCGGTCACAGATGTAGAAAGGTTTTACGAAATTGATGTGGTATCTCTCATATACATCATGTGAGTAAGCCAATTTACTTTTCAACCTTAACTACCATGAAAGGTAGACATTATTTGACTCACTATTGGCCTCGGTGGGATGTAAATTTATGTATTATATGCATAAACAATAATATATGATACTAAAGAGACTAGATTTGTAATTAATAAACTTAAAATTTATTGGACTGAACACAACAATTCTTTTAGAATTAGAGTTCTATAATATCCTTGAGTAACACGCTATACCTATGTGACTATATGTGAACCCGTGCTATGTGCGGGTTTAAAGCCAACGCGGGCGATGCCGGGCACAGAAGCTAGTTTGTGGTGGTGCTCAGACCTTAAACCCCCACGTTATTGAAAACACGCCATCATTTGACGAGAATTATGACTAGCGAAGTTTTACAGAACGTTGAAAACCTGCGAACTGGCGCGAAGAAATAAATCTGGAAATAAATAATTGCCAAGCAATCTCGTGACATAGATGATCCGCTGTCTCATTTTTAATGGATTTTTTTTAAAAGCAATCATAGTGTCGGTAAGCCGTAAGTTTCCCCGTGTGGGGACGGGGCAGAATATAAAACTTCCCCACCGCATGCTGGGATAAAACGCTTGTTGTAAAAGTCAACAAAACCCAGCACACTTGGTCGTAGGATCTAATGGTCTCCCGGCTATCTACCACCCTCACATCCAAGTCTGGCGTCAGTTTACTGTGTTTCGTCGTGTGTATGCGAGAGCCGGTGCCGGAAGGGCATTTCCATGAATTGCCTGCTCCATGTTAGACCCTGGCGTAGCTTTCCATCACGCAAGCCTAGAGCAAAGTCACTGATAAAAAAATCTATTACCCTCCATCCTTTCCGCACTCCTTGGCCCCCACTACTCAACTTCATAATTGCACAAGGCGTGAACGCGAGCGCTGCGGCAACGCCAACTAATTGCCATTGAAAAAAGGCGAAAACCCGTCTGAAAACATTTTCCTGGCAGCTTTGATGTTTTTTTCTAAAACCCACCTTTTTACCCTCAAAGCTTGATAAGCCACACTAGGGTAAAACCTGTAATAAGGCACTTTGCGAAGGTGTGACTTGTACGCTTAGTGGTAAGTGTCTCGCGCTTTTATGGAAGCGTCTTGACAAATGTAAGGCCTTTATTTCGAAGCGTTGTGAGTATCATTATACGTTTAGATGCCAATTAAATGATTTTACAAAGCCTCACACTATTTGGTTTGATCAAGTTTGAAAAGCGTTGGAAAAGATAAGTAAACTTAATTAAACTCACTGGAATCCGATTGAAGTGGGTGGCTTAAAGCCGGTATTTGTACAGATACTTGGGGGAGGCTTATGACCGGAAGTGGAATTGTTGTGGCTGGAGTCATGATGATAAATGGCACAGCTATTAATTGAATAGGTTAACACATACCTTTTTGAGTGATAGGTTCGATCGCTCCTCAACTCACTTAGTACGCAATTTAGTTTATTACATGACATTCCCCCTACGACATTGCTTTGAGCCGCTAAATAAGGCCCTTATAATCAAGGTCTATATTTACCAACTTAGTATAAACCAGAGATGGTTCAACTTTGTTGCGTAACAACAGGCATTATTTCTCCAACTTCAGAACTACGCCAGACTTATTGTCCGGCTCATTGTACCATCAGAATACCTCAAACAACAACCACCCTTATGTAACTACAATAACGATGACTATTGTTTATAATTTGATGCAAACTGAACTTTGACTGACCGCGCAAGGACAGGTCTTTAGCATTCAGTACATTGACTTGGCAAAAGGTCGTAAAACTACCAGAGCTTTTATGGCAATGACTGAGAAGCCTAGCAAAGCGTCAGTTTTGTGTGACGAAGTGATTGAAGTAAATATTCCATTTATCAAAGCCTGAGTCTTGAACGACATTGAATCGGTGTTTGATGACCGATCATTGACTTAGTGGAGGTACCAATGAACGATGATGTCAGACGGGGATGTGTGTATGGTCCTATATAAGTTAATGGATAGTATTGTTTTGCTGGTTAATACATACGTTAAGGTGACTGAGCTACAAAGAATATAATAAACATAAGCTTAAATTAGTGTTCAGTAGGAATGGATTATTATGAGTAAATGATCTAAATTAGAAATATAATAGCCATAATAATAAGCTATACTACATTCCTATATTTTAAATACCAGAATAAGAGGTATTTATTATAGTTCCTGATCACATTTATGAAATACAAAGATCGAAAATCCAAATTACATGCCAAACTTTAACTTATTTTAACAGTGTCATAAAAAGTTACTAATAAATGTCTCAGATCTAATAAGCTTATTACGAGATATTACCCATTTTTTTCTGGAAATCAAGTTAGTACGTTGTTTTTTACTATTTAATAGTACTAGTACTGCACAATGTCACCAACCAATACCATCGTCGTGAAAAGTGACCAAAGGAACGCAAGAGGTGTATCCAGCTGCAAAAAAAGGGAAACTTGTTATAAACCCATCTTGCCTGCGTGGCGCAGTAGGCTAATTTCCCTCTATCAATTTGAAGGAGGCCCGACTCAGTAGTGGATCACTCATGGGCTGAAACGAACCTAGCCGCAACAGAAGGAACACTTGATGCGAAACCCTGTGCCAACACGTATGGCCACCGTAGCACAGGTTAATTGACCTCCATGTAACTGGAGGTGGCCGGACTCAGCGGTGGATCATGTATGGGCTGAGAAGTATTGGTAGCAGTATGATAAATATCTCAACTAGACAAGTTGCTGGTTTAAGTCCCCCTAGTGATGAAAACATTGAGCTGTATCACTCGTTTTACCGCATAAAAGCGTTGTTTAACCACCCAGATTATTCCAACCAAAATCACATATCACTGTTGCTCGGTAGAGTGGACGTGATCTTTCAGGAATCTCTTTATACTTTCAAAACGTCCATTGTCATTTTTTTATTATAATTAACGTATTGAACGCGATGTAAAAAGCCCACGAACAATAGTTTTAACACCTTCCCATTGTAGAACGGAAGGAAAGGCAGCAACGCCCCCTATTGTGAGGCTTCAAACAGCATAATGACTTGTGCGGGACCAGTTTCATTTTAAATAACGTAATATTCCACCTACGGTACTCTAATTATAAAAATACGTGTTCCTACTGCCTGCTAGGGTGACAATGATGTTGGGATTTGCAAGGACATCTATACCATTTCAAATCTACCGCCATTACTTATGTATCTACTACTAGCTGTTACCTGTGACTTCGTCCGAGTGGTATAAAACAATGTGGAAAACTCATCAACTAAGGACCCTTGAAAAGTGGGAGGGTGTCATTAAAAGTAGTAAGTAAGTTACTTCTTGTTACATCAGCTATCTGCCAGTGAAAGTCCCATCAATCGGTCATTTCAGAAATGAGCTGAAACAAACAGACAGACGAAAATTGTAAAACATGTCCAAATACACTAAGTAAAAACCGGCTAAATTAAACTCCAACTTTATTTATTTGTAAATATTTAAAAGAGGCAGAACAAAAATTAATTCTGTCATATAAAACTGTTTGTAAATTTTATCTACTACCACTAGTACTCAGCTCATAAATTGCCCACTGCTCAGTCTCGCCTCCTCCCATTACATGGAGGGCAATAACTAGCAACCACAGATTTTGTTGCCGGCTTTTTTCTGTATACTGCCGAAGCGGTGGTAGTTTCAGTATGAATTTGGATGGACGTAAGGGTTTGGACACGCATATGAAAGATACCAATATATATGACGCCAATAGGAAAGTATGAAGACTACAACCTAGCGTGGTACAAGAGTCGAAAGATGAAGACTGTACTTTTAAACATGACTATTTATAAGAGTTTCGTGAGAAAACCTACCAGAAATAAAGATCCTCCGATTGAGTTTCGTATCCAGTTCCAGTACAGTATCCTACACTTGTGGCTAGGTTCTCAACCTTGTCATTTTCTTCATTGGCTCTTACGACCCCCGGAAGATGGAATGGGGCGGTGACACTATCTATTGTGAATCCGATACCATGGACAAAATTGTAACACCGTATCTAAGCTTAGTTGCAGTCACATCTATTACTAAAGAAAGTACTTGCAATATTCGCCGCGAGTTTTAGACGCCTATTCCGTATGGAGACGGATTTACAATATACAATTTCACCAACCCATGCCATCCTGAGTGGGTCGTAAGGGGCGACTAAAGGAACGCAAGAGACAGATCACCTGGCCGCAAGAAAAGGTAAACTTGACTCAAACCTTGGTCTTGCCTGCGTGGCACAGGAAGTTAATTTCTCTACATGAATCTGGAGGGAAACGGTAGTGGTTATTTATGGACTGAAACGACTTCAGACCGCAAAATGCAAATATATCTGTAAGGATATCTGTTATATATGTCGGAGGAAGTAGTCAGAATGGAGTTGATTGGAGTTGGTTACATATAGACGATATCAATTAGCCTAGAAAATACTTTGTTCTATTCAATTTAGTTTGTCATCTTTTTAAAAGAAGACGTTATATTATTTTACATTGTCAGAGCGGAGGGTAGTCCTCGAGCGGGGTCGAGGCGCCATCTTGACGTTCGGCAAAAACGTATAAAAGGAGCGCGATCGCGGTGGATCGGGCATTATGATAGAAACAGTGGTTGCGGTGCGGTGTGTTAATACTGGAGTGTAGTTAACATCGGTACCTTGAACCCGCTGCTCAAATTAAAAGGTTAATTAATAATTAAACAGTTAATTCCCCGACATATATATTTTCATGTTTATTATTGCGAAGAACGTGGACTATCTCATATTTGCACTTAACTTGGTCAATGTTCCAGAATACCTGTTCCACACAATGACACATTGTTTAGAGATGTACTCCTGTTTAATAGTTCCTGTCTGTGCAAGGCTATTGCATAATTAGTCATACTGATATATTGCTACCGTTGCTATCCATACTAGGATAGGTACTGAAATTGTTAAGGTAATCTAATTAAAGTCGATTTCAGTTTAAGCTCAAGCCAACTTCTGATGGTTGTTTGCTATTTTAAAGTCGGTTAATATGTACTGTAAAACAAATGTTGTGTATATTAACTTTTTTATCGTCGAATTAATACAAAGTTTGCCTTCTTACAAATCTTTGTTTATTACTTATTTCAAGATTTCTGAAAAATTACCGAACCGATGATGTAGACCAATCTGGAATAAAAGAAGAATTTCAGATTGATGCGGTAACAAACATATAAGAGCACATACAACCGAATTGAGAATCTCCTTCTTGGAATCGGTCGAAAAGTCTCAATGTTGCACTCCACTTGAACTATAGGAGAAATAAAATGAACATTAAGACATACAAATTTTGTTTCATCAAATATTTAGTTACTTTGAATAATAATAATAATAACTGTGCTCGACTAACTAAATGTCAATACGTTATATGTAAATACATTAAAATTAATGTCCTATTACTCTATTTATCGTGTGATTACATGATTTTGAAATACCTTTCAATTTCGGACTATTAAGTTTAAATACGTAGTTATTTGTTCCTTATGTAATGAAAATTTTTGTTAACCTACAAAAACAAATCAGCGAAATTATTTTAAAGGTAGGCAAACATGTTTATATAAAAAAGTTTTATTAAAAGATACAAATTTAAAGTGTTATCAACGCTTTTAAGGCAGCTACGTTAAAAGTAACGTTAGACTATTTTAAAAACATTTTTATATTCAGACACGCTTAAATAGTTTATCACGTTTTAGCATAAATTTGTCTTCACGGCTAATTATTATATTAGCATAAACAGAATGCCAGCCATAAAAATTGTCAACATCAGAAAGAGAATGAATTAACATTTACATAATACAAATGTCTACTTAATTGAGATTTATTGAACCAATAATTCCAAAATAAAACGTCTATGTTCATTAGTTGAACCACAAATGTGAAGCTATGAAGTTTTAGACTATGTTGCTTAAATCAAAAGCTAATTTAAATGAAATCCAACCATGTTTTTTTTTAAATAAAACGTAACCCCTGCGCTAAATAATTACCTGTACCGCGGGGGCAGTTTACAAACATGAAATTAACTATTACAAATGAATCCCAGACTCAGACCAAGTGTCTCTGGGTTCCAAAAGGGGAGTAGGAATACTGGGGTCTTGAACGGCCCCGGAATCGAACCCGGGACCCCGTGATCCATGATGTTTAGTCCACATTGAAGACTGTAGGTCTCTATAGTGTATTAGAGGGTAATAAAAGATGTCATCTACCGACGGGTGATGTTGTGCCTTTTAGTAGACTAATAAAGAACTAGAAATCTCAGGTAGCTGCTACTACTTGGCAGTAGAATGCCAACTTTACCAATTTCAAATATAGAATACCAAAAATGTTTGTCTATAGGCACTGGCTGAAAATGACAAATGATGTGCGTTAAAAGGCGAAAAAATGGATCGTGATTGGCGTTCCTTTCACAGACACCGACTACGTTCTAACTATTGTTTTCAATTCGGTAAAAGATCCAGTTCCGCCACTGGATGGAGCACACCGCATTAATTACACGTAATTGAATTTGAAATTGGAACGATGACATTTGAATTTTGGCGGGACCCGTTCACTCGGTAGTGATGTGCAACAAAGGCACCGAACACCACAATCGGGACCTCCCGTTGCTAAACATAATGGTATACTAGAAACATCGAATAGTAAAATGTGTGTAATGAGAATTATCTGGATTGCTTCTGTTGTAACGGCAGGCTTGAGACTGATAGGCGCTTTTATTGTACCGTGAATAGCATTCTTTATCGTACCCCTCTATACTGAAAGATTATTTTATATTGTGCCCTCTTTTATTATAAGGAAAATAGTAATCAGTTATTTTATTAGGTGCATTACTTGCAGAAACACTTGGGAACTTCTTTTATTTAATCCACCACACCTATTACACTATACGCTATTAACGAATACATAAAAAGATAATACGTACACTTTGTATTAAAATGTATATTTAAGTTATTGTAATTTATACAGATATTTTACTAAAGTTTATACAATACTCATTAAATTAAAATTCAGCGCAGCGGGGTTTGAGATGGGTATTAGCATCATAATTAGCGGAAAACTCTGCACGGTGTGCACCTATCTTGAATAAAAACTTTCGGTTGAACAATGAACCTTATTTTTGAAACTTTTGAGCTTATATTTGCTTAAGCGATCTTATTACTTGACAATTACGGGATTGTCTCGCGCGAGTGAGTGCAGCCCCAGTATACGAGGTAGACTATGTGGCCACGTGGGACGCCCCGCGGGGACGCTGATTGCCGACGAGTGTCGTTTTACGCCGATATGGACAACACTAGTTCCAAATTTGAAATTAGAAGTGTCATTAGTGTGATAGATGTAATCTTAAATTTTGAATATGAAAATGAGCAACATGCAAGATTGTTGCTGATAGATTAATAAATAAATATAATATAATATCATCTATTTATAAATATTATGGTTTTTTTATTAAAACGATTAAAGATCCGGAGAGAGTATAAAATCTGTGTTAAAAAAGAGTTGATGTGTATTACAACTAAGTAGATTCATAAAAGCTTATTTTTTAGAATCACTGTCATTGATTGAACTAACTAACTACCTTTGGTAACAAATCATTCCATCCTAAGAATGTCTGGTTTGGCAATAAGGCCGATCTTTTTAGTTTTGTTTCATTTTGATTATGCCATACTTTATCTGTGCAAAGTGTATGTCCTACTATTATTTAATATTATAAACGTGAAAGTTTGTAAAAATGTATGTTTGTTCCGCTTTTACACAAAAACTACTGAATGGATTTCGATGAAACTTTACAATAATATAAAACGGCTTACAAATCAAAATAACAAGGGCGGTACTAGGTAGCGTGAATTATCCAAAATATTATGTTAATTGTCAAGTAAGTGGAAAAAAAACTGACGAAGACATAAAGTACTTTCTATCATCATTATCACAATTTTCCCTTACCACGCGGGGAAATCCATAAGCGTCCATCCAGCTATGGTTAAAAGATGCAATAAAAAAAAAATATTGAGTTAGAATGTAACCGCACCTTAATTAATGGCGCTAACACCGAAATGTAATATCATTCTAATTTGCGTGAAATTATATATCGCTTGCTAATTATTATCATCCGAATATCACAGAACAATAACGGTTGGTCTTGCAAGTCATGCGCCGGTACCTCTCTAGCGTTTTTTAACACATGTCTTCCATTTCATAACGTGTTAATTATTATTTTGAAAAATTGCCTTTTGATAGGTGAAAAATTGGTAAATTAAATGGCGCTGCGTTGCCTGTCCGTCTAGTTTGACCATATTAGCCTGCTATCCACTGTTGAGTCGGATGTCCTCGAATTTCATAGAAGGGAACTAGCGTATAGGACGCTGACCAAACGAGATTATCATCAACTCATCTTCATTTTTTAGATATGTTACGAGCTGGTCTTCTTACTGTAGACATCTACGATACCCTCTGGGGATCCTCGGCAATTGTACCTTGATCGATTATCTGATGAACACTGATCGATTTGCAGGGGCAGGGCAATAGGTAGGCAGAAAATCTCGCATATCCGCATATCCGCAACACGACGATGTACTTCCCTTCAAACTGTTAGTCCTCTTGAATTAGCAATACCTAATATCGGACCTAATTTTATTCTACTTCGTGTTCATTATTCACGCTCGGTATGTGTGTTCGATATTTCACGATTTTCAAAAAAATCCATCCACGCTTGGTACCCGGTATCAAATATGCCAAATACGCGAATACGAACAGTCAAGTGGCACCTTTACAAACTTATAATGTGCCTAGAGATGAAATGGGAACTATAGTTGAATATCGGTCGATGTGCAACGAAAGACGATCACCGAATGTGAAACCAGGGTAACGATATGTTAGAGTGAACCAAGCACTTTTTACACTATAGATTGTGAATAATGTCGAATTTCAATTAAACACTTTTTAACGGATTTATCGCATGTGTTCTACGTTATTTAATTCCCGACTTTACGAATGCTTTGCAGCAGTCGTGGACATGGGAGAAATTGCTGCAAAGAATTCGAAACGTCGGGAATTAAAAAATATTATATGCGATAACATAATACATTTTTTTTTTTTGATAAAATTAATTTAGATTTTTGATTGCTTTATAACCCGCAAATGGGTTTCTCTATCAACTGTAGCATAATTGTATGTATTTTGTAAAAGATAAACATGTTCAATGATATTAGCTTTTAATCTTTTCGACTGCATGCATGCGAATTAGACTGCCTCGTTGGTCTAGTGGTTAGATGTGCCGCCTTTGGATCAACGGGTCCCGGGTTCGATTCCGGGGTCGGGCAAGTGTCTTTGTCTTAACCAGAGGCACTGGCTCGGAGTCTGGGTGTCATTTCTATCTATAATATGTATGTATTTACAAAAAAAAAATGTAAATAAGTAGTTTATCATCCATCTCGTTACCATAACACAAGCACTAAGTTGCTTAGCTTGGGACGAGATGGCGTTGTGTGAAATGTCAAAAAAAAGAAAAAAACGGAAAACTTGATATATTTTTAATAAGACACTGTTGCTATCCACAAGCGTGGTTACGCGTAGTGACGTGACAGCAAACGTAGTAATGTAATACTACATCAACAAAAAAGAGGAATTACTTTTTCTTCAGAAATAGACAAAGTAATAATGCCATTATCAACATTGTGCTAATCAATATTTGAATACTTTGCATAACGCGATCCAGCCTCCCGTTCACATTCAAACATCGAAACCTAATTTCCTGTCTCAGATATACCGCAGTCCGATCTAAGCCTAAAGACAAATACATCAACCCACACCAGCTCACATGACACGCCACCCCCTTCAGAACATCGCGACAAATAGCTGACATCGGGGAAATGCTATACAAATGGACAGGCCAATTTATACTGGTCATGCCGGCCAAATAGTCCTAGGTAACAATGAAGACCTGAAAACTGAGTAAGCGATGTGTCTCGTTTCTAGTAGGTTCCATTCTGTGTACAAGTATTAATGTAAGTTATGTACGGCGTTGATTGTGTGTAAGGTTTAACAAAGGTCATTTAAAGAAACTGTAGCTATATTAGAATAATTTCTTGGATATAATTTCTCAAAGGAATTATTATATGTTATGTTACTGATCTGTCTCATCATCATTCTTGCTAACTTCAATACTTGCTACATCGATGATTGCTCTTGGATCATCCGTCTGTACCTACGGCTCTTCTCCGTAAAATGGTATAACGAACCGGTGTCAAAGAAAAAAAAATTATAGAAATAATTTAGCTAATTGAACGGCCGCCAAGAATTTCGAACAAACACATTTTGATGTTGGTAATTTTAATGTCACAATTTCAGTCCATAAATGACTCACTACTGAGCCTTTCCTTTTAAAATTGTCCTTCTCTTGCGGCTAGGTATCTAGGTCTCGCATTCCTTTAGTCGACCTCAGATTCCTTTAGCCCTTACGACACCCTCAGGATACTCTGATCTGGTGACATTATATTTTCGGTTGGCTCTATGCACTTAGTTGGATGGCTAATGTGTTTGGTCCTAATTTGTTTCTATCCTGCAACGAAGAAGAAGATTTAAGTAAATGCTAGAAACATGGAAAGAAAACTTCGGGTTTCTATTTATTGAACATAAAAAAATATCAGCCTCATCTCAGCAAAACTATTACTTCTGCTAGTCATCTGCCATCTTCAATTTATATAGTTAACAACAATTTGCTATTTCGCCTTCTTCTGGTAAGCAACCAGCGCACGAGGAGTTCCCCTAAAATGTTTGTTTCTTTACCAGGAATTAATGAGAAGCAGGGATTGCAATTCCCAGAAAACAGTTCGCCATAATGACTGAACTAAGTCGTGAAATCACATGGATTTGAATCCTCACCAATGCAAACTTTCAGAGCCAAAAAGGCCAAATAGTACGAAACTTCGAGGTACAAAAAATATTGGCTACATTCTAATAATAAAATTTCGAAAGGTTCTGTAGAGGTTTCTTTAGGATTGCCAGTGGTGAATTGATTGAGGGTTGTGACGACCTGGATGAAGAAGAAAAGATAGTTAATGACGTGATAAAGTAAGATAATGGAGTGAATTGGAGTAACAGTGCAGCACAGTTGAACTATAATGGACAGGCACTTTAAAAAGAAGAAGTGCCTAAGGATTTAATATTTTATTATACATTAAATTCTGAGAAGATCGAAGACACCAATTAAAGACGAGTGAAGATGTCATTAAGAGACATTGCCGTTGTAAATAAATGAATAATCTAAATAAAAATTCCCATAAGTACCAATACGCTTGACTAGTATTTTTTTTAAACATAATACGTAGGCGATTTAAGGTGTATAGTGTATTAATAATACAGGGTATCATCAACCCACCCTATTATTTAGGGTATTCTGCATTGTCTGTCAGAAATTGTTTTTGACAGAATTGTATCCTGTATCGCAGGGGCAGTATATAAAAATGTAATTCACGACCAAAAATGACAACAAGACTCGGAGCAAGTGCCTCTGGTTTACACAAACACTCTTGCCCGCCCCCGGATTCGAACCGGGGACCCGTTATCCAATGGCAGCACATCCAATCATAATCAAAACTCATTTAATCAAGTTGGCTCATTAGGACTCTTTTGACAAGTTAAAGAATAAAATTTACCATTTAAAATTAAAAACAATACCATTCAACACCGGTTCGAACCCCTAGGCCAAAAAGGCAATTAATACAATTAAGGGCAGCGGAAGGAGAAAGTATATTGCAATGAATATGACCTGAGTGGTATAGGAAACTTTGCTCAGCAGCGAGCCCTCTGGTTCTTAGAAAAAGAGGTACAATATTTGAATTTCCTCATCGATCCCCAAAGCAGGCCACGAAGGAGTTAAAAACTTAAAAACAAAACTCATTCGGAACTTCTCAACTGTATCGGGCTTCCTATTTGTTATCCAAATATCCGTCTTTGAATTTAAAATACTTTCTGGTCAAAAAAGTTTTTTTTTGCGAATCGAAGGTATTGGAGTTTCGTAGAAACAAATTTTATACAATTAAGTTTAATGCAGAACAAAATAGCACCGAATCCCTTGGAACTCTTGCGAAATTTGGATAAGTCACATGTTTTTAAGTTAAAAATAACATGTTATAGGTTAAATATCAGTTTTATATCGTTTCCCCCAGATCGTACAGATACAGACGACAGCGACTTTGTTTTATACTATGTAGTGAAACAATGTTGCGACTTGCATGAGAATTATCGTTGTTCCCATTATGTAGGCATCGTCTAACAATGTTCCAACACGTGAACTAATTCTAGTTGATGGTCTATTACAATTACTTTGTATTTAAAGTATTCTCCTGGAACGTCTTTTAAAATCCTGTGTGTCTTTAAAAGACTCTTATTATATACTCGTAGTTTTGTTACCCGTAAATTAAATTGAGTGGCAAGGCGGCTAAGTATGTAAGTATAAATTCAAATATTTTTTTTTATATAGGCCACGATGCACACTTACAAATAGTCAACACATTATTCATAATCATATTTAATTATACAAAAATAAATAATCGACCGTCTACCACCACTCCTGAACAAGAACTAGCAAGAAACTCATTTCAATTTCATATGTATAAGAACAATAACATAAATAAATACATAATATTAAATACTGAGACTGAACAGCTTAGTCCCAAGCAGCTGGGATGTTTACATAATCAGTAATGCGGTAATACGGTTTTTTGTAAAGTTTTGTCTTGACCGTCTTTATAAAGGCATTGCGAGGTAATTCTCTAAGTTGCATGGGCACTTTGTTATAAAAACGTATACTTTGAAGACAATAAAACTATAACATTGCGTTATATTTGGAGATATTTAATGGGTTATTTGATTCTTTGAAGTCGGTGAAGATTTTTATGCAATTAATGAATGATCCAATACAAATGCTCACAGATTTTGAAATAGTTGCCAAACCAGATGATTTACTTTACAATAAAGTTATAGAAAAACTACTTGTGTGCAACCAAAAAAGTTCAAGGGTGAGACAATTTACCAAATTAGGGACCTTTCCAAGAGTGATGAGTAACAGTTGAAGATCTCATATCAAATATGCGTTTGCGAAAAAAAGCAGCCCGGGAACCGAACCTTGATTGACGTGTTCTTTATAAGCGTATGAATAGCAAACAAAGGCAAAGTTCATAGTTCGTTGTAAAGGACGACCTTCCTTTGATTTACACAAAGCATGTGTCAACTTTTGATGGAAAGAATGATACAGAAATAGAGGTAGCATTGAAGTTGTTGTTGTTTTTGTATGACCTCGATGGAAGGTATAAGAAGTAAGAAATTTTAAAAAATAGTGTACTTTTTGTCTTTTGTTTGCCGAATGGACCAATAGAATATTAGACGGCAATCGTAGCGTTCCGTTAGCACATTCAGCATAATTTAAGAAAGGTTTATAAAACAAATTAACCTCACTGAATTGGGACGAAAGTCAGCTGAAATTGTTGTGAAAAATATAAAGGTCTGTCTTCTTACAATACATCTGGCTTTACTTGAAGACAACGACAATAAAGACCATTTAGCCGCTACAACGCCCTTGTCCGTTAAAACCGCGACATTAACAATGACCAACAACAGTGAAAAATGTTTACCATACAGACTAGATGAAGTGCAAATGAGTTCACATCAACGGTCCATCTAAGAAAATTAAAAAGAGAATCACCAAATATAACTCATCACCGCAACAATACTTCGTTAGCGTACCCTTTACAGACAAAGCGAATAGCTTCTTGCAATCACAAAGGAATAGATACGATCCTACCACTCTGTCTCACGTCCCTGTTTACATATATAAATCTTTGGACAAGTACAATTGTAACAAAATGCATGTGTCACCTCGGTAATAATATGTTAATTTATATTTAATATAATAAGCTGTGTGAATGGGCCGCGCGGGGCTCAGGGTGAAACGATTGCGTTAATCCATTTCATTGCGTGTCACGAGCAGTTGGGTTTTTGAGTTTAAATGTACTGTTATCTACAAAACGTTAACGAGTATCCGATAGTGTAATTTCTAGTATTATGCCTATATTTCGTATTCTAGATTCAAAATGTGTCGTTGGTAAGACGGGTTGGCACAGGGTTTGTGTCAGTTTTCCTTCTCTTGCGGCTAGG
This sequence comes from Clostera curtula, assembly GCA_905475355.2. Classification (NCBI taxonomy): domain Eukaryota; kingdom Metazoa; phylum Arthropoda; class Insecta; order Lepidoptera; family Notodontidae; genus Clostera; species Clostera curtula. Next base: position 1,761,408 of record FR997796.1, on the reverse strand, counting down.
TGATATGTCTCTTGCATTTCTTTTGTCACCTCTTACAGCCCTCTCATGTATTCTAAATTCGTCACCATATGGAGTGCTTAAAGCGTTACTTAAGACGCAATTAAGAGCTTAAGAATCATCAAAGTATTCTTGGTAACACTTTTGTTCTCACCTATCCAGAGTCGACCATCGGCACATCCTAGCTCCAAGTCTGCGGCGGTGAATTCCGGTCCCTTTAAATCATGCCCAATTGTGCCCCACAAGGCATCTATGCAAATAGCACAATGTCCTATCACAGATTACCGCGGCCAACTCACAGTAATTAGGATATTTATATGCAAAGCCCTTTTTGTGGCGCACATTATTAGTTAATAAAAGGCGTTGGTAACACGGCTTAATGCGAGTTTGAGAGTACATTGTCGAATGAGTGGGTCACTCCCGTTGTCCCAGATTTATGAGGCGAGATGATTTACTAACGGGTAATATTTATTGCCTTAACTCGCATTCCCAGGCTGGACCAACGGTCAGGCATAAAATTAGTGGCTTGATTTAGAAATTAGGCATTCGACTGCTCTCAACTTTCTTAGGCCTTTTTTCTTATGATTTTACATATTTTTACTCTTTCTTAATAATCGTACTATTGAAGCTACAGTAAAATACGTCACATTAAAAGAAAAAAATATAAAGTATTCTTCGGAATTTTAATCCATAGACAATCTATTATGGCAAGAAAATTCTCTTAGCAGCGATAATAATCTGCCTAACACTCTGGCGTAGTCGACTTTTCGTTCGAGTATCATACACTCTCATGGTGATATAATGTAAACAGACATACATATATATATGTTGCATGAAATGTTTTAACTAATCTCTTATGTTTTAGGGTATCCCGTGTGTTGAACATCCCATGCCATCTTGTGGATGTCGTAAGGACTTAAGGAACGCAATAAACAGATTACCTAGCCTCAAGACAAGGAAAGCTTGATACAAACCTTGTGCCAACCCGTCTTGCCAGCGTGGCTAATTTCAATCTATAAATTTGGAGGAGACCTGACGTGTGTCAAACAACCTCTACTACGCAACGTCTGTTACTGGTCTATTGATTTTTATTTCACTTACACTGACCCCTCATAAGGTCGATATATTTCAAGTATCACTGGGTTAAAGTATCCAAAATCAAATCTCATTACGAACAATAACCCTCAATAGTGCATCCGCCCACCGTGCAGAGAGCCCTCAAACGGTCCGTTTATTTGGCGCGCGATGTACGCTACACTGCCGAGCAATTAATTCGGCTATAAAATCAAACATCGACACACTGGGATTATCGTGCACAATGGGGGAGCGATTATTGGCGCAGCTTTACAATATGGTGTTGCATTTTTTGCCCTAAGCTGTAATGTGATGTGAAACTTCGATATTCATTACCTAATGGTAGTACATGTCATAGGACGTTTTAGTTTCAGACGGTGCTGTGGATTGTTAACATTAGCAGTTCAGAGGGCAATGCCAGATCATTGCAAATACTGCTGACAATTTTATTCCATTAACATTTAGTATTTAGTAAATAGTTTGCAGTATTTTCTCAGAATATTAATCATCATCATCAGCCCAGTTATTAGTCCACTGCTCGACATAAGCCTCCCCTAACGAGCGCCATAGCACCCTGTCTTCAGCTTGACGCATCCAGCTGCTGCCCGCAACCTTTCGCAGAGCGTCGCTCCATCTAGCAGAGGGCCGTCCCACACTACGCTTGCCGATTCGCGGTCTCCACTCAAGACCTCGTCTACCCCAGCGGTTGTCGGTTCTTCTACAGATATGACCATCCGACTGCCACTTCAGTTTGCTAATTCTCTGAGCTATGTCGGTGACTTTGGTTCTCTGTCGGATAATCTCATTACGGAGCCTATCTTTCAGAGAAACTCCAAGCTAGCTCGCTCCATAGCAACATCTCACCAGCGCTCCATAGAATATGAATACATAATTCCATTGGTCCAGAGAAAGCTTCATTTGTTTACTTCATCCTACAGCCATCATTACAGGTAGGTACTAGCACAATACGAAAGTCTCATAGTCCAATAAATGTACTAATGCTACTAATCAGCCTATACATCACCCACTGCTGAGTCAGGCCAACTCAAACTACATGGAGGGTTATTAGTCTACTGCGCCACGCTGTTGACGGGTTTAATATCAAGCTTTCTCTTGCGGCTAGGATATCGACGTTTTTGTCTTTTACGACACCATCTGGATGGAATAAGGTGGTGACACTATGTATTCTAAATCCGTGACCACATGGGTCAACAAGTACACTAAATAAAATCGTCTAATCTATGAGTAACAAATCACTTACATGGCAATCCTTGCGAATCACTCAGAGTATAATAAAACAATTCATCTGCTTTTTACGATCGACTAATGGTATGGAATCTAATAGCAAATTCCATATCATTAGTAGCAACAGTAGTGGTAGACAAGGCGGTACTTCCATCAAATTAGAGAGAATACTGAGCGGACTGGCGTCTTTAATGGGCAGCAATCATATTGTGCACATTAAAGTTGCCGCGATGTTACCCGAGGGTAACGCCGCGGGATGATGCTAGTAAAAAAAGTAGTATAAGTTACTCCTTCTATCATCAGCTACCTATCAGTAAAAGTCCCGTCAAAATTGTCAAAAAAACATTTTTTTGTTTACATAATATATGAAAAGCTATATGTGTGTTTGATTCAAAATCCTTTTTTAAAATACGTAAGAAGCTTTTTTTTAAAATAAATTTGCCCTATCCTGACATAGGCCTGGTACCCCGCGGCCCTCGCCCTTTGGATTTATCGAAGTAACGAAGCACGAAGCATATTGTTTGTGTAACCATAGTTTAAGTTACCATAAATAATGAACGATACGTTTGTCTATTTCCCCTCTGTTATACAATGAGAAGTGATTCTGTTTAGAAATTTCGTAAACATAATATTAAAGCGTATATGCAAACTTCTTTTGCAAATAAAATATAACAAGATTTGAAATCCTTATGAAAGTTTCGCCACAACTCCATTAGTCAAATTCATATCATCATACATTAAATTATTCATGAAAATTGGACATACCTTATAAAACATCAACAGATCATTCATCAACACCTTTTGAGCCAAAAGACGTCCACTGCTGGACATAGGCCTCCCCCAAGGATTTCCCCAGAGGCCGGTCGTTTTCCAGCGACCTTAACCAGATCATTACTAAAAAATTAATATTATTTAGGTTCATCAGGTTAAGTTGACTATTTGTGTCCATCGTGAGCCAAACAAAATAAATCCTCTTTTTTTAACGAAACCCGTGCTCTAGGTGCAACCTGCACCGCGGGGGCAGTTTACAAACATGACATTTACGCACACAAATGACACCCAGGCTCAGAGCAACTGCCTCCGATTAACACAAAGACACTTCCGGCCCCGGAATCGAACCCGGTACCCCGTGATGCAAAGGCGGTGCATCCAACCACTAGACCAACAAGGCAGTCAAAAATTTGAATTTGAATAAACTGAGGTTTTATTTGGTTAGACCAGCAGCATAGACTGAAGAATAGCAGCCATGACCAATGGTTTTATGTGCACGAAGCATAGTGGAGGTCAGATATTACCAATGTCCAGCAGAACCAGACCTGCAGATTTTTTGCGTTCCGCACTTTTCGCTAGGCTACCATCTCTTCGAATTTAAGTTTGGGTTCCACTAATTGAATAAACAAAGATGTAACAGAAACATCCCATTCAAATCGTCACGCAACAATGGGGTCCTCTGGGAGAGTCCCATTTGAAGGGTGCAGAACCCATTGGCGCTGATTTTGATGGGTTCAAGCGATTTTTGTGTGTAATATGCACTCACACCCGATTGCTGAATGAGAGGGCTGGTATACTGTAAACATGGTTGATGGGTTTATTGCAAGTGTTTTGGAAACAATGCTGGATTTATAAAAATATTGTACGCTTAAGCCGGTTAGGTTATTGACAGATATACTCGTACGAGTATATTATGAAGTATACAGTAAACATGTCAGCAACTTTATGAGATGGTGATTAAATAAATAATCAACTTCAATTCTAAGCATACTGTGAAAACGACCAAATATGCTACAGTTCTCGAAACAAAATATTAGTAAGATATGAATATTATAAACTAGCAACCCGCCCCGGCTTCGCACGTGTGCAGTGATGAACATCTAAATTTATCAGAGTTTCTCTACAACATTATGCATGTATTATTATTATGCATACATATAAACTTTCCTCTTGAATCACTCTATCAATTAAAAAAAACCGCTTCAAAATCCGTTGCATAGTTTTAAAGATTTAAGCTTACATAGGGACGGACAGACGACAGCGACTTTGTTTTTTATTATGTAGTGAAGTGATAGTGATAGTGTTTATGGAACAAAAACGGAATAGAAATATTGACAAATAATAATTCTACAGTACGTATATCTGATAAGACCCCCGCTAAACAGTTATTATTATTAAATATTTATTTATAAAGTAAGATATGGAGATAGACCTTAAACAAGGACTTAAGGGAAGGATACTTTTGAGGAAAATATGACTGAAAGGGGTGAAACATGGCATGAAAAAGAACTTCGGCGTATGCATGATTTTAAAATCCACGCAGATACAATCGGGACTCGGGACAATCACTTAAAATAACTTAGAGCAAGTGTTTTCTTAAAAATGTCGCACACGTTTTCTCTGCCTTTTAAAACAAAGCCGTTGACAAATGACAGGCCCTTAACAGTAGAAGAAGAAAAAGTGTCAGAAGTTCCATAAAGCTATAAAACCTAAAAAAATAATCACAATACATATTAGCCTACCATTTCTATAATTATAGCAATTACGGTTTCATTTATGGAGACTAGAAACAAGATTCGATTCCGGGGTCGGGCAAGTGTCTTTGTCTAAACCAGAGGCACTGGCTCGGAGTCTGGGTGACATTTTTATCTATAATACGTATGTATTTACAAAAAAAAAATGTATATAAGTAGTTTATCATCCATCTCGTTACCATAACACAAGCATTAAGTTGCTTAGCTTGGGACGAGATGGCGTTGTGTGAAATGTCCAAGAATATTTATTTTATTTATTTATTTTATTACATTTGCAAAAGACTAAGCTTGGTGCTCTTTTTTGTATTATCTATCCACTTGTAAAATTCAAGAAGTTTAGAAATTGGGGTCAATTATAATGAATTAAAATGAGTACAAAATTTTTCGACCATTAAATTGTAGCTTGGACTTTTGGCGAGATTAATAGCTTCTCATTGGAAAATCATATGTAAAGGTGCCATTGTTCTAAAAAAAACCAAACAATGTAACTTCTGTATTATTATTATAATCTTTTCCTGGACACGTAAAGTAAGTAGCTCTACATAACACGTAGGGCCACTGAAACAGAAGTTTGACACACATTGTCCGAAGCCTCTTTGAGGATAATGGCTTTTTGTTAACTGTCCCAGGGTTTGTTCCACTTGTGTTAAGAGGTAGTTTAAGGTAAGCCGTTAAGTTAATGTAGGAGATTAGAGGGTAATATTGTGGCTTTGTCGTCGGTGGCAGAAGGTCTACTACTTACGCAAGATGGTATAATTGGTAAACAAGATTCACTGTACATAAAAGGTAAAGAGATACTTGCTCATACGTATTGATTTTCGTCAAATTTCGATAGTTTAACAGAATTCAATGCTCCACCAGTGATGTAATCAAAAACAACGTGTCTGTATTATGCATTTATTTTAATGCTATATCGCAATGACAGCTCAGATACACCAGTGTTAGTGGAGACCCCAGTGTTAGTGGAGACACCAGTGTTAGTGGATTCGGTTAGGACTGGTGGTTCAAACCTTCCCAGTGGAATACGTTGTGGAAACGGAGTGGGGCCCAACTCGGAGCATGGGGCTCTACTTACCATCTCTACGCGCCCCGGAGGCCCGGCCGTTGGGGCCTGGCCGGATTTTGAACTCGTCGAATCTAAGCGAATTTGATTGTTTAGTATGTCTTTTTCGCCAAATAAAGTTATATTGTAAGTTTTTTTTGGTTTTCCCTTTCTCGTTGTCTGTGAGTAACTTCTTTAGCCACATTTTGCTAAACTCTCGAGACGGGATGAAGTGGTCTTCCAATTAAATTAAAACCATATTTTTCAAACCTTCAATAGTTGTTTAATTGAAGCCACTGAGAAAAGGTTTTCTCGCGTGCCCAAGTGCCTTGATATTCCGTCCGTCATTACCATCTGCCGATCTAAATGACAATAACTCTGTGAGCGTGTAACGCGACTTAACTCCACTGTTCTTTGTCAATACAATCTTTGGACCACAGTACAGGTAGCAGTAATCCAAACTGTCTGCTAATTGAGATATGCTTAAAAGATGACAGCTGCAGTTCAAGAATGTGTGAATTAAAACTAGCTTCCCTCAGCACTGCGAACTTTGCTTAAGCAGTAGACTGAGATGAAGTGAAGCTATCTTTATTTATATTCCCCTGTATAATATTAACCTCGTATTATTTTCTTGTATACAATATGCAAGTGCATTTTTAGCACGCACCGCATATTACATGCCATTTCAATTATTATTATTTTTGCTTAAGCTGCACATTTATGCGTATAATTGCTTTCACTAATCTGTCATACTTGTTTGTACCGCTATAATTTTAATTTTGTGCAAAAATTTCTAATGAAATACCAATAAAGAAAAAAGAACGTTTATCTTTGTGGAGACATTTTGTGGCCTCGGTGTCGTAAGACTAAAGAAGACCTGGCTGCAAGACATGGAAAAAATCAACATTTTTTCTATTCTATATTTGTTTGGGGTAAGAAAAAAGCTACATGAAATGTATGGTGAAATATGGCAGGGAATGTAATAGAGAGCTAAGGTTCTACTGTTGACCTGCCGGTAATGACAATTCATAAGTTACAATTAAGAGTCGATCAATTAATTAAGAGTGATATAAAAGAGTAGAATGCATTATTTGGTTAGATATAACGGTTTGTAGACGATTATTTTTACAAATAATACTGAGAATTAATACTTGTGTTAGTGGCTATTTCAGTAATAGCATTTATTTATCAGATTGAATAACATAAATGAACCTGCTTACATTTTGTTGCAGTGATAGAAATCATTCAAATAAAGAAGTTGCCAAACCATAAATATGTCAATAACACTGTTTAGTTGATGCCTCTATAAAATTGTTAATGTCATAATGATTTCATTGAAGTTAAAAAAAAGAAATTGAAAATATGTAAGTGTATTAAATACTGTTTATTTTTATTTTCTTATTTTTGAACGCGAATCACTAAAATTTATGTAATAACGGATTAAGATCCTGATAATACCGTACGGAATGACTAAAGTAATTAGATAGACCGATAATTTTGCACTAAACGAGGGAATACTTTTCAGGAAACCTTGTTAACACGTCTTTAAGCAAAACATTTAAGCGGTTTTCATTCCCCGTAACTTACGTAACTATTTAAATCCTTATATAATGGAAATATCTAATGTGGAGGTAGCATTATACACCATTTTTAACACAACTGTTATTTAATCAAAACGAATTGCAGCTTGACCAAAAAACAAAATAACCCTTTGTCTGACTCAAGTATACAATAGATCGCTGTTTAATAAGATAGGTAGACCGCTAATAACAAGATTAAAAAAGTTAGATATCAGCTAGGAAGCCGAGTAGGATATATATTAAGATTCCTAGTACTGTTTTAACGATTTTGCGTAATGCAAATTAAAAATCAGTTCGCCCATAAAAAAGAAATGTTCTACATCTATTTTCAAAGCTGTGTTGCTGGTTTTGTGCTATGGCTCCATGTCTATTATTTATATACAGTATTTATATACAGTATATATATTTAATGCAAATACTATCTTAACCTATATTAAAGAAAAAACAAGTAATCTAAAGTAAGTTTCAGATGTATAGTCTAATAAAAAAAATAACATTTTCTAAAGTGCCTTCTTATGATACACCTTACTTACACTTACACTTTGTATCCGTGTGGTGACGGATTAGAATACATAGTGTCACCACCCGTCTTCCATCCTGAGGGTGTCGTAAGAGCCGAAAAAAGGATATGTCCAGGCGGATAACCTAGTCCCAAGAGAAGGAAAACTTGGCACGAAACCCTTTGCCAACCCGTCTGGCCAGCGTGGCACTGTCGACTTATTACTCTCCATATAATGTGAGGAGGCCCAAGTCAGCAGTGGTCATTTCTGGGCTGAGTAGTATAGTTTGCACTGTATGCCTGTTGGGCAGTCTATAACCATCATCAAAAGTGGACCTACTCTTATACCGACACTGTGGTCCTTTGGAATCCAAGCCTTTTGTCTCACCGGCTACCAGTCCAAGACGTCGTTACAGTCTCTGAAAATTAATGAGTGACTTTGTCTACCGACGTCTCAATTCTCTTCGTCATTTGTTGTGAATACATAGATGCCGACACTGTCGGTCAGAGCGATGCTGACTTAGATGTCAACGTTGAATGAATGCCATTTTGTATTCATCGTGTATTCTTGGCGTTGTTTAACTCGACAATTGAGTGAAATATTTTCGATCACGATCTGAGAATCGATTATAATGTTTCAATTACAATATTGTAAAAGTTCCCCGTTCCAACCTAAGGGTGTCGTAAGAGCCGACAGAAGGAAGTTAAAAGGCCGAAAACCTAGCTGCAAGAGAAGGAAAACTTGAAAGGAAACCCTGTGCCAACCCGTCTGGCCATATAGCGGGCTGCACAAGATATTTTTACAGTGCGTTGAATGTCATTTTAGAATAGTCATTATAAGATAATTTAGAAATTAAAGAAGAAAGAAGAATATCACTACATAGTATAAAACAAAGTCGCATTCTTCTGTCCGTCCCTATGTATGCATAAATCTTTAAAACTACGCAACGGATTTTGAAGCGGTTTTTTTTAATAGATAGAGTGATTCAAGGGGAAGGTTTATATGTATAACCCACCCCCGCTTTGCACGGGCGAAGCCGGGGCGGGCCACTAGTGTGTATATAAAGAAATATAAATAAATTAATAAAAAATAATTAAAATGACTTATCAAATACTTCCTTCGTAGAATAGGAACGGACCCGAATCATCAGTGGCTCATGTATGTGATGAGATGAGGATGATGATGCTTCAAATGCTACTGATTAAACACTGCAAATCCTGCATTAAATAATCTATGCTCAATTTTAGATGGGCGCCTGCTAATAGCACAAAGGCTCCTGTGTTTATCTGTCACTCAAACTGGCAGATACAATGAGACGCGTTCTACAGGACGAGTTGCAACAATGAGCGAATGGAACTGTTTGTGTAAAGGTAGCGAGATAAGGGTGATTGCGACTGTCTTGTGTACCGTTAGCAAAGCAACAGAAATTTAAAAGTAAATTTTTGTATATCCATTTATATATAACTAGCGACCCGCCCGATATATATAAAAACCTTCCTCTTGAATCACTCAACCTATTAAAAAAAAAACGCATCCAAATCCGTTGCGTAGTTTTAAAGATTTAAGCATACATAGGGACGGACAGACGACAGTGACTTTGTTTTATAATATGTAGTGATAGTGATACCTGTCAGCTGTAAGATTTTAAAATGTGTTTCTTTTTTGTAAGTGTGTCATTTTAATTTGTGTGTTGTGTGCAGTTTTCTCAAAATAAAGGTTATTCTAAATAGTGTATTAATGGATACAAAGAATCTTTTCCTATCTTGTTTAAGCAGCGATGTGTATGCATGTCACCAACCCATACCATCCCGAGGGTGTCGTAAGAGGCGACTAAGGGAACAAAAGAGGGAAATCGCCAAGCCGCAAGAGAAGGAAAACTTGATACAACCCCTGTGCCAACCCATCTTGCCAGCGTGGCACAGTAGGCTTATTTCCCTCTATGAATTTGGAGGAGGCCCGACCGAGAAATGATCTGAGGATGAAATGGCAAAAGTATTAAAAATCCACCGCGCGATCACAATTAAGCCGAACGTCCACCGACAGCTAAAATAAGCTAGTTTAGTTAAGCTTGCATAGTTGAGCCAGTTTTTCATACATGTGCGTCCACCGACGGTGGACGTTCGGCTTTAGGATTCCGTGAACTTTAATGAAGGTTAAATGCCCTTAAAATAACCCTACATAATTGTTCCGTTTGGGCAAGCACGTTTACATTGATCAAATTAAGTTAAAGGTAACAACAAAAGCTGTTTTGATGGACTTCTCAAATTAACTTCCTCAAGATATGAATTTACGAACTCGTGTACTAGATGATGCAACACGAGTTCGATGTTTTATTGGCTGCCACGTGCCGGAGAGTTGTCGCTTGATCCGTTTGCATAAGTAATTGCCAACATTGTATTTTTTACTACTGCGTAATATTTTTTTCACTTTTAGCTAATCACGTGATGCAGGTGGCATAGTGACGTCAAGTGGTGTATTTCAAATAATAAAGTGTCACTACATAACAAATTTCACTATACTATTTGCGCTATAGCATGATGCGGGTGACAGTTGCCTGTACGACGTTTGTAGGGTTGTGACGTTATGCAATTCATTTTTAATACAGTTGCTCAAAAAGTGGCATATTGCAGGGACGTATAGCGTTCGGGAAGTGGGCTCTTACACACGCGTGCTTTTTTTTTACCATTCCCGCACTAGTGCGTTTTCTTTCCCAACTGTCAAAATAATGTCTATTATAAGGAAAAACCAACCATGAAGTTTTTACTAAAAAAAATCATAGAAGTTTTTATGATTCATGCAAATACGTATATTTCTAAAAAGAAACTACGTACTAATTTATTTCAATATCAGATTTAATGATTTGATTGAATGAGTTTCATTTCATCTAATTAAATTTCATTTCATATCAATAAAAAAATTCTACTGAAGACTTGGCTGTATGGGCATAGTTGCTTTTGCCTTCTAGAATGGGTGAAAATCTCTGCTTATATTCTACGGTTGGCGCCATTTTGGTTTATAAGTCATAAATGATTAGTCAGTTGAGTTTATTGTTTTTTTATTATTTTACTAAATTGCTTAATTTTTTCGCAACTGTATTAAAAATAGTCGTTCAGTACACGTGTGGAACCGTCATTGCAACTTGTTCCGGGTTGCAATGACGGTTCCAATAATAAAATTCCGGGTCGGAACTCGTTGTAATGATAGCCTTTCCGCACTTGTAACGAAATATACTATTTATCGCTATCGATACTCGCGGCATCAATTTAGTTCTCTTTAATATTGTTATAAAAATTTGTGTGTTATTCAGTTGTCTAGTTAATGCTTAACGGCTACTTAATTATGTTTGTAACTTATTTAAAATAATTAAAATCTGGTTTACGTTTTTTCTTCTAAGCAACCTTTTAAGCAACAACTATGTACTGTTAAAATTATAGACCAATTTTAACAATAAAAATTGACCTACGCACAATGTACGTTTCTTATTATGAAAAATATCGACTATCCATTGTAGCAGTACATCCCATCACTAAATACGACTGTGGCGTTACGTTATACGCATTTTCGCATCACTTTGCTTAAATTTTCGTCCAATTTGATGATATTTGTAAACTAAAACGGTCTAGTTGGTTTAATTTAATTAACTACAGTTAATAATGATTTAATATATTACGAATGTGCCACAGCTGAAATACTAAGTCATAATTTATAAATCGCTGAGTATTCTAAAAGATAAGAACGTTAAATGGTTTTGGATCAAAGCGCATGTAGGTTTTATAGGAAATAAGAGAGCAGATGAACTTGCCAAGAAAGCTACACTAACAAAAAAGGAACGGCCAAAACATGACAAGGCACCACTTTCATTTGCGAAATACGAGTATATCAAAGAAATATAAAAAATATATCAGAAATCGTAGAATATAAATGGCTAGGATTTTTGCACACCGTACTCGCGGATCGTGCATGTGAAGCGAGGATTAGTTGATGCAGTGTGACGTCATGAATGTAAAATTAATACCTCACGAGACGAAATACGATCCGACAACGACAATCGGGGTGGAATTAGTCCAGAACTTAGCCGAGAATCGATAGATAGTTAGATCGAACTTTATCTTTACCAAAAGTGGAAGTGATGACTATTTATAACAAAAACAGTATTTTGTTCAAAAACGGAAGATTCTACAAGGGTCTCACTGGGCCGGACGTAGACCAACTTGCTTCTGTGGCTAGGCTACGCTTCAGTAACGTCTTCGGGGAGACTGAAGGGTTTGCCTGTGCAATTATGGACGAAGTTATCATGACGAATAACTACCGGAGACATATCCTAAAGGATGGGACTGCCGACATCTGTCGAGCCTGTCATCGTCCAGGAGAGTTCATTAGGCATATCTTCTCTGGCTGTTCTCGTCTTGCTAACGTCTTGCTACTTGCACAGACACAACCAAGTGGCCAAGATAGTCCATCAACAATTTGCCCTTAAATATAGTCTTGTGGATACTGAAGTGCCCTACTACCAATACCAGCCTGCGCCAGTTCTCGACAATGGTCATGTCACGCTCTACTGGGATCGATCGATTATTACTGACAGGACTATTCTCGCTAATAACCCTGATATAGTGATAATTGACCGATCGGCGAGCCGGGCAATGCTTGTTGACGTCACTATCCCGCACGACGAGAGCCTCGTTAAAGCCGAAAAAGAGAAACTCACCAAGTATCTCGATTAGGCTCACGAGGTTACCGCAATGTGGCATGTTGATTCAACAATCATTGTGCCGATAGTTGTTTCAGTAAACGGTCTTATTGCGAAGAGTTTCGACCAACATCTCAAGAAACTCTCGCTGGGTTATTGGATTAAAGGCCTGATTCAAAAGGCTGTCATACTAGAGTCGGCAAGGATCGTGAGGAGGTTCCTCTCTCTGGAGCCCTGAACCGTCGGTAGCTTAGGTCATCGACCTCGTTTTCGACAGTTTTTGTCTATTTTTATGTATATTTTTTTTCAAAACATACGTATTTGTTAAAAATATATGTAAAAATATGAAATAACAAAGAAAATAACATCTTAGAGTTTAGGACGGCTTAGAGTTTACAATTTAGCGGAGACTGGAGCTTAAACTAGGATACCCTGTATTTTAGGTCACCAGGTCTCCGCTGGTCCGCGATTCGATTCCAGCGTCGGGTAAATGTCTTTGTGTAAACCTGAAGCACTTGCTTTGAGCCTAGATGTCATGTGTGTTTTCAACAGCCCCGCGATACAGATTATATCTAGATAAAAGGGTGTTTTTGTGTTAAAAAATAAGGGATTGTGACGCACTGACGTCACATTCCCAACAACTAATCCACGTTTTATTCACACGATCCCACGTATCCGCAATCGTTATCTCCAACGACCGTCAATATATTATCGACATTTTTGCATTAGAAAAACGTATTTCCATATGCGTGTTTGGCCTCAGTATATTTCGACATGCAAATCTCGGCCGGGGGCTATCACGGAATGATCGCGTAAATCGCACGGGAGCCGCGTACGGTGAACACCGGTGGTAGGCCCCCGCTGTGAGACTTTTGTGCTTAGATTGATAGTGTATTGTGGGGAATAATTAAGTTTGGAAAAAAGAATGTTATTGGTATGCGAGCTTATTTTTAATCTATTCTTAAATTTAAAATTAACGTATTTGAACCTCTGATGGAAAAAGTTTGGCAATTTTCAGAAACTTGTGTTGTGTTTTTCATTTGCTAGTGTTTTTAGCTAGGTATGTTTAAGCCGGGCCGAGGCCGCGGGTCGCGGAGCATGCTCCCCCAACGGAGGAGCGAAACCCGTGGCCCTGTTTCGGGCAGTCGAGGGTCGCCGTCGGTTTTAGTGGGAAGGTTAGGGCGCAACTTACCACCTCCACGCGCCCCGTAGTCCCACATAACCCGGCCAGTCCCCAAACGGCCGGGAATCCATGAGGATGTCCGATGAAATAAAAAATTTGATAATACATATCTAAGATAGAAAAATAATTATATATTTTTACTAGTTTGGATTCAAAGCGGCAAGCTTACTGGAAATGAATATTCGAATTTAACCTCATTTATTTTTGTGCGTCTATCCTGTGAGTTGTCATGCTCACTAAAATACTTTGAACAGTGGTAGCGACATGTGGCGGGTCGAACACTTCCCTTTGATATGGTTGAGGAGATCGATGGCTGCCACATGCGTTATGCTTGTGAACAGGTGCCGCTGTTTGGGGTTGGTCGACTCACTGGATTCATGACTTATAATTTCATTTTTAATTATTCTTTTTTTTATTATAAAATTCATATTTCAGTTGAGCGCCTTTCGGAACCAAACGAAACTAACTATAAGATAACGGTTATTGTAATATGGCGTTTAAAAAAAGAGACAAGCCCACCGAGTTTCTTCCGCCAGGTCTTCTCGGTTGGTGCCGCGTTCCGACCTGGTAGTAGTATTTTATAAGTGATGTATCCGATGACGATTGTGAACGCCATAATTGGTTTATACAATAAAGCATTTTTCTATTCTATTCTATTCTATTCTATTCTATTCTAAGAATCACTACTAGAAATGCAAGGGCCAAATAGAATAGATTTAAGACAGCTATTTTTTTATTTATATTTTAGTGTAACTAACCTATCCCGTGTTGTGTAAAAAACGAAGTAACTAAACAGATAGCAGGAAAGCTTTCTGCCTATGGCGGCACATAAAGTTTATTCCTCCAGTAGGGCCTTCTCCAACAAATTGGAGGAAGCCCTACTCAATTGTAAGATGAGATGGTTAACAAATTGACTCGCATCATAATCGTAAAGACAAAGGTTCAAATGATTCTTTTGTTATTTTTTGGCTAAAAATACAAAAACAGAATTCAAAAAGTCAATACCGTGTCTTGTCTATATAAATTCATTTTATACCAACTCCGAGCTTTTATTGCAGAACCTCAAATAAACTTAAAACATCGCAACAGCCGTAGGAATTGACTGCAAAACTCAACCGTAACATATAATGTTAACGCCGATATTGCTTTTTCGACTCACGGTCGAGTCTTAAGGCGGCAAACTTTTAATAAATGCATAATTAATCACTTAAATGTGGTATCAACCCCAAAATGGCTGCTTCCTCGCCACACAAAAGCAATAAAACATTTGCTAAAAGCTCTTAAAAGGAAAGTTTGACTCTCATTTATATTAATGGATAAATCAGAAGGCGCTTTTTATTATCTTGTTGAACCTTGTTATACTGGAACACGATTGTTGGAAGGTATATTTTCTTCTTCTTATCAACTCATAGAAGACTTCCTCCAATTGCGTAGAGGAAAAAACACAATTAAATATTAGATAAGGTTGAACAATATCATGCTCTCTTTAAGACTTATGGCAGTGGTGGCGTTGTCCGGCGGGTCGTTCTCTTCCCTGCCAATGGTTGAGGAGGGCGATGGTTGCCACATGCGTCATGCTTGTGAACAAGTGCCGTTGCTGGAGGTCGGTTGGCTTGGGCATGACCATTTGTAATTGAAAAATTACCATCTACCAAATATTCGTAATGTACAGAGAAGAGTCGGCAGGAAACTATGTACTTGTTTTTTTTTAGATCGCTTTTCGTAGTAGGCATTATAATGTTACGCACAACTAATCTTAAAATAATCTATTTAGGCCCGGGTCGTGAGATTTTTATCATATTATTCCATGTTTTTTTTTATTATTATTATTATTTCTTATGTTCCTTTTTCAGGTTTTCCAATTCCTCGGACCAGATATCAAGATAAAATGCCTTGGTGACTAACGTACATTAACTTATTTACCACAACAAAGTTTAACAATTCAGAAAGTGTTATTTCACTATTGTTTCCAATACAATTCCCTCCAAATCACTAAATCACCTTTCACTCCACAAAATGCATCTTTGTTTCCAGCGAAACGGAGATCTCATGACGTTGTGGTCGAAAAGATGCGCTGTAACCTCATCCCACAAATTTATTTGAACACCTGAAATTCCCTAAGCTACGCAAAAACTGCCCTACAGCCGTTGTGATAAGTAAGCTAATTTTATTTCGGGTAGAGATTTTAACTTTTGTGTTATTATACCGAAGTCAGACAAATGAAGTCATATGTCTTACGCGTCAATCTCGGGCTGGTCTGTTAGGCTGAAGCGTGGTACACCCCAGACATTTATGGCACAATATTTCAATATACTTACGAGGTTCGCTTACGAACCTTTGGTTTTGACGTACAATTTTTTTTTACCAAAGAGGCAATTAGGTTAGGTGAGAAACAAATTAAGCCGGTGTGATACCAACCACTAGTAGTTATGGATACAGAATACTTATTTTATTCCTTCTATACTGAGGACATCGTAGAAGGTGACCAAAGAACGTAGATAGGAATAACACTGCCTTGTTGCTCTAGGGGTTGGATGTGCCGCATAGGCCCCGGTTCGATTCCGGGGTCGGGCAAGTGTCATTGTGTAAACCAGAGGCACTGGCTCTGAGTATGGGTTACGTTTGTATGTGTTCGTCATGTCTGTAAACTGCCCCCGCGATACAGCTTTCACACAGGGGTTTGTTTTTTTAAACGAAACAAAAAAAAAACTAGATGCACGCCTTGTAATAAAACCCTAGGTAGCATTTATCAAAGATATTGTCACTACGTTTTAACTACTGCTACTCAGAACATAAATGATTCACTGCAGTCCCGGGCCTCCTTCAACTTTATCGGAGGTAATTAGCCTATTGCGCATTTCTTATCAAGATTTCCTTCTCTTCCGATTTTTGTCCTTGTTATGTAATGGGATGATGATACAAGATGATATTCTAAATCCGTCAACATACAGACGATAAGCATTAACTAAGTCCCTTTTATCAAATTGAAACGGTAACTTAGTAACTGGTGTAAACTTGTAAATGAAATGTTAAGAATAAACTGTGAAAAGACACTAGTAGAGCAATAAACATGATTTATAATGTTTCGGTAAAAGTGCAATCGATAAAGAAACGTAGTATTTACTTAATGAAGCTAGATTGAACACTTTAATGTATTTGTTCAACAGTCATTGACGTCCAATGTCGAACACTGGCCTCCCGTCATTGATCCACCAATAGACGTAGACTGCGAGATTTTTAGGGGTAATGCATAGTGTACTCTCGGAACTGAGAGCTGACGGCAGGATATCCTAGAATAGCTAGCAAGAAGGTGCAGAACTTGTAGACTGATAACCGGTTAAGTGTCGCCAGAATCTCGACTCGGTCTTTGTGGAAATCCTTAGGCGGACATTCGTCCGAGAGTGTCCAAAGCGATGATGAAATAATGCCAAGAAATAAGGCTATTTACAATTTATATGGCATAAATCACAGATCTAACAGTCTCCATTGCATTAAGCATTCAATCTTCTCTAAAATGGCAGTTTCACGTTGTCCTATCACGATCATACGAACAATTCTCGTTTCGAACGTAGCGAATTGAAAGCTATTTATTGGTCAAATTAATGACACTACGTTTGCGCTTCGTATAGGCTTTAGGTACAGCTCCCATGGTACACAAATCTACTTGTAATATCAGTCTGCTTAACGGTGAAATGACATAAATATATAATTTAAAGCAAGACACCAAAGCTACTAAAATAGATTATACAATAACAAGATATATTTGCTCAAATTCTTCTACAAAAGGGTATTTCAATTTATTTGTTTTTACTATCTTAAAATGCTAATGGTATTTTTTCAAAGCTATCTAAAATGAAAAGCACGGTCAAACAAAATATCGACATTAAAATGACTGTTGGAACTCTAATTGTAAAACTGTAAAAAATATCGTAGATTGACCCCGACGGCCGGCGAACCAATACAATTCGTGGAGTCGTTGTGCAAATTCTTTATTAAATTTATTTTAAAAAGTGATGATGTTAAAGTCACCAAAACGGCTATTTGTACTTGTGTTGTGTTTAATAGACAAAATATATGTAGCAAAAAGTAAAATGTTAGGAAGCAATTCTAATCAGTATCTACATGGCTTTATTTTTGAAAATTACCCTGTATACTTAGGCCGAAAATACCATATACATACCATAGGCTTTGGTGTCACCAAGGGCTGTCCATTAACCCGATGCTATTTATCGCCGTTTAAAGCTATTTAAGCTCGTTTAAGTCTATTTACGGCCACCTGACAGGACTTTGAGAGCTCCGAGTCGCCTTTTATAAGCCCTTGTCCGTGGCGAAATACAATGCTTGTATGGATTTATGGAGGTTTTGAGTGTTTTTCTTAGTACAAATCGAGGCGACCGGTCAGCTACATATTTATGTAAGTAGAGTATGTTATTGAATGTAAGTCTGACGTGCGGTGTCAATATTTTCTTTGCGTAATCGAGACGACATTTGTCCTCTTCTATATTCTGTAGCCACTTACAACTCGAGGATACCCTACACGCTTTGTAATTAATTTTATTTACCATTCTCCTTCTTCTTTTGTTTTGTAGCTTAATGTGTCAACACAACTCTGCCAACGACAAGTGTTGAAAATAAATGATGTGGTCTTGGTTAAGTAAGTAATAAACTAAAACAGGACTTTTAACGATATCACGTTAAGAGAACTTATCTGCAAACAAGATGACACATAATTGGATTATACTCATAAATATATACAATTATTAGTTAAAAATCAACAGTATAATATATATATATAGAAATAATACAAAGAAAATAATGAATATATTATAAAACGTTTATAAAGGGTAATTATTATTAAAAGAATGAAAACGATGCTTCACTCACACATTTCTTCACAACACTTTTATTTAGGCTGGGGGAATATTCGTACAAGCTTGGTTCACGGTCGGATTATCTTTGATTTAGGACTCAGCTAGGCCTTTTGGGTCAAAGCTCTTTGAGTTTACTCAATAAATACGGGAACAGGCAGATTTTCCTTTCATAAAAAAAAATGGTTTTGAGACCAAAAAGTTTCCTCATACATAATTTATGCCTTATATTTTTAAACTAGCGGCCCGTCCTGGTTTCGCACGGGTGCACGCACATTTATTTTTTTCCTTGTAATTAAAATATTACTAGTTTTATATTAATCAGTGATAATGTTGCATTCAATAGGTGAAAGAATTTTTAAAATTGGGTCAGTACTTTTTGAGCCAATTCGTTACAAACATACTTACATACAAAATTTTCCTCTTTATAATATACCTCTCTCTACTCTCTTTATATATATATATACTAAATAGATACATAATCTAGATAGGCAAGCTAGAAGAAAAACTCGTTATGAAACCTGTGTAATTTGCCCCAAGGGTAGGTCATTTTTGGACCAATTCAGGTAGAGACGGCTAGATACGTCTGAGCGTATTCCAGTGCCAACGTACCTAGGAGATGATTCCCTAACAATTTTGCAACACAATTGAGCAACAACACCCACTTTCTCACACCAGACAAGTACTAAACAAACCGCAGACCCATCCTAGACCCGAGGCTGGTGGTAGCTTTGAAATATATCCTGTTTATACAAACGCAATCCGCTAACTTACTAAAAACCATCTAACACAATACGCAAATTTTATTTTATGCCAAAATATAATTATGTAATTATATCTATCTACTACTGCTACTAATACTCAGTCCATAAAAGACCCACTACTAAGTTGGGCCTCCTCCAATTACATGGAGGGCAATTAGCCTACTGTACTTTCCGTACCTCCTTAAAATTGCAATAACTGCATTCTATACTGTTCTAAAATTATGTGTCTTTAATATACATAGATAGATAGATAAACTTTTTATTGTACACGTGAAAATAGACAGAACACAAAAAATACAACACTTTGTACAAGGGGCGCTCTTATCGCTAAAATTCTTACAGACAACCTTGATATAACTCCTATCAATAGTTATATTACACAGGTATAACTATTACACAGGTTTAATAACAAACCACGTGATCAACGTCATCATAAGAAACAAATAAATATTGCTTTTAAGTAGATCGCATTTTGTCTTTCAATATAAAATCTCAAATTAATAAATTGTTTCCTAAGCTGCCACACTAAGTTTGTTTGTTAAACGTTTGAGTTCGATAACTTTCATTATTTATCTGCTATTGTTCAGGGATATAAACACTGAGGTTTATGAGTCTGAACGACTCAGTTTCTTGGCAACTACTTAGTGCCTATAAAATTTAGACCCTCGAAAAGAATTAAGTTTTTAGTGCCGTGCGGTGAGATTTAGAGGCAAGTTTATGGACCGAGATTGTTGTTTGCTATTTTTTCAACATTTCTTTATTTTCATCTGAACAGGTTGATGATTATAGATGGTTCCTTTATAGCGAAAACAAATTTTATTATAACCAGTAGGTTGATGTGAATCAACTCACAGTTTGATAAACATTATAAATATAAATATCCTTGGACATTTCACACAACGCCATCTCGTCCCAAGCTAAGCAACTTAATGCTTGTGTTATGGTAACGAGATGGATGATAAACTACTTATATACTTTTTTTTTGTAAATACATACATATTATAGATAGAAATGACACCCAGACTCCGAGCCAGTGCCTCTGGTTTAGACAAAGACACTGGCCCGACCCCGGAATCGAACCCGGGACCCGTTGATCCAAAGGCGGCACATCTGACCACTAGACCAACGAGGCAGTCGAATTAAAACATTCAATTTAAAACGAACTGAAAATTGTTGAAAACACAGGTTCGAGACTAGTCTAGAAATATTTAGCCAAGAGAGGACCTCTTAGTTAAGTTTTCCCAATTTCATTCAGTTTAACATACTAGGGGTTTTTGGGAGTCGGTGGCATCAAGCAATAAATGTGTCTTAAATGATCCAGACGTTTGCTCAACTTATAGGTCGATTGCATTCTGCACTGCGCGGCTAACCTACAATCCCATAAGATGCTGATTATAATGGATTTTTGATGATAATGGATTTATCATCATCATCTCAACCACAAAATGACCTGTCTAAGTGACAGGTCATTTTGTGTCAGGACCTCACCAATTCAAGAGAAGGAAATTAACCTACTACATACCCTGGCCACACAGATCAGCTATCTTACTTATTTTACTGCCTTCTGGAATGTTCTCATGATACTATGGCTTCTTTATACGAACTCGGAACATAATATTAAATATAAAAGCCCAGATACGTTCTTCTCCAATATACATAATATTTAAGTTGAAGCTAACTAATAAATAACATAATTATTTAACTTACTTCAGTGCAAACAGACCAATGTATAGCTCACACATCCACAAATAGAAAATATCGTGATTTCCTTTTTGAGGACTGAATATGGAGTCATGCTATCGCATAGGGCATTGTGGTATTATGAAGAGCCTTTTGTGATCAACAGTGAGGCTTAAGGTATGACCACACTGCAAATGCGACGCGTTAAGCGAAGGTACATTATATCGCGGGTGCTAAAACGGCAGCATAGGTCGACGTATTTGAATAATGACCTATCCATTGTTCTACTCGTGTGTTCTACGAACTTATTATTTTCGTTGTTTTTTGTTTAACTGGAATTTGTCAGAAATGTTTTTTGTTTATCCATGTGGAAGCGCATTTAGAATATCACCAACCTATTCTAACCTAAGTGTGTCCGAGGGGCATCTGTAAAAGGATCCCATTATAAAAAGAAAAGAAAAAGAATTTCGTTTAAAGCTTTCCATCTCTTGAGGCTAGGTTTTCGGTCTCGGTGGTCGGCTATACTACATCCTCAAGATGGAATAGGCTGATGACTGTTTGGATGGAAATTGCCTAATATTTACTTTAACAAAGTAAGCCAAAGCCAAAATCCCTGGTCTCCATAAAGATTGTTTTGATCTCTTAAATTTAATACATTTTTTTTGACTATTTGAAAGCATTCGCAAGAATTTATTCGAATAAAAAACATTTTGATTTTGATTGTGTAAACATATTATGGCTGGCTGTCGCATAGCTAACCAGTGTGCGTTACCTCAAACTTATTACGCCCGAAATGACAGCCGATGTCATAATAATATTTGAGAGCAGACCAAACGGCGGGTAGGCATCTTCCCATAGACATCTTCGCCCATCAGGTCATACAATATCGTGTAAATACGTCGTTTCCTGTCAAAAATAACTGATTAAATAGAAATTATGTGGACGCTCGTCCGTATAGCCTTTTTCGTGGAAAAATATCTAAACGAGTTTACAAAGATAGCTTTACGGATAATAACTTTGTTACGGTAATGCGCAATGCTCGGAAGAGTATTACTATTATCTGAATATTTACAGTTTGAATTTGATGTGAGGGTTCAGATGCATTGGTGCTTTCTACTGCTTTACAAAGTGCACTATGAGGCTTCGGATCTTTGTGGAGTCCCAAAAAATGGTTATTTTGTAAGTAGATTAATACACATTCGGCGTAGTCACGTATGCTCAAGAATACCGCAGCTGAACTAATTAAATAAATATAAATAAATATCCTTGGACATTTCACACAACGCCATCTCGTCCCAAGCTAAGGAACTTAAGGCTTGTGTTATGGTAACGAGATGGATGATAAACTACTTATATACATTTTTTTTTTGTAAATAATAAATAAATAATAAATAAATATCCTTGGACATTTCACACAACGCCATCTCGTCCCAAGTTAAGCAACTTAATGCTTGTGTTATACACACATTAACATACATTAACATAAACTTAATGCATATAACGAGATGGATGATAAACCACTTATATACATTTTTTTTGTAAATACATACATATTATAGATAGAAATGACACCCAGACTCCAAGCAAGTGCCTCTGGTTTAGACAAAGACACTTGCCCGACCCCGGAATCCCGGGACCCGTTGATCCAAAGGCGGAACATCTAACCACTAGACCAACGAGGCAGTCACTAACTAACTAATAACACATAACGTGTCGTCGTGCGGCGGGTCATGCTATTCCCTGAAATATGGTTGAGGAGAGTAATGGCTGCCGCATGCGTCATGCTTGTGAACAGGTGCCGTTGCTGTGGGTTGGTTGGCTCGGCCATTCGAAGGTTATTATTGTTGACTGGATCTGGCTGATATTTGGCCCTTTGCGACTATTGCGCGAGTTTGCTCTCACAAATCTGTCAGCGATCTAAAAAGAGCAACTACCGAGTCTCTTGCCGGCTCTTCTCTGAAGAGTTGCATTCCGATCCGGTTGTAGATGGTAAATAATCAATTTTTAATTTAGGTGGAAAATTGTATTTGATTGTTTGACTTGTCAAAAGTGATCTAATGAGCCAACTTGATTAAATGAGTTTTGTTTTTGATTTTAATGAAGTCTTAAGCTTTTACGATCCTTGCACATTGTGGTAAATGACATTATACGGGTCTTCGGTTGTGTTGACGTCCCGCGACTACGGTCACGCATAATCTGCAACAAAGAGGTTGAAATAAAAATAAACATTAAAAGTCATTAAATATCCGTGCGCAAGAGTTTTGGGGTATTTTATGGAGCAGAGGAATTGTTATTGAATATTCAGATTATGTTGTCTCTATCCGCTCTCTATGAGCTCTCTAGTCTGAAGGTGTCTTAATTGGCGATTAAAGGTTTATCCTGACATGGGAAAATTCGTGTGGTACGGTGACGGCTTTAAAATACATATTGTCACCATCCCATTCCATTCTGAGGGTATCGAAAGAACTGACAAGGCCGAGAAACTAGCCGCAATAGAAGATAAAACTGATACGAAACCCTGTGCCAACCCCTCTGGCCAGAGTAGCATAGTAGGCTATTTACCCTCCATGTAATTGGAGGAGGCCCGACTCAGTAGTGGCTCATCTGGCAATAGCAGAGCCAACCAGTCTGTCAATTTGTCAGGATGTCAGTAAATTGGAGGAGTATTCGTACGGAAAATATTCCTTACATTTGCCACCTTGTAGCATTGAAAACGATGAAGATAATTTTCTTCACATCAACCCTATGTTCTTGCAGTAAGGACAGACGGACAAACAGACGTGTAGGCGCAAAGTGGGACCACTGCACACAACGCCCCCGTTTGTTTAAGTAATGGACTAGCTAGGAGCGGTGCAACCGAATACGAAAACAGATGGAGTAGCTTCTGAAAATATTGTGGTTATTTTATGCCTATAATAAAACTAGATCATGACTTTCACTACCACGTTCATTTATATTAAACATGTATCCTTAAGATATTAAATCTAATACTCCTTATATATTCGCTCACCTTGATGAAGATTTTATCAATTTAGTTAAGTATATCAACAAAGTTTATATGGAATAAAATACATGACAGAAAGCAAATTTTAGATCAAAATCTAACCTAAATCAAGAATCTATTTATTCAAGTTGGCTGAGCTCTTTTGACACGTCAATATACATTTTACATTTACTATTTACCGGTTCAGAAGGCTGCTCTACAGAGAAGAGCCAGAAAAAACTGTGTAGTTGCTTTTTTCAAGTCCCCAGTAGTCGCAAAAGGAAAAACATTAGCAGATTTTTGTCAGAATTCAGAACTGTACGCCTGAGCTTACCGACCCCCAGCAACTGCACCTGTTCACAAGATTGACGCATGTGACAGCCATTGCCCAAAGTGGGTCACCAGCCACACGACGCCACCACTGCCTTGAGTGAGCATGACAACAGCGGCAACAATTCCAGGGCTGGAAACCATAACGCGCATTAGGTATAACCTGTATCGCGTGGGCAGTTTACAAATATGTAATTCACGAGCACAAATGATACCCAGACTCAGAGCAAGTGTCTCTGGTTTACACAAAGACACTTGCCGGACCCCGGGATCGAACCCTGGACTCGGTGATCCAAAGGCGGCACATCTAACCCCTAGGCCAACGAGGCCGTGGAGCATACTCCACTCCACCCCTGTTCTGTAGACGTTGCGTACTACAGAAGTCCTTATTTTCAAACAGCGGGCAGTGCGTCCTTCTAAGAAGCGTCATCCGCCCACTAAGTGGGCTTATGATCAGTGTTTGGGCAAATTAACACTTTTAAACTATAGCCCAATGTATATATTGTGTTGTTTCAATTGCAACACATTTAATTGCATAATAACCTACTTATATTATAAATGTTAAAGTTTGTTAGAATGTACGTTTATTACACTTTCACGTAAAAACTACTGTATGCATTTGATGAAACTTTACAATAATATATCTTATACAACAGAATAAGACATAGGCTATAATTTATCTACACTATAATATTATAAAAAGGAAAGATTCGTATGTAAATATGTTTGTAACGAATTGGGTCAAAAAGTACAGGACTGGCTTAAAAAAAATCCTTCACTATTTGAATGCTACATTATCACTGATTAATATAGGCTATTTTAATTGCAAGAAAAAAAAAACCCACCCGTGGAAAGACGGGGCGGGCCGCTTGTTTACTACTACTTGGACTCAAACTCCAAAGGAACTTTATTTATGTAGGTTTTATCACACAACTTTTATAGATCGTCATATTTAAAATTACTAATATCATCTGACAGCCCCGTCCCACGCTAGGTGGTAGTCCCCATACAAACCTATCAGTCATCATATCTATATTCACACCTTTCATACATAATTCCTTTTTGTAAAATTTCTTTATTATCTCATTGTTACATATATTTTTACAAAAAGAAACAAATTCATAAAAATATATATAAAAATAGGATGTCACCCGCCGAAGACGAAGTCAATGACCCAAGCCAACGGCGGTTAGGGGTCAGCAGAGAGGAATCTTCTTACAATCCGCGCAGTCTCTAGAAGGACGGCTTTCTGGGCCAAGTGCTTAACCCAACAACTAAGCGAGAGCTTTTCAAGATAGCGATTAAAGCTCTTCGCTATCAAACCGTTTACCGACACAACAATCGGCACAATGATAGTAGAATCAACACCCCACATTGAAGTAATCTCATGAGCCAAGTCAAGGTATTTGCTCAGTTTTTCAGTTTCGGCCTTTATGAGATTATCATCATGTGGAATGGTGATATCCACTATCATTGCTTTGCGCACCGACCGATCTATTAGTACTAAGTCAGGCCTATTAGCTACAATAGTCCTGTCAGTAATAATAGATCGATCCCAGTATAATGTGATAAGACCATTATCCAAAACTGGTGCAGGCTGATACTGGTAATACGGAATTTCACTATCAATAAGGCCATATTTCAGAGCAAGTTGCTGGTGAATTATTTTGGCAACTTGGTTATGCCTGTGCAAATACTCACCATTGGCTAGACGAGAACAACCGGAGACAATGTGTCTAATAGATTCACCGGGGCAACGACAAGCCCGACAGATGTCAACGGTGCCATCTTTTATAATATGTCTCCGGTAGTTGTTCGTCATAACCACTTCGTCCATGATTGCACAGACAAAACCTTCTGTTTCAGCGAAGAGATTTCCGAAACTAAGCCAAGAAATTGATGCCTGTTGATCGACATCAGGACCTGTAAAAGCGCGATAAAAGCGACCATGTAATTCCTTGCTCTGCCATACAGCTATACGGTCTGGAGTGGTTAATACCTTTAGCCTGCGCCAGTTTTGTTTTGCCATTGATAAAGGTGTGAGTCCATTATCGACACTGACAACATCCCGATGTAAATTGTCATCGATACGAACAAAATAGTCTCTGAGATTGCATACTTCACGATTATGAAGAGATTTGGCGTTAAGATAGCCACGACCACCACATTTCCGCGGAATATACAATCTCATGACTGATGAGCGCGGATGGTGCATTCGGAATGATGTCATTAGTCGACGGACTTTCCGGTCTAATTTGTCCAGTTCAGTCTGAGTCCACTTGAGTATGCCGAATGAGTATGAAAGTGCAGGAATAGCCCAACTGTTGAAAGCACGGGCCTTGTTGCCGCCCGACAAAAGACTTTTAAAAACTTTTTTTACGCGACCCAAGAATCGTGCCGTCAACAATTGTTTCATGTCCTTATCAGCAATGCAAAGACCCTGTGACATGCCTAAGTACTTATAATTTTCGGATTCGGAGAGAGAGTGTAGAAAGACAGATTCAGAAATGTCTACACCGGATGAGTTTACAATTTGACCTCTTTGTACACGGATGACAGCACATTTGTCAATGCCAAACTCCATTCTGATATCATTACTAAAATTATGCGTAATTTTAAGTAATGTTACCAAATCGGATTCGTTTGGCGCATACAATTTTACGTCATCCATGTACAAAAGGTGAGATACGATCTCACCATTCCTTCTCAGACGATAGCCTAACATTGAATCCCTAAGTAAAGTACTTAAGGGATTCAATGCTAGACAAAACCAAAGCGGACTCAGACTATCACCTTGAAAAATGCCACGCTTTATCTGTATTAAGTCCGGAGAGTCAGAAAAATCCATCCCATCCATATGACAAAGACGAGTGGCCCAGCTGCTCATACATGAATGTAGAAATGAGCAAAGATTTGGATGTAATTTGTACAAAGTGCATACTCTCAAGAGCCATGAGTGTGGCACTGAGTCGTAGGCCTTTTTATAATCGACCCAAGCCATGGATATATTTTTTCTGACCCTACGAACCTGCTGGCAAATGGTCATATCAATGAGGAGAAGTTCTTTCGTACCTCGGGACCTTGGTTTGCATCCATTTTGAACAGAGGCCAAAATATTGTTATTCGAAACATGTCTCATAATTTTGAATTTTAAAATGGATGTTAATAATTTGTATAATGTTGGTAAACAAGTAATAGGCCGATAGTTGTTTGGTTCCGAGGTACTACCGGACTTAAAAAGAAGATATGTGACGCCCGTGGTCATAAAAGCAGGTAATGATCCCAAATCCAGTATATTTTGAAATTGTGTCGCAAGAACTGAATGCAAACAATTAAACTTCTTAAGCCAAAAATTTTGTAATCCATCTGGCCCGGGAGCCTTCCAATTCGGAGCCCCATGAATAGCAGACGATACATCTTCATCACAAATAATTACCGGGTCCATTTCAGAAATAGAATCACACGAGCGTTGTAATTATAATTAATTAATTATTATTGTTATAATTCCTCATTATTACAATACATCCATACACTAGCAACCGCTAGTGTCAGCACCGTTGTATAGACTTGGTTCGATAATGTGGTAAAGTTAGTGTTGGCGATCCGCCACCTTTTCGGTCTTTTATATACTTTTGAATTATACTTTTTAATAATTATTTATTACATTTAAAATTATGTTCCTTTTTTAAGTAAGTTGCTCCTCTTTTTCTGTTCTTGTCAGTAGTCTTTTGTAAAATGTCATAAGATGTGCGCATGCTAATAAAAATGTATTAAGATTGTGGTTACAATGTAAGATGGATTACAAGATTTATTTTTTAAAAGCGCCTTTTTATGGAGTTTCCGATCCTATCTCACCTCATCCTTAGTATTTAGAGAGTTGTTTAAATATACTACCATAGAACATATAAATGAGAAACCTTTGTTCTCCAGTCTTGGCTCGGAAGTGATACTGATATATTATTCAAATAATTGACTGATGGTGACGGATTTAGAATACATAGTGTTACCACCAATTCCGTCTTAAGGGTGTCGTAAGAGCCGACAAAAGGAAATGTCAATGCCGAAAACCAAGCCGCAAGAGAAGGAAATCTTGATACAAATCCCGTGCCAAGCAGTGTTACCAGCGTGGCACATTAGATTAATTTCCCTCCATGAATTCGGGGGAGGCCCAACTCAGTCATATCTGGGCAGAAATGATGACGAATAAAAACATCTGATTGTCGGAATTCAGGCACTGCTATGCCTTTACAACCATTCATTCTTCAAATAACTAGCAAAGGTATCACTTACATTATAAGCCACTTAATCCCATGTTTGCCTTTGACTTCCCAGAAAACAAGAGGCCAACAAAAGCTTCCATATTACACGCAAACCGATCCAATTTCTCGTGTGTGTAACATATTAACACAGGTTGTTAAAGTATTATAAGGCAAATAGTGCGTGAAGTTCCCAGTCCGTCGATGCCAAGCCGGGCAACTTTTCAAAAAGTCCTTAAATTATATTTCTATGTATTTGTGTGTACACATAGACACAAAATAAATGTAATAGTACATTCTATCGTTGATGAAGGTTGTGAAATAAGCTGGAGTAAGTTATTTTCACGAGTTTAACTACCTTGTTGGCCTAGGCATTGGATGGACCGCCTTTGGTTCTGGGGTCCCCGGTTCGATTGCGGAGTCGGGCAGTACGAGTTCCGAATGTAAACCAGAGGCAGTTGCTCTGAGTCTGGGTGTTATTTATGTTCATGAATTACATGTTTGAAAACTACTCCCGAGGCACAGGGGTTTCGTTTATAAAAGAAACTAAAATAAAAGTTCGCCTAAATATTAAGATGTAAAATGAATATCCTTAACATTCTGACTCTACGTGAATCCGATATACGAGTATATTTACTTAAAACTATTTATAAATATATTTTATAGTGTCTACCTCTCTTTCCGTTGTCATCTCTCGTATACTCTTAAATTGGATTCGTCCGTGGCATCTAAATTCGGTTAATGAGGTATGGTTTTTATTTCAGCTGACAATTATTTTATGGGATGTTTTATCAGTTACCAAAACGTATGTAATAATTGACAAGTACAAAGTTAATATTCACCATTTTAAAATTTTCTTTAAAAAGTCGGTTTTTTCTTTTTCATTAAAATTACTTCCAAATCCGTACTGGGTATAGTCGGCTTAGTAACATTACTCAGTCTTGTTTCGAACGTGTGATAATTGACCGGATAAAGAGAGGAATTAGATCTGGGTAAGTTAGAGCTTGTTGTTTGAGTGTTAGAATATCTTACCTGTAGTAACATGCCATGATTTTCCTAATTTATCGATAATTATAATAATTATTCTATATTCAATTAAATTATACCCGAAGCTTCGCCCGCCTGCAATTACCAAAAAAACTTTTAGTTTTTTATTAGTGGCTAAGTTTAGAAATTAAAATTATCGATATTACACCGTATACTGCTACTCAGCGCATAAATGAAAAACTGATGAGTCTGGCCCTAATTAGCCTACCACGCTGGCCAGACAGTTTGGCACAGGATTTCGTATCAAATTTTCCTTCTCTGGCAACTAGGTTTTCGGCCTTTTCATTTCCTTTTGTCTCGTACGACACCCTTAGGGCGGAATGTGGTGACGACACTATGTATTCAAAATCCGTAACCATACGGAATAATGAACCACCGTAATATAGGCTTGGTTAGGAGAAGTATAAACAATTTGAAGTGGGTGCCAATTTAAATTGACACCGACATAGAAATGTTTTTGTCGATTATTAGTGAAATTAAATTTAGTTTTGTAAAGTACTCGAATAACAATATTCTCATCATAACACTAATTTTGCCTTTTTACAATTGTTTTGTTGGATACTCATTTCATGCATTCTGCTAAACTATTGAATCAAAAACAAAATTTGTTATACAATTGACGAAATTGTGCCGTGTAAACATAAAATAAATAAAACATTCAACCTAATTTTGACCGTCTTCCTTTTAGAAGGTTGAGTCGGTTGAGAATAAATTAAAGGTAAATTATAGTTTTATCGACTATGATGTGGCCATCACTGTGAGTCATATTTTTTGGAATTAAGTGAAGAATTCCACGCACTGTTGGTCGTTAGTATTCTGTTGACACTGTTGCGAGGTAAAACTAGTGTTACTGTTTAAAGTTTCCTACTGCCGTATTATCGGATGGTAAACTTACAATGAGTAGCTAAAGTAAAAGAGTAGAAAAAGCTGTCATTTTGTTAGTATAGGGACTAGACACTATTTCCAGGGTTTGATTCGTGGGTAAGGCAAGCGACTTATGTCCATTTCATCATCATCATCGTCGTCATAATATCAGCCCAGATATGAACTACATTTTTTTTTTACTAAAAAAACCTATCGCTGGGGCACCCAAACTCAGAGCAAGTGTCTCTGGTTTAGTTAGACAAAGACACTTGCCCGAACACAGACCGCGGCTAGATGATCCCCCTCTTGCGCTCCCTTAGTCACCACTTACGACAGCTTAGGATGGTATGGGTTGGTGACCATGTCCATTTACTCTAGCATATTATATTATGTTTACCTTTATAGATCTCCGACTCTGACCCCTACGTTTCATCCTGAGAGTGACCTAGAAGGTGTGTCGGGACCAGGAACACAAGAGAGAATTAATAATTAAGAGGAGTCCTGACTGAGCAGTGGGTCATTTATTAGCTGAAATAAAACTATTTAAAGAACCGATATCTTTCCCATCTCATTAATTGCCACCAACACATCACTTGTCATATTACTCTATGCTCTAGACAACGTGAGAATATATTCTACCCATTTCGGAATCACAGTAAATATACAGTAAAACAGTACTCACACTTCTCACAACCGACAATGAAAAACGACAATGGTCACACTAATTCGACATAAAGACACGAATTTATGTCATATTTAGATCGTTCGCAATTTAATTTTTGAGATTATGTAATTGTGCTTTTTTATTTGTTAGAACTAGTCCTTTATTGAAGGTGCAGCAGCTAAAGGACTTAGGAAAAAACAAAAATTCAAAACACAGTCACTTATTTAGGTACCGAAAAGGTGAGGAAGAAATATCATACTACGCTCTATTTCTTGTAGGCTCTTATTTGTAGAGCTGCATTCAGAACCGGCGGTAAATTACAAATTGAGATACTTAGATTAGATGAATTTTAAAATGGATTTTATGAATGGCATGGATTTGTAATACATACTATATGTTCTAATTCTAAATCTAATTACCAAAACGTACTGGGATAGATTATTTCTTTACTGTGTCACCTATAATCCATTGTCAGTTGGTTTGGGTGATTAAAAAACTAGTTTGGAGGCTTACCCGCGGTTTGCATAATCTGCCGACAAATTATAATCGTGTTATTTACACACTTTTCGTTTCATTTAATTGTGTGTGTTAATATTAATATTATACTACTATTATAATACTATTTGAACGTTCTTAAAAATGAAAGTGTCAACCGTTGGAGAGATCTCTTTTCCATATGTTTCGTAGAATATGTTATCACGAGGTTTTAAAGATCTTTTCAGACCATAAATGATCCACTACAGAGTCTGGCCTCGTCCAAATTAATGGAGGGAATTTAGTCTATTGGGCACTCTGACAAGACGAATTGGCATACGGTTTCTATCAAGTTTTCCTTCTCTTGCGGCTAGGTGATCTATCTCTTGCGTTCATTTAGTCGCCGCTTACGACACATTCAGGATAGTATGAGTTGGTGACATTGTGTATTCTAAATCTAAATAAATACTTTAATAAAAATTAAATTATTTTTCAAAAATAATTTATTTGTTTACTGTGCTTCCGACTATAACCATTGCCGAATACGAATGATCATTATCAGAATTAGAAAGAAACGCTATGTTTCCATAGAGTGTAGTAAAGAGGTTTATGATAAAAATTGGCAAAATATCCTATGGACTGGATACAATTTCATTATAAGCACTGAAATATGGCTGAACTTGGTAATTTATGAGGAAATTTTCATTATTTACTAAAACAAACATATAATTACCTCAAATTACCTCTTACAACATCAGCTGCAACTAACAAAGACTGTCTATGAAGTTTGTCTATGAAAGTGTTAGCATAAAATTATTGTTGTAACTAGTTAAAAGACTTTTACGTGCATTCCAAACAACGACGTAAGTATAATTATTTTGTGTAGATACTAAACAATAAACTAGCAATGCATGACTACGCGAGACTTCTGTATACGCAACATAACGCCTACAAACAATATGCAGAACACAAAATCACCTACTAAATAATGTTTACGATAACAATGATCACCGATCAATTGTTAAACAACGATAAATGAGTGAAATTATCGCGATCTGAAGCCAACAATGGCTGTAGCTGTTGATTGAATGGCCAACAAACGCGCATTACATGGAGCGTTGGTTTCGTCACACCATTGTTGCTGTCGCTCCATTAATTTGGCAGCCTTCATGTTGTATAACGTACCTATGTCTAGTCTAATGTCTAGTTTTAGGGTTTAAATTAAAGGAATACAGTCTAGACCTGTTAAACCACTCCGCTTTTTTGGGAATTGTAATAACAACTAACCTTCTTAAATCTGTCCGTGTGGTGACGAATTTAGAATACATAGAATACACCACCCTATTCCGCCCTAAGGGTGTCGTAACAGCCGAGAAAAGGAAGTTAAACGCTAACCGTTAACCTAGCCGCAAGAGAAGAAAAACTTGATACGAAACTAACCGTCTGGTCAGCGTGGAACAGTAGACTAATTTTCCTCCAAGACATTGGCCCCTCCAATGTAGACTCTCCTGCCTGACTCAGCAGTAGGTAATTTCTGTGCTGATATGATGATGACGATAATTCAATATCTGTTAAGCATAGATAAAAGTAAATACACTCCATGTCACTGGAGGAGGCCCGACTCAACAGTGGGTCATCTATGGGTTGAGTAATAGTAGTACTGCTTATATGTGTAGTTTATATAAAGAAAGAAAGAAAAAACTGTTATTAGACACACACACATACAGATAGTAAAAACAATTTAGGTCACAAAATAGTGTCTAAAAGGCATGAGCTCAGCATACACTGCAGGTTTCTGCAGCACTGATTTTCAGCTCCAGCCCGGAAACTAAACTGAACAAACTAAACAAATTATAAAGCTAAACAGAGTTTATAAAGTCTTTTATCACGCAGTCCCGCGGATTTTTCACATAAGCTAGGAGGATACATTCCGAAAGTTGTACTCGAAAATTTAAAAAACATTATTAAAAGAAATTTGAAATTGGAAGACTCATAAAGTAAACAACAAAGTTTTATCAAACACGCTAATGATAACTTTGAATGCCCAACAATTGGGCTGTCCTAATCCAACTCGAGTTTCAAACGGTCACTAGGGTTGTCAATCAATTTACAATAATAATAGTTGACGTGTCCCGTCAAAAGTTGTCCTAAATCGCATCGGGACCGGTGACCCACACTAAATATGTCGACCAAAATCCCTTGCCTTGTCTAGCACGAAGCGGTGGTTGTCACGCGGTCTTTCCTAATAAGGAGGCAGCCCTTAGTAGGGTGACCATCGTTTATCAACTCACAAGTAAAACTTAGGACATATTTTTTAAACCACTCGTGATGTCATGATGCTGTACTTAGGACTTTTTTTTTTTTTTTTTTGCCCTGAGTAAAATCCTTTATCGACTTCCTCGCCGGCCACGGGGATGGCCAGCGAGGGGAGTGTGGGACTCTCCCCCATAGTGGGGGCCTACCCACTAAACCTCCCCGGGGTGCTCCAACTCGCGTCCTGTTGCGGCATTGTGGGATCTGATGCAGAACCACGCCTGCTGTACTTAGGCCTGCCCTAAGGGTGTCCACAATGGCAAGTCCTAAGCCACCTGCATCCATTGGATTCTGCCGACGTTAACCAGGAGATTCGTAAAAAATTAGAGTTTCATATGGAGCCGGATTTAGAATATATATAGACTAGCGACCCGCCCCGACTTCGCACGGGTGCAATTATATTATACCTATAAACCTTCCTCTTGAATTACTCTATCTATTAAAAAAAAGCGCTTCAAAATCCGTTGCGTAGTTTTAAAGATTTATGCATACATAGGGACGGACAGAAAAATGCGACTTTGTTTTATACTATGTAGTGATAATAGTCTCGCAACCCCATTTCACCCGATCGTATACAGTTTGGCAAAGAGATAAGGATAATTTTGTTTAGTTTTTCGGCCACAGCAAAAATGTTTTAATATTTATCTTGGCCATTAAATAAAAAGCTATACTTACTGAACAAAGTAACTTAACTGTCTGTAAATATTTTATATTTATAAAAATTTTGCTTTATACTTTACTAGCGACCCGCCCCGGCTTCGCCCGGGTGCAATGATTAACATTTGAAATTATGAGTGGTTCTTTACAATATTATGCATGTATTATACACATATACCTTCCTCTTGAATCACTCTATCTACTACAAAAAACCGCTTCAGAATCAGTTGCGTAGTTTTAAAGATTTAAGCATACATAGGGACGGACAGACGACAGCGACTTTGTTTTATACTATGTAGTGATAGTGTTACTTTATTTTATTAGCACAGCGCTGTAGATTGTCTTCCAAAGAGTGTCTTATTCAGCCCTCGACTTCTGGTGCCTCTATTAACCCTCAAACGCTGACCCGTCAATGCCATGTTTTCGAATACCCATCACAATGCACCTAAAATAAACTATCATATAATATCAATAATGTGTAGACGAACAGTCGGACACATGTATTTTAAATACGTATTATTTAAAACCAGTTAATACAAAAGGATTCAGGTGCGCTTTGTCGTAACTGTTTCCCTGTCGTGTCTTCCAATTCCCATGCTTCTATCTAACAATGGTTTCTCGACACTATTATAATAGTTTTCTGTATCGATACGTAGGGTAAGCGAGTCATGTCGATTTTAAATAGACGTGACGTGTTTTCGTTAGTTATGACGCCACTGACGTTTATGTGAATATGAATTGAAATAAATTCGATTTGACGGCTTGTTTGAATTATTCGAATATTTAATATCGATACAAGAATGTTTTAGGCTTAGCTATTGTGTTCTAAGGAAACAATTAGGAAGTATACAATAAGCCAAACACTTTACGACGTGTGCGTCTTTTTAAATTTTAAAATAACGTATTGATGAAATTTCCACACGCATTTTCTGTGGGTGTCCATGATTTGTAACATGTAACCTCTTCCGTGGTTCGGAGGGCACATGAAGGCGTCGGTACCGGCTGCTATTCTAGCAACTATTGCAGTCGTTATACGTAGTCGGTAGCTTGGAAACTGATATTACCGGTTGTCCCAGTCCTTCGTGACCAATCTGACCGCAATCACGCCGTGTAAATACTGGTAATCAGCCGAATAAGCCCCGATATTGGCAATAGCCGAGAGCATAGAGAACATAGAGGATTTATTGGTCAGTCTCATGTAGTTTAATGTAGCTTATATACCGTTTATGTTATTGTTTATGTTGTTATTATGTCACCCTACCGTTTTAATTTTAGATTTTTTTAAGAAATAAAGGACTTTTTTCACCAAAAATAATGTATGCCATATTCGCCCATAAACTAATAATAAAAACTAACACACAACACCCAATATCTCTGTGTATTGTCGCATACACATTATTATGTAAGTTCAATCATCTTTTACGACCAATCACATAAAAATATTTAACTATTTGTTTGCACTTTATATTAACTGCACGGTCCATTATACCCCCTGTAAGTACATGACGATCAAATGTCGTCTCTAAGACTGTGATACTAAGGATCTTGATATTAATTTTTATTGATGTTTTATGATTGTGGGATATTACCGACCCTCGTGCGGCATTGTGAGGGTTAAGTTTAATTAGTGATCATATTTGTCATATTGCTAAACCGTAAAGAGTGTGGTTCATTTAAAAATACAATAGCACTGCTAGTAAGAAAGTGTGAGTGCGAGTCACATCGCAAGAAATGCACATACTCGGCTCATAGATGACCCACTGCTCAGTCGGTTTCCAGTTACATGGAGAGTAAGTAGCCTGCTGTGCCACACTGGCCAGACGGGTTGGCACAGGGTCTGTTTCAAATTTTCCTTCTCTTGCAGCTATCGGCCTTGTAATTTCCCTTTGTCGACTTTTACGATACCCTCAGGATAGAATGGGGTGACACTATGTATTCTAAATCCATCACCACACGAAATCAACAAGTTCATAACTAATCATTATGAGAAAATATTAGAAATTGAATGCAATAAAATGAATCGTTAAACAAATCACACGATAGAAACTAAGGGCCCTATTGGCTATTGTTTGGAAAGGGCAAAGAGACAAGCCTAGAGTGTGATAGTGGGAACTGCCATTAGAACCGATACGCGTCTCTCTTGCTTCTATGATGACTGTTATTACTGGCAACTAACCAGGGATGGATGTGGTGAGACACTCAGAGTGTATAATGTCTCCAACACATCGAAGAATAATCAGTCGGATATATAAAATAATTATTTCTTGAGCTTGAGCTATATTTCACTATTTGATTAGGAAATTATTAAAAAATTTAAGGAAGAGAAGAAAATCTTCATACTTCATAACAGTAGGCCAATTTCCCTCACCGAATTTGGAAAATATACATTTATAGGCTGATTATGAAGCTAGGCTACAAAACGAAATTAAAAATTTAAATAAACCCCCGACACAAGGACAAGGGTTTATTAAATTTTTTAATTTAATTTTTATTTTCTTCTTTTTACAGGTACACGCTTATTATGATGTAACTTTCACCCACCATAACTTTTAAACGACTCAACCGATTTTGATCAAACATGTCTAAGAACACTCGCCCGTAACTCACCAGTCATACAAAAAAACTGTGTTGATACCGCTTCATCCGTTCGTGAGCTACGGAGCCACAGACAAACAGACCGACAGAAAGACAGACACGTCAAACTTATAACACCCCTCTTTTTGCGTCAGGGGTTAAAAATATGAAGCTACGGTAAAATGCTACGGAGCCAACAGAAATAATATAAAAATAAAACATCATCATCATAATTCCTGGCCTTAAATAAGCCATCCAAACAAAAATCTTGGAGAGATATTAGCCGACTTCGCCTCGCTGGCAACACTTGATGGCTTGCAGCGAGAATGTATGCGGCGAGAAGGAGAACTTTACCACCTCTTCGCGCCCGTGAACTTCCACATACCCCAGCCCTGTCCCGCTAGCTGGGAAACTATATCTTGATGGCTGATTTGATTTCCCCCACGTTAAAAAAAGGGTCTCTTTCAAGTTTTTTTAATATAGCTCTAAGTCTTGCGTTCCTTTAGTCGCCTCTTACGACACCCTTAGGATGGTATGATTTAGTGACATCTCTTATTCCAAACAATTTTACTGATATTATTATTACAACCCTGCTTTTATTACCGACCAGCTTAAACACCTCTACAGCTCTCACATGTACATATATCTTCACATTTTAGAACCACGTGGAACTAAGAAGACTGGTCAATGGCACTAAATGTTTTTATCTTGATTCTGATAAGACTAACTGAGAGTAAGGAGTGTCCTTTTGTTAGGACGTCAATCAGTGATCGATTGTAACGGATCGGAATAGTTATTTAGATAGTAACAGTAACTAAATTCTCGTGATACATTTTATCGACAAGCTGGCAACTGGAGTTTTAAAATGTAAATATAAATAAAAATATACGTTATTGTTTGTGTTTTTTCTGCAACCTATTTTAACAGGATGATCAGTGGCATTCCGAACCTGTGGTAAAAACTAAATTTTAAATCACTACATAGTATAAAACAAAGTCGCTGCCGTCTGTCCGTCCGACGCTAGTGTGCTTAAATCTTTAAAACTATACGCAACGGATTTTGAAGCGGTTTTTTTAATAAGTAGAGTGATTCCAGAAGAAGGTTTCTATGTATAATACATGCGTAATTGTACCCGTGCGAGGCTGGGGCGTGTCGCTAGTTATTTTTATAATTTTTTTGACTATTTGAAAGCATTCGCAGAATTTATTCAAATAAAAAACATTTTGATTTTGAGTGTCTTTCTGTCCCCCTAGATAATGTCGCCACCTTGCCGTGATGAGGGGGCTTGCTCGTCTTTAGAATTCGGAGGATCTGCGACGCTAGACAAAGAGCGCCATACAGTTGCATTTGAGCTTTCTCTGCCCTCAGAGTTATCATGGGAGCCTTACGTTGCCATGGCACACGTCAAAGTAGTGGAGTGGTCTGGCCCAGCGATACGGATCTCTCACCTGCATTGTGCCTCTTTATAGGGTTAGTGCCTAAAGCTCCCGTTCAAAACTCCCGCTGTAAGACGACCCAGGGCTCATCAGGGTCGCGGAGTATATTCCCCATTGGGGAGCGTAACTCTGTTTTGGACAGTTGAAGGACGCCGTTGGGTGGGTTTGGTTTGGGTGCAAATTACCATCTTTGCCGAGGTTCATACATAGGTCAGCAACCTAGATAGCTCAACGGATACCCATCCATGAGGAACTCCAACATAGAAAAAGAGTCCTTAAGTGACTATGTTGCTAGTAGGATTTTGATTGGCAGTGAGAATTAAAATTTTAAGTGTACCATAGGGTGAGCTAAAGATCTAGCTAAAATACTATAGGCATTATCCTATACCTAATCCCATTGCAAGCCCAACTGCAGTGAATAATTTATGGACTGAATTAGATGTAGTAACAAAATCTGAATCAACCCGGCAGACGTCGTTTAGGCACCTTACGCAACAACCAGCGACAAGTGACAAGCACGCATAGTTAGAATGCTAAATGACATTGTGCCTGTGTGCTTTTGTCACAAACAACCCCATTATGGCGTAGGCGATGCAAATCGATGGATAAAAGCAAAGGCTCCGGTGGACACGACAGAACGTGCGGCCCAAGGTCAGGAGGTAGCGGGAAGCGAGTTGGTTTAAAATAGTTAGCTAAGCACCATGTTGGACTTTATGAGTCTCTGAGACTACTTTCAATATAAACGTCTTCAATTAACTAGATTTCACAGGAAGATATTGGCTATGAATCATAAGGTCGTCCCCATATGGTCAGACGGGTTGGTCCTTATCTTAGATAACAGAAAAACCATATACCATCTATATCCACCTATCACCGAGTTGCAACAGGTTAGACTAAATCAAAAGACTGCAATGTTTATGAGGCCTTGTGTAAGAAAGAAGCATCGACTAACAAGCAAGCATGGTTGTGGACTTATTTTGGCGCTGACGAGAATATTGTTTATGAATATCCCATTGTCATCTAACCTAGGATATCATTTAATCAAGTGCAAATCTGTAATAACTACAAACAATGCCCTACCATATACGATAACATTTTTGTAGAATAGATCCCTTAAATTTATGATAACAATGCTAATTGATCTGTATACCCTTAACTGTACTGCACTACAGATAGTGCCTTCTGATAACTATAATGGCTTCTGTACTTCATCTTAACTCGTAACTGTCTGTATAATAGATTATCACGATTTTTTTTTATCTTTAAACTTTGACAATTGGCTTTGGCAAAATCATCGGTCCACAATGACCAAATAGTCAAATCAGGTAGAATATGGAGTTGAAGTTCATAGATCGCTTATACTCGTGACTTGACCAGTGACCTCCAGAACCAAAATAAAAATTGTCACATTTGCTCGTCGTGGTGATTAACAATGAACGCTAAAAATTCTACGATATTAACACTTCAACAGTATTTAACTACAGTTGGTTTACATTGACGACAATATCTAATTGTTGTGCAATAATGGATCGTATTGCGTCGAGTTTAAACGACAATACCCGCTTTGCTACTGAAATGTTGATTTTTGCTATTAACTTTTTTCAATTTGATTCGCGTGTTACTATAGTACTAAAAAAATATGATAATTCGTGTATGACTCATTCAAACTAGCCATATAGAATTTTCAAATTGAGATTTTATTATTGCCACTTGCTGAAGCGTGATTTTTATAATAAGTTGTTAATTTTATGCAGTCAAACAAAATACACACATTTTCTTTTCAACTACCACAATTGACCGTACAGCTAACAGAAGAGATTTTCAAATAAGTATTCGATACGAATAATTATTACAATAGCATCTAGATTATCTTCGCTTACAAACCTGTTGATAATCAAGTTCCTTAGCATAAAGAGCGTCGGCCTCATTAGGCTTATTTCTTCAGAATCAGTTGCTAACGTTGATATTTTCCAATACGCAATTATCCACACATGAGTCCCAACAATGGCGACGCAATTCGTCAGGCCCGAGTTTACGTAACTTCACTAATAACGATATTAATAACAAGCGTATTTTCTGACACAAATTGTCCACCAAACCCGTCAAATATGGCTCCAAGGCACAAGTCTTGACGCTTCTCGCTAAGGCAATTTAAACCGTATGCCAACGCATTAATGATTTTTCCAGAATTACTTAAGGAAAATGTTACCTTGTCAAGGCGTACTTCTTAAGTAATTAGTGCGCTAACTCGGCTGCCACGAGCTTCATTGTCAAACGCTTTATGACATCCGTGTTCAGCTTTTCTGAATAATATTTGTGGACTTTTCAGTCGTGTATAACTCATTTGTAGTAGGTACAAAGGACACAATATTTTTTTCACAACAACACTACCTTTTGGTTTAGTTTTGTAATATTTTACAAAACGCAATGTGTTTCCAGAGGCCGGTAAATATTACTGTTTTTCTTTTTTTGACGTTCCAGTTTTTCAATAGAATTTTCCTAGCAAAATAGAAGTAACTTAGTATGCAGTACGTAGGTACTTTTTGTCAGAAGGTTAAGCTAGTTATTTTGAGTAGCTGCTGTGATATTTGTTTGACTTATTTTTGCCAATCTATATTACAGACGCTTTGCTTCTACTATTACCAAGTCTTATTCACGTTAAATTTTATTTTCCACTAGCGACCCGCACCAGCTTTGCACGGGTGCAATGATGAACATCTAAATTTCTACAATATTATGCATGTATTATACATAAAAACCTTCCTCTAGAATCATTCTATCTATTAAAAAATCCGCTTCAAAATCCGCTGCGTAGTTTCTAAAATTTAAGCATACATAGGGACGGACAGACGACAGCGACTTTGTTTTGGACTATTACTAGTGGCCCGCCCCGGATTCGCCCGTGCAAAGCGGGAGTGTGTTATACATATAAACCTTCCTCGTGAACCACTCTATCTAATAAAAAAAACCGCTTCAAAATCCGTTGCGTAGTTTTAAAGATTTAAGCATACATAGGGACGGACAGAAAACATCGACTTTGTTTTATACTATGTAGTGATTTTACAAAATTGTTATTATATTATTTTATATTCCTAAAATATTACTATATTCTCTGTTACTTTTATTGAATAAATAAATAAATAAACATCCTTGGACTTTTCACACAACGCCATCTCGTCCGAAGCTAAGCAACTTAATGCTTGTGTTATGGTAACGAGAAGGATGATAAACTACTTATTACATACTTATACGTATTAATATACTTAAAAAAAATGTATTTTTTTTGTAAATACATACATATTATAGATAACACATATATATATATATATATATATATATATATATATACATATTATAGGAACAAATACTTGTAGGTCGTATAAATATTACTTCCGTGCGAGAATCGAACCCGAGACATTCTGCGCAGCAGTCGATCGCTCAACCTCTGCGCCAACCGTGTCTGGGGTAATCAAAATAATCTTCTATTCATCTTACACGAGTAGACTTTGCGTTCAATTCTATATTCACAATGCGACTCCCTACTCAACTGACCAGGCGAAAGCTTTTAAGAGTATCGACAGTACTCCTAGGGAAGTAGCGTGATTGGTATTGCCAGACCCCTCAAAAGAAATATTGCATTCTTATTAGGAAATTCTGCATCATCCCATTTATATATTTCTTGATATAGTAGAATTGCAGTCAGTGAGGAAGCGAAAATTCGACACATAAACAAATGTGTCGAATTTTCACAATTGACAAACTAAATTGATAACTAAATATATTGTTTTCTGGTATACCAAATAATTGGTTATACGATTCATCCTAATATTTAAGCTATTTTTGTGGTAAGAGTAGAAAGAAAAACGATGCAGATATTAGCATAGTGTCATTATCAATTTTACTTACATCATCTACTATTTTTATTATCTGATACAGGCTCCCTATAAATTCTACAAAATCTTTGCCGTCGATTCGATGATTAACAATTTTTCTTTCTCTTCAACAGTCTCTCAGTTCTCAGTCTTTCAACAGTGGACTGTTTGTACATTAGAACTGGCAACATCAGATTTATCTCTTAGACAATCAATCTTCAACGAACTCCCTTTTTGCATAGCTCTCACGGTTCAGGGATAAAGTGGCCAGTCACTCGTCGGGTTGGCCAGTCTCTGGGGCATACTGTACAGTTTAATGCATAGTTGGGGATCATTCGGGTGTGAGCCTCGATTAGGATCACCATTGTGATACGAGTAAATTGTTTAGATGTTTGGGCAAAGTTTCGGATGTGTGACGGACGGCCTATTGAGGGGTCTCCGAATACCTTTGTCTTCGTGTGTTAGTCGATTTTGTGATACTGTCACATTATGTCTGGATTTAGAATTATGGTGACATCATGACGTCCATAGTTAAATTGAGCTTCCTCCAATTATACGGAAGGAAAGATGCTTCTTCTGCTTCTGATCATGTTGCGATAATAAAACAACACGAAGAACCGTCAAGACATCATTTACCGCAATGTGCAAAAGCCGTGAAAATCTAAGACACCATTATCCAAGTCACCCAAGTCTTTTGATTAAAAAAAATACTTTCCTTCCGCCTTTTTTCTGTATACGTATAAACAACCATATGCCCTTGCTTTGTGACACTTTACAACGTATGCTGTGAGAGCACCTAGCAATGCTAACTAAGTCTTTGAATGCGAACAAGCATAACAACTAACAGCTTTTGTGGATAAATTAGTTCTAATTTAACTTCCAGTTTCACTGGCACGGGAGAAATGTTTGCTAGGAATACAGTCACGTTTATAACGTTTGTATTTTAACACAATACAATTAAACAAAGAAGAAAAAAACCCTTTTTTAATTTGTAACGTTCCAGAGACATCTTTCTATTATTTCAGGCGTTCCAGAGCCAGAGGTATACTCGATTTAATACTTTTTCGATCTGGTTGACAAGCAGACGCCTATCACTCAATAATAATATCAGATCTTCTGAGGCCTTTTCCAAATTGATGAAGACATTATAGCATGACACAGTATGCTGGCTAAAATGGGTTGGTTCTGAAGATGTCCTTCTCTTACCCTGACCCTGTCTCAGCAGAATTATATAGAATGACACATAAAATCTGACGTTGCAGAATGGACACCTCAGAAATACGTTGTTTCTAATTACCACATTCTACCACAAATGGCGGTCTACTAAATTAGCAAAGTATGTTTGAGATTATCTGAAAATCACAATTGATTAATAAATAACGTGTATAATAATTATCGAAATTCGACCTCAATTAATTTAAACTATAGTTCTATTTAATCACTACAAAGTATAAAACAAAGTCGCTGTCGTCTGTCCGTCCCTATGTATGCGTAGCTTAAATCTTTAAAACTACGCAACGGATTTTTGTAGAAAATAGAGTGATTTTAGAGGAAGGTTTCTATGTACAATACATGTATAATATTGTAGACAAACACTGATAAATTTAGATGTTCATCTTTGCACCCGTGCGAAGCCGGGGCGGTTCGCTAGTTGAATTATAGCTATAAATATAATTCTAATTTCAATTTGAACATAGCCTTTGATAAAATAAAATAAAGAGTATATAGGTATGCGTGTGTGTAATGTTTTTTTATCGATTTAATGTATTTTTATGCATAATTTTAAAACAATATTATCATTCTGCACTCCTTCTCTATAAAAACTATAAGTGTGGGAAATTTCATACTCCTCCATACGCAAAATTTTGCTTCACCTATTAATATAAAGATTTATCGTTTGGTATGCGAACAAACGAACGAAAGATTGTTGGTCCAGGTTTTCTACCCATCAGATATAAAACGTATGCAATAACTTATTGCACTTTTCGCATAACAATCTAGCGCCCCTTATAGTATTTGCATAAGAATGGCGTCCCTCACCATCAGTCGACGCGAATGGTGTGTTTATTCGCTTAATTTTATTTGCCACACTTTAATTGATCTTGATACTTTACGATTGAGCTTGCTCGATTGACTGAGAGAGACTGAATTGACACCATACGAATTATTGTGTGGAAATTTGGAAAGGGATTATATAATTAGCAAAGATTTTGTGATAGTTTTTTTATGACATCTGACTTTCTTATAAAGGGGTATTACTA
The DNA here is from genome assembly GCA_905475355.2 of Clostera curtula. Classification (NCBI taxonomy): domain Eukaryota; kingdom Metazoa; phylum Arthropoda; class Insecta; order Lepidoptera; family Notodontidae; genus Clostera; species Clostera curtula. Next base: position 1,716,529 of record FR997796.1, on the reverse strand, counting down.
AAAGGACGGATTAAAAAAAAATAAGCCTAATGCCCTTGAAATTTAGTATAAAAATGATCGACCAAAGATCAAAGAAAAATGCATATTAGTTTGTCGGCATTTTACTGACCGATTACACATACATATAGATATATAACCAAATAAACGTGCAGAATATAATTCCCAATCTTATGAGGGTGGATTGAGGGTTAAAAGTTTGTTAGGAAATTCATAATTTTCGAACCAAATAAAACGATACATTTGCAGCACCTAATTTTTTCTGAATACCAATAATATTCAGAATACTTCTGTCATAGGGCCCGTCTCGGAACTTATGTCTCCATTAAGTGAGACTGGTTTCTACCGAGAAACGAAATAAGCACTCATAATGGGGGTTGAATCCCGTTGGTTGTAGTGTTAGGTCGGGGCGCCAATTTTCATCTTTGCCCGCCCCGGAATCTCACCCGACTAACTCCCAATGCCAGGTATACTTTAAAAAGATAAAATAATAAAAAAAGTTCTACATATATAAAATATTAAGATTTACTCGTAAGTTAATCGTGATTACGCCAACCCGTATATCAATTACTCTCTACCATTTGCTGTTCATTCGGCCGAAGGTAAGTGGCTCGTGGTAAACCATTACCATCAATACGTCAATCGTTAACGAGGGCTTACCACAAATTGTTCCGAGCGGGTTGTCGCCAAGGACTCGTGGTTCGGCGCCACTCAATATAATGAGCCGCTGAGGATGTGTGTGTTACCGATGTTTAGTAGGTATAGGTTTGCTAAACACACATTTATACAACAATTTGAACGCCTTGGTCTATAGGTTATTGGTCTAGGGGGTAGCGGCCTTTGAATCACGGGTTCGATTGTCCCGGTTCGATTGTAGGGCCGGGCTAAATCTAATATATAAAATTCTCGTGTCACTGTGTTTGTAATTAAAGTCCTCCGAAATGGCTCGACCGATTTTCGTGACATTTTGTGCGCATTTCGGTTAGGTCAGACAACATCTATTTTTCATCCCACTAAATGTTAAGGGTGGGCCACCCCTATTTTTTTATTGCTTAGACTTTTATTTTGTTTTTCCTTTTTTTTAAGATACAAAATACATACAACCCAAAATTTTCACCCCTGTGCTATTAACCCCTATTTTTCATAGCAATATTTAAATGGCAAACAGCGTTTGCCGGGTCAGCTAGTGTTTTTATATTTAAACGTCCACTGCAAACATTCATAGATGACTGTAGCCGTATGCTTAAACCCCACACAAATTAACCAGTATTTTTTTGTTATCCCTGAAAAAACCCATTGCTGAGTCAGGCCTCCTCTAATAACAGGAGGAAAATTAGCCTACTGCGCCACGCTGGCTAAAAATCAGACCTTCCATACGCAAACGACCACGTGATCGAGCAGTTTTCTATGGGACGGTCGAATTGTTTTTTCACTTTTCGATGTGTCCCATGTTTCTTTGGGAAAGTTGTTTACTTTCATGGTCTGAACCACCTATTTAAATTTGGCGGGAAATCCAAAAAGAACCCTGTAATATTAATCAAGAACTTATTATGAATATTGACCCATCGTGGCTTATCTACCCAATGTTTTATATGTCTAGTGCAATAAAGAATTTGACACATAATACCCACGCCATCTCGTCGCAGTTACAATAATTTTAAAACGTTATTTTTTGGACTACTAGATATTTTCTGTTAAACATCACTAGCTAGCCCGTCTGTCAAAAAGATTAAGCTAACTTGTACAGGGTATAGTAAAGTCTAAATGACTAATATGAAATTATGAACATTCGAATAAAAAACTTGCCGATTTTGAAACCGCTCTTAATTTCACCACAATGGGCAGACCACTCGAGAGTGAACTCTGAAGTACGCAGCAGCCCCATTGTTCCTTAGGGTATCATTCATGTATTTATTATAATATTAAAAAGATATACATGCCGCGTTAGAACGACTATGGGTACTCACTACTCAGTCGTGCGTTAACTAACAGAGGCATCCGGTTCTCAAGTACCACACGACTGGTTGTGATCCCTTTCAAAATGCCGCAATTCTTTTTCCTTATTAGTTGTGATTGGCGTACGTACCTTGTGGATTTAGTACTACTAATACGTCATGACCCGCCGCCGAGTAGAAGCTCCTCATATAGACAGAGAAGATCTCATATATGCAAGTCCGATTAACTTCTCATATAGTCTACGATAAATAACTTAAGCAGATTGTGTCGGATAATGGCGAAGAATGGCATGCGAAAATAAAAGGAAATGACAAGCCTTCCGAGTTGCTTGCCAGTTCTTCTCAGCATTGGTCGTGTTCTGAATTAATGGTAGACGATGGAGGGATGTTTTACGAGTATTGTATATTATGTTATGTATAATAATGTTGACTACTTGTAAGTGTCCATCGTAACCTAAATAAAATAAATGCTTTGAATTTGATGACATTCGCGAAGTTTCAGCTACAGCTCAAGTAATTTGGCGTGCATAATAGCAATATCGATTCGGTCGTTAAGTGTACTCTTTTTGTTTCAAGTCTTTATACACATATTTGTGCTACTTAAACTGAACAAGTAACTTTAAAACAACACAAAAGCTTTTTACTACAGAATTCACACATAATAAAATTAATCACAGCTCTCTCAAGTTCAGCGTTCATAATACCTATTAATGCAAAATACCCCATATTTCATACGCAGTTCCCGCTAAACAATTTACAATGAGACTCATTGTAACCGATAGGTTCCGTCCACAAAAGATTCCCACAAAGAACGACCATAAAACTCATTCTAATTACATCGTAACCGACAATACGTGCACTCGAAATATTAACTTTTGTAAAAAGAAAAACAAAATTAATGATTGCCACTAATTCGCAATAAAAGTGCCACATGCGAGCAAATATGAGTACAGGGGGACAATTAAAACAAATTACGCACTACCCTTACAGCTCGAGTGAGATTTGCATTCATTCACGTTTTTTGATGGTTATTCATTCCTAAATCGAACTGATGTAACATTTATTAGCTAAATAATAAAACACAAAATCGCGTTCTTAAATCAGTGGTCTAAATACCTTTTTGTTGTTGAATCACTTTTGGAGGGTCATCTGAATTATTCAAACAAATTTAGACTTAAAGATATTAGCTTAAGGTTAAAACTTGTTCAACACAAATGCAACGGAATCACTTGAATATTAAAAGTCTTGGTAATTATTCAGGAATTCATCCATCATTAATCACACCCGAGGGTGGGATGCAGGGAAACGTTGTAAAAATTATTGTTGAAAAGATAAATCATACAAGACACGGCCGGTGACGTTTATACGCACATCAACTGAGACACGTGTATGAATGTATGTAAGCGGATGAATTAGGGATGTACACTTTCATATTAAAAACGAATAATGTTTTTTTGGGATCTATAACTGCCATTTAGATTATTCTACTAATCACAAAATACAAATGAATTATTTAAATTCCGAAGACTTTTGATTATTAACAAAAAAGGCAATCTCATTACTGCACAGCGTAAAAATACCGAAATAAAAAAATCATGTAAGTAAAACAATATATATGTAAAATATACATTTGGCGCCTTGGTAATTCAGTTATTCTATTTTAAAGCCATTCAGTAATTCAACTTTATTAATTCGCCTTTGTTTATTAACATCTGAAATGAGAGCTATTTCTGATAAAATAGCTAAATCACTAGAAAAACGGGAAAAAGCACTTTTAAAACAATGTTAACTAATTACTACTACTTACTAATTAGTAAAAAAGAATAAGATACTTATTTTCTTTTATTTACTATTACTACAGTAACATCATTATTTGAAAATATAATCAGTACTATAATTTCGATAGCAGTTATATAGCAACGTCAATGATCGCACATCCCTATATTTTTTGTCTACTACAATTGAATGTAAATGATTATTGCGAACATGTTACAGTTATTAATAATGGTAATTATGATTTTATTTTAGTGATGACAATTGTGTTTCTTTTTACGACAGTACAGGATGTTATGGGCTCAGTCTGAATTTTTTCAGTGATAATAAACCTGATTAATGGAACTCAGTTCTTTTTTAAACATTACATTTTCAAAATGTATTTGTTATCTGATTACGATAAAAAAAAACAATATTATCATTAAACAAATATAGCTTATTAATAAAAATAAAAGTAAGTGGGTATATAAATATGGATAGTATTATTTATTTAATGTTATGTTATGCTATTTAGGTAATAGTAGTGTAATAAAATCTGTGTGGTAACGGATTTAGAATACACAGTGTCACCACCCCATTCCGGCCTGAGGGTATTGTAAGAGCTGACAAAAGGAAATTTCAAGGCCGATAACCTAGCCGCAACATAAGCAAAACTTGATACGAAACAGCATAACGTATTAGGCTACCCTCCTTATAACTGCAGGAGGGCAGACTCAACTGTGGGTGATCCATGATCGGAGTAGTAGTAGTTAGTATAATTGTTTGTTTAATATGTTCTTTTATTTATAAATGTGCTATTATATTAAGCACTAGCGACCCGCCCGGCTTCGAACGGGTGAAATTATGCATGAATTATACATTTTAAAATATAAAACTTCCTCTTGAATCACTCCATCTATAAAAAAAAAACTGCTTGAAAATCCGTTGCGTAGTTTTAAAGATTTAAGCATACATAGGGACGGACAGACGACAGCGACTTTGTTTTATACTATGTAGTGATAATGTAGTTTTGCCACTATTTTTTCACTATAGCCGTAGTCAATAAAATCAAAAATTTGTATAAAGAACAATCTCCAAAATTTTTTTACGGATTTTTCACGTATATTTTACATTATTTAATTCCCGACGTTTCGAATGCTTTGCAGCAGTCACCGTCATGGGAGAGACTGCATGACGTGTGTTTAAGTGACGATAAAGTAAGTGATGACGTGTGTATAAGTGACGATAAAATCCAATGTATTACACATTGGATTTTATCGTCACTTATACACACGTGTGGCGAACGATAAAATTAAGTGATGACGTGTGAGTGTTTAAATTCAATGTGTCATAATGGCGAAATCAATATCATGTTTAGAAATTACTACTACTAAGACCCAGACCATAAATGACCCACTACTGAGTTGGGCCTCCTCCCATCACAGGGAGGGAAAATAGCCTACTGTGCCACGCTGGCCAGACGGGTTGGCACAGGGTTTCATTTCAAGTTTTCCTTCTCTTACGGCCAAGTTATCGGCCTTCTCATTTCCTTTTGTCGGCTCTTACGACTCCCTCAGGATGGAATAAGGTGGTGACACTATGTATTCTAAATCCGTCACCACACGAAATATTATTATATATTAAATGTTCGTATCAAATGCGTTATGTAAATACCACATACGCACAAAGACAATTCCACAATTATTTACATTCAAATAGATTTAACACAATACTGATTACACCACCCATACAACACTAATACTGTCGCACTAAAATAAACTACAAAATAATTACATTCAACTGACTTCAGCTTCAGGTCAGTCACACTTTACAATCAAGTCGGACACATTCAACCCCGACATTGTCAACCTTTCATTCTACATGGAACAATGGTTGAAATAACCATTGAAACAGTATACACCCATTAAGTCGCCGTGTAACTGTCACCCACAAACTTTAACTATTAACAAAGTCCAATAATAGAAACTATGGCATAAAGGTCTTTGCTACAAATTAATTTATTCTATGTGAGGTCGGCGGTTCAGTAGCCGATGGGTATGCTGCATGAATGTAAACTCTATCACTAAAATAATAAGCTTTTAAATCGTTTGTTTTTTTTATAAGTAAGTCAGATAGTGAATCTTGGGTGAAACTGTATTAGAGTCAGTTTTGTTTTATATGGTGTGAAAGTGTTTAAGTTAAATCTTTATAGTGGATCTAGTGAATGAGATTTTCGAAATTTTTTTAATAGTTGAAATTCTTTAGTAGTAATTCTTAAGCTGTATAATAAAACAGCGTCTTGCCGTTAAGTAACCGACGCGGCTTTAAGAGAAGTAGGGCGGAAAAACACTCGAACCGGAGCTATCACAGCAGCCATAAATGACCCAAGGCTGAGTATGGCCTCCTCCCAATATATGGAGGGCAATAGCATTCTGTAGTGCGCTGGCCAGACGGGTTGGCACAAGGGTTTCGTTTCAAGTTTTCCTTCTCTGGCAGCTAGGTTTTCGTGCCTGCCATTTTCTTTTGCGACTCCCTCAGAGTGGAATTGGATGGTGAGACTGTGTATTTCAAATTCGTCACCACACGCATAATAGCAAAATAAATCAAAATAAAATTTTAATCACCCAGGGATTATTGAAAATGCATTTATTAAAAAACATTTCTTATTTTCATGTCTGTCTCTATGATGTCGCAAAAAGAGAAAATACTCCCTTAGAAAATAATCCATGAAATAAAATACGAAATATATATTATCATTATTCTCAAACACGAATACATTCGGATTATTCCCCTTTACGGGCGGCGTACAAGAATCGTAAAGAAATGAAATAAAATAGCTATTGAAGGCACATACAAATAAGACGTGCAATGCAGGACACGGTATGTGGCGCATCTGTGTGTTCTAAAAAACATATTTGCTATCTCAAATGGGGCTTTCTAAGTTATTATGTACCTAGTTACCTATAGCAAAGAGTTTGAGAGGTATTGTAGATATTTTACGAAGCTACTGACACGTAAGACGCCTCTTTCCCGTAGGGGTAGGCAGAGACCACTTCTTTCCAATTGCTACGATCCTTACATACTTGTTTTGCTTTGTACACTTTCATTATTCCCTTCATACATGCTCTTCGGTTTAGAGTACTCTTGACATGGCCTTTTTTCAAGACGTCCCTGATTTGATCTTGAAACGTCCGCCTAGGTGTTCCCCTTCCAACACTTTCATCCACACTCGCCTTAAACACTTTTTTCGTCAATCGTTCTTCATTCATTCTCTCGACATGGCCAAACCATCTCAGCATACCATTTCTCAATTTTTGTCACTACATCTTCTTTCAGACCACAACGCATTCTTATCCTGTCACTCAGTTAAACTCCTATCCATACTTCTTAACGCTCTTATCTCAACTGCATTTATACTGCTTTCAAAGTTACTTTAAATTTCGCCCAATAGAAATCCAATCCGTAATAAGTTTGAACACAGTGCCTTATTTTCTAAAAGCTCTTTCGACGTTGCAATCAAAAACCATAAGTAGTAGGATTTTAAAAAATGTACAACTCGATAATATTTCCGATGACCGACATTAACTGCCTAGCACTGTAATCCTGTGTATTTTGCGCTCTCACAACCCTTATTTCGAGAAGCCTGTGCTTTGAATTTAATACCATCGATTTTTCTTCAAACATGTACCTATTTGATTTTGTCACGCGTGATTCATTGGGAACATATGTTTAATGGCCTGTATTTTTGTGTAAAATATATCAGACCTCTATTTTGACACAGTACACAGAAATAGTATCTTAAAATCTTTGATACTCAATTGCATACCATAATGCACATATTCGACAGCCTATAAACCGCTTTTATATCAGGTTTCCAGGTCTTTGTGTAAAACAGAGGCACTTGCTCTGAGTCTGGGTGTCACTTGTGTTTTTAATGTTTGCAAAAACATTTTTATTGTTTTTGCACACATATTATTTTAACTATGGTCATTACTTCTGTAATTACTCCCAAGTCTTGAGGTAAAATTGAATTTTCATAAATGTATATTACTTATATTACCTAGGACATAAACCTGATATTAGATGCTTTCATGGAATATTGTCCTTCCTTGTTGTTTTCATAGTCAGCTTGGACATCTTCCAAAAACAAATCCCACTAGCACTAGCAAAACCATTTTGTAACCTCCTAAAGGCCTCCAATTTTTGTCAGTCAGACCCGAAGGTTGAGTGTACCCAACAAAACCACAATATGCAACAACATCTTTTCATCAACACAATACGCTACCCGTTCTTACTTGCCTAACTAACTATTTAAGCAACTCTTTGCCTTTAATTAATCCTGACAACCCCATTGTTGAAGTAAATATCATTTATCAAATTCAAGAATGGCCATCGAAGCGAGAAATTTTCGAATCACGATTCACTATCGAGTACCGTTTATTGTGTTTTATTTTATACGTCTGGCAACATTGACGCTTTTGTCTAAGCGCTGTTTGAAATATTTACAATTGGAAATGTCCGCGATTATTTTACAATGGCGGTGTTGATTTTTTATTGTTGCGTTTTTATCTTTGGCCGCTGATTTATGAAGTTGAGCAAACAGTGTAATCGAATTATTGGCGTTTGTTTTTGAGGAATATTACTATTTTTCTAATTGTTTGAGAAAATAATATTTAATACATCACGCAAGTTTGGCCAGAATTTTCCTCTATTGTGTACTCTGCAGTTTTCTTCTTAGGTAATTTGATGAAGTATAGTAAATATCACTATCACTACATATTATAAAACAAAGTCGCTGTCGTCTGTCCGTCCCTATGTATGCTTAAATCTTTAAAACTACGCAACGGATTTTGAAGCAGTTTTTTGTAGTAGATAGAGTGATACAAGAGGAAGGTTTATATGTATAATACTTGCATGAATTTAGATGTTCATCATTGCTCCCGTGCGAAGTCGGGAGGGGTCGCTAGTATTTTATAAGTAGACAAATATAATATCTCATCTGCCCCGTGGTAATGAGTCTAGCATAGTACCGCGAGAAGAAAAGTTTGGCAATAAATCTCTTGTCAACTCGTACCCGTCAACTCGCTTAAAGTCTGAAAAATATCTCAATCTGATAGTAAAGAAAAGATTGCTCTCTGTTGAGCAGCTTTCCGAACCGGTGGTATGTACGGTGGTATGTTCAGTTTGAATGTACGGATGTTTGGGCGCAGATGAATGGATTGTGATAAAAAGTGTATGAAGACTATTACTTCCGTGGGACAAAGGTCGAAAAATAATATTGATAATTTTAAATAAGACGTTTTTAAGAGATTTGTGATAAAAGCTACTACGTAAATAAAGGTCCTTTTGTGTTTGAGAAACGTATATTCATTTATTACTTCAAGATGTTTTTCTTAATTGTAGTTTTTAAAACATCACAATCCAATCTGTCACTCACCTTGTGACTGATTAAAGTCTGGTTTGAGAGAGATAATACACACACACACAAACACTACCAGCCATACAGACATTGAGACAGTAGTACATGAATATACATATTGCTATAAATTTTCCTCTATTTAATAATGGCGAGGGCTAGATTTCAATTATTTGCCAAACCGTTACCTGTGCGAGTACATTGGCTGTAACTCGATTGCCTCCCGTCTGGCCGCTCCCCGGAATCGAAGTCCACACAAATACAACTAAATAAATAACATGGACTCCGTATTGTAATGCCGTCTCCATACAAAATATATTTTCACTACAATACCCGCGCACCGAATGGGGAAAATAGGGCACAGTCGAGCGGTAGAAAATACTTCTGTACTGGCAACACTCAGGTATAATTCGTGCACGTTCCATTTTCGAAGATTTGAATAACATTTATTTGACATTTCATGATTTTGCCAACCAATTATTTTACCTAAACATTACATTTCTCCCAATAATGACTATGGTCTAACCAGATTTGGCTAACTACCAATATTTGCACGGAGCGAATGCCGTATACGTCTTCTGAGACTGTGGTGGGACTACCGGTAAAGGTTGACCAGCCATCATATTTTACACCAATGCCCTTCGAAGCACAAAAAAGGTGATGGTCTCGCACTCAAAATCTGGCTGAGCCAGGCGTTGTTTGAGGCACAAATCAATTGCCTATCTACTAAGCTACTACATACTGCCTCGTTGGTCTAGTGGTTAGATGTGCCGCCTTTGGATCAACGGGTCCCGGGTTCGATTCCGGGGTCGGGCAAGTGTCTTTGTCTAAACCAGAGGCACTGGCTCGGAGTCTGGGTGTCGATTTCTATCTATAATATGTATGTATTTACAAAAAAAATGTATCTAAGTAGTTCATCCATCTCGTTACCATAACACAAGCATTAAGTTGCTTAGCTTGGGACGAGATGGCGTTGTGTGAAATGTCCAAGGATATTTATTTATTATTTATATATTTATTATTATACCTACTCTCTTAAAAAATACAGAACGTATCGTATTTAAAAATTATCCGATACTGTTTAGTGTCTAACCTATTTATAACGTCTTTAATACTTTGAAAATTATTTATAACTTTCGCGACGTTCTTTAATATCAAATTAACGTAAAGTGTTCATGAATTGATGAATTAATTTACTTTCGGACAGATAAATTCACTTTGTGATTGCGTCGCAGAATCGTCGAGCCCCTTTAGGATCGTAACTCCAAACAATGACCTACCAAACTAATGATTAATTCAAAAGTCGTTGGATTCCTTTCAATTTGAGGCCACAACATTAGCGATTATCTTTATTATCAATTCAGCCCATAAATTACCCACTAGTCGAGCCTCCTCCAAATTCATGGAGGGAATTAAGTCTACTTGCCACCCTTGCAAGACGGATTGGCTCTGGGTTTCCATCAAATTTGTTCCTACTTATGCAGCTTTTTTAGTGCCTATAACTCGGAATCAATAGCTGGTAACTCATCCAAAAATACCCAAATTTGCCTACCGACGAATGGTTTATTCACTTAATTGAAGTTTAATAGCAATATATTGAAATGATTTCAATAAAAATTGAAAGCTCAAAGCAAGCGAACAAGAATTTATCAAATCGGTAAACGACGGTATTAGTCTATAACACACATAGAAAAAACGAATCGAATTGAGAAACTTCGCCTATTTTTAAGTTGCTTAAATTAACCCAGGAAGAAGTAACTAGTTATTATAAAAATAACATACAGATATTTCTAGTGTTAGAAATCGCTAGAAAAACCTGTACATCTTTTTACAAATTGCAGACGCGGAAAACCGAGTGAAATAACCCAAATACCAGATGAGAAGAACTCGAATCGCAAAAGAAACTTGTCAATCTATTGTCATTCATAAAGGACCATGTTTATAGCAAAAATAATAACAAAAATAGTAAAACAAACTTGGTAATAATTAAGTGACATTATAGTCACGACCCAGTTTCATATCTAAGTGTTTATGAAAGAAGAATAGGTATTTTAATTAACAGACACTATTATGTACTACTACTATTCAGCCCATATAAGAGCCACTGCTGAGTCAAGTGTCTTCCAGTTACTTGGAGGGTAATTAGACTACTTTTCGAGTGGTGACGGATTTAGAATACGTAGGGTCCCATGCCATCCTGAGGGTGTCGGAAGAGCCTCAGAGGCTCTTGACTCCTGAGGGTGTCAGGTAAGGAAATGAAAAGACCGGTATCCTAAAAGGAAACTTGATACGACAAGTTGAGTTCCTGTGCCAATCCATCCGCCAGCGTGCAGCGTGGCAAAGTAAGCTTTAGAGCCCCCGCGCATTAGGCGGCCAGGTCGCGCGGCCTGGCCGCTTAAGCCGCGACTTGGCCTCGGCGGCCAATTAGCCGGGTGTGTGTCGCGATGTTTTTCGTTGGCCGTGCTGCCAACACTTGCCGCGCGGCCTGGCCGCCAAATGCGCGGAGGCCCTTAGAGATTTTAGAATTTACAGATACTACACACTAATAAAAAAAAATATTAACCGCTATATTAGTGGCCCAACAACCAAAGCCAAGAACGGTATAAAATAAAACAATCGCATTGAAAAACGCCCCCGTACAGAAAGGGGTCGTAATTATTAAATTGAATGTCGTGTTACCAGAACTGGGGCTGACAGAATCGACGCCGGCACCTGAGGGAAACTAACTGTAAAGGGCGTTACCACCGTGTTCAATTCCATATTAGAGGCCACTAATTTTGGATAGCTCCGTGTGGTGACAGATTTAGAATACACAATGTCACCAACCCACACCGTCTTTAGGGTGTCGTAAGAGGCGACTAAAAGAACGCAAGAGGCATATCACCTAGCCCCAAGAGAAGGAAAACTTGATACAGACCCTGTGCCAACCCGTCTTGCGAGCATGGCCCAGCAGGCTAATTTCCCTCCGTGTATTTGGAGGAGGCCCGACCCAGTAGTGGGTCATTTATGTGCTGGTTCGATTCCAAGGCCTGAGAAATATCTTGTAACACGTCAATAATATAGAGACAGAACTAAAAAAAACATGAAACAAAAAAGCTGAATTTAACAAAAAGCACAATTTTACCACAACACGTTTAATACTACAACTCAGTCCATAGATCCCCAGACACAAACCCACTGCTGAGTCAGGCCTTCTCCAGTGACAAGGAGGGTGATGTGAAGGCCAGACGGGTTGGCACAGGGTTTGGTACCAAGGTTTCCTTAAACATGAATAACAGTACCTTATTCTTATACCCAGTTTCGAAGTTAAAAAAATGTTTTTATTTCAACCGCAGTTTAAAAAAAATGCGCTCTATCCAAATGGCCGGTAAGTACCGTGCGTTGTATTAACCTAATATACACTCTTGCTCCCTGTAAGGCATAGATCCATAATGCGGGAGAGGCATTACTTATAAATGTCCGTGTGGTGACGGATTTAGATTACATAGTGTCACCATCCCATTCCATCCTGAGGGTGTCGTAAGAGCCGATAAAAGTAAATAACAAGGCCGATAACCCAGCCACAAGAGAAGGAAAACTTGATAGGAAACCCTGCACCCGGCTGGCCAGCGTGGCGCAGTAGGCTTATTGGAGGAGGCCCGACTCAGCATTGGGTCATTTATAGGCTGAATAGTAGTAGTAGTTACAAATACTGAATCAGACTTCGTACAGTTTAATGGACTAGTAACGTAGCTAGTATCGCTTTTTTATTTTTTTAGCACTGGGATATCAGCCTATTAGTACCTTTAGGCAAATTAAAAGGACCCAAGTCTTTATAATATAAGTCCCAAGTCTATTAATATTTCATAGAATCCTATAATTCGCTCCTTGCTAAGGCACCTAAGTACACACACAAACAGCGCCATCTATTGGTCACTTAACTATGTTGTAGAGCTCATGGTCTATAAACCTGTTAAACAGAACGGTTGTGGCTGCAAAACTTGCTATTTTCTAATGAAGGGCCCATCAGACACGATGCAACTGCTAGCAACAATCTACTAAATTCCAAAATTCCTGCTAAATTCTTGTGTGTAAAGCGTACCTATGGCATCCGTTTCGAACTGACACTGTAGTATTATACTAGTAAATTACCAAAACTGTCAGAATCGACAATCAAAAGCTTGTTGACTGTCGATTTTAACTCGATTGAAGTAGCAAGTTTCGCCTGTTACAAAGAATAAGGACCTAACTGCAATACTGCTTTGAAACCATTTTGAACTCTATTCTTCGGAACAAGCGGTTTGTTTTCATTGTTGTAGTAAGCCTGCGTAAGTCCATGTGGTGACGGATTTAGAATACATAATGTCACCACTCCATGACAAAGACGCAAAGAAGGAAAACTTGAGACTAACCTATGGCAACCCGTCTTGCCAGCGTAGCACAGTAGGCTGATTTGCCTCCACGCATTTGGAGGAGGTTCGACTCATTAGTGGGTCGTTTATGGGCTGAAATTATGAGTAATCCTAAGATCTTGTTAATGTCGTTCATCAGTTACTAGCAAATGAATCTACCACTAATTAATTATCACGTTTCCATTACTCTTTAAATATTATAACAATTGATACTCACCAAATCATCATTTGTTTTAAAACGTTCATAGCAAGAAAACTCTGAAATTTATCCATTACCTATTTCCCATCTTATTAAACTACTACTGCTCAGCCTACACAAGACCCAATGCTGAGTCAGGCCTCCTCCCCTTACATGGGGGGCAATTAGGCTACCAGCTGGCAAGACAGGATGGCACAGCGTTTCGTTTCAAGGTTTCCTACTGTTGTGGCTAGTTTTTCGCCCTTGTAATCATCATCATCATCATTTCAGCCAAAAGACGTCCACTGCTGGACATAGGCCTCCCCCAAGGATCTCCACAAAGGCCGGTCCTGGGCCGCCCGCATCCACTGCTTTCCGGCGACCTTAACCAGGTCGCCGGTCCACAGTTTCGGAGGCCTACCAGCACTGCGCCTTCCGGAACGCGGTCGCCACTCGAGGACTTTTCTGCCCCATCGGACGTCGGTCCTGCGAGCTATGTGCCCTGCCCACTGCCACTTAAGTTTGGCAATCCGGTGGGCTATGTCGATGACCCTGGTTTTCCTGCGTATCTCCTCATTTCTGATTCGATCTCGCAGGGAAACATTATGTATTCTAAATCCGTCACCACATAGATGCCTCTTATCCTTATCATACTTAAATTAATATAATATTTGGCCCATAAGAATTGTAGTACCAATGTACTTAGTAAAACCTCGATAACCATAGATACTTCCACCGTTTTTCAGCACTAACGCTCACAAGCCTTAATGTCCATAGACATTTAAATAATCATTGACGGTACCCCATATGAAGTTCGTTTCTTAAATTAAAATATAAAATAATAAAACATTGTCACTTGAGGCGTAAGTCATTGGTATAACTATCTCCACTTAATAAACTTTGACAAACGCATAACATAGAATCCATTTTGAAATTCATAACCACACAAATTTATGTCCGCTAATCCTTTAATAACACGCGCTATAAATCATATATCAAAGCAGGCACGCGAAAAGGAATTCAGGTACTGCACTAAATCAAACTAATAAAATATTCACCAAATTAATAATGTCAACCGTATAATTTTAATAAACGTAAGACAAAGTTCAAAGACTGTAACGGAAGCCTCAAGCCATAATTAAGACAACGCGTGTTTAATTCAAACCCGCTGATGATACAATTAACAAAAAAAAAAGATTTAACTTCACACCGGAATGTTATTATTACTCTTTGATGAAATTAGAATGAAAAATTAACCGTTTAGATTTTTAAATTAGTATTCGAATATTCCACAGACAAATTTTGAATAAATGGGCCTAAGTTTCGTCCATTCGTTCGGTCGGAAGTCATTTTTTCAATTCAAAGACTTTTTAAGATGTTTTAACTCCACGTCAACTTCAATTATTTTACTAGTAAGTAAATCTAGGGATTTTCATTCAAACAAAATGGTAAAATAAAAACAATATTGTTTATTTTGTATGGCATTTAACAAAGTTATTTTTCTCAAATACTATTTATAATACATCGTTGGTACTGACATCGATATTTAATTAATACACTAATATATACAAATTGAGATGCACTAATTACTTATAACTATGACAACTAGATCTTAAATTTACACCTACATAATGGAACCAATAAATAAATACAGGTAGTAAAGCGAGACAACCCTGATCGAGGTACAAAGAAACAAACTCAACAGTAAACACTACGTTAAACAAAGTCAGGGTTCACAGTACACGACATAATTATCCGGCTACATCGAAATACAGCTACGCGAAACTAATAATAGAAATAATCTCTTTTTGGTACCAATCTCACTTCACATACTAACTAACATATTACCTTTTACAGACGCATCGAAAACAAAATAAAAATCACAGTTCGAACTCAATTCACCTCCAGCTAACTCAAGATATTTACAAGCACTTGATATGAAACGCACTTTGAAATAAATAAAGTCATTAGTGTCATTATTTTTGGAATCTGAGTGTCAGTTCACTGCACTAAACGGCTTGCCGCACCTCGAAAGACGGGCGTCGTTCAAGGCAGGCAGGTTGGTCTTCAATATATGACGGATACGGGCCGCCTGAGCTGATCGTCGTGCGGGCTGTGCTGCGTCGGTGTCGACGGGGACACGGGTGAAGGAGGCGCTCCGTACTGAGGGAACAGTGTCGAGTGGTGGAAAGGCTTCGGCGGCGCCGCCGGAGAAGTGTACAGTGACGAGTAAAACGACGACACTACGGCCGCTGCCGATGACGACACCGTCGGCAACTTTTCCGTCGGTGCCATCAGCTTGGAGAACTGCAGGTGATCCAACTGGTGCGGGAAGTAAGGTGGTACCGCGGGGTAGGACAACGCGTCCAAATGGCCCACCCCGGGCGTCGGTCCCGCGAAGTACGGCAAAGGGAAGCTCGCGAAGGCTCCAGCACCGGGTGCTCCTCCCTGCGTTGGTGGCTTGGGCTTCCTTCGTGGCCTGTACTTGTAGTCCGGGTGCTCCTTCATATGCAGCGCTCGCAGCCTCTTCGCCTCGTCAATGAACGGTCGCTTCTGCATCTCGGACAAGAGTTTCCACTCGGCTCCCAACCTTTTGGAGATCTCCGAATTGTGCATCTTCGGGTTGTCCTTCGCTATTTGACGTCTTTGCAGCCTCGACCAGACCATGAAAGCGTTCATCGGCCTCTTGATGTGCCCCTCAGACTGCGGGGACGTCGCCGGTAGCGGCTGCGGAACACTCGCATACTCCGGCATCATCCCGTGATGCATCGAGAAGGCGTAGGGGTGATGACTTAAAGTCGACATGGTGTAAACGTTTTGCACCGTGTTGTCTGTTAGAGCATCAGCTCTATGCTATTGTTAAGCACAAAGTGGCGAACAAGTATAGGGCAGGAGACGATTGTATCGCGTCGAAGACGGACGATAGACTGACGAGTTGACGGCGTGCCGTGTGGGTATCGAAGCGCGGGGCGTGGGGTTTTTGGGCGGTGAGGGCCGGTCCAATGGCAGACCCGCGAGTAAAGCCTGCGCCCCTCCTAGGACCGTTCGTGCGTCTCGCTCCCCCTCACAGTGGGTGACGCGCTCTCTCTCGCTCCCGTGACAATAGCGCACAGCTGGTCGGAGCCATGTCGGGGGCTGAATGCGACTCGGTGCGTGATGTAACTGTGGTAATAGAATACTCTACACACTTGTATTGTGGAATTTGGTTACGGACCGACTGAAATGGTGGCATCAATAGAGCAAGCGGATAGCCAACGTTATTTTTGTATCAAAGTTTTAAAGGCTTGTCACTAACTCTATGTAGGCAGCAAGCTAGTTGATCTTAAGCGAATCAATCAATATCGAAAAGTATACATGCAACCCTTTTTAAATAAGATATATCCAAAATTTTGAATTAGGTGTACGCGATCCTTGTACATTGTGGTTAAGGTGGATGGTGATTAAAATGTTATTTAATTTTTAATAATTGCTAGGTTGTATGTTGATTAAAATATTATTCGCGGCTGTAGACGTATGTAGTTATAGAATTATAATCATCAAAATCATCAATACAACCCTCCAAGCTCATAAAGGTGCAAGAAAAACTTTTTCAACGTCAAAGTCATTCTTGCACCTTTATGAGCTTGGAGGGTTGTATTGATGATTTTGATGATTATAATTCTGTAACTACATACGTCTTACAGCCGCGAATCAAATGTTCATCATCATACAACCTAGCACTGCCCTGCAAATTGCAAAAAACGTAAGAAAATTTGAATTTCGCGGGCTACCCTGGAGCATCCGCAACCTTAATGCTTTGCGGTTTTGATTGTGTTCAAAACCGTAAAACACATCATTTACCGCAATTAGATGCATGCATTTAAAATATTATTTGTAAGTTTACCGAGTGTTTACACACTCACTATTACTACTACAGCCTATAAATGACCCACTGCTGAGTTAGGCCTCCCCCATTACACGGAGGGTGCCACGCTGCCACGCTGGCCAGACGGTTTCGCACAGGGTTTCGTATCCACTTTTCGTTCTCATGCGGCTAGGTTCCCGGCCTTGTTGACTTGCCTTGCTCTTACGATGCCCTCAGGATGAAATGGGGTTTTTGTTTTTCACTATCACTACATAGTATAAAACAAAGTCACTGTCGTCTGTCCGTCCCTATGTATGCTTAAATCTTTAAAACCACGCAACGGATTTTGGAGCGGTTTTTTTAATGGATAGAGTGATTCCAGAGGAAGGTTTGTATAATACATGCATAATTGCACCCGTGCGAAGCCGGGGCGGGTCGCTAGTTTTTTATAAAGAACGAAATTTTACTCAATAAAAATCTCTCCATATACTGTGTATCCGGTTATATTTTCTGCTAAATGAACACAAACCTATAACTAAACTAAAAAGCTTTTTAATCAGTGTTCCAAGAATGTTTCCCATAAAGATGACATTCGTCGCTTCCTTATAGCCGATTACGCTATAAAACGATTCGCCATAGAACGATAAAAGTCGCGTTTCACGGTACCGATTCGACACGCCTTTGTGGACGATTGTCTTATAGAAAAGTATGACCATAATAAAATTGGATTCCTCGACACCTCCGTAGACGTGCAGACGAAACAATGGAAACAATTTAGTACCTTCAAAATTGAGAATTAAAAGAAACCCCGCCAGTCTTAATAGTCAGTGTTAACAGTGATTGTGAATTTTTAAATAGATGTCTTGGTTTAAGAATGACTAGATTATGACCCGTTATGAATATCTACCACAGGCCGACTATCAAATCAAGACTACTTTATGATCAGAGAAAATACCTATGTAAGACTATTACCAAGAAGCTACAAAATGAATTGTCCTATAGCTATTATTTTATGTCGCTTAAAACTGCCTTGTCTCCAGGCTTTTGTCTCAAATTATCGATCGTAAAGTATAGCTTTGCAATTGTTCGATAGACTCCCACAACGACTTTTACAAATAAACTTTTATTGCAATCATAGATAGCATCTTATGGATTAAGTTTTCTTTGTTCTCCGCTGGAGTTTAATTTAAGAATGCATCAGCTAATAAATATATTAATAATACGTTTGTTTTAAAAGACGACTGGCCTGCACTAGCTGTCGCTGTTAGATATTAAAGGATGAATTACCGTGCCAAATCTAACAACAGACTTAAAAGACCTTACAATTTGAAGAAGTTTTCATTCATTCACCCTCAAAGTATTTTGTTATTTCATACATATATCTCGCTCGCCTTTTTCCCCATTTCATTGGGGTCGGCGCTAGTCTAACCTGATTTGGCTAACTACCCGCGAGTAGGATTTTCCTGTATTTATATGGTTAGACCAGCTACGGTAGAATGGCAGTAAGGTCCGACGCACGGTGGAGATATTACACACAAATGGTAGACATGATGGACGCCCATCCTACACCGCCAGACGTTGTTTACGTTACCACGATGTCACTCGAAGGTTGCTTCATGCTTTAAATATAGAAAGCAGGAAATACACGGAATACTTCTAGTGCTAAGACCAGGCTTTCCAAGGCTCTTATTACATAGGGCCGAAAAGAACGGAAGGCTGGCAGATATCCCGCTCCTGACAGATCTATTTAGACTGCATTTTTGGTCTAGGGGTTGGATGCGCCGCCTTTCGATCACGGGTTCCCGGGTTCGATTCCGGGGTCGGGCAAGTGTCTTTGTCTAAACTAGAGGCACTTGCTCTGAGTCTGTGTATCATTTGTGTTCGTGAATTTCATATTTGTAAACTGCACCCGCGATGCAGGTTATACCTAGTGCAGGGGATTCGTTTTTATAAAAAAAATGTTCTAATTTATAGCACGTTGCTATAATAGCTTATTGCTAGTCTGTGAGGTAACGGATTTGGAATACACAGTGGCACCACCCTATTCCATCCTGGGGCTGACGTAAGGGTTGACAAATGGAACTAGCACGGCAAAAAATCTAGCCGTGTGAAAAGGAAAACTGGAAGAAACCCTGTGCCAACCCGTTCGGCCAGCGTCGCACTGTGGGCTAATTTCTCTTCATGTAGTTGGAGGAGGCGGAAGATCTCGGTGGTGGAATGAACCAAATACCAATTTTCATTATCATATTAACAAATACCGGTCTGCTATGAACATCGATTAAAGTGAGCATACTAAATACTGCCGCATTTAAATGGAAGTTCTAAAAACGTTAGAACCTCGAACCGAATATATGATTCTTACTCGTAGCGCCATCTATCGCTTGAGGGGGTAAAATTAGTTACGTGGCATCTCGTTTGGAGGCGATTAAACTAATTAAAACATGCATCCAAACAAAATTGAGCTTTCTGTCGCATAGACATAATACATAATATTGTCTATGCATCAATTAATTCTGTATCTATTGACTTATGGTATTGATTTGCGTCTGATATTATTTCTTGATAGAAGAACATTAAACCAATAACTAACCTGAAAGTTTTAGATATAGTTTCGAGACAATAAAAAATCAATGTCCTAGGTTTTGCGCGTTTATTACCTACACACTGAAATTAAAAACTTTACGGTTTTATCACGTGCATATTACGTAAAAAATCCCGAAGTTTCTAAGAACGGGAGAGGCTCGCCCGTGACCACGACGGCTGCAAAGTAGTTGAAACGTCTGGAATTAAGTAATGTAAAACACACGCGATGAATCCGTGACGTCATCGCGACTCGTGTTCTTAAATACAATTTAGTATTACGACTGTCGTAAGACATTAAATTTTTTTCCATTACACAATGTCATCATAAAATAATTTATTTTAATTGCAATATTTTTATATTTGTGAAACAAAACGACAATACCGAAACAGCTTTGACCGTTGCCGATTACGAGCTGTCTTTGTCATAATTATTTTGACAAAAGGAGCAATGGGCAGGTAAAGAATTTAATGAGTAGCACTATTCCTTGTGATTACTTCTAAAAAATAGTAAAGAAAATAATGTTCAACAATAAATGTAAGCCTTGGCCTCTGCAGCTTAGCATTTTGTTTCGTCTGTCTATAGTATCCGCTCACTATGGGCTCCATCAGAAGGTTCAAAGTCACCCAAAGGGCAATGGAGAGAGCTATGCTCGGAGTTTCCCTGCCAGATCGAATCGATGATTGCCAAACTTAAGTGGCAATGGGCAGGGCAAATAGCTCGCAGGACTAATGCCTTTCAGCGATGGACGCGCGCTCAAGACTAGTCTTCGGGGAAATATTCGGCGTATGTCCAGCAGTATGACGTCTTTCGGCTGAAATTATGATGATGGGATTCATAATAAGCCTCAAAAATGCCCAAAAAGTAATGCAGAGCTCTGAAAAGCCGTACGCAGACGAACCAAGATCACGAGGCAATCGCAGAGCTGGCCTGACTCGATAGCCTGAAAACTTAGACTGGTCGTCGTGGATATTATTGGGGTAGGACTATGACCAGCAGTGGACCTATTACCCGAGTTGAGTTGATGATGATGTGTAATAGATGGGAAACCCCGGCAGTAGGTGTAAACCTGTATCGCGGGGCCATTTTACAAACATGGAAATCACGAATACAAATGACACCCAGACTCAGTGCAAATGCCCCGGAATCGAACCTGGGACTACCATATTTACGGGCTCTAACCCCTTATAATGCGGCTAGCTCCCACTGGAGGGTGTCCGGAAGATAGCCTGATTTCCTTCAAACACTGTAGAGAATGGGTTGACGACACCATGAATTCTTAATCCGATAGACTAAATAAACTCCATAAATTACCCTATACTACAGCTATAATATAAAAACATAAGATAACATATGCATACCTAAAATGAAATCCTAGCATAATATTAATAAAAGCCATATTAAAAAATATTTAGAAAGAAACATCGCACCTAATTACTTATTTCTCTACACCGCGACAATAGGCGCCTGCAGTCATGACCTGGGTAAACCCATCCTTGTCTGATCCAGAGTGAGGGAAAGAGAGGAGCAGCTAGTTAGTCCTCATCGCAACAATAGCTGGTAGGCACAATATGGCTTAAAGCGTATTCGCCCCATCTTCCTATTTGAATTTACGCAAATTTCCCATGACACTTCACCCGACATACCATTGTGCTTCGGATTTTTTAAGGGCAGACTCTTAATAAAATTGTTAATTTCGCTAAATCAGAGTTGTTTAAACAGTGTGTGGTGACTAGGGTTCATTCCCGAGAATTCTCGAGCCGAGAATTCCCGGGAAATCGTTGGGCTTTGTTCCCGGGAAATCAAGCTCGAGAAAAGTCGAGAACTCGAGAAATCATGTACGTTTGTATAAAATAAACTTGCAGAGTTTTAATTTGTTTATATTCTATTAACATGCCATAAATGGTGCTATGATTGTAATGTAATTATAATTTTTAATACAGTTGCTCAAAAAGTGGCATATTGCAGGGACGTACAGCGTTCGGGAAGTGGGCTATTACACACACGTGCTTTTTTTTACCATTCCCGCACTAGTGCGTTTTCTTTCCCAACTGTCAAAATAATGTATATTATAAGGAAAAACCAACCATGAAGTTTTTACAAAAAAAAAAAATATAGAAGTTTTTATGATTCATGCAAATACGTATATTTCTAAAAAGAAACTACGTACTGATTTGTTTCAATATCAAATTTAATGATTTGATTGAATGAGTTAGGTTAGGTTTCATTTCATTTCATCTCATTAAATTTCATTTTCGTTTCATATCAATAAAAATGTCTACTGAAGACTAGAATGGGTGAAGAAAAAAAAACTCTGCTTATATTCTACGGTTGGCGCCATTTTGGTTTTTAAGTCATAAATGATTAGTTAGTTGAGTTTATATTATTTTGTTAAATTGCTTCATTTTTTCGCAACTCTATTAAAAATAGTCGTTCAGTACACGTGCGGAACCGTCATTGCAACTTGTTCCGACTGTCAACCCTCGCCTTCGGCTGCGCCTCGGCTCGGGTAGACATTTGTCGGAACTCTTTGCAATGACAGCCTTTCCGCACTTGTAATGAAATATACTATTACATTTACTTTCTACCTGAGTTTAAGATATTAAAGATTTCTTTCGTGTTTTATAGAAGCTTACAAGATTTAAGTTGATTTCTTTTTCTAAATAACCAGCCCAAAATTGTGCTGTGATCCTAATGTAATGTAAGTTAAGATAATAGGTTGGGGAAAAAGTTTCGTCGCATTTTTTAAGAAATTTCAAAAAAAAATTTTAATATCGTTTATTTACATTTAACTAAAGTATGTAGCTACCATTTTGTTTGATAACTTTTTGCCATCTTGTAGGTAGGGACATGATCCCATTGCTATAGAAATTTTGGGACTACTGATCAAACTACCGCGACAAGTGGTTTTGGCAGTCCTCTCGTGATGTTAACCTGACACTGCATAAAGAATTCTGAAGAGACCGAAACATGTGGAAATCTGAAGGTGCAAGATCAGGACTGAAGATTTTATGACAAGTTCATACATACTATAATGCGAAAAGACTTTTTCCCCAACCTAATATTTACTTTTTCTTTCATGTTGATTTTTTGTTTAGTCTAAGTTCTAAATAACCAACTAAAAATGGTGCTGTCATTATGATTGAATAATATATGAGCCCGAATAATATTTTTTTTTCTGTAATATTTTATAAAACAATATTTATAAGATTAATGTTTTTGAATAACATCGATGAAAGTTTTATAATTAATTTGATACTTTTATTTGAGAGGAAAACCACTGATTTTTAGACGCAATTGGAACCAAATAATATGAGAAAACGTACGTAAATGTAAATTTCTCGACAACCCGAGAGTCCCGAGAAATTAGCCTCGAGAATTCTCGAGACCCGAGAAATTGAAAAGCTCGAGAAATCATGAACCCTAGTGGTGACGGACTGTAATAAAAACGACTGTTCGATTTGAAAGCAGTAGACTGTAATCAACGACCATATTTGACATATAACAAAGACAATATTTAAAATATAAAAAGAACACCAATTACAAAATATTCTTTTTTTACCAGCCAGTAGCCAACATCCTGAACCCCCAGTGTGAAGCACGAGTTGGGAGTGGCTACTGACTGATACAGTTAGGGCCTCTTGACACAAGTCATATATAGAGTGCGGTGTATCGTTTTTCGGCGCGTCAGCCGACTGTCACTAACGTTGGTCTATTTTGGACCTCTTCCAGCTGAGCAATTGGAGAGACGCTAGTTCAGCCCTCACTTGGGCTAGTTCAGCCTTTTCCTCCAGCTGAGGGGGTACTGAAAGAACGCAAGAGGCAGATCACCTAGCCGCCAAAGAAGGAAAACTTGATACAAACCACAGGGTTTGTATCTAATGTTGCCACGCTGGCAAGACGGGTTGGCATCTTGCCAGCGTGGCACAGTAGGTTAATTTCCCTCCATACATTTGGAGGGGGCCCGAATCAGTAGTGGGTCATTTATGGGCTGAAACGAACGAAACGAGTTAAGGAACATTTACACATAATATTATACTACTACTACTCAGCCCATTAATGACCTACTCTAAGCCGGGCCTCCCCCCTTTAAATGGAGTGTAATTAGCTTACTGTAAAGGGTAAACATGATATTATAGTCAGATTTATGTATTTAAATGTTCTCCATTAGTTCCATCTTTAAAGATTATCAAGTAGTTTATAGATGTGCAACTTAAATTTATTGCGCTTTTATCTCCAAAACATTCCAGGAAATTGTCTGGATCATTGGGTCTGTCGCAGGACACTTCGCTTGCCTTCTTGTACTCCGCTCGTCCCAAATAATCAGCAATTTTGTATCTACTCTGCATATTGACATGAGTATGAACATTATTTTTTCGTGTCGTGGCGTAACAGATTTAGAATACCTACACAATGTCACCAACCCGCACTATCTTGAGGCTCTCGCATGAGGCGACGAGAGGATCGTCAGAATCAGATCATCTAGCAGCAAGGCAAGGAAAACTTGTTATATTCCCTGTGACAATTCGCCTTGCCAGCGTGGCACAGTAGGCTAATTTGCCCGTCCCCTTGGAGATACAGTCAGAGCCCACGCGGACTCCCCCCTGTTGGCCATCCCCAGACTGGCAGGGATAGACCCCGGAATCGAACCCGGGACGCGTTGATCCAAAGGCAGCACATCTAACCACTGAAATAATATTATACTTATTGTAGCCGGTAAAATGACATTAATATTCTGTGGTACGAACCATTAATATCTCTCTATCAATATCGTTATTAACACAGTTGCTTACAAAAAAATCCTTGCGGTAACTGACGGCAGTTAACCTCATGGTGGCACCCGCCCATCCTGCCTATACGATATACGCTATGCACATCAGAATCTATTATTTTTCAGCAGAATGCTTTCAGTTAATGACCTCTCTGATAATAGCTTTTATTCAGCAGCCGTCTCGTGGGCAATCTGTATAGAGGTTGCATTGTGGTGTGCATTCCGTATAGATACGGGATTTTAATAAACTAATGATGGCGTAATGCAATGCTACTGGTGTTGTGAAATATGAATATTCTGTATTTTAAATATTACAAGTTATATTTTTGTGGAAAATTTGACATTGAGGAACTATCGTTAAAAATCAACTTAATATAACCTAACCTAAATTTAATATTATATTGTACTTTCATATTTTTTCTGTAAATTAATATAAATATTTCGTACCTTGTTGATTGTCCTATCTTTTATATTCTATCAGATTTTAGAGAATATTAAATCAGCGCATGCCTGTGAACTGGCACATGAATACAAACATCAATCTGAAGATTTTAAGGAACACCTCTTATAAAGGACGAAGGAACTTCTATGTAGTAGAAAGGATCTATACTATACAACACGCTCTTGAAGTTGTGTTCAAAGTGTCACTTACAAGCAAAATGTTTTTAAATAGCAGTCAAACATTTAAATGTTGTTTAAACGACACTTGCAGGATGGAAAGTTGCTGTGGTTCTAAATTTGACCAATTATGGCCACACAGCTTTCTCCTACATCGTCCAGTAAATTATCAGTATAAATACATAATATTTAAAATCACGTAAACAACCTTCGAAGAATATCCTTAATAATCACATCGCACAAATAGCCCACATTATTTGAAACAAATAGTGGAAAACAATCAACAATAGTGGAGCAACAAAGAGCTTTAAAAGCCGCTGTAAAACCGACAAACGGACAGACAAACAAAATGTCTTCATAACCGCAATAAACATCTTTGTTTTTCTAAATAACGGTTTTTAATGACCAACATGTCTTCGCGGCCGTCTTGTACCGTATTCAATTATGAGTAAAGTTCAATTTGGTTTGAAACTGTACATACGAAGTATGGACAATAAATTTTGTCAAATGTCAATACAAAGAGCAACCGTTTAGCGTTTCTTTTTTTGAAAAGTCGGCAAATTTAAAAGTTAGGCATCCGTTCTTTTCTTAGAACGTGTTCAACTTTTGTATTTGGAATAATATAATACAATAAACAGTTTATTTATTTGAAACCTTCAAAATAATATTCATAGCTTCGTTTCCGATTCCGAGGATATTTTTGAACTTTCAATAGTTATATCACTCAAAATGACTTTCCGTTGAAGTACAGTCTACTAGCGACCCTGAGTATGATTTATTTTATTTTAAATGTATCGTTTAAATGTATTATTGACGAGTTTATGATATGTAACGTCACCACCAATTCCTTCCTGAGGGTGTCGTAAGAGTCGACAAAAGAAAATTACATAGCCGATATCCTAGCCACAAGAGAAGGAAAACTTGATACGAAACCCTGTGCCAACCCGTCTGGCCAGAGTGGCGCAGTAGGCTAATTACCATGTAACTGGAGGGGGCCCAACTCAGTAGTGGGTCATTTATGGGCTGAATAGAAATAGTAGTGGTAAATGTAAGCTTTCTTTTTTGTAACGGTGAAAAAGCAGTCCTAAGTTAGAGTATTCTATTTCTTTATTGTTTTAACGATATTCTTTTTAAATTCCAGTAATCTTTTTTATACTATACTAGCGACACGCCCTGGCTTCGCACGGTTGCAATGATGAACCTCTACATATTAACCTTCCTCTTGAATCACTCTATCTATTGCAAAAAACCGCTTCAAATTCCGTTGCGTAGTTTTAAAGATTTAAGCATACATACGGACGGAAAGACGACAGCGACTTTGTTTTAAAATATGTAGTGATAGTGTATATAAATACTAGCCAAATCACTATAATCCCTAGGTTACACTGATAATCCCAGATTGAATTATAATAGGTACGTCTTTGTGGCATACCTACGTGAATATTACCACCTACTACCGAGCTCATAACTCTTTGCCACTCCGCCATTTTTGCGCGGGAAAACTTTATAATTAACCCAACGAGACAATGGAGAGTGCGAACATACAGAAAGACTTGGGGTGACAAGGGCCGTTCCTGTTACTTCCTGATCGAACCCATCGTAAAATCTACCATATCGGCAGCAGTTTAAGACACAATTTGGCTTGTTTTTTGAAGTTACAGGGTTGTCACATCAGAACTAATGTCGAACGAATTTTAACTTTAAGATATTAAAACAAAGTTAATGTCAGTGTGTGAGCGTTCGCTGGCTCCAAGGGATGGCAAACAAGTTCATTATGCACTTACACAATTATTGTACGCTCGAGGGCGTCCGCGCGGTTGTCAGCCCTGAGCGATTCCGGTGTAGCGCCTCGCCTCTGTTCGTTATTTGAAAATTGTCATTAGAAGCTGCATAATATTCGAATGTTACTACTTTGAAATAAGAATGCACTCGGAAATCTAAAGAATGTACAAACTTATATTAAAAAAGTTCTTTATGATTATCATATTATTATAGTATGTGGGGTGACGAATTTAGAACACCTACATGGTATCACCACCCTATTACTGACAGAAATGAAATTGCATAGCAGAATACCAAGCCGCAATAGAAGGAAATTTCGAAACAAAACCTTAGGACAGCCCGTCTAGCCAGCATCTGCGTGGGTTTCGTATCAAGTTTTCCATCTCTTGTGGTTAGGGTATCGGCCTCGTCTTCTCCTTTTGTCGGCTCTTACGACACCCTCCGGTCAAGATGTGGTGGTGACACTAGGTATTCTAAATCCGTAGCACAGTAAGCGTAATATCCTCGTTAAAGTAGTACCTAGTAGTTTTAGTCTTTGGTATCAACGCGATTTCCTGTCTGCTACCTAAAATATATAAACCAACTTCAAATAGGAAGTTAAAAACGAAAAACATTCATTTAAAGTGGATGCCAACTTAATTGACACCAACGGCACTGAATGTCTAAGTGCTTCGTAAAGGACTCGAATAATGAAGTAGTCAAAATAATATTTTACAAATGTTGCCTTCTTATAATTTTCTTTGATTGCTTATTTCATGTTTTGTGCTAAACTACTGAAAAGAAAATCGAATCTGTTCACAAATGGGGGAAATATTTCATTCCAACATGAAAAATAAATAAGATAAAATAATCTAATCGATACCTAATAAACTCAAAAGCGACCATATCGATTTCATAAAGAAACCTAAAACTGTATTGAGAATCCTCTATCACATAGCCTAAAACAAATTCAGAATATTATTAGTAACACTATCTATTAATTGTTATCACATCTATTTAACAATAGCTGGTGGGTTCCTCGTAAACAAGGACTAAAACAGCTATTTTTATCCGTAGGGACTAAAAGCGATTTTAATTCGGAATGTGTAAATTTGATAGTACCAAATGTTTAATATACCAAAGAAATCGATTACCTACATTTTAAGAACCAGTAACTGGCCGAACGCTAAAATAATCCGCCCATTCGAATAAAAATAAAGTCAGTGTAATAACGAAATTGTGCGAAATGCATTCCGCCTTCGCTATTGTTTATCAAAATTCGAATTTATGCTAATACTAAAAAAGTGTTCTTTCTTCGTCTGGTTAATTCTTTCAGTGATAATGATATAGATAAACGTACTACATTTATTCATGAGTTTCACTCGGGATGCAAATAGCAACTACGCCTTAAACATACCTATTACTTCGCTCCCCTGTGACACAATCTACTGTTAAATCCTCACGGACATTTCCTTAAACCAAATTCAGTACGTTTAAATTCCGAATACCAAAACCTGACACTTGGTTCTAAGAACAATACAATTCCAAATGCTACATGTTACGTACCCAAACCGTTGCCCGGGTAACCAAACGTTGAACGGACTTCCGGACGCTGGACTTATCCAGGCGGACGCGACCCGGGTGAATTTCAACCGGGTAACTAACACAGATAGATAATGTGGTCAGGTTTGGTACCTCTATTTTAATTACATCACTATAAATTATATTATGTCAGTTACAAATTGGAATTTATTCAGGTATGTAATTTAATATTAAGATTATTTATTTGTACTTACATAAACACTAACTTAAGTAATAAAACAAGACTAAAAATACCGATTAACCTAAAACTTATTTAAAGGATTATTACATATTATTATTTAAAGGAGTCCCTTTAGGCAAGGTTCCGAAGATACTGGCAGCGTAACCACTGTTACAAATTTATATCTGTATAAACACACCTTTCATAATAAGGTCAAGTTGCCTCAAAAGAATGCATTTTCCTTGCTTAGTCCTGGCAATCCGTAACTAAATACAATTAATTTAAAATTAATTATGGCCTGTGAAAAGATCGCAAATAAGATAATTTTATTTTGGACTAGTTACTTAAATTTTCTTTGTCCGTATTTTATGTTTATTACAAGCCTTATTGATAATTTTAATATATTTATGTAGCTGAACATGTTGTATTCATTAGCGCAAAAAATATGTTTAGTGTGCTCAATTGTAACAGTGGTTACCTGAAAAACAGTGTTGTGCCTGCGTAAATTGCGCTAATATCCTACACATGCTAACATAATATAACTCAATTTAATCTTTACAATTCGTTTAAGAAAATTTGTAGAAAATAAATGGATTTTGATTTTAACCAAATGATTACAAATGGTTCCAAGATAAGGGTTACGAGAGCGAGCAGGTTCCGCTCCTTATAAATATTGGTAGTTGGCTAAATCAGGTTAAACTGGTGGCGGCCCCAACCATGTAACCAGACAGACCCGTAAAGTCATCGCCATTGTCATCCTTGCACAGTCCTTTGCAGGTCATAGGACTCTCCCAAAATTGGCGACTGAACTCTATCTCAATCAGTCAAACGTGTCCATTTACATTATCCCTTCACCCAGGACGAGAGATTCAATTACTAAGAAATTAATTCGTTCGGTACATCGGCTCATAGCAATAAAGTTCAACTGAAAGTGTGCTGGAGATGATATGTGTAACAGATATAAATTAGAATTAGATATGTAGAAAAGAATCTGAAAAATTATGACCACGCAAGGGACAGTATAAAAATAAGGAGAAATGAGGAGATACGCAGGAAAACCAGGGTCACCGACATAGCCCACCGGATTGCCAAACTTAAGTGGCAGTGGGCAGGGCACATAGCTCGCAGGACCGACGTCCGATGGGGCAGAAAAGTCCTCGAGTGGCGACCGCGTTCCGGAGGGCGCAGTGCTGGTAGGTCTCCCACACGGTGGACAGACGACCTGGTTAAGATCACCGGAAAGCAGTGGATGCGGGCGGCCCAGGACCGGCCTTTGTGGAAATCCTTGGGGGAGGCCTATGTCCAGCAGTGGACGTCTTTTGGCTGAAATGATGATGAAGGGACAGTCATTGACCAACACTAGTCATATTCAAAGCAGGGTGTGTTTCCCCGCCGACAAATGTGCAAGCATTCTCTCACACGCAGCATTTAAGAATTACCACGGCAATAAGAAAACACTAATTATTTGAACGCTACGCGACTCAAACCTCGACCGCCCACAACCGTTCAAACGCTGCAACACAATCGATGAGCGATGCAGTTGCGACTAAATTGCCTGTTTTCACACAGGCGACAACTAATGATTACATGTTCGGTAAACGTTGTTTGGTGCGCGGTTTCATTGTTGCATGGTTTTTATTAGTTATATTAGCCGTCTAAATTATGTTCGTATCAAGTACCTACATATATCATTTGAAGAAAAAACCTTTTAAATATATATTTTTGGCGTCAATTTCAAAGTTTGTATTGTGTTCAAATTGTGGTGTAGTTGCAGTACTGAAATGAAATGTAATGTCGCCACAATTTGAAGTAAATGTCGCCGTAAAATACATGCATTTTTAATATACTTGTAATGCCCGTCGCATTTAGAACTATGTAGTAAAGATTTAGCTGGTGAGTGTGTGTGTGTTTTTTTAGAATAGTTTACAGTTACAAAAAGTAGATACAGCAAACGGTTCTATCCCGGTTTGTCCTGTCTAATCATATGGTTAGACCAACTTTCAGTCTTTGAGCTACTTTCTACGTGTACAGAATACAGTGTGTGTAAAAGCCATTTGCTCTGTTTAAATATTATTAATTTACAAAATCAGGTTCAACCATTATCTAACCCAATCAGTCTCATAAACGGCAAGGTTGATTGGCTTCAAGTATCAATTCGAATTCCACAAAGTCGAAACCTAGCAGGATAGTTAGGTGCTTTTAAAGCCGTGTCGTGTAACAATGCAACCGCGTTACCCGTGCGCGAATTAAAGCAAATAGCTAGTTGCGGCCCAGACGTGTGATGTCGATTTGTCGCTGTTGCAAATTAGCGTATTTGTTGCTTTGTTCCGCGGGCCAACGCTCGTGTGCGGCGGGCTTAATGCCAGGTTTCCCGTTACTATTTCTGCTGCTTTGAAATTAATTAGCTGGCGTATAGATTGAAATGTGTTTTTCAACCGACTTCGAATCGGAGGAGGTCTTCAATTCGGTTGTATGATACCATACAACTCAAACCTTTTCGTTTATCGATAAATCATTTATTGGTTGTGATTTTTGGGCTACATGAAAGGTAATTGTAATCATTTCAAGTTATCAAAAAACTAGCTTCTGCGCGCGGCTTCGCCCGCGTGGGCTTCGAACCCGTGCTTATCTCTATGCATATTTTTTATGAACATAAAAGCGGTTATTGTGACTAAACTATGATAGTTATCTCTCGGACTTTTATAAGACCTAAAAACCCGTAGTACATCATTTTGTTCTATTGTCATTAGTTTTTGCAGCGCACTCATAAATAGGTTTTCGATTTTACACCTTGGTTTACAAACTCGCAATTTTCATACGGATCCCTAATTCTTTTGAAAATAAAAATAGCCTAACCTTCCTCGATAAATGGACTATCTAACACTGAAAGGTTTTTTTAAATCTTTTTTTTTTTTTTTTTTTTACCTAATACTTGAATGCCTTTGATCCTAGGCTTGCGTGATCGAAAGCAACGCCAGGGTCTAAGATGGGACAGGCAATTCAAGGAAATGCCCTGTCGGGCACCGGCTCTCACATACACACGACGGAACACAGTAAAACTGCTTGGCGCCGGACTTAAATGTGAGGGTGGTAGCTGGCCGGGCGGACCATTCGATCCTACCACCAAGCGTGCTGGGTTTTGTTGGCTTTTACAACACGCGTTTTTTCCCAGCGTGCGGTGGGGAAGTTTTATATTCTGACCCGTCCCCACACGGGACCTGAGATTAGCGCGTTCAAACAAACAAACAAACAAACTCTGCAGCTTTATATATTATATTAGTCAAAAAATATATACTACTCAAGAATCGGGCCTGTGCTCTAATAACATGGAGGGTAATTAACCTACTGTGCCACGCTGGCCAGATGGGTTGCTGAGAGTTTTGTATCAAGTTTTCCTTATCTTGTTCGGCCTTGCCATTTTCCTTTTTCGGCACTTACGACACCCTTAGTATGGAATGGGGCGGTAACACTGTGTACTCTTAGCCCATCACGATAAAGTTTAATTACATAAATATATATCATTTTGTTGCATTATTGCTAATTAATTTCAATTCATATCACTATCACTACATAGTATAAAAGAAAGTCGCTGTGTATGTTTAAATCTTTAAAACTACGCAACAGAATTTGAAGCGGTTTTTTTTGAATAGTTAGAGTGATTCACGAGGATGGTTTTTATGTATAATACAAGCATAAATTTAGATGTTCATCATTGCACCGGTGCGAAGCCGGGGTGGGTCGCTAGTAATTAATAAACTAAAATCAGCACAAGCTTCCTCAAATAAGAAAGTCATAATCTTCTTATATAAAAAAATGAATGTTTGTCTGTGTGTCCTTCATACAATCGTAAACTATGCATTTGATCATAAGGCCTTCAGCAAAGTGTTGAGCATAAGCCAACGAAGGTTTCTGAACGAACAGAAATATTTCCAAAAATGAAATAACTGTGTAATGGTTTTCCTTCAAATTTATTTTAGTTGGTGGTGTAGCAACGCGCCCTGGTTACAGCTAGTTGTCAATAAAATGTTAAGAATATCAACGTCATTATTCAATACATAGCTCCATTTACAATTTGCATTTACATTTACAAATAAGCCACCAAAAAGAATTTTCAAAAAGAAAAAGAATATTTGTGTAATTTCGACTATTTTGTTATTAGAGTCTTTTCCAAGTAGACCTACGGTAATTTGCACGAAATACTTGTTAACAAAAAGAGTAAACTGACTTCAAAATATATATAATAAATAAATAGATAAAGATAATAAATAAAATTATTAATCAAGTACATGGTTGGTTCACTGCGAATAATTTAGTATTAAATGGGAATAAAACAAAATGTATAAGATTTTCTTTACCTAATGTTAAACATAGTGAGTGTGATGTGGTATTGAATAATGATAAATTGGATTTAGTAGAGGACACTGTTTTCATAGGGATAACGCTTGATTCTAGATTACAATGGGGTCCCCAAATAACATCTCTTTCTAAGCGGCTAAGTTCCGCAGCGTATGCTGTTCGGAAAGTCCGCCAATTAACAGACATAGACACTGCACGACTGGTGTACTTTAGTTACTTCCACAGTATCATGTCTTATGGTATTCTGCTATGGGGACGTGCTGCAGACATTGAATCAATCTTCATTCTGCAGAAAAGAGCTATTAGAGCTATTTACAGTCTACGCAGTCGCGATTCCCTTAGGGATCTGATCAAAGAAATCAGCATCCTAACAGTGCCTTGTCAGTACATATATGAAAACATCATGTATGTTAGGAAAAATTTGCATTTATATAGTAAACAGTGCGAACGACATCATTATACTACTAGAGATGGAAATAAACTAGTTCAACCAAAATTTAGATTATCAAAAGTGCAAACTTCATTTATGGGGAACTGCATTAAATTTTACAATAAAATACCTTCCAACATCCTTCAATTAAACGAGAAGAAGTTTAAAATATGTGTAAAACGCACACTATGTAGGCAGGCTTATTATAAATTAGATGAATATGTAGATGATAAAAATGCTTGGCGAAATGCTGCTCCAGCTCCGCAGCCACACTGAAATAGTCTTATGTGGTCTTCATATATTGCTACTCCTTTTTTTGTAATAATTATTTAATTCCGGACTTTCACTAGGTCTTTTATTGACATGTACCTATCTCATAATATTATTTTTGACATCATGGATTTATTAAATATTCATGTTCCTTGTTTTTTTTTACCACTGAGTAGGACTAATTTGTCTTTGTTTTTTTTTTATATCGAGTATACAGGACCTTCGTATTATACAGGACCTTTATCATTTTATTTTGTATAATTGTTTAGAAGTTTGGAATTGTAAATGTGAGCACTATGTAGTCACCGTATTTATATAACTTATCATATAAACAAGCAGTTGAGAGTATGTCATGCTCGCTTAAAGGTCATGCTGGTGGTGTCGTGTGTGTCGGGTCCTTCGGTTCCCTAAAATATGGTTGAGCTGGGGGATGGCTGGCACATGCGTCATGCTCGTGATCGGATGCCGCCAGTTGGGGCCGGTCATCCCTTAACTGCTATTGACATACCTACATAGCTTTATATTGATCTCCTGGACACTTCTGTTGTGCAATATGTTACATTGTCCTCACATCTTAGCTTACTATAAATAAACACGAAATCAATGTAACCCAATCAGATGCTTGTAACAGAAAATATGATAAAAAGAGTGTCCATGGAGTTTCTTGCCTGTTCTTCTCCATAGGATCTACTTTTTGGAACATGCAACTAGATTCCTAACTTCACTTTTGACTTTTCAAAAACACCAGTAAATAGGTTCAATTGAAATAAATGATTTGAGTTTGAGTTTGAAAATAGGCAATAAAAAGAGAAAAATATGTCGATGTCGACATAAATCGACACCGGCGTTAATTATGACTTTGTTCAACAATTTTTGTCTTGAGGTTTCGTTATATAAAGTTCTATTTCCGAACTCGATGATCACGTTTTTTGGTATTGATCAAGAAACTCGGAGGTCGATGGGTGGTTTCGTTTACTGCTTAAGAATTGTTTCGCTCAGCCTGTTGCTATATCTGTGGTTGAGAAGAATTTGTTCAAGGCAGCTTTCGACACCTTGTCGGTCTAGGGGTGGAATGTGCCGCCATTAGATCATATATGTAAATCTGATACATACGGTCGAGGTTGATCGTTGGTCTAGGGAATAGATGTGCCGCCTTTGGATTAATGGGTCCCGGGTTCGATTCCGGGGTCGGGCAAATGTCTTTGTCTCAACCAGAGGCACTTGCTCTGAGTCTGAGTGTGTCATTTTTGTTCGTGAATACCTAGTGCAGGAGTTTAGATAAAAAAAAATTTCGTCACCACAAGGATTTAAAATATACCATGTCACCAACCCGCATCACCCTCAGGATGATGCGGGTTCATGATGATGAACCCGCATCATCCTGAGGGTGTCGTAAGACGTGACTAAAGGAACGCAAGACGCAGACCACTTAGCCGCAAGAGAAATACCCCGTCTTGCCAGCGCGGCATAGTATGATAATTCCCTCCATGAATTCGGAAGAGATCCGTCTCAATTGTGGGTCATTTACGAGCTGTAGCGATGATGATGATGATAAAAGAACTTTCGTGATACAAAGTGTGTAGGAATCAACGACCAACTAATAGGTCCCTCTACATTCTTATACGTCACAATAGCAAATTAAACATCACTAACAAACATTCAAACGAACGTTATCGATGAATCTCAAACGATATACAATGTTTTATTGTAAAACCAACTCGCACAACGGCGCATTAACTAAATGTTATCAGATTCTACTTCTGTACAAATATTATTGACAAAAGGCATTGAAAACAATAGACAAGTGAAGTGGTCGGTTCACATGTATTCGTATAGGGGTGAAAATGAAACGCCACTCGAATCGAGAGCACTCAAATACTGGTTTGTAATCGATATTACGATTATAAGTCGCCGACTCGATTTGTGAGAATCGGTGCGGTTATGTTAATGAATTTTGCTTAATTATTATGTCGAAATTGTAACAATATATAATCTAAGATATGTATTTTCGTTTGAAGTTTCGTATCTAAAATGGGAAATTTGCAAATGTATTAACGTTTTAGGTTTTCGCGATTATCACACATATTAATAAAACACATTAACGGATTTGTCACGTGTATTTTACATTATTGAATTTCAAACATTTCGAATGTTTTGCAGCAGTCTTGTCAGTAGGTACTTTAGTTTTATTGACAATGTTCCCAGTGCCTTCAACCTTCAATCTTTTCGACTGATTGTGATACGCGAGATCTGTATTAAGGTAAAGATACATGGGCACATAGAAAGATGTAGCTACAATACACTTACTTACAACGTACTCTTTACTCTGCCCGCTATCGTAGCCAATGCTACGGCGTAGAAAATGTCGTAGCGGTGTGTGAGACTACTACACAAAAAATAATACATCGGATGGCATACTAAATATACCGTTAAGGTGGATGCTCCAGGGTAGCCCGCGAAATTCAAATTTCAACAACCTAGCACTGACCTGCAAATTGCAAAAAACCTAAGAAAATTTGAATTTCGCGGGCTACCCTGGAGCATCCACCTTAAATGAAAATTTGTCATCATGCCAGAACTACAGTTTCCACAGGTGTTGAGTTATAATCTAAAACCTTCAAACGGTAAGATCCAGGTGGTAAGGTAACGATATTAGAATCATGCGATACCTTCACGTGTGTTGTATCTGACCAACCATGCCCATACGGTCAGTCAGGCGCATTGGGGGTCCAAATCGAATCATTTCGCCAAATTGAGCGCTAATTCCTGACGCCGCGGCCGTGGGAGCTACCGCTGAGAGCGCTGTGCTTGAATCCGGTGACCATCTTGTGATGAATTGTGGATATTTCTGGAGTAACCCTATAGCAACCAGAAGTAACGGCATAGAGCTAATCAATAGAAGCAGTTCTATGTTTAAAATGCTTTTCTATCTTGACGTATGAACCTGATTAGTGCTCAGTGAAGACAAACCAACTATCTATATTTAATTTGTCCTGCATGCTTAGTAATCCGAGTTCCATGAGGGTCTGTGCGTTTTTAATACGCTTTTATTAGCTTCAGACGTATTTAAGTAACGAAGATATGTAACGGAATCTTTGAACATGATTTTGACCCACTTCAAAACGTTGGATTAACTCGAAATTTGTTTCCCTAGTTATAGCACCTTAATTGCCAGCTGGTGACCAAAATTTAAATAATAAACTAACTTAACTTCTCTTAAAACTTTAGAGGCAGGATATTTCTATATCAGTAGTACTATCGAACCGTTCTTTGTGGATGCATGTTTTAAACCATGTACCAGATACCAAATTTTGGAAATCCATTATGGCATATTTTACATGTTTTACAAAATATAGGACCTGTCATTTGTAATCATAAAAAAGGTAGGCCATGCTGAATATAGTTTATCAGAGGCCTTATTGTCAGTCGGATCCAATAAGAAATAACGCTCTAAACGTGTCAGGCAGCAACCCTCTATCTTTTTAAATAATGTTACTCAAACATAACTGTGTAATGATTCATTATTACTCATTCATTACTAATGAATGAGTATGGTTTATTATCCGACACTGAAAAGCGCGCGGATTTATTTTTTTCATGGAGGGAAATTAGGCTACTGTGCCAGACAGGTTGGCACTGCGTTTTTGTTAAGTTTTCCTTCACTAGCGCGTGGTCTGTCTCTTGCCTCACTTTAGTCGCCTCTTATGACACCCTCTGGATGATATTGGTTGGTGACAATGTTTATTCTAAATCCGTCATCACACGGTAAACACATTAGTTAAAGTTAATCTAGAAAGTGACACACTTTCCAATTGTTAGATTACAATACTATCCTAAAAAATTGTCAAAGCGTAGCCACCCTACCGACAAGGCTCCCTCTAGCGTCA
Source organism: Clostera curtula (assembly GCA_905475355.2). Taxonomy (NCBI): domain Eukaryota; kingdom Metazoa; phylum Arthropoda; class Insecta; order Lepidoptera; family Notodontidae; genus Clostera; species Clostera curtula. Next base: position 1,678,560 of record FR997796.1, on the reverse strand, counting down.
GTACCATAACATAGCCCCATGAGAAACCACGGGCACCTCTCAACCACTCAAGATGGGATCGCGCCATTTTATTGTTTTTTTTTTCTTTCTGTTCTTTATTTAATTTTTTGACGTTTGTTCAATGGCCAGCATGGAAAAAGTTTTCAAGTGCGCCTAAGTGGCAATGTTATTGAGCCGGTCTAGTGATATCGGTGTTTTATTAAAGGGTTTCATTTGTGAGAATTTTACATGATATTGTTAGAGCCGTGACTGATTTATTAAAAATCATATTCCTAGTAGTAATACTTTAGACCCACTAGATTGGCCATGGCCAACAAGCTGATTATTTTAATTTAATTTTTATACTTATTATTTATATATATGTACGTGTAATGTCAAAGGGGTCAAAGAGATATCTGACTCCAAAAGAAATCAACTCCGTTTAGTATTTGCACTTAAAATATATTTACAACAGAAGGAGTAGGGACAGAAAGGCAGAAAAATAAAAGCAATAAAAAATTAGAAGAGACATTAAAGTGAAAAAACCAAAAGTGACAGTCAATAAAATTTGGTTGCCATAGAACCCGCGCACGGAATCTGTAAAAAACTCGCGTGTGCGAACTCTAGGGCGGTATATATATAAAACGAAGTCTGTCGAGTCTGTCTGTCCATTCAAATAAATAATTACTGAAAATAATTAAGATTAAAATTTACTAGCTATCGTTATTACTCTCCTAAAAGCTACAAATGAGTTGAGTTGCATACTGTCTCTGGATTCTTTGTGCTCATTTCTCGAGATATGACACTGTCGTCAAAGTGTCTTTATTTTTCCTTAATTTTTTGCACATAGCATCTAAATGAGCAGTACGGTCCTTTCGTTATGATCGTTATATAGGGGCTTTGTTACACCTTGTATGAAGATATATTTAGCGCCTACTAGAATTGGCATAGCAAGGTAGTGAGATGTGTCATACATGTGTTACCCAGTCGAGAAAATATAGTATTTGCAGCGTCGATAGCAAAATAAGCTTGTTTTATATAAGATCCCATGTTTATATTAAGCAAAATTGCTTGAGCAATGTACTCGTGAAACCGTACCAAAGAGGTTATGTTGCTTTACCATTAAATTTTATAATATCGTAGTTTGGTTTAGAATTTAGTTTGAAATGTATGCGATGCCTCCTAGATCGCAGTACAAGTTTATTTATTTAGTTATGTACACGCATAGAACAGGTAAAGTTACATTTTAGGATAATTATAAAGGTACTACATATTTCTATACAAAATCAAAATCAAAATCAAAACTCATTTAATCAAGTTGGCTCATTAGAGCTCTTTTGACAGGTCAAACAAAAAATAAAATTTAAAATTTACCATTTAAAATTAATTATTTACCATCTACCACCGGTTCGGAATGCAAGAAACTCTGTAGTTGCTCTTTTTAGATCGCCATTTGGGTACAAGACTGGTTTTAAGACAGATTTGTGAGAGCAAACTCACGCAATAGTTCCAAAGGGCCAAACATCAGCCAGATATAGTTGACAATAGTAACCTTGTAATGCCCAAGCCAACCGACCCCCAGCAACGGCACCTGTTCACAAGCATGACGCATGCGGCAGCCATCGACAACATCGATATACAAATCTCTTCCAGTAGAGTACCCGCGTAAGGAGAAGGTGAAAAAAGTATAATACGTATGTTAACTAAAAATAATGAAATGAAAATTATAAACTATATAATGGATTTATCATGTATATATTATATTATTATTTCGATGAAAGGTGTTTAATTTCAATGTGTAATAATCTTTTTTTTCTATTAGAACGAAACCCCTGCACTAGGTATAACCTGTGTCGCGGGGGCAGTTTACACACATGTAATTCACGAACACAAATAACACCCAGACTCAGAGCAGGTGCCTCTGGTTTAGACAAAGACACTTGCCCGACCCCGGAATCGAAACCGGGACCCTTTGATCCAAAGGCAGCATATCTAACCCCTAGACTAACAAGGTAGTCATTATAAACAATGCCGTTTGATTTTGGGTCGGTTAATACTTTTTGCAAGTATTAGGTACGGTCACATAAACACTAACTTAAACAATATGACCAATAAAGCTGTCTATGGATAACATCACGAAACTTCCTAATTACGCCGTTTCATTCTTCAAGCGCAAAATCGCACGTCATGAAAAGTGTCATGTACCAATAGATCAATCATAATTACATCATCACTACAGAAAATAAAGCGGCAAGAATATAAAAATGTAACAGATACGTCGCTAACCATTACATTAATGCGACACAGAACGCATTAGGGACGGGAAATGGCGGCGTACACATTCAGTATTGTACTGGAGGAAAAATGATATAATATCATAACATCCTTTTATGACCATTACTGCGCTGGCCCGCCCTGCGGCGGTTTGACATAGATTTTAACTACCAACGCAGATGAGACTCACTTTTAATGTTGTTAGTATTATGCCTACAGATATAGTGACTTCACAAGAAATTATTTTTTATTTCGATTTTTTTATTAATTAACGAACGATTATGTTTGTTTAAAAAGTTTATAAAAAGAGAATCTATTCAGAATAAAACTTTCAGCGTTTATTATAATGGAAGCAACATCTTTACCATTTACGTCTTTTATTCTATGCCTTTATAAGAAAAAAAAAATACAGTTAAATCTCCCACATATTAACTATTTTGTTTTTTTGATAACTTTGCAAATTAGTGTTGAGATTTAATCAACGTCGCGAATTAAATAAATCAAGTTACTGGTGTGTGGTTATGACGGTTTATCAGATTTCCCTACAACACACCCGAGGAGTTATGCGTCCCTCTTTGTTTAACCTTATATAATCTATTTTTCATAATTCTAATAGGTACAAACATGTAAAAATTGTCTGGTTTTTAGTATTATGTTTAAAATATGAATAAAAACAACTTAAATAACCAAGTTAATACACATGATTCACATTATTCACTGAATTCAGCCTACTTTACAACGTTACCCAGGAAGGTTAGCACAAGGTTCTATTGTAGATGCATCACAGTAACGATAGATTTATTAAAGAAATTTTCGTTGTATGCCTTCTTAGACCTAACCATTCTCTGCCCAAGCCGCCCTACACGAGACAAATCGTCCAGTTGGCCATTTGTCAAAAAACCTGCATCCGCCCAGTGAAAGCGGTCTTTGTCGCCATGACTACAATACTTAGACACCCTTGCAGGTCCTGTGGCAAAGGAATAAGGTTTAAAATGTTGGTAATAAACCGCAAATAAACTGGAGTTTAATAAGAATGTTGAATAACCACAAAAGGTCTTTTGAAGTTTTCCTTTAAAAGTGTACGCGGGTGTGCCTATGGCATCTTGGCTTTATGGCATTATTTACTGCAATGATTTTTCTCCTGATGACGATTTGCTGGTATAAGGGTTGGTCTATAAATTATACAAAAAAATCATCCTGTGTATATATAACTATGTCAAATCAACGTCAACGCAGAGGAATTGATGTGATTGGCCCTGACAAGGCCTATTCGTCATGCATTAGGTAAAAGTGTAAAGCGTTTCTCTCATCTGGCCAACTTCCTCCCACTATGCTGCTTAATGCGTTTTGTAAACAAGACCGATAATATGAAAAAGTAACTACAGAGTTTCTTGTCGGCTCTTCTCTGTAGAGCCGGCAAGCATTCCGAACTGGTGGTAGTTTCAGCATGAATGTGGGCGGACGCAAGAGTTGTTAGGGAGATTAATAGGTGATGGATGGATTGTAAAAATGAGGAATTGTGTATGAAAGGTGTGAATGCTGATAGGTGTGTAAGGAGACTACCACCTAATGTGGGACAAGGGCCGCAAGATGATATTGGTAATTTTAAATATGACGATTTAATAGAGTTTTGTAATAAAAACTACGTAAAGAAAGTTCCTTTTGAGTGTGAGTTCGGAAGTCGCAACTAGTATCCAAATATTTGACAAGTTATTTTATTGGTCCAGTCCTTTGTTTAAAAGCTATTTTATTAATGATTGAGAGTAATTGCTCCGTGTATCTTAAGCACCAAATAAAACCACAGTAACTTAACTGTCCCTTACTTAGTAGTCACTGGGCGAACATAAACGAGCTGAAAACTTAATCAACTTAAAATGTCGACGGCCATCTTGACTAAATCTGTATAGTACTTAGATCCTTCTTACAATGCAATCACTTTGTCTTCTTTCATAGGGTTGGGTTAAAGATGATCAAATTAGAATTACTTTTTTGCGTTTTCCCATTTTTTGGGGGAAGCCCTGTCTATCTTGATTTTTGTAAATACCAGTATTGCCAACGGTAGTCGGTAACTACCACTGCCGTTGGCAATACTTTTTCTTGGCATTTTACGGCAATGTCATTTCCTTTTGGCGCCTTTGGATCAACGGGTCCCGGGTTCGATTCCGGGGTCGGGCAACTGTCTTTGTCTAAATCAGAGGCACTGGCTCCGAGTCTGGGTGTCATTTGTGCTCGTGAATTACATGTTTTTAAAAAAAAATTTGGGTGGTGACTCTTTGTATTCCCCTTTGTAAACCCGTCACCACATGGAGGGGAAACTAGTCTTATCTATGCCACTTTGACCACATAGGTTGGCACATGTATAAAGTTTTACCTATCCTAGCTTTTTGGCTCTTGCATTCGTTTAGTCGCCACCCAAAGGATGGAATGGATTGGTGACACAATGTTTTGAAATCTTGATTTTTTTAATCTCTGTACTAGTTATAACCTGCATCGCGGGGACATTTACAAACATGTAATGCACGATCACAAATGACTTTCCGACTTAGAGCAAGTTCCTCTGGTTTTCAGAAAGACAACTGAACGACTAGGGAGTCATCTTAAAAAAAAAAGCAAAACAACATTTGAAATTAAACACTTTTTAACGGATATATCGCGTGTTTAATACATTATTTCACGACGTTTCGAATGCTTTGCAGCAGTCGTAGTCGCGGGAGAGAGAAACCTAAGAAAACATTAGACAACATTTTTTTTTATATCGAAGTTGATTGCAAGTCGGTAATATTAAAATACATTAGTTTTCTGAAACCCTACGTTTCATCTCTCTTTAAAGTCTAAAATGTATTTCTAAGTGTATATAAAACGCAATGCCCCCGCAGGGATCGTTTGCATTGTACAATGAATGTGATTGTCTGTCTGTGTATCACTTAGTTAAGTGCCGAAGGAAAGAGTGGCTTTAATAAAGCCGCTTTATTGAAACATAAACCTCCCATTGAGATAAATGTATGTTGAGTCACCTTCTGATATGCCTATTACTACTAATCAGCTTATATGCCTAGTTAGTCTAGTGGTTAGATGTGCCGCCTTTGGATCAACGGGACTCTGGTTCGATTCCAGGGTGGTGTATTCTTGGTGTAAACTAGAGGCACTTGGTCTGAGTCTGGGTGTCATTTGTGTTCGTGAATTACATGTTTGTAAACTGTCCCCGCGGTACAGGTTATACCTACTACAGGGTTTTCGTTTATATAAAAAAAATATAGGTATTTATATAACCCTCTGCTGAATCGGGCCACCTCCATAAATATAGAGGGTGATTAGCCTACTGTACCACGCTGGCCAGATGGGTCGGCGTTTCATTTCAAGTTTTCCTTCTCTTGTTTTCGGCCTTGTGATTGCCTTTTGTCGGCTCTTAGGACGCCCTCAGGATGAAATGGGGTGGTGACACTACGTATTCTAAATCCGTCACCACACGGAATGTAATTCTAATAGATGGATCTAATCTAGTTTTATCCCTTAAATAGACAAATCATGTCTTATAATATTTTAGAAAAAAGCAATTTAAGACAGGAATTCCTATCATAATCATCTCATTCACTGATATTATTTTTGGATATTTCCTATATTGTATTACAGTCAGACGCATGTAACAAATATAACCTGAATCAAAACAATCTCAATCAACCAATATTCGTAACAATTGTAAATTATTTGACTACAAAAAGCAAAATTATGAGAGCACAATAAACACGCGATTTTTGTATAAAGAGGTAGTGATCTTAAAGTCTTGAAAATAAATAAAAAGTTTTCTACCGAAATCGCTTAATAAACCTTATATTTACACAAAATACGGCCATTTGCCGTCTTTTTAGTATCGCACAGAACTCCAAAGATCCATTAAGTGAGCGAACTAAATATGAAACAGTTTATTTATTTGACGAAAGAAAAAGTTTTGTGTATATTATCTGCAATAAGTAATAGCTTTAATGGCTCCGCGATAGTTTGAAAATAAGGGGACATTCATAACTTTAGCATTTATACTAGTGACGGAATACAAAACGTCACCAACTCATTCCGCAACGATGTCCTAAGAGTTGGCTGAAGGATGGCAAGATTTAAGACATTGCTGACAATTTAACCGCTACGAAAAAAATATATATACCCCTTTGCCAACCCGTCTAGCCACAGTAGCCTAATGCCCCTCCATAAACTTAGAAGAGTTCCGGCTAAGCAGTGGGTAATAAGTGAGCTGATATACTGAGGATAATCTAGCCAGGTTTAGAAATACTATAACTGTGCCGGTAGCAAGTGCTTAGCATAAAAAATCTCCCATTTCCATCTATTTAGGCAAACACCGTCCACACGAGGCCACCCCAAACAACGGACAAACAGACAATCAAATTAGACGCCGCGCCCTCTATGCGGCAGATGTTCAAACATTTGACAGAATCAACACCAATTCTATCAATCAGAGCCATCGTGGCGCTTTCAATTAGGCATTTAAATTATTTATTTCACACCCCCCATTTGAAAATGACGAAACATATGGAATGGAACAAATGAGTTGTTTAACAATATGTTAGATGTAATATCGAAACACGATCTAGTTGATCAATTAAAAAAATACTGAGTTTCTTGTCGGTCTTCTCTGAGTATAAGGAATTGCTCAGCCGGTAGTTACAGATTCGATAAGTTAATAAGATGATTCAGTAAGTTTACTTTTTAAAAGATATTGGAATAAAGTTATTAAAGAATAATCTAGAAGATCTGTTCCGGAAGGCGCAGTGCTGGTAGGCATACCACACGGTGGACCGAAGAAGAGACCGAGAAAACGATGGATGCGGTTGGCCCAGGAACGGCCTTTGTGGAGATCCTTGGGGGAGGCCTATGCCCAGCAGTAATATTGAATCTAGAAATAGGCACAGTTAGTGTGGTTTATTCTCCTTCCTTTCATAGGATGGTAATTATTAGAAAAACAATTAATCCTACTTTAATAAAATTAAAACAACATAATATATACCTTCCTATCTTCTAAAATAACCTGTCTTGTATTGCGTAGGAAGCAAACATATTCAACCGTAAAAATCAGATAACCGTAAAAACCGTAAAAAGTAACTTGAACACAATTTGAACAAATTCAAGATTCGTAAAAATTGGCAACCAAGAAATGAAAGGATTTCTTAATTAGGTCCATTTTAAAATCAGTATTTTTTTAATACTGGCATCTATGCCAGTGTTCAAACACGAGTTTCCAAATCGATGCGAGCCAATCCGCCTACAGAAGCTAGTTCAACACAAAATCAATCGTAACGACGCAAACTTATACTTATTATTGCTAAATGCTATTATCAAAACTTAACTACCGTCCATTCGTTACGCACCATCTATCCGATCTTTAGTCAACGGCACCCTTTTAACAATCCTATAAATAATGCATTGTCGACCCCGCAACTCTATGCGTAAACATATAAACAAAATGTTGCACTGTGGGACCACTCAAACATAAGTTCCAAGTCATTTGGTGCAGAGTATTAAGTTTCTGAACTGTGGGGGTCCCAAATACGACTACGCTAGTGGGACTAGTCTCAATTAGCGTCTATTATAGTGTTGCTGTTGTCCGTGTGGTGACGGATTTAGAATACAGAGTGTCACCACCGCGTTTCGTTCTGAGGGTGTCGTAAGAGCCGACAAAAGGAAATGATAAGACCGAAAACCTAGGGTGTCGTAAGAGGCGACTAAAAGAACGCAATAGGCAGATCACCTAGCCCCAAGAGAAGGAAAACTAGATACAAACCCTGTGTCAACCCGTCTTGCCAGTGTTGCACAGTAGGCTAATTACCCTCCATGTAGTTGGAGGAGGCCCGACTCAGCAGTGGGCCAGTTATGGGCTGAGAAGTATAGTGTTTCTGACGATGTGGCATATTAGACGCTGCGCAATACAATCGATATGCAGGTTAGATGGCGCATGGCTTCATTGGCTACTTGGGGGACCAAATACAGATTACTAGCTGCGCCCCGCGGCTTCACCTTCGTGGTGGTGGAAACTCGTGATAATTATGATAGCTATTTTTTCCTATTTACTTGAAATTTGGATACTTATAATCATCACTACATAGTATAAAACAAAGTCGCGGTCGTCCGTCCGTCCCTATGTATGCTTAAATCTTTAAAACTACGCAACCAATTTTGAAGCGGTTTTTTTTTAATAGATAGAGTGATTCAAGAGAAAGGTTTTTAGATATAACACATACCGTGCGAAGCCGGAGCGGGTCGCTAGTCACAGTATAAAACAAAGTCGCGGTCGTCTGTCCGTCCCTATGTTTGCTTAAATCTTTAAAACTACGTCACGAATTTTTAAGCGGTATTTTATAATAGATAGAGTGATTCAAGAGGCAGGTTTATATGTTTAATATATGCATAATATTGTAGAGAAACACTGAAAAATTCAAATGTTCATCACGGTAGATGGTAAATTTTAAATTTCATTTTACTGTTTGACTTGTCAAAAGAGCTCTAATGGGCCAACTTGATTAAATGAGTTTTGATTTTGATTGCACCCGTGCGAAGCTGGGGCGGGTCGCTAGTACTGAATAATTTAAAAGCATTTGCTGCTCCACTATTAAAACCAATGTTGAATGTTCATCCTCTACATACAATCTGTATAGTTACGTAAACAGAACCATTTTTAAAAACCACACATTGAAGCAACCATCCTCGTTTGCATCAACACAGCCCTTTGTGGTAAACTAAATGTTTGGCAAATAATATGACACATTCACACCGCTCTGAAATGGCGGTAAACGCGGAGGGAAGTTGTTAGAGGGTGCAAACGGATAAAAATACCGCGTTACTGGCAGAATATAATGTAACTGAATGCCATAAAAAGGATTGAACTCAAGATAAACCTTTTACTGAAAATTACATTGGTCTACCTAGGGGTTGGATGTGTTGCCTTTGGATCACGGGGTCCCGGGTTCGATTCCGGGGCCGGGCAAGTGTCTTTGTGTAAACCAGAGGCACTTGCTCTAAGTCTGGGTGTCATTTGTGTTTGTGAATTTCATATTTATAAACTGCCCCCGCGATACAGGTTTTAATTAGTGCAGAAGTTTCGTTATAAAAAAAAATTGGCTATCAGTTTACCTTATGAACTATAGTATATCAGATGTGGACGTCATTGCTTACCTGCTCAGATCATAATGAAAACGAACCAGAACCAGACTAAACCATATGCGACCAGGAACCTACACAAAACATTGAAAATACTTTTTCACCGTGTGGTGACGGATTTAGAGTACAGAGTGTCACCAACCCATTCCTGCCTGAGGGTGTAGTATAAGCCGACAGAATGAAATGAGAAGGCCGATAACCTAGCCACAAGAGAAAGAAAACTTGATGCAAAACTCTGGGCCATCCCCTCGCGCTGGCGTGGCATAGGGTAAAACCGAGATAGATGCCCCAGTGGGATAGATGCCCCATATTCTAAAAACCTAACTTCGCGAACTCGTGACTTAGAGTTAATTGTATAAGTAGGAGCCACAGTCACCCCATACCTTAGTCACCCATGGACAGTCGTGTAAGAGGATGCGTTTTGGTCGTGTAAGTAATTATCTCCGCGGTGACATTCACGAACACGTCAAAGTTTGAAACGTTAGTAATTCTGTGTTGTATAACTTTATAATTATTAATAAATTCCGTTATATTTTTTCTTAAGTCGATATACTGGTTCATTAAGTCTGCATCTAGGTGTAAATAATTGCTATTTAGTTTATTATAATATTAAAAAAATACTTAGGCAACTATCCCTATCACAAAGGATAGTTGCCCTGATTTTTCAAGGTATAGGTGCCCTTAGGGGCATCTATCCCTCCATAAACTGCTATTTAAGATTATAGTAGAACTATGCCACACATTGGAAGGATAACCCTAAAGATACAAGTAAAATAGGATTTGCATTGAATGTTTTGAAAGAAAAATACGAAATCGTTGTCCAACAGGATCTGAATCTGGACTGAATCTGTACACTTTTCAGAAATTATTACAGAATTTAAGTAAAACTCTATGTAGAAACAATTAAGAATTTATATTTTTGTTAAATAAATAAAAAGGCTTATAAAATTTAATTCAACAAAGAACATGATAATGCTTGTTGAAACTTAATAATTTATATTTTAATTAAACAAACGCTGTAAAAAATAACTATGGGTAATAACAATACACTATTAATAAAAAAATATACTTTTACTTATTAAGACTCATGTTTTGTTTTAGGATTAGAAATACCTAACGTTTGGGCTAGGCTTTTAGTTTACACGGTAAAAAGAACATCTATCCTGCACTGCAGGCATCTATCCTTCTCAGTATTTTCATGGTGGGGCAACTATCCATACAGGTAGGCATCTATCCTCAAAAAAGACATTCTACGAAAAGCCAATTTGTGCAAAATCTGTATTTGATAGGTTAAATATTAATAATAATAATTCAGCATAAAGGATTGGGCTAGCTACATTCGTATAAATTATTCGTATAAAACACATAGATCAAGAAATGGGTGGCTTTTTCTAAAAGTGGGGCATCTATCCCGGTTTTACCCTAGTAGGCTAATTGAGCTCCACCTTCATCATCAACCTCAAAGCTCAGCACCATCATAATGATATAAAAAAATATATGATAGTTGTCTCAGTCATTCCAGTACATATTAATTTAATTTCATCATACTAATCAGGTAAAACGAATTTTAACACACACATAGATATGCCTCGTTAGTCTAGGGGTTACATGTGCCGCCTTTGGATCAACGAATCCTGGGTTCGATTCCGAGCAAGTGGCTTTGTCAAAACCAGAGGCACTTGCTCTGAGTCTGGGTGGCATTTGTGCTGCCCCCGCGAAGAAAATAATAATCTGAAATACCTGTTATTATTAAGTACCCTAAATATTATTACTTTACTATTATTATTACCTAAATTCTACATCCCAGTGCGTCCCATATTCGTCATACAACTTTTGGTTCATTCGTGGCATGTTATGAGTTTAGTCTGCAATGCTAGCTCAAAGACTATAACACATCTTTAAGTCCTGTGAACTACGGTTGCAAATCGTATGGGATGTGTTATTCAGGTGTTATACCTCGTTTTGGTTCTATCACAGGTGGCAAAAGCAAAATTCTTGTGCTCTGATTCATCCATCAGTCTCCGTGTTCGGTGTGAAAGACATCGCTGTCGTTTGTGACAGCTGCAATGTGACAACGGCCGCTTGGTGCAACACTCTTCAGTCCATTGTAATAGATGCGTTTTTTTATTGTCACCAGATCCAAAAGCGATGTGCTTTGAGCTGTTATATTCTGTTCCATGGATGAAACAACGTCTGGTATTTGCGTGTCCATTGCAATAAGGTGTCAGTATTGAGATGTTCATTGGATTGCGCACTTTACGTCTTTGGTACAAAGTTAAAATTACTAAGAATTATTGCACTGTTATTATCTTTCGAAATGAACTACTAAGAGCACCGAGGCTTTGATAATGTGAAGCAGTTATCCATCAGAATAGCATCTAAACATTAAGAGGATTCAATTTCGACTTTCCGTCGTTGCGTTAAAGCTTAAAATTAATTTTGGTACCTCGATTACGCTTAAGCTTAGCCAGATAGGTTGTTTAACATTGTTCAGCTCCAGATCTCTAGCTGATGTATGGATGAAAAAGAGACGCCATATTCTATGACGTCACGTGTGAAATGTAAACGTAGAAACAAAAGCTGGAAATGTAATGGAATACTTTTAATGGGTGTGTCTCTATTTAACGGAATTGTTGATTATAAAAAACTGTAAAAAAGTTGTCCGTGTAGTGACGGATTTAGAATACATAGGGTCACCACCCCATTGCATCCTGAGGGTGTCGTAGGAGCCGACAGAAGGAAATGACAAGGCCGAAAACCTAGCTGCAAGAGAAGAAAAACTTGATACGAAACCCTATGCCAAGCCGTCTGGCCAGCGACGCACAGTAGGCTAATTACCCTCCGTGTAACTGGAGGAGGCCCGACTCAACAATGGGTGATCTATGGGCTCTGTAGTAGTAGTAGTTAAAAAGTTACATAGATAAAGGCTCCTTCAACAACATGAAGGGTAATTACTAGCACATTATGCCACGCTGGCCAAACGGGTTGGCACAGAGTTTTGTTTCAAGTTTTCCTTCGCTTATGGCTAGGTTATCGGCCTTCTCATTTCATGCTGTCGGCTTATAGGACAGCCTCAGGCAAGAATGGGGTGGTGACACTGTGTACTCTAAATCCGTCACTACACGGACAACACGGACTACTCGACCTTAAGGTGAATGTTCCAGGGTAGCCCGCGAAATTCAAATTTTCGTACGTTCTTTGCAATTTGCAGGTCAGTGCTAGGTTGTATGTTGATTAAAATGTTTTTCGCGGCTGTAAGACGTATGTAGTTATAGAATTATAATCATCAAAATCATCAATACAACCCTCCAAGCTCATAAAGGTACAAGAAAAACTTTTTACTTACGAAAATTTGAATTTCGCGGGCTACCCTGGAACATTCACCTTAATAAGTTGATGACTAAATTGGATTTCATTTGCAACTCTGTGGAATTTCACGGCGTCATTAGAAGGTGGAAACTGGCTCAATGGTGGACACAAAACGTCAATTTATACGGCAACGCGGGGTTTCTTTAATTACTACTTTAGTTATTCCCTGTACTGGGAATAATATAGAGCTGATGTAATTAGTTATGGACCCTTGGCGAGTTTAGTATTTCTTGGTAAATGATTTGTATTATTAATAAATGGTACAGACGAGTACCTCGTTAAAGCCAAAATAGATAAAACTTACCAAGTATCTCGATTTGACTCACGAGGTTACCGCAATGTGCGCGACGCGTCAAGTTGCATGCCGCTAATGGCTTTGATTATACATAATATATCCTTGGTCGACGCTATGTTTAATTTCTAGTTTTATCTAATGAACCATCCTTAGATAGTTTCCTTAGATATTATATATATAGATTAGTTGCATGTCGATATGGTTTTGGTTAAATTCAAGAATAAAGACCCCCTTCATTTTCTTGCGGAATTTCTTGATTCGGTCGCCGCTCTGAGCCCGCGATAAAAGCTATACAATAGCTTAAAAATATTAAAGGGTGAAAGAGAAGAAGATGGAGAAAGTAATTTTAATTAGCTAATTAGAATATTTGTCAATTCTCTAGAAAAACCAAAACGCAGGAGGTAAATTCAGCTCCATAGAAACACCAAGTTTTCAATTAATGGAAAGCTTATTATAGAAAAATGGTATCGCCCGCGTTGACGGCGACATAATAATAAATTTAATTAACCCTTTCAGTAGCACTTTGAGTGTTTTGCGGGTAGATTATACCCGCGATCAGAAAGTGTGTTGTGCCAAATCGAATTTCGTTAATTGATCATTACCTACCCTGTTTGTTAATTAACGTTTTGAACAGTTTATTAGTGGTTTAGTAATAATTTAAACATTATTCAGCTGTGGATTTATTTCTCTCACGCAGATTGGAATGTTTAGCGAAATCCTAACTACTCTAGTTTTCGTGTGATGATGGATTTAGAATAATCCTGAGGCAGATGTAGAGCAAATGGCCAGCACCCCAATGACAACTACAACAACTACTAATACTACTATTCACCTCAAAGATGTAGATAGTTTCCTGCCGACTCTTCTCTGTTGAACATCATTCCGAACCTGTGGTAGTTTCAACATGAATGTGGGTGGACACAAGGGTTTTGGTAGATGGATGGATTTTAAGAATGAGGAATTGTGTGTGAAATGTGTGAATGTAGATATGACGACTGATAGGTGTGTATGCAGAATATCACCTAGCGTGGGACAGAGGCCGTAAGATGATAATGATAATTTTAAATATGAATATTTATAAGAGTTTTTTGATAAAACCTACGTAAATAATGTTCCTTTCGAGTTTGAGTTTGATGCATCTCGAGACCTCGAGAAAATTTATTATAAAATTTATTATTAAATAAATTATTTAATCTATATCACTTTTTTGTTCGTTTGGTGACGGTTTTAGAATACACAATGTCAACAACACATACCTTTTGCCTGGAAACTATCAATGAACTTAATTACGATATGAGATTTTTGTTGAGCTACTACAGGAAATATTACTTTCAATTTAAAAAATAATCCTTCTTGAACGTTGGATCATAACTCAAAGAACATCCAGACAAAAATATTGACGCAAATGTCCTCAGACATTTGAGAACAAGCAGATGAAAAGAATCTGTCCGTAGCGCTAACCTAATTTGTTCTCTATTACTAAGGACGTAAGATCGTAATTCCATGAAACATTCCGCTTGTGATTGACAGATTTTTGTGCAGTGATCATCAAATTTGTAGGTACCATCAATTCGGAAGATGTCGTGTCATTGGAGGTACATTATTTCTGCGCTTCCGACACACTGGATCATTCGTCTTCAAGTAATAGACGAGGAAAACATTTCGTTGAAGCAAACACATTTGTGATAATCATATTTTAGAGAAAATTTGAAGCATAATTATTGTCCAAAGGACATATAAAAAAAAAACATTAACATCTCAGGACATAAAAGATCCACCAATAACCATCGGTATGCCAAGCAATCCACGTGCGAAAAATGCCATGGCATAGCTTTTGTGCATTTTGATGCACAAAAGCTATGCCGATTATACATTTAGGAACGTTTGTACAAAACTCCATCATTTAATGAACCTCGATATAGCAGACTCGAGATCTAGGTTTATGAAAATCAGCCTAATCGCAGAGAATATAGGATTTTTTACATAGACTCGAAAATAATTTGAAATAATATGAATTTTGTCAGACCAATAAAACAATGTGCGTACTCAACTAATCTTTAATCTCAACATGTCTTTGGTTATTTATATGTAGGTAGGAATTATACAAGTAAAAAATATTATGCTGCTGGAGTTTTTATCGAATTCCCTATAAAACATGACTGTAACTCGATGAAATTAAGGATGTCGCATACGTTGACGACGATATAGTCAATTTGACGATTATTGAAATCATTTTATCCAACGGCTAATCAAATCCTACTACAAATTATATTGTTAGTCATACTAAAATAACTGTGACATGAAATATCAAAACGGAACCACTCTTCTCCTTTAAACCCAATCATAAATGTACTGTAGCAAATTGTCTTCCTCAATTGTTCTCTTTAATTATTTTCTAATTTACTTATTTGGGTAACATCAAACACAGGTAAAATAATATGTTCTTTTCTAAATTTACTTATGATAAAAATCTCTATTGGTAACAGCTATAACGGGACATTTCTCTACTGGACTCCAAATGGATACGGGTGGTAGGAAATCCTAGTGACGTCACTAGGAACATAATGGAGATCCTGGTACGCCTTGACCATCATCTGCTGATTGACTACTGCAAATGGCCGCTGCGATATACTTTCAATTGATGGCAAAGGGCGCAGATCTAGACTAGGTACTGACTCTTCTTTCGGCCTTAAAGAACTTGGAACGAAGCTAGGTTGTCCCATCGAAGGCACAGTGTAACTAATCATATTGTTATACACAAATTGATCCGGATAGCTTGATGTGATCAATGGCTGGTAGCTTGCTTCAGGTCTTGGTTCTACTTCAACAAATGTTTCCCTAGTAGTATACAAAGCTGGATTAGTGAAAACTGTGGCATCTAGTCGGTTCTTTCTTCTAGGCCTATATTTGTAGTCAGGATAATCTTGCATGTGCTTGATCCTCAATCGCTTCGCCTCGTCAATAAACGGACGCTTCTCAGAATCATCCAGACTCTTCCATTCTAAGCCTAATCGTTTCGATATCTCCGAATTGTGCAGCTTCGGGTTCATCATAGAGATCTTCTTCCTCTGCAGCCTCGACCATACCATGAACGCATTCATCGGTCGCTTTATGTGGTACGGGTTTGAGTGCCTAGATTTCTGTATCGTCTTTGCTGACTGCTCCAACTGGTAAGGTATCGACATCACTATTAAATGCTTGCAAATGTATATTTTCAACTGTTGAGAAATTGTATCACAGATTTTAGACAACTTCACTTCACGTGCGTTAACAACATGTTCTACTGCTCTATTTCTTAATGATCTTCAGAAGATACGATAAACTATCGTGTCCTCTATTCTGATAGTTTAATTGGTCAACAGCGGTTACGGATCCCGTCACAGCCACGTCCGCGCATATACTGAATCCAGCTCTCGGCCGAACTGAAGCTGGGCCGTCATTAGAACTACAATGGGCCGATCACAATTGAAATGGACAATTTTCTGTGTATTATTTGGAGTTGAATAAAGCGCGGCGACAATGCACTGATTGCTCGCAAATTGTCAAATGATACCCGGCTATGGATTGTGAGCCGCGCCTGCGCAGGTTAGGTTGGGGTCTACTGTGTTTTTAACAGTTTTTCAAGGTAATCTGTGGACATTGAGAGTCGGAAAGATCTTGACTAGGTTTTTCCGAATGTTTGGCTTTAAACAATGTTATGGAATGCTACTGCTATAACTCAGCCCGTAGAAGACCCACTGCTGAGTTGGCCCTACTGTGCAACGCTGGCCAGTGGGTCGGGTTTTGTTTTTAATTTTCCTTCCTTCGTTCGTTTCTCTACTTGCGACTAGGTTATCGGCCTTGTCATTTCCTTCCGTCTGCTCTTACGACACCCTCGGGATGAAATGGGGTGCCGACACTATGTATTCTAAATCCGTCACCACACGGTTACGCAATAACAAATGGGAAATTGTTTCTGTGTCTGTTACGTTTTTATACGTACGTCCTGACATGTTAATCCAATTGCGATGTAATTATGGTTTGAAACTTGGAGAACATATATGTACAAACTTGTATTAGGTTCTACAAAATCCACAAATTATAAGGGATGATTATTTGTATTCACATCCGTAATTTTTAAGGTAGATGTATGAATTTGGTATGCAACGCTTAGTCCCTGTACGAAACCCTGTGCCAACCCATTTAGCCACCCTCCATGTAATGGGATCCGGCTCAGCAGTGGGTCATTTACGGGCTGAGTTGTGGAACATTATAGTATTTAGAGGTCTTTTCTACGATGTTTAAATCTCGGATACCTACAAAGAGCAGCAATGCACCACGCCTTTTATTTCGCAATAGATTGTAAATAGACAATTGAATAGAGTCCTTTATAGGTAGGTCTGCAATCTATTGTGCATTGTGGATTTGGAATGAAACCTAGGAGTGGCTAATCCTTGCAACACAGATTAAGTAGATTCTATTCATGTTTCGAATGGGCTGTGTGTTTATTCATAAATGTTATTCACTAGTTTAAGTTTTAACTGAGTGTATCAAAAACCAATTTTAAAGTACATAAATTGGCTACTTAAAAAAAGTTAACGAGTACATAAAAGTACAAAACTTTTACTAGTCAACGCCATCTGTTCACAGAGTCAAGTAACTACTTACTAGTGTATAAGTGTTAAACCATAACTGCAGTTTTCTCAAGTCTGTTTTTGAAGATCAGGGTCTAGGCTAATAAAACATACACAAAAAAAATATGAAAGGAAAAATCATGTTCACATAATGTAAAATATTTTTATAAAATTGCCCTGTAGTAGCAAGTCTTTAACATGATAAGCGCCATCTAGCAACAGTATGTCGAACCTGTTGTTATGTTTTCTTAGCAATATAACTACCGCGAGATGTTTATCGCCTTGCTTGAACAGATGGGGCTATAACAACTTCCAATGGTTTACTGTTAAAATAATAGGTGTCACTATCAGTATATATGGACTACGGTCGGTACGAACCATAAATACAATATCGCTGGAAATAAAAGGAAAATGTCAATATACTACTTCCTACTAATTTTCAACCCTTAAATGACCCACTGCTGAGTCGGGCCTCCTCCAGTTAAATGGAGGTTTGGTTTGCATCAAGATTTCCTTCTCCTGCGGCTAGGTTTTCAGCCTTATTAGTTTCCTTTTGTCGGCTCCTACGGCACCCTCAGGATTGAATGGGGTAGTGACACTATGTATTCTAAATCCGTCACCACACGGCGTCAATATAAATAATGTTACTGATGTTTGGTCTTTTGCGAGTTTGCTCTCACAAATCTGTCTTATCCTGGCCTTATGTATCTTAAAATGGTGATGCGTATAAATCTTCTACAGAGTTTCTTGCCGGTTCTTCTCTGTGGAGCTACATTCCAAACCGGTGGTAAATAGTAATTATTCAACTTTATGTGGTAAATTTAATTTTGTTTCACTTTGCAAAGGACGAGCCTTGATGAGCCAACTTGATTAAATTAGTTTACATTTTAATTTTAAAATAGAGAAAAATTAAAAATACAACAAAGATAAAAGGAAATAAAAATAGAATTTAGAAAACAAAAACCAACGTCACGCGGTGTTCCCAAGCGGTCACCCATCTAAGTACTGACCGCGCCCGACGTTGCTTAACTTCGGTGATCGGACGAGAACCGGTGTATTCAACGTGGTATGGACGTTGGCGAAGATGATTTGGAATTTTTTTATTACATTATAGTAAAATTAGAAATCTTTTCATTTATTAGTGGGTAAAGAAGGGTTTTTATTCAAACAAATTATTCATATCCAAAATTCGCGAATACAACGCACGATAGGTACCAAATTTCTTTAAGAAACCGCTTTAAAAGTTTCGAAATAAAACGAACGATGATGAAAATTAATTCACGCTTTTTTTTTTACAAAAAAATATATTTAAATTGTTTGAAAAATCTAAAAAAATATGCTTTTAGAAAAACTCCAACTAAAAAATAGAA
This sequence comes from Clostera curtula, assembly GCA_905475355.2. NCBI lineage: Eukaryota > Metazoa > Arthropoda > Insecta > Lepidoptera > Notodontidae > Clostera > Clostera curtula. Next base: position 1,659,499 of record FR997796.1, on the reverse strand, counting down.
AATAAATTTTAATAAATTTGAATTAAAAATTGTGTCAGACAAAAATTATTTTATTTTTTATATGCGTGGGGTGCTTTTCAGGATAGATATTATCAAAATAACCCTTCTAGTCATATCTGTTCATAAAATATTTAGAACTATTGATAACATGCACCCCACGCTTTTTTTACAATAAATTCATTTTTTCTGACACTATTTTTAATTTTTTAAAAGGTTTTTCTAAACTATTTTGTATAATTTGGTCGTATGTTCTATAAATGCGTATTTTTTAGTTTTTTTAAACGATTATTTATTTTTAATTTTGTAGTGATTATTAAATTAATTCAATTATTTACGGTTTTAAAATACTGCAGGGTGATCGGCGCGCCTGGTATATTCCTTTATTGGTCTTGATGATGATGACAAAAATCGCGGATCCTGATTATTATAATCCTAGTAAGGATAACGGGTCAAAATGTTGAATTGTCATCCGTCCCTAATAAGTATGCCAAATTTCGAGTTAATCCGACGTTTTGAAGGGGGTCAGAATCATGTTCAAAGATTCCATTACATACCTACTAACATACGTCTGAAGCCAATAAAAGCGTAATAACAAGACATTCTTTACACGTACCTATTATAATTATTAAAATAAAATAGGTATTTAAATAAAATTAACCAAAGAGGGACGCATAACTCCTCGGGTGTGTTGTAGAGTAATCTGAGAAACCCTCATATCCAAGGTAATTTCCACTATTTAATTCGCGACGTTGATCAAATCTCTACACTCATTTGCAAGAACTCTGGACACTGGGAGCGATCTCTGCGTGCACAGTGAAAGTTATCAATAAAACCAAATAATATGTGGCAGATTTAACTGTTTCTTATTACTTTTAAATAATAAAAATAGTAAATGGTGAAGATGTTACATCCTTTATATTAACCACAAAAAGCTTTTTATTGTGAATAGATTCCCTTTTCCTAAACTTTGTTGTTCAATGTTCAAAGATTCCGTTACATACTGATTCTTCTGAAGCTAATAAAAGTGTATTAAAAAAAGCTAATTAAGTACATTGTATACTTTACCAGCCAGTTCATCCGGCGCCTGACGGGGACACGTGCGATGTCCCGAACGTGCCTCTCGGTGGGTTGGGGAGCGCCCAGAGCTCCCCAGAAAAGTGTGGAGCCCGCTTGTACAAGTGGGCCAAGGCCCCACCAGGGTCAAGGAGCATGCTCCCCTGTCGGGTGGAGTGAGACCCGTGGCCCTGTCTCGGGCAGTTAAGGGACACCGTTGGTTTTAGTGTGTAGGTTGGGGCGCAATTACCATCTCTTCGCGCTGGCGTTTAGCGGCTGGATATCCATGAGGATTTCCTTTTATAGGCTCTTAAGACACCCTCAGGATGGAATGGGGTGGTGACACTATGTATTCTAAATGCGTCAGCAAAATTTTCTTTATAATAAACTTTAACCGTTAAATTTTATTATTTCAATGAAGAAGCACCCTATTGGCATCCGATGTGGTAACATACCACATTGATCAGCTGCAAAAGAAGCAGTGTGTTTAAAATGGTTTAAAAATTTAAAATGTTTGCAAATCACAGCATGACAATAAAATTGCAGTATTTTGTGTACTTTGTGTATGGTAATAAGACTTGCCCATAGTATTAAATACAAAAGTTCCCCGAGCGCCGAGTTTTAAGTTTCACCACACGACACGATTTCGATTTCAACACGACACGCTAACTACATAATAATCCTACTAATATTATAAACGTGAAAGTTTGTAAGTATGTATGGATGGATGGATAGATGGATGGATGGATGGAGGGATGGATGGATAGATGGATGGATGTTTGTTACTCTTTCACGTAAAAACGACTGAATGGATTTTAATGAAACTTTATAATAATATAGCTTATACATCAGAATAACACATAGGCTACAATTTATAAAGATATTGTGTGTAAATTTATAGCGATATTAAGTTAAATTTTAATTTCTAATCGTCAAATTTTCAGCCATATTTAAATATAGACAACATAAAGTTTCGCTGTCAGTTGCGCTTTGTTATACCACGTAGGTATTATATCACATTCTACGGGAACGGGATAAAAATCTTAGGTATCCTATGTCCGACTTTCTTTTAAATATATAGATGTTGGACAATTCACAAAATCATACTTAATATTATAAACTTGAAAGTGTAAATGTGTGTAATCGCGTTCCGTGATATAAAACATAGTTTATCAAAATGCAACTGCTGGAATAACAAAACTTCACCGACAGCTAAACGCTACGTTGTCTATAGTTTGACAAATTTGACAATTAGAAATTTTGAAGTTGACCGGTTGATGTATTTCTTTCGAGTAAATATTAGCTTATTGTGCCGAACAATGAAGAAGAACTAAATAATGCACGTGAAGATCACCGCTTTAGTATGGCTTGAATCCGTGCTTCTCAATCACAAGAGCAAATCGAGGCAGCCCGTGAAACGGATCGGTAGGGAATGCAAAATCGTCGAGCAAATTTAAGAGATCAACAACTAGATAATTTTCGAGACACAAGAATAAATTTATTAAGTAGGTACTACATAATTTGGATCGAGCAACGTTTCGATACGGTGGCAGCACTAATTACCTACTGCTTGCATACTTGCATCCGCATTGGACCTATAGATGCCATGTAATATTACAAAACACTCCTCAGCGGCTAAAGTTTTATCAAAATGGAAAATCGTCATCTGGGACGAATGTACAATAGCGTATACACGTGCATTGGAAGCACTTATCCGATCCGACCGAACACCTACGCAAGGACTCGAGAGGCGCAATGATTTTACTGTCTGGCTATTTCTGCCAAACACTGCCTCTAATTCCAAGATCGACTGCTGCCGCCGAAATAAGCGCTTGCCTCAAATCATCGAAATATGTGGATTGATTTTATTTTCTCAGAATTTCTGTTCATCGAAGGACGAACTCACAAACACAAAAATAATGAATGGTTGACTAAGCGAGCTGTTTTGGCGGCTAAGAATAAATATGTAGATGACATAAAGTAACTAACATAATTCAGAATGAAATCATTGGTACACTGCATTAATTCAAATATAATGACTGTGTAAAAAAAAGAGAAAAATATATAAACCAAAACCACCAAACCTGTGCAACGGAACGCGTTTGGTGGTAAGTGAATTGATGAACAATGGAATATACTCAAAGTAAAGTTGGAAGGTGAGGAAATTCTCATCCGGGGATCCCGACGTTATCAACTGATATACCGTTTTAGTTTTAATGATTTCCGATCCGTCGTGCATTCGCCGTGACCATTAATAAATCACAGGGCCAATCCTGGAAAGTTTGTGGCCTAAATCTAGAAAATTCATGTATTTCCCAAGATCAATTATATGTGGCATGTTCCGGGTCAGAAGACCATCTGCGTTATTTGTTCATGCGCCTGATAATAAACCGAAAAATGTCGTCTGTCACAAGGTGATTCACTGAAAAGTGCAGTTACTAAAATAGATGGCCAATAAAGTATAATTAAAATCATAGATGTTTTATTTATATTTATCCTGATAAAAAATTGAAGTTAATAAAGTAAAATATCTGCTCTTTTATTGCCTTTAAGGCGAAACAAAGTTCGCCGGGTCAGCTAGTTTACGATAAATTTAATTGAAAAAATAAGATGAGACAGATTCAGATTTGAGCTTTCATAACTGAACAATGAAAAAAAAACAATTAAAACAAAATCCAAAGTAACCAATATAAATTTTTGAATTTTAAGGCGTATATTAAGGGATGATCGTCCATATAGCCAGACGGGATATTATGTATGGCGCGGGGCCGCGGCGTCTATCCCCCGGCAACTGTAGTCGGGGATTTCTTAACCGTGTGAATAGCTCTGTAAACTTCGCTATCGCGGTGTAAGACTTTTTCGTAATTCTCGAATTTGTAGGCGATATTTCTTGAAGTTATTAGTTCAGATTTTTCGAGTAAATTGTGTAAAGTAGGTACCTGTATCCTAATCAATGTCCGTATCAAATTAAGTTGGCACCGACTTCAAATGGCTATCGTTTGTCTAATTTTGGTTTATATTTTAATAAGAGGTATTTTTTGTTTTAATCCACATCATTTATAGCTAACTAACAAGTAAGCCAACCCAAAAATCCCTAATTTGCCTTCTTGCAAATGATTTTGTTCACCTGTTTCAAGCTAAATATTGAACCGATTTCAATAAAATGTATAAGGGACTAAGCTAAATAGGTTTTTATATGACGAAGTTACGCGGTAACACACATACAATTATAAAAGAACCCTACAGTGGAATTGAGACCCGCCTAACTTTTGAAGTCGTTATAAAAAGAACACGTATCTTAAATCGTACAGCGTAAAGGATTTTTTCTCAAGTCTTAACTTATTGTTATTGCAAGTTTTAAGCCATAGTTTTATGTGCGACGCCGGCGCTCCTATTTACGCTTATAAAGATTTATGTCGGCGCACTTGCCAAGAAAGTGTCGCCCTCTAGTGAGACTTTATACTATATTTTGTTTACTGCTGCTTAGTAAGAAAATCTTTGCCTTACATATCCTCCAAATTACCCTTAAGAAATGGAAAAAAAGCAAGAAAAGAAAGATTTATTAGCTTATAAAAGGAAAATTTTGACGTGTCTGAGAGAACTAGTTTAGAAGATTGGGGGGCTGTACTCTAGCTTAAAATCCACATCGCCAAATTTGTAGAATACTGATTGATTTTTAGTTCAGGAAAATACTACTATTACCCACTACTCAGCACATGCAGGACTCATTTATGAGTCGGGCCTTCTCATATAAAGTGGAGTACTGTGCCACGCTGGCCAGACAGGTTGGCACAGGGTTTCATATCAAGTTTTCCTTTTCCTATTTCCTTTTGTCGGCGCTTACGACACCCTTAGGATGCAATGGGGCGGTGACATCAGCACCCGGATTAAAGAAATATCGAATGCGTAATTAAAATACAGAAAAATTGATGTATATATATATGTATATTACAAGACAAAAAAATTACAAGTACAATAGTCGTGTAAAAGTATAAAATCCCAAATAAACTGTAAATGTTAAAATTGACATAAAGGAACAAGTTTAAATATGTTTGGAGTTTTTTTTATCTCATACTAGCTGATCCCGCAAACGTTGTTTTGCCATATAAATCTAATATGTATTTTCTCTCGCCGTAAAAACCATCCTTGAACTTCAACGAACATTTATAAAAAAAGAATTGGCCAAATTGGTACAGGCGTTGTTGAGTTATGCGCTTACCAACACATTTCGCGATTCATTTTTATATTATAGATGTGCAGACTGATTCAAAATATGTATTGGTGTTACCGCCTCAATGTATTCTGGGGGTGCTGTAAGAGAAATCAAGGTTTACAAGGAGAAATTACAAAAGGTTTCTTTTTTAAAAAGTATTTTGACGAGACGCGATTCGAGGGTATTACGAGCTAAGCTGAGATAGATACAACATTACAATCTGTTAAATAAATCTACTAAAAACAAAAAATGTTATAAGGTTTTCTATTCTCAACTGACCAAAGATTTCAATACTTGGTACCCTTTAAGCATCTTAAATTGTCTCATAAAAACACCCCTGAATCGCTTCACAAACGCCCCCCGAGATTGCGACCCGATAACTTCATATAGAGGGTGTTACGAAAATAGTCGAGAAAATATGAAGGGTTTTACATAAAGAAATCGGAATAAGGTATTCTATGCGAGCGACGGTCACAAACAAATAACACAAACACCGAGGGAATAGAAAAGAGTGAAATGTTATTCCAACACCCTGTATAATGGAATGGCAGTCGGCGTACAAGTGGTCAAATGTTCGCGTATCGGTCCGAAGATATGAAACACATTTCGAAACAATAGTTTTAATAATTAGCTTGCATTGGGGGAAGCTTAGAAGATTAAGCGAAATCAAAATTATCTACAAGTTAAGCAACGTCTGGCCCTGCTGGATCATGAGACCCTGGTTCAATTCCGGGGTCAGACCAGCGTCATTGTGTCATTTGTATTCGTGAATTCCATGTTTGTAAACTACCCCGCGATACAGGTTACCTAGTGCTGGGGTTTCATTGAATATAATTATATACTTCTTTCATGCTTGAGACACAAATACAGCTGTCGTTCTCGGCTGCCATTCTAGTAGTCTAAACACACAGTCAGTAGTGCTAAAACTGGCTGATGGACTAACCAAATATATAATTACCATTTGTGCCACTAAATGGGTGTCCGAGCAACGGCTGTTGTACGATACAGTATCTTCTCAGCCCATAAATGAGCCACGGCTGCTAGGCGGCTAGGTTAACCTTTTGTCGTCTCCTACGACACCCTCAGGATGAAATGGGGTGGCGACACTATACAGTATAAATTACCCAAATTATGTTAGACTGGTCTCGCCTCCAGTGAACATGGGAAAAGATGAGATAGACAATTATGATTTTGCGTTGTCGTAAAGACTTTTGCCATTATGAATGTATCTATTAAATATACTAAATCTTTTATATTGGAATTGTCATCAACGACGTGTTGATGCCCTTCTCAGATCTGCTTCGATTACTCTATATATTATTTTCATATCCAGTTACCATTTGATACCACTTTATTAACCTCCTCCTTACGATGATCTTCGGTAAGTTAATCTCGTGTAAGGCATACAACAGACGTCTCTTGCCGTCGCTATTGATAGAATATTTTTATTCTTCGTTCAATACACAGCATTCGAATATTCAGCGCATCGCGATGGACCGTGGTTGGACGGGGTTGGACGACAGTGATCATCGATAACTAGAGTTTTAAGTCCTAACATCACAATTTATGTCATTTTGGGCGGTTCTTTCTGTCATATCATACAGAATCAATCGGAAGATGCATCCTATATCAATTTTTACTAAAAACTAGCAATTGTTTTTAAAATTAGTTTGATATAAACACACGTTACAAAGCGGTAATGTATTGTATTATATACTTTTGTTATAATCTTCTATATGACTTTGTTTGACACCGGGAAATGGAGGAGTTATGAGTGGGTAGCAGCTGCCACCCATTAACTTAGCTGCAAGAGAAGAAAAACTTGATAAGAAACCCTGTGCCAACTAGTTTGGCCAGCGTGACACAGTAGGCTAATTACCCTCCATGTATCTGGAGGAGAAATCTATGGACTGAGTGGTAGTAATTGCAGCTTAGTGGATCCCATGAACTCACTCTGATATATATAATACAGATTCATAGTATAGATGTATACGACCATTATAAACCCGTTTTCTCCCTTTTATTACGAAGCTGTGCGGTAGTTGATACTTCGGAGCACGTAGCAGCTACGGCGTAGCGCGTAGCCGGCAGCTACAATATCCCTGTACCTAAAGACGCGTTCACATCATAAAATGTAATTGAATATTGGGTTTGAACAATAGAAGGTAAATACATATAACTTTCTAAATTCAGTTAATGATCATACCAATAATCGTATTTTTTTATGTTTGTGATATAATTCGTCTGGTTACGGATTTGGAATACACAATGTCACCAACCCATACCGGCTTGGGGGTGTCGTTAGAGGCCACTAAAAGAACGCAAGAGGCAGATCACCTAGCCGAAAGAGAAAGAAACCTTGAAACAAACCCTGTGCCAACCTATCTTGCCAGCGTGGCACAGTGGGCTTATTTCCCTCCATGAATTTGGAGGAGGCCCGACTCAGTAGTATAATAATTTATGGGCTGAAACGATGACGACGAACTGGGACAAATCCATTAAAAAGTGTTTACTTTCTCTTCTGGCAACTCGTTAAGTAACACAGTAGGCGAAACCCCTTCCAACAAATTGGGGAAGAGCTGACTTAGCAGTGGGTTATTATAGTTCTTCTTAAAAGATCTAATTACGAAGTTGAATATTCCCAAGCATGACGTGAAGCTTTACCTCCTTTGTATAAGGTAGAACAGAGGCGTGTTAATAGTACGGCGGCTACAGATCGCCCGAAGCGACGCGAGGACGCGGCAAAACGGTACATAACACGATATTGTGGACGGCGATACGGATTGTCAGAGGTACAGTCGAACACAGTATTAAAAAAAAAATTACGAGACTAAATTTACGCTAAGTTTTTATTGTTTATTTCTTTACATTCTCTTATTGTTACATACATTCTTATAAAAAGTAATATAATAACTTTTTTTATTCAATTATTGTTTTACTACATTTGTAATAATAACAAACAATAATTAATAAATTACTAAGACCAACTTTTTTATATTTCAAACTAGTGACCCGCCCCGGCTTCACACGGGTGCAATGATGAACATCTAAATTTATCAGTGTTTCTCTACAATTATGCCTCTATTGTACTTAAAAACCATCCTCTTGAATCACTCTATCTATTAAACAAAACCGCTTCAAAATCCGTAGCGTAGTTTTAAAGATTTAAGCATACATAGGGACGGACAGACGACAGCGACTTTGTTTTATAATATGTAGTGATGATATACAGGGCGATATTTTCAAATATGCATGGATGCCAAAAATCGTGATTATAAGGTATAATGAAAACACTGAAAGGAGTCTCGAGCCGCAGAGATGAATTATAAAACCGCATTATTGCATTTAAAAAAAACGTAACACAGATATCAGTAACAGGCAGGCACATCCTGTATCGGTACACCATCCGATAGTTATCAGTAACAAGGTCTAGCTTGCCAAATCAATAAAAAAGGTATTTTTTTATTGATTTTATCGAACAATTTACAGTAAAAACACAAACAATCACACTAATCAACAAACAAACATGGTCAGAAATAGTTCCGTGTCAATACCAGTATTTTGCCAAAGAAGGTTAGTCTCATGACAGCTCCAATGATTGGGAGTTGAGAATTGGGAAAAGGCGAGATGATCACTTGCGGTGTTATACAAGGTTCATTGTGATGGTGGCTAAAATCAGAACTATAAAAAATATCGAAAAATGCTGAAAAGAGTCTTAAGCTCAATTTTCATAAAAACTACAGATTTATAAAAAACTTTTTTTGACCTGTTTTTTTACCTATGCACTCACTTTAGTCATCTTATCGACACCCTCACTATGGAATGTTTTTGTGAAAGAATGTAATCTGTATCAATAACCATAGCCGCATCACACAAATTTAAAACTTAAACATGAAGTGTATTGGAATTACTACTACTCCGCCGATTAATGTCCCACTGCTGAGTTATGCCTCCCCCGTTATATGGAGGGTAGTTAGCCTACTGTGCCTCGGAGCATGGGGCTCCACTAGCTATGTAAGAGGCGGGCCATGGCCCCCAGGGTCACGGATATTTCTCCCGCAATGGGAGTGAATCCCGTGGCCCTGGTTCGGGCAGCCCAGGATCGCCGTCGGTTTTAGTGGATAGGTCAGGGGCAACTTACCATTTCCACGCGCCCAGGCGTCCCACATAAACCGGCCATTCCCCAACGGCCGGGTATCCATGAGGATCTCCAACTTAAAAAAAGGGTTTCGTATCAATAGTTCCTTCTCTTACGGCTAGTTTTTCGGTGAATCAAAAAAACGCTGAATCAGACCTTTTAGGCACAGCAACCGCGAGACATGCGACATGTGTCCCACACATGTAGTTTGTAGTAAGTATTATTAGTAGTTGTTATATATGTAAACATATGTATGTGTGTGTGTATATTCATATGTGGATTTCTGTGCCGAATAAATGTTTTCTTTCTTTCTTTATGTATTCTAAATCCATCACCACACTTTTAGAACAAAATTTGCTAATTTATTTTGTGATTAATAATATTTTCATTGTATTTGTGTCATGGTGTCTTTCGTATGTGTACAATATAGAGTATTCTATTCTGTTCTACGACAGTTACGCGCGACAGTACTTGCCCCGGAGGTAACAACATCACGCGGGACACTCTATTTCCATTTCACGCTCGCTTGCCAATCGAATGGCCATCCCACGTGGCCCTGTTCTGCATTAACTTGTGCCCAACAATATAATTAAAAACGACATGACATTAAGTTTAAATAACTACACAAGATAAGGTAAACTTATAAATATAACCTAAACTTACATAGGTAAACACTGCAAAGTATCTGAAACGTTAGGGTTTAAATAAAAGAACAATATTAGAACCGCTGTCACATAATTTACCGTAATGTGCAAAGATCGTGAAATCCTAAAACATCATTGTGGTAAACTTGATAGGGAGTATTATTCGGTCTTTTTAACGTGCTAATTTCCCTCCAGGGAATTGGGGGAGCCTGTCAATGCTAAATTTCGCATAGGGCGTAATGGACAATTCGATAGCTGTCACATGCGTTATAATTGTGAACAAGTGCTGCTGTTTGGAGTTGGTCGGCTCACTAGACCAAGGAAGTTTTATTTTATTTTATTAAAGTTTATTTTGTAATGTTTCAGTTGACGCCTTCTAGATCCAATAGAACAGTTTGTTATACGGAAAAAAAGACAAGCCCTCTGTGTTTCTTGGCAGTTCTTCTCAGCAGTGGTCGTGTTCCGAACTGGTGGTAAACTAATAGTTATTTGTGCAACAAGAGAGCAAAGTCGTTTTTTGCTGCGAGTGCTGATATTGAATCCCGAGTAAGCGAAGGAATCAATGATTGAATCACGAGCGCAGCGAGTGATTCTAAAGTTGGTTCCTGAGTGCTGCGAGGGATTCAAAGGCACGAGATGCGAAAAATTCTGCTCTCGTGTAACACACATAACTTTTCACTTCAGCAGCGAGAACACTATAGGAAATGAAATATATTATATATTATAAAGTTAAATATCAGTTTTTTAAGCAGTAAATACTTATTTTCGTTTAAATACAACAATAACTTAAAAATTCAATAAAAGATATAATTATCATTTTTGATAAATTTCTTTAGTTAGTACGAAATTCCGAAGGTGTTTGTCTTTGAGGTCGAATTAAAAATCGGAGTAACCCCATAACGAACTCCATATATCTACCTAACTACATATATCTATAAGAGAACTTCGTCAAAGTTCCACCCAATAAACACAGACCGCGTGTGTGAATGTGTCCATTATATAAACAGAGGTGTCCATTAGGCTGCATTCAGGCGGGATTGTTTGCGGCGACAGGAGCTAGTCTCATGCAAATCATGGACACTCTTAGTCTCAATGGACGTGTGGCCACATACTTCTTCATCGTTTCAGTCCATAAATAACCCACTACTGTGTCGGACCTCCTCCTAATTCATTGAGGGAAATTAGCATAGGTACTGTGCCACGCTGACAAGACGGGCTGGCACAGGGTTTGTATCAAGTTTATTTGTCTAAAAATAAATAAAAAAAAGGTTTCCTTCTCATACGGCTAGGTGAATTGCCTCTTACGACACCCTCAGGATAGTGTGGGTTGGTGATATTGTATATTCTAAATCTGTCCCCACACGGACCAAGTAGGTACTTCTTACCTACTCAACATCAAAATTCATTAAATCATGTTGGCTCATTTCACAATTAATTATATAATTTAATAATAAATAATTAAATGTAATAATAAATTAATTTTACATTTTTTCCACCATGTTGACTTAGATTTTTCACGACCTTTGCACATTGCGGTAAACGGTTATGATCGTGTTCTTCTATTTGAATCCATCCCAATTCACCATTTACCGAAACATTAACCACCAGCTCGAAATGCAGCTCTACAATAAACTCTGTACGTTGCTGCTTGGTAGTTTCCTTATGTATCGCCTTTTTTTCTACTTAACCCATACCTGACCCACTGCTAAGTTGGGCCTCCTCCTATCGCCTATAGGGTAAAGTAAGAGTAGGTAACTGGCGCAATAGTCGAAATGGGTTTTAAAATCAGCAACATCTTGCCTGTACCGATCGACCCCCAGCAACGGTACCTATTCACAAGCATGACGTATATGCCAGCAGCACTTTCAACCATATTGCAGGGACGAAATAGGGAACAAAACAAATAAGCCTACTCTGCTACGGTTGGGGGAAGACGGGTTGGGATAGGGTTTCTACCAAGTGTTCCTTCTCTGGCGCTGGTGATCTGGCTCTTTGTCGCCTTTTACGACATCCTCAGGATGGTATGGGTTGGTGACATTTTGCATTCTACTTGTGCTACTGCATACCAAATTACCTTAATTATACACATATCATATTATCACAGCTCAAAAGTGTCTTCTTCCAAAATTAGTGTAGTTAAGACCAAAACGCAGAGCAGGTAGGTTATTCAATGTCTTTGTTTTTCTTTTGAAGTCGTTAGACTCGTCTATTTTTTTTTATGTCTAACTAAAGATTTCATTTCTTTTGCTGCAAAAGGTTTCAGTGTAAAGTTGTAGCTGCCAAGTACTGAACCACCACTGAACTTAACAGTCACAAAAAAAATTACAATAAAAGTATTCTTACTTTTATTGTAATTTTTTTACCTACTAAAATAAAATATTAAATATTTAGTTATAAGTATTTGGCTTTTTTAAAACTCTAAATGTAGGATGTAGGTCTGAATTTCGGTAGAAATTAAAATGCTACAATCGCGACTTTGTAAAATTATTTTTTATAACAATACATTTATAATAAAATAACATTATTTTATAATAGCATTACATTGTTTTTACTAAAACTTACTCTTTGACTAGAACCAATAACAATCATCAGAAAACGAAGAGAAAATTCTCCCAAACATTCCAAATAAATAAATAAATGCCGCAAGGGTTACAGTGTGAACTCGGCCTAATAACCAACAATTAATTTGCACAAATCACGGGTCGCACTCGAACTGAACGCAAATCGAATCACCATTCGATTACGGATAGACGCGTCCTTTTTGCACCGCTTCTTAAAAAAAAGAAATTTAATCTCGCTAATAAACATGCAAACAAGAACGCGCCAGCTACCTGTTGCCGCCACGAGAGACAAACGACGTCTCAGCCAATCAATGCGCAGCGTCCGCCCACGGCGACCGCTGATTGGCCAGCTAGTATAGAGGGGGGACAACTGACAAGGGGGGAACAAGCCAGAGGTCTCGACACGGCTCTGTCAAGAAAAGCGGCATTGAGCTTACGGGAAGCTTTTCACGACGCGCGCGGGAAGTCATAATCCGAATTTCGAATGAATTATTCAAACATAAACATTTCTTGTTCTAAATAGTTGCTAGTTTCAAGATATACTTTTTTTAAAGAATGCGTAGATAAGAGTGCGGTTTAAAAAAATAATTTGATTGTTAAAAGTATTATTTTATTTTTAAAATGTCGCTGGCTAAACAGACTAATGATCATATCAAGCGACCAATGAACGCTTTTATGGTGTGGTCCAGAGGGCAGAGACGGAAAATGGCGCAGGACAACCCAAAAATGCACAATTCTGAGATATCTAAGCGGCTGGGTGCTGAGTGGAAACTTCTGACAGAAATGGAGAAAAGACCTTTTATTGACGAAGCGAAGAGATTAAGGTATGAACAATTTTAATCTCTACCTTCTTATCTGTCCGTGACAAATTAATTATACAGAGATAATAGATGATAATAGGTAATATGTTTAAAGACTCTACCTTCAGAAATTAAAGATTTTTTAAAAAAATAATAATAGTTATATACCAAAATGTCACCCCATTCAAGTTTTCTTTTCGCCACAACTAAATAATCCACGTAGTTCTCTTTATATCCACGTGTATCCATCGCCGTATTAAAATTAAAATTGATTAAGTGTGGAAGCGTAGAGACAGACACTTTTTTTTTAACGGACGTCTGCACTATTTGTAACCTGTATGTGTACAAACATGTAATTTAAAATCACAAAATATTATACCCGGACTCGCAGCAAGTCCCTCTGGTTTACACACAGAAACTTGCCCAACCTGGAATCGAAATCCCCGCTTCCGTGATCCAAAGGCACGTTGAATAAAAGAGTGCATTTGGATTCAATATGTAAAAAGCTTACCCTAGGCCCGACTGGGCAGTGTGTGTTTTTGGAGGTGTTAAAGTAAAAAAGGTTTTGGATTACTTACACTGATAATTTCCTGTCCAAGCAAACGTTGTTTAGCCATTTAAAAAATAGCCTACCTATTTTAATAAATACGCACAAAAATAATATCAAATCGGTTAAACTGCTTCGGAGGAGTTTGATAATCGAATAAACCTAAAGAGATTCTATTTTTTTTGAACTTTCAATTTTTATTCTGCACTATTGAATAATTGCGCTGGGAATTTTACAAGAAATTTCGCGGTTTAAATATATTTTATCTTCTAATTGGCATTCCCTAAATAGTCTCTTCTGTTTTTGACAATATTACAGAGGTAGTGATGATGATAGTATACTACTACTTCTCAACCCTTAAACGACCCACTGCTGAGTCGGGCCTCCTCCAACTACATGGAGCGTAATAGCCTACTGTGCTACGCTGGCCAGACGGGTTGGCACACGGTTTAGTATCAAGTGTTCCTTCTCTTGCGGCTAGGGTTTCGGCCTATTGTTATTTTCTATTGTTGACTCTTACGACACCCATAAGATGAAATGGGATGGCGACACAATGTAAGTATTCTGAATCCGTCACCACACGGACATATAGTATAATCTATCTATTATTCGCTTTGCAACATAAGCAATAAATAACTTTTGCTCCAAAGCTTTTATTTTTAGATATTTTAGCAATTACAAATTGTTTTTTAAACAAAAACGGGAGCAGACGTAAAAAAACACACCAACTGAATTGATAAACTCATCAGTTTTTGAAGTCCGTTAATTATCTTCATGGATTCTAAATATATTTTTTTTGTAATACTATTAGTATAAATATGAGGCTCTTTTGGTTTGTATAGTACGTTTTTTCCGTCATAAATACCAAGATTTTTTATGTAAATTTGTGTAGAAGTGCATGAAACGCGGAAAATGTTTATGTTATAGGTAGGTACATAGTAAATGCGATGTAGTCCTTTCATAAAATTGTTATCATTACAAACCAAATATAGCTGAGAGTAGGAGGCAGAATATAATTATGTTAAACAACAATTAAAAAGGGTTCTGATTATGAGTGTTAATAAAAGCCTTATAAAAAGAGGTTTGTCTAGTCTATCATCAATGTTGACACTCTTTTTTTTTAAAACAAAAATGTGGAGCCCCACACCCACCGCAGTTAGCATACAAACGAATCCGCTCCGTGCGCCAAAACGCAAACATTACGAGTCAAGATTATTTTTTATTCCTATTCTTTTTTAATTTTAAGTCGCGTTCATTTATCATTCTTAATTTGATATCTCAGAGTAAATACCACACAATGTCGTTTGAAAAAATAACACACCTGTTGTACGTTATCATGGTGAGACGATTTTTTGGTGTAGATATTAAACAGGTTATCGTGACGATGACGGTTAATTTGGTTAAAAAAATATAGAAACTGTAGTTAATATCGAAAAGTACCACAGAGCTCGGTCACTTTAAACTTTAAATTCCCTAATATCAAATCTGTTTTAATTTTACAAACCTTCAAGTCCTACGTCAAAGACAAGATAACCAACTTAACTAGCTATTGGAATTCGCTAGAATAATACAATCATACCTATAGATGTGCTTTGCTCTTCATCACGTCACTTTACTAGTCGCTGCCTCCCACAAACATGGCGGTCAAAATGGCGGTATAAATTGGGCGCCAAGGCATTCCATTATTTTAAAAAGAACGTTACGCTGATAATTTCGCTTTACTAATGTCACATCCGCATCGCATCAAGAATGAAGTTAATCGCTTGCTTACACACGCGACATGTATAATCATAATTCGGAAAGTGGCTTCATATGACGCAACAAATAATAATTATTAATTTCATCTTAAGAAGAAATTTGTAAATACTTATATCCTGTTTAAAACCGAAACAGTGACATCTATTTGCAAAATAAGAACTAACCCAATTTAAATAAAGCCAACGCAGACCAACACTCCCGGTATCCAGGATTAAGGGATCCGTGGTTCGATTCCCGGGCCAGGAAAGTTTCTTTGTGTAAACCAGAAGCGCTTGCTCCGAGTCTGGGTGTCATTTGTGTTCGTGAATTTCATGTTTGTAAACTGCCCCCGCAAAACAGGTTTTAACATACTGATAGGGTTTTAACAACTTTATTTAAAAAAAACTTTAAGCCCCAGACGTTTAGGATATAGGCTGTAAAGATCGTATCCACCATCACAGGCAGGGGCCGTCGCAGGCATCGTTTTCCCATACATGGTTGCCGCCATATTTTGCCCCAACGGCCATCCGTTCTTCGAGTTAAGTAGCCACTTTTGGTTTCGCTGGGGAAGTGCCGCCGAATACCGCTGAACCTCAATGTGGGAGTTCGGAACACTCGACTACGCACTAAAACCTCAGCTGGATACTATCCTCACACTTCTCATTTGGGACGTCATAGGTTCGCGAGGATGCATTCTACTATAACACACGTCGGGTTGCTACTGTCGGAGGGCATCCCGGTTAGCTACGTAACCTGCCTAGCCTCATCAAATGTGCAATCCTATGAGCTATATTGGCCGTTTTTGTACGTCTGCGGATATCCTCATTGCTGATCCTATCACGTAAAGTCTACTCACTCCGAGCGTAGCTCTCTCCGTTGCCCGTTGAGTGACTCTCAGCCGCTTAATAACCACTATTGTGACAACCATGTCTTGAATCCGAGACATCTTACTTTTGTGAACATCAACGTCTCGAAATATAAATTCAAAATTCAATTAGTTTGCTGAGGTTACGATGGACACTTACAAATTGTTAACATATTATTCATAACATTTATACAACTCAACATTCGAGAATTTACTACCAGTTTGGAACGCGATCACTGCCGAGAAGTACTGGCAAGTAACTCAGAGGGCTTGTCAAAAAGACATCGTCTACAAGTCTGTCCCTAAACTCTCAGGCGTAACGTAGGCGATATCGCACAAATATCACGTTACAAATAATCGCAGTGCGCGTCGGCAATCTAGTAAATCTATCCCTTAGAGGGTGACAATTATCTGTTATTCATTGTAATATTCGGCATTGTGGGGCGCGCGTTATCGGGGGTCGGCAGGGCTATAAAAACGAGCTTATGCCGCCGTTCTAACTCGCTGAGAGATAGCTAAGCTATAGAGAGGTTTTAACCGACGAATTAGCGAAGTATGATGTGTGAGTAAATGTAGCAATGATATACGTGCCGTTTGACTTTACCATCACTGAGCCCTATAGCCCAGAGAATTGGGTAACAGAAATGGCGGTGAGCTGATCATATCTGTAGAAGAACTTACAACCACTGGGGTAGATGAGTTCTTGAGTGGAGACTGTACTTCGGCCAGCGTAGTGTAAGACGCGCTTCTGCTAAACCACAAAATATTTATAGGTACAGAATTCAAGCCCATGTATGTACCTAGTATTTGAAACATAATGCTTATACCTCATTGAACCGTAATTTTAAAGTGTTAGCATAGGTTTTTGTTTGGTAATCCATCGTGTTACGCGCATTTTCTATAATAATTTATGTTTATTTAAAGGTACAGTTTTAATCAAATAACAGATGAACGTAAAATAAATTCCACCTCAGCACGTCCTATCGACAAAAGCTCTTTATTAACCCCCGACGCAAAAAGAGGGGTGTTATAAGTTTCACGTGTCTGTCTGTCTGTCTGTCGGTCTGTCTGTCTGTCTGTCTGTCTGTGGCACCGTAGCTCGCGAACGGATGAAGCGATTTCAATAAAGTATTTTTTGTATGAAAGGTGAGTTACGGGCGAGTGTTCTTAGACATGTTTGATGAAAATCGGGTGAGCCGTTTAAAAGTTATGAGGGGTGAAAGTGGGGAAGAATAACCGAATGTCTGCAAATATAATCGAGTGGGGTCTCAAATGAAAGCGCATCACGTGCAATTTAACAAAATCTACATTATAATAAGTATGTACCTATAAAAAGTATAAAATAAAAATTAAATTAAAAATTTAAATAAACCCCCGACACAATAATCTTTAAAAAGTAAAAAATAAAAATTAATACTTCGCGTTGGGGGACCAGGGGTCAGGTAATAAATAAGTGGGAGTGGTCCCCCAACGCGAAGTATTTATTTTTATTTTTTACTTTTTAAAGATTATTGTGTCGGGGGTTTATTTAAATTTTTAATTTAATTTTTTAGATTGTACTGTATGTAGGTATGTATTGCGAGATCGAGGGGATAATGTAGGTGGAACAGGCCCACAGGATTGCCAGGCTTAAAAGGCAGTGGGCAGGCCACATAGCTCGCATTACTGATGGCCGCTTACCGCATAGCTTAGTCCTGGCGTCCTACACTGTGAACGGACGACCTGGTTAAGGTCGCCGGATTCTGATGATTGTGGGTGGCCCAGGACCAGCCCTTGTCCCCAGGGTCGCGAAGCATGCTCTCCTATTGGCGAGCGAATCCCGTGGCCCTGGTTCGGGCTGCCGAGAATCACCGTCAGTTTTAGTGGGTAGGTCGGGGCGCAATTTACGACCTCTACGTGCCCCTGAATCCTACATAACCCGGCCAGCCCCCACCGGCGGGGTACCCATTGGGATTTCCGATGAAAAACAGGTTCTAGCCTGTGTGAAAATCCTTGATAAAGACCTATATTCAGCATCCGGTTTATTTTGGCTGAAATTATGATGATGATAGATAGAATGTCCTAATAGCTGGATGGAATGATTTTATTTTGTCATTATAGATTTTCTTTAATTGAGTAAATTAATTAGCAGACCAGCAATGGTATTATCATCTCAATACGCTTCCCACTTATAAGAATTAATTTGCAAGGGTTGAATTTAATAGCAGGGTGCGTTAGGACGCGTGCACACTACATGTCCAATTTTATTTGTCACAATCAATTATAACACCATTGTGCGGCCCTAATAGAGTTCTCAATGTATTTTAAATCAGTTTTACGGTATGTACAGATTAATACGGTGCACACTTAAAACGCTAATCGCATGGGGTTTAAGTGAGATTTCCGTTCTATAAAACGAGCGAGTGTATCTATTCTAAAACCCGAGTGAAAATAAATTCAGAATTTAATGAACATACGAAGTAGCCGTTTACCTGATGATAAACGTATTATGTAACGTCTTCTCTTTCTTCTCGGATTATAGATGACCAGTTGTGTCACCACCGCAATTCATCCTAAGGGTGTTGTAAGAGTCGACAATAGGAAATTACAGGGCCTAAAACCTAGCCACAAGAGAAAAACTTGATTCTAAACCCTGTGCTAACCCAGCGTGGCACAGTAGGCTAATTACCCTCCATGTAGTTGGAGGAAGCCCGACACAACATTGGGTAATTTATGGGCTGATGAGTAAATAAGTAGGTACCTAAGTTATTTGTTGGAATGTTGTCCCCACTGTGCTAGATGGCTTTAAGTCTACAGGGCCAATTATCTGACAGGTCGACACATCCCATTATTTTTTTAATAAAGATTTCTGTCTATAGATCTAGTTATCTTCATCGCATCCTACCACACGCTAAGGGTACATCGTTAATAGCATGTGTCAAGTTTGACCAAATAAAGTTATTTAGATGGTTTTTCCATTTATGGTGTCTTCATCATCAGCCTATCTCAGTCCACTGCTGGACGTAGGCCTCCCCCATGGCTCGCCACTGAACCCGGTCTTCGGTTCTATGCATCCAGTTGCTGCCGGCTGCCCGTCGCAGATCAGCTGCCCGTCGCAGATCGGCTGCCCGTCGATCTCCTATGGTGTCTTAAGAGACGACAAAAGCGGAAACCTAGCCACAAGAGAAAGAGAACTGGAAACGAAACTGTGCCGACCCCTCTAGCCAGTACATTTGGCTAATTACCCTCCATGTGAAGCATAGTAGGTAGTTATTTAACAAGCTATGCACATATATTTCTGCAGCAGCGTGCCCCAGTCTCACTCCGAAGTAGAAACAGTCCTCATGAAACATGATCATAAATGTATAAATATACTCTTCTTAGGAGTACATATGAAATATTACATCACACGCTTAGAAGCCATGTAAAAAGAAAATACATTCCAAAGCGAGGTGTGTTTTATGAAGTGTGTGTTTTAAACAACGTTGAAATAAATATAATGACTAACAACAGAATGTCCTTTAAAAGCCCTCGAGTGCCCTTCGGTAGTGTACGCTTGCCAAACAGATAAATGGATGATTTCATTATGAAAGATCATCACAATGTTAGTGTTCGCCACAATGACGCTTTGACGGTAACACTATTTATACAGTTAATCACACACCTAGGACGAAACACATTAAATGTACAGGTTGTACGAAAGTCATGTGGTGAGGTACCTATTTAAAATAAGCAATGTCAGGGTATCGTGACTAAAGGACTCACAATCGACAATCAACGTGCTTTTGATTGCCGATTTTGACAGGTTTGGTAGCCTACTTATACTATACTGTCAGACCGAGATTAATGCAATACGCTATACACAAACACTTGACAAGAACTTTTAGATTTAGCAGATTGATGCTTTCAGAGTTCGCAATCAGGCTGCCCATTGTACAAATATTTATGTTATACTCATTGTTAGTATTTAAATTTGGGGAGCAGGGCAATGAAGCGTAACATAATGCAAATAAAAAATAAATAAACAGTAAAATCCTTTCTTTCTTTCTTTCTAAAATCCAAACCGCGAATGTGGCACATCCGAGGGACTCGGTAAAGTGCCGAGAAGGCCAGCAGCATTCCCTCGCTGAATAGCAATGCTAATCCTCAGAGTATTCCGTATGTAAAAAAGGGATTTAGAAAAGCAATTTACAATAAAACAAAACAGATGAAATCATTTCAAATATAGTTATATCAGACAAAATATTTCAAATACAAATTTAAAGTAAAAATACAAATGTCATCAGTTTCGACAATTGTTATCGGACCCAGACGAGTCCATACCATAACTCGATTATATCGTCGATCAAATAAACTCGATAAAAATAAGCGAAGAACAAACATGGCGCTCCTTCCACCATTGTGACCGATAACATGGCCGGCCAAGACGAATAAACAAATTATAAAAAAGTACGGTTCCGTTTGGTTTTCTTTCGGAAGCCCGTGTTAGTGATATTTTTTTATTTATTCACTTTATTGTAACGTTCCATTTTTAATTTTAATTAATATGCGTATTCTTTGCGGCCAGAATCTTAACGTAGATAAACAGACGTTGCCAATATCCGAATAACAAAAACCTGAACCATAGATTTTAACGACTTTTTTATCTTCACTTTAAAGATAAAAGTCAATACATAATAAATCATTGTATGGGTGGTTTACAAAGAATTATCTTTGCCAGTAATGTCACCTATTTATCTTTACGATATCTCTATAACAAAAGAGCAACTGCAGAGTTTCTTGCCGGCTCTTCTCTGTAGATGTGCATTCCGAACCGGTGGTAGATGGTAAATAATTAATTTTAAATGGTAAATTTTATTATATTTTATTTTTTGACTTGTCAAAAGAGATCTAATGAGCCAACTTGATTAAATGAGTTTTGATTTTGATTTTACAAGGTCATGATCTCCCTTTATAAAAATAAAATACTCCTTCCTTCTTCCCTACCTACTCAGCCTCAGAAATTCTTCTTCTTCTACTCAGCCCGTAAAAGACCCACTGCTGAGTAGAGCCTCCTCCAATTACAAGAGGGAAGTAACGGTGCCACGCTGGCCGAACGAGTTGGCACAGGGTTTCCTTTCTAGTTGTCCTGCTTTGGGAGCTAGGTTTTCTACCATAGAATTTACTTTACTCTTTTGGCAACCTCGGGATCGAATAGGGTGGTGACATTATGTATTTTAAATTTAAAGCCACAATCCCAAGTCAGCGCCAGCAAGCCGGTGTTTAAGTATATATGATGCCCAGATATCATTGAAACTAGTATTACCCATAAATCGAATGTAAAGGCGAAACGCGAACCGTATGAAGAAAGCATTAATAAAAAACCCCAATAAACCACGGGTATTGACACACCAAATTCAATACACACATAAAACGCTCCTTCATATCGAGAAACGTATCGTATCGATATTTACCGAATTCGATTAGCTCCATACAAAAATACGCCAAAAATGGCGTATAAAAAATACGTAGATAGCTTTTTTTCTTGGACCGATATTGTGTTATTTTCCTTGGCCCTATCTGTTTATTTGTCCGGCAAATAAGGTAATGAAGGAATCGATAGTGATGGGTCGTCGACCTGAGTTTTTGGTGATAAGACTCCCAGGCCATGGTATTTGGTTTGAATGGAACTATGGAAATTTTTGCGACAAAATAACTAACCTCTTCGGTACCAATTGTGTACTGATTATGATTGGCTTTGATCCTTTCACTAAGTTTGATAACATTTGAAAGAAGAGTTAGTAGAGAGTATTTCGTTGGAAAAAAGAAAACAACTGCAACAAAGTTTTCTATTTTAATTACTGAAATGATTGTACCGTTTTCAGACTTACAGTGTATAGTTAAAGTTGTATTATAATAAGAAAAAATATTCCAACAGCATTGGGCCAAAAACGTCTAAGTACAGGTACTTAGACGTTATTATGCAAAAAAGCATAGATAATTAACGAATACAGCATAATCAGTACACTCTTCATTCTATACCGTCCTAAAGTGTTTAGACTATTCAAAATTTAAATCTATAGCTTTGACAGGGTTATACAGGTAGGGTTGCCTCCTTTTTTTTTTACAAAAAATCAAGTATATTTAACTCTATGAATAGTATTAAACAGTATTTTAGAAAAATGAACAGTATTTTATTTATTTATTGTATTAAATACATATTTTTAGAGCTTCTCGCACAACTTACTAATTATAGCTAATCTTTTTTTTAAACTTATATGCTCACTACATGTTATAACTGAAATTAAAATAAATGAGGAGCTCATTTTTTATTCAATTAATAGATGGTATATTTCTATACTGCCACCCCTAACATTCATTACTGAAAAAAATACTGTGAGGGTAATCCACTACTGTGACCCGCTGGTCAGACAGGTTGGCACAGGGTTTCATTTTCCTTCTCCTGCGGCTAGATTTTCGGCCTTTGTCCTTTCCTTTTAGCGGCTCTTACCACATCCAGAAGATAGGGTGGAGTGGTTACACAATGTATTCTAAATCCCCCACCACACGGATGAAATGACCTTTCGTAAATATTAAACTAATTAATTCAAAATGTGTGTTCAATGATACTTAGAGTATCTGTGCTCATTTTTGTTTTCGCTCTCGGTACTCGTATAACAGTTACGTCACCAATATTTTTTCGTAAGATTTGCATGCGGTACCTTTATCAGTAGTACTAACGATTCTTTCATTATGACTTCATGGTTATATGGGTTTTGTCACAACCTGTTTATCAAAGTTGGAGAGCGATGCTCACAAAAATATCTATGAGTCGGTTGTAGATTTCAAGAATCGATGATTTTTTTCGGAACACTGCAATCCCACTAATCGATGATGTTGTATTTCTAAAAAAATTACACTGATTATTCGATTTGCGATACATTTAAACCAGGAACTAACCAAAAAAGCTAAAAACTAAATAGTTCTTAATAAACAGATGCATTGAAAACCTCAGCAATGGTAACTACGTATCAGCTGTCCGCGCGGTCCATTCGAATAATTACGATCGCTGGCTGACAATCGAGATTCTGTCACAAAGCTAGCATAATCGGACGCTGTGTCAACTCTTTCACGTCACTATAAGCCATAAACACAAACGCATGCGTTCCGAATTCAACTTTAACACGTCCGAAATTCGATTGCAATTTGTTCGGCTTGTTTTAACACATAGTGTTGGGGCGTGCAAAGATATGCGATTGTGACTGGAACAATGCAATAATCTGACTATTGTTGAGTCGACATTGTTGTTTTAAGGGTGGCCGGGCGTTCGCGACAATTGCACGCTTTATTGCATAAATAATAATGTTATATCACCCAGCGGCGTTTCATTGTGGCATTTTGACGCTAAAGTTTAGTATTGTGGGGCGCGATCTAGTTCTGATTGCAATTTTGACAGCTATCTTCCGCTTTTGTATTCACTGGTAAATGCACGTGGTTTGTGGACTATCACTATCTTTAAGAATAAGATCGAAGCAATAGGAAGTTTGCTCGGAGACTGGACCTTTCTGATGCGATAACATTAGCAAAGAGACAATTTGATAAGTGCCCCATATTTACACAGATGGCCTTACATTGTGACATTATGTTTACGATTCAAGTTTAATCAACTGACTAATATTTTTATGACTTCACTACGTGCATCGATGAATTTATTACAAAAACTTATTACAAACTTGGAATTAGAAACAATTAAAAATTGTTTTTATTTAAATAAGTAAACTGGTTTCAGACCAAACATAATAATGTTACGAAATACGTTCAACAATGTTTTTTCTTTACAGAGCACTTCACATGAAGGAACACCCTGACTACAAATACCGGCCACGACGAAAGCCGAAACCGCTGGTAAAGAAAGAGCCGAAATTTGGTTTCGGCATTAGCGGCTTGATGTCGCCAATGCCGAGGCTAGTCGCACCTTCGATGCCTCATCCAGTACCTCAGTTGCCGATTCCCCATCACTTGCTGCATGATAAGCCGGATTTAAGCCGTGCCCTGTTCCCGCCTTTACCGTACCCGTTCTACCCATTTGCAAAGCTACATTCGGACGATGGGAAGCTTGCTGCGGAGTTAGCGCATTTACAGGCCCTGTACGGCGGAGCTCTATATAGTAGCGCCTTGTACAACAGTGCCCTTTCGCCCTGCGGGTGTCCTCCACGCAGGACGCCCTCTCCTCCGCCCGCAGATGTCAAACGCCCAGTGGCCTACGTCTTGATGAAAAGTGACGAGGAACCTCCTCAACACGTCATTTGAAGGCCGGTTGCGCTCCCTGCGCGGGCCTGGCCCTCGCACTGGGAGCGACCCTCGACCTCGGTACAGGACCGCGAGTCCAGCTCACCTGACAGTGTTTAAGACTGATGTGATGTTTAAGACCCAAGTGAATGTTAACAGTGATGGGACGATATTGTTGGTCTCGGTTTCGGCCTAGTTTGTTTTAAATAGAATTCGGCTTTCGGAATTGTGTGACACAGCTTACACTACGAGGTCATAAAGAACTAATGCTATGTTTTATGTGTAATATCAAACTTAGTTATAAAGTGGAGAATGGTGCTGATTTAGTTATACTTTTAGTTACAGATGTTAAACACAACGTGCAATGACAATTATTTGTGTGCAATTTAGATTCTTAGGTCTTGCCTCAAAACTTGAATAGATAACATATCATAGTTTATCCTTAATCTGTATAAAACACATTCAAATCTAGTTAGGGAGTTTCATGTCAATTTGGTAAACAACATTTTACAGACTGGTTTATGCAATGGAATCTTCTAAATATTTCGCCATCTGTTTTATTTGGCAATTGTGAATTGTTATGTTATTATTCTAAGTCTTTTCTTGTCTATTAATTTTATCGATATCGTTATGGAAAAATCGTCTACTGTTGTAACATATAATTTCAAAGCTATAATATAGGTACAGCAACTATTTAGATTGTTGACAAGCTAGATTTAATAAATATCAACCTAAACAATATTAATATTTGCACTGAACAATCCAGCAAGGTGCACCCAACCAAGAAAAAATATTACTTCATTATAATTACCACATCACAGCAAAAAATAAACAAATAGTAAATTTTTTTATACCTAGCATATTCTCTGAAACGTCACAAACAAAATTAGCTCATATTCCCAAGTCATACGAAAGACAAGAAATCCTGCACTGGAGAAGAACCGCAAAGATTGATCAGAACAATATTGGAAAATACTGATATACCTCTAGTATTAAATTATTTCTTTATATGTATTATATCGACACCGTTTTTGTATTTTAAGTTAACTTTTATAACTTTTACTCATTTTAAAAAAGGAGAGCATGCTACGACAATATTATTACATTATAATCATGGACGATTATAATTAATTCAAATCATCAATGTCATGGACATAGCCAGGAAACTTTAAAATTATTATAGACTAAAAAGTGAACTACTTAACTTTTTTGTTTTATTAATGTTCTGTGCTTTTTATTGCCGATTTTTCATTGTGAACTATTTTTATAATAGAAAGATATCTTCGTAATCCCTTTACGAAGTGTTAGCAATTTCATTAAATGATTATGGGGTACTAAAATAAGGTAGTTTACATAATAACTGAACTCTAAATGATATTATAAATAGTAACATTAATCTGATAGTTGTAAGAAAATGTTTGTATAATAAATATGATAATACAAAATATCGTTTTTAATTGTTGACAATTATTGTGTTATTGTTGTATTTTTAGTTTTTATAAGTTACAATGTTTAGTTAATGTTTAATTTTTATATGATACGAGTAATTAAAAAGTAAATGAAATATGATATCTGTTTTTTATTCCGGACTGGACTGGATATTTTCTGACTGAGTCAAATGTTAATGTAGCATGTAGCTCGAAAAACGGCGTTTGAGGCGAAAAGGATATAGTGCGCCGCGCGGTGTCCACGCATACAAAAAAAAAAGTGGGAATACCCCGACCTATGTACGTCGACCTTGTAAAGGTCGCTTGGAGTCGTACGTTGCGGAGATCTATGGGGAAAGCATATGTTGAGCGTATGTGCCTGTTACATAGGATTAAAAAGTTAATGAAAGAAATAAAATTGGAGGAGTTGAAACTCAAACTCCTCAAATTTTATTTTCAAGTCTGAAAAAAGGGATAAAATATGCCGCAAGTGAATAATAGCTTGATACAAATTGTGAATCGGGTCCTCCACCAAACGAGACCCGAGGCACAGCTGGTAGTTAGTCTTTGTTGAGCGGTGAGGTTGGTGATATACAGCGTTGATACGACATAGGGGCTTTTTTTTAACTAGGTATCATTTCCAGGCTCTGTACCAAAAATCAATGAAATTGGAGCAATACTTTAGCGGCAAATGATTTTTTAAATTTTTGCCTCATTTGAACATGATGTACCTTTCCTAACAGATGTTTATGCCTAACGCATCGTTTATTAACGTTAGAGGCTGTCCATTAATCACGTGATGTTTTTTTAACATTTTTTAACCCCTACCTCCCCCTTGGTGATACCTGGTGAGGTTTAAGACTACCCCTCCGCCCCTCATGAAAAATCACGTGTATTTTTTTTGTACCGTTTCGAATTCATTCTAATCACATATAGTATACGTAGTGTAATTTAATGCCCCTCTGTCATATTGTAAGATAAACTCCGTTGTACAGTTTGTATCCTTTATTAAGTCACTCCCTTATGCACTAGTACACTGTATGTATATACCACTAATGGAACACTACTATTATTCACTATTATTTTCACGTCTTACTCCTAGCGCGTCTCGAGACAGAATGCCCCGCTCGATCGTCCGATCGCCTATTTATGTCTTTAGTGTTGCCAATGCTGAAATTTATGTTTATAATCGATTTCGATACGAATAGTTGTTATATTAATTTTACTTCCCACTTTTAAACTAAAATAATTATTGACCTAACAATATCAACTCTGTATATTAGAAAAGCAATGGCGGACGGCGGACTGCCTTGTTGGTTAGATGTGCTGCCTTTATATCATGAGTCCCCGCTTCGATCTGGGGTCGGGCAAGTTCCTTTGCGTAAACCAGAGGCACTTGCTCCGTCCAGTCCAGGGGTCATTTTTATTCGTGAATTTCATACAGGTTATAACTAGTGCGTATCGTATTATTTAAAAAAAATATATAACTCTTTGTAACTCACATAAACTATTCCGTGAGGTGACGAAATAAGAATATTACCACCCCATCTCCCGTGGGTGTCGTAAAAGGCGACTAACGGAAAAATTACAGACGTTGGGCAGCAGTAACGTCTGGTGTTAGCTCTTATTTATAACTGCGATCCTCAACCCGGTTGCCCAGCGTGGGGATTGTGGGCAATCCCCCCTAATAACTAAAGGAACCCAAAAGGCAGATCACCTAGCCGTAAAAGAAGGAACACTTGATACAAGCCCTGTACCAACCCGTCTTACCAGCGTGATACAGTAGGCTAATTTCCCTTCAGGAACTTGGAGGACTAAGGCCCGACTAAGTAGTGGGTCATTTATGGGCTGAAACGCCTAATAGTACAGTATCAGTTTGGGGCCTGCCTCACATGCTTTTGGCACAAGAACATGGCAAGCACTTTTGAATTCAGCAGATTACATTTTAACAGACCAAAAATTACATTGGCTCGGGTGGACATTTTAATAAGGCCCAGGTTAGACTGGTGCAACCACAATCTAACTGGCAAAAAGGAAATATCATTCCATCATTTGTCATCATCATTTAAGCCAAACGACGTCCACTGCTGGACATAGGCCTCCCCAAGGATCTCTACAAAGGCAGGTCCTGGGCAGCCCGCAACCATTGCTTTCCGGCGACCTCGTCACCACTTTTCAGCGCCCGGGGGGTATCAGTCCTGCGAGCTATGTGCCCTGCCCACTGCCACATATTTAGGCAATCAGGTAGGCTATGTCGGTGACCCTTGTTTTCCTGTGTAACTCCTCATTTCTGCTCGCAGGGAAACTCCGAGCATATGCCTCTCCTTTGCCCTTTGGGTGACTTTGAGCCTTCTGATGGAGCCCATAGTGGAAAAGGAAATATGGAGTTGCAACTAAAATTGACACAAATTAATCGTTTGTACTGCTTAATTGTCTCCCCTTTATACGGTGAAGTAGTCGAAAGAATTAACTTTTAAACACAATTTTGGGGAGATTAAACTGTAAACTCAACATGTGTTCCCTAAGGGCCACTCCAGGAGTCAGCGGAGCGAGCACTGCTTAGAAAACAGAGGGGAAACGAGAACTAATGACACAGTAAAATTGTGCAGTAACTTACTTAACTGAACTTGGGCACTTTTAGAATTTATTATACTCGCTATTGAATCGTCAGCATGTAATCCTACACATAGGTAACCATACCGAGTCAGGGTTGCTCCTATTTAATGGAGGCGGTATTGTGTAGGCGACTGCTGACTGGCACCAACTCTCCTTCACAATACCCGTCCATTAAATAAAAGAAAGATAATTTTATCGTTACTTTACAATTGTTTTAGAAGAAAATTTTCTTTCTATTATTTTTTATCTACGTAGTTGTTAAACATACATAGTGTCACCAGCCCATTCCATCCTGAGGCTTTCGTAAGACAAAGGGAACGAAAGGAAGGTTGGGGGTGGTGCGACTATGTATGTTAAGCAACTAGGTTGTCCATTGAACAGCGATCTGGCACAAATTCCATTTTTATAATTTTAGTTATTAACAGTTACTTTAGTGATTGTTTTATGTTATACTAGCAACCCGCCCACGCTTCGCATGGGTGCAATTATGCATGTATTATACATAAAACCTTCCTCTTGAATCACTCTATCTATTAAAAAAAACACTTTAAAATCCGTTTGCGTAGTTTTAAAGATTTAAGCATACATAGGGACGGACAGACGACAGCGACTTTGTTTACTATGTAGTCATATATGTTAATTTCTTTTTACTAATTTGTTCAACCAGGGTTTTAGAAAACATGGGCCCGTTCTTATAATACATAGAAACCATATAAGTAATGTCTTAGGTTTTCACGATCATTGCACATTGCGGTAAATTACTAGATCGGAAAATAAAAGATCACTACCAGAACCAAACCATATAAGTGATGTCTTAGGTTTTCACGATCATTGCACATTGCGGTAAATGACTAGATCGGAAAATAAAAGATCACTACCAGAACCAAACCATATAAGTGATGTCTTAGGTTTTCACGATCATTGCACATTGCGGTAAATGACTAGATCGGAAAATAAAAGATCACTACCAGAACCGCTAGTTCTGGTAGTGATCTTTTATTTTGATCACAACCTTTCAGAACTTCGAGTGGTAACCGCGTTCCGGAAGGCACAGTGCTGGTAGGCCTCCCATACGGTGGTCCGACGACCTGGTTAACGTCACCGGAAAACAATGGATGCGGGCGGCCCAGGACCCGCCTTTCTGGAGATCCTTGCGGGAGGCCTATGTCCAGCAGTGGACGTCTTTTGGCTGAAATGATGATGATGAACCTTTCAGAACACGATCAGAACTGTTAAGATATAGTTTCTATGGATTGTAAGAACGGGCCCATGTTTTATTGACCCCAGCCTTGGTTATACATGATGGACCTTTTTATTTATGCATCGATTCCTCAAACCGCTAAGTACCTATTTATTTATTTAACTTTATGCAAATCTGTGGCGATAGTAAAGGCGGCATGAAGTTGTTTTACTGCCAATAATATATATTCCTCGCTAGCGCGGAGACCACTCGATTACCAGCAGAAAAACACTTCAGAGTATAGTACGCACATGGCAGACTTTTGGTGACGTAAAGAATTGTCCTGTAAACCGTTCGTTGATTCTTTTTATGTCCGTCGAAAATGAGGAACTAGAAATTTTACTCCTGAACAGGTGAACCGACTCGAATGAATACATCGCGTTGGGGGACCAGGGGTCAGGTAATAAATAAGTAGGAGCGGTCCCCCAACGCGATGTATTTTTTTTATTTTTTACTTTTTAAAAGGTACTTAGGTCATTGTTGCGGGGTTTATTTAATTTTTAATTTAATTTTTATGTTGCTATGCTATGCTTGGAGTTTCTCTGAAAGATAGGCTCCGTAATGAGATTATCCGACAGAGAACCAAAGTCACCGACATCGCTCAGAGAATTAGCAGACTGAAGTAGCAGTGGGCTGGTCATATCTGTAGAAGAACCAACAATCGCTGGGGTAGACGAGTTCTTGAGTGGAGACCGCGAATCGGCAAGCGTAGTGTGGGACGGCCCTCTGCTAGATGGAGCGATGATCTGCGAAAGGTTGTGGGCAGCAGCTGGATGCGTCAAGCTGAAGACAGGGCGCTATGGCGCTCTTTAGGGGAGGCCTATGTCCAGCAGTGGACTAATGTGGTCTGATGATGATGATGATGATATTTTTGTTATATTTGAAGAAATTCCGTGTGGTGAGATTATGTATATGCAGTTTCAGCACGCACTATGTAATTTAAGTAATTTCACAGATTTTTATGTTATTCAAATTTTTGACTATGCTACATGTGCGTGTTATATGTTTGTAACACCATTATTGTAACCCTTTTAGTTAAAATTTGCTAAGACATACTGAATTTTCGTTTTGTCAGCACTAAAACTGTCAAGGAAAACTTCATTTTCAGCTTTATGGCTCCAATTTGGAGGATGGACGATGGGTAAGTAGCCAACTGTGATTCGCAGGCCAAACGCAGACACGTGATTTTATATTAAAATGTTTTTCTTCCGGAGTTTTTCTTCCGTAACTATCTATCTGTTTGTTTCGGCTAATCTCTGAAATGTCTGGACCTATTGTGACGTGACTTTCACTGGCAGACGGCTGATGTAACAAGAAGTAGCTTAGGTCTTAGGCTACTTATATTTACCCCCCCCCCCCTCGTTCAGGAGTCCATAGTTAATAAGTTTTCCACATTTTGGTGGAAAACTTAGCCAGTTTATTTAGTATCCCAATATTTTGAGTGTTTTTCACACGAAATACAGAATTTGAGTTTGAGTTTGAATTAACCGGTGTGGTGAAGACTAAATGATAGATAATATATATATTTTTTTAATTTTGTTTGTGTGTTTTATTAATATTTGACTAATTGAAAGCAATCTTAAGAATTTATTCATAATACATATGTATCACTTATTTTAAAATTAAAATAGGAGAATACGCCACGGAGTTGCGGTATTTATAACAGATATCAAAATGTGCTTCGATCCTATGTATAAATTGCACCTCGAAAAAAATAATATCATGCATTTAAATATTTATCATCGGCAATAAAAACGGATATTTCACTTATCGGGCAATTAAATATTTTATTGTTGTCCAATAAAAAAGACAATAATCGCAGTTTATGAACGAAATCGCGGCGCTTAGAGCGATTAGAGACGAATGGAGCGGGGTGTCTGGGCCCCGGGGCTCTCGGGAGACAAAGTAGGGAGACCATAGTATGGGAAAAGGCAAAAACTTCTTGACAATGACATTTTGGAACAAAATACAACCAGGACCCCAAATCTCTCAGCGGTGTATGTTTCGCCATTGAGAAGCGAAACCCGTGTTCCGGGCAGAGGAGAGACGCCGGCGACGCTTTTAGGGGACCCCGGAGTCCCAATTAGCCCGTTAATCGCTTATCGAAGGGGTACCCATTTTCCAAGGTAAAAAGGGGGGCCCCAGTCTTCTATTTCCTATGGAATGAGATCCGACACGACGCAGTAAATTCGTAATCTGCTAAATTCAAAAGCAAAACCTAGCCGCACGAGTAGTAAAACTTGAAACTAAACCCTGTGCCAACCCGTCTGGCCAGCGTGGTACTGTAGGCTTATTACCCTACCTGTGTTTGTTATAAATGAAAATCAAAAGGAGGAGGCCAGACACAGCAGTGAGTCATATATGTAAATTACCAAAGAAAGAGCCATTGACGTGCC
This sequence comes from Clostera curtula, assembly GCA_905475355.2. NCBI lineage: Eukaryota > Metazoa > Arthropoda > Insecta > Lepidoptera > Notodontidae > Clostera > Clostera curtula. The sequence continues at coordinate 1,627,015 of FR997796.1, read as the reverse complement.
CTTGATCGTATATTCTGAGTCTATTCAATTAAAAGACTTAGGGCTCTGTTTGCTTTTTTAATATAATACTACATGACATATTGTTAGATTAGCAATAATTTTATAAGATCTATATAAAAACATATACGACGAATATTAATTACCTGGAAAAAGTATTGGGCTCATAAGGAGATATTTAAATCACAACTATCACTACCCACAAAGAAAATAGTGATGGATTCTGCTATTTTACCGTGCCTTACATACGGCTGCCAAACATGGACGTTCAATCGAAAAATTATGAACAAGAACCAAACTACCCAACGACGAATGGAGAGAAGTTATTTAGGCATCAAGCTGAAAAATAAAATAAGAAATGCAGATATTCGCAAGAAGACGAAGATTACTGATGCTTTATCTTTCTGTCTACAAAGAAAATGGAAATGGGCAGGACACATCGCCAGATATAACGACAACAGATGGACTAAAGTGGTAACAAAATGGACAGGTCCACGGGGCTCTAGAGGAAGAGGTCGGCCAGGTGCGAGATGGGTCGACGAAATTATAGCTACAGCAGGCAGCAGATGGCAACAAATGGCAACAGATAGAGACGAATGGAATACCTTGGAGGAGGCTTTTACCCAAAAGGGGTCCATGCAAATCTAACACTTATGTTTTTATTTAACACTTTTGTATCTTTAACTTTGTATGGAATTAAATAAATTTATTATTATTATATAAAAACATAGGCAAATAGAAATGTATAAATAAAATGAAAGGCGTTGGAAATCTGTTTCGCTTCAATTCTTTCTAAATGAAACCAAGAGAAATGAAATGCATGAAATTTAAACCGTTGTTTCAATTTATTATATATAAAATATCCTTTAACTTAACTATGTTAAGTACCTGAGATATATTTAAATACATTGCTTAATCACCTTTGGCTTGTACAATCTTATGAAAATATTTGGGAATGGCGCTGTTTGCTAAAATACAGGGATACCTAGTTCGGCGTCAGATGTCATTAATATTAATAAGACATTTTAGCCGTCAAATGTGTAAATTTACTTTCATATGTGTAAATTGAATCAATTGTATTTGGCATTGGAAATAAAATATTATTATTATTATTTCTAAATGGCTTACTACGTCATGAAAATTTATTGATTTAATGACGTCAGCAAAATGTTTCCAATAGGTATAACCCTTTCTACCATCTAACAACTAAATCCTGCAACTGTAACTGCACCACTCATCGATATTGTACCATGGTCACCCTACTGACCGCCCTATAAATAAACACCCTTTAGCTACTAATTGCAGAGGTGGCGACGATCAAGCTTCACTCTGCGCGACGGTTTGTACATCTAAACTAATATTATCAATGTGAAAGAAACTCTGTCTGTATCACTGTGTACTACATAAATACGTAACCGCTGAACTAATTAACGTAGATAGAAATAATTGAAATTAGATTTTTTGTTCAGGTACTTGATGGTACCCTGCACGCGTTGCTATGCCACAAAAGACATTACAGAAATCATATTTTTTTTCAGAAACCTTCCATGGCTTTTGCACAACATTTTTGCTGAAGAACATCACTAGTTCCCATGTATAGTTTACGATTCTATAAAGGACAAAAAGACAAACATTCATTTTTATATTTAAGAAGATGTAAACCAATTAAAAACAAATCAAAAAAGCGAATGTAAACTATTAATTGAAGTCTACTTAGGGTTTAATAGTTTTGTCTACTACCTATATAATTTCGAGTTTTTTATCAAACTACTGAACCGATTATAAACGATAAAATTTTATATGGGCCCAATTCGGAGGCAATTCTATTTTACAAGCAAGTATTTTTCAAATAGGTTCTTAATGACCACACTACGGATGGCTATAACTCCAACTGATGTAAATAAAATATACCTACATAGAACTAATCGTTCAGTACATACATATCCTGAGTTCAGATATCTACCTTTAAGATTTCGTTATTACCAGAATCCCAAACATGCTAATCAATGCAATAGAGTAATCATCGGCAATCAATTGGCCTTTGATTGTAAATTTTGATAGTTTTAGTAACCTAATAAAGTACAGTATTTGTTCGTGATGACGCTTTGAAACAAAAGCAATAGGCAAATACTTTTGAATTTTGCAGATTAATGCCAGCGATTGCATCGTGATTGCTGGGCCGAAAATAGCGATATCCTTGGACATTTCACACAACGCCATCTCGTCCCAAGCTAAGCAAGTTATTGCTTGTGTTATGGTAACGAGATGGATGATAAACTACATATATTTTGTTTTTTTTTTTGTAAATACATACATATAGAGATGATACCCAGACTCCGAGCCAGTGCCTCTGGTTTCATCCGATTTCATCCTGAGGGACGCCCTTCTTAAGAGCCGACAAAAGGAAAGCAAGAGAAGGAAAACTTGATACGAAGACTTTTTTTTTTTATTCGCCCTGGTTAAAAATCCTTTATGGACTATCCCCGTCGGCCACGGGGATGGCCGAGGGGGGGTGTGTGGGAATCTCCCCCAGAGTGGGGGCCTACCCACTAAAACATCCCCGGGGTGCTCCCTACTCGCGTCCTTGTTGCGGCATTGTGGGATCTGTACTCAGAACCACACGCCAACTCGTGTGGCCAGCGTGTCACAGTGGGCTAATTAATGTAGGTACCAATAAGTTGTAGGGGGGCTGACCCAGCAGCGGGTCTTTTATAGGCTGAGAAGTAGCACGAACTTATTCCACTTTGAGGTCGTAGTTGAGTTAAGACTAAATATCCTTCCGAATAAAACTAAATATTTACAACATATTTCCGACAATTGCATTATTTCTACCTCCATGAATGCTGTTCCGTAAACGAATTTATTTGAAGCCGGTTAAGCTGCGGAGATTAAAAAATAAAACCAGGAAAAATGCGCAATACGCCGCCGGCCGCCGATGGACAGATTGAAAATTACTCCAGCTAGATTATATCTAGGTCTTGTGAAAAAATAATTACACGGCGACTATCCGGCTGTGCTCAGAGACAAATTCAGTTATGGATCAAATTATGAATGATACGCGTACGTTTAAAAATAGAAGTATAATATACTTCTTCTTTGCATAATACATACATATAATCACGCCTCTTTCCCGTAGGGGTAGGCAGAGACCACTTCTTTCCACTTGCTACAATCCTTACATAATTGTTTCGCTTCGTCCACTTTCATTATTCCCTTCATACATGCTCTTCGGTTTAGGGTACTCTTTACCTGGCCTTTTTTCAAAATGTCCCTGATTTGGTCTTTAAACGTCCGCCTAGGTCTTCCCCTTCCAACACTTTCATTCACACTCGTCTTTACACACGTCAATCGTTCTTCATTCGTTCTCTCGACATGGCCAAACCATCTCAGCATACCTTTCTCCATTTTTTTCACTACATTTTCTTTCAGACCACAACGCTCCCTTATCTCACTATTTCTTATCCTGTCACTCAGTTTAACTCCTATCATACTTCTTAACGCTCTCATCTCAACTGCATTTATTCTGCTTTCATGTTTCTTCTGCCATACCCAGCTTTCACTTCCGTACATGAGTGTCGGAACCAACACACCCTCATGCACAGCCAAACGAGCCATGTTAGACACCTTCCGACTGTCCCAAGCTAAGCAACTTAATTGCTGCTAAGAGAGATTTAAGCAAAGTTATTGAACGAAAGTGGCTTTGTTAGTAGCTAGGTTAGTAGAAGTAGTACGCCTACTACCACTACTCAGCCCATAAATTACCTACTGCTGAGGCTATCAGGCGTCATGCTTTCATGGAGATTAACTAGCCAACCAATCAAGTCAATTGTCAATTCCCTTTGTCGGCTCTTACGACACCGTCAGGATGGTATGGAGTGGTGAAACTATGTATTCTAAGTCTGTCACCACATGGATTACGAAATTACACATTGCGGGTCATTAATTATTGTATAATGCATGTTATTATAATTTTCTTGTCGTGCCGCCATAAAAAGATAGGACAATTGCAATGTGACATAGAACATTATTTTTACTAATTTATTCCATAAACACTAACTTAAGTAATATGTACTTACAAAACACTAACTTAAGTAATAAAACAAGACTAAAAATACCAATTAACCTAAAACTTAAATACTAAAATATATTATTTAAAGGAGTCCCTTTAGGCAAGGTTCCGAAGATACTGGCAGCGTTCCCCCTTTGAATCGCTAGACTGATTCTTTGTCCGAAGTAGCTACCAGCTTTTCGGTCTCCTGTGATGTCGACTAACCTTTTTGCTATTTCCTTAAAAGCGCTAGGGCCCCACGGACCAAGGGTCTCGACACCGAATGGGACAAATTCATATTCGGAGCCTAGACCCCTGTATTTGTATGCTTTGTCATATGTATATGTTCTAAATCACAAACTCGTATGATTATAGTGTCATCTTGTTTAATGAACCTTTTCTATCATGAATGTCCGTATTGGTGAATACTGTGAATATTAATACAAGTCAGGTAGAAAATGCAGCTACAAAAAAAGAAAAACTTAATTTTTCGAAGACCTATGACAACGCGTTTGGCCGACGCCGCGCCGTGGCCAATTTCCCTCCATGTTGACTCAAAAGAAAATAAAGAATAAGAATCACTATGCGATGACTTGCTGGATGGAAGAGAAAACTCTGGAGTGATTAGACAGTATGAGACCGTGTGCATTTTTATTAGATACCTTAAAAGTGTCGCTATCTCGGAGCCGAACTATGCCAAATTATTTTGAACATTACGAGTGCATGTACTCGCCATACTGCAAGCAAAGAAACGGTATCACATCTCCTTTTCCCAATAATCGTTGTCGAGTTATTTTTGTTTATTATTTTCATTTCCAAATTTTACAGAAATAAAAGTTGTACACGCAGCGGGCTTACCTCATACCGCGTGTCTTCCAGGCAAACTAAGAAATTTCGCAACCATTTTCTCTAAACTTTGATAGCGCGATGTAGGATGTTTTCCTATTTACTTTCCTTTCATTGGCGCCTGAATTACGCAGCATTAAAGTTGCTACAGCGCGCGCAGGTACAGCAGTATAGCAAAACGACAGACAGAACAGGGTGTCATAGCGAGTGGCGGGACATCATAATGGCAATTTTCTGTACACAGCGGCGTCAATGCGTTGAATGAGAGATGTCGCGTAAACGGCGAGCGACGTGCAAATTTGACGCCTTTGTGTCGTCCGGCGCGCGCGTGACCCGCATACCATCACTGCTTGGATTACGTATTGGTAGACATTGAGGGGATTGCTATTAGGGTCCGTGTGGTGGTGGATTTAGAATACATAGTGTGACCACCCCATTCCATCCTGAGTGTGTCGTAAGTGTCGATGAAAGGAAATTATAAGGCTGAAAGGCGCAAGAGAAGGAAATCTTGATACAAAACCTGGCCTGGTCTGGTCAGCTTAGTACAGTAGGCGAATTAACCGACTTGTAGCTGGAGGAGGCCCGCCTCAGCTATATGGGACATGTATGGGCTTGTGGCGCCGGAAAATTACTACCATCAGGGGGTATGATTGAACGCAAAAAAATTCTGTAAAAGTAGAAAGACAGTAAATGCAAGCGTAATGGAGGACTGCTAGATGGAGTCTCAACTTCACAAAGCCTGCAGGCTTCGTCTATAAAGTCAAAATGGAGACGGCGCTAAAGCAGTGGACTAAAGTGGTCAGGTGATAATGATGATAAAATTAGACTTTACTTAGGCAATTAATGTCCTATATGTCCTTAAGAATATATAGTGTCACCACCCCATTCCATACAGAAGGCTCGTAAGAGCTGACAAAAAAAAACTAAATGATAAGGAAGCAAACTTAGCTAGAGAGAAGGAAAACTTGAAACGACACCCTTTTATTTTTGTTCGCCCGCCTTTTTTTTTTGTTCGCCCTTTAAGGACTATCCCCGTCGGCCACGGGGATGGCCGAGGGGGGTGTGTGGAACTCTCCCCCAGAGTGGGGGCCTACCCACTAAACGTCCCCGGAGTGCTCCATCTCGCGTCCTGTTGCGGCATTGTGGGATCTGATGCAGAACCACGATACGATACCCTATGCCAACCCGTCTGTACAGCGTGGTATAGAAGGCTAAGTATCTCCCATGTTATGGGAGGAGGCCCGACTCAGCAGTGGGGGATTTATGAGCTGAGTAGCAGTAGTAGAGGCGATGAAGGTCAAGGTGCAAGCCACCAAAAACAAATCTGTTATTCCGTTTGAATTTTTATTTCTATAGTTTATAGGTTAGGTTAATAGAATCTGATGACATCTGGCTTCCGTGTGGTGAGGGATTTAGAATACATTATGTCACCACCCCATTTCACCCTAAGGGTGTCGTAAGAGCCGACAATAGGAAATGACAAGGCCGAAAACCAAGCTGCAAGAGACGGAAATCTTGATACGAAACTCTGAGTCAACCCGTCTGGCGAGCGGGGCACAAAGTCAAAGTCAATATACGCTCTTGTGCGAGGCGATGGCGATATGTGCGATGGCTAATTACTCTCCATGTAGTTGGAGGAGGCCCGACTAAGCAGTGGGTTTAATATATGGGCTAGTAAGTAAGATGGCATCTCATAGAAATAGTATCACGTAATAGCATCTTTCAATCACTGTCTGTAGCGAGTCGGGTTATTTGTTTGCAAGCCCCGAGCGGCCGAATCCTCCCGGCCTCCGAATCAAAGGGCGTGGGTTCGATTCCGGATCTACTTTGTACTAACTTCATTAGTTTGTCGGTTACTATTCGGGTTTGTTATTGTTGCTGTACGTGATGGAATAGTATATGAATATGGCTTACAATAGCTGTTGACGGCCTCGACTATAAAGCTGTCATCATCATCATCAAAAGACCCATGATGAGTCAGGCCTCCTCCAATTACGTGGAAGGATGGGTTGGCACAACGTCTCGTATCAAGTTTTAAATCTCTGACAGCCAGGTTTTTGGCCGTGATATTCTCTTTAGTCGGAATACGGAAATACAAAATGGTTGGGTAAAAGAAAATAACTATGTAGGTGCTAAAGGGTTAGTCTCTTCAGTCAAAATCAAAACTCATTTAATCAAGTTGCCTAATTAGAGCTCTTTCGACAAGCCAAACTATAAAATGTACCATTTAAAATTGAAAATTAATTATTTACCATCTACCATCAATGCAGCTCTACAGAGAACAACTGGCAAGAAGCTCTGTAGTTGCTCTTTGTAAATCGCCATTTTTAGAGATGAGTAAATTTATAATGATAATTTTAAGTTTACGATTTTAAAGAGGACTTATAGACAAACATTATTTTTTACGTAACAGATCATGGGCTGCAGTGAAAACCTACCAACTATAGCTATTGTTTATAAATTTTTATCAAACAGCATGTATGTCATGAAACAAGATCCGATTTTTCTCTCATATTTTCTGTGCTTATTTCTCAAGTCAAGACAGTTCTGTCTGCAGTTGGTGACCAACATATAAAGAAAATATGTGGCTATGTTTTTCCTAAACTGTTGTACCTACACCTACTACTCAGCCCATAAATCACCCACTGCTGGGCCTCCCATCACAGACAAGCTTACGTTGCCACGCAGAGCAAGCTTGCCTTCTCTTTCTTCTTCTCCTTTCTCTGCCTAGGTTTTTTGGACTTGTCATTTCCCTTTGTCGCCTCAGTGCTCATCCGCCGAAATTGAGGACAAAACGGCGGCGAAGAAAGGTAATGAATTTATTGGAAAGCGTAGTACAGAAACTAACTATATTCTCTGGGTTCAGCAGTGACTGTATTGAGTGATTTATGCGCCGATAGGTTTCTTGACCAAAAATACCATAGGCACATCCAATAGCACCAAAATGGAAAGCGGACTGGAAAGGCCAAAAAGGGATTTGTATTTTACATACATTTTGGCTCTTACAACACTCTCAGGATTGGGTGGTGACACTATGTATTCGAAATCCGTCACCAAACGGACCTGTACACATTATATACAGAGTTGATATGACAGGGGGGCATTAAATTACACTACGTATACTATATGTGATTAGTACTATATGAATTCAAAACGGTACAAAAATATACACGTGATTTTTCATGGGGGGTGGAGGGGTAGTCTTAAACCTCACCAGGTATCACCAAGGGGGAGGGAGGGGTTAAAAAATGTTAAAAAAACATCACGTGATTAATGGACAGCCGCTAATATTAATAAATGATGCGTTAGACATAAACATCTGTTCAGAAGGAGGCCGCGAGCGGGTCAGGGAGGAGGACGTCCTGGCCGGCCCGCGCCGCCGACGGAGGCCGGGGAGGAGGAGGCGACTGTACGCCCACCTCCTTCCCCCGCCATAGAGGCCGGTGGTGGGTCGGGGGACCCGCCACCGACGAAAGCCTCGATGACTGAGGGCGTCCCAGTGTACCGGGACGCCCTCTCCGACAGTCGCTTGCCCGCGTAGCGGACACCTCGTCGGGGCGTCAACGTTGACTGCGCTTACGCGAACCGTTGACGCCCCAAGCGTGCCGTGTGAGGGTATACCGCTGGGGTTTTAGTGGGTATACGGGTTCTGTCCCGGGAGTCCCACATAATCACCGACCTCTCCCCCGGGGGGCGGTGGTATGCGTTAAGTATTTACCCAGCGACAACAAAAAAAAAAGGCATAAACATCTGTTAGGAAAGATATTCAAATGAGGCAAAATTTAAAAAAATCATTTGCGGCTAAACTATTGCTCCAATTTAATTGATTTTTGGTACAGAGCCTAGAAATGATACCTAGTATAGGCAGTGAAAAAATGCCCCTATGTCGTATCAACCCTGTATATCAGCAGTACTATCGATACTCTCGCTATGGCTTTAGAGTTTTTTCGCACCCTGTACAAGGGAAATGACAATTGGCATGAGAGAAATATTCAGTGTATTTTATACCGTAAGCGCTCATAATAAGGGGCACCTTGCTAAACCTATAAAATATATCTATAAAATATAAAACCCATCAATCACATTCATCAGGTTTGGACAAAATTCCTATCAATTCCTGTGCTACAGAGAATTGTTAGTCTAAAGAGCAGATCCTACTTTAAAACAGCTTAATTCCCACCATAATGTCACTGCGACAGTCAACTGTGACCACAGTAGATAAGGTTCAATTTCAGGAAACTATTTATCTACGAGTTGATTCTAGTGGTAAAGTGGCATACAGATTACAATGAGTGGTTCGCAGTCACTCCTGTCTGCGGCAATTGAAAGCGTTTACCGTAATATTGCAGCCCGTCTTTGACATTCGAAGCCTTCGCATATTCCATGCTATTAGGTGGATTTCAATCCAGTTCGACCTGCCAATCGTTGTCTGTATATAACTATTAATATGGAATGGAGTTGAGTGTCAAAATCATTGGCTAGCTACGTTCGAAATAAAATAAAAAAATAAAATCCCTCCATTGCACCTATAAAACTCATCATCATCCTCCAAATTCATGTAGGGAAATTAGCCTACTGTGCTGTGCTGGGAATACGGGTTGGCAAAGGGTTTGTATCATAATTTCCTTTTATTGTGTCTAGGTGATATTTAGTAGCCTCTTACGACACCCTCAGGATAGAGTAGGTTGGATACATTGTGTATTCTAAATCAGTCACCACACGGATTATTAGGATTTTAAACACTTATCCAAACCTTTGTGATTTTGGCTTTAAGTCTAAAAAATATTAGTAAATTAAACACTTTTTAACGGATTTATCGCGTGTTTAATACATTATTTAATTCCCGACGTTTCGAATGCTTTGCAGCAGTCGTGGTCGCGGGAGAGACTAGATGACAGTTGTCTTCAAAAGTACAAAGAAACAGTTAAAATCTACCACCTATAATTTCAATGTGTAATAATCGTGAAAATCTAAGAAATCATTAGTAAATTACCTATTAAAAGGCGGTCGAAAGGGCTTACTAATTATTTATCTATTTATATTTATTTTCCACTCAAATATACATTTATACTTATCTTCTCTTCCATGAGTAAAAGCCTACTCCATCGATTTCCACCATTCCCTGTTCTTGGCTGCAATATTTGCCTGCCAGCTTTATAATACCATCAGCCCGTCTTTTCTTCTGCCTTGGTACGCTTCCTCTGCCTAGCCATTTAGTTTCCAAACAGGAAAGTCTTTTATCTTGCTAGTTGCAAATGTTACCTCTTTTTCAAAAATAAAATTGAAGGGCGTCGGAGTCTTTGGTTTTAAAACGAATGACGTTTTACTTACTGTAATAGGTCTTAATTTTGCTAAAGAACGGTGCAAAAGATAAGTCCGTGTTTGCCTTAAAACCCAAAATATAACAATTTTGAGAAGAAGTTGAGATGAAGTCCTGCAAACTTTTATTTCTTCTTTTTTACACAAAACCAAACCCCTGTCCTGGTTTAACCTGTAACGTGGGGGCTGTTTACAAACATGTAATTCACGAACATGAAAAACTCACTTAATGAAAGCTCTTTGGACATCGCAAAACAGAACTTAAACATCTACACCACAAAATATGTGGGTACTAGCTTCAACCAACACTTAAAAACTCCACCACATTATCTTACTTCTTACTAATATTATAAACGTGAAAGTTTGTAAGTATGGATGGATGGATGGATGGATGGATGTTTGTTACTCTTTCACGTAAAAACTACTGAATGGATTATAATAAAACTTTACAATAATATAGCTTATACATCAGAATAACACATAGGCTACAAGTCATAAAGATATTATGTGAATTACAACAATATAAACAAGTCGAATTCAAAATTTCTAATTGTCAAATTTTCGACCATATTAAACTATAGACAACATAACGTTTCGCTGTCAGTTGCGTTTTGTTAAAGTAGGTTTTATACGGACGGGATAAAAATCTCAGGTATCCTATGTCCAACTTTCATTTTGTTTTAAATATATATAATGCGGAACAAAGTTCGCCGGGTCAGCTAGTAAGCAGAATAAAAGCCAAACACTTTAATACACCCCCAAAAACTAAACAACGATAAGTTTTATTTGCCGAAGCACCAACAATAATCTTGAGAAAGGAAGAGCTTGACGAACCGATACGATAGTGTCACACAAAGACGCTTATTTCCGTTGCAACTCTGCCTATGAAAAACCTTTTAACAGGTTCTATAAAAAAAGAAAGTACACGCGTAACTCACTCTTATGTCGTCGACATAAAGTTGCAGACCGCTTTCGAGACGGCAAAACGATGTTTGTCAAGGTGTATATCATAGTGAAAATAAAAACTGAACAAATATTGCGATAAGGTTTTTGTAAGGGCGCGAGGTTGGCAGTCAATGACGACCCCGATTATTTGTATAGAGTATAGAACCGTGGTTGATTTTGTACCTACGGATTCTGTGTATCTGAGCGGTACGATTGAGTCAGAAATGAACTTATATTAAGTAGAAATTAGAAACGCAAGAGGCATATCACCTAGCCCCAAGAGAAGGAAAACTTGATACAAACCCTGTGCCGACCCGTCTTGCCAGAGTGGCTAATTTCCCTTCATGAATTTGGAGGAGGCCCGACCCAGTAATGGGTCAGTTATGGGATGTAACGACGACCATGTAACAAACTATAGAGTGCGGTAAATGGCGTCTTAACGGTTCTGATAATGTTATTTTATGTAAATCCGTAAAAAAAATTGGGATTTAATTAAAATAACATGATTAGAATAGTTAATATGTATTTCATTTACCGCAATGTACAAAGATCGTAAAAACCTAAGACATCATCAATTATAGAGTGTTATGATTTTTGTTGTTGTTGTAACATACACTAATTAGAGTCATTATCAGCACAAGTGTCTATCTTGATCTACCGCCACCGGCATGTATTCAGGACTATCTTTTACCACATTTAGGTAGATGACATTACCTAAGGTTTGTTGGTTGGTTGTGGCGTGAGTTAGACAAACGAGACTCTATTAAGCAACTCAAAACAAAAAAGTTTTAAAACATATTTGCATTTGGCAGACAGCTGTTGTTTGACATCACAACCAGACTTGAATTTAAGTGTCCAAATTTTGTTTCATGATGACTGATTTAGAATACATAGTTTCACCACCCCATTTCATCCCGAGGGTGTGGTAAGAACCGGCAAAGAGACATGACATTGCCGCAAAAGAAGGAAAACTTGAAACGTAACCCTGTCCCAACCCGTCTGGCCAGGCTGGTAGCCTAATTACCATCCTACGACTGTGACGGGAGGAGGCCTGACACAGCGTGGGTCATTTGTGAGCTTCATCATCATCATCATTTTAGCCAAACGTCCACAGCTGGACATAGGCCTCCCCAAGGATCTCCACAAAGGCTAGTTTTATACCTACATTTACTTCTGTATCCAAACTCATTGTCAAACGGAAGAGTGCCGGCAAAAAGCGACGTGCCACGATAACACAGACAATGGCAGCCAGTGTCGTCGACAATGCTTCGTTTGTGTCGATTCTTCGCATAATGGCGGGGCGCGAAACGCGAACGTAATTCGATAGACCGTCTTTCATTGTGAATTGTGGGCGTGTAATTGAGTTAGTGCCTACTGGGGACTGGTGGGTCTGTTGTTGTTTGGTCTGTGCGGCTTGCGTAATTAGTTCGATGTCATCTGTGATTGAATGTATTGTTTACGGTTTACTGAGAATTCAGGTACTACAAGTTGCTAAAGGCAGCATCACACAACTACTACTACTATAAGTCAGCCCATGTAAGCTGAGTCGAGCTTCTTCTAGTTACAAGGGTAATTAGCCAACTGTGCCACGCTGGCCAGACGAATTAGAACAGGATGTCTTATAAAGTTTTCTTTCTCTTGTTGGTTTTTAACCCCCGACGCAAAAAGAGGGGTGTTATAAGTTTCACGTGTCTGTCTGTCTGTCGGTCTGTCTGTCTGTCTGTCTGTCTGTGGCACCGTAGCTCACGAAGGGATGAAGCGATTTATTTTTATGAAAGGTGAGTTACGGGCGAGTGTTCTTAGACATGTTTGATGAAAATCGGTTGACCCATTTAAAAGTTATGACGGGTGAAAGTGGGGAAGAATAACCGAATGTCTACAAATATAATCGAGTGGGGTCTCAAATGCAAGCGGATCACTTGTAATTTAACAAAATCTACATTATATTAAGTGTGTACCTATAAAAAGTATAAAATAAAAATTAAATTAAAAATTTTACAAAACCCCCGACACAATATCCTTTAAAAAGTAAAAAATAAATACATCGCGTTGACCAAGGGTCAGGTAATTAATAAGTGGGAGCGGTCCCCCAACGCGATGTATTTATTTTTTACTTTTTAAAGGTTATCGTGTCGGGGGTTTTTTAAAATTTTTAATTTAATTTTTTCAGCCTTGTCATCTCCTTTTGTCGGCTGTCACGGTACCCACACTACGAAATGGGATGGTGACACTATGTATTCTAAGTCCGTTACAGGGACACGATCATCACACCCACGCTGTCACGTGATAAAATCACGTGGTAACATAGGATACATAGTGTTACAAACCCATTGTTTGCAGAGGGTATCGCATGAGGTGAATAGAGTCAACAAGAGCTCTATCTGTAAGAGTAGGATAACTAGAAACCGTCTGATAGGTGACCCAGTGCCGAGTCAAAAATCCTCCAGTTACATAGAGGGTAATTAGCTTACTATACCATGCTGGCTAAATGGGTTTTGGATTTGGATAAACTGGTCCCGGTTTCGATTCCGGGGTCGGGCGCACTCGCCCTCTTTGTCTCTTTGTCTAAACTAGAGGCACTGGCTCGGAGTCTGGGTGTCATGTTCTATCTATAGTATATATACATTTACAAAAAAAAAATGTATATAAGTAGTTTATCACCCATCTCGTTACCATAACACAAGCATTAAGTTGCTTAGCTTGGGACGAGATGGCGTTGTGTGAAATGTCCAAGGATATTTATTATTATTTAGTTTCCTACCAAGTTTTTCATCTCCTGCGGCTACATTTTGCTTTTGACGGCTCTTACAAGACCCTCAGGATGGATTGGAGTGGATTGATACGGACCTGTTACCATAATGAACGGTGGTTATCAATCTGATACTTATGAAATAAGCAATACGGCATCAATATCTCGAACATTGTAGCTATAAAGGTACTGGTATGAAAGAAAAAAAACATTGTGTCCTTCGCAATGAATGCTAAGCAGCTTCGCGCGAGTGGACACAAGCCGCGATTAAGACTCACACAAAGGGACCACAAAGCGCCCATAAGCATACGAGAACGTAATCGCATGAGCGTATAAAAGTATCGCTTTTATAATACACTGTTTGTGTTTGCCATCGGTATCTGGGTGCAGATCTAGGCGGGCCTGGAAGTGACATTCATATAAATTAGTCTATAGATAGATATAGATTTAGAATACAAAGTGTCACCTCCCCATTCTATCCTGAGGGTGTCGTAAGAGCCGACAAAAAGGAAATGAAAAAAAAAGACCGCCCGAAGGCCGATAAGACTTTTTTTTTACTTTATAGGCTTGCGCTTGATCGCCAGTTCACCTGATGTTAAGTGACACTACGATACCTAAGATGATCTATACCTAAGATGGAGCGCGCTTGCGTAGAAGAAACCGATTCACTCGTGATTTGACCTATTCAAAAGGATACGATTTTTTCTGGTTTCGCTGGGGAAATTTCGCCGTCCCTCGGGGGTGGGGCCGGCGATTATGTGGGACTCCGGCATCTACTTGTCTACCTAGTAAAACCCCAGCCGTATACCCTCACACGACAAGTCTGGGGCGCCACAGGTTCGCGTAAACGCATTCTACTGTAACGCCCCGATGAGGTTACCGCTACGCGGGCAAGCGACTACAAAGGATACGAAACCCGTGTGCCAACCCGTCTGGTCAGAGTGGGACAGTAGGCTAATTATCCCCCATCTAGTTGGAGGAATTGGATTGGAACCAGGAATGAAGATGGTCCGTAGGTGATGGATTAAGAATACATTGCATCACAATACCATTTCATCCTTAAGGCCATAGATGACCTACTGTTCAGTCGGGCCTCCTCCAATTACATATAGGGCAACTAGCCTACTTTGCCACTCTGGTCACATGGTTGGTGGCACAGGGTTTCGTTACAAGTTTTCCTTCTCTTGTGGCTAGATTTTTGCCCATGTCATTTTCTTTTTCGGCTCTTACGACGCCCCAGGATGGAATGAGGTGGTGACACTATGTATTCTAAAACCGGCACAACGCGACTCGCTTATTTAGTGTAAATTATTTTTAACAAAACTAATTGATAATGAATTGCAGGCTCATCTAGAAAGAACTACTCAACTTTGGAGATCTGGCACAAAGTGACCAAGTCACGGCATAGTGGACACGAAAGGACCGATTCTGTCCGAATAAAAACCCGTATCGGACTCGCTGTGGGGATACGACTTAGCTTTCAGGTCTTTCTAATGCGATTAAAGAGGGAATAGAGGACACGGCGTGTGGGGTGATGAATAATTCGACACACTATGATAATATACTTTGAAAATTTGGAAGAAGAACTGTATGAAAATGCAATTTGTGAAGAAGGTTTTGTTTCCAACTAGACTAGCTGCGATGTTAATCCAGGCCAAAAATTAGAGCCACCCAAACCACCTTGCCCGTGTGGTGACGGATTAAAAATACATAGTGTCACCACCCCATTCCATCCTGGGGCGTCGTAAGAGCCGAAAAAGAAAATGACATGGGCAAAAATCTAGCTACAAGAGAAGGAAAACTTGAAACTAAAGTCGGAGCCAACCAGCCTGGTTAACGTGGCACAGTAGGTAGTAATTACCTTCCATATAATGGGAGGAGGCCCCACTGAGCAGTGGGTTTCTTATGTGCTGAGTAGTAGTAGTAGGCGTTCAATTCGTATCGGCTTAAGAGGCTTATGACCAGAATTGATTCATTCTTGCAGCAAAAAAACATAACATTCCATAGTCACAATAGAGACGGTCCGTTTCCCGCGCCAAAGAATACAACATAAATAATAGCGGTAAATAAGTGTAAAAATATCGAAAACTGTCATGGCGGACAGAAAGGCGCGAAACTTTATATCCTTGGGTTTCCGGCCGCCCGCGCGCAAAAATGGCAGAACGGATATTCGTGTATCGGGGATTTTGAATGAATAAAAGAAAATCTTTGCCATAGACAATGTTGAACTCCTTTCGGTCTACGTTTTGTTTATTATTGGGGATATACAAGGATTGACTGACTACCAACTTTATTGACTAGTTTTAAATATCTAATAATTATTTAGTCACATTCTACTGTTTTCCAGTTAAAAATGATAGATGATAACAGATGAAAAGTAATTGAATACATATTCTTATCTCATCTTCATAACAATCTTAGACCAATACGGATTCTGAATACAGTTTGCGACCAATCCAGTATATCCTGGAGGGGTATCCTGTGAGGAGACTAATTAAACTTATATACTTAACGTATTTATACAGCGTTTGAATAGAAACAGTTTGAACGAGAGCCCTATGTAAACCCGTTTCTGTGCTGGCATATCTATTGATTTCTTTCATTTTCCGCCCAAAGCTAACCATTTTTATTCTTATTTGTTCGCTATTCACGTACCGCAGTCTATCCAAATTTCATTTGGATGAAACTCTTGTGTGCGCGGTTTGTCTGAAACTTTGGCATAGAGGTCTACAGATTTAATTATAACAATATATTTAACATTTCCTTTATGATGTTTTTATCTAAACTGTACTATAGCCATGAGACTCTAGATGAATTCCCAAACAATTGTGATTGGGGAATTCATCTAGACGTCATTTTAGTATTATTCTTGAAGAAAATGACAGAAAAAAATCAAACACAACACGTATGAGGGTGTTGTCATGGCAAATATTTTGTGTATTTTTTTATTTTATCCTCAAATATATTTTAAAATATTACTCGCTACCGCCCTCGGCATCGCTGCCCCTGGTTCGACACAAGATTAATAGATCAGGTGCCAATTTTTTCTTATTTTTTTCATAATTAACTATAATCCAAAAGGCTTGGCTTGGGTAACTGGCCATAAATTGTTTCAACTTTACGAAACAAAACGGTATTATCCATGCCCCGTCGGTGTCCGGAACCGCAGGGGCGCGCGGCATATTTGAAATTGGAACCAAATAGGCGTTAAATGGCAACGTGCGCTGTCATAACGTCATTTGGCGTTCATCAGCGGGCGAAACAGCATCTCCGTTTGGTGCACGTTTTATTAGCGTAAGGAATAGCGGGGCACAGTGACTCGGAAATTGAGATTTGCATCTGGATGTACCGGGCGGTGATTGCATTTTCTTTGCGAATGCAGCGTCATTTAATTTGGCTACGAGGCCAAGCGGGCGGGTCGAGCTTAATACGGGATGCATTTACCTCGTTCAGAATTCTGTCGTATACGGAGATGTTTGATGAGCAACATTTGACGTAAATTCTGTACTGCGTCTCTAGTTGGACAGTCCGTGTTGTGATGGATTTAGAATACACAGTGTCACCACCCCATTGTACCCTGAAGGCCGACATTAGGAAATAACAAGGCCGTAACAAGGCCAAGGCCAACTTAGCCGTAAGAGAAGGAAAACTTGATACAAAATCCTGTGCCAACCTATCTGGCCAGTGTGGCATAGTAGGCTATTATCCTCCCTGTGATGCGCGGAGGCAAGCCTCGACAGTTGATCATTTATGGGCTGAGTAGTAGTGGAACAGTATTATAAATATTTCGTTAGTAAGACCCTAATTCTACGATAAAAAAAATATCGCAAATGACACGTTCTTTAAATTGTTATTTTTAAACTTTCGCGATTTGAACACATAATTAAAAACTTATCGGGACTTATGGCGCACAGAATTAATACCTGTTTTTGCTCGACGTTTCGACCATGTTACAATGGCCGTGGTCGCGAGCTGACTGCTGACTGCAGACCGCAAGTTTTTTCGGTGGGAAGTGAGGGTACTTTGGTCTCCTACCCTCACTTGGTTTTGCACACACGTAGGGTTGTCACTACGGCACACCACACTGACTGTATCGGTTGAAAACTTAGTACCTATACCGCGAACTACACATTTGCTTATAACGGGGTTCCACGATGCCGCCAACTTGAATCCATCTTCTCGGTTGAAATTACGATGTTTTCTGATTTCCACCGCTTCACGTTCTCGCATAGTAATGCCGTTCAGTGGAGAGGACTTTCGGATCGTGGAGCTCGATCCAGTGATCAGACCCCGCCTCAAGCAAATGCTCAGCAATAGCAGACTTCTGTATCTGGTGATTTTTGACAGCTGCGATGTGTTCTTTTATCCTTTCCGCAATAGTACGCTTCGTTTGACCGATGTAGGAACTACCGCAGCTGCAATCCACCTTGTATACACCGGGAGTCTGGAACGGAATGACATCCTTCGGCGTCCTCACATGCCTGGTTAACTTGGATAAGGGGGTATACACCGTTTTGATGGAATACTCCTTCAACACAGTCCCCACCTTATCTGTTACCACTTTAACGTAAGGCATGAAAGCCGGCTGCCTCTCGACGTCAAACTTGTTCCTGTGTCCTCTGCGTATTGCTCGTCCTCTCTTGGTCACACTATAGCCATTTCTTTTAAGTACCTCCTGAACATGGGCTACTTCAGCCTCCACATGTTCAGGGTCACAGAGGGCTACAGCTCTGTCTAACAGAGAGCTGGCCACCGACTGCAAATGGCGCGGGTGATGGTGTGACGTAGCATGTAGGTACCTGTCCGTGTGCGTGGGTTTTCTGTAGACCGAGTGCGCCAACGAGCCATCTGGTCTAACCATCACTTTGATATCAAGGAATGGCAAAGTTCTTTCTACTTCCAGTTCATATGTGAACCTAATGTTCGCGTGAATTGAGTTGAGATGATCCACGAACTGGTCTACTATCTCTTTGTCTCCCTTCATTATGCAGAAAACGTCGTCCACATACCGTTTCCACATCTTCACCGCAGACGATTGCATGTTTATGGACTTTTCGAAATGTTCCATCCAGATGTTTGCCATCACCGGAGCCACAGGACTCCCCAATGCGACACCATCAATCTGGAGATAGTTCTGCCCACGGTAAAGAAAGAAGTTGCCCTCTAGACAGTTTCTCAGTAAAACCATTAAGTTTTCCGGCAAGTGGTTATCCTTCAACATCTCTCTGATCACCTCGAGACACTCCTTAACTGGAACATTGGTGAAAAGTGATTCGACATCGAAACTCACCAAGATGTCATCTGAATCCAGCGTCAGGGTCCCTATAATCTCCACAAAGTGACGAGAATCCCTCACGAAAGACGAAGTGTTTCCTACCAGTGGCTGTAATCTAGAGGCTACATACTTTGCCAGTTGATATGTGGGTGAGTCTATCTGACTCACGATCGGACGCAAGGGTACATTGGTCTTGTGTACCTTTGGTAACCCATACAACTTTGGCGGTTGCACAACCCTAGGCCTATGTAGATTATCGAACACATCTTCCGTGAAGAGCTCCTTATAGTCCTTTATAATGGCTCGAATACGGCGCGTTACCCTGGCAGTGGGATTATATGAAACCGGCTTGTAAATCTTTGTTTCACTCAACAAACTCCGTATTTTTTCATCGTAATCGACTGAGTTTATTACGACAGTGGCGTTTCCCTTATCGGCCTTTAACACTAAAATCAAGTTGTTCTTTAAAATCAACGAAGCACACAAATAGATTGTCAGCCAATTATATTTTTCAAGTTTTAGTGAACTATAGAAACATTTGTAAGCATATTTGATGTAGGTATATATTTCTTTGTAGTGTGAATGAGAACGTTGGTAGGGGCAGGCCAAGAAAGACATCCTTGACCAAATAGGTGATGTCATAAAGAAAGGTCAGGTCAGAAGCACCCTAAACTGATGAGCATGCATGAAGAGCTTGATGAAAGTGGAAGAAGCGAAAGTTGTGAGCCAGGATCGTAGCAAGCGGAAGGATGTCATCTCTGCCTACCCCTGCGGGAAAAAGACGTGACGTTATGTATGTATAGACGAGTATATATTTCTAAAAGCATATAATTCGCTGCATATTATTCAAATTTGACAAGTATACTTTGTAGGTACCAATGTTGTAAAACGGTAACTCTTCTAAAACATCTAGAAATATTAAATTCAATCCTTGGATTCACTTTGGATATGAATTGCGGTATTTGAAATAACATTCAAGTGAATTTCATGGAAATATAACGTCACAATTGTGGTGGTAAAGGCGAATTTCGCTTGATCCATCATGCCAGCTCATTACTTTTGGCATAAAACCGGTGAGACGGTGAGGTTTTCTTATAAATTGCATTACGTGTCGATCGATTTTGTCTCACGTGTTTCTGAACGACGCGACTTTTGGTGTTGGTGAGAATCGCGTGGTGCTGTTGGTTTGTTTATATAGTCGTTTCAGCCCATTAATGACCCACTACTGAGTCAGACCTCCTCCAAATTCATGGAGGGAAATTAGCCTACTGTGCCACGCTGGCAAGACGGATTGGCACGGGGTCTGGATCAAGATTTTCATATCTTTTCATATCCCTCAAGTTAGAACTAACCTTGGCTCAATTCTCCTCAAATACGGATGGTAATGCAATACAATAAACTCAACAATAAAATCATTGATATTGATATATTCCGCCATACATTATCCGCTTCTAAAAAGGAAATACTGGAATCATTTACATAAATAATAATACATTTAAATCTTCAAATGCTCACGCTTAAAACTCGCGACATTGTCCTGTTTACTAAGTAGTAAACAGGACAATGTCTTTTGTTGAATTTGTGTACATTTATTAAGTGTTGCCAAGATATTATGCCAGTGCTGTGCATGCCTTTAACTGACATGCATATCAGTCTTTAACCTATTAATTAATGTTATTGAAATGTCATAATATGTATGTTGTTGGCGTGTGTTAATAAATAAATAAAAAGATTTCCCTCTCTTGCAGCTAGGTGATTTGCCTCTTGAGTTTCCCTTAGTCGCCTTTTACGAGACCCTCGGGATGGAATGGGTTGGTGACACTGCGTATTCTAAATCCGCCTACACACCTATATACTTAAACTGAATAACTCGTAAAACGTTAATCATACATTGTATCAGCCCGTGAATGACTCGCTACTGCCCCGCCGCACATACTCACACTCGCATTGGCTGACACGCACCGCGTGCGAGGCGCAGTACCAAACTCCGCACGTACGCGTGTGCCTCAACACGTGAGAGCAAATTCGGAGCCTGGTACTGCGCCTTATGTTTTAAATACTGCCACTCGCACGCGGCTCGTGACAGCCAATGCGAGTCTGAGCATGTGCGGCGGGGCACTGAGTCGGGCCTCCTCGGGATCTCATGTTAGCAAAACTGGGACAGGGTTTGTATCAAGTTTTGCTTGTCTTGCTGCCAATTGGCAATTTGTATTCTAAATCACACATCGTCAGTACACAGGATAAAAACTCACTGAATGAAATTACTACAAAATTAATATTAAAAAAAACTAGTAATCGATTCAAATGTACTACACATATACTATATATTATACTACATAGTATAAAACAAAGTCGCTGTCGTCTGTCCGTTCCTCTGTATGCTTAAATCTTTAAAACTACGCAACGGATTTCAAAGCGTTTTTTTTTTAATAGTTAGAGTGATTCAAGAGGAAGGTTTATATGTACAATACATGCATAATTGCAGCCGTGCGAAGCCGGGCCGGGTCGCTAGTAATTGCTAAATTAAAAACTGGCACAGTAGGCTAATTGCCCTTCCTGTGATGGGAGGAGGTCCAACTCAGCAGTGGGTCATTTAAGGGCTGATTAGTAATTTACATATACATATTATTATGTTTTGATATCCAACATAACAGTATACCCAAAATGTATTCACCGCCCCTTTCATCAGACGCGAAGTGTTTCCATTTTGGACAAATTTAATTTATTTCAATCTCACACCGCCGTCTAACCAATGCCTATCCATCTACCGTGACAATTGAATTTTTATATCTTATCGTATTGAAATACGTTACCTTTATGGTATGACAAGCTTTCGACCCCGAGTTCGCGAGGATTTCAAATCTCTATTAAAGGCCTATTTCATAGCTTTACCACAAAACAAAGGCAGGTTTAAATATATTTTTTTTATGTTTTTCCACAGTGACCAAGGTCTGTGTGCGTTGTAACAAAAACCCTATGTAAATAATAATAAATATAAATAAATAAATATCCTTGGACATTTCACACAACGCCATCTCGTCCCAAGCTAAGCAACTTAATGCTTTTGTTATGGTAACGAGATGGATGATAAACTACTTAAATACATTTTTTTTTAAACATACAGTATAGACAGAAATGACACCCAGACTCCGCGCCAGTGCCTCTGATTTAGACAGACACTTGCCCGACCCCGGAATCGAACCCGGGACCCGCTGATCCAAAGGTGGTACATCTAACCACTAGACCAACGAGCATAAAGAGCTAATCAAAAGAAACAGTTCAATAAAATAAAAATCATAATAATCGGCCGCCTAAGATGAGCAGGACATATTGTTAGTATGGGCAAGACTAGATTACCGAGACAAATTGCAAAATAAGTTTTACACTTCAAAAATGTGGATATCTCGCTCATACTTCAACATCGAACATTTAAATCATTGAACTGTTTCTTTTCATCGTCATCAATCTCAGGCCTTACAGTCCAGGGTGGGCCTTAGCCTGGTCCAGTATGTTCTTCCAGATAGATCTGTTCATGGCTTTCTCCGTCCAGCTTCTGACACCAATCACTTTGAGGTCCTGTTCGACGCCATTTAACCATCTGAGTTTGCTGCCACTTCTGCGGCCATCCGGTTTGCCGTCTGTTATTTGTCTCGGCCGTGTGATGACGAATTTAGAATACACAGTGTCGCCACCTCATTTAACCCTGAGGGTGTCGTTAGAGGAGACTAATGGAACTTAAGAGGCAGATCACTTCGTCCCAAGAGAAGGAAAACTTAACACAAACCCTGTTCCAACCCGTCTGGCCAGTGTGGCACAGTAGGCCAATTACCCTCCATGGGTTGGGCAGTAGTAGTAGCAGTGTTACACTCTGTACACATGAGTTAAAATCAAATTAAAAAACTCTTCTTAGATTCATATAATTTACTGACAAACTAGCAATGGAACACCGAGACTTCATACTAAAGGTCTGGGCACACAGAGCCGACGCGACGCGACCGCTACTCTCGCGCCGAGCGCGACGGCTCTATGTGACCTATTCTACATTAACTAATACATTACAACTCTTCACGTCCCGCTAGCGTCGCGTCGCCGTCCCGCCCCGTCCGCTGTTTGCCCAGACCTTTAATGCGTACGGTACTTGTCTTCGCTTTTCAGAATTCAAGTCACGACTTTTGATTACAGTACAAACAAATTGTCAAAGTCAATAACCGGTACGCAATGTCGTCAAGATTAAAAATCGAATTAGGAGTCGACAAACAAAATTAGTAATAATGACACTTTAATTGTATGCTTTAGGTATATTAATTTTGTTTGCTTTAGGTAAGGGCATTCTATCATTACAATAAATTTTAAAATTGTATTTAGAATAAAAAAACAACATGATAAAGCTTGTAAGAAACTTACTATTATGAACTAGATTTTGGTGATGTTTGGCCCTTTGCGACTATTGTGCGAGTTTGCTCTGACCAACCTGTCCCTGCATTGTACCTAAAAATGGCGATCTAAGAAAATAATTAGAGTTTCTTGCCAGCTCTTCTCTGTGGAGCTGCATTCCAAACTGGTGGTAAATGTTAAATTTGAAGTGTTCAATTATTTATTGACTGGTCAAAAGAACCAAGTTGATTAATAATTTTGATTTGATTTTGACTACGGTTAGATAAGATCCATGTTTCTATTTGTCTTATATAAAAGCATCCTAACTGAATGTTTTTACTTACGCCCCTACCATCTCCATTCCAAATTCTGTCATCAAGAACGTACACCCAAATATAATGGATCGCACAAAATTACTAACCACCTCGGTCCCCCTCGTAAATAACATTAACAAAGCGTATAATTTACCGTCTGGCTGTTTGTGTAACCGCGTCGATCTCAGATTATGTGGCCGATAAATAAATACTTAGCGTTTTAATCCATTTGCGGCGACGATCTAATTCACAGATATAAGAAATGGGAAGAATGGTGCGACAAAGGAACGCCCTATTCCTAGTATAGTGGCTTTAGTGAATTTGATACATTTTCTGTTTCGCGGTCAAGCAACTTTTTATTTGCAAATGCATCGAGAATGAGTCTACAAGTGTAGAGTACATTTGTAACCGGCCCACTATCTAATTTAAAGATTCTAATTTAAACTCCTCCAAAATGGCTTGACTGATTTTCGTGAAATTTTGTGTGCATATATTAGATGTGCGAATCGGACAACATCTTTTTTTCATTCCTCTTAATGTTAAGGGTTTATTACACCAAAATTTTATTTTTTAGACAAAAATTTTGGTGTTTTTTTTTTTACTAGCGACCCGCACGTGTGAGAAATAAAACTTCCTCTTGAATCACTCTATCTATAAAAAAAACCGCTTCAAAATATAAAATTCAAAAGCTATATAAGCATACATAAGGGCGGACAGACGACAGAGACTCTGTTTTATACCCCTCTACGATCAACCGTTATTTTTAATAGCGATATTTATATGGCAAAACAACGTTTGCGGGGTCAGCTAGTTTATTCATAACATTATGTTATTTTAAGGCATAACAGTTTTTAATTTCGTTTTGGTGAGCCATCTTCGACGTGTCGAGAGCTTTTAGGTATTCTTTAAATAATAGAATTTAAGTCATATCATCAGAAGTCAACTTACTATGTTTAAAATCACTACATATTATAAAACAAAGTCGCTGTCGTCTGTCCGTCCCTATGTATGCTTAAATCTTTAAAACTACGCAACGGATTTTGAAGCGGATTTTTTGAATATATAGAGTGATTCAAGAGGAAGGTTTATATGTATAACCCACCCCGCTTTGCACGGGCGAAGCCGGTGCGTGCCACTAGTATAATATAATAGATACTTATCTAGCCTGATCTTTGTGTTTTCTCTACATTGAACTCTATATATGCACGATATTCAAAAAGAGAGTTTAGTAGCAGTTTAAAACAAAACTGCATTGTCAATTGTGACCACTCTTTTTTAAAGTTCCCACATTTTTAAGTGACAGTGCGTGACGATGACGATGAGGGTTTTAGGTTTTAAGTTTTTTTAGGTTTTATCGTATAATCAATCTATTATTCCGTGTGGTGACGGATTTTCAATACATAGTGTCACCGCTCCATTCCATCCCGAGAGTGTCATTAGAGCCGACAAAGGAAAATGACAAGACCAAAATCCTAGCCGCATGAGAAGGAAAACTTAAAACGCAACCCTGTTCCAACCCTGGCCGGCGTGGCACCGTTGGCTAATTACCCTTCTTGTGATGCCAGGCCCAACTCAGTAGTGCGTATTTTATGCGTTGAGTAGTAATAGTTAAATATAAAGTATCAAGAGCACTCGCTCTCTCTACACTATTGTCCGAAACGCACAAAGTGTTGGTGATCAATTAATTCGGTTTACTGAGTACAATGCCAACACTGCCGGAAAGAGACAAAGCTACTGGAAATAATTAACATTGTGCCGGGGGAAATAAGGCGTTTATTTATAAAGAAAAGAAATATCGCACTTATATCAAACTAGCTTATGCGCACAGCTTCGCCCGCGTTATTTTACTGATTTATATTTTTTTAAATCAGTTCAGAGGCTTTTCAGTTTATTCGTTACATAAATATACATATTTCTTCTCTATGTTTGTATAGAGAGAATGCGCTTTCACAGTGATACCAACAGGTAAAATAATTTTTACTCTCTCTCTCTCCTGTATTTTCGGTTTCTTAGCTCATATGAGTCATAACTTAATATGAAAATTAAAACATATTTTAACACGTGCGAAGGCTTTTCGATTAATTAAAGAGTTACTTAATTTACCTTCTTGCAAACCATTAAAAGTAATAATGAGTGCTGATATATAAAAATACATGAGATGATCGAAATACATTTCGAATGACGTTATTATACGTATTGTAATGGTGTATTATACTAATTAATATCTAAAAACCTAATAAGACATAATTAGCAGCCACATTCTACGTTATATAAAACGCGACAGCGAACTGGAACGACCACTTCAAATTTTAAACTTTATATAACGAATTTTTGCCCAACCAGCCGGCGAAGAATAAGAAGTAATAAGCAGTTTTCTTTCGCGCCAAAATTGTCTTCCATAATAGCGTCGGCGGGAAGATAGCGTTCCCGCCATAAAAAGAGATAAACGACCGTTCGCTCTATTATTTTTGCTCTCCAACAAAGGGAATGTGTGCACTTAGTGTTGTCTCTTTCTAGCTTGTTGTTTTTCCGTGTGGCTGTCGCTGACGCGAGGGAAAAACAAAAATGTGTCCCAGTACCACCCCCCACACTAATGTGCGCGCAGTGGCGAAGGAAGCGGGCAAACTGCCTCCTCTATAATTTACTCGAAAACCTAATATGTGTCAATTAAAATTTTATTAAAGCCACAAATTGAAAGCTCTTCAATGTGTATGTTAAGATTTTAATAATACTTTAGTATAGCGCGCACTTTATTAAGGACCTGTTGTTAATAAGGTTTGAAGATGTCGTGATTTATTTTCGTATTAATTACCGAACAATAATAAGAAGACAATAACACTGTTTACAGTATAGGACTTGTTAATAAACTGTTATGCATTGTCAAATACAAACTTCTGACTTGACCAGACAAGAAATGTCCCCACGTCACTTCACGGATATTTAAAATATTTTAAGAATTCTTATTTGTACCTCTGTATGATTTTGCTGTTTGTGATAATTATCAGGCAGCCGCTAAGCCGCTCGACTTGAAAGTAGGTAATCGTAGTTACAAACAGACTTTACTTTTCTTGTTAATATTTTGCATATAAGCTATGATTATAATAGCCCAATTTTGCAAAACCGTGTTCCCATGATATTCCCATACGTATTCGGGAATACCTAGCATTAGTAATAGGTAATGTAACGAGACATTTACTAGAACAAACGCTCAATAATCTAGCTAAAGGGCCGGTATTCAACCATCCGGGAATATTGTGGCCTTATGCTTTTTCTCTGTCGCGTATTTCCATTTTATGTAAGGCCAGAACGCGAGGGTCTCAAACAACTCGCGTATAGATTAGAGATCACTTTTTTACAAAAGTTTTCCTATCTGGTTCCTATAGTTTTCAAAAGTTTTCCTATAATACACACTAAGTGTAGTACGTATTCGATATTCGTATACTTTGTAGCGAACTTATTACCAGACTAATCTATACTAATATATAAAGCTGCAGAGTTTGTTTGTTTGTTTGTTTGTTTGTTTGAACGCGCTAATCTCAGGAACTACTGGTCCGATTTCAAAAATTCTTTCAGTGTTAGATAGTCCATTTATCGAGGAAGGTTATAGGCTATATTTTATTTTCAAAAGAATTAGGGATCCGTATGAAAATTGCGATTTTGTAACCCAAGGTGTAAAATCGAAAACCTATTTATGCGTGCGCTGCAAAAACGATTGACAATAGAACAAAATGAAGTACTACGAGTTTGTAGGTCTTATTAAAATCTACAAAAAAGTCCGCGAGAGCACATATCTAACTATCATAGTTTAGTCACAATAACCACTTTTATATTCATAAAAAAAAAATGCATAGGGTAAAACCGGGATAGATGCCCCACTTTTAGAAAAATCCACCCATTTTTTAATCTATGTGTTTTATACGAATAATTTCTACGAATGTAGCTAGCCCAATCCTTTAAGCTGAATTAATAGTATTAATATTTAACCTATCAAATACAGATTTTGCACAAATTGGCTTTTGGTAGAATACCTTTTTTGAGGATAGATGCCTACCTGTATGGATAGTTGCCCCACCAAGAAAATACTGAGAAGGATAGATGCCCGCAGTGTAGGATATACGTTCTTTTTACCGTGTAAACTAAAAGCCTAGCCCAAACGTTAGGTATTTCTAATCCTAAAACGAAACATGGGTCTTAATAATGAAAAGTATATATTTTTAATAATAGTGTATTGTTATTACCCATACTTAATAATTTTTTTAAGCGCTTGTTTAATCACTACATAGTATAAAACAAAGTCGCATTCTTCTGTCCGTCCCTATGTATGCATAAATCTTTAAAAGTACGCAACGGATTTTGAAGCGGTTTTTTTTAATAGATAGAGTGATTCAAGGGGAAGGTTTTTATGTATAACCCACCCCCGCTTTGCACGGGCGAAGCCGGGGCGGGCCACTAGTTAAAATATAAATTATTAAGTTTCAACAAGCATTATCATGTTCTTTGTTGAATAAAATTTTATAAGCATTTTATTTGTTTAACAAATATAGTATTTCTTAATTGTTTCTACACATAATTTTATTTAAATTGTGTAACAATTTCTGAAAAGTGTACAGATTCAGTCCAGATTCAGATCCAGTTGGATAACAAATTCGTATTTTTCTTTCAAAACATTCAATGCAAAGCCTAATTTACTTGTAAATTTAGGGTTATCCTTCCGTTGTGTGGCATACTTCTACTATAATCTTAAATTGCAGTTTATGGAGGGATAGATGCCCCTAAGGGCACCTATACCTTGAAAAATCAGGGCAACTATCCTTTGTGATAGGGATAGATGCCTAATTATTTTTTAAATATTATAATAAACTAAATAGCAATTATTTACACTTAGATGCAGACTTAATGAACCAGTTTATCGACATATGAAAAAATATAACGGAATTTATTAATAAATAAAAAGTTATACAACACAGAATACTAACGTTTCAAACTTTGACGTGTTCGTGAATATCGCCGCGGAGATAATTACTTATACCACCAAAACGCATCCTCCTACACGACTGTCCATGGGTAACTAAGGTATGGGATGACTGTGGCTCCTACATATACAATTAAATCTGAGTTACGAGTTCGCGAAGTTAGGTTTTTAGAATATGGGGCATCTATCCCACTGGGGCATCTATCTCGGTTTTACCCTAGAGATAAGCACGGGTTCGAAGTCCACGCGAGCGAAGCCGCGCCCAAAAGCTAGTCGTGTATAGATTGGAATAAGCGCCCCAAAATTCAGATTCCAATTTAGGTATAGGTACGTGAACAGTTACATTTTCGCAATTTTGATTTATTAACTTCTCTTATTATGATAATAACAAAAGCACATAGTTTTTATTCTTCGTGCCCGTTGCCGCCGCCCGGCCGGTGCTGCATTCCGACGTAGTAGTATTTTAAAAATGATGTATGCGATGACGCCCTATTTGGTTTATACATTAACTAGTGGCCCGCCCCGGCTTCGCCCGTGCAAAGCGGGGGTGGGTTATACATATAAACCTTCCCCTTGAATCACTCTATCTATTAAAAAAAACCGCTTCAAAATCCGTTGCTTAGTTTTAAAGATTTATGCATACATAGGGACGGACAGAAGAATGCGACTTTGTTTTATACTATGTAGTGATAGTGATGAAGCATTTTTCTATTCTATTCTATTCCGTGGCTAGTGTTTGAGTTGTAGTTGAAAATACTAATCGTATCGAAAATTATTCATTCACAGACAGTTTTTTTTTATTTCCTTCCAACTTCGGCAGCAGGTAAAACAATAACATTAAAAAGAAACAAATTAGAAAACACATACTTATCCATGTTCAGCAATGACAGTAAATGGCTAATGATTTGATGAAAAATCGGAATTCAATGCCAAATGTGGCAAAAAAATAATGAAAAGGCAAACATATGCTCTCAATGCGAAACTTTGAATGTTAGGGTAAAATCGGCGGCCACGAAACATCAAATTCCCGCAGAACTCTATAAAACTATCGTAAAACGCCTGAATAGAGCATAAAGAATTTATTTGGACGGTGTGAGTGGCATTGGCATTGTACTATAAGCGGGCTTTGTGCCACCATTCTTCGCGACAATGGCGGAGAAGAAGGTGCGAGCGAGTTATCAGCAGCCGCCATTATGGCGCGCTTATCAGACACGCTTCCGGTCGCGAACAGAAGACCCTTTTTCTTTTACGTGATTTTCTTCCAAATTTGTTTTACTAAAATTTTAAAATTTCCTCAGCCACAAAGGACTGACTATGTGGTAAAGTAGCTATTCACCTGCTTGCTTTGTCAATAGAAGGCTGTCAAGAAACAGCTGTAATGTTCCTCATAAATTTACCACTAAAATGTGTACTTTTTTCCATGGCAATTTGGTAGAGACGCCCGCTAATTGTTTTGCCTATTTACACATTTTAACAGCATTTTTTTTGTTTATTAACTAATGTTGAATGCGTAGGTATTAACTATCGCGGATTTCAAACGAACTATTCTACAATAAGTATTGAACCACTCAACATGTTACTATGATCTTTGCTATAAACTGTAAACACATAGTATTTTCAGTCTATAAGTGCCCACCACGGAGTCGGGCCTCCTCCAAATCCATTGAGGGAAACTAGCCTAATGTACCACTCTGGCAAGGCACATGGTTTATACCAAGTGTTCCATCTCTTGTGGCTAAACGATCAGCCTCTTGCGTTAAAGCCCTCAGGACGGTATGGGTTGGTGACCTTGTGTATTTTAAAACCGACGCCGCGCGGAAAACACATAAAATTTATAAAATATTTTCTCTCAAGTGCTCCTTGAAGTACAGTGTACAGAAATGAGAAAGATTTTATTAATGTAATGTCTTTGTGTCGCCAAACTGCGCTACAAAGGCGAAGAAGAAGAAGGCGCGAGCGAGTTATCGGCGCCCGCTATTATGGCGCGCTTATCAGACACGCTTCCGACCGCAAACACAAGACCGTTTTTCTTTTACGTGATTTTCTTTTAACGTCGTGGTCGTAAATAACGTAAGTATACAATGTTACAAACTATTATAAAGCATTAAATTAGGTAATTTCGTAGTTAAAATAACATTTTGAGCCAAGCGCAATAGCCGATTTTTCAATTTCTTTGACGGTGGTTGTAGAGAGATGCTTGTATGTAAGCCACGGGATTGGTTGATGACAAGCTCGAAATGTCCCTTACTAGGGTGCTTTTGCTCACTTCTACATAAGCTACTTTACTTACTACTTGGCTACAAGGTAACATTTCGTTAAGTTTACTCGTGACCAAAACGTTAAGAAAAAGAAATTCCTGCAGACAACAATGTATGAAATGTTGACAACAGTATCTTTATCAGTATTTCGTGATGACTATAGGGCTTTTGTTATACCCTGAATAGTCTGGAATAGTCCTATAGTACACAAAAAGTATCGCTAGATTCCACGCGAGCGAAACTGCGGTCAGAAGCTATAATTTAAAAATTATGCCGATTTTGTGAAAATAATAAAAACACACTTCCAAACGTTGGCGTAAATAACTTTACGTTTCGGTAGTCCACGACTAAAAATCAAATGAATTCTCATCTCAAATCACAAATATAACACCGAAAACTGATACCAAAACCTGACAAAGTTCCATAAATATTCAATGATTCCCAGAGAAATAGTCAATATACTTTAACGCCCCACCAATAAAATTTCACCTTATTCGCCAGTCAAGTCCACCATCCTTTAAAGGTTCACTAAATATACCATTTGGGTTGTGAAAATGTAATATAAAAGTGCTTTCAATAAATAAGATAATTTAGGGGGAGCGCGGGTGTAACGAGGGGTGGGGCGGGGTGCACTGAATGAGCTAATTAAGGCACCAAACGAAAGAAAACGCGAAGAAAAGCTGAGAAAACTTGGGGAAAACAAGAATATTCCGGGCAATGAGTGGGGACGGACTTAGACGGACGAATATGTATAAAAGTAATATTAAACGTATTTCATACTAGTATTATTGTATTTGAATATACTACTAGAAAATACAAACTTTTAGTATTTAGCCCTTACATGGACTAGGTGGACGGACGACCTTGTGAAGGTCGCTGGGAGTCGGTGGATGCGGTCTGCACGAGTTCGTGCATTTAGGAAATCTATGGGGGAGGCCTATGTTCAGCAGGGGACTTCTGTTGCTGATAGATAGCCCATAGATGACTCACTGCTGAGTCCGGCCTCCTACATGGAGGGTAATTAGGCTACGGTGCTAGGCGGGCCAATCGCGTTACGCACACGGTTTTTTGTATTGTATCAAGTTTTCCTTGTCGTGGGGCCTAGTGGTTAGATGTGCCGCCTTTGGATCAACGGGTCCCGGGTTCGATTCCCGGGTCGGGCAAGTGTCTTTGTCTAAACCAGAGGCACTGGCTCGGAGTCTGGGTGTCATTTCTATCTATAATATGTATAAAAAAAAAATGTATATAAGTAGTTTATCATCCATCTCGTTACCATAACACAAGCATTAAGTTGCTTAGCTTGGGACGAGATGGCGTTGTGTGAAATGTCCAAGGATATTTATTATTATTATTTATTATTATTATTATATACCCTATCGGCCTTCTCATTTACTTTTGTCGGCTTTTACGACAACCTATGGACGGATCGGGGTGGTGATATTATGTATTCTAAATCCATCACCACATGGGCATTTATAAAAAATATGAATATTTTATTCTCTTACTGTTTTGACTGAACTCGAATGTAATTTCATCATCATCGTCATCATTAAAGCCCCTTAAGTTACCCATTACTGAGTCGTGCTTCCTCCAAATGTATGGAGGGAATGTAGCCTTCTGTGCCACATGGGCAAGCACAAGCATCGTGTTTTTAAAAAACCACAGATTCAGAACCGTCAAGACATCATCACTAAGTTTGTATCCTTCTCTTGCGGCTAGTTAGCCTATTGCGCCTTGTATTCTAAATCCGTCACGTAGCTTTGTGAAGTATCTGGATACAAATATACTTAAAAAACATGCCTACAGGATCTAATGGCGTCCTCGCTTCGATTCCGGGATCGGGAAAGTGTGTTTCGGTAAACCAGAGGCTCTTCCTCTGAGTCTGGTCTAGTGGTTAGATGTGCCGCCTTTGGATCAACGGGTCCCGGGTTCGATTCCCGGGTCGGTCAAGTGTCTTTGTCTAAACCAGAGGCACTGGCTCGGAGTCTGGGTGTCATTTCTATCTATAATATGTATGTATATACAAAAAAAAATGTATATTAGTAGTTTATCATCCATCTCGTTACCATAACACAAGCATTAAGTTGCTTAGCTTGGGACGAGATGGCGTTGTGTGAAATGTCCAAGGATATATATATTGTTAGGATAATCACAAATTGTCTACTGCATTGCGGTGACGTCACTGCACGACTTCTATAAAAGGGAGGTTATTTGGTCGATCGAGGCATTTGCTCGCCGGCGTTCGGACGGGAAGGTTGTCGTGAGGTATCGATCATAATTAAAGGCTGTTTATATATTTCGATTGTAATTCTGATTAAATAATGGTTACTGATTAAATATTAGTTACTGTTAAAATATTAGTTACCGTTAAAATATTGGTTACTGTTAAAAATTGCTTTAAATAGGTTTAAATCTTATAAGTTAATAAAATCATTGTAATTTGTGTAGTTCAAATGTTCTTTTTTATACAAATCCGGCTTTATATCCTAAAATCAGAAGTGGGATTGGCTCAGGGGCCCACATATATTAATTTGTTGAGTTAGTTTTAGAAAAACAGCCGTTAATTTGTGGTTAAAAATTAAAATGCCTCGTTCATCTCGTGTCGTATCTGATACGTCAGTGTGTCATAAAGCAAAGCGCAAGCGTAGCAAATCGCGTCGACGCCTCCGCAATTCTCGATTGTGTCGCGACTCCGTTTCGCGCTCACCGTCGAGTTCTAGTGGAGAATGCGCGCTCCCGCAGCAACGAAGGTACAGTAGTGCAAGGGTAGCAGCCATAACGAAGCGACTGGATGCTATAATGGGAAGGACGGCCAGCTCATCGCATACACCTCCACGTAGTGCAGGTAACACCGCTTTTCACTGTAGTAGCGATATACCATCCGCGGCTGAAAAGTTGGCTGATGCATTCAACGTGGTGATAAATAAGGTAAGGCCGAATAACTACTACGTGTCTAATTTCGACCCCGCGGTACACAACTTTGTGGTATGGCACGACGAGGTTGAGCGGGCAAAATTGACAAATAATTGGGGCGATTTAGAGTGTTTATCTCAGGTGGCCCATTGCTTAAAAGGGGATGCTAAGATCTGGTTGAATGAATGGGTCACTAATGACCGTTCTTGGAGTAATTTTATCAATTTATTATGAATTATTTAGATCTTTATGCCCACATGATCTGGATTACGCGAATATACTTTTTGAAGTCATGAATACTAACTTCGATAAATTCAATACATACGCTGAGTATGCTCGACGCTCGCTGCTGCGACTGCGCATTGTTAAGGGCCTGAGTGAAGAACTGATGGTTCAAATAGTGGTTCGGGGCATTAATGATGCTCAAGTCCGAGCTGCGGCAGCGAATGCCAAGTTAACAAGTTGATAACTTATTTACATTTTTAGCGATTTATGTCAAACCTAGCCGTGGCAAATTTGTCAACCGTTCAGGTTATAAACCTAACTTAACGTTTAAACGAACACCTATACCCACGAGTAGCGATAACAATTCGTGTTACTCATGCGATGAAACGGGACATCTCCGTATCAATTGTCCTAAAAACTTAAACCTAATGAAAATCTAAAACTGTAAAAAGCACTTATTGCAAAAGGTTGGCCGTATTGAGTTATTGCTATACGATGGTATTCTAATCTCTTGGATGCTTGAGGTTCTTCACAGGTCAAGTTATGGCATCAGGCTTCCACCAGATCCTGATAGATGAGGGTTCAGTCCACATGACGGGTTTCGTTACCCCTGAGGGGTATTACGAATACTTCGAAATGCAATTAAGGCAGGCCAGGTACTCATATTTATTGACGACGTTCGTATTGTGAGTATGACTGTCAATGAAGGCATTAGCTTGTTGCGCGAGGTGTTAAAACATTAACCGAAACTAGGACTACCGAAATGGAGTATCTTGGCCGCGTCATAAATCATGGTCAGGTTAGACCGAGCTCTCGGAAGATGGAAGCGTTGGCAAACGCCCCCGTACCAAGGAACTTAAAACAGGTCGGGCAGTTTCTATGCCTGGCTGGTTACTTCCGCCGGTGTATTAAAAACTCTTGAGTGGTGCACGCGGAAAACAACGCAAGCAGCAGGGCAGCAAATGGTACCATGGAAAGGGGAGTGGTGTCTCGAGAGTTGTAAGGCTTTCTATGAAAGTGAGTACTGTTATTTGTTGTATGCGTAACAAATGTCCTATGTTACAGCTTTTAGGTATATTGTGAAATGTGCAAATGAATGTATCTGAGGGTTTGCTTGGATAAGAAGTTATGAAAGTTCGGAGCACTCAACGAGAATGTTCTCAAGCAGCCCTGGCAAGACACATAAGTAATATGTGTGGGAACCGCACCCAGGCGACACGTTTCACGTGTATAGGCTTCGGCCTGGCAATACACATAAGTAGTATGTGTGGGGACCGCACCCCGGCAGACACGTTCCACGTGTATGGGCTTCGGCCTGGCAAGACACATCAGTAGTATGTGTGGGGACCGCACCCCGGCAGACACGTTCCACGTGTATGGGCTTCGGCCTGGCAAGACACATCAGTAGTATGTGTGGGGACCGCACCCCGGCAGGCACGTTACACGTGTATGGGCTTCGGCCTGGCAAGACACATCAGTAGTATGTGTGGGGACCGCACCCCGGCAGGCACGTTACACGTGTATGGGCTTCGGCCTGGCAAGACACATAAGTAGTATGTGTGGGGACCGCACCCCGGCAGGCACGTTACACGTGTATGGGCTTCGGCCTGGCAAGACACATAAGTAGTATGTGTGGGGACCGCACCCCGGCAGACACGTTCCACGTGTATGGGCTTCGGCCTGGCAAGACACATCAGTAGTATGTGTGGGGACCGCACCCCGGCAGACACGTTTCACGTGTATGGGCTTCGGCCTGGCAATACACATTGTAATATGTGTGGGGACCGCACCCCGGCAGACACGTTTCACGTGTATGGGCTTCGGCCTGGCAATACACATTGTAATATGTGTGGGGACCGCACCCCGGCAGACACGTTTCACGTGTATGGGCTTCGGCCTGGCAATACACATTCGTAATATGTGTGGGGACCGCACCCCGACAGACACGTTCCACGTGTAAGCGTGTAGCGCGTATAAAAGATCTAGAAGACAAATCGCTTTAACTTAATGGGGAAGAGAATGCGAGTGCGTGTTAAAACGTAGATGTATGTTTGTGTGTGTGCCTCTGAAGCTTGTGAGAAGTGAAAGACAAACGTTATTTAAGTACTCGTATGAATCTATGACAGAGGGCCTTGGTAGCGTGAAGTATGAAAGTGTAGGCAATATCTAGCGAATTAACAATTTCAGGCACAGAAGACTGAAATGACTATGAGATTGCAGGACCTTCGTCAGTTCCTGCAGATCCATCGCCTGCTACTGCGGACGTCGCTGAAGATGTGTCCGAGGACGGCACACGGTCAGGAGAGGCCGTGTTAGGATAATCACAAATTGTCTACTGCATTGCGGTGACGTCACTGCACGACTTCTATAAAAGGGAGGTTATTTGGTCGATCGAGGCATTTGCTCGCCGGCGTTCGGACGGGAAGGTTGTCGTGAGGTATCGATCATAATTAAAGGCTGTTTATATATTTCGATTGTAATTCTGATTAAATAATGGTTACTGATTAAATATTAGTTACTGTTAAAATATTAGTTACCGTTAAAATATTGGTTACTGTTAAAAATTGCTTTAAATAGGTTTAAATCTTATAAGTTAATAAAATCATTGTAATTTGTGTAGTTCAAATGTTCTTTTTTATACAAATCCGGCTTTATATCCTAAAAATATTTATTTGTGTTCGTAAATTTCATGTTTGTAAATTGCCGATACTGGTTATACCTAGTGCAGGGGAATCGTTTTAAAAAAAAATATAATCATTTGCTTGTTTGACCAGTCGTCTATTCTCCTCTACTACAGTCGTCCAACTGCCATAAATTTCGATTCTTTTTCTCTTCTCAGTGGTAATAGATATGGACATTGATATTTAGACTAAAATAATTGAACGACTCTACATACATTATACTTAAAAATACTTCATTAAATATAACTAAACGTTAAAATGCATTCATTTTATACGCTAATGTAGACCTTAATCAACAAATTAGAATGTGCTTAAGATTTTTAATGAGTAGTCTCTCACTAAATGACCCGTACTTTTTTATCCTTCGCACTGTTTGTGTATACCATATTGTGACGTGACGTAGTGAGGACCCATGCTTAAGGATAGGAAGAAAGAAAATTGTGAAACGAATAAAAAAATAACTGCGGGGTACTCCATTTCGGCCCTGTACAGCCAAGGCGTCCGTGTCCTCGCCTCTGAATGGTCCGCTAACAAACTCTTTCACAAAAACACAATAATTACTTTAAGCGGAATAAAAAGTGCTTTCTTCCCTCGGACAGAGGGGCCCTAATTTTGCTTACCTTCCTTGTAGCTCTTGACTTTTGGCATAATGCTTTTTTTTGTTTTTCTTTTATATTCTATTCAAGGTATGACTGGGTGATTTGATCACGAGTTCTTA
This sequence comes from Clostera curtula, assembly GCA_905475355.2. NCBI lineage: Eukaryota > Metazoa > Arthropoda > Insecta > Lepidoptera > Notodontidae > Clostera > Clostera curtula. The sequence goes on along the minus strand of FR997796.1, from coordinate 1,589,381 downwards.
TTTCGTAAATTGTGTGTATTCTTTTCTTTATATTTGCACGTTTTGTGACACTACGCGTGGTCAAATCCAGTTACGAATTAATTTGGAATAGCTAATGATTTTATTCAATTAATTTTAGACGTACGTCATTTTTGTAATTAACTTTTATATCCTTGAATTTAGAACGTATCGTTCACAGGATGTAGCTTTACATTGATCCACCACCGTATTGATTAAGTACTTACCAACTAGGGAATTAAAACCATTAATATTGTACACAGAATTAATAACTATTTACCAAAATGTTTGTACGTTCCGACATGCGGATAAGAATGTTTTATTGAAAAACTTGTGCGCGTTCCAGAACTCTGCAGTGATTAAGATTAGTTCATAAGTTTCACAATAATTTAGATTGAGCCGTGATATGGAACGCGATGCCTCGCGTTTACCGCGAATTTTCGCGGGACACCGATATAGTGTGGACATGGCTGGAAATGTCATATTCGATAATTCTACTGATTCGGCAGAAATTAGTTTAATTTTCAATATTGAATACAGACTTTAAAGGATTTTGCTCGGTTTTTTTTTAGATTTTTGTCTAAGAACACGATGCAAAAGGACGGCAAGAGTTCAACTAAGGCTAACAGTAATTAAATGGTAACAATAAACGTAGCGGTAACTTTAACTTTATCCGTACCTTTCATAATTATGACTAGAAGGCTAAGAATAATTTAAACGTCTCACCGACAACAATATATTCGCTATGAGGCCATATGAAACACAATTACTAGGTCCATAACGAAATCAAGTTGTAGTGCTTGTACAGCATTATCTCACCACCAACCGGAACTACTACTACTACTAATTAGCTATGTTGATATACTTAGATGACCCACTGATGAGTCGAGCCTCCTCCAATTATAGGAGGAGGGTAATTGGCCTAATGTGCCACGCTGGCTGGACAGGTTGGCAGAGGGGTTCGTATCAAGTTTTTCTTCGCTTGTGGCTAGGTTTTCGTCCTTGTCTTTTTTTTTTTAGTCGGTTCTTACGGCATACTCAGGACGGAATGGAATGGTGACACAATGCATATTACACCAGTATAACGACTGCATAAGTTCACTACAGAAGAACCCGAACAGGATAAATGCGCTGGCACAATTTATAAACATGGAACACCGATCGTGTGTAACATTGTGCTTTTGGTTTTCGCGTTAATTAAACACACACTCTCATTTTAATTAATTACCTACTTCTTATCGGATTTATTGCATAATTTCACATTTATTAAATTCCCGACGTTACGGATGCTTTCCTGCAATTTCAATTTCAAAGCATCCAACAGCTTTATACACAACAGGGGTACCTACTTGTGTAAAAACTGTTCGCTTGCTTCTTCTTCTTTTATTTATGGCGCTTGAATACTCACGATTCCGCCAATGTTGCGTGTTGAGAATGAACGTGGCAAATCGAGTGGCAAATGGTGCTGGGGTCGATCAGCATAAACGTCCAGTTCTAAATACTGCTGATGTTTGGCTCTAATTTGCTTGCTCTCACAAATTTGTCCTATCAGTAAAAAACAACTTAAGTGCTTCTCTCCTGCTCTTCTCTGAAATGATGTGTCATTATAGCAAACTTTAATAAATAGATTTTGATAGGGCGTCTATAGGCTGTAGTGGCCGATTCATATAAGGCGAAGACTGTATGGTTAAACGCCCTAGTGCTTTAAACAAACTTACAGCAATATTTATCGATGTATAGTTCATGCAACTCTGAATTAAGGTTTTTGCAGCCCTACACCGGGGGATGTGAGGGTCATGTCACATCTAGGCACACCTCGTTTTTAGGTCTTTGTAATAACATCTTGTAAAGTTTGAGTCCCGTTTAATAGCTTAATACGCGTTCGTAACGAGTTGCGTAATGAATTAAATCTGAATTTACTGTTGCAGCGGTGATTATGTTTCACTTGCTTATGAGATAGCTCGCGAGTTTTATGAGACTTCGGAACTTAGTTAACTGTAAATGAATTGGAATTATTGTTTACACAAGTGAGCGAGAATAGTTTAGAGCAATGCTTGTATGGTCTCTGGAAACTGAGACCTACAGCGTACGAGGGTTTACGGTCGTGGTCGACAAATTAAATTAATTGCCATCTAAGTTTATCAAAACATTTATTATTCTCTTTTTTGTGTTAAGTAAGAAGAGAAAAGATTTTCGCAAAAAGATGTGTATCTTTTTGCGAAAAATTTATGAAGTACTCATCCGTCTACAGTTTCATCTATACTCTATACTAATATATAAAGCTGCAGAGTTTGTTTGTTTGTTTGAACGCGCTAATCTCAGGAACTACTGGTCCGATTTCAAAAATTCTTTCAGTGTTAGATAGTCCATTTATCGAGGAAGGTTATAGGCTATATTTTATTTTCAAAGGAATTAGGGATCCGTATGAAAATTGCGATTTTATAACCCAAGGTGTAAAATCGAAAACTTATTTACGCGTGCGCTGCAAAAACTATTGACAATAGAACAAAATGAAGTACTACGAGTTTGTAGGTCTTATTAAAATCTACAAAAAAGTCCGCTAGAGCACATATCTAACTATCATAGTTTTGTCACAATAACCACTTTTATATTCATAAAAAAAAATGCATCGAGATAAGCACGGGTTAGAAGCCCACGCGAGCGAAGCTGCGCCCAAAAGCTAGTGATAAATATATCTACTTAATGATTGTAAGATATCCACTTTACTATCTTCTCACCTCGGCCTATACCTCTTTCGCGTTAAGATTGCGTTGCCTAGTTTTAAAGATTTAAGCATACAAAGGGACGGACAGACGACAGGGACGTTGTTATACAATACGTAGTGATACGACAGTGAATAAACCTTTACTTACTGCATTTATAGATTAAAATTATAGAGGAAATTTGACTCACAAGTACGCTGGGGAAAACGGCTCTTAAACAGAGTTGATATGACAGAGGGGCATTAAATTACACTACGTATACTATATGTGATTAGTATGATTTCGAAACGGTACAAAAAAAATACACATGATTTTTCATGGGGGGTGGAGGGGTAGTCTTAAACCTCATCAGGTATCACCAAGGGGGAAGGGTTAAAAATGTAAAAAAAAAAAAAAACATCACGTGATTAACGGACAGCCCATAAGGTTAATAAACGATGCGTTAGGCATAAACATCTGTTAGGAAAGACACATCATGTTCAAATGAGGCAAAAATTTAAAAAATTTGCGGCTAAACTATTGCTCCATTTTAATTGATTTTTGGTACAGAGCCTGGAAATGATACCTAGTATAGGCAGTTAAAAACATGCCCCTATATCGTATCAACCCTGTATAGTATACGTAGTGTAATTTAATGCCCCTCTGTCATATCATCTCTGTATAAGAAAATGTTCTGTATCGAAAGCGAACTCAAATATTATAACCATCCTAATCCAGACAATATCATTTCAACATCAATTAATCTATCTCGATAATTCTACGGATCCATGACTGTAGGTCATCAATTAAGATGCTATCAATATTCAATCTCCTGCGGGTAATGAGCGAGCTTGCAGCGCGTTAGCGGGATGCGATAAAAGTTTGGCCATCAGGCGCTGACATAATTAGACGGTTTCGCTAATGAACCGTCTACCAACGATAATTTGAAGCTTTGGCTTAACAACTGTTGTGTCCCTTAACTACCCGAGACAGGGCCACGGGTTTCACTCAACCCGATGGGGGAGCTCCGTGGCCATGATGGGGCCTTGGCCCACTTTTACAAGCGGGCCCCACGCTTTGATGGGGAGCTCTGGACGCTCCCCACCCAACCCACCGAGAGGCTTTTTTCTTTTGCGCTATTTGCGTTGGTATCTCTGTAACTTGACTTGACTCTGTGGATTGTTTTTGTACAGCTGTTTTGTCGTAAAAGTCAACCCATCCATCTAAACTTTTGCATTTAAAGTAATACTAGGATATGAAGATTATTTTTAAATATTCTATTCACCCGTCACTTTTATCTTAGAGTAATTTTTAATGAGTGTGTAAGGCGAATATCGCATCTTCTTTATTCGTTCAATAATCTTTAGTTAGCTATGATTTTATTGATTCGGCATTTATCATGACTATACTACATACGCAGGGTGTGATTGGTTGCCATAATTTTCAGCGTTTATTTCTGACTACAAATTATTTTATTAGCTTTCAAAAATCCAATATTGCAGTTTATCCTTATCAAAATGGCGCTCAAGACTCGTTCGAGTGATTTTCGACATTCCTTACATTCGATTTGGCCATCACACATTATCTGCATGAACATACAAAATTGATGGGTGATTTATTTCAATCCATCGTCGTATTCTAGGGGATCAAGGTAAAGTCGATACAAAAAAAAACTAAAATCGGTTACAAAAACGATTTATTAATAAAAATAAATAAAATGTAATACAAAAATAACCACCACACATACAAAATAATATTAGTCAGTTTTACGCGCAACAAAATCTTCATTTATATTTCTACTATACTATTTGTCTAGCGATGTCCTTCTAGAAAAGTTTAGAAATCAAGTAACACATTAGGTTTTTTTAAAGATCCTAGAGGTGAAGCAGTAGACTAAAACCGCATAAAGATTTCGTTATTTTTCCAATTTTATAATAATATAATTAATTTTATATTTTGTTTGACTTATATTTGTGGCGCCAATTTATTTTAAAAAGAGGTAAATATAGCTAACATCGGAATAGCCATTAATAAATTATATTGTTTGAGCGAGTCATTGAAATTTATTTAATTACGAGTGCGTGGGACTGTCAGATATAGCAACACTGGTGTTTAGTCTATGGCCAGCCCTGTGATGACGCGCACACTGGACCTTGTGTACTACGAAGTATTTTCTTATAAATATACCATTTATAACGGCAGTAGTTGACATGGTGTCCGAAGAAGAAGACTACGCAGTCAGTAAGGTTGAGGAGAAGAAAACGCCCGCTTTTACGATGCCAAGTTCCGGCACGGCACCGGGATTAACCGTAGGATCGGGACACCTCGGATCACTTGACCTTAAAAGCCACAACATGGCTCTGAAATGGAGGAACTGGATCACGCAATTAAAAATTTACGTGCGAGCTAACAATCTCGAAAACGATAGAGACAGCCGCAAGGTAGCCATCTTGCTTCACTTTATCGGAGCATAGTTAGCAATATTCTAGTCATTCAACGTAGATATCGACGTAATCACGTTTGATGACCTCGTCTCAAGATTCGCCAACCACTTCACGCCACATGCCAACCGATGGAACGCCACAAACTATTCAATAGGTGTCAGGGCGCAGATGAGGCAATCGACGACTACGTCACGGATTTAAAAAATATCAGTAGACAATGCGAGTTCAACACTCACTACACGAGACTGACCTCCAGTCAGTCTCGTCAGGGATATATTTAGCTGGAATCTCACCCCCCAAAACCATTACACAAAAGAAAGGATCCTAGTCAAAAACAACGGAGGAGCCCGTAGTATTAGCTAGATACATGGAAATAACCAAAATTCAAGCTAGAACATTAGAAGACACAGCAATGGTCGCCCAAGTACATGCAGGAAGACAGGAACGCGAGTCAAGTCAACAACAGTCAAGCAGCGACAGACAACCAAACCGCTCCGCACAGACAAGGAACCCCAGACGGTCTGACAAACCCAAGCCATCAAGCAGTGCCCAAGCAGTCATATGTCACCGCTGCGGTCAAGTGCGCAGATTCAAGAATCCAGCCAATGGAGTCAAGTACAAGAAATGTGGAAAATTCAACTACTTTGCTGTTGTGTGCCGCAACAAGCAGGTACAACATATTGAACTAGATCAGTCAGATAACTCCCTTTTTTTGGGATCAATCCACATTTATTTCCTTCAATCTGAGTCATGGCGTGCAAATTTGTCAATCAATAAAGTAAACATTAACTTTCTGCTAGACACGAGAGCATACACTAATGTCTTGTCAGTGAAACATTAAATACATGTAATGTTTCACCTGATATGATTACTAAAAGTACACATAAACTCTCTTCCTTCAGTGGACAGCCAATACCCACTAAAAGTCAGTGTATTAAATAAATATCCTTGGCCTTTCACACAACGCCATCTCGTCCCAAGCTAAGCAACTTAATGCTTGTGTTATGGTAACGAGATGGATGATAAACTACTAATTATACTTTTTTTTTGTAAATACAAACATAATATAGATAGAAAACACCCAGACCCGGAACAAATACTTGTAGGTCGTACAAATATTTCTTCCGTGCGGGGAATCGAACCCGCGACATGCTGCGCAGCAGTCGATCGCTCAACCACTGCGCCAACCGTGTATTCTTCCGTGCTAAGTCATAAAAGCCACATCTATAATGTCTTGTTCCTTATAGTAGAAATAGATTTACAACACATAATAGGAAGGGTGTCGTGCAACACACTCAATTTCAAAAGGATACGTAATGTCGAGTTGAATTCCAGTAATAATATTATGCCTGCTAACAGTGATTTGTTTCAATGTTTAGTGTGCGTCCGCACTGCGAGCCTAGCGCTGTTGCGACGACGGGCGCGAAGTTTCAAACATATGAAACCGCCATTTGTGTCCATAGTGAAGTGACTAATAAGGCGGGCGCCTAGTGCGACAGACCCGAGCGAGATCGCGCGCGTAGATTTCAAACGTTCTCATCCGCACGTTATGGCCACACTACGGGCCTAGCCAGCGAGCGACCCAATGCGCGGGTGGCGGGAGTATCAAACAGCGACAAGACCGAACTGTCTTGCCGCTCGGCGTATGCGCGTCTCTATTTGCTATTGTCGTAAAATGGCGGTAAATACTGAATTGTTTATATGTGCAATTCAATCTAAACCACCTATATGGCAAAGCAAACATCCACACCACAGTAATCGCACAATAATAAGAAAGTTACGGAGTGAAATAAAGGAACAGTTTTCTGAATTTTGTAGGATATAATCACAATTCTTTATAAAAGTTTAAAAATTCACACATTCACTGCGTTTTTAATTATTTCGTGAACACCGTCTCTAGTTTTCAAAACCTCCAATCTCGGTCTATCTAATAAAAAATGGCAAATCCTCGTCCATAGTTTGTAACACCTGAAATAAATCGAACCGATACAAGACCTCGCGCCTCACTATGGCCGCCGCACGCGCCCGCGCGTTCACTGTGGACCCACTAGCTTAGGCTGCTTGAAAGATTTTAGCTGCGATTTAAAACTAAAGCCAGACGCCATTTTAGACGCATGCCGCACAAAGTACGGAAAGTTCCATTTCAATTAAAAAACAGGCTTATAGCAGAGCTATACGAACTTGTAAAAAAGTAATGTTATAGGTCTAGTCGAAGAACCCGCGGAATGGGGCTTTTCAGTCATCACTCTTTTTAGTAGATATAAACTTTGACTCTGTACAGACCCTAGCAAACGTAACCAAGCCTTTATGAGACCACATTGCCAGTTTAACACTCTAGATGAGCAAAAGCCAGATTCTTCACTACACTGGATGCCAATAAGGGTTTCTGGATGTTAAAACTCTGCGATGCTGCATCAAAACTGTGCACAGGTATACACATCTTCCCTAAGGTATTTCAGCAGCACCAGAAATATTCTATAGAGAAATGGTAAATAGATTCAATGACATCAAAAATGTTAAAATAATGATGAATGATTTCTTAATCTATGGTAAAACTCTTCAAGATAATGAAGCCCTACATCTTTATGTAGGGCTTCATTATCTTGAAGAGTTTTACGAGCTAAGCTAAGACTTTTCTTAGCCAGTGCCCGCGAAATCAACCTAAAATAGCGGCAGTAGTTTATCATTAATAAGACAGTGAAGACCTTCAGAAGGTCGCTGAATGCGTTCTTCACAAGATCTTACGATGTGGATATATATGGTAGGCAGGTTCATCAGCCGACAGACTGACGTGCGCGTATAAATAGTATGTCTAAAATATAAGACAGCATTTAACAGTTTGTCTATGACTACAGGCACCATCTTAAAAAATCAACTACACAAATATTGAAGCTCCTTGACCTTACAACTAATAAAAAACATTTACAGCATTTCATCAAATCACAGCTTGTAAGCTTAAATAGTAATTACTACTGTACTAACGATTAAATTTTATTTTAATGTTTGACTTGTCAAAAGTACTCTAATGATAATATGATTAAATGTATTTTGATTAAGCAAATCATACTACCGGTGATATGCATTGACGGGTTGAATAGTCACCAACCCATTCCATTGCTTAGAGCATCACATGAAGTAAGCAAGGAAACCCTTCGAAACGTATAAATCCAGGTCAATTATATAACATGTATTGTATTGTATCACTGCCTGCCGACTCAGAAGTGAGACCTTTTTATACAAAAAATGTTATTACATTTCTAGCTTTCATTCTAAGGTTTTCGATTTCATCAATATTGATTTAGCAACCCAGAATTAATCGGAATCCCTTTAGCTTTTTAGTGACACACCCTGTACGTAAATTCGTAGATGACTTCACTGCTATACATCACTACCAACGCTTTAAAGCAGTTTATGATTGAAGATTAATTTCGTGTAAAATTGAACTACTAAGCTAAAGTGACTCTTTGTTTCTGCTGTTGGGTTGACATCACTCGCTGCTCCTGCGTCAAGCCATCTCCTCTGAACCGCTTGTATCTGAAAGAGAAGATGGTATCTATACTAATATATAAAGCTGCAGAGTTTGTTTGTTTGTTTGAACGCGCTAATCTCAGGAACTACTGCTCCGATTTCAAAAATCTTTCAGTCCATTTATCGAGGAAGGTTAGGCTATATTTTATTTTCAAAAGAATTAGGGATCCGTATGAAAATTGCGATTTTGTAAACCAAGGTGTAAAATTGAAAACCTATTTATGCGTGCGCTGCAAAAACTATTGACAATAGAACAAAATTATGTACTACGGGTTTGTAGGTCTTATAAAGATCCACGAGTCCGCGAGAGCACATATCTAACTATCACAGTTTAGTCACAATAACCGATTTTATGTTGATAAAAAATATGCACGGGTTCGAAGCCCACGCGGGCGAAGCCGCGCGTAAAAGCTAGTTTTAAATAATTAGGTGGCGGATTTAGAATACCACCCCATACCACCCTAAGAGGCGTAAGAGCCGACAAAAGGAAATGTCACGGGCGATAACCTGGCCGCAGGAGAAGAAAAACATGATACGAAACTCTGTGCTGTCTGGCAAACGTGACACAGTAGGCTAATTTCCCTCCATGAATTTGGAGGAGGCCCGACTCAGTAGTGGGTCATTAATGGCCTGAATCCAGTGTCTACAGTGTGTCAAAAATCTAAATCCTAAAAACAATAATATAAATATCCTTGGACATTTCACACAACGCCATCTCGTCCCAAGCTAAGCAACTTAATGCTTGTGTTATGGTAACGAGATGGATGATAAACTACTTATATACATTTATTTTTTGTAATTACATACATATTATAGATAGAAAACACCCAGATCCGGAACAAATACTTGTAGGTCGTACAAATATTTCTTACGTGCGGGGATCGAACCCGCGACATGCTGCGCAGCAGTCGATCGCTCAACCACTGCGCTAATATAAATCAGGAAATTTGAAAATATTTCTCTATTTTTGTCGTAAGAGCTTACAAAAGGAAGAAGACAGTTTGGCACAGGGTCTGTATCAAGGTTTCTTTCTAGTGATCTGCCTCATGCGTTCCTTCAGTCGCCTCGTACGACACTCTCAGGATGGTATGGGTTGGTGACATTGTGTATTCTAAATCCGTCACCACACGGAAATAAATATGCAACATGCTTATAAGTACAAAAGTAGGCTCACATCATGTCGTAGAACTGCCTCTGTTCCTTGGAGAGTGAAGGCTTGGTCTCCTCCAGGGCAGTCTCTATGTCTTCTCGGTACACCACCACAGTGTCCATGGTCTTCTCTTCATTCGTCGCCTTAATTATATGGAATACAAAATAACAATACAACACTATTTTGTATACTGATTTATAAGACAACAAAACAGGTAACAACTAATGGGGGGGGTAAGATCTGGCAATGTCAATGCTTCGGATGGCGCGAAAGGCAGTTTGTCTTGGAGTTATGACGTTTCGTACCAGGGGCGTAGTGTTCGTACCAGGGGGGTAGTGTGCCTTGGTGGGGCCCCGTATAAAAAAATATTTGCGGGCCCCTATGATGAGTAAAGATTTCTCACAAAAGAAAAAAAGATGTGTGTAGGGTGTTGCCAACTTTGGAACGCACGCTCCACGCGAGAAAAAATAAATTACTTATGTCATTTCTGATTTAATAAAAAAATTGGGACGTTTTTAATAATTCTTGCTTATGCACGTCGGGGGCCCCCGTGGCCCGGGGCCCCGTATAATTGATACGGCAGATACGGCGGTAGCTACGCCCCTGTTTCGTACTCTTGAGCACACTTGAACGCGATAATAGCGCCAAATTGTTCCAATATTGTGTGGCCATTGGATGAACTAATCACTATTGGATTCCAGCCAACATCGTTACTCTTGACGCCACTGGGACAGCAACTTGACAGCCAATTTTGTGCAAGCTAACTTCATGTGGTATTGTATTATTGTATTGTTGAAGTATTGTTTTTAAGAGTACGGTAATTTGACAGCATTGAAAATGAATCGGATCAGAAAAATTGGCATTGAACGTATCTATGACGAGTTCTTGAGTGGAGACCGCGAATCGGCAAGCGTAGCGTGGGACGGCCTTTTGCTAGATGGAGCGACGATCTGCGAAAGGTTGCGGGCAGCAGCTGGATGCGTCAAGCTGAAGACAGGGCGCTGTGGCGCTCTTTAGGGGAGGCCTATGTCCAGCAGTGGACTAATGTGGGCTGATGATGAATTGGCATTGGATTAAAATTTTGATTGGATTGAAGAGTAAGTCCCCTGATCGTCATGCTCTATGCATTCACGGCAGTCTTGACACGAAGTCAAGACTCGTGTCAAGATTACCATTATTTGTGTGTAATATCTGACCTCCATCGTGGTTCGGAGGGCACGTAAACCTCCCGGCTGCCATTCTACCGTCTGTGGCAGGTGGTTCAACGAAACGATTACAAGTATGTAGTCTCATTTGATGTCCGTGTGGTGACGGGTTTAGAATGCATAGTGTCACCACCCCATTACTTCCTGAGGGGGCCGCAAGAGATGACTAAAGAAATGACAAGGCAAAACACCTAGTCGCAAGAGAAGGAAAACTTGAAACGATAGCCTGTGCCAAACCTTTTGGCCAGTGTGGCACAGTAGGCTGCAATTACCCCTTAGAGCCGAGCTGCTGCACGCAACCTTTCGCCTTTGGAGCGACCTTCGACGCTCCATCTAGCAGAGGGCCTCGCGCCCTATCCTTGATAATGATGATGATTTTTAAATGAAGTGGCAACACTCACCAATTGCTTTTCAAGCCTGGTCAGCTGGGCGGTGACTAGAAGCGACTTTAAGTCCGCGGGTGAAAAGCCTTCCGTCTTCTCCGCTAGGGCCGTGAGGTCCACCTTCTCATCCACCACGACGCTCTTCGACAGTGTTCGCAGTACCTCGTATCGGCCTCTCTATCACAAAAATTAATACAATGTTCAAAATAACTTTATTTAAATAGTTATTTTACAAAACGCTTTTGTAACGCCAAGTATAAAACTGCTACATCATAGTCCACCAGATAAGTTTCTATACATGTTTTTTTTATTACGGCCACGCCTGCGTTGCCAACGATTCGAAAATTAAGATGCTATAATGTACTGAGTCTCTGTGGATTTAGAATACAAAATGTCACCAACCCATACCATCCTGAGGGTGACCGTAAGAGGCGACTAAAGGAACGCAACGGACAGAGATGTGGTCGCTCACTATGGGCTCCATCAGAAGGCTCAAAGTCACCCAAAGGGCAATGGAGAGGGCTATGCTCGGAGTTTCCCTGCGAGATCGAATCAGAAATGAGGAGATACGCAGGAAAACCAGGGTCACCGACATAGCCCACCGGATTGCCAAACTTAAGTGGCAGTGGGCAGGGCACATAGCTCGCAGGACCGACGCCCGATGGGGCAGAAAAGTCCTCGAGTGGCGACCGCGTTCCGGAAGGCGCAGTGCTGGTAGGCCTCCCACACGGTGGACCGACGACCTGGTCGCCGGAAAGCAGTGGATGCGGGCGACCCAGAACCGGCCTTTGTGGAGATCCTTGGGGGAGGCCTATGTCCAGCAGTGGACGTCTTTTGGCTGAAATGATGATGATGATGAAAGGAACGCAAGAGGCAGATCACCTAGCCACAATAGAAGGAAAACTTGAAACAAACCCTGAAACGTTGAAACTCAACCAGTCTTGCCAGCGTGGCACAGTATGCTAATTTCCCTCCGTGAACTTGGAGCAGGGCCGACTCAGTAGTGGGTCATTTTTGGGCTAAAATTATGATGATGATGGACTGAGAAAACTCAGCAAGAAGTTCATTCCCGAAAATAAAAGGTCGCGGTTGTTGGGACAGACGATATCAATCATGTAGGCGTGTTCTTACATGATCAGGTAGCTGGCAGTAGATATGCTGCTGCAAGCGCCCAGGCCGCAATAGTGCGGGATCCACGAGGTCTGGACGCGAGGTCGCGGCCAGTACGGGACCTCGAGCACCCCCTTCGGCGCCGTCCAAGCGGGCCAGCAGCTGGTTGACCACACGGTCAGTGACGCCAGTCGAGTCGTGCCCACGCCTGGTGGCATGGATAAAATTGGAATGCTTTTACTAGCTGACCCGGAAAACTTAGTAGGTACCTCAGAATCAATAAATAAAAAAAACATTTTCTTCATATTTTGCCTTTGGAAGGTGCCTTCCCTGGACTTCCACGAATATTTCAAGACCAAAATTAGCCAAATCGTTCCATCCGTTCTCGAGTTTTAGTGAGACTAGCGAATAGCAATTCATTTTTATTTATATAGATAGATAGATAGATTTATGCATTCCGAACCGGTGGTGGTCAAGACCAAATAATATTTTTTTATACGACTATTTTAAAGCTTTCAAGAATGTATTCGAATAAAAAACATTTTTATTAAGAATGAAATACACTAAAGTCATCTCGCCATTTAAAGATTTGAGCAAAAGAGCGCGACAATTAAGCAAACTAATGTTTCGCCAGCGGTGACTAAAATCTTTGAAGAGAGGATACTAAAACCGTTACCTTAACACATTTCTAAATATACGTGTAGGCTGTTGCATAGGGAACGCATACGGTCTCAATAACGTGCAGGGGAAAGTTCTACATGTGTTGTGAACCTGGCATAAGATTTCGACTGTATTCATCACGAAATCCTAATGAGAAAGCATCAAGAAAACTGCGATAAAGCGATAGAGCGAAGGTTAAAAAAGATATAATTGAAGAGTAAGAAAAGATTACAATCTTTATCAGTCCTGCATAGAACAACTTTTCTAATCTATCCTATTTCTTTTAACTTTATTTTGTAATGCATATGTCAACGGAAAACAACAAGAAGCGGAAATTTATAAATTTCCTAGGAAATTTATAAACGTCCGTTGGATTCCAAACGAGAGATAAATTGTATTATTTTACGCCCACATTTTCGGAAACTTATAAACTTACGACGTCTCTCCGTAAATTTATAAACTAACGGATATCCATTCGTAAGATTCTAAACGGTTCGACCAATCACAGTAGAGCTTTTAATTTTACGCTTCTACAAGATACGGCAAATAACACACTGTTCTCTGATTGGTCAAACTCAAGCTCAAACTCAAATCATTTATTTCAATTGAACCTATTTACTGGTGTTTATGAAAAGTCAAAAGTGAAGTTAGGAATCTAGTTGCATGTTCCAAAAAGTAGATCCTATGGAGAAGAACAGGCAAGAAACTCCATGGACACTCTTTTTATCATATTTTCTGTTACAAGCATCTGATTGGGTTACATTGATTTCGTGTTTATTTATAGTAAGCTAAGATGTGAGGACAATGTAACATATTGCACAACAGAAGTGTCCAGGAGATCAATATAAAGCTATGTAGGTATGTCAATAGCAGTTAAGGGATGACCGGCCCCAACTGGCGGCACCCGATCACGAGCATGACGCATGTGCCAGCCATCCCCCAGCTCAACCATATTTTAGGGAACCGAAGGACCCGACACACTCGACACCACCAGCATGACCTTTAAGCGAGCATGACATACTCTCAACTGCTTGTTTATATGATAAGTTATATAAATACGGTGACTACATAGTGCTCACATTTACAATTCCAAACTTCTAAACAATTATACAAAATAAAATGATAAAGGTCCTGTATAATACGAAGGTCCTGTATACTCGATATAAAAAATAAAAAAAAAAGACAAATTAGTCCTACTCAGTGGTAAAAAAAACAAGGAACATGAATATTTAATAAATCCATGATGTCAAAAATAATATTATGAGATAGGTACATGTCAATAAAAGACCTAGTGAAAGTCCGGAATTAAATAATTATTACAAAAAAAAAAAAAGGAGTAGCAAAATATGAAGACCACCTAAGACTATTTCAGTGTGGCTGCGGAGCTGGACCAGCATTTCGCCAAGCATTTTTATCATCTACATATTCATCTAATTTATAATAAGCCTGCCTACATAGTGTGCGTTTTACACATATTTTAAACTTCTTCTCGTTTAATTGAAGGATGTTGGAAGGTATTTTATTGTAAAATTTAATGCAGTTCCCCATAAATGAAGTTTGCACTTTTGATAATCTAAATTTTGGTTGAACTAGTTTATTTCCATCTCTAGTAGTATAATGATGTCGTTCGCACTGTTTACTAAATAAATGCAAATTTTTCCTAACATACATGATGTTTTCATATATGTACTGACAAGGCACTGTTAGGATGCTAATTTCTTTGAACAGATCCCTAAGGGAATCGCGACTGCGTAGATTGTAAATAGCTCTAATAGCTCTTTTCTGCAGAATGAAGATTGATTCAATGTCTGCAGCACGTCCCCATAGCAGAATACCATAAGACATGATACTGTGGAAGTAACTAAAGTACACCAGTCGTGCAGTGTCTATGTCTGTTAATTGGCGGACTTTCCGAACAGCATACGCTGCGGAACTTAGCCGCTTAGAAAGAGATGTTATTTGGGGACCCCATTGTAATCTAGAATCAAGCGTTATCCCTAAGAAAACAGTGTCCTCTACTAAATCCAATTTATCATTATTCAATACCACATCACACTCACTATGTTTAACATTAGGTAAAGAAAATCTTATACATTTTGTTTTATTCCCATTTAATACTAAATTATTCGCAGTGAACCAACCATGTACTTGATTAATAATTTTAATTAAATCGTCATAGTTTTTAGCACGTCTATCTACTTTAAAAATAAGTGAGGTGTCGTCAGCAAACAAGACTATCTTGGGTTGATTATGCAATGAATGGGGAAGGTCATTAATGTAAACTAGAAAGAGAAACGGACCTAATATAGAACCCTGTGGCACGCCCATTATTACGTTTGAGCTCATTGAATTGACACCGTTTATCTGAACCTGCTGTTGTCTATCACTCAGATATGATTTAACTATACAAATGGCCTGCTTACAAAAGCCGTAATGTTCAAGTTTGAGGAGCAGCGTTTCATGATTTACACAATCAAATGCTTTCGAGAGGTCGCAAAAGATCCCAAGAGCATCATGTGCTTCCTCCCAGGCTGTAAAAATATGCTTTAGCAAGGACACACCGGCGTCAGTAGTGCAACGCCCTTTGGTGAAGCCGTATTGCTGATCATGCAGGATATTGTTTATGTTGAAGTGCAATAGCATTTGATTAAGCATGATCTTTTCGAAAATTTTACTGAATACTGGCATGGTCGATGTTGATAGTGGCATGCTTGTGTCCATAGACATAGGTACAATTAGACTTGCCAAACTATAAATTTATCAGTACGTAACAGTATTTTTACTTTAAAACTAGGTAAGTACCTATAATACAGGGTCACTGTTTTAAATAATATGCTAATGACCCCTACTTCACTCTACCAAAATAAAACAATAGAAATAGAGTGATGCGAAGTTAAAAAGTTTTATTAAAAAAAACAATCATAAAACATTAAAGCCGGCCTTCTGCCAATAAAAAAACAAATATTATCAAGTTTAATTAAAAAAAAACGCGAATTGCGATCGCGATTGGCGAATTGCCAAACAGACGCTAAGTAATAAAAAAATGCTTAAAACATGTAACAAATTAAACATAATAAAATAAGTATTTAACTTATAAAACCCCTGACATCGGACTGCATTATGGCTGAGTACACACTCAATGTTCACTACATGGAGAGTCTACTCAGCCATAAATGTCACGTACCTAACTTTTTTATATCTGTTTCATTGATACCCTTACAATGAGTCCAAACACTATCATCTACTGTAATTTGGTAAGGAGTTGGGTATCCTATAGATTCCTGAAGATGCAGCAGGTATATCTGATAATGCAGCAGTATCAGGTCTAGGTTACCACAAGTAGACAATATCGAAAAATGGCGGCGGAGAGGACGGCGAAGGAACACGTGACTTATTCAACCAATCAGAGCGCCCATGGCGTTTGGTTATTGCTACTTATTATTTTACGCGTGAGTTCAGTAAGTTTATACATTTCCGAAAATGTGGGCGTAAAATAATACAATTTATCTCTCGTTTGGAATCCTACGGACGTTTATAAATTTCCTAGGAAATTTATAAATTTCAGTGTATGGAAAAACCAATCTTGGTTTATGATACACTGTTAATATTTAAGCAATATTGTAAGAAATTGCGATGATCTTTATGCGTATTTGGTTAGTGGTTGTAGTTTTTAAATTCAGATAAATGATGAAAACTAATATAAATACAGTTAAATATCTTAATATATATATTTCTTGTGTGCGTGTGTATGTGACTGAACTCCTCCTAAACGGCTGAACCGATTTGAATGAAATTTTTTGTATGCGTTTGGGTGGCACCGAGGATGGTTTAGATTCACAAATCAGCCCGACAGATGGCGCTGCAGTCGGTAAACAAATATCATGCAGGACAACGTCTGCCCGGTCAGCTAGTATAATATATATAAACACAGAAAAATTACATGAACAATTAGTGTGTAAAAAGAATAGAAGTGAATTTTGAATCTGAATTTCGGGTGGCGGCGTTTTTATGCACGCAGCCTACAGATATATGGATCCTAGTTAATGCTGATACAAGAACCAAGTGAAAAAGCACACAATTACCCACAAGTGTTCTGGGCTAAATAATGTTTTCATTGCTACGTAAGCTGCCTGCACCGGAATAAAGAAAATGCGTACAAAATAAGCGACACTTACAACTCCAACTTACTTGGGCGCGAGACTGTCGAACTCGTCAAAGAATAGTATGCATGGTCGTTTCATATCCGCCCTGTAACATATAATAACTTATATTTATCAGACGGGCGGGTAAATGCCGCAATTGTTTAGCAATATTTGTAGCTTAGATACAATCTTTAATATGCGTGTACACAAAATAACATAAACACGAGCATTGTACAGTACAATCGGCGGTCTTATTTCTTATAAGGATTTCGATCTTGGTTTCTAATGGATTTGCCGATTAATATGGGCGGAGTGGCGTTAATGAATACAGAATATTAAGTCTTTATTTTATATCCTATAACATTACCTTTTCCATTTCACTGTCTGAAATTGATTGTCTTTGCAACAGACGATGGAATCGAGTTGCTCAAATATAAATATTTAATAAGGTTCGTTATTTTAAAAGAGTAGAAGACAACTTTAGAATTATCTGTAAAGAAACTTGGAAACTGTAAAGAAGCACTAGAAGTATTCTGTAAAGAAGCATTTCGGTTCCAACATGAAGAAATAAATATTTGGTATCCGCAACATTACGTATATACATTTATCAAATAGCTGATTTTGATTATATCGACACTTCAATGACTACACGTCTTATAGTTTATGTAATTTCCTTATTTGTCAGATTATGGAATGCTTGTATGACAACAATACAAATACGGCCAACGTTATGTCAAATCATTTTACAAATATATATTGGTATTGTGTATAACAACTTACTTATCGAATATATCCCGAACCGCCTTTTCACTCTGGCCAATGTATTTGGAGAGAAGTTCAGGCCCTTTGACGGTGATCATAGACATGTTCGCCAGCCTTGCCAAACATGAACCAATGTGAGATTTGCCCGTACCCGGGGGACCGTAGAGCAAGATACCACACGATTGAGAGGGAAACAGCGCCGGGTACTATTGAAGAAACATCAAATTTTACTATATCAAATAATCACATAACTTAAGCAAGGAGCGAGGTCCAATATTTACAAGGTGTCAATGTTTTGTGTTGGGATTGTGTTTCGGTCCTATGCGTGCCCCTTGTGGAACTCTCACAGGAATAAACGATTTAAGGATCGCGGATTTATTGCGTGTAATTTAATTGCCACTGTGTCGAATGCTTTTCAGCAATCGTGGCCTTTAAAGTTTCAAACTACATAGGTATGTAAAAATCTTAAATATTGCCTGTACAACCAATTGCGTCAATTAATCAACCAAAAATATATTAGTATTTTGGTGAATTACTTTATTTTGCTTACCATAATCGGCCAAAATATGCACTCGGTTAGTTTTTGTTTTACGTCATCCAATCCACCCACAGGGCCCCAGATGTCAAAGTCGTTTGCTTTTTCTTCGTCCTTTATTATATCTTCAATGAGACGAGGTTTAGGATCGTTTGGATTTGTTTCTGCAAAAACAAAATATATTTTGTAGATATCAGATTCAAATCATTACTCCACTTCTTCCATGTGGAATATAGATATATTTATAATGTAGCACATTATCAAAATGATTTTAGTAGTTAGAATAGGTATTTACTTTTTTTCTTGACAGCCTTAAATATTTTCTTATTCAAATAATCAGCAATATCTCTTATATTAGTTCCAGCTGTATCGATTGCAAGTTTTATGACATCATCATTTTGTACATCAAACTCTTCACGAATTTTATCATTAAGTAAGTGTTTGAACAAATCAATTCTTTCTTCCTGCAAATAATTAAATTTAACACATGTAATGTGAAAAAATAGAACATAATAGAAATTAATATACAGTAATAGAGAAAAGTTCAATAAATTCATACCTTTTCTAATTCTGGTATATCAAAATGTACAGTAAATAACGGTTTCCCACTAAACTGCCTCAAGGTTGGATGTAGAGCTCTCATACTGAGTGATGTCATCAGAACACAAACTCCTGAACAAGTTTGTAGTAGATGTTTAATAACTACTGCTAATCTAAAACAGTGAATATATTTAAAAAAATCAAATCTTCATCTTTATGATCAATAAAAAATTATTGCAACATGTTTAAAATACCTTTGGTAATATGCAATATCTTGAGGTGATGCACCCTCGACATTAGGTGGAACTAGAGAATCTACGTCATCACAAATTAAAACTGCTGGACTATGCTCTTGGCACATCAGTATTGCTTTGCCAAGTATTTCAGGTATATCTTTACGACCCTTCAGAGATCGACAATGAAGAATGTGCGACCAGACTGTAAGTTCCTTTTGGACTATATCACACAATGATGATTTGCCTGTACCACTTAAACCTGAAAAAAACGTCATTGTTTATAAAAATTGAATTAACTAATCTAGTGCTGTTATCAAATTGATAATTTAACTTACCAGTGACTAAAACATTACTTTTGATCTCAGAAGTACCTTTAAAATTAGCCTCTCTGTGTATCTCAAAACAGATATGAGATATTATTCTCTCTACTAATTGTTCAATAGACCTCATTGTTCTACAATAGTTTTTGTAATCATAATCTAGCTTTGATATTAAGGCCTTCGGTTGTACCAAATCTGTGTCATTTAAACACCTAGCGGATATAGTGCAATTTCTAAATGATTCAGAATTCAACATTGTGTAGTTTAGCTTCTCAGGTTTTAACTTAAATTGTAGAAACCCGCTAGTTATTTCAATGTTTTGTTTAACTATTCCATTGTTTATCAACAACTTTTTTCCTGAATGTGTGTAATTTATAACACAATTCTTGAATCTTTCAATGACATGCATTTCTGTTTGAACTTGTTCGGAATATGTTATTATATCTATATGCTCAGGTTGCTCAATTCGGTCTCCAATTATAGTAAAAATTTGTCTCATACCATTTTGTACATTAATTATACCATTCAATGATTTGGGGATCAGTACTGTTGGTATATTTTTATTGTAAATTTCATGACAAAGACTTTTGTAAATAACCCCATCAATGGAGACTACTTCCACACATACATCATTAATTTCATTGTGATGTTCATTATCATCATCAGATTCCTTTAATATTGATGGAATGTTCTTCATAGTAGCCAGAATCACAGTTAAATCTTTAAATTTCTCATCTATAAAATCTTCATGTATAAATACTGTGTAGGGATGGATCAGATTTTTCTTGCCATCACTATCAATTGGTATTGCCCTTAAAACTAGCTTTTTAGGCACATCTAAATATGGACTAAGCATAGATTTGTTTATAAGACCAATATTATTAAATTTCTCTTTACATTTTGGTATATCAGTTACAACAGAATTTGGGAAACTGTGTAAACTATTAAATGCATCTACTTTAACAACAACTTGACTGTAATTTACTAGAATACCAGTTTGCTTTGGTGTAAAAACGATTGGTAATGATGCAGATATCCAAACAACTGCCTTTTGATTAGCAACAACCAATCTTAATTGATCTAAGATTCTCAATTGCAGTAATTCCACATTGTGTTCCTAAAACAGTTCAAACACTTGTAATTAAAGTTTTAATTTTGTATTTTATGATAAAGATGCAGATTTCAGTAAAACACAAAGACACTAAAAGGTAACTAATGGTGGTTGATTGTCAACATTTGTGAGAATATATTGGAATTTTCATTTTCTAAAAGCTCCATTAAGAATTTGGGTTACTGTGTGACGTGTGAATATCTTTACTATGGAGGATACTAACATAATTATGGAACTAAACAATGCAAGCATGAAAGTAAAATGAAGCACAAGTGCTCCATATAAATAAGATAATTATGTAAACTTTTATGACTCACTAAAATCTCTTGATCATCAGGGCTATCTGTGTCCACATACAGTTCACTTAGAACCTTCACATCAGGGTAAGGAGATACAAATAATTCTCCTCCTTCATCAAGACCAAGCAGTCGGCTGTGTATAGGGTTACATGCTATCTGTCCTTCAGGAATATTTGCACTGAACACAACCCAAAGGAAGATTTTCTTGTCTTTGTAAAGCACTTGGACACACTGAGTCTAAAAACAACAGAACAAATCTAATTATTATATTTATAGCTAGCAATGAATGTATGTGTAGTCAAATATTTGAAGAAATAACAATATTTCTATTGTGAAAACTTCAACACTCTTAAATTGTCTGCTGGCTTAAAACTTAAAAGGAATTTTACGTAGATTTTATCACAAAACTCATAGAAATAGTCATATTTAATATTACTAATATTATCACTTGGCTCTTCTTAACTGGCCATAATGTGTAGAATTAGAAACTTCATGTCACTTCAACTACACATATTCTATGTTCCATATTATGTGTAGTCAAAACCTCTTTTTGGAACAGCTGATAAACAAACAACTAACCATAAAGATCTTCAAATGGCATTATGTTTAAACAAAATAACAAAAAAATACATATAATATCATAATATTTACCTGTTCATTGTTTGTGCTGTACTTTGGACTAATGTAAGCGAAGCAAGTCTTTTCATGAGTTAAGGCAAGCCTAAGCCTTATACCACCCAACATAATTACAAACAATACTTCGATTTGGTGTGTAGAGTCAATATGTCACAGTCACATTTATTTAGAAAATCCAAAATAGTTATTTTTTTAGCATTTCTAGCAGATTTTAGTTAGACACCAGCAAGAAGAACCACAAAATAAACAAAGTGAAGTGTAGGGATTAGTAGTGGGCGTTATTTAACTTAGCTCGTTTAGTCAACGTTGGCGCCAAATGTAAACGCCAACGTTGGCAAGAAATTTGTTAAACATCTAAGTCCCAACGAACGATTTATCTCAGAAATAATACATATTTATTTTGCAATTAAAAAGTCACATTCACAAATATATACTCATCCTTGTCTTACTTACTCACTCTGACCATTACAATACAATATAGAAAATTAATCACTGTACATTGCGTTGTATTCAGAGAACTAAGAATTCCGTTGCGCTTTAAAGCCAGTAATGGTTGCTATGATATTCGTTGAGCACTCAACGTTGCGATTCGTTGCGATACAGCTAAGTCGATATTATTCTATAGTACTGGGGAGAAGTTCGTTGCTTGCCATAAACAATAATGTAACGTATTTATTCAATTTTGCCAATATAGATTGTTGGCAAAAAATAATTCCATATACTTAAATATTTCTCATACTAATAAATGCCATGTATCGCCTTTGCTTTGCAATATAAATTAGCTTGAAACGGAGGTTTGTTAATTTATCCAATTTGAATAAATTACACCAACCTAGATTTATTTATTAGTAAATAACATAGGCAATATAAATAACGCCACTATACAATACGTTTCATTAAAAATATTATTGATGTAATTGTCCATCAGTTTTGAAATATTATCATTCCTTATAAAAATATCAATGCGTTGATATAATATTTTTATTAGAACATATCATAAAGTTAGGTTTCTTTGTTTAGACTTTTTAAAATCAAACATGTTATCTTGAAATAAACCTTTGTTTTAATATATAAAATGTAATTTAAAAAATATAAATCAAAATGAACTTATTAAAACTCCAGCGCTCCAGAAAACCTATTCTTATTATTTAATATGGTATCCCTGTGTTCAAAACGTGCAAAATATTATTACTCTTTTGCACTATTGATATGTGAATGAAATACGTATATGACGCTAACCAGCAGCCAAATTTTAATGACCCATGAGATGCTGAGGATTTGTATGCGGAACTCTACCTTATTTATATGATGAGCAAAATTTTGACCTTAATAGGTCAAAATTTTGCTATAGTGATTAAGAGGCAATAATTTATGCCGAGTACCATTTAAATTCATCGGTTTAACTATTACGCGGGAATATTGAAAAATTCCTATTAAAATTTATTTTTAATTTTTTGTTTAGTGACATTTGCCATTTGCCATCATCGACTCGTAAATTCACGAAATAAACAGTGTTTTGTAATATTTTGTATTATAAATTAATTTGAGTTCAAAACTTAATTAACATAAATAATAAAACATGTCACGAATGAATAGTAGCCTGTTGTGGGACTATTTTAATAAACAAAATAATGAGTTCAAGAAAGCGCAATGTAAATTATGCAGCTCAATAATTAGTTACAAAACTACCATCGGAAATTTAAAGTCACACCTAAAGTACAAGCATAATGATGTGTATCAAATTGTGTCCAATATTCAAGAAATTGCCCAGCATACAACTACATCCGCACCAAGACCACCATCACCCCAGCCTTCTACATCAGTTTCCTCCGCCGTTCCACCATCGGCACCTTTAAAAAGATCTTATCAAAATAGTCTAGATGGGTATATACCAAAGAAAATAAATAAAGATCAAAAAGCCCGCGTAAACGCTGATTTGTTAAATTTATTCATTGATGGTTATCAACCCTTCAGCCTCGTGGAAGAGGACTGCTTCAAAGGCTTCGCGCGCTGGATACCTGGCTATGAACTTCCATCCAGAAAGTATCTATCCTCGGTATTGATACCACAAGAATACGAGAGGATAAAAGAAAAAGTATCGGGTATATTAACCAGTGAAAATACCATCTCAAAAATTTGTTTGACTTTGGATCTGTGGACGTCTAGAGCCTGCGAAAGCTATATAGCCGTAACAGGCCATTACATTACGCCAGATTTTAAATTAAATACGGTCCTCTTAGCATGTGATTTTTTCGGTGAAAAGTCTACAGGTGCAAACATTGCAACATTTTTACAAAAAACTGCACAGCAATGGGACATTAAAAACAAAATAAACTTTACCATAAGTGACAACGGTGCGAACGTACTAAAAGCTTTAGACGATCTCGGCTGGAAGCACTACAGCTGTTATGGTCACAATTTGAATTTGGTCGTCACCGATTCACTTAAACTGGTGCAGCAGCTCCTAGACAAGGTGAAAATAATAGTACGCCATTTTAAGAAAAGCTCATTGGCAACCCAAAAATTATTGCGTTATCAGCAAAATGAAAATAGTAGCAGTACGCCCAAAAAACTGATACAAGAAGTGCCCACACGCTGGAATTCGACCTATTACATGATTCAGCGATTTGTCGAGCTCCAGTTAGCTATAAAATCCACGATAGCGGTCTCTGAAACTAATTTACCGAGCATAAGTAGCGACGAATGGGAGCTACTAGCAAGACTGACAACAATTTTAAAACCATTTGATGATATCACCAGTGCGTTAAGTGGCGAAAAATATATCACTGGAGGGTCGGTAATTGTACTGACCCGTTGCTTAATCAAGACGTGTGAAAATCTTTTACTATCGGAGGACATCATCTCCGCAGCAAACAGCGACGAGGTTGTCCATATGGCGAGTGTGGTTGTACACAACCTCAAATCAAATATTGAGAAAAGGTTCGAAGGTGTTGAACGCAGTGGCACATTTGGTATTTGTACGTTCCTGGACCCACGGTATAAAACTGCTGGGTTTGAAGATCTAGGCGAAGCAGCAAAAGTAAAAAAGCGAGTGCAAGATTTGGTGGCTGAAAAAATAAGGCAAAGCGCCGTTTCAGAACTTCCGACGCCGAGTTTAGTAGTGCCAGCAGCCAACCTATTTTCACCGTTCAATATAATGGAGGAGTTATTAGGCTCCAACAAACCCCCGAGAAGGACTTCACCGTTGGCAAAAGCCATACAGGAGGTTGATATGTATCTTGAAGATGACCTTCTTCCTTTGCATGCTGCTAATGGTGCATGGAATTGTCCATTAGACTGGTGGAAGAATAGGATACAAAAGTATCCAAACTTGAGCAAAGTGTCTCGGGAATACCTCAATATTCTCGCCACTTCCGTGCCTTGCGAAAGAATTTTTAGCAAAACTGGTCAGTTAATTAGTGCAAGGCGCTCACAGCTTGACCACAAAAAAGTGAGCCAAATTATGTTTCTAAATATAAATAGACATTTGTAAATATACAGGTTAAAATAGTGCCATGAGTGTTTAATTTACAAAACTTCAACTAGAAAAATGATTTTATTACCCAAACGGTCGCAAATACTTTCATATCCTCTGTTAAAATCCTCCTAATATTATAAACACGAAACTTTGTAAGTTTGGATGGATGGATGTAATAGAAGTAATTAGAAAAATAATTTGATTTAGTAAGATTGCATTACCACGCGGCTAAAACCGCGGGGCGCATCTAGTGTAATATATTTTACTAAAAACCTTAGCTACAGTAACGCGAGCCCGGGTCTGCTAGTATGGGTAGGTATACATTTACTATTTACGAAAACACCTATATCATCACTATCACTATCATCACTACATATTATAAAACAAAGTCGCTGTCGTCTGTCCGTCCCTATGTATGCTTAAATCTTTAAAACTACGCAGCCGATTTTGAAGCGTTTTTTTAATAGATAGAGTGATTCAAGAGGATGGTTTATATGTATAATACATTCATAATATTGTAGAGCAACACTGATAAATTTAGATGTTCATCATTGCACCCGGGCGAAGCCGGGGCGGGTCGCTAGTTTCGGTATAAACTAATGTATAACGCAGACAACGCCATTTTTAGACAGTGCGCCAAAACTGCTCGTTTAATCGTTTATTTCGCAGTTTATTATAATGGCGTTTACTGTGACGTCACAGCACAAGTTCACAACTAGGTAAAGAAAAATAGACGGATTGCAAAAATAGACGGTTTTGCCAACGTTGGGAAGGCTGTCAACGCGTTTCGTTGTGTTGGCTAAAAATCACTCAACGACACATGTCTAGTAGGGATGATCGATATACATCGATGAATCGAAAACATCGACGTTTTCCTTTGATTTCTGATGTATCGTATAATTTCGGTGCATCAGTTGTAGTCGATATTTTACGATACATCGATGTATTTCAATCGATATATCGAACCCCTCGACTGTTCAGTCAAGTAGTACTTGACAAAATGTTGCTATTCCCGAATGTTCAGTCAAGTAGTACTTGACAAAATGCAATTCACGGTGTCGTCGTATTTTTTTGGAAATATTTCTGTTTATGTTTGTTTAAAGCCTATAATATATATATGTCTGGCTTCCTTATTAAATTATCTACCAAAATTAAGCCAAAAAGTCATTCTCCACAGAAGAAAAAAAATGAAGAAAAAAATTGTTGAAGTTCCTACTTTGCGAAATTTTGAATTTTTTTTCGGGCGCTCGGCCGTTGAGACTGTTTTTTTTTTTAAAAATGGACATTTTGGGGTATTTCAGTGGATCTTCGTTACGTACAAGATGAGTTATCTACTTATATATACAAATAAATAATTCAGCATGGGACCTAAGTTTTGGCCTTGTAAAAACCCGTTAATTTATGTCTTGAAAATATTTTCGCTGACGGTACACTTTTACCCGCATCTTTTGATATTTCATTTTACTCAGTAATTGTAAATGTACCCCCCATTATTTTTGTTTATTTTGTGAGAATATTAGTCTACCTACATTATATTTTTTTTTTGTAGGTCTTATTGTGGTATTTGCGATATTGTGATTTTTAGAAAATTTACATAAAAAACGGCGCGCGCCCGCCTTTGTTTATGTTTAAAATAAATAACATATACATAAATTATTTTTTATTGACGGGTGTATTTTTATTTTTTTTCTTAATGAATAAGTATCAAAATTGTAATTTAAAATAAAAAACAGTAGGTAATCGATGTAATTTTTCAGATACGAATTTTTAAACACATGTCGAGCTCATAAATCTCGCCTCTCTATGTTTATAAGTTCATATTACTACATCGTTTCGACTGCCGACAAGCTTATCGCTTAAAATTAATAGGTCCATTCATCCTCGGCACAAAAACGCTACTTGAAACCGTTAAGATAAACAAAGCGAGTCACAATGATGTGATTTATTACGGTCGGCGCGCCGGCGCGCGGAGTGCGTCATCAGCAAAAAATGTGGGACATTCGAGACTATTTTGTTGCGCACTCCAAAGGATAAATATCTGTCTACTTACTAGTACACCAGATTTAAAGAAAACCCTTAGAAGTCTGGGCTGACTACAAACTCCAATTTCCAAAGCTGTACAAAATGGCAAGTTTGGTACCTTCAGAAATACTTTTTTTTAAAGCTTCCCATTTGCTAAACCAACAGTGTACCCGAATACTAAGTAAATCGTGTTTATTAAAATACTATTTTTGCAAACCTTAGACCGAATATATTGGATTTATATATTTTTTTAATTTAATAGTTTTGAAAAATAAATTCTAATTAATAAAACGAATAAATATCTCTACATTGTATCTCATTTCATTATCTTCCTATCGTATTTTCATGAATGATACTAGCTAATATATAAAATTCTTGTGTCACAATATTAGTGCTTATACTCCTCCGAAACGGCTTGACCGATTTTGATGAAATTTCATATGTATATTCAGTAGGTATGAGAATAGGTTTATAACAAATTTTTACACCACTAAATGTTAATTGTGGTTCACCCAAAATAATAATATTTTATTATTTGGTCAATTTTATTTTTTTTATGATACGACATACAAACCTAAATGTTCACCTCCATACGATCAACCCCTATTTAATTACATGGCAAAACAACGTTTACGGGGTCAGCTAGTAATAATATAGGAATTCTATTTAATCCTTTGTTTTGACTGATAATAGAATATAATTTATTTCAACATCAAGTATATTTTCTCAATTTTTTTTATCGATGCATCGAAAACACCGATGTTTCAATGCGATATATCGAAAAACATCGTTGCAACCGCTCCGACCGATGCATCGCAAAAAACATCGATGTATATTTTAAATGAACATCCCTAGTAAAGTGCAATTTTATTATATATTTTTTTCTTGTCATTTGCGTTCCTGTTTATAAGTTTAATTAATTTGATGCATAAAAAAATGCGACAGGATTTTGCACTTAAAGTTCACATTCTTTTATTTGAATATAACAACTGTGTTTTATATAATAGGTTAATTATATATTATTTATGATATTCATCCATGTTTCGGATATTTCTTTAGAATTTCAAATAATTTTAATTATGCCATTCATCTCACGCATTACGGGTAACGAAACTGGAACGATTATTAAAAAAATTGAACGTAACGTTCCAAGCTACGCTATATGAACATTTTTAAAGCTCCTTAAAAAATATATATTCTATGTTTCTGTATGTAACTGATCCTGATTAGTCAACAAGTTTGAATTTTAAATAAAAAATATCCATGCAAAAACGAAAAAAACTTCCAATTTGTGTAATTATTCACTTTTTGTAAATAGCATTTTTAGTTAGTGTTACAAATTATGAAACGTAATTTTGTATGCTCCCATTTCATTGGCCAGTTAAAGGACCAATAGAAATGTTAATGTAGCCCAACGGTTTTTGAAGACAGACGTTTTAACAGTCCGGTGTCTTGTTTTGTTGAGTTTATCGTGAAAATAAGTGAAAGGTTAATACATTTCTAGAATTTATTGAACTGTGCGCCTTACAATAATTCATTCAAAACGGCGAACGCCGTTAATACACGTAAGTATCACGCAAGTTCCGTTGGATTGACCGTTTGACGCTATCGATGTTCGCTTGTTTTGCCTCCATTTTCAGACGTTGGACGTGACAATTTTGAATTGCTTGTTTACGTTTACTATTTCATTTCCTGTGGTTAATATGTTTTAAAATATCTAGACCAACGCAATTATAACGTTGAATAAGCGCACGTGATTACGTAGGGTGTCTGTTTGTTGCAGCTTAATCATAATGGCGCCAACACGATTGGCATCGAAACCAATCGGCGTCAATGAGAACCTGAACGGTATACTGTGCCATGGTATTACGACGAGGAGTAAGCAGTTGGCTTCTCTGAAGACGCACAAGGACAACCTCAAAGTCCCTAACAAGAGGAAAGCCGATAGTCCCTTGAAGGATGCAACGGCGAAACGAGCGGCGTTTGGGGATATCACCAACGCCTTCAACAAGACCAGTGCACCCCAGGACAAAGACAAAATGACGATGGCCCTCAAAAAAGTCACTGTGGAGAGTAAAATGCTGCCAGTCGTAAAGGTTATTATTTTATCGTAAGATGAGGGTAACGCGAAAACTGCACATAAATTTGTTTCCAATTTTTATAGTTAGCTTGAATGATACATTTCGTCTGGCATAGTAGTTTATATATAACATGTGATGGATGAGGAACTAGTTTTTGCAAGTACCAAATGGGTCAATGAACTTTCCCTCCAAAACTTTGCAAGAATTACCATGTTGCCCAAAGCTGTAACAGCTTTAAACTGGGTTATCCAAAGCTATGCACATCTGGCCCATGTTATTTATTGACATTTATTAAGATGGCCTTATCATTCAAGCATGTAGGTCAAGGTCACTGTAATTGAAGTGGTATTTTAAAGTTTGTTATGTTTGCATTTACACTGAAAGCAACTCATTTACATCTAGATAATGTAAGTGTATGGTTTTCAGTGTATTTAATTATTACACAGGACATATAAACTAGCATTCTTGGCTGAAGAAGTACTAGTTATTAACTAAAAGGTGACAATTAGTTGTAGGTTACTAGGGCTTACCTCCACTCATGTATTAACATGGTATCTTCAAAGTAATTTTACCATTTTTCTAATCTCAGTCAACAGTAATCTACAAATTGGTTGAAACTGATTCATCATAGGACATAGGCCTCCCCAAAGATTTCTGTAGAGGCCAGTCCTAGACCGCCTACATCCATAGTTTTCCATCCATCTATTGAAATTGATTATACACATTAATTATGTTTATAAATATTACAAGCCCATGTTAACAGTGTTATGTTTTTCAGAGCATCAAATCACAGTCTTTATTAAATGGCAAAACTTCAAAGACCAAAACTCTCCAGCGAGTGGCTACAAATGCTATAGAGTCTGTCCAGAAGCACTTTGCCAAAGACCCACCCAAGCCATTGGCCACCAGAGCCCACAATGGAATCCTCAAAAATATTGACAAGAAAACCACAAAAGACCAGAATCATAGCCAGAACTCTGTGAAATCTGGTAGGAGTGATGTATCTGAGCCATCACTCTATGTGACAGCTTTGGAAACCACGTGAGTATTCATTCTGATGTTCTTATGTAACTCCTTGTGTATCTCACTAGTCTTCCAAACTGCTAGGTTGGATTGCAGACCTGACAGAAGACACTCAAGAACTAAGAAGAAACAAGTGTGTCTTTTTGTCTGATACATGTGAGAATGGCGCAGAATATTACACTTCCCCACTGCATGCTGGGAAATGATGTGTGTTGTAAAAGTCATCAAACCCAACATGCTTAGTGGTAGGATCTAATGGTCCGCCCAGCTACCTACCACCCTTACATTTTTACTGTGTTTTACCTACTATGCATGTGACTCTAAATTCGAAAGTCTAAACACCATGGATTTTTTAAATTTCAACATTACCTAGAGCCACATACTCCATTGCTTAAATTAGTTACCTAAAATACAAGCCACATGTTTCCTGCATAATACAAACGCAATTTTTTTTTGTGTCAAATGATTAAGTTAATTTGGCACTGAGTCAAGTGTTTTTGACAAAATGCAGCAGGACTATCACACTGGACTCTCGTCTATGCTGTGAATGGCCATTTATCTGATATCGCATGCCACAACTCTGTTGCATTTAGTTTTTCTGTCAATTTCTCCTCAAAATACTCTCTTTGGGCAGCGATATAATGACAGTCAGTCACCGCCATGAAATTTTGTAAAGCTGTATGTCGATTTTTTATGAAATAAACATAAAACCTCACTTATAATAGTGTGATGTAAATTTCGACTTGCCCCTACACCTTTGCCTAGTTTGCTTTATGGATAATCGGCTTCCGAGATAAACACAAAACACGTCATTCGTGATTAATAGAAGAGCATCGATTCAAAATGTTCGACCTCTCAAACATGAAAATAATGGTTCCCATGCAAAATAGTTTTAAAGAAATTGATTTTAAAGAAAAGAAAAGAGTTCAATGGTCATCTCAATCATGTAGAAAGAAACTAAATACTTCTTATCTATGGTCAGCCACAGACATCCAGTGCTGAACGACCTCGTCCTGAGAATCGCGCCCCTTTACTCCTAGCGATCTTTATAAGTTCGCTCGTCACATCTATTCGCGGGTTCCTTGCTATCCAATACGTGATCTCTACTATTGAAGTGCCAACCCGTTTTGCCAGCGTGGCGCAGTAGGCTAATTTCCCTCCATGAATTTGGAGGAGGCCCGACTCAGTAGGTTACTCATGGGCTGAAACACACTATTGAAGTACCACTGGAAAACTGTCATCGACGATTCTTGTCTATTTTGAGAGTTTTGGTAAAATACCCTAATGTCAGTTCGAGACTAATGCCACACGCTTTTAACACAAGAACTTGGTAAGAACTTTTGAATTTAGCAAATTAATGCGTAAGTTAATTTTAAACTGGCTACTATCGAAATGCCACACTATACAATGGCTAGCATTAATTTGCTAAATTTATAAGTTTAAATACTCTTGCTCTTGACAACTGATGTTCTAGATTTTACGATATTTCCCTAGCAGCCCATCCGAGTCCTCCAAGGAAGAATACAAGACTATTAGCGAGAAGTTAAACAAGGTCAACCTCGACGACACGACAAGGTCACTAGATGAGGAGACCGAGATCCCACACAAGCCACCCCCCGGTGTCGCTGACTTTGACCTTGAGAACTGGAATGACCCCTTCCAGGTCTCCCACTATGCTATGGACATTTTCAACTATATGAAGAGTAGAGAGGTAAGTATTCATGCGACACTGGCCTTAAAATGTACTAAAATGTAATATATACATCAATTTAAGGACAAAATGTTTCCTACTCGGAAAAGCGTGAAATAGGCAGAGGAAACCAATGGTATCATTTTGTTATGGACTTTTTAATAGGATTTGGCTAGAAAATTTTGTTTGATATTTCTTAGATGCCATAATCTTTAAAATTGTAACGAAGTTTATCGGCATCCTCGAATAATTGTGCGTTGGTTTCGATTTTTGAATAAGAAACAATAATAAATTGGAAAATAAAATTTTTTTGATATACTTCTCATCGGAAAAATTTAAACACTTCCCTTTTTATGGTTGTTATACAAAATACGAAACTTATGAAAGTTTAATTTGAAATTAGAACATTAACATTAGGATTTGAAAACCTTTTATTGTTCATTATGAAACCACATTTGTCAAATGTATATTCATAAATTTGAACATTTTTCTGATAATCCTTACAAAACATAAACTTGCAAGGTCTTTAGATTTTTCTGATGAGAAGTGTATTTAGGTGGGTCAACTTAGTTTCGTATTTTAGCCGTTATTCCCCATCGAAGACTACCTACAACGGATGAAGGGCATTACATCGTGGATGCGGGCGCTTCTCGTAGACTGGATGGTGGAAGTTCAGGAAAGCTTTGAACTCAACCATGAGACCCTCTACCTGGCCGTTAAGCTGGTCGACTTATATTTGACAAGGTCGTCAAAGACGCAACCTGAAAAAGACCAATTGACGAAGGAAGAATTGCAGCTGCTCGGCGCCGCTGCGTTATTCATAGCATCCAAGTTTGACGTAAGAATGTTTAAAGACTTAATATTATAATTTCTCAATTGCTACAGTTGCTTTAACATTAATAGCTCTACAGTTGCTTTAACATTAATTGCTGAACACAAGTCGCCGCCATCGATCGCTACAGAGTATTTCGAAGTCAAATAATTTAGTTTGTTTATGACACAAATTGTCAACATATTGATCGTACAATGCAAGTAATAGACAGTTTACTACCAGTTCGGAGCGCGACCATTGCTGAGAAGAACTAGCAAGACACTCGGGCTTGTGGTTTTCTTGTTTGTTATACACAACACAGATATTCAATATGATGTTTCTCTTCAGGAAGTTTCTGTTCAGAATCACAATTATTGCATAACTGTTCAGTCTTTTAAGAGCCCCCGCGCATTAGGCGGCCAGGCCGCGCGGCCTGGCCGCGTACGTCTCGCGATGTTTTTTTGTTGGCCGCGCGGCCTGGCCGCCTAATGCGCGCATCTACATACATAGTGGAAGAATTAGTTGGCCGCAGCGACTTGGCCGTGTAATGCGCGGTGGCCCTAATACCTGCTGTCCACGGCTTCGCTCGTCTGGGCTAGCATCTGCATTGATATTATAATGGATGTTAAAACTGTCCAGCATTTAAATTTCTGGTGGTTTTACATTCAAGATAGCTACAACCCGTGGCAATAAAATTAAACCACCGCCGTTTACAAGAGATGTAGCTTTCACGAAGTTTTATAATATTTAAAGTCGATGTTTAAAAACAAATGACTGAATATGAAGGAATGAGTTTTTATTCGGTCAATTTTAAATTTATTTTTTGATGATTTGACTATGATTTGACTTTCTTTGAAATTCCAGGAGCGCATTCCCCCTCTTGTGGACGATTTCCTGTACATCTGCGACGGCGCGTATACCCTGAGCCAACTGCTCCGAATGGAGATGAACATCCTCCGGGTGGTGGACTTCGACCTCGGCGTGCCTCTGTCCTATCGCTTCCTGCGGAGATATGCGCGGGTGAGGCTATGGGCGCGGACGGTGGATAAAGTAGCGTACGATGGTCCCTAAAGTTTTCTTATCGACAACTTTTATAAATCTCGGTAAATACATTATCAATGGCTTTTTCTTTTCATATCCTTCCCTGGTGCGGCCACAGCGAATTCTGTGATTTGAGACCTTACAGGAGATCCGCCTAAATTACCAGTTTAGCGCAAAGAAAACGTATTGAATCTTAGATTTCAGAGTAGCTATAGTACAGTCCTCGCCAATCTTTGCGGCCGCTCCGAACGTAGCGCATCGCACGTGACGCGCGGGAGGCGGCCACAAAGTTTGGCGAGGAGTGTACGTTTGGTAAGTGGAGCCGTGTGACGTGCCCGGCAGTGCGCGCGCGTGTCCATGCCGACGCTGACGCTGGCGCGCTTCGTGCTGGAGCAGGGGCTGCTGGAGGCGGGGCTGGCGCGACGCCGCGACTCGGCCTCCGCCGCCGCCGCGCTCTTCCTGGCGCTGCGCATGAAGGCGCTGGGCGGCTGGACGCCCGCGCTGCGCTACTACACGGGTACGCCCGCGACTGTGCCGGACGCTTCTCTTCTTCTGTTCTATCTGCTACACGTTCGCTCTTCCGCAGGTTACACCCTGAAGGACATCCTCCCGATCGCGCTGGAGCAGAACGCGTGCCTCCACAAGAAGCCCAAGTCCGCCATCAGCACGGTCCGCAACAAGTACTCGCACAGCATCTTCTTCGAGGTGGCCAAGCTGCCTCTCATCGACGACGCCGCCCTCGCCAGCTGAGCGGACTCGCCATCCCCGGCCTCGCACGCCGGCCGCGGTAGACACGGGTAAGGGGGGCGAGCCTCTACATCCTATAGCTTGGCGCCGATCTCTCGTTTAACGTGTTTAACTTTCAATTCTTTTAAAACGTTTAATTAGTAAAATTCGTGTGTCTTTGCTGTAAACATTCAAATAATAATCATTTCAGAAAATATTGATTAAAACCTTTCGGACCACCCTATAGTTCATTAATTAAATAAGTGTAAATATTGTTGATTTCTATTTAAACCATACCTTGCGCGTGGCTTAAAGCTGACTTATTAATTTGACTATAATATTCTTTTGATTTCATAGTGACACACGTTATTCTGTATGGATGTTTATGGCTTCGCCACCTGTACGCGGCGTCTATTTGAGCGTAGACTGAACTTTTAAAATATGTTTTATGTGCATGTAAGTGAACTACTTAAAGAGTGCCACTTGCGATCTCGTACGAGGGGACAAATTTGAGGATTCAATTGCAATGGTCTTCGGCGATAATAAGCAGCCGGAACCCTTGTCATCGTTTGTGGAACTGAATATATTTATTGAATCTAACATAAATTAAACATCGATTTTGACGTTTTTGATACAGTTTCATAAATGAGACTGGTTCTGTAAATCTGACGGAGTGATATTGCTACTTTGTTAGCCCAATATGTTCTTTAATTGAAGTCTAGATATTTCTGGATAGAACACCGATTGTTAATAATTCTTTAGGATTAACGAATCTGCGTAAACCCTGTTAGTATAATTGTGAAGTGTAGAATAACTTCGTAAATAAGTAGTGACATACAACCGGATGTTATCTTGGATCGTGTCGATCTGATAATGTCCTACACTGCCAGTGAATAATTGAAATGTGTAATTAGTTTACTAATTTAGATCAATTAAGAGTCGTTGATGCTAAACACGAACAACTACTTATATCTTTTTCACTTATTTCAGTGAAATGTAAGACTGTGAAATGTTGACGTCATATAAATCTCAGATAGTTTTATCTGATGTTTTATTTATAACCACTGTGCCATACTAATGGCAATACGATTGTGACTAGAGGAGAACCTCTGTGAATTTTCGTTTGAACTAAACTAATTAGTTCCCCGCGAATGTGTCTCAATGAAAAACCGAAACCAAAATCTTGTCTTGTATCTGACCTCGATAGAATTACACCAAATATCAATATCCAAAATCGCATTCCAATATTGTATCCGCCTTGTTTATTATTTAATTTAGATTTATCGCTGTCTTCCTATAGTCAATTTATAGGTGGTAGTTATCGGCAATTGTATTTTAGGTTTATCGAAATGTCCAAATATTAGTTTGCTTCCTGCAGAACCACGGTCCCCGTTGCCTTAATTTAAATCGCACTTGTATATTTGTATCTAAATCATACACAATAATTTATAGGTTCGCAGTCGGAGAGGTACTATTGCGACCACAACTGACTTGTGATTACGTTCTAATTGTAAACATGAGTTGAATAATCGATTCCCGCAGTTCGTTTTGGGTGTTTCATAAATTTGTTTGTAGTTGTATATCTAGGTTTAGGTTGTTACGCTTATGTTCTGGATTGTACGCCGCGATCGACCAACGGACGACGCCGGACGATCACGTTTTGTACATGTTATGTATACTTGGCAAGCTTTGCTAATAACTTTTAATTATAAACAATTATTATTATTAATGGATTTTGTAATGTTTTAATATAACTAATTTACATAGTAAATATTGTGAGATTATTCTTCATCATTTGTCTTATGTTTTGTAATTTATCACATTTTAAAGAGTACAAAATATTGGAATGTTATAATAATGTTGTTCGTTTAATAATAAGTTTTAGAATAATTGGCGCTTTGAAATGTTTTCTCTTGATAACACTTGTCTAATTATACAAGGTTCATGTAAAACTGACGTGTAAATAAAAGTGATTTTGGTTTGGTAAAATATTTCGTTTTTTATTTCGCACGGCATTGGGAAATTAATAGCCACATTGAAATTAATGCTACAGATGAGATACATAAAAGTAATTTGCGAGACAGACACTAATTACATTTCTAATAAATATGAAGTCCAAACCATGTATAATTTTGAATGCAAAAGATAATCTTCGTAGATACCAAACAATACCTGTCTATTATATTAATTACCAAACAGTTCGCGAATGTAATCAACCTATCGTTAAGGTTATGCCAGGTCCAGACCAGTGTCCCCCTCAACTGTGCTGCCACCTTGCTGTGGTGAGGGGGCTTGAGTGCCTCAATGATCCGTGGGGCCATACCGGCCAGGGCCTCCCATGCCGGGCGGGCCCACGGGGAGAGGTGAGACGAAGAGTGGCACCCAGCGCCGTGGCGGGTTGCGGCTCCGGGGACTCCTCTGTCCTCAGACGGTGTTCGTGACGGTGCGGGCCCCTTCTGCCCTCGCCTAGGAGGCCGGTGGTGGTTCGGGGGAGCCACCACCGACGAAAGCCTCGATGACTGAGGGCGTCCCAGTGTACCGGGACGCCCTCTCTGATAGTCGCTTGCCCGCGTTGCGGGCACCACGCCGGGGCGTCACAGTAGAATGCGTTTACGCGAACTTGTGGCGCCCCAAGCGCGTCGTGTGAGGGTATGCCGCTGGGGTTTTAGTGGGTAAACGACTCTTGGGTAGACGACCCTTGTCGGAGTCCCACATAATCACCGACCTTTCCCCCGGGTGCGGTGGTATGCATAAAGCATTTCCCCAGCGAAAACAAAAAAAAAAAAAAAAGGTCCAGACCAGTGTAATGTAATACACCGTGTACATAATGTAACACGAATTGTACGTGTGGACGCCACTACGAGCAGCACATGTAACTCTCGCGCCGGCTCGCTACAGCTGATCCATCGGCTGTTGGATTTTTGCGCGGATACAAAGACGCTCGCAGTTCTCGTTGGGCTCTTGACATAGATTCGCGTACACAATTCGCTTTGAGTTCGCGTGCCGACCACACTGTTGACGCAAAATTACACGTAATCTTACATTACGCGTTACACACGTCTGGACCCGGATTTAGATAGATAAATCTTTATTGTACACGAAAGAAATAGACAAAACAGTAATAGGCAATATTTTGTAAAGGATTTACGTCTCCCTTCTCCGTCAAAATAATACCTTGAGTATCTAAGGTAATCTAAATAAACAAATGAAACGAACATGTAATTTATTCATGTTGTGATTTAATCACAATTGAAAACAAAATGGTATCAGCAGTCTGACGACAGAGAAGTAAATACAAAATATTACAAATCTACACTTACTAATCTACGTCTGCGTAGAAAGGTATTACAATATCGGCAATGCTCTACAAGGAACACTAATCATATGCCTCGCGCTACCTTTTCGTACCAACACTACGTCTACATGTGGCTGACTTCGACTCCTTATCGTAAGAAAAACATCTAAGGAACGACAGTTCTCAAGTCTAATTTACAGTTTGGTTCATTCATTCTCCTACGTTTTAACTGACTACGGTGCGTGAGTTTGCACCAAGGCGCAAGGGTTCGATTCGTAGACTAAATCAGTAAGAATCGGTAAGGCCACTGTAAAAATAGCCTGAACTATTTACTTTCAAGTTATGTACTTTATGCTAAATTTAGCCTCGCATGATTCAATGGTAACCAAATATATATTGTTATTAATATACAATTCATCCATTGATTTTAATCTATTGCCGACCCAACGGTGATAATATCAGATAATTTACAATTCACTTGCACGGGAAAACACGGAATAATTCTGTCGGACCAAAACAAAAGACTATCAAATTAGAATTTTAACCGATTTTAGAAAAAAAAGGCTACATGTGTTGCGAACGCGAGAATTTATTCATATTTTCCTCAAAATGCTGTAAATACATTTAAATCGTATAGTATCTTCATCTGAAATGTAATAAGGCAAGGTTCAGTAGCTCACAATACAGAAGCTAAATGTATGTTCCAAATAGGGGTTTGTTGTAAAAATAGTTTCAAACAATAACATCCATTTATAAGAGTAATTGAAATATACCGGTATTCAGACCAGTGTTGTTCGTTTACTAACCACAAAATTCTATTATGATTATTTGCAAACCCTCAATAAGTACCCTTTAACTTGGGGATACTTTTAAAATTTTAGCACCGATATTTACAGACCTAGCCAGAAGAATTTTAGTATCTACTAATACAGGGTTAATCACATTGGTTTTGCACGTCTGTGTTCCTTAGATATGGAGAAACAATTTGTGTATCATGTAAAATCATCCGAAGTATACAGGGTAATTTAAAAAACACTATTTACAAAATGTATACTGGCTTGACACATTCCATGGTAAACTTATATACTAGTGGAGTTAGTGTTAAATTTTGAATCCTTCTCCATATTATTATGATATGAATATCATATACATATTTTCTAGCCGCTCTTACACAAAAATCTTACAGACAGTTTCAAATAAGTTTTTAACAAACAGCTTAAAGACAAAAACAATCTTAATTTTTATATATTGCAAATTTTATTGGCCATTACATTATATATTCCACAAAGATCCATTAAAATTTGACGATTTAAGTGCTTCAAAACCGATGTAAAAGTGAATACTTGTAAACTAGGGATGTTTTAGAATTGCGCAACCGAAACTCAGATATCCGAACAAAAATTATCCGAAAACCGAATATTATATAAAAATCAATTAATTTTGACACGACGCCATATGTATTTTTCTAATTATAAATACACTTTTACAACTTAAATAAACTTCTAAATGTTTTAGGTGAATATAATTGTTGATCCTAAATATTATATCGGCGACCGCGCAATAAGTTATTAATATTATGACATCCCTAGTATGTGTAGCGCAAAAATAATTTAAATTTCAACAATGAAAATGCATCGGGTCGCCCTGTCACATCGGTATAAGTAAGCCATACCATAGAAATTGCTACAGGCATTATATTTCACCATATTAACTTTACATTACAGCTTATTAATTTCCAAAAATGTGCCTAGGAATAATTTATACAATGTAATATTATTACTTATGTACATTCTAATAATAGCGCTATGCTATCTCGGTACATTTGTCTCACATTAACAAACTTTGATTGTCGTACGAGATATTGCGCATATAGCATAGCTGTGAAACTGAATTGTTTAATTCATGATCTTTAGTCAGATCGTAATATGAACACAAAACTTAAATTACAAGAAGTAATCTAAAACGTAGCGAATACGATTGTAAAGCGGTCTCCACACTATGGTTCTAATAACCCACGGTTAAGACAAGGTCGGGTATCCTTGAGTATTACCAAAGATAAAAAAAGATTGTTTGATTTAATAATCTGGAAACCAAGACGTACATTTCTTATAAAGTACACACGATAAAGCTGTAACAAATTTCATGGTTAAGATCAACGTTATTTAACTTTAATCATCATTCATCATTGCAGCCCATAAATTAGCCATGCCTTCTAGCGCGGCTAGGTAGCCGGCCTCCTGCATTCCTTTAGTCGACTCTTACGACAACCTCAGGATAGTGTGGTGACATGGTGTATTCTAAATCCAGCGCCACACGGAATGTCTAATCTTACCACTGAATTGAGTTCGAATTAATAATGTGCATAAATGTCGCCGGAAAGCAGTGGATGCGGGCGGCCCAGGACCGGCCTTTGTGGAGATCCTTGGGGGATGCCTATGTCCAGCAGTGGACGTCTTTTGGCTGAAATGATGATGATGATGATAAATGTCGAAATCACTATCTTTACTTCGGCACACGTAAACGGTTAGACCATTTCATATACTGTTGAATATCGAAATACATAGACGACAAAATAAAATTTAAACAGCGTAATTTCACTACATAGTATAAAACAAAGTCGCATTCTTCTGTCCGTCCCTATGTATGCTTATATCTTTAAAACTACGCAACGGATTTTGAAGCAGTTTTTTTTAATAGATAGAGTAATTCAAGAGGAAGGGTTATAGGTATAATATAATTGCACCCGTGCGAAGCCGGGGCGGGTCGCTAGTTTATTTATAAATTAATTTTTAGCATTATTTTCATGTACGCAAATCTGAGCTCCAAACATAAAAGAGTTTCCCCCAAATTTAGGGGGTAAATTTTTATGGGGTATTTTATAGAAACTTTTTCCCTTACATTTTTCTATTTCGATTACGAACAATTCCTTATTTGGTTAAGTTACGTTTACTCAATGAAAACATATTTATATGGCCCAAGTGTGGAGATCCTTTATCAACATCCGCACTCGTATCCAGTACGATCGGTGGTTGCCCGACATCTAAACGGAGGCAATACAACGCTAATCATACGAAAATGTAAAACTAAATTGAACATAGTTTTGCAGGCAAAAAACCAACGCACAAAAAGTGTCCTTCGAAATATTGCATAGACAATTTTTGTTTCCTATGTAATTTGTCTACTTTCGATTGAATCAGAAATACTCGTCATAAGGGGGGCGCTTAAACGTCGCGAAAACACGCTTACACACGTTAAGCCTCCGTACGCAATAGCGGTTGAATGAATGTACGCACTAAACCGCCACAAAATTTCAACCGCCAGTGCATACAATCATCTATCGTACAAAGCGGTCGCATATTAAACTGGAAAAGCGCCAGGCCGCGCGGTTAGCCGCCTCCGCGCTTCAACCGCTAGTGCGTATGGGGTTTGTGATTGGTCGATTGACATATGGCCTATTATTAACTCTTTCGAAAGATAACGAAGCTACCACCTGTTCACAATAGCACTCTACAGAGAATAGACGAAAATAAACTCTGTAGTTGCGTTTTCAAATGCAGGGAAAATCTCACAAAACAAAAGTCCCATAGTTGTGTAGAAGTTCGCGTATTTCATCAACCAATCACGTGGTTTTCGCCAGCTCTCGGTGAGACACAAACATCGACTGCTCAGCCATCAAGGTCATTGTTCAAGTTGTTTATCGGCTATTAAAACCCAATTTCACCCAAAATGCGGGATGGCTCTTGTTTGCAAAACTATTGCTAGGCGGACATCTACCTATAGACATACTGAACAAACCAGACACTAGCAGGTATACCTTAATCATTTATATACATTGCATTCGGTACACAGGAACGCACCTAATTATATTTACAAATAAAGTTTTGGATGCTTTGGCTAACAATAGGGCGCTCGCATAGTGGTTGCGTTGACGAGGCGCGGCGAACTCGCGTTAATGTCTTTACTAACGACATGTGACGTCATAGCTCCCTAACAGCTGAACCGATTTGGATAACGTTTATTTTTAATAAGACCCATTTCGCCATGTCATGTATATATGACATGGGAAATTAAGCAGATAGACTAAGATAAGAGTTGGGAATCACGGAATACAATGTGCAGGTGAAGCAACAGTCGTAGA
Source organism: Clostera curtula (assembly GCA_905475355.2). NCBI lineage: Eukaryota > Metazoa > Arthropoda > Insecta > Lepidoptera > Notodontidae > Clostera > Clostera curtula. Next base: position 1,547,316 of record FR997796.1, on the reverse strand, counting down.
CGTATGTATTTTAATAATTTTAGAAGTCGATACACGTATAGACAATATCGTGAAAATTAATAGCTGGTCTAAACTATTTCTGATAGTCCCGAAGGGAAACGGGCAAACGAAGGCAAACGGCTATGAATAATGGTAGCTAGACTAATCAGTCTGGGCACCACTATTTAAAGTCTAGAACATAAAAAATGGTTATAATTTTTGTCAATAACCCAACACACGCCTCGTCGACGCAAACACTGTTCATTCCTACACTAAAACTAAATTAAAAGTCCAAGTTAATTAGGAACCAACATTGCAGACTACGGTAACGCAAACATGCAATTTGAACCCTATGAATACGTAATATCACGGTACAATTGTGAACACCTAACAATCACCAATCAGCGCGCGAGATCGGCGCTGGAGCATGGAGAGATCATAATCTAAAGTACGATCAATCGACAGTTTACAATCTCGAAAGACTTTAAGGGAATTGTGTTCACAATGTTACTGCAACACATACATTCGACATACATTGTCCTAAATGCCCGCCTCGTATTTGGCGTCATTAAACAAACATAATTTATTTTATTGGATTTTGCGTAAAGATTTAAGCAACAATTTGCAAGACTAGATATTTGTGGGATAAATGCACGATAATTTAAAAACCCTCTTGAATTACAAAAATAATACTCGGGTAACTGGTTACTATTTTACGTTGAAAAAATATTGGTTCTAGAAAACTAATCAATGAACTATAGTCATCCTACAAGCTTAATAATCTGAATTCTGAATTCCAATATATTCCTTGGCTTCTGTCGTTAGGTCTCGAGTTGCCGTCACCAGATTGTCATAAATATAAAAAAAAAAACTTTTTTCCCGCAATTGTGCACAGCATCTAAATCAGCAGTTTTTACTATTGATCCTTTTGTTGTGTTTATAGGATTTTTGTTACATCCTGTCACTAGTATTGTACGCATGGGCCATTGTAGCAGATATTGGGGAAGAGAAACTAGAGTTTAAAAAAATCATAACATAGGCACGACATCTCCAAAAAGTGACAAACCTTTACGCAAAAAGACAATATTCCTCCGTCCCCAGTGGGGGCTATTAGCTAGGGTTGGGAGACTTGTGGTTCTCTTGGTCTTGAGACTCATGCGGCGACTCGTTCATGGGCTGCGCCCGGGGTGACACCGGCCTGAACGTGCACTCGAGGGAGTCAGAGTCTGGCGTGCCTGAGGAAGAACGAGGATATCATCATCTCAATCCGTTACCAACTCGGGTTTCTTTCACTGGAAAAATATCCACCTTATGCAGGGGAATTTTGTCAACAGTGTCCAAAACTAAAAATAATGCTGTTTAGGTTAACCATTGCGCCTCGGCTCCCACATAACCCGGCTGGTGTTTAGAGGTCGAAGAACGCGCTGGGTGGGAAATAACGCGTGTTGTAAAAGTCAACAAAACCCAGCATGCTTGGTGGTACATTCTACCACCCTCACATCTATGTCCGAAGTTTTACTGTGTTTCGTCGTGTGCGAGAGCCGGTGCCCAAAAGGGGAATTTCCTTTAATTGCCTGCTCCATCTTAGACCCTGCCGTTGCTGTCCATCACGCAAGACTAGGGTCAAAGGAATTCAATTCACTGATAAAAATAATATGTAATTCACGAAGAATAAATGAACCCCAGACCCGGAGCAAGTGCGTCTCGTTAACACAAATACCGTGACCTAAAGGCCAACCCTTTGACCAACAAGGCAATCACTATGTATCGGAAGTACGCACCAGGAGTTGAAGGCGTGAGCCTATCCGAAGTGCACATCCGCTTGGAGTGTGGAGAATCTGCGTCGTCGAAGCGTCTCTTGGGCGCCAGGGCCGCGGGCCGGGCCGGTACCGGGCTGAAAGTGGACGCGCGAATGGCGATCGGCGACAGGCTGCGCCGCGTTGTGTACTTGCGCGTTGGCGATGGGGACACCGCTGGTGAGAACCTGTGCACAAAGGCATAGCTAAAGATGCGGACTTCCTCTAGTTACCGGGAGGGTCATAAGCCCACTGTGCCACAGTAGCTAGGTTGGCGCAGGGTTTTGTGTCATGTTTTTCTTCTCTTTCAGCCGTCATTTCCTTTTGTCGGTTCTTACGACACCCTCAGGACGGAAAGGGGTGGTGACACTATGTATTTTAAATCCGTCACCACACGGCATAGTCAAATAACAATTATTCATTTCGTATAACATGGCAGTTATGGCGAGTTAAAAATTACGACATCTATTTGCAACAAAAAGCAAAAAACAAAATTTAAAGTAAACATAGCCAAAGAACTTAGTATTTGTTGTTAGGGGTTGTCCATTAATCACGTGAGGTTCGAAAGGAGGAGGGAGGGGTTCGGAAAAAATCACGAAACATCACCAAGAGGTAGGGGGGGTATAGTAAGATATCAGGTCGGCTGTCCAATTTCAAAACCAAGTAACTGACAAATTTAAAAAAAAGCGTGTTTTTGCAATTTTCAACCTTGTAGACCACTCTCCACATACTAGGATAGCAAAAACACCCAAAATATGGTAAAAAACGAAGTTGCACAATGTCGGAAACCTAGTATCTACAGTAAACGTTTTTAAAATGCAAATATTACAAGATTAAAACATAGTATCTAACATCAACCATTTTAAAAACCTAGTAAGTGCTTGTAGTTACTTGGATTTAAAATGGTTCATGTAGATACTAAGTCAATGAAATGGTTGAAATAAACGTCAAAACTCTCGCGCAACTTTAGTAAGTGAGAAGAAGTAGTTGCAGGTGCGGGTTTTTGTCTATAAAAATGAATAATAATCAGTTTTGTAGGTCGAAATTGATCTTGAGTGCTTTAAAAGAACAACATGTTGAAATGTAAGTGCACTTCAGTGTATAATATGGTCAAGGTCTTATGTTTTACAAGGTTTTTTATGAATAAAAGGCCTAAACTCAAAATAATTACACAAGCATGTAAGATAAATTGTTGGTAACTGGCAAGATTTTGTTTTGTGTTTTGTTTTAATGAATTTGTGATTGCATGGTATTTGCAAGTTAGATTTTTTTCAATAACTAAAGTATAAAGATACCAAGAAGAAAAATAACGTTATCGATTCAAATACTATATTCAATTTTTAGAATCTGGATGTTACATCTTGCATAAGCACAAATATACTCTATTTCAATTCATTTTGCACAAAACATTTCTGTTTTAGCTATGATATGTCCCATAATCTGCTACCTGCTACGAGGGTAATGATTAAATCACAATTTCTACTGCAACATACTACGACACATAAATATCCTTGGACATTTCACACAACGCCATCTCGTCCCAAGCTAAGCAACTCAATGCTTGTGTTATGGTAACGAGATGGATGATAAACTACCTGTTATACTTTTTTTTGTAAATACATACATATTATAGATTGAAAACACCCAGACCCAGAACAAATACTTTTCGTCTTTACTCTGATATTATATAGGTTGATTCTGAAGTTATATTTATGGGTTGTGTTGGGTAGGTGATGAGAGAAATAATATTGACGTTTACTAATACCCATAAATATGACCACGCACACACTAAAACACCATGTGGATACCTAATGCTACATCGAACGTTCTGTAAAGTTATCTCTATTTTCTTTGCTTTTTGATTGCTACAAACTACCAACGCTTTGGTGATGGCGCATGGCTTTATAAAACATTTCATTTTAGATTTAATGAAAACACCTCAATTGCATTGCATAGCAATTTTTCACTCACTGATATACCCTGCAACAACATTTCGCTTACTAGCTCAACTGATAACACTTCTTTGGTAACTGAAGATGCCCCATTCAACATCTACGACAATCCGCCACCATGTTCTTCTAAGCAAAGTGATGGAAGGATGGAAGAATTTATTAAAAATATTTCAGATATTTCAAATTATTTGTACAGTGATGATTCGGTAGCGGATCCAAGTTTCTCAATTCTAAAGTATCACGGTGGACCGACGACCTGGTTAAGATCGCCGGAAAGCAGTGGATGCGGGCGGCCCAGGACCGGCCTTTGTGGAAATCCTTGGGGGAGGCCTATGTCCAGCAGTGGACGTCTTTTGGCTGAAATGATGATGATGAAAGTATCTAGATAATAGATACAGTACATAGAAGAAACTAGTGAAACTGATGATGATACTAATTGCAACCCTTTAATTTCGAATAGCATTCCGGCTCTTCCATGTAACGTACCGCAACATTCAGTATTCTTATCAACTTACCCGAATCCACTTATATTTACTAATCAGGAACCTGCTGCATCGCATATACAAGCAAGGTACGCAAAAACAGTACATTTTATTGCAAATTATCCAGAACCCATTCATATAAACACAGCTTTAAATTGCAATAACAACAACACTGCAGTTATAAATAATGATAGCGATGGAAACGATCAACAAGAAGCGTCCGTCTTGCACGTGCAAATATTGAAAAAAAAAAGAATAACCCGTAATAAAGCTAAATACTCTTTCATACAAAATGGTTGTAGCGAAAAATGTAAAAGGGATTGTAATTTATTTACCGTGGATGAAAGAAATGCCATATGAGGAAAAGGATGGATGAAAAGAAAGTAAAAAAAAAAGAAAAGACAAAAAGAAAAGATAGTAAAAAGGAAGGCATCGTAAAAACTTTATTACAGCTTATGCCAATGAACAGAGGGAGTTTTATCTTTTTCATTAAACCTGCTTATTCCTGCCCATATTTGAGTTCCTTTATTCTGTTGTTTCTTACTAGGTTTATAAAATTGCATTTAGTTCCTACTCAGTAAATTCAAACCTAAATGAAAACAAAGCAAGTGATCTTACTAGGTTTTGAAATTGTCACACTCAAAAAGTATGGTCTAAGAAAACAATTATTTTATTAGTAACTGCTTCTCTACGTACATGTTTTGTGATAGACGCATTAAAACTACTTTTTTATAAAGCCTGTTATGTACCTCAAATTTTACAATCACTCCCAAGAATGTATGATTAATATTATTGAAACGGCACGCTGTCAAAGGTATGAAATCGTTTTTTGCCTCTCCTATAAAATTTAGTTTTATGCAGATACTGGGTTTTGAAATTTCACAGCCGAGGTGTATTGAATTTTTCGTCAAACACATCATTTCTGAACCGAAAAGTGGCATGTTTAAGCTTCTTTATAGGTAGTAAAAAATACTCGTGATTTTTGATGGGGGTGGTGGGGGTAGTCTTAAACCTCACCACGTATCACCAAGGGGAAGGGAGGGGTTAAAAAAACATCACGTGATTAATGGACAGCCCCTTAGTTACCCATAAATTTGCTATTTGAAATTAACAAACATGTTTTAATGACCTACTTTATCAACCACCAATCGACCGCATTAAATTACTAACGATTCGGATTCGGCCGACAAGAAACGCTGTAATGACTTTTCTGTACCCGATAGGCTGCGGGCACGAAACTTGCGCCATCGCAAGTTTCGTGTCCGCAGCCATAGTGTTTTGTACTTCGATACCTAGTCTTGTTCCCGATATTGTTATCCGGTTTCCCAATTTCCTTACCTGGGTATCCTAGTAGGGGAGTTGGGAAGTCCGGCCACATTGAGTTCCTCGTAGGACTGTCCCATCTGCATGGCTGTGTGCACTTCCCTCTCGTGCGCCACCTCCCGCGTGTTGCTCACGTCCGCACACTCTTCTGCGCGGAGCTGGTTCACGCGCGGCGTCATACGACCGCACAGATTCTGGCCGCGAACAATCGAACACTTTATCATTATACCGGGTTATTGATAATTGTGTGTTAATGGCTCCATGACATTAAACCATTTTACTCAATTTAAAAATACTCAATTTTTATGTTTAAGACGAAATGTTACTACAAATCATTGAAAGCAAGAGACTGAAACATTTGGCAATGGTATAACTAAAAGACTGCAGCCTCTAGGGCTAGAAAAATGAGGGGACAGATTTTGAAAAAGTACGTTAATATAATAATGTGGCAAAAAGGAACTCACTATAGTGTTGATTGGCGAAGTGACGTGTCCAAATGTACCGCTGTGACGCCGCGGCCGGGACAAATTATTGTTGAACATGCTGAATATCGACGTGTTCCTGAAACAAATATCACCAACAATTTTATAATACATAGTGGCAAACAAGATGGCGCATGGCGGCAGTTTTGGCGCGAAAGAACAAGCTACTCATAGTACTAAGTGGATTTTTTAAATTCTTATTTAGCAAAAGTATATTTTTGTACTACACGCAATAATGTTTTGCTAAATTAGATGTGTGTACTTAGTGAGTTTAACCTTGCACCATAGTGTACTGTATAAGGATTTTATGCGTAAGTATTTGTAAAAAAATAGAGAAGTGACAGTGAGGTCATACTTTTTAGTTATCAAAAATTCGCACGATTAGCCAATTTAGTCTAACTGTTCCTAATAAATTGCAAGAAATAGCTTAGCAAACGCTGGTCAGATGGACTTGGTAGGTCCTTTCTCGTGCTCTCAATGAATATGTAAATTATTTCTTCAGTCACTAATGTATAATTCCTGTCCAATACAAGATTCGTCACCCCACAAAAGTAAATGTAAACAAAAACATAAACGACGATGGTCATACCAATCATTGTATCTTATTTCAATGAGGCATGATTGAATTATTATTGACGGCTTCTTTCAGCAAAGCATAAGTATTACAATCTGGCTTATAACATTCCAACAGTCAAACAAACCATAATATTATGATATTGCAATTAATCGTACACTTTTAATAACAAATAGCAAAGTCAAAGTAATAAATTAGCTTTATTCATTTAGGAAACAAACAATAGTTTATGAATTGTCATTAAATTACGAATTATTAAGGTGACCACCCGTACTCATTTACTGAGTTTTGTACTCTTTTTATCGCAAACCGTAGGTACTCTTTAAAAATCCTGTACTCTGAAAGTACTCATTTGTATTGCTAAAACTCTTTTGACAGTTCACAGCACAGTGCTTTGATGTCACGCGCGTATATTGGCTGCCGTAGAGGACGGGTGAGGCGACCTTTTTTCTTTTTGAAATCTGGTACAATGGAGAGGCCGTATTAGCCGAACTTTTTTTTTCGTTTTTAAATGGTGTACTCTTTTCCAACGTAAAAAAGGTAGTCACATTAGAATTATGTTCTTACACTTTTAAAAATAATACCGCCCCCCCCGCCTTTTCCGAGTCACTCTAGAAAACCAGTAGCATTAAAATTGCAAGTCTTCAATGACAGCAATGAAGATGTATTCATCCTATAATAAAAATAATGTTTGTTAAAAGCACATCAAAGAATACACTTTGTCTAATGGCAGATTAAGTCATAAATGTAATCTGGAGGTTTTCATCTGTAATAGCATGTCTCACAAAGGTAGAAGCTTTACAACAAACACTGTATTGTTTGGCTGCTGGGTTCAATAGAAAAATTCCCTCCTGGAAATCGTACAGTGCCCTTATCAGGGGTAGGCAATATACAATTCTTTTGTAATAATTTGACTACAGACTATAACAAGCCCCCTTGAGCTATGACAAAACGTTCTATAGTACTACTGATATAGATAGTCTACAAGAAGCACAAAACAACATTTCTTTTCTTAAAATTATGGTCACCAGCAACTGCTGATAAAATGCTATTACCACATAAATAAGCACAAAACCAGGTTACAAACCTTGTCGGATAATATTTACTGTAGTTAAATCACTTATTTTTGTTGGAACACATATTTAGTGATTATAAATTGGAGCATACAAATAACTGGTTCTCATTCATTTAGGTAAAAAGTTACTTAAAGAAGTACAGCAATGGCTATCATACAAACCATAAAAACACTTAACAGATATTTTATCACAACTCTATGCTTTATCACTATGTGTTCAGTTGATAACTGATATTAAAGTTGACATTCACATCATTCGCACAAACACACCTAAAAATGCAATGATGGAAAATAATAAGGCTTAAGAGCCCTCTCACATTTCGGCGTTACGCAAATTTAGGTATTTTACGCACCGACCGCGGCAAACTACGCCAGCGATACTTTCTTTCATGCTTCTCGCTCGCACTATGATACTGTGAATACGGCGACTAAACGATCTTGATCTTCATTAGCTGAAGTTTGTTTAGGAGGGAGTTTAGTGGGTGGAAATTTTTTGACGTGTCATTTCAATTGTATTATGAATTTATTTTGTTATATTTTTCATTATTTATGAACTTTACTGTTGAAATATGTTCACAAATATTTTAATTGTTATGCACTAATCGATTTTTTTTTTTTTTTTTTTTTTTTTTTTATGTAAGAGCAGGCAGATGACTGCATTCCGCCTGATGTTAAGTGGAAATGCCGTCCAGAAGTGGGGATACCTAGTGCTAGACTGTAAGTATAGCATTAGCCATCCCCACCCTGCCGGCCCGCAAGATGCCTCTTCACGCTTCGTTTGAAAGACCCCATATTGTAGGTAGGTGGAAATACGTGCGCAGGGAGGGAGTTCCATGCTTTTAGGGTGCGACAAAGGAACGAGTTGCTAAATTTCTTCGTTCGCGATGGAATGGCGGCTACGGTGTAACGGTGGCACTGAAGGCCCGCACGCGTATTACGGCAAAGGAAAGGGGAGGGAGGGATAAGGGAGAAAAGCTCTTCTGAGCACTCCCCGTGGTACAGTCGGTAGAATGCACTCAGAGCAGCAATATTACGACGGAGTTTTAAGGGCTCGAGATTCATGGTTACATTTTCATCACCTATAATGCGAATTGCTCGACGCTGCATCCGATCCAAAGCTTCAAGTAGATACTTAGCGGAGCCGTCCCAGAGGTGTGAGCAATACTCGGCGGAGGACCGCACCTGAGTTTTATACAACAGGTACAGCTGCTCAGCCGAGAAAAAGCGCCGCACCTTGTTCAGGACTCCGAGTTTACGTGAGGCTGTTTTGATCACAGCCTCGATGTAATTTTTAGGATTTAGGTCGCAGCAGATTTCCATACCAAGCAAGGTGATGTTACTCTGCAACGCAAGTGTCGTGCCCAGAAGAGACGGGAGAGGAAGAAATGGTGACTTTTTAGCGGAGAACGCGCATGTTTGAGTTTTTTTTGCCATTGAACTCAACCAGGTTGTTAGATCCCCATTCTGCAATGTGGTTCAACGTCTGGTTAAGTTCAATCACCAAATTGACTCGTTTTTCGGCAGTCTCCACTGGCCCTGCCCCCGGATGTCCGAAGTATCCCGCATGAACTGTACTATCATCTGCATAGCAATGAATGTTACCTAATGGAAGCATGTCATTGATATGCAGAAGAAACAGGGTGGGGGATAGCACGGAACCCTGAGGTACACCAGCGTTAACTGGTAGGAGTTGCGATGAGCATCCATCCGAGACAACACGTATTCTACGCCCGTGGAGGAAGCTCGCAATCCACGTGCAGAGCTGAGCAGGCAGACCATATGCCGGAAGCTTGGAAAGAAGGCTTTTGTGCCAAACGCTATCAAAAGCTTTGGCGATATCAAGGCTGATTGCTAGCGTTTCGCCACGCTTGTCCATAGCCTCACCCCAGAGATGTGTGATGTACGCTAGAAGATCACCTGTGGACCGATTCGGCCTGAAGCCATATTGGCGATCGTTTATTACGTGGTGATCTTCTAGGTAATGGATTAGTTGATTATTTATTATTTGTTCCATTGTTTTGCACATCACTGAGGTGATAGCTATTGGCCGGTAGTTGGCCGGGTCGGCGCGATCTCCCTTTTTGGGTATCGGCTGCACAATGGCTTCCCTCCAAGATTCCGGGACACTTCCCAAGCTAAGGGAAAGCCGAAAAAGACGCGTGAGCACAGGAGACAACTCAGCTGCGCACCTCCTTAGTACTATAGGCGGTACTCCGTCGGGCCCACTAGCTTTCCGTGTATCAAGTGACTGTAGTGCAGTGCGTACATCACGTTGCCTGATTTTTAGGTCAGGCATTGAAAAGCCACAGTGAGGAAGCGTTGGTGGCGATGCATTACAGTCATCGACTCGGGAGTTAGCCGCAAAGAGTTGCACCAGGAGATCGGCCTTCTCCTGAGGCTTGTGGGCCAGTAACCCGTCTGGACGCCTGAGAGGTGGTAGCGAAGGTTGGCAGAAATTGCTCTGCACGTTTTTGGCCAAACGCCAGAAGCTACGTGAACCTGTGGGGTGCGAAAGCAATTCCTGGCCAATCCGCGCAATGCGCTGGGCATCCGCCCTAATGTAGGCCTTTTTGCAGGACTTGGAAGCTTTATTGTAAGCTGCCTTCAGAGAGTCTATAGCAGGGTCGCCATTAGCACGACCTCTGATCCAAGCGCGATAGGCCAACCGTTTCGTGGAAACAGCATCAGCGCATTCGCGGTTGAACCAGAGGTTACGTCTATCCTTACTGATGATATCCGAGAACGGAATGTAGTATTCCATACCTAACTTGATCTCCTCAGTAAGGGCAGCGGTGCATAATGTCGGATCACTCTCTCTGAAGCAGCGTTGCTTCCAGGGGACAGAAGCGAAGTAGTCACGCATTCCATCCCAGTCTGCAGAGCCATAGTGCCAAATGCGACGAGTGCTTGCTACTGGTCGTGGAGGGCTGGCCCACGGGACTTTGGTGGATATTAGGCAGTGATCGGAAGAACCTAGGGGCGCCTGGACCTCGACCTGGTATTCTGCCGGGTGTGTTGTTAGTAGGAGGTCCAGCAAAGAAGGCGCATGACTGGCTATGTCCGGGATTCTGGTAGGCCTATCGACCAGCTGCGTCAGATCGTGCGTCAGAGCGAATGCATGAGCAGATTTTCCCGCATGGTCTGTTTTATGGGAATTCAGCCACATATCATGGTGTGCGTTGAAATCGCCTAAAAATACCAATTCTGCGTTCGGAAATTGCTCCTGCGCGGCATCTGCCACTTGGCTAAGGTGTACAGTACAGTATATGTACAGTCGATAGCATAGTTGTATAAATTGTATTATAAATACGTAGGCGGTCTGAAAAGTTTCCGACCTCAACGTGAAGATGTCAGCAATCTCTATATATAAAAATGAATTGCTGTCCGTTATTGTGGCCGTCCTGTTTCACCAAGACAACGCCCCGTCTCACAACTCAACAGTTGCCATGGCGAAAATCCATGAATCAAGCGACTTCTTTCTGTTCCTTCAAATAAAAGCTGCGCTCGGAGGACAAAGATTTTTGTCAAATGAGGAGGTAATCACCTTCGTGAACAATTATTTAGCAGAGAAGAACGCTGAGTACTATTTGGAAGGATTAAAGAGATGGGAGCATCGCTGGGAGAAGTGTATAGAGTCACAAGGAGACTGTGTAGAAAAAAAACAAAATAAGGTCGGTTAGGTCGGAAACTTTTCAGACCACCCTCGACCGTCAGCCATTGGACCAGCATACACCAGCATGACACATTTGAATGAATACTATGAGCTTAACAATCTGTGTCACACGCTTTAGGTATTGCAAATAAATAAGGTTGAAATTCCTCTGTTAGTTTGTTATGCAGTGTACGGTTGGACTTAGCTACATGAGCGAAATGAGATGTATGTAGTAGTATGGTTGCAACTTATTCTATTAAATAAAATAACCAAATGTAATAAGTATTTTTTTATTATTTGGTACAGTAAAACACCATATTTTTACATTAGAAAAATATTTTCCGCAAAGGCATTGATCGAGCTTTTCTTGAGTCGATAACTTCTGGCAGTACACATTTTTCATAAAAAACTTGTAATTTGGGTAACATGTTTAACGACCAAAAGTCGTCGTCTTTGTAGATTTTTAAAATTTTTGGAGGAATATCTGGTCCAGTCCATATGGCAAGTATGCAGACATTTTTTCCTTCCTTCCTTCCTCTATATCAACCTATTCCTAAACTAAAACTTAAAACTTCTATAACTCTTCGACTTTAACTTTAACTTATCGATATTAGATCATTCATGAAAAGTTTCGTCCGAAAAGTGGTTATTTCTTGAATTAAAAACTGAAGTTTAGCTATTTTCAGTTTGAAAAGATGTGATCGGATCGAGTGTCGTAAAGACTTATTCTCTCCATCAGTATAAATAAAATGCCACACATTAGTCTCTTACCATTTCCATCGCTTCGACTAGATTACTTGATGTTGAAGCAACAACATTATCAGGATTACCTCGTTTTTTCAATCTAAAATGATTATAAAGCATTAATACCATCTTATTTTTCTGTACACACACATAGACACAGATTACATGATAAACCACTCAATACAAAATTACACTATACGAATATACTGTCATAAACGTCTAGAGACTCGAAGGTGTAGGCTACACCTTCGAGTCTCTAGACGCTGCGAATGAAAATGTACTTAACCTTACAATCTTAAAGTGTGTTTTGCTTTAAAGCTGACGCCGCCGTGTAATTTGCTAAACATAACTTTCAAATGACAGTTGATAATGAAGAACATTGACCATCCCATTCTTATCTCGGACGATTAATCACGTATCTTAAAATACAATACACGGTTTGACCGTACTAGAAAGTATAGGATTAAGACTATGAGGTGTATAAAATAGGAACTTACCTTGCTTCTCTTGCTTTCTGCAGAGAAACAATATTTCTTCTTTTACGTATCGCAATTATACTTGTATTTATTTTTCCCCATTTCGACTGGTAATAAAACTCGAAGTAGCTACAATCAAAATAACTTTAATAAACTTAAATACATATAATGATAAAAATAAATAAATAATAAATAAATTTTAATAAACTATAAATAACTTTAATAATAAAGTGTGAACTTTATACTAATTGAAATATACCGTTAGAAAATAAATACTTACAAAGATCAAAAACTGCGGTCGTAGTTAACACGCACACAAAAGCAATGCTGCAGTGTCTACACGACAATCGGCGCACACGACAGTAGTATCGGAACGAAGGCGCGCGGGAAAGAAACTGACATAGGTCCAACCTCAACAAGCGCTCGCGCGATACTAATCGCAGACGGCCGGCGCAGTGAAATATATAGTATTTTTATTTATTTAATTAGAAAATAATAGTAGCGATTTAAAAAATGAAAATAATACCATATATTAAGCAAATGTTGATGATTATTTTTGTATAAATTTTACGCCTAAATAATGGTGGGCTTTGGAGATATTGCCGCTTGTTTCGAAGCCTTTTCGGTGGATAATTGAAATACGTAGATATTTTTTTTCTTAGCATAATAGGCATATAACCAAAATGTATTCTATTATTATTGAGGTATAGGATATTTGAGAGCTAATTATATTTTTTTTTATGGGAGATATTCAGAAGAATCTCCAAATTAGAGCTCCGAAATCATGTCTCCGTGGGTTTTTGCCTAAACATGCAACGGGAGAAAGCTTATTACTATATAATGAAATGAGTTATCTAAAATCGGTTCTGAGGTTATTGTAGTAGAGAAAACGAACTATTTTTACCAAGTAATTGATATTTAATACAACGAACGTAAAATATACAATTTCAACGTCGAAAACTTGCAATTTCGTGTTTTTTTGTGAAAGGGCTCTTAATTAATTATGCAATCACATATTTTATGTATACATTTACTATTATCATCATTGTTCTTAAACACCTATATTCAATTATGTGAAAGTACACAAGCCTCACACACAGTGGGCTGATGACCAGGATAACATTGCCCAAAACCACCAGATGAGAGGCATTTGCTCTGAGTCTGTGTTATTTGAATTTGTTTAATCAGATCTTTGTAAACAGCCTCCATGATACAGGCTATAACTAGAACAGTGACACAGTGACTGTAAAAAAAAGATCCTTAGTCTATCAATAGACTTATTATATCCTGATCAGACATTTGGTAAAAATTCATAGTGGTCTCAAATAACACCCAGAGGTTTAAATAGTTTGATATCTATGACAACAAGTATTTTCTTATCCCATGAAAAACCCAGTACTAAATAAGTCACCCTCAAATTAATGCATCAACTAGGGTTTGGAAAAGTAATTATTTGAAAGAAGGCTTTTTTCTGTGTCATAAAATGACACTTGACCATTATAACTGTTCAGAAAAACACTGTTACAAGCCAACATCCACTGCCAGCTAAAATAAGTTAGTTTACTTTAGCTTGTATAGTTGAGCCAGTTTTTCATACATGTTTGTTCACCATTGATGGACACACATGTATAAAAAACTGGCTCAACTATACAAGATAAACTAACTTATTTTAGCTAACGGTGGATGTTGGGCTTAAAGATGCATTTATATATGGGGTACCTTTATGTCTCTGAAATCTAGCTTAACATTTCAGCTAATATTTATTTATGTGACTGAACACATTGGTTCACTCTGCTATGATTGGATTGTATGACTAAAGTGGACATTGCTACTAACAAGCAGTAAATTAAAAATACCATAGACACACACACATATATTATTAATACAGGCTACATGCACACTACAAAGGATTTACATAGTCTACAAATGATTTAAGTAAATGCAATTTGTATTCAAGCAGAAGCATGCATTCAGTAAAAACTGGGTACAATTATCAATTTGAAAGCTTGTCAAATTTAGTTAAGTGGTTTGTGAAGATTACTAATACTGACTGTCTGATTAATTACAAGGGTGAATCAAAAAGTTCTTAGAAGTGCATATATATGAAACCTTTTTGGATCAAGTTCGATATTCAAATTAAAGAGTGTCTATCACACTATATTTATGCAGACTGTCACTTGTTTTTGTCAGTTCGTTCGCATGTAATAAATTTTTTTGTGCAACGAGTTGCTAAAAAGTCAAAATTATGGATAAAAGTGAGTTACGTGCGGTGATAAAATATCTCAGTTTGAAAAAAATGTCTACGAAGGAAATTTTTTTGGACATTCAGCAGACATTAGGGGGTGATGCTGTACCCTATTCTACGGTTGCGTACTGGGTGGCTGAATTTAAAAGAGGTAGATCAAGCTGTAAAGATGACCCGCGTTCTGGGCGGCCTTCAACCTCCGTTACAGAAGAAAATGTCAAAAAGGTTGAGAATCTGGTTTTGGAAGACAGAAGAATGACTATAAAACATATAGCTGAGATCCTAAAGATATCTTTTGGTAGCGTTCAATCCATTTTAATTGATTCACTGGGGTTCAAAAAAGTGTCTGCAAGATGGGTGCCACGAATGTTAACCGACGAAAACAAAAAGCGACGTTTGGAAATTTCCAAGCGTAATCTCGAAATGTTCCAGCGTGATTCGGATAATTTTTGCCGTCGTCTTGTCACCATGGATGAAACGTGGGTCCACCATTTTGATCCTGAAACTAAAAGACAAAGCATGTCTTGGAAACGACCATCCTCTCCATCCATTAAGAAATTTCGAGTTGCTCCTTCCGCTGGCAAAGTTATGGCCTCTGTGTTCTGGGATAGTGAAGGAATCCTTTTTATTGATTACATGCCAAAAGGCCAGACGATAACTGGACCCTATTATGCAAATTTAATCCCGAAAGTGCGTGAAGCGATTAAAGAAAAACGTCGTGGAAAACTGTCGTTGGGCGTGTTGTTCCTTCAAGATAACGCTCCTGCCCATCGATCGGAAGTTGCGCTCAACGCAATCCGCTGTGCTGGCTTCAATCTCCTTGACCACCCACCATATTCTCCGGACTTAGCCCCAAGTGATTTTCACTTATTTCCAAAATTAAAAGAGGAAATTCGTGGAACAAAATTTCACGATAATGACGCGGTTATAGCTGCCGTAGAGGACTTTTTCGAGAGTCAAGAAAATAATTTTTTTTCACAAGGAATAAGGAAGTTAGAAACGCGTTATTCTAAATGCATTGCATTGGAGGGAGATTATGTAGAAAAATAAAATATTATTATTTAAATCTTTGCATTTTTTAATATTGATTCCAAGAATTTTTTGATTCACCCTCGTATAGTCCTATCAGAATGTGAAGCTGCTAAAATGTAATCTTATGTTGTATGTCAAAAGTCAACATTATAAAAAATGTGATTAAACAAAGTGATTATGATTTATGTTATTGTTTATGCAAGCTTTGTGTATTACAGTGTAGTCAGCATTGTAAATAAATATGATGTGATTAAATAAATTACTGATGATTAATGTTATTTTAACAAATTTGAATATTCCAGAAATTCTAAAATTTATTTTCAATTTGAAATGATGATGTGATAAATATGTGATATCTTATAGCAACTAATTCCAAGCATAATATTTGAATATGATATCTTTCATTACCCATTTACTGGTCCACTGGTAATTTATTCAGCATAGGATTTTCTTCTAAACTAAACCACAACATATTCAGCCTAGAGTGGATCCAGGGACAGGATATATCCGACTGCGACATTAACATATTGTCAACACATTGCAATCGAACACCGAAAAACGACGCCAAGTAATGATACGCTTTTTTAAACATTACACAAACTAGAAACGACGTTAGTATATTAGCGCGAAAAGATAATTATGCACAAACATCGCTAAATACGGGCACAGCACCCACTGCCGACCTCAGCAGCTGTCAAAAATAGGCAAGCAGCATAGCAACAGCCGTGCCCAACCTTAGGGACTCAACTTTACCTGGGCGCTGCGTTGGTCGTGGGCGAAGAAGCAACCGTAGACGTTGCTTCATTGATTAGCGGTGCACTGCTGCACCTTTTTAATATGTTAGGAGCATCCACATCCATTATCTTACTGCCACCATTCAATCACTGACGTACTAGGTAGATACAGGCATCGGGATTGCCGAAACGATTAACCCACTACTGTTTATGTAACACTGTAAGTGCGCCTACAAATAGTATCATAACCTAATTACACTACTTTTATGACTACATACATGTCATACATTTTAAATTAATTGAAGTAAAACAGATATTGTAACGAAAATACGCTACACAGCAAGCTAAAAAGTGGCTCGAAGCTGACCTGTCAAATCGCCGCAATACACATGCGTTCAGATATTAGCAACAAAATAATTGTATCATACAATTATATATATAATGAACTTTATTATCAAAATATTAAATTTGTATTGTCTCAGAGGATTAAGTATATTATTATTATTTTAAAGATAATAGAAATCTTGTATTTGGCTGAGTATATATTTGTGAATTATTATATTAATAGATCTGAATGCAGTTATGAAAATGTCAACAAATGTAAAATGACGTTTCATACCACGTGAATTGTTAAAACATAACATAAATTCGATAATATTTTAAATGATTTTTAAATACTACCCCGTAGTCTTAATATATCAAAACTAAATGTTATAAGGAAACCGTAAATAAATGAAATCTGCAGGTATTTGGGTGCAGCATCGACGCGCGTAAAGACGAAACGATACAGGGATGGATTGAATTGAACTATTTGGAAGAAATGGAACTGTTACGTCGTTGTTGTTCATAAATTGTTATTTTTTTACTTACAGTAAAAAATTCGTTTCATTACATTAATGATTTATTCAGTTTAATTTGTATATTATATTCATTTGGGATATCTATAAAAACAAATACTACTACACACAGCTCTAAAATGATTCTAAGAAGAAGGTACAGAAAATATTTTTCTTACCGGTAATATCTAGTTCGTCCTAAAACGTTATCAGTGATGTTTACATCTTGTTGCTCTCGTATTTTGCAGTACAACGGTGAAGTATTCCATAGCGGCATTTTTGGGGGCTGCTGTGTACTGCGAGTGGTTTGTTTACCGGGTGCAGCCATGGTTCTGGCCAGATCTGGAATGCATTGACTATGATGCTACTTGCACAAGAATATTGTTCGTAGCAGACCCTCAAATTCAAGGAGACCTGGCTGTCCCACCTCCTTTAAGCTACCTGTATAATTGGGACAGTGATAGGTAATAATTATTTTGATTACAAAGAAACTCTGGCGGTTGTACTGTGTGTGAGGTGACTATACTTTACTGATAGGGACAAGAAGGGTGGTTCATGAATTTTTCAAGAACATGACACAAATATTTAACCCAGGATGGTTAACAATATATGTCCCAGTAGGCCAACACCTTGTCACAATTTCGAAAGAGACCCACCCCATAGTATGGTGTCTACTTTTTATTAAAGATAATACTATTTCAATCAATAAACAAACATTTGCATAAAAGAGTATCATACATAGAAGTTATGTATCTGTTGGCGTAAAACATAGGCCTCTGGACTTTCTTGCTGGTTATTTTTAGCTGTGTCTGTGTTCCAATTGATAGACTACATTTTTTTTAAATATCTTATATTTTTTCTATATCTTAAAAAATATATAAATTTGTATATAGCTTTGACAAATAGTCAATATAGAATATGATTCAAAAGAATGTCTGAAAGGTGAATTAGAAAAGAAAATTATGGCCATGGTTGTTTTTTAATTCATTGATGATTAAAATGTTATCAAAACTGTGCTTAGATCAGAAATTCATGCTGCAGATCAACAATAAAA
This sequence comes from Clostera curtula, assembly GCA_905475355.2. Lineage (NCBI taxonomy): Eukaryota > Metazoa > Arthropoda > Insecta > Lepidoptera > Notodontidae > Clostera > Clostera curtula. The sequence goes on along the minus strand of FR997796.1, from coordinate 1,528,880 downwards.
AGCCAACCTTATCACCATTTTTCAGATATTTAAGAATGACCTTCCAAACAGTTATAAATCACTTTAAACCCGATGTGCTGGTCTACCTGGGTGACCTGATGGATGAAGGTTCCATCAGTACAATGACACAGTTCCATGGTTATGTAAAAAGACTGTCTGACATATTCGAAGTGAACAATCCTGTGGTGGTGAGCGAACATATTTTATTTTATTTTATTTGGGCAAAAAAAACGATATTACATTACATAAAGGGCTTATCAATATGTTACATAAAACAAAATCAATGTAATAACAACAACATTTTCCACATAATAACAAAGAGGTGTCTATGTTATGATGAGGACTAGATGAGCCAGTTACCACTTACAATGTAGGTAACATTTTATAATGTTATAAATCAACATAAAAAAAAAGAAAAAAAGGAGAGAACAATAATAATAAAAAAAAGCTAGTTAGTTATCAAAGGATACATCTAAGTTGTTCAGTACATTAATAACTTTACTTCTAAAAGTATTTTTATTGAGCATAAATATGTCTATATCTATGAAGTGTTCATTATAAATAAATTGAGTAGTAGTATAGAGTGAGACTGTGGCGTCCAAAACATGACATGGGTGTCCTGAGGTATTAGTGGGTAACCAGTGTAAAAAACCGTTCAAAATTCGTTGCGTAGCTTTAAATATTTAAGCATACATAGGGACGAACAGACGACAGCGACTTTGTTTTATAATATGTAGTGATACACTTGTCAGATCCGCGTGGTTTGAGTCGAGACCAAAAGCTAGTTTTATGCATAGGTCATTATTTCTCACAGCAAGTGTGGGTACCAGGAGACAATGACATTGGAGGAGAGAACGAACCAGTAAAACGAGACAAGGTCATGGAGTTCGATAAAGTGTTTGAGCAGCCACCCGTCATTGGATTCCGGAACATTTCCTTTTACAAAGTGAATGGGATCACTCATAGTTATCCGACACAATCGCTCGTCGGAGAGGGGAATTTAAGAATAGTGGTATCACATTATCCTATTACAAAGAATCATGTCTTTGGCGAGCAGGTAATTCCTTTTTTTTATGTCAAAACTTTTTTTTTTCAATTTGTTCTTAGGACTAAAAGACCTGCGTGACTACAGCAAAAAAAAACAGACAAACATTTAGAGACAAACAGAAATTAATATGAAACTTGAATTGTAGATGTGTAATATTTTCGTGTCCTCGGAAGACCTACACTTCTGTGCGGATAAACCGATTATGAATTATGATTTACTTTGAAACTTTTAAAATAATCACTCCTTATTATTTTAATAGGTTACGTTTAGGTATTTTTTTAAGAAACTATGCAGTTTATATCGCCACTTGTCTAGCTGTATCCCGTTTCAAAATCAAAATGTTTTTATTCGGATAAATTCTTGCGAATGCTTTCAAATAGCCACAGATTATAACCGAAATCGACCTCTGGACGACCACTGGAAATAATAAATAACAAACTCTGATATTCACAAGAATCCAGGGTTTGTTTTAAAATCTCATTCAGATAAACGTAAAACTCTCTCTCAAACCTTAAAAAAAATGAATTAAAAGTTTACAGACACTTTCGATTGCGTATCTCTGCCAGATTACCAACCTCCAGCAAGAACTGCTTCTTTTTAATTACCTCTGTGCTCACACAGATTTTGTTACACCATGATTATTGTATGTTTTTCAGATTATGAAAGTAATTAATCCAAATATTTTTTTCTGCGCTCACGATCACGAATCAAAGTACGTGAAGCAGAGCAAAGACCTAAAGAACAGGGTGACCAGCCCGTTGGTAGTTCCAAAGACCGTCCTAAGCATATCGTTAGATGACGATGATATTTATGAAGTGTACGTCCCGACCTGTTCTTATAGGATGGGCACTAGCTATATTGGCTATGGTGCAGCTATCCTTGGTGAGTGCTCGTTTTTTTTTCTATACTAGCTTTTGCTCTGGTGGGGGAAAGTTCGCGCACGTCATCAACCATTCGTGGTTCACGCCTCACTTCTCCGCCAGAGATCCAAAAATCGACTATTCCGCATGATAGATTTTGGCTCATGGTTTGTTATCTACTACTACTTATTTAATCTATACTAATATTATAAAGAGGAAATATTTGTATGTAAGTATGTTTGTTTGATACGCAGGAAAACCAGGGTCACCGACATAGCCCACCGGATTGCCAAACTTAAGTGGCAGTGGGCAGGGCACATAGCTCGCAGGACCGACGCCCGATGGGGCAGAAAAGTCCTCGAGTGGCGACCGCGTTCCGGAAGGCGCAGTGCTGGTAGGCCTCCCACACGGTGGACCGACGACCTGGTTAAGATCGCCGGAAAGCAGTGGATGCGGGCGGCCCAGGACCGGCCTTTGTGGAAATCCTTGGGGGAGGCCTATGTCCAGCAGTGGACGTCTTTTGGCTGAAATGATGATGATGATGTTTGTAACGAATTGGCTCAAAAAGTACAGGACCGATTATAAAAATTCTTTCGCCATTTGAATGCTACATTATACTACTGATTAATATAGGCTATTTTAATTACAAGAAAAAATAAATGTCCACCTGTGAGAAGCCGGGACGTGCCGCTAGTACAAAATAATATATAACTCTAATTATACAATTGTGTCTTTCGGTCTATCAATTACTCTTTCGGTCTATCATAACCAAATCATGTCAATAAAATCCAGCAAAATAATAGTAATAGCATAATAATATAGTATAGTAATATACGGAAGGACATGCTTAAATGTATTTTTTTTTTAATTTGATGTGTACTGTGCACTATACCTCTGTAACTCGCCATTCGCACTTGCATATTAATAAGCAGGAATATTGGGTTGCAATTGTGGGGTAATCGTAGTAAAGACTGACTTTTATAAAAAAACCTATCACATATCTCCTGGTCGTCGACCACGTATTGGGCCCTATTTGATCAATGTAGTTTAATAATTTCTCTTTCAGAAAACAACAACAATCACATGCGCTACGCGGTCTTCTGGTCTTCGGCCAGGTTTCCTTACCTGATCCTATATCTGGTAATACTGGCCGTCTTGTTGGTCTACTGCCTGGTTTTCTGCGTTGCTAGGCTCTTGCACAGGCAGCGCACATCACTCCGAAAATCTGGCCACCTGACCCCATTGTTGACCCAACTTTAGCAGTACCTTAAGCAGCAGACCCACTGCTGATGGCCTCCTCCGATTTAATGGAGGAAAATTGTCAACAAACAACAACTAATTTTGAACAGTTGGTCAATGTTACATTATCTACATCTAATAAATAAATATCCTTGGACATTTCACACAACGCCATCTCGTCCCAAGCTAATCAACTTAATGCTTGTGTTATGGTAACAAGATGGATGATAAACTACTTATATACATTTTTTTTGTAAATACATACATATTGCCTCGTTGGTCTAGTGGTTAGATGTGCCGCCTTTGGATCAACGGGTCCCGGGTTCGATTCCGGGGTCGGGCAAGTGTCTTTGTCTAAACCAGAGGCACTGACTCGGAGTCTGGGTGTCATTTCTAACTATAATATGTATGTATTTAAAAAAAAAATATAGATTTATACTATAGATTTATATGATACGATTTATATTATAGATAGAAAATGACATCCAGACTCCGAGCCAGTGCCTCTGGTTTAGACAAAGACACTTGCCCGACCGGAAATGGAGTACACATGGCTTGAAATTGCTTTACATGTACCCATAGCTCGTGTGTTAGGTTATAGTGGTTTACCACCTACAAGCTGAAGTTGCCAGATTGCGGAAGGACCTTCTTATCTACTTATATATCATCATCATTTCAGCCAAAAGACCTACACTGCTGGACATAGGCCTCCCCCAAGGATTTCCAGAAAGGCCGGTCTTGGGCCGCCCGCATCCATCGTTTTCCGGCGACCTTAACCAGGTTGTCGGTCCACCGTGTGGGAGTCGCGGTCGCCACGAGGACTTTTCTGCCCCATGGGGCGTCGGTCCTGCGCGCTATGTGCCCTGCCCACTTAAGTTTGGCAATCCTGTGAGCTATGTCGGTGACCCTGGTTTGCCTGCGTATCTCCTCATTTCTGATTCGATGTCGCAGGGAAACTCCGAGCATAACCGTCTCCACTGCCCTTTGGGTGACTTTGAGCCTTTTGATGGAGCCCATAGTGACCGACCATGTCTCTTTACCATATGTCATCACTAGCAACTCTCATTGATTGACGACTTTTGTCTTTAAACACTGCGGTATTGTGGACGAAAAGATCTCTCGCAGCTTCCTGAACGCTGCCCAGCAGAGTTAATAAATAAATATCCTTGGACATTTCACACAACGCCATCTCGTCCCAAGCTAAGCAACTTAATGCTTGTGTTATGGTAACGAGATGGATGATAAACTACTTAGATATGTTTTTTTTTGTAAATACATACATATTATAGATAGAAAACACCCAGACCCGGAACAAATACTTGTAGGCCGTACAAATATTTCTTCCGTGCGGGCAGTTTGACCTCTTTCTCAAAGTTTGACTTACCTAACTGGACAGTGTGTCCCAGGTAAATGTAATGAGCAACAACTTCGAGGATAGAACCTCCGATGTCAACAGGAGTGGCTTTAACATGGATATTAGACATGATCTTAGTCTTCTGCATGTTCATAAAGACAAAGCCGACTCATTCGTAGGCTCGACAGAGGCCATCGAGCATCGTAGTGAGGCCCTAACATTTTCGTAGAGATAACATCTCCCTGTCTCACATCTCGCTGTTACTGGACGGTTTCGAGGTCTGATCCTGGAGTGGGACGGACGTTGTGGCGTTTTAATACAAGCAATTCAACACTTCGATGTACCGATAGTCGACTTGGCACCTCTGGAGAGCCTGCAATACTGCCCACGTCTCGATCGAATCGAAGGCTTTCTCGTAGTCCACGAACGCCAGACAAAGGGGCAGGTTATACTCCTCGGTCTTCTGTATAACCTGCCGTAGCGTTAAAATATGGTCCACGGTGCTGAAGCCTTTTCGGAAACCGGCTTGTTCGGGAGGCTTGGAATCGTCGAGCCTGCATGCGAAACGATTCATAATGACCCTTTAGAACAACTTGTAGACTCGGAAGTGAGATGGGTCTGTAGTTCTTCAATAAGGTGTTATCTCCCTACTTGAAGAACAGCACCACCGCACTTCGGTTCCATGCCTTTGGCTTTCGTCTTTCGAGAATGACGGAATTAAACAACGTCTGAAGGCCCGTTTCTCGTTCTAGTTACAAAATAAATTACAATAACATTGCCCTTGGGTTACTGGGGTTATAAGTATACCCTATTTGTTGTCAATTCAATCCATAATACATTGTCGTATCTTCAAATAGCTATTAAATAGCTAGCTTGAAGTTCGTGTCTAGGTTCATTGGACAAAAAGATGAGTGAGTACAAAAAGGTTGTTATTTATATCCATGACTATAAAATATATCATATATAAATTATATGTAGTTTAAGTCTCATAAGTGACAGGACATATCTTTACGAAACACATTGTAAATATTTTATGTCCAAATGAAATTATTACTTTCCATTCCAACATAGATTCCAATTAGCACGTGAAAAACAGCCAGCAAATATGAACACAATGGTATTTGTGATCATTTATCACCTAGTCATCCAATCACAGATAGAGAATATTTAAATGTGTGCAGTCATAGACATTTTAACTCCATTGTTTCAGATTCTCTATCTAGTTTAATTTTGAGTACATGCCAACTCTTGCCAATTGATATAAAATATATACATTAAAACTATGTTATACGAGGGTGAATCAAAAAGTTCTTAGAAGTGCATATATATGAAACCTTTTTGGATCAAGTTCGATATTCAAATTAAAGAGTGTCTATCACACTATATTTATGCAGACTGTCACTTGTTTTTGTCAGTTCGTTCGCATGTAATAAATTTTTTTGTGCAACGAGTTGCTAAAAAGTCAAAATTATGGATAAGTGAGTTACGTGCGGTGATAAAATATCTCAGTTTGAAAAAAATGTCTACGAAGGAAATTTTTTTGGACATTCAGCAGACATTAGGGGGTGATGCTGTACCCTATTCTACGGTTGCGTACTGGGTGGCTGAATTTAAAAGAGGTAGATCAAGCTGTAAAGATGACCCGCGTTCTGGGCGGCCTTCAACCTCCGTTACAGAAGAAAATGTCAAAAAGGTTGAGAATCTGGTTTTGGAAGACAGAAGAATGACTATAAAACATATAGCTGAGATCCTAAAGATATCTTTTGGTAGCGTTCAATCCATTTTAATTGATTCACTGGGGTTCAAAAAAGTGTCTGCAAGATGGGTGCCACGAATGTTAACCGACGAAAACAAAAAGCGACGTTTGGAAATTTCCAAGCGTAATCTCGAAATGTTCCAGCGTGATTCGGATAATTTTTGCCGTCGTCTTGTCACCATGGATGAAACGTGGGTCCACCATTTTGATCCTGAAACTAAAAGACAAAGCATGTCTTGGAAACGACCATCCTCTCCATCCATTAAGAAATTTCGAGTTGCTCCTTCCGCTGGCAAAGTTATGGCCTCTGTGTTCTGGGATAGTGAAGGAATCCTTTTTATTGATTACATGCCAAAAGGCCAGACGATAACTGGACCCTATTATGCAAATTTAATCCCGAAAGTGCGTGAAGCGATTAAAGAAAAACGTCGTGGAAAACTGTCGTTGGGCGTGTTGTTCCTTCAAGATAACGCTCCTGCCCATCGATCGGAAGTTGCGCTCAACGCAATCCGCTGTGCTGGCTTCAATCTCCTTGACCACCCACCATATTCTCCGGACTTAGCCCCAAGTGATTTTCACTTATTTCCAAAATTAAAAGAGGAAATTCGTGGAACAAAATTTCACGATAATGACGCGGTTATAGCTGCCGTAGAGGACTTTTTCGAGAGTCAAGAAAATAATTTTTTTTCACAAGGAATAAGGAAGTTAGAAACGCGTTATTCTAAATGCATTGCATTGGAGGGAGATTATGTAGAAAAATAAAATATTATTATTTAAATCTTTGCATTTTTTAATATTGATTCCAAGAATTTTTTGATTCACCCTCGTATGTTTTTTAAAAAAAAATCCTGTTTTTACAAGAACTCGAATAAATCGCAGCCTATATTAAGATTACATTTAATTTTAATTTACATTTAATTCTAATCTTGTTAACAAAAGTATGGAATGATTGTAGAAATCAAAATTTTATCTCAAGAATTCCCTTGTACAAAATGACTTAATAACATGAACAAAAATGTCATATTAAAAATAAATACATATATTTTTTTGTTATCACATAACTTTTATTTATATTCTAAAACCTAACCCTTTAGCATATGCTATAATGACTATTGTAACGATCATATAAACATTCAAAATGGCAAACGAAATACTGCTAGACATGAGTAAAGTTCTTAAAGACAAATTCACTAAACCTGTTAACAGGTTAGCTGTAAGGAAATACAAAAGTCCATTACTATTTACTATTGATAGGATATATGGATTTTGGCCTTGATCCTTCATATCTGTTAGGATTGCAACAAAATACATCATACAAGACACAGTTAATAACACTGTCTCCATATAGATACAGTAACCAGCATTGGCCAAGGTTCTTGATGCTGGCCGGAGGAAATTAATTATGGTAGAGAAAATCCATAAAACTGCACTTCCCAATACTAGCCTGTACTGGATATCCAGTCTCTTTACATTCCTGGTCAATAATACTTGTTTCAAATAGACGGAAAATAAGTAAAGGGACACATAGCCAAGGCTAGATGAGATGCCTTCCCGATTAGCAGACACTAATGTTGCTCTTGGGGTATCACTCAGTACCCAATCTTGGACACCTGAATACAATATACATTCATGGACTAAAAGTATCAGAATACTGGATGTTAATGCTCTATTTGTGAAATACAATACAAATGTTGATATCATTTTACAAACAGCAATAGTGAAAAAGAAATTCCAATGTACACCATATTCTGCCACATTCTCGTGGTAATCCAGCTGTTTTATAGACAAAAATCTACCTACACCTAAAAATAACAACATGGTTACAACTTTTAAGTTTCCTTTGATTATGTCTTTGTAATTACTACTAGTTACGTCCTTGTGGACTAAGCCACTCATCAAAACAAACAAACCAACCCCAGTGTCCATAAGGCTATATCCAAATCTCTCGGTTTTGGCTAAATATCTAGGGAAGACTTTGAAGTCTACTGCCAATATAGCTAATGCTGTAATAATATATGTCAATGCCCTCAAAGCAGTAACAAATGGTATCCTTTTATGTAGAAACATATTATTTTGCAAAAATTTCTTGTTCAGACTGGGAAGGTGTAATGTAATTTCATAGAGTAGTATTAGAAAAACTAGCAAGTTTAAAAAGTAAATATACTCTGCCAGTAATGTATGGGCAAGTATCATAGGCAGAATTATTGTAAGGTATTCGTAAATATACTGGAAGGTAGAAGAATATTTGGGTCTTATTGAGACATATAGAGTGCATTGTACAGTGAAGAATATACAAAAGAACGTGTGAACGGCCGACGTGCCATGATTGTTTTGCATGAAAGCCTCGTGATATCTCTTGTATTCTGAAGTGTTCATGGTGAAAATGTTCTCCAAATTGACGAGGTTATCAATAGTATTATCTACTTCAATAACTCCACGTCAGGATAATGGCAGTTAAGTAATTTTCCATGCCGTAATTATATCTTTAACTCAATAATTACATATAGTTTGCAGTTCTTACACAGTAAACCTTTCAAATACTTTCATAACAAACTTATAACCTCTAACGAAGATAATCAATTTAATAACTGTCACTGTCAGTCAATGTTCGTTCAGAAACAAAACAAACACTCTAATTGCAAAGTTGCAAATACAGAATAAATAAATAAGTTGCCATATGATGGTTTCTAAGATTGGCAATGCCGAGCATGACGTTGTCCACACGTCGTATATTATGGAGAATTGTCATTTGAAAATTAGCCTAATGTACCATGTTGTCCAGTCCATGGGTCTGTACAATATTTCGTATTAAGTTTTCCTTTTATTACGTCTAGATTGTCTGCCTCTTGTATTTCTTGCAGCCGTCGACTGCCGCTGTCCCGCGCGAACGGCTGCATTTGTGCCTCAAATGATACAATAGGTAATGGTACCTATTTAAAATTCACTAGACGCTATCAAGATATTTAGTAGGTAGTCTATATCCTGTGAGTCTATTCTCGAGATGGAAACCCTTAAGTGAAGAAAAACTCGTTGTTATGAATATTTTTTATTTTTCTTAGATTACACAAAGACTAGCTTACAACTAATTTGTGACTTATGGTACAAAACATAAATAAGTTTACACCTTAACTCTAAATTTTACGATCGACTATTAAGGTGACTGCCAATCAATCAATGTTTTATTTTTAGCTATAGCACCATATGAATAATTTACAATATATAAGTACTTTCGCAAGTACTTTGTAAATCTAGTTTGAAGGTCTTTAAAGTAAATCTTTGAGTTCTTACGGACCCCTAAGATGGGTTGAGATTGAGACTGGTCCAGCATAAAGATCCTGGAAACATTGAATTATCTATTATAGTATTGGACTTAGTTCTTAAATTCGTAAAACAGACCAGTTCTGCCAAGAAACATTTAAAGTAGAATCCCTTTCTATCTACGTAATTCAGTAGTTTAGAAGATGGAACGAAAAAGTACATCTCTTGTACATTCATATTAAGCTTATTTTCCAAGAGTGACTGTGGAGTGCATCGCTGGACTTCGCCTAAACCAAAAGAAGGTTGGAAGACCGGTTTTAATATGATGGTGGGGAATGGGTGCTTTGAGGGGAATTTAGAAGTCAAAGTCATATGGGCGGGGTTGAGGACGCCTCTGTCCAAGAGGGATGTTGACTTCTTCTGCGGAGCGGAACACCTGCGGACGCGGTGAAGGACGCTCCTGTTGCACCTGAGCGGGCGCACCACGACGGGGTGCTTCCTCCTGTAAACATAACAGGTGGTTATAAATATTATCTGAAATAAAAATCTGTAGAAAAATAAATTCAGGAATTGTTTAGAAGCTACCCGCACTAAGCGTATGCATATATCGCTTGAATGGTCCTACAGGCCTACTTATTATTAAAAACGCAAAAAATATTCAGAAACTGAACCATGATCATCAAGGCGCCTAAATCTACAGTCATCAGTCTACAAAATCCACATTTATTGTAACATTTTTTTTTTGGCTAGCGGGACCTCAAAAGGCGATTAAAGCAAAACTCCAAGTTTTCTTTGAGGCATATTACATATAGCATTAAGACATGTCAGGTGACGATCATTGCCGTTGAAAATTCTTACCTCTTCCGCGTCTTCGCTATCGTATCTGTCATCCCTGTACACTTCAGCGGGGTAATACCTCTCGGAATATTTCAGGGACACGTTGGGCTTCCTTTGTACCTCCTCCTCATTGATGGGGCGGTACAGGTACTCGTTCACGAAGTGGTAACTGGACGACTTCTGGCAAAGGTTGTCGTGCGTTGGCGGCATGCAGATTAAGTGAACCTGGGACACGAGGGTAACGAAAATGATTGTCACGTTTGAATTCATGTAAAATATGTTAGAAGAACACAACAACATATGTGTGGGGACGGATTTAGAATGCATAATGTCACCACGTCATCCTGATCTTGTCGTAAGAGGCCGAAAACCTAGCCGCATGAGAAGCAAAACTTGATACGAAACTCTGTGGCCAGCGTGGCACAGTAGGCACAATATCCTCCCTGTGATGGGAGTGAGTAAGCGTCCCGACTCAGCAGTGAGTCATTTACGGGCTGAGGAGTAATAGATAAAGATCTAAACTATTGTGCTTGGTTTAAATTCAATCTGGTAGGTAGTGAAAACTGTGTTATTTTCGAGCAACATCTGCGTCATATAGTTTGCCACTGGGCAAAGGATCGATACATTAAAATAGCTGGTATTTAGTATGGGCCCGAAATCTATGAGAGCGACTGCGGCTCCCGCTAGTCTCTTAGTCGCGCCCGAACCAACTTGCATCATAAGATTGATTGTTATTTCTACCTTAACTTGCACAAGATCCTATCACTCAAGCAATTTCATCACCAGAAGATGCTCATAAAAACTTGCGATAATGAAACATGAGCTGAACATATGATTAACTTATTACATTTATGGTTCGCTTTGTTCTTATATTGTTCAAGACTAGTTAAGCCCACGCTTGTAGCTTGTAGCAAGGCGATGTAGGAGCAATCTCAGGTATAAATTTAACTTATTATTCACTCCCTTTCGCAATCGGAATAGTTTTAGCATTGTTATCTTCAGTTACAAGGTGGCCTTGACATTTAAATTAGCACCCGAAGTTAAGCAATGTTTCTAATAAATATTGTATTGTGAACTTAATTTTTTAACTGTGATAAGGCTGGTTATGCAATTGAACGTGGATCGAGTAGGTAGCTTTTGTATATAGACTGTAATGTCACATATAGAAATATTTGAAGACTAAATCTACACCACCGAACACGTATAGCTAATATATCATCACCATCATAATTGAATTTAAACACTTTTTAACTGATTTAACGATACAAAATGTGTAATAATCGCGAAAAGCTAAGATATTATCATAACCCATATATAACCCGTTGCCGTCTCTCACAGTAGGTACATCAGGTAGCTATTATATGATACCTCCTCGATTTTCGTTCAAACATCCATGTTATTGGGAAAATGCAATAATATGACTAAGCCGAAGTCCGCCAGCATTGTCGTGCATACTTCCCAGAAAGTAACCGTGACCTTGCAAGTAAAAGTCCGAGGAACTTTTTTAACTTTTATTGTGTATGGAGATATGCGTCGTCTTACCCTTATATCCACACCGCGGAATCCCCAATATTTTATCCGCGAGAAAGAGGGTTAATTCAGTAAATCTCACCTGATGGAAAGTGAATCCTTCCGGGCAAATCCAAGAGTGTTTAACACTGTCCTGGCAGTAATGGAAGACTTCACAGTTCAGCTCTTCATCAGCATAATATCCACTCTGTTTGTTGACGCAGTTGAACTTCGACTGTTGTAGCAATTGGGACAGACGGTCGGGTTCCTCCTTCTCTTCTTCCAACTCCTCTTCCACTTCTTGAGCGACTTGCTGTTGGAACTTCTGGCGTTGTTGCTCTTGGGGCTGTAGGTAAGGTTATATTTTTTTTATTCTAGACTCATATCGTGAATTTTCTACACAAACATGTTCTTGATATGGATACAAATACCCAATCAGAAACTGCGTACCGTCCATATATTTATAGCTTACACAGAATGGATGCAGGTTTCTTCTTCAGTATTGTATTGGTACTACAGATATTGCTTACAATAAATTAGTAAATGGATAAAGGGCTCAGGTGTTGTTAGGGCCTACTTTGCAACCAACATTTCTTTTTTATATATATATTTTTAGAGAATTAGCCAATAATAACAATTCAATTCTTGTTTGAATGGCTTGCCAAGGCCAATTATAACAGGATTGGACTTGTGTTTTTACAATAAAAAGGTTTTTGATAACTTGATCTTGTTCAGTAAACGAGTTTGTCTATCAGCGTCAATCATATTTTTACCTTTCTGTGGACTTGTCTGGCGGGAACTCGCTGCTCTTCCACATATTGTTGCTGGGTGGGTCTAGCGGGTACCAGTATCTCGACCTGTTCTTGCTGGGGCCGTTGGTAGCCGGCCAACTCAGCTAGTGACGGCGTGGGCCGGAATCCGCTAGGCAGGGCATTAGGGTAGTTTGCTGGTGAGTATGCGCGTGGCCTTAGGTTCCGGGTTTCCTAGAAAAGAAAAAACTTCTTTTAAACATACTGTAGTTATTAAAATTTATAAGTGGAACGGGCTACTGCATAATAATAAAATAGTACGAGGCTTTTTGTCATAAATGGTGAACTGTCTCTAATGGTTTAAAATAGGTCACTTTCAATACGTAGCTAATAACAGACATATCTTTTCCCCAATGTGTTTCTGTCCTACAATAAGACGGAAAAGGAAGCAGACTTAAAATATTACGATACTAGCTGACCCGGCAAATTACATACCACCATTCTAAGGGATTTAATAAAATCTGTTAGTTTTTTTTATATATATAACGTCCACTCTACACGAGTAACTACACTCCTTCAGTGCGGAATGGCTCAAGAATATAAATAATGGTATATTAACAACTCATAACTAGTTCCGATTAAAAGTTAACGGACAACTCCAAACGGAATGAAAGTAATAACGATTGCGGGTACACACGTAATTCTTGTAACACGGGCGCTCGTCGCGTATATCATTAGGGGCTCGGAAAAAATGGAAGTCGCAGCAACGCGCAATCGTGCGAGACGACAGACTTGCGCGTGCCTGTCATGTCATCGGCAAATCATTCAACACTTACGATAAAAACAAATAAGTAGATATTCTTTTCACATAATCAAGTTGGACCATGTAACCTCTTGAAAGGTCACTAGTACAAAGGTTAGTATTTCATATTACGTATGGTGACGCATTTACGTAACAACCTATTGTGACTAAAGGGAATAGATGACCAAGAAGATCTGGAATCTGGATGGATCTGAAGACCAGGATATGAATCACGGTAATAGTCGAGCCAGCGTAGCAAAGAGGATTACTTCCCTCCTTTAAACTTGAGGAGGTGCAACTCACCAGTAGATCGTTTGCCCATGAAAGAGGTATATGTGAACTGTCATAACGTTTAATATTCCAACGGATGTGCGATGCTGCGTAATCCGTTGTTACTAACTGATAGACTTGACCGTCTAATAAATCAACATCTTAACAGAGGGATGTATTATTAACCCACAATGCCACGTTGCCTTCTGTAATATTATACGTAGCGATACCCTTATAGTATATTAAGGTGGATGCTCCAGGGTAGCCCGCGAAATTCGAATTTTCTAACGTTTTTTGCAATTTGCTGGCCAGTGCTAGGTTGTATGATGATGAACATTTGATTCGCGGCTGTAAGACGTATGTAGTTACAGAGTTATAGTCATCAAACTCATCAATACAACCCTCCAAGCCCATAAAGGTGCAAGAATGACTTTGACGTTGAAAAAGTTTTTCTTGCACTTATAAGAGCTTGGAGGGTTGTATTGATGATTTTGATGATTACCTATAATTCTATAACTACTTAAGTCTTACAGCCGCGAATAACATTTTAATCAACATACAACCTAGCACTGACCAGCAAATTGCAAAAAACGTAAGAAAATTTGAATTTCGCGGGCTACCCTGGAGCATCCACCTTAAGCAAAAGTTGCTGGACAATTTAGCGGGCAATCGTGCGGGACGACACGACAACGGCAGTATTGCGTGAAGGAATTATCAGAGTTACATTATTGGTAAACAGATCCGGGAGACAATTGGCGGTAGTTTTATAATTGGCTCGTTAATTACTCTGATTAGGTTTTTGTGTTTGCTTGTTAAATATAATGTAAAGCTTTCATATAACTACAACTATCTCAGATATTAATAGGTATAGGTACACGGTGACTAATTGTAGGTACTCGGATTTACCGGTCCAAGGGGCTAGTTGCTTCAGGTCATCTTCATGTAGGTACATGTAATCGTCAACTTCTACTTCTCAGCCTATAAATAACCCACTGCTGAATCAGGCCTCCTCAAACTACGTGGATAAGGGTAATTGGTAACGTTGGCCAGACAGGTTGGCATAGGATTTCGTATCAACTTTTCCTTCTCTTGTGGCTAGGGTTTCAACCTTACCCTTTTTCATTGTCGGTTCTTACGATACCCTCAGAATGAAATGGGATGGCGACACTATGTATTCGTCAAACATAGCGTCAACTAAAATGGTTAGTAGTGTTAGGATAGGACACAGCTGTTTGAGAACACTTTGACGTTGACCAGCGAGTAGACCACAAGTTAAAGTCATCGTAACGTCTACGTTACGTTATCATACTTATTACGATTACGCATGCCTAAAGGACGGACGGAACCCACTGGCCCGTATCCTTTAAAATATAATGAATTTATTGCATGCAGAGTGATAAACTCTAATACAATCATACATGTCATGCATGTCGCCATTAAAACAATTGATGTAAACAATGGGTATTGTGTTCCACCCGAATACATAGATAAAAAATCTTGCTAATTCCTATGTTAAGATATCGTGGCATTGGCGAAGTATTTTGCGCGAGATTAATGTATGGTAATTATAGAATTTCCTTCCTGGCAACTGCCAGTTGTTGGCCTGGCGTGGCTATCATTCGAACATATATGGCAGTCATTTACAAAGTCAGTGGCGTTGAAACTGACTGCTTGTCTAACCATGTAGCCCTACAAGATATGTCTCGGGGCCCGGGGGTCAGGCGGCAATCGCTGCATGTAAATTGTCCAAATAAAACTAGTGCAGATCCCAATGTGATTAGGAAAAAGCGAAGAAGAAGAAGTAGGTGTGTGTGTAGGAGTGTTCAGGTGCTATGATGGCACAGGATGGTTCAAAAGCGTTAGTGATGTAAACTTCTTGAGTTATGCCTAGAATAAAATTTTAAATGACTGACATTTTGTGCCTGTGTTCCGAACCGATGATAGTTTCAAGATAGGTGATAGTCCGTAGGTGTACGGAAGGGTTGTGCAAGACTAAAACATATGGGGATGGATTGTGAGAATGAGGAAATGTGTATGATAGGAGACCCTATAACCTAGCGTATCGGACAAGGGCCGAAAGAAAATAAATAAATAAAAAAAAACCTACATACTTAAATAAAATTGTATTGTATAAATATACCGATTGGAATTAAAAAAAGTTCCTTTTTGGGTTTAATTTGGTAGCTGAATAGCTTAAAAGCCAATAAATTCAGCTTAGCTTGTTTCACATGCGGTTACATCAGACAAGGCATCAACCTGGTTAAGAGTGCTCAATATACGCTAGACGTTCTTATTACGTAGTTAACTGATATTGCAAGCGCTGTGTATTTGCCTAGTTTCCTAGACTTTACCCATCGTTACAGTTCATAAAGATTAACCAACAATAAAATAAACGATATGAGGATTATTTTCGTACAACATCCATAAGTTCAGTACCTACGGTATTATGAGAAGTGATGCTATGGGATTTTTTAACACATCTATTAGACTCTTTAATGGACTATTTATGTAAAGAAAAAAAAAGCTTCCTCTTTTAACAATTCAACGCAGGGAGTTGTGGTCAAAAACGTAAGTAAGTAGGTACAGACCTTTTTATAACAAACCAAAATAACATTATAATTAATGGAATATATCTTAAATATTTAAGATATAGATATTCTTTCGTACGAAAATAATAATTTGTCTTTAGTTTCAAAATAAAATCGCAAAAATGTTTAATGGTCGCCACTTTTTTTCTATCATCCGTCGAACGAAACTGACAGCATAGCTGCAGGTGCCGCCGTGCCGTTCGGAAACCGCGCAATTCGTGCAAAAAGGAAGAATTAAAAAAAGGTAACATTGCTTTCAACTTTCTCTCTCAGCGGCCTTGCTCGCCGCCGGACATTGACACAGCAGCGTTTTAAAATTGGCGTCGAGAACACAGCTTCTAAGGTGATTGTAACACTCTCGATTTCGGCCACTTTTGTCACGTGCAACTCGTGACGAACGCGCCAGAGGAATCGATAATAAAACGCAATTATCGATATCATAATCTACTTTCATTAATGTTAACTTAGCTCTGTCAGCCTATTACCTTTTCAAACCAAAATAGTTTATCCAACATAAAAAGAAAATGTATGCTAGGCGAACGTCTTTTCGTCACTAAATTAAAGTAAAAGGGGGTGAGGGGTGAACAACGGGATGAAAGTTTAGTTCCGGCACACTTGAAATAATTGAAAACTGGTATGTATTTGCCATGAGTTCAAAATACTTATCATAAAATAAACACTGTACCTTAAAAACACAAATAATGTAGATGATTAGTATTATAAAATTTTGTAGACAGATACGGCCTAGGTTATTTGGTCATGATATAGTGTGATATTTCCCTAACCATATTTTAAGTAGGTACAGACATCGGCTATCTAATTTTATTTTACGTACAATTACAGTAAGTTCATACTTTTGATTCATACCCGACCTTCTAAGTCTGATATCCTGTTTCGCTTTAATAGCTTTTCAATAGCAATAGCTATTAAATGATAACAAAAACCAGATTACTATTGTTCCGTTAAATTGTAAGTAAAATGTATCGATTATATTTTACATTTGGTCCGTGTGGTAACAGATTTAGAATATATAGTGTTACCAGCCCATTCCAAGATATGGGCCGACAAATGAAATGACAAGGCGGATAACCGAGCTGCAAGAGAAAGAAAACTTGATACAAAACCCTCTGTCAACCCGTCTGGCCAGCGTGGCACAGTTGGAAGTAACTGGAGGATGCCCATCCCAGTAGTGGGTAATTGTAGTATAATCTATGCAAAATTAACACCCTAATTTGCTAAGCACTGAAAACAAAAACCTACATAGCAATTGTCGGAGACAAAACATACCGCGAGCCATTACGACCACGGAGGGCGACAGCGGCGAGCTGGGAGCGGGGACGACGTGCAGAGACCAACCGCGCCGCCACCGCCGCGGCCAGCGGGCACTCACTTGCTTACAAGACACGGACCAAGGCGCGCGTACTTATTATTGTTAAATATAGGAACCAACGAAAATACAGTCCGCTTATTATTCTGAAGACCTCAGACAATCACCAACATATGGTCCTTCGAGCCGGATCATATGTTGGTGATTGCCCGCTGGCCGCGGCGGTGGCGGCGCGGTTGGTCTCTGCACGTCGTCCCCGCTCCCAGCTCGCCGCTGTCGCCCTCCGTGGTCGTAATGGCTCGCGGTATGTTTTGTCTCCGACAGCAATCGACTGCTGCGCAGCATGTCGCGGGTTCGATCCCCGCACGGAAGAAATATTTGTACGACCTACAAGTATTTGTTCCGGGTCTGGATGTTTTCTATCTATAATATGTATGTATTTACAAAAAAAAATGTATTTAAGTAGTTTATCATCCATCTCGTTACCATAACACAAGCATTAAGTTGCTTAGCTTGGGACGAGATGGCGTTGTGTGAAATGTCCAAGGATATTTATTTATTTAAAGTATCTTCGGAAAAAAGCCTTGTGTCCATTAAATGTTATATCCAATGGTGTTCAGGTAAGCCGAAAATACTTCCACATTCATTAATAACGGCATATAATACTTACTGGCAAAGACAATAGCCGGTTTCTTTGGGTCATGCACTCAACAAAAGCTGCAAGGCTAGATCGTGCAGAAATTTTCACGTGCCATTGCCAATCTGATTAATCGATATCTACAATCGTGCGTTAATTATATCGGACGTAGCGTGTTACAATCTAATCGATAGATCCGCAGACTGGGCGTTCAATAATAATATTTAGAATGGATATTATGAGTCATTTCCGGTCTATTATATTGTGTGTTGAGTATAATTGGACATTTCAACGCTGATATCGAAGCGGAGAAAGGACTGACCAGTTCATTATTGAGGTCTACTATCACTACTATCGATGAATTGTATTGTATAATTTATTTTATGCCATTTTAGGAATTACTAATACCATTCAAAAGTAGGAGAAAAGACTAATGAAAATCAGTGCCGGATTAAGCAAGCGCGGGGCCCGTAGTTAATTCTTTGAAAGAAAGAGAGGACCTCAAAAAAAAACCGTCGCCTCTCATCTTAATAATATGCGGGGCCCCCTTTCGCGCGGGGCCCGTGGCAATTGCTCTTGCTACGTGGGGTGTCGGCGCACGGCGGGTTATTTTAAGTGGGTGAGGGCCCCACACTACCCCGTAGTCTCCCCGGACGCGGAATGTGCGGTCAGAATTTTTTTCCCGCCAAACCATAAAAAAAAAAGTGTATTAGATGTTGACTAGATCTGGCTCATGTTTGGCCTTTTGCGACTATTGCGCGAGTTTGCTCTCCCAAATCTGTCTTATCCCGGCCTTATACCTATAAGTGACGATCTAAAAAGAGCAACTACAATGTTTCTTGCCGGCTCTTCTCTGTAGAGCTGCATTCCGAACCGGTGGTAGATGGTAAATAATTAATTTTCAATTTCAAATGGTAAATTTTAATTTCTTTTATTATCCCTGATGAATAATTTATAATCTTTGAAATGTTTATTATATACCCGTGCGAAGCCGGGCGGAATGCTAGTAGATTTTGATAATGCACGAAATATTTTTACACCGGGGTAGGTGCTTAAGTTATAAAACATACAATCTCAAGATCAAATAGCTACTAACGTTACAGCCAAATGCTAATAAAGCTACAGTTATAGAACTGTAAATAAGAACAAGGAGCTAAACGAGTGTGTCAGTCATAAGGTCACAGCTGTCTTACAAATAAATCTACGTCAAGGTTTGATAAATTTTACCCCTCACCTCTTGATCTAATGAGAGTTCTCCACTGTCATCGACGCCTGCATCTGGTATACTGTCTTCATTTTCTACGGCCTGGACCACTGCCAGTACGAAGAATGATACTAAAAATCGCCACCTGGAACGAAAAAGTTAAAGAGTGATATTTATTTGACAGATTTAGAATATTTTATGTCACCACCCGATTTAAGCCGTGTCGAGTCGACAATAGGATGTGACAAGGCCGAAAACTAGCCGCAAGAGAAGGAAACCTTGATACTAAACCCTGTGCAACATGTCTGGCCAGCGTGGCCTAATTACCCTCCATGTAGTTGGATGAGGCCCGACTCAGCAGAGGGAAATTTATGGGCTGTGAAGTAGAAGTAGTAGTTATATTTATTCTATACTAGCTGACCCGGCGAACTTTGTTCCGCATTATATATATTTAAAACAAAAAGAAAGTTGGACATAGGATACCTGAGATTTTTATCCTACTTTAACAAAACGCAACTGACAGCGAAACGTTATGTTGTCTATAGTTTAATATGGTCGAAAATTTGACAATTAGAAATTTTGAATTCGAATTGTTTATAGTGTTGTAATTCACATAATATCTTTATAACTTGTAGCCTATGTGTTATTCTGATGTATAAGCTATATTATTGTAAAGTTTCATTAAAATCCATTCAGTAGTTTTTACGTGAAAGAGTAACAAACATCCATCCATCCATCCATCCATCCATCCATACTTACAAACTTTCACGTTTATAATATTAGTAAGATAGTAAGATTCAACATTATGTTCAACATAGGCGTTATATGTTTTAGGCATTATTTTTAATCAACCTTTGGGCGATGCAGAGAACAACATGGTAGGCGTAATTAAAAGAGACACTGCAATTAAGAAATACAACCACAGCAGGTGTTACTCTCAACAGTATTCAAGTCATGAGCTCAACGAACGCCGAATTTCAACCAAACCTGACGAAATTTTAATGTGCTTTCTTTATACGGCCTTTATTTATGAAATGTAAAACATGTGTAAATGTAAACGTGTAAATAGCCACCGGCGGCGGCGCAGTGACGCAACAGTCTGCAGTGGGAATTCTTCGTAATGGACGCTGCACCACGCAGGGCTCTTATGTAATTGACGAAGTGGGTTCGATTCTTGTCTTCTGGATTTTACGTCATCCGAAAGCATAAGGGAGTAAACTACATGGTTAGGTTGTACTTCTATTATTGCTAAGATTAGAACAAATTTTAATGCAGCTCGGACAAGTGTATATTACAGGTTCCGTGTGCTGACGGATTAAAAATAAATAGTATCACTATTCCATTCCACAACATTCTGAGGGTAATATATGATGTAAATGTTATGACAAGGCATAAAACCATGCCGCAAGAGAAAAGCTAGTAAAACTAAATACGATATCCTTTTTTTTTTGTTTCGCCCCGGGTATAATCCTTTATGGACTATCCCCGTCGGCCACGGGGATGGCCGAAGGGGGGCGTGTGGGACTCTCCCCCAGAGTGGGGGCCTACCCACTAAACATCCCCGGGTTGCTCCAACTCGCGTCCTGTTGCGGCATTGTGGGATCTGTACACAGTACCACGCCGCCGCAGACAAGGAGGAATACGAAATCCTGTGTTAACCTACCTGGCCAGCGTTTTAAGGTAGGTTAATTTGTCTCCTTTGAATTGGAGGAGCCCGACATAGCAGTGGGTATTTTATGAGCTGAGATGGGGATGTGATTAACCGATTAAATCTGTCAGGGTACAATTAAAACTGAAGAGTTTGCGCAATGCGTAAAGGTCGATTTTAGTGTATCAGTGGCGGTGATTGGCCCATAAATGTATAAACCACGCGATTGGTTGATGACATGATCAAACTTTCCGCCACCACGACACTTAACGCTCAAGTTGATTGAGATTACCTAAAATTTACTAATGTGTGAGTAATATTAAGCAATGTGCTTCTGTTACATTTTTTAGTTCAAAGTAAACGATAAAAACTCAAATCTATCCACTTATCAGTAGTTAATTTGCGTTTGTAGATATGTATATGTAATTGCCGATACGAGTACCTATGTGTATGTACATTATTCAAGATAATGACTAAGATATATTACTTAGATTTAGTAAGACATCATACCTAAGTACCTATACTGTTCAATCATTTAAGTAATAATTTCACAACTGATATATTTCAAGTATCAAGGAAAGATTTATATTATACAGTGTTACACGTTGTTAATTTTGTTACTTTAAATTAACATTAACTTTGAAATAAAAGCTCGCGACATTACTGGTGTAGGTGGGTCGCATATCTGTAGTCATCTGTAGTGTTATCTTGTATTTAAGTTTTACGATGTTGGCATTACTTGGCACATAATGTTTATTAATAGAAGCAAATTAATGCATTGTGGAAATTAAGCAGACAACGGATGTTTAATCTAAATATTACTTAATATCTAAATTTGCAACTCTTACCTACGCGTGGGATCGTTGAAGTCTTTCGTATCGAAACATCCTAACAATTCTCAGTGTTTTCCTCAAATCTTTATATACTCCGAAAAAAGTATGCTATTTTTCTCAACTTCTCGAATGCAATGAAAAAGCGAGGGAAATTCAAATTTTTAAAGCACGTCGTCATTGCTCTTAAAAAAAAACAATATATTTTATGCGTCTACATATTTTAGCGTGTACGAAATTATGGTCAGTCTGCCAGTATGTCGACATGATTAGTGGGTCACCAGACTTGCAGTGGCCAGCAGGGCGCGGTCCCTTGGCATTTACGCGCGTAATTAGGGGCGCGCGTGGAAAGTTGTTTATAAATTAAATTATTCTTTCTGTTGCTCGTGTTACGAGTGTTGTCTGTGTGTTATGTAACTCTGTCGGCTATTTTTTTATTATGCACCTCTTGATGGCCAGGTTTCGTTTATTGCTCTTTTAGTTAGCTTTTCTATAATGGTATTTGAATAACGACCAAAGAAGAATAGAAAATAGTTTTTACTGAACACACATACTCGTATAAAAGGAAACATGGGACAAATGCATTATAAAATTAAACGAAATGTACAATGGGCGGTCTTATCGCTTTTGAGGATTTTTTTACAATAAGAAATCGTTACATGATACACATTATTTCGAGGATGTGGGAAGAAAGTATAGGATCGACATTTGCCATACGCAAAAAAAACATGGTTATCTGGCTGTTTAAGGTCTTTGTTGGCAGTGCGTCTGTATGACTGTTTTATTAGTTTTCTTGCGAAGGACCTCTTAACTCAAAAGCTCCTTCGCAAATCTTCTGCGACCGGTTTTCATCCGTGTTCTGAGAAAAAAAAAGTGTATTTATAAAATAACTTGCGCCACATAGGGCGTATTAATAGCTCTATATATTAAGACCATAAGGAAACATGTTTGAGTAAACTAACTGTATGAACTTCTACATTTATACATTGAACTTGACCTTTAAGTTAAAAATCTCAACAAATTGTACTCTGTATCATTGGGTAGTATTAAAACTGTACCAAATCAAATAAAATTGAACAATGTATGGTAAAAAAAATAATATTAAAATTTTAACAGTAGGTACGTTTTTTATATGCGTGCTATCATAATTGTAAATGAGTATAAAATTCATTTAAATAGAAAAATGGACAAGAAAATAACAGCATGGGAAGCCTTTTTTTTTGACGTAGTGGAAATGGAAACCGGTAGGTTGCGGCCGGTTTAGCCACTACAACCTTCCACGTTGCGTCCTTACTCGAGCCGTAAACGCCTTCGGGAAACTACATTACTTCTCGTTCGGCATTAGCTTGGATGAGGGGAGTCTGATGCTCTACCCCCAGGTGTTCTGATCTGGTCAAGTTAGTAATAGTCTAACAGCTTAGTTAAAACATTGCAGGCAGCCATAAACCTTTTCATGTTAAAAATAAGAATTCAAATAATTTATTTTGTTTGGGCCACCATGGACACATACAAATATTCATAATCATATCACTATCACTACATAGTATAAAACAAAGTCGCTTTCATCTGTCCGTCCCTATGTATGCATAAATCTTCAAAACTACGCAACCGATTTTGTAGCGGATTTTTATTAGATAGAGTGATTCAAGAGGAAGGTTTATATGTCAATATTGCACCCATGCGATGCCAGGGCGGGTCGCTAGTTATACAATAAAAAAAGATCTACCGTCTACCACCAGTTCGGAACACGACCACTGCTGAGAAGAACTGGCAAGAAACTCCGAGGGTTGGATTTCTTTTTCATAGCGGATTTTTTCAAGAACATCAATATTTTTTCATTTCATAAAATAATTTTATTGTTGTATTGCATATATGTATGTATTTGAATTCTGAGTTCGGCTACTCAGATGGCATCATTTATGGGCCAAACTGATGAATCTAATCAGGCAGTAGAACTTAACATAAATAATCCCTAGCTTTGGCAATTCTATACCAATCTGTTCCAAGTAAAACGGTCGTGTGACAAAAAAGTGCTAACCTATCTATGGCATTCGCAATATCGTTAATGAAGCGTAAATATTGAATTCTACCGGGACATTGCCAAACATGGCGAATGGACCTGATAAATATAATCTGACTTCATAACTGTGAGCCACGATTATAAATAACGACAGTCAACAGAGCGTGTAATTTATCCAATCAATACATTTCCTAGGCTGAAAATCTACCCACAACGAAATCGTAATTGTTTGTTTATTGATTTGGTTATTATTATTGTAACAATGTAAATTGATTTGATTAACCCTTCCCGCTCTAACCTAAAATAAATTGTTGGAGCTTTAAAATTTGGAGGAAGTATAGTATAGTATAAGTGTAGTGCCCCTGACGTCGAGGGGGAATACCTCCAGTTCCACACGCCCATACCACCCCATACCGGCTTTCCCTGAGCTGGTCGGAAGTCACCGAAAAGAAATTACCTCCGTACAAAAATATGTGTGCTAAACGATCTGGCAGTCTGCGAGTTGAACTAATAGGCATTAATCATTTATAGCCGGTCCTCTTTGTAACTGGTCGTAGCTGGTCATCCTGCGATCCCTTTCTGTAAATCTTTTCATAACGTAGTTTAAATACAACTGACGAACAACAAGGCAGGGAAGACATAGCACGTTTGATTTGAATTCAAATACGTGTTAATCTAATTGCAAGAAATCTGTTATCAGTGTGTCTTAAAAATACCCTTTCTCTACTATCTCAATTTCAGAACTTTCCCACAATACAAGTTTATGTGATGCGATAGTCGGTAATCTGTATGATTTCTATGTATTTATTAATCATTCCTATGGATAAAGTAATACATAATTAGTAACTTAACCAAATTTAAAAAATACTATTATGAACGAAATGTGGGATTGTGAACTAGTATATTTAGGACTGAAGTATCCATTATAATAGGAACATAATTTGTAGGTACTAAAAAAGTGGTAATTAGTACCAGTTTAGGTAATGATGATTGTTACTCTGTGTGGAGTCGGATTTAGAATACATTATTGTTACCACCCCATTTCATAGTGTGGGTGTCGTGTCGTACGAGTCAACAATAGAAAATGACAACACCGATAAGCTATAGCTATAGAACCGTATATATTTTCATCCATCCAACCGAACCAAAAATTACCGAAAATTTGATTAATTAATTTGTCACGATTTTGTCGTTTCTCTTATTATACAACCAATTTCTAATTATCAATGGTAACTTACTCAGAATATCTTGTGGTGATTTGATTTTAACTAGTGTTTTAATCTGTAAAAAGGTCAATTTATATGGCTACGAGGTGAAGCGTGCGTGAAAAATAAAATATTACGTAGTAGATATTTAATTTAGCTCAAAGGTCGGAATAAAGACTTAATAAGCGATACGAAATTTATAAATGCAAAGCATAGGGTTCCTACCAAGCGAATTAAAAACAACATGTTAGTTGTTTAAATTTAGATTAAAAGCGTCTCTACCAAAGTATTAAAATACCTTCCGGCACAAGCCGTGGGAATAGTGTTAGATTATATAGTTGGTGTTTCCATAAACCATTAAAATTGTTGTTAGCCTTGAAAAATGCACAAAATCCTACTTATTTTGTGTAAGTTTGGAGAACTAAAACAGATTGTACCTACAAATTTGTCTAAGTAACAGCCATTGAAATTGACTGTTAAACATAGGCCTCTCCCATAGAACCACATAAAGCGCTATGTAGCCCAGACGGCATCTATCTACTTCGTCACGAGATGTGGTGTCACACCACATTGAGAGATCTTAGATCAGATTAAGTTTACGTTTTTAATGATGTCTTAGGTTTTCACGATCTTTACACATTGCAGGAAATGATCTATTCACGGTTATGATCGTTTTATTTTATTATATTCCTTGTTACTACATATAATGTTATGTATGGGAATGCTATGCATATCTGTAATTATTTATATACGACATAATGCCGTTGAATATGTGTACTTTATTATTCAATGATGATCCGCATGTATACTGTTGATATGACTAATAAAATAAAACAGCTATTGGTAATCGCAGCATAATGATGGTGTGGTACTATTCCAATGATTGGAGACGATTCAAACCATGTACCTAACCGGTTAGCCATGCTTGACACAGTAGACAATTTTCCCTTTAAGAACATAAAGCGGGTTTGATTCGCCAGTGTCTCATTTACGGGCAGGAAGGATGAGTAAACCGTGAATTAATTTAATCTAGGCTCCAGTAAACTCTAAACCTTAAATTATATGTACCTGTAATTATATACTATGTTTTGACT
The DNA here is from genome assembly GCA_905475355.2 of Clostera curtula. Lineage (NCBI taxonomy): Eukaryota > Metazoa > Arthropoda > Insecta > Lepidoptera > Notodontidae > Clostera > Clostera curtula. The sequence continues at coordinate 1,502,645 of FR997796.1, read as the reverse complement.
CTATGCCACATTCATCGTGAAAACTTAAGATTTATAAATAGGCATTATGTACTGGCGATCCCTATACGAGCTTTATTTTCAAGTTCATTGTCACCTAGTTGGTAACCCTATTTCAGATTTGGTGAGTGCGCGGGCGCATGTCGTGAGTAGTTTCATTGTCAAGTATATCGCAACAGCAGAAGCCATTTCGCCAGCTTCTAATGGCCTTTCGTGACCATAAACAATTTTGTTTTACTTTTACTATGCTTTGTAATGATCAATCGGTTCAAGACCAATTCAGATTGATTAAAGCAATACACAAATATGTACACCTTATTAAATTTTCGGTTTTAGGATTAAGTAGGCTATATTTTTAGAAATACATTAGTCAAATAGAATAATTTGAAGGTTATTACAAATATAATCTTGATTTGTATCTGTACCACTGTAGCAAATTACGCTAATTTCTTTCTGTGGGACTCTGACGAGATTAGGCACTGTAACTTGGCCATATAATAATGGAACACGTTGACATTAGCCTAGTCGTATAAAAACGGACGTAGGTATCCTAAACGGATCGTCGCCGCGTCGTCACAAGTCCCCAGACTGCTCACAATGGCATACATTAACAACTACAAGCATGGCACATATTATATGGCACATTTTTCTAGGCGTCATTCCGAATCCAATGAGCACATAATTTTAAGAGCAGTATCTCTATTTTGTACCATTTTCAACTTGTCGACTAGACTATCTTAAATTAAGTGTCAAATGATATTCAACATTTAAAAGAATGTTTTTTGCTTAAGAAATTCACTACTTTCATCAATATATTGCTTCGTTTTAATTTTTTTATCGACTGTCTCTATCTTATTGAGTTCAGATGTAACAATAATCTAAGTAACATTTTTCCAAATATGTTTATCGTATTATAAGATACCACTTTAGCTCACAAAATCTTGGTGATATCAGTTGATATTTAGATATCTCAGTCATTTAGGATGTTCCATTCATTGAACTTGATACACACTTTTTGCCAACCCATCTTTCCAGCTTAGCATAGTCGGCTAATTTATCTCTATGAACTTCGTGAAGGCCCAATTCAGTAGTGGGCTATTATTTAAGTGTTGAAATGATGATATATCATTTAAAATCTCCACATGACACATAACTTCTCACCTCATCAACTACCCACTGCTGAGTCGGACTACCTCAAACTACATGGAGGGTAATTAGCCTATTGTGTTTTCCTTCTCTTGCGGCTAGTTTTAGGCCTTAACATTTACTTTTAGATCAGGTTGAAATGGGGTGGTGACATTAAATATTCTGATCCTGAGCCCTCGCCACACGGACACTTGACACACACTTGATTAAAATAATATGATTCAAACACCAAATTTACGCGTTTTTTTGAAAATGCTGAATAAATCAATCACAAATTTAGCAATTCTATTAAATTATTGCTCGAAACCCTGTTAGAGTAAAGTCTAAGTTACTGACCACTAGATATCAATGCGTAGTTAGGAATTGTTTACGTAATGCGACAGAAAGTGAAAACAAGCAAGATGCCACCGGTACAGTGAGCAAGCAAAGTGCTTCTGTTTGACCGGCTTTATACAGAGCTTGTATTCGTAAAGTCACGTTCATAATAGTCATTTACATAAACAAATGACTGGTTAAGTTTTGATTAAACATGGAAAACTTATAATATCCCCTTTTTGTGGAGCCACACAACAAAATGGAAAAGTACCATTATATCCTCAACCTATTTATACCCAAACTTGAAGTATTTTCTTTGATATTTTTAAGATCGTTATCTTTTTGGGTTCCCTCTGATTTGTCTCTTATCTCAGAGACCAGACAAATGACAGTTGGTGTCAACTAAAGATATTTAGGCGCAAAGGGGTAATCACCCAGCCAGACGAGGTGGTATGTCTGGCCGGGGTCCTCGGCGCCTATTCCCCCGATAGTTGTAATCGGGGAAAGTATAACTGTGCGAATTGCTCTTGAAATTTCGCTTTCGCGGTCTAGGACTTTTTGGCAATCTCGCATTTGTAGGCGATATTTCTTGATATAATTACTTCAGGTTTTTCGGGTAAATTGTGTAAAGTATGTAGCATGTTGGTCGCTACAGATATTCATCCTGAATATATGGTTCATGTAAATGTGGGACTGTAACAGAGTTTCTCAGCAGGTGGTTCTAAAAATAACACGAAAATGGATAAGGCGAAATCTTGGTTAACCCTAACCAAGGGTGTCCACTAATGGGATACCGAAGCTTGGGAACGGACCACCTTGTAAGGGTCGCTGGGAGCATACGATCGTACACTTTGTAGATCTATGGGGATGCCTCGTGGACTTCTGTGGCTATTCGTAGAACCCCCGCTATACAGAATTATCCGGGTGGTGTTAGCATTTTATAATATGTTACACATAAAATCCAATTTACTCTCGTATCACTTTACATTAGTCAATAATATCGGCCAGTTATCCGGAGCGTTGCCGAAACGGTTGCTCAACGTGGACTTGCCCTAAGTGTCAAAATGTATCGCCACTCATCATGTTGTAACATTTCCGTAAGCTATTAAAAGCTGCCGATTCGCACGTTGCGGAATAGCTGTGTCATAATTTAAAATGACGTACGAACATTTTTGTGTTCATATTTCGGACAATCAGAATTGATCTCATTGCGTCGGTCATCATTTGAGAGGCAATAGTTATCACTTTAAATGTAAACTGTTATGTAATGAGAATGAGTTAGAAAATCAGTTAACTGTACTCTTAACAAACTATTGCGTGATTTAAAAAGCCACTACAGAGATTCTTGCCGGCTCCTCTCTGTAGAACAATATTCCGAAATAATGGCATGAGTGCTAAACAGGTGCAAACTTTATGTGTATTTTTAAGAGTTCAACGAGCATACTTGATTTATTGTTTTTTTTAAATATATTTGATATAAATTTAGCTAGTGTTCGGGTTTATTTTACGAGAACTCAGATTGCATAGATAGCATATATGTACTTTACTTAGATACACAGTCGACAAAAGGAAATGACAAGTCCGATAACTTAACCACAAGGGAAGGAACATTTGATCCAAAACCCTGTGCCAATCCGTCTGGTCATCGTGGCAAAGTAGGCTAACCCACCATGTAATCGGTGGAGGCACGACTAAGCAGTGGGTAATTTATAGGCTGAATAGTAGTAGTAGCGCGGCATAATAAACCGAATACAGCGGTAGCCAATGTATAATATGCTGCCAGCAAGATTATGTGATTAAATTTTATTGACCAGATTGTTCTACACATATTCAGCATGAATGTATATTTAACCTTTATAAATATTTGCACATCATATTTTATAATGTGTTTGTTCCGGTAACATACAAAGATTATTATAATTCGAGTGTTATACGTTTTCTAAAACAAAATAAGATAATACTATTTCAATGGAGAATCGGCCAAAACATCATTGGAATCGGCGATCATAGATAGTTCTATTTTTTTTTTCTTCATCCCTAAAGTCATTGCAAACAGTAGGTAGGCCTAGAAACACTTCGTTACTAAGCACATTGAGCACACCTGTGTGTGTCATAATAAAACTATAACATATTTAAATCAACGATCTAATGCAGCTGCGTGCTACATATGTCTGTTGCAAGGCTAATTGACCCTTAACTATACCTATCGTTAGAAGGAGATTAAACTTTGATTAACATTCTTTTAAACATAAGCTACCTACCTACGTTATTTGTGTATGAATATTCATTACACTCTTTGTGATTTTATTTTTCTAAAAGTCCAATTTTCTTTTACATCAGCAGCTTTCACCAAAACAAGATATGATATTCCTACCTTGTATAGCAAAATGATTAAAGGATGATGTTAGAAATACTTAGCATTTTTCGATAAGTACGCTACACATGTAATATGGACGACATGTCACATTAAAATAATTGTATTTTTCATATAATAAAAATGTATTTTAAACACTGCGAGCAGTTATTATTTATAATCAAGAGCTCCGACAGTGTTTACTCACTGTACTCAGTCTCAATTCTGAATTCACTAACGCCACAGTTTATCGACTTAGGCTCAAAGTTGGTATTGCAATACCAAATCCTTCGCAATCAACAGGCACTGAATTCCACGTAGATATTATCAGGCATATACATTCCGAAATGGTTATTCAACAATGGCTATAGGTACTCAACGTTCGAGCTATGTGTTGTGGTCTTGGCGAAATGATTCCCGATCAATAAATTGACGGTGCAGGGTGATGTGTTTAAGAAAAGGATATAAAATCTATTTTGTTTTTGTTAGCAGAGGCGTCTCTAGCCTATGTAGGAGGCTACTAAGTAGTGAGCGCGGTCAAAATTGAATGGGTACAAACAGCGCTTTACCACAAATTGACAATTTTCCCCAATGAATAATAAACTCTATCATTTGGAGAATAAATTGAAAATCGATTCAAGAAACTAACAGCTTATGATGCCATGAAGTACTGTTGAAAACTCCATCGACCGATGCAACCGTATGCAATGGACACCCTGAACTATAGACAAAGCTACCTCTGAGTTTTAGGAATTTATCATTACGTTTTTCCAATTTCATAGAGCTCGGTAACACGTTAAAACCTGATTTCATTAACTACCAACATTTGTATAGCCCGACTGCCGTAGGTATGTCCTCCGAGATTGATATGCCGGGAGCCCGGGACTGTCAGGAATGGGTAATAATTACAGTATTGTTGGTTTCCATGTGCTGAAATAATGATTATTTAAAATTGCCCTTGGATTTAAGTGTTGGTTTAGTTCTCATCAAGATCTTTAAGATATTTAATTTCAATTTAAGCCATCAACGTATGCTTCTGAATTTCTCTCTGTATACATTTGTTACTTAGCTCGTAACCGTCTACAGAAAGTGCCGATGGAATCTAGATAATCTTATAACGTGACAATCCGTAATATGTAGAACTAATGTGTTAAATATTATTTATTTCATAAATAGCTAAGTTATACTTCGTCAGTAATGTACAGTGTGGTGTGAGAATCCTTTCGGCTGGCAATGTTGCAACATTTAAAATTATCGCTCCTAGTTAATTGATCGCCTGTGGCTATTGGGCTTGCTCAACCATCGATGTCATTTATATGAAAATCTAGTTTCAACTACTCATGGTGTATCTACATGTGTGTCAGTGTCGACTAGTGTCGATAACTCATGATAAGCTGACGAATGTTACTAAGGATGGCGCACGGAACTGGCTGGTACGTTTTATTCCTGCCAGAATGAGATATATCAAGAAATTTTACAAATGTAAGTAATATAGTTAGTAAATATAGTTTAACCGGGAAATGTCGCTTTTTATATTTCAAAGTGGAAAAAAAATCCATAGCGAATAGGACTCATTATCAAAAAATTAAGGGTCTTTTTTTAAAAAAACTTTGTAAGCTGCTATTTGATATAATGAGTGACTGAATTATTTACCACCCTAGCCAGTAAGACATGCCAAATAGATTATTCATTGTCGTTGTGCAGTAAGTAGGTAATACGAGTAATAAAAAGCAACATCCAGTTTAACTGTTACTTGATTTGCTAATCTTTGTTTTTATATTTTTTATTACATAGTTATCGTATTGCTATTGGCCATTCGTATTTGCAGAATCTATTGTAAACAAATATATTTTTATTTAACATCTGCAAATAAAAATAACTCATTACCAAATATTATAAGTTGTACCGCGCACTCACATATCTGTTTTACCCCTGCCTTGCACCTAAAAATGACGATTTAAAAGACCAATTACAGAGTTTCATGCCGGATTTCATGTTTTATTTGGCCTGTCAGTAGCGCTCAAATACGCCAACTCCTTTTAATGAAATTAATATCTGTGCCTAAAATAATGTACTGACCTATTGTCACTAGAAATCCATTGTTGAACTTCATTTCCCGTTTCCTCCTTTCAGGGTTATTTTAAAGTTAGCAGTAGAAACACAATGTACAATTTAAGATACTCAAATAAGTACATCATCGTTAATCAATTTAACAATTCAATTATAATGCAATTATATGCACGTTAAAACATCGCGACCATGGATTTCACACCTTACGGATATCCAGAGATATCTGATTAGTAATGGATATCGGGTAATTGTAATTATTAATCAGTTGGATTTTATGTGTTTTAAAAATACTACTCACTCAATGGGTGTTTGTATGGGTACTTAGCTATATCACGCAATAGACACGAAAGGGGCTCCAGCCAAGTCAAAGCACTGATTAAACTCAAACAGAGAGCTTTTGGTGTTACTGATAATTAATCATTATACTAAATTATATTACTTTATACTCATCGTTTTTATTTACCTGCTGTAATTCTATATTTAAGTTAGTTTAAATATCATCACTACATAGTATAAAACAAAGTCATTGTCGTCTGTCCGTCCCTATGTATGCATAAATCTTCAAAACTACGCAACCGATTTTGAAGCGGTTTTTAATAGATAGAGTGATTCAAGAGCAATGTTTATATGTCAATATTGCACCCGTGCGAAGCCGGGCGGGTCGCTAGTTTTCTATATAAATAACAACTTAAGCTTATAATCATTAATCAGATATCATCGGGTATGACTTTTTAACACTCTGTTTGCATAAATTTAATGTTTTGAATATTGTCTCTCTATGTTTGCAAAATAAACCTAGTTCAAAACAATAAATATAATAAACGATAATGAGTAATTTCCGCGAAACAATATTATTTTACTCTCACTCGTTATTACAGTAATTATGAGACATTTTAAAAGAATCCCATAGTTTCTTGCTTTTGTTTGTTTTCACACGATCATGAAAGCACGGGAAAGCAGATTTACGCAACGCACACTGCAAGATGAGTTATAAATTACGCTTTGTCAATAGTGATTAGTGACTGTCTGTATAAAATGTGGCAAAAGGAATATTTATAAATTAGGCTACTCCAAACTCGCTCGGGTTAGAAGTCTTAAGGAGCTGTGGGAGTGACTTAAATATAAATAGACAGGTTTTTATAATAGGACAGAATAAAGTCTGGTTTGGTTTGTTATCTTCAGCGAGAAAGTTTACACTACTATTTTGGCAACATTGTAGTAGGTACTTATATTATTACATATTTAAAAACAAGTTTACGGGTATACTACAACCATACTGAAAGGTAGCCTAACCAAATATGTATGTGGTAAGTACGGTGTGGTCTCGCATACAAACCATGCTTGATCTTGTTAAACTGTTGCGGTGCGTTGCATAACACCTCGCCACAGTGGTCTTTCTTCATTGAGGTCTCATTACGCGACACGTGTAGGCTGTTTACTGGTAAATATTAGGCAAATAGCACAAAGGTGTGTATGAAATACGAGATACCGAAAATATCCTGAAGAGTGTCGGAAGCCGATTAATGATTTGTAACTACAAGCTAACTAACATAATATGACTGGCAATATTGCCAATTAATTTGAATCAATTAAAAGTATTAAAACATTATCATATTTGGATCTGTTAAAGTTATTTTTTATTGAAAGTCACTGTCGAGTTTTTAATTTTTATAAACATAAAGCATATAAACATTTTTAATTACGGCGTAATATTAGGTACCTGTTAAGCGTGCGACACATATTAATGTGTACATACCTATTAGGGTAGTTTATTGGAAACTTGTTAAACTCGTAAAATATATGATTACAGTAACTAATTGTGGATAAAATTGTAAAAATACTGCCCGAACCTCACACTGCAGTTTGACGGTAGAATCACGTAGGTGCTTCTAAAGTAGGCGTAGTCTAAAATACGAAGAAACATCACACCTATGGTTATATTAAGCAACCGTCTTTTGTTCAGGTACTGACGCATATTACACTTAACATTGCTATTGTCATTCTTTTAGCTCGACGTTGTTTTGATAAGGCTATCAAGCATTCCTTACTAGAATGAAGGTTACTATCGAGTTTCGCCACTGCAATGACGAAAGTAAAAAAGACTAGATTCAAATATAACGTTTTTATTCACCGACAAATGAGCCTTGAGCTGTGTCTAGTTCTAATAATGTCACTGGCACCCACAAACAACCGCCCGTAGTTTCACAATTTTTCCCGCTAATTTGCTATGCTGAATACGTTACCTGTGCAAAAAATCTGTGAATGCTACAGAGTATAATATAATACAAAATAGTTAATAGTATTGATAAAGTTTGACACTTTTATTATTATTTGACAAAAGTTTTCAATTTAAACTAACTTTAGTATTCGGTATGTTTTTTCATGACATTATTATTGTCATTACCATTAAGAATAAGGATTTTACAATGAAGTATTCAGTGTCAATAATTAATACGTTTAATTGTACCTCTATACCTGTAACATAATTAAAATATTCAATTTTAATTTTAAAATATTAGTGTATTGGTATTTATTTTATATTTTTTTAGGTATACAAATAGGATTAGGTTTTATCAATTAATAGGTATTGTTAATTTTTAATATTCAGTGAGATGGTCAATTTAATAACCAAGGTACTTGTTTATTTTATATAATTAAAACATTATCAGGTTTTTTCCATACAAATACATACATCCATTGATAAAAAAAAAACAAATATACTCAACGAAGGTGGATGACCGCACAAATCTTAAAGTCATCCTGCCGATCGTGGACCACTCCTCTCACTTAATTTACATAATTATTTAAGTTGGGTGAGATAACAAATCTCGTCCCAAGTCATTCTTAATGCATTTATTTATACACTAGCAACCCGCCCCGGCTTCGCGCGGGTACAATTATGCATGTATGATAAACTATTATTACATATAAACCTTCCTCATGAATCACTCTATCTATTAAAAAAAACCGCTTCAAAATCCGTTGCGTAGTTTTAAAGATTTGCGACTTTGTTTTATACCATGTAGTGATAGTGATAAGTATGTCTAGAACGAAACAGATTTAGAGAAAAACAATCAAACTCATAAACTACATCTGTATGATTTTTTTGACAAATGTTTCATCCACACATCGCTTTTCATGTCAAATATAATCAACGTGACATTGGCGGAGCTATGTTATTGTAATATGGCAAGCCATTATTTTATGAAGTGAACTCAAGATTAGTTATTAATACTACTCTAAACCTAAGGATTCTATAAATGTTAGTAAAACTACTTGAAAGTGCTAAAGTGACTAAATCAAAGCTAAGTAATTTTTATGGGTTTAAAATATTTATTCATATATTTGGCAATAAAATTTTCACATTTGCGCTATAAATCCATATACGCTATAGGTATCGCCAACCCATTTCATCCTGAGGGTGTCGTAAGAACCCATAGAAGGAAATACGGCGAAAACCTAGCCGCAAAAATATATATGACCGGAACAATGTTCCTAGCAAAAGTTCTATTGATCATAAAGTTATATTAATTTGTGAAGTCATGTTAATTTAAGAAATTAATATGACTACACACATGCAACTGAAAATATATTTGATTGCATAATAATTGTTCTACCGTCATTGTAATTTGTAAACTTATTGGGTAGGAAGTTTAATAATGATAGAATGCATGCCTGTCCTTTTGGGGATTAGTAATAAGAAATCATAAAATGATTTAAGTTATGAGTCGGCATTTGTTAAGATTGCTTCCTTCACCTTATTCCAAGATAGTGCATTGTGATTGGTATATCATGTATTTTGTATGCGTAGAAAACATTTTACATTCGAATTACTTCTAAAAACTTTAAAAATACATTTCTCTAGAGTGGTAGACACGATATATTTATTATTTTTAGCATAGTAACATTTTCTTGAAACCCTTTCGAAAATCTAAAATTTTACTTTTATGTAGGTATACACATACTCTTGTTCTCTAAAGTTTATGTGCACAACATCCCATTTACTAATATTATCTGTATCAATTTGTATCACTTTAATCATTTTGCTGCAGATTTTAAGATTAATCATGAGTACACAGTTAACGCACTATGCAAACAAACCTATAAACATTATGAAGGATACTGGCAATTTTCTCCAGTGTGAGTAGAAAGTGGACGATTTCTCATGACTCTTAATAACGTATAATATTACGTGAAATTATTTAACAGCTTTCATTTTAGACTGCAGATTCATTGACCGATAGTCCGATGCTACATACTTTACACAATTTACCCGAAAAATCTGAACTAATTGCATCAAGAAATATCGCCTACAAATGCGATAATTACGAAAAAAAGTCCTACACCGCGATAGCGAAATTTCAAGAGCAATTCGCAAGGTTAAGATATCCCCGACTACAACTATCGGGGGTTAGGCGCAGCGACCCCTAGCCAGACATGACACCTCGTCTGGCTGGATGATCATCCCTTTGCGCCTAAAGTGGTGACCCCGACGTGATCTGAACACGCAAGATCCTTAAAGTGGTGAACCCGACGTGATCTGAACACGCAAGATCCTTAAACTTCCTTTAATATTTTAAATATGTAATATTCTCCAATCTTACCGAAGACGATTTTACCTTTTTACCTATAGCGGATACGTAAATGTGAAAATCTTAATGCCAAATATGTTAACAGAATAAATATTTTAAATCCACATAAATTAGGTACTTAGATTTGATTTTTTTTAAATTTAAGTACATAGGTACATACTACATACTACCGGAACAAATCATTTAAACTTTTTCAGAGTTTGTGTATCACATCGTGTCGTAAAAATAATCTTAGTAAGTTCCTAATTCGGAAATTATTCCCCAATAAACTCAAGTTACTTTGGCAGGTTTTTTATTATTTTCGATATTAATACAGGGAGTAATAAATCCAGCAGGCTGTTAGGTTATTGAATTTTAAAAATAAGAAGCTTTAAAGAAAAAAATTAGGTACCTCATTTCCATTTTTATGTGCACCACAAAGGATATCCGCAAAAAATTTGAAACACTGATCGTCGATGCGTCAAAAAAGCGCGCGAACGAAACGCAGCGACCGTTGGAGTGACTCGCGCGACTGTTCGCTCCGTGTGCTTTCTCCCCGCTTTATAACTTGCTACACACACACCGAGCACGGGGGGCCGAAGAAATGAAACTGTTTGGCAATTGTACGCGAAACTAACCAATTCTGTAAAATGCGAATTTATTTCGAGAACTAGATCGGTCATTGTTATGGTATATTTCGGAAGTCGATTGCTAAGTGACGCGTTAAAAATCAATTGGCAAATGCTGCGAAGAAAACAATTATGTTTCAGGCGGGACGTTTTCGTTTTTGGCAAATTTAATTTCGTTCAATAAACAAAGTAGGTATTTGATGTTCGAATGAAAATGTTAATCTCTGATTGTAGTACATAATATCTATTTTTGTTTTATTTTTTATGTATTATTCTTGTTTCCATTAAGGAGCCGGTTTGTGACTGTGATCGAAATATGCTGTGCAGCGGTGAGGATTCAGAGAGTCATCTGTCTAGTGTACATAATGTGTAAATGTCTGCCAGTACGGGTGCTGAAATGGTTCATTTCACTCGGTACTAACAATCGGGAAATTGCAACCGCCGCGCCGGCCGCCGCCGCTGCTCCAGGGTAGCCCGCGAAATTCAAATTTTCTTACGTTTTTTTGCAATTGGCAGATCAGTGCTAGGTTGTATGTTGATTAAAATGTTATTCGCGTTACCTAAAATACCTACAGTCATGGACGTATAAAAAAAGTCGGACAGAGTCTCGCTAACTAAAAACTGTGACATCATAGTCGGCCAGATCAGCTATATGTACAGGCCAGCACGCACACTTTCACACGTTAGTCGGCCATTACACGCGTGAACATCGATGCTTAAAGACGCAATAAGCGGCGAAAAAATAAAAACTATAAATCATTTCTTGCGTGGTAAAATGTTGTAAAAACCGTAGTGACCGAAAGAAAAACAATCCAGGAATCACGTTTCATACGTAAATGACTAATTCAATCACTTATTTCCAGATTATATACATTAAAATCAATTTGTATTTGCTAGAACAAAACAATTAATTTTAAGTTCAGTGTTGCCAATATTCACGTGTGCAAATTAACCGAAATGTGGGCAATTTTTCGTTTATTATAAAAATCAATATATTATTATGGTTAATTATTTAATAGTTACTACTTGGTATTTTATTTTATATTCCTTTTGCTAGATTTTCTAAGGAAAATTAAGTATGGAGAAATGATTGAATTAAAATTACTTAGTAGAAATTGTAATGGTGAAAACGATTGGATTCCAAACAAATACAGTGTCATTTGCAGTCTATATTTTGATGCGGATGACTTATAAACAACAAAAGGAGGACTCCGGCGTGTTGTTACTTATGCAGTACCTTAAAAGGTAAATTAGCAAACTACCAAGACATGGGTAATACAAAAAAAAAACTATGCCGCTTATTTTTTCAAAATTTAAATGTACATTGTAGCTATTGTGTCGGTATATAATAATAATAATAAATATCCTTGGACATTTCACACAACGCCATCTCGTCCCAAGCTAAGCAACTTAATGCTTGTTTTATGGTAACGAGATGGATGATAAACTACTTAAATACATTTTTTTTTGTAAATACATACATAATATAGATAGAAAAACACCCAGACCCGGGACAAATACTTGTAGGTCGTACAAATATTTCTTCCGTGCGGGGATCGAACCCCCGACATGCTGCGCAGCAGTCGATCGCTCAACCACTGCGCCAACCGTGTCGTCGAATCGTTAACTTAATCATACATTATTTTAATCCCCAGTGCTTTATTTTGTTTTAATATTTGTTTGAGTCAAGACACGTGGCAGAGGAATAAACTGTTACTGTACCATTTAATACCAGTGCTTCTCAAGAGGTGCGCAATAAATTATAGTTCGGCAACATAAATATATTATCACAAAAAAAATTTTGTTAATGAAAGCATTTCTTTTAATTTAGAATCGTTTTCAACACATCTCAAAATTAGAGGAAATTTTAAAAACCTCTCAAAGTAAAAGACGTTATTATAAAAAAAAATACTCAGCATTTAGGATGTTAAAGTTCAACATAACAATTTCGAACAATTTTTTTTTTATATTTTAACCATGATTTTATTGCAAAATTTTGTGTATCTTGGCAACCCCAAAATTAACTCACACATACAGAGCTGCCGCCATTTTGGCGTCTCACTTTTGTCTTAGCCAAAGTTCCGTCCGCCTTTTTTTATACGTCCATGCCTACAGTTAAGTTTTCTCCGGCGAATATATTCTTTGGAACTATCACCTAATTACATAAGAGTTGTTATTTATGTAACGTGTTCCGGGAAATTTCGGATAATATTTTCAGCAATTGTACCTATCTATGCAAGTACGAGTATGTGGATGAAAAGGCACTCGACATAGACGAGCGTCAAAAATTACGTTCATTCTATAGGCACTTTATTTTTCCAAAATTACAATAATTGGCTTACGGTGAAACAATATTAAATTATATTTGGCGTTGTCCTCATCAATGAACGGGTAATCACGCAAAAATCGAAGACCAAGACTAACTTTAACACAGATATAAAATGTAAGCAACCAATAACACCAAGATGCTATAAGTAGGTATGTAACTATATTTATGATTACTGTCTTCAACCGGATACAGGTTTCTAAACCCATCGACAATAAAGTATCTAACTTGAGGGTTACATATCATATGTGACTGATCCTCAACAAACAACAGAAAATATAACAATAAGTAAGGTAAAATGCATCCAGTTCAGGGCAAAGAGTGATATCATCGAAAGTTCATATTAAAAATGCCAAAGCAAATCTGTCTGTCACGCTTTCGCCCCTAAGCTGCTCAACCGATGTTGTTGAATAGAAAAGAGTCAATTAAGACCTGTTGGGGATGCACTTTTGAAACTTGAAAAATATCTTAGTCTTAGTCATTTATCATAGTCTTGTGTGCATGTTACTCATTGATGCCGGAACATCTCCAGCGATTATCATATATATGTGTAAAGTTAATGAGTCCTTGTTGCAAACATCAATCTCGAAGAACTTATATCATTCAGTGATGAGTGAAAATCGAGATGAGCGATTTCAAATCAGCGCAGGCGACATCGCGAGCAGAAGCTGGTCTGAAATACGTAAATAAAAAAGGTTTGGACTTGTCTGAACATGACCAGTTCCCAAAACTTCTTTTCTTTTTTGCAAACTTTTGTCCCGCGTCTGCATGATTTAAATTCTCAAATGGTATTGAACTTCGATGCGAGCCTTTGCAATTTATGTTATTGAATACGCCCGATTTGTGTACCTACATATATGTATAGATATTTGTTTATGTATGTGTACAGATACTGATAGCAGACCAAAGAGATGGTCGTCTATCCATCTGAGACCATAGATGAACCATTGCTTAGATAAGCCTCCTCCAATTTCATGGGGAGCAATTAGTCTACTGTGCCAGTTAGTCCGACGGGATGGCACAAGATTGGTGTTTTCCCTTCTCTTGCGATTAGATTATACGCCACTGGGACCAATTACCCACCTCTATCCTTAAAATTACCTATTACGTCATAATTAGCATAATCCATGGCATAGAGGTGCCAGGTTTGATTCCGTGTTCGCGAAAGTGTCTGTGTGTAAGCCAGATATAATTGCTCTGGATCTGGTTGTCATATTGGGGTCGAAAAGTTTGTAAAAAAAAAGTTTCTTGGGGGAAAACCATAAGTGGGGTTGCGTGAAACTGTGTAGCCCGCGTGGTATAGTCCTTCCATCCCACTGAAGCACATAGCAGTGAGTCATTTGAGATGGGATGGGATGAACATGATGAGGTAAACTTTATATGTTACTTGTTAGTCGATCACACCACAACGTCTGATCAGATCTAGGTGAAATTTCTTCCAGAAGTAAATTATAGTCTGGAACGCAACATAGGCGTAACCATCCCATGGCATTGTTTGGTTCTCGAAATCAGTATTTTTTATAGTTTTTGCTGCATCTAGCCTCATAGGCAGTTTTCACCTCGACAACGCTGCCCATGTAATAGTATATTTCTTCGACTATTGTTGTTTTTTCCTGTATGTAAATTTGTACAATACCTACCTAAAAAAAAATAGAAAGGTCAAGGCCTATAAACAAAGACTTGGGCTACACATGAATCACCTCGCCGCGTTTCTACTGCATTTTCCGGCTGAAAAGATTATGAGATGATACATTGGATGTGTATATCTCAAAAACCAAACAACAAATCTGATGGTTGCCGGGCTTATTGAAGATAGCTAAGAGAAATACTCGCTAGAAACCTACATACTTTTTAGTAGAATGTTCGCTGTGTATTTTCGTAATAAGTACCTAAGCTACCCAGTTACTTGCATTCTATCAAGCCATCAGCGAGAGGCGATGTCTATAGGGGTGATCAGTCAACATGAATGGACTGAAGGTCGGAGGACAATGGGTCCGATGGTGACAGCGCCGCGTATCAGAGCGCGTTGTGCAAGTTCCATCGGCAATGTTATTTGTCTTCATCGTAATCACTGGCCTTTTTTAGAGGGGTAAAATGCTTTAAGATTCACTTTGGAGAATGGATTACCTTCTAAAACTTACAATTATATATATTAACGTATAGTCTGGTATCAGGTGGAATTATGGTCGAATTTCAACCGCTTGGCGAACAGTATCTTCACTACATAGTATGATTTTTTGACATTTATGACAAGATAATAAAAAAAAAAATTTGTACCCTTACTATAAGCAGATTTTGCAAGTAATTCCAATATATTTTAAGCAACATCTAATCCAATGTACCCAAAATCCACACAAATAAATAAATTCTAAATTCTATTCTATAAAACAAAGTCGCATTCTTCTGTCCGTCCCTATGTATGCATAAATCTTTAAAACTACGCAACGGATTATGAAGCGGTTTTTTTTAATAGATATAGTGATTCAAGGGGAATGTTTATATGTATAACCCACCCCCGCTTTGCACGGGCGAAGCCGGGGCGGGCCACTAGTTTAAGCATATAACACGGCCAATGTACCTAGGCTATGAGATAAAGAGAGAAAGAAATATGTACTCGCACCTCTCTCCCTTGCCCCTAAAGAAATATACGAACCGTATACTCCCTCTCTCTAAATCTTAACTAACCTAAAAATTATACTCTCTCTCAACTTCCGTTCGCTTCGACCAATCACACTTTTCGTAACACTCTCGTCACGCATTCACCAGTTTACTCCCGATTTCAAGTGCGTAAAGAAGTTTTACCTAAAGAAACACACACACCCCATAGACTAATACTGCGAGTCCACACTCTGTCGTTGGATTTCAAAATAAACGCGGTGAATCTCAATGTGGAATTTCATTAAAAGTAACGTAACAGCAGAGTTACATGCTTCGGTACTATAGATGTACTCGTATTAACAATCATGATATACACACAAAATGCGACCCAACTATCAGAACCTTTTAGGGCATTACATTATGTCATCGAACAATCTAGAGCTGAATTTTTACATCACCAACTGGTAGAGTTATGGGGCATTACGCGTCAAATAATGAACTTTCGGAATGATAAGGCAATGCACTTGTGAAAGTTTAAACACACCGGCTCGTGAAATCCGGTGGTCGAGTAATTTATGAGAGTCCAATCGATTTTGTTGATATAAATGATTTTATTTAAACATTATAGCTGGTGACACTTTGACGGAAGGCGCGGATTTTTCTGTTACCCAGTGTATATGTTGCATCTGATATAATTTTAGTTACGAAATAATCGATACTATCCGAACTGTGAGATTCGATTCACTAATCACTCCCCTTAAAATGAAAATAGTTATTTGTTATACAAGAGTGCAAAGTTGCTTTTTAACTGCGTGTTCAATTTTGATGACCGAGCAAGCGAAGGATCCTAAAATTGAATCACGAGCGCAGCGAGTGATTCAAAATTAGAATCCTGAACGTTAGCGAGGGAACCAAAAGAGCACGAGGTGAAAAATCTTTGCACTCGAGTGCAACACGTAACTTTTCATTCCACCTCAGCGAGGAAATGACTAAATGCAAAAAAAAACGTTTACAATCACAAGATAGGTACACTTTTATTTCAGTTTAGGTATTAATTACTACATTATGACAGGTAAGTATTACAGAATAATCTTTACTTTATTCTCTAGCGAATAAAAACGGCTTTTGCACTCAGATATCGAAGAGCAAAAATACTTTATTCTCTAGTGAATAAAAACGGCTTTTGCACTCAGATATCGAAGAGCAAAAATACTCTTTCCGAGATGGGGGGATGAAAAAGTTATTATAGCAACCAAATACAGAATCTTCTACTAAGTGGTCCCTTTATCTACTAATCCATCGCCGTGTCTTTGTTTTCTTCTTCTTATTTAGCAAGACAAATCGTACGATTCCGCCTACGTCATTCACAATATTATCATCTCATTTTGTGTCTCCTACGGTTCTTTTGACGTTCGAAAGGCGTGAGCATTCAGCGTGTCGCGTCAGCATGTTTCGGGCTTTAGGCAAATACAGAATACCGAGTGTAATAAAAATGATATATACCGCGGAGGTGTAGTTTCAATAGAAGTAGTATTTGACCCAGATAAAATCACTACACGGGTATTCCGTTGGTAAGAAACCGATTAGGTATCGGAAATATAATCCTTTTTTTAAGGTAATATACATTCTATAATATTATTTTTTTTGTATTCGTTTTGCATATTTCTTTTTTACATACACATTTTCTGTTATACTTAAAGTCAACAAATTTATATGAAAAACTTGCAGTTGTCCGTAGATACCTACTATTAAAACTCTCGTTACGTATACACCCTTTTTGGAACACCGTGTTTATTTATCGTATCCAAACTTCACATTTACAAATGAGTTCACCACGACCGTAATGACTAAAAAACGACGGGTCATCATGAGATGTTAAACGTAGGCTCTTCCAGATTACAAATATGACGTTGAAAATATTTCAGCATCACCTTAGCCTATAAAACAGTCACTGCTGAATCAAGCCTCTTCCATTTACATGGAGGGAAATTAGCCTACTGTACCACGCTATTCAGACGGGTTGACACACGGTTTGTAACAACTTTTCCTTCTGTTATGGCAAAGTTGCCTGCCTCGGTTCCGTTTAATTAACTCTTACGATACCCTCAAGGTGGAATTCGTTGGTGACACTATGTGTTCTAAATCCAACACCACAAGAAAAGCGGGTAGACATTTGTATCATTGAAATTAATATTTGGCAATGTTTCAGTGAGTGTTATTTACTTCTACTTTAATTTATAACCCAAAAGCATTGATTAATTGTCGATAGAGTTCCCCAGGTCTGTTTAAAGTACGGTCAACTTCAAATTGTCAATGTCATTTCGAGGTGTTTGTCTATCTCTGGCATCATTGCTATAGAATGGATGAACCGAACTGTGATGAGATCCGAACTGGTGGTAGATGATAGAATGTTTTTATGTATGTTATGCATAATATTATGTTGGCTATTTGTAAGCGTCAACCGTGACCAAAACAAAGTTAATGCTTTGAATTGAACCATGTATTAATTAACAGGGTTCTAAGCTATGTTTCGAAAAACTGTCCAGCGATTTGAGTATCTAGCTTGCAGTTGAGAGGTGCTAGTGTGCTTTAACGATCCATTGCTGCGGCCATACTGGCTTAGTGCCACCCATCCTGGTTCCATGGGGGGACCAGACGAAGAGAAGCACACAGCGTCGTGGTGGGTTTTGGCTCCGGGGACTCCTCCATCCTCAGAGTTGCCTTGGAGGCTTAAATTACCGTGACACTGTGCGATAGTAGGGTGGTCCGCGCTGCCGATAATGCCGACTGCAAAGTGTAAGCGAAGAGGAGATCAGGGCCCACATATTTCGACTAACCCAAGGCCGAATACCCAAGAGGATTTCTAACTTAAAAAATACGTTTTTTATTACGAAAGTATGTTTTATACCTATTATGTATTCTGTTTTCGATACAGTTATCATTTCCGTCAGACTAATTTGCGTGATTGAATAACTAATATCCAAACTTTCGCAGTAACAATATTCAAATTAGGATAAAACAGAACCCGCGGTTTGCCATACGTGGGTTTCAAACACTCTTCTCAACAAGTCTTCAAGCTAAACAGATACAGAAATGCTTCTTCAATGGTAGGCGTGAAAGCTGCAGTTACGGACATTTTGTAAAAATTTGGTAAAAATAATAGGAGCAAACATTATTCCATTCATTGTATTTTTGGAAATATCAAAACTTTCACATTTATTTTAGTAACAGTATTATATCGATTTAATTCAATAACAGTTAGAAGCAAGTTTATATCAAGATTGATAAGCGCCTGATTAAAATGTATAGGCAAAAAATAAATAGCAACGATAGGTATGATAGTAATTAGTGCTACTACTTGCAATTAATCAGGGTGAGACGCTAAATGAAAAACAATTTTTAATCCCTTTCATCCAATAGACGTAAATGTTTACACGATACGTAAATATACATATACAACCAGTACGATTTATTTATGACGCAATGAAGCTAGAACACTTTAATATTTTGTCGAGAGGAATGTTACACTATGCGTCTCTCATTTCGTAAAATAGGCTGATGGTTTATCTTTTATATTTTCTAACTCGTACAAGCAGGTGCAGCATGGACAGAAATAGAGGCGTAAAAACCGCGCGAATTTAGATTTGGTGCTGTGTTTCGAAAACTCCGACTGACTGTTAGGTGTACCGTAAGTTTTCTTCATACGACCCTGACTACACATAGCCTCGTATAAGCTATAATCACCCTTATATACGTTAAAATTATGAGGGCGTTTCGGCTCACTTTTAGTTTCCTTGACTTCTGGCTGAGAATTACGCTCTGGGTCCCAAGAAGTTAGAGGCAATAAGTATTCTTCAATGTTAATACTTTGTTTGGAAGGGGGTTCAGATTGCCGCATGAGGGTAGCTAAGTTTATCATTGAAGAACTATCAGGTTGATGCAACCCGTCGCCAGGTACCGCATTACCTGCATTATTTTGCAAATCTTTACCAGTCAAGCAAAGTTGCATCCGAAGAACGGTTATATCTGAATCGCTTGGCCATGATACAACGTCGGGTAAAGGTCTTGGTTTGTGATTAATCTTCTTTAATTTCTTTTTTGCATTATTTGATTTTTTCTTGGATAGTCCCGATTCTTGGCTCTTAGCTAAATTGGCAGTACGAGTAGTTTCGTATTCAGGGGGCAACTTAAAGGCTACTTGACGAGTATTAAAATTGCCATTTGCTTTCTGAATATCGATAATGTCTTCTATTTCTCTGATATTTTCATTCTGAGGGAGAACGGCACAATCCATTGTAGGTATCCTATTTTTCACAACTTATAATTTTACAGATTTTTTATAAAATTTTAATCAAATCTGGATGGGAGGGCTTTCTTTCAGGTATATTGACATTTAATTGAAGACTAGCCACTAGATTAAATTATTATAAGTGTATTATAAATTGCAAGATGTTTATCAAATATTTTTCAAAACTTGACCAATTGTTATATTTAAAATTAAATGTAATTTAATATTTAAAAAGTAACTGCTTTAATTTTTTAAATAATATAGGTAATAAATTAATTTCAAATTTGTGTAAAACGGAATGGTACGTTGCCTCAGCTCTGCCAAGTTCGTTCAGAAGCTTAATATTATTTCTTATGTTTTTTGGTCATTATATTTAACAATATAATATTATGATTAATGTGAATAATAATTCATTTTCCACCTACGTGGAAATCGAGTGGAAAACGAGTGGAAAACGAGTGGAAATCATCATCAAATCGTATTTTTTTAAACCTACATGGTTTAAAAAAATACGATTTCCACTCGTTTTTAAGTCACGCTAATCTCTCTCCGTCAAATCTTGCTGTTTTTGAACTAGCAGTCTAGGGATTACGAAACTTTACGGATTTGATGATTTGATTTACGGAAAATGATTTAAATCGATACCTAAAATAGAAATATGAAATCAAGGTGAAAATAATATTTATGAGTGAAGCAAGCAAGTACCATAAAAAGTGATTCCAGATGATGGGGCATGTAAATGTGTACAAAGCTCGAGAATCGTCAGCCCAATTTCGTTGATTTATCATATTCAGATATTCCGTCGACTACAATACATATTACAACTCATGCATGATGATTGGCGATATTGATGAAACATCGTTATTGATATCGAGAGCTAAAGTATAATAGCTCGACATCGAAATATACTCAACTGAGCACATTAAAGTATCTTATAGTTTTTTATCAAAAAGGAAAAAAATCGAATCTCGTTTGTCTCATGTTAAATATTGAATCTCCGGATCGATACTCTGATTAATCGATGCGAGACAGACATCCCTATTTTAGTCATAATCAATCAGTTTTTGTAAATGTCATCACATCGCTGTATGATCAAGGATGGTGTAATGTTTTTGGCCGATTAAATTTTTAATTTCTATCATGGAATCGAACAATAGTGATCCTGATCTCAGTGAAAAGTTTAATCAGAACGGCGACTGCTCACCTGCCCTCGATAAGCTCATATTCGAAATAAATAACACTAAAAATATTGATGACATATCTACGCCTTCAGAGCTAAAATTTGATCAAGGTATTGTAAACAAATTAAGGTGACGATTTAATAACTTCCTCGTAATATCAATTCTGGAAGTTCAGTACTGTAGCTGATAGCGTTAGTTATGGGAATCATTTAATGGTGGGATTTGAAAATTGGAGTGAAAGTTGTGATTGTCCGTAATTTCGTAATTACTTGTCCAGAACCCGATTATGAAGATCCTGACATAAAGGAGAAGAGGAAGGAGATCGAAAAATGTCTAGAAAATCCTGACTGCATTAATCTGGAGCAATGGCAGTCATTTGCCAAGAGTAAAGCAGGTTTAATATGTGGTGAGTGGAAATGGTATTGGATGGCCTCATTGATAAGATGTACATTTTGTAACTTTTCCATAATGCTCGAGACGATTCTAATTAAAGTCATTATTATAATTTCATATATGTATACAGTTTTGTTTTGTGTGTCACTATAGACACCTTCTTACTTCACCCATTCCAAATGAAACAGCCAGAAGTGATTTTGAAGATTCTTCATAAACAGTCAATTAATAATTAACAAATGAACATAATAATTTATTATAATATTCCTTATTTTAAATTGTTTCTCAATGAATTTTTTGCATCATCAATATTACAGGTATTCTACCTGATTTAAACAGAAACAGACATTAAACAGTTAAAGTTTACCTTTCTTGCAGATGAATATAGAAAAAAAATATGGCCACTGTTAGTTGGAGTGACAGAGGAAGAGATGACAGAGCCTCCATCACTTGATGAACTGTCCACACATGTTGAATACAATCAGGTAATTTTCGTATAGCCTTGTCTAAACAAAAATTACAACTTTATGTCTTTAAACACGTAAAAGAAACACATTTTAAGACAATATTATAATCTAATCTGGTGTGTATAGACAAAGCTCATGTTCATATTATGTGACAGTAGTATGTATTATTTTTGTAGTATGTGTTGTGACATGTTTAGAATACCGGATCGGTCCTGAGGGTGTTGTAAGAGCCAAAACCTAGCCACAAAAAAAGGAAAACATCATATGAAACCCTGTGCCTACCTGTCTGGCAGTGTGGTACAGTATGCTACTAACTCTCCCTATGATGGGAGGAGGCCTGACTGGTGGGCAGTGGGTCATTTATGGGCTGAGTTGGAGTAGTATATATTATTTCATAGTTCACTCATTTAGCTTTAGTTTAATTTGTCATGATTATTTTCATGGTGACATTGTATTTTTATAATGTATACAATTATGACTATTTCTTAAATGTACCAAAATAAACAATCTCTGAACAAATGACCTCTTAAAATATCATGAGAAGTTCAATTTCAAAGCCTTTACTGAAGAGAGTACAGTGTCTTTACATGATACAATATACGAGGGTGAATCAAAAAGTTCTTAGAAGTGCATATACTCGTATATACATTTTTAAATCAGGTGGTACACATAAGTCCTCCAATCAGCGTATCTTTGATACAAAGGCCTCCTCCAGCGATTTCCATTTTACTTTATCCTCTGCTATTCTTTGCCATAGTGGTCCAGTAATGAGTTTCAGCGATCATGAGAAGTACCATCATGAAACCCTTTTCTTAATATATGTTGATATTTTAAATATGCAAATAGCTCCCTAGGCCAGAATTAGAATTGTACAATATAATTGTCAGGTGGTGTTAGATGTGAACCGGTCTCTAAAACGGTTCCCCCCAGGCATTCCATATGAACAGCGTGTGGCCTTACAAGATCAGCTCACAGTACTCATCCTGCGAGTTATTATGAAGTATCCGCATTTGAAATACTATCAGGCAAGTTATATTTCTTTACAAAGCTAATCATAACATGACGGATTTAGGATGCATAGTGTCACCACCCCATTCCATCCTGTTGGTGTTGCAAGAGCCGACTGAAAGAAATGACATGGCAGAACAACAGCAAGCGAAGAAAGACTTGATTTTTTAATGTAACCCTTGCAGTAGCTATAACCTATATCGCTGGGGTAGTTAACAAACATTTAATTTACGAACACAAATGACACCCAGTCTCAGAATAAGTGGTTTAGACAAATACACTTCCCCAACCCCAGGATCGAACCTGGGACCCGTTGATCCAAAGATGGCACATCCAACCCCTAGACCAACGAGGTATATACCCTGTGCCAATCCATCTGGCCAGCGTGACACAGTAGGCAAATTTCCCTCCTGTAATGGACATTAAAATACATTGTCGGAATAACCTAAAGCTACAATCTTTATTGCTATTTTAACACAAATGTTTATTTCAACTCATAATAGTAAAACAGTCAAGAATTTCAAGGCATTTTCATATACAGACATCTACCTACACCCACATGCACACACTCCCACTCACATACACAAATGGTAGTGACACTATCACCCTTTATATTTTATTTATAAAGAGCAGTGATTCATTTAATTAATTTCCTCAACTGCTGACTGTGATACATAACAATAACATGTATCTATAGATTAGTATGAACTGTACATCCGTGTCCGTGTGGTGATGGATTTAAAACTCATAGTGAAGCCACCCCATTACACCCTAAGGGTGCCGTTAGAACCGACAAAAGGAAATGTCAAGGCCGATAACCTAGCCGCAAGAGAAAGAAAGTGTCTGCTGAGAGCTGTGCCAAGCAAGCCGTCTTGCCAGCGTCGTACAGTAGGCTAATTTCACTCCAAGAATTTGGAGGAGGTCCGACTCAGTAGTGGGTCATTTATGGGCTGAAACGACCGAACGAATACTGAAAGCAACTTCCACATGATCGAAGGTGTAAATACGTATAGATGTAAATTCAATCTGTGCGAGAGAGAAGTTTTCCACATGAAATATAAATACGGTAAAACATTTGGCGAAGTAGGATAATATCTCTCCAATAGTGGTCTAAGTTTCTGACGATGTTGATGAAGCGCCTAAATATATTTTCAAGTTATCAAATATAAAAAATATTTTCTATAAACCTAAATATTCTGAAATCATAATATTTTATTCGTAAAATATTTGGAATAACTTTTAGCACATTTTACAAAACATCTGTTTGGTTTCGTTGATATTTTTATCCGGACAAAGTAATAGTTCAATGAAACATGGATATTGACCCTCTATGTTGAACCATTATTATCAGCAATGTGTTGATGCGCATTTGTCTTTCTATCGCCAATTGCAATACAAACAATGGTTTGTATTATCAACGATATGCACACCTACTAGCTAACTTTACTGGGCATTGTATTGCTTTTATGTTATTTTTCTTCTTGTAATTCGCTTAGAGGTATTGTCGATGGTCGTGGATTAGCTAGCCAATGATAATGACCCAGTGTTGACTCGCATCTTCCAACATGCACAGGGTAAAATGGCTTTTGCAGGGGAATTTACAGTTTCTTTTTTAATTTGTCAATTCATTTTAAATTTCGTTTCCCCTAAATCATAATCAAAATGTCTATAATTCGTTTAAACTAATAATAGCGCTTACAAATATCTTTTCGATTAGTATCTTTATCCCTAGGATACAATCTACATAGATGATACATACATACATCTGGTGAAATCCCCGGCCAAATCAGATTAATTCGCTGTTCAAACTTATTTTGAAGTAAAATAAAGCGATAACATAATATTTTGTTATTATAATTTAACTAACTAGCGAATGTACTGTTGCTTTACTTAATTTGTTATCAATATATGTAATTAATTTGAAATAGCATTATGTTTACCTACTGTAAGATCCTTGCCGGCTCTATTGCCTAAATTACGGAAAACTGCAGCGTTCCGAACTTCGAAGATCGTATCCTGTTGTAGGTAGAAAAGAAACCACAACTGCGACCTTATCATAATAGCATTGTAGCTTTGCGGCATTAGGTTCATAAAATGATTACCCACTTTCGGGGTAATTAATGGGGAAAATCGTCAACATTGTTTTTTTTTTATTTTAGTGGAAATAAAGTTTTTTATTTGTAATACAAATTTCGCATTCTTACAAATTTTGTGCAAAAATACTGAACTGATTGCAATATGGGACTAATCTGGAATTAATACCATTTAATTAAAAAAAATGTTGCAAATCGGTTTATAAATCGGAATTTATGCGGCCTTAGCTTTGCGGTTTCAAACATAACTGAATTGAGAACCTCCTCCTTTTCGAAATCGGTTGAAAAATAAAATATCAGATTCGTATAAACATATTTTCCTCAGACCCCAAAAACCTCCACACAACCGTATTTAACTATTGCCTTGAACCATACACATGAGTAGACACGACACTGGCAGAAGCTGCCGAAAACATCGACAGATTGCCATAAAAAAATCCGATAAATGGGAATATATTTATATATGCATTTAAACACCGTTTGGCTTTAGCACGGGCTAGGTCAAATAGCCATGATTAACCTCGTCAGTCTTCCTCAGGGCTATCACGACGTAGCGATCACTCTGCTGTTGGTGTGTGGCGACCGCGCCTCGTTCCCTCTGCTGTGCCGGCTGTCGTATGGGCCGGGGGCTCCTCTGGCGCCGTTCATGCAGACCACTATGCAGCCCACACAACATCTTCTGAACTACATGCTGCCAGTTATCGCCAGAGCCGAGAAGAAGCTAGCAGAAACATTAGACAAGTATGTACTTGACTTATATCTTTTTTTAATTTTAAGTATTCTTGATTACAATAAAAACTTTATAGACGTAACGAAAGGATTGAGGATTGAACTACTGATGAAGATACTCTCTGTATATTTACAGACATAGATATATAATAGTTTCGTGTGGTAAGGGACCTAGAATACACAGTGTTACTAACCCACACCATCTTGAGGGTGTAGGAGGCAGATTAACTAGCTGTAAAAGAAGGAGAACTTGATACAAACCCTGTGCCAACCCGTCTTACCAGCGGGGCATAGTAGACTAATTTTGAAGAAGCTCGATTCAGTAGAGATTGACTGCCTCGTGTGTCTAGGGGTTGAATGTGCCGCCTTTGGATCAACGGGTCCCGGGTTCCAGGGTCGGGCAAGTGTCTTTGTCTAAACCAGAGGCACTTTCTCCGAGTCTGGATGTAATTTGTGTTCGTGAATTTCATTTTTGTAAACTGCCTCCGCGGTACACGTTATAGCTAGTGCAGGAGGTTCCGTTTAAAAAAGAATAGTCAGTTACATAAAAAATATGCAATTTATTTTCTTATATTTCAGTCATCTGACGAAAGTGGTATAACTAGAAAAATAAGCGCAGACTGGTTGTGGATAAGTAGTACCTGCGCCAAATGATTTGAGCAAAAAGTTCCGGCGGTGCGACACAAAAATCGACAAGTTATTTGGCGTGGACTGTACCGCTACCGCGCCGACTACCCGTGTACTTGCCGTAGTGTCACCGTGTGAGTTCGCAGGGCGCAGGTGGGCACGATGTTCGCGCTGCCGTGGTACCTGACGTGGTTCGGCCACAGCCTGAACAAGTACGCGGACGTGGTGCGGCTGTACGACTACTTCCTGTGCGCCCCGCCGCTGTTCCCCGTGTACGTCACGGCGGCGCTGGTGCTCCATCGCGCGGAGCAGGTCTACGGCTGCGAGTGCGACATGGCCATGCTGCACTGTCTGCTGTCGCGGGTAGCTCTTCACGCCTTATGTGCTCTTGGTACTTTGGCCGCGCGGTGACGGATTAACAAAGTGTCACCATCCTGTTCCATCCTGAGGGTGCCGACAAAAGGAACCGAAAGAGAAAGC
Organism: Clostera curtula; assembly: GCA_905475355.2. Lineage (NCBI taxonomy): Eukaryota > Metazoa > Arthropoda > Insecta > Lepidoptera > Notodontidae > Clostera > Clostera curtula. Next base: position 1,475,374 of record FR997796.1, on the reverse strand, counting down.
GGAACCCGGGCTGGTCAGCGTGAGACAGTAGGCTAATTACCCTCCATGTAATTGGAGGAGGTCCGACTTAGCACTGCAGTCGGGCTTAGTAGTGGTAGTTTCATCACCCCATTCTTTCCTAAGAGTGTCGTAAGAGCCGACGAAAGGAAATTTATTTACAATGCCAGCAACCTAGCGGCAATAGAAGGAAAATTTGATACGAAACCCTGTGCCAATCCGTCTGGCAAGTGTAGCATTATTTATTAATTACCCACCACTTCAGCAGTGGGTCATTTATGGGCTGAATAGTAGTACTAGTACTTTTTACTATCCCTGGTATCTGAGTTGAGGAACCGAAAATAGTAGATGACATTTCCTTACTCACAGTCATTTCCTGGTAATCCTTTCAAGTAAATGTTAGGGACCTCCAAGATATGAGATATATATGCATTTGAAAAATAATTGAAATCAGTGCTTTAGTGTAAACTGGTGGAATGATTTTATGTAAACTAATTGTTCCCATTTAATTTCAGTTACCAGATGACTTGCCCTTCGAAGATATCTTGGTGACTGCGCACAGGTTATACGAAGAAAACGACCCCGTCAGTCTGGAGCCGGAAGTTGCGGCTTTGGAGAGGAGAGAGTTAGTTTACAATATATTTCCTGTCCATTGTGACCGAGTCAATGACCTACTATTGAAGCTGCCTAATTAACCTACGTGTGCCAACCCGTCTGGCCAGCGTGGCATAGTAGCCTAAGTACCCTCCCTGTGCAGGGAGGAGGCCCGACTCAGCAGTGGGGAATTTTAGGCTGATTAGGAGTAGTAGGGAATAGCAGTAACCTTAGTTAGACCGGTCAATTCTCATGCTACTGAATTAGTGTGACGACTGAATTAGGAAACGCGGAGAGAGATTAGTTAAAAAAATATTTATTTATTTGAACAGCGAGACATTTAATGCAAAAAACAAAACAAAAATCAATTAAAAATACTTATTCTAGGTCTTAAATACTAATAAACTGCTGAATTATAGATTGTGCAATTGCTGAGTTGCTGATATTTCATTGTACATTTACTTAGTGCTATGTGTATGGCCGGAAGTGCTGACAATTGATATTTGGGTAGGAGTAGTATACTTAACTACTGCCATGCTGAGTTGGAACCGACGACCGAAACATAGAAGTTATATATTATGTGTTCCGTAGTTAGTTAGCTTTTTTATATAAATAAATAGGCTAACGTTAGATCTCAAGCTTGCTTGATGGAATGCTAAGATGAGGCCAAAGAAGGTCTAGGGGTTGGACGTGCCGCCTTTGGATCCCGAGTCCTCCCCGGTTCGATTCTGGGGTCAGGCAAGTGTCTATGTGTAACCCAGAGGCACTTGCTCCGAGTCTTGAGTGTCATTTGTATTCGTCAATTTCGTGTCTGTAAACTGCAACTATGAAAATTGTGGTTCTGTTAAAATAACATTTCGTAAAATTCGTGACATATTATATTCGGACAACTTATTCGTCCTTCTGAGATCTGAGTTAAATGGCCAACCAGATTTGGGGGGTTATCTAACCTGTCCCACGTTGACCAGATACAGCCAGCTGCTGTAGTAGATAAGGTTTCGTGTCAACTTTCCCTTTTCTTGCGGTTAGGTGTATTAAGTCAACTCTATCGACACCCTCGAAATCGAACGGGGTGGCGACACTATATGTATTCTTAATCCCGTGCCAATTAATGTTTTCCAGAGAGGAGCAGCGAAGACTGGACGAGGAGCGAATGAAGCGAAGACAAGTGGCCCGCAACAGAGGCCCTTCTCTGTCCGTGAGGGTCCGAAGGTTCCTCCGCGCGGTGCCCGTCTCCCGGCGGACGCTAGTGGCTTGCGCCGCGGCTCTGCTCGGCGTCTACGTGTACTACCGACCCGAGCTGCTGTTCCACAGGTAGCGACACGCTTATCGCCTCGTGTTCTTCCGGTTTTAGCCTTACGTTGATGCAGCGGCGGGGACTGAGGGGGGAAGCGAGGCGACGAAGGGTTCCGATATGTGGTCTATATATTGAGATGTGATAAGGGGTAATTCGTAAGTTATTTCTTACTTTTTTGCGCGGTTACTAGATTATTAGTATTGGCGCAACGGATTCGTATAATGTCTTTGATCTGGAATTTTAGTGGATGGATGAGGTAAGGGGTCATCCATAAGTTATTTCTTAATTTTTAAGTGTAACAATGAAACAACAGATTCCGGTGGGTTGGTATTTTGAGTTGAGGCCGCAAATGTAAACAAAAATTGTTTTAGCGTTTTAATGATATGCGAAATGTGTTTATTGATCTTAATATTTAAACATGTAACTGAATTTGGGACTCCTACAAAATAGAGGGGACGAGTCCCCCTTTTATAGTCTTTCGTCTCTTACACTCACGAAAATAGTAAAAATTGTTATGAAAATGCATTTGTAATTCCTATTACACTTAAAAATTTTAACTTCTAATCTGTAATATGTTTATAAAAAATCTCACATTCCAATGATATTAAATAAATCTGACTAAGAGAACCTTTATTTTAATTAATTACATATTTTACAATTTCTGATATCATTGGGTTAGATTAGGACGCGATGTGAGAGCTAGAAAGCAGTGCAAACACGAACATTTTTATTAAGAAATATTTTCATAAAAATTATACATAATTTATGAATGACCCCTAATCTGTCAAATGTGGAATGTCACCGTAATATGACTTGCTGGGTAAATACTGCCGCGGCTCCATCCATCATCCAAAAAGAACAGTATAAAAAAACACTAATGTTAAAAATGAAATCACTGTAAATTTGTGGACAACGCGAAGATAAAGCAAGGATCTATTAAATACTACAATAATTGTTTATGTGTACTGACTGCGTGCAATAAATATATATATTTTTGCAAGTATCGCAACTAAATCAGTCTCATTCGTGATTTCAATCGGCAATGTATTTCAAATTTAATGATGGATTGAAACATATTTTATTTCAAATTTAATGATGTATTGTACATATTTTTATTATGTATTAAAAAATCTTCCCGTATTGTCTACTGGAAAATACCATTCCGATCGTTAGTTTAATGTTTGAGTTTAAATGCGAACTGAATCAAAATATCAATGAAAAAGTCTATAAGGTATGCGAAAATTATCAGTAGTTATCAAGTAAAATACGTTTATTTAATTGAACCGATGCGTCGACGAGAAAGCACTTATTAATGTAGACTGATAACTAGACATGCAATAATTATATTCAAGTCTTAAACTATATACGTTTTTGCATTACACTTGTTCCGGATAACAAATGCAAGATTCATAAAATAAACAATGAGTTAACATATGTGTTTAATATTTTAATTGTGTGATTGTTGTTGAGTTTGTAAATCAAGGTTTTAGTATTACTCTAGTCGTTTTCCTCCAACGAACTTTGATGATGTTATTGAATTGAAAATTGAATTAAATTGATGGCATTATTAAAAACAATATTGAAACGAGATCGATCTACAGGTATGGATGGATGGATGGATGTCCATCGAATGACATGTCTGACCTCTGTACTTCGGAGATCAGACATACTAAAACATACTTTACACGTAGTCGGTAGCGTGAAAACTGACAGCTGGTCGAACCGTATTACCAGGTCGTAGGACGTATTACCAGTGGTCCCACTAGATGGGTAAATGGTATTTGGAAATACTGGTATTCGGGTTAGACCGGCGCCTACCCCAACGGCATTAGGAAAAAGGCGACGAATATAGATAAATCGTCTCCGAATACAATGGTCCAATTCAATATAATAAACACGCAAGAATAAGTTGCAAGTTTGTTGATTATGATATTTTTATTTTCTATGGACAATACATTGAAATAAATTTCAATGTATTGTCCATAGAAAAAAAATATCTTACTAATACCTCTTCAATCTCACCAATACTAACGTATTTCACACAAGCCCGTAGGTCCGTTCAAGTGAAAACTTGGAAGCTACCCTATAAAAAACACGTTACGACAATGTTAACGTTTAGAAATACGCGTCGCCTAAACATATCGCCGAAAATTTAAAACAAACAGAGTTGGAGGAAATCCGAAATTGCTAAAGTATAGTTGATCTCAATCAATTTGAGCACCAAATGCTGAGGAAAGCTCGTGCATGGTATCAACCAACCGCGTTTGCGCGCCCTTCTGCGCCAATCACCGCCACTGAGAGACTAACATCGACATGCGCATTGCTCAAGTTGTTAAGCTTTGACTGTACTGTGTGACAAAATGTCTAAGTTTGTATTAGTAATAATTTATTGGCTGTTTTAATATTTTTGTTACCATTGGCTTGTGGGTTCATATATAAATTATTGAGTTTTGTGTGTATATCGGTTTGTTTGTTAAAATTGTGATACTCATTGTAATCTCTAGGCTAACGTTGTTCATTCCTCTGTGCCGTTATCACGAATTCGTAGCTACCTTGTAGCAATATTTAACATAAAAACAGCTTAGAAATGAATATGCCCAAGCTTAAGCTGTGTATTTGGTAGATATACGCGTTGACATAAATTTACAGCTACAATTCTAATTCAACTCACGAATAAATTAATAATAATCCTCTTGTGCCAACCCGTTTTGCCAGCGTGGCACAGTAGGCTTATTTCCCTCTATACGTTTGGAAGAACTCAGTAGTGGGTCTTTTATGTCCCAGATGTAAGTTGAAACTTATGCTGGTAGTCTGGACGACAGACAGTCAAACTCAGGTGGCCCATCGGCAGAAATACGCCAGTATGTGAATTCGTGTTAACGGTACCATTGTGTCACCAGCGCATGGTGGTCACTCTTAGAAGAGTAGTTGAGGAATAAATTAAGGCATTTATTAATAAAATATGTAATTGTATTATAACAATGCACTTGTAGAACTGATTACTCGCTTAGGTTATGGGTCGAACGATGCAATTATATGCCTATATTACTTTTTTTTATTAAATATTTGTCGTAAATATTAGCACTGCTAACGTTATTATTGTCAGTAAGTTTAAATTATTATAATGTGTTATGTTGATGAAGTGGTATTTACGGTGAACTGATATTGAGTGTGTGAATCTGACAAATGATTTTCAATTATTAGATGTATGCGTGAAAAAAGGCCGACTGATCCAAAAATTTACTACTAAACTACGAATAATATCATAATTGATGTTAAAATTAGGTTTTATTCGTCATTTTACTCAGAAATGAATTTTTCAAGATGAAAGATTCTTAACTTTATATGAGGTCGTTTAATAAAAGTGTCGTCAAAACAGTCGGTGTTATTCTAGTATTAATAGCTTTATTACAAAGCTGTAGGTATAAGCTTTATACATATATTTGTACTGTCGACTTCAAGAGTTACATCTGATAAATTATAACTGCTGATGTTGTTTGTACATTTGGTGGCGTTTCTCTAATATTTCCTCAAGATTGGTTCAAAAATTCTTCTCAGTTTGCAGAAATTAATGACCTATGGTAAAGGAGATAAGAGTTGTTTCCGAAATACTGTCATCACAATATATGTAGTTACAAAAAGTAAAGTAACGTTAATAAAATAGTTTGTAGTAACGTCTGTGAGGTTTGAGACGTTTTCAGTGTTGCCAGTTGCCTTACGGTTTGTAACAATATATCTATGCTATTATTGCAATGTTTCCGAACAGCTCATAGGTTAAGCGATCGGTTAAGATAATAATTATAGCCAACGCGCTAATAAAAGTGTAATTACACCATTATTACTGAATTTTGTGTTTCATTGGATGAATATATAAACACTATTCATGATGGTAGGTTAGTTTAGGTTTCATTTGAAAGATATTTCAACGTTCAGCAACTTTGATAGAACAGTGATTTTAGAATGTAGTTAACGTTATTGGGTATGCATGTTGCACGCAGGTAGTACGACACTTGAGTTAGTGTTCACGAGAGATCGCAAACTCAGCTCGAACTAAAAATTTCATTAAAGTAAGGGGCTGTCCATTAATCACGTGAGGTTCGAAAGGGGGAGGGAGGGGTTCGGCAAAAATCACGAAACATCACCAAGGGTATAGTAAGATATCACGTGTACTTAATTTTTCGTCACACGCGTCATTTCTGAACCGAAAAGCGGCATGTTTAAGCTTCATTGTAGGTACTAAAAAATACACGTGATTTTTGATGGGGGGTGGGGGGTAGTCTTAAACCTCGCCAGGTATCACCAACGGGGAGAGGGGTTAAACAATGTTAAAAAAACATCCCGTGATTAATGGATTTGGCAACTATAACAATAATATCGATACAGTATTTGCTTGGAGGTGGAGAATGTCATAACACACATCAGTGACGTAATTAAGTAGCCGCGGCCCTAAAGCAAATAGCAAACGAGACCGTCCGATATGTATATTCTCACTGAGAGACATTCGTTGAACATATTATTTCTGCATTCTTTTCAGAAATCGGGACGACAGGTGACTATTACGGGTTTCCATGGCAACGCATTTGTTATTGTTATTTAAGGAAAGAAGAGAATAAACGCATTTCCAGGGTGTTATTTTTTATTGAGTCACCCTATTATACCTATTTCAGAGACAGTAATCTCTGATACTTCAAGATGTGTTTGAATACTATTCCATATGCCTTAAAGGCAATTAATGACATCAGGAACCAAAAACGAAGTTTAAGTATTTTTAGGATTAGCATACAAAGACAGTAATAATACAAAATAATTAATGCTTCAAACCAGAATAAAATTCACTACTTATTTCCTATATAAATATTCGTATTAAGCTACTAACAACTATGTATTTATTTACTTGCTTTCTTGTTTTATTTATAAGGTATAACCGAACAAGGTAAACAAAACTATCGATAAAATAACTGACATAGAGAGTGCATGTAAATTTAAACAAAATTGTCTTTACTTTTGTCACATATCGGATCCCTGTTTTGTTATACCCTACACAAACATTTTATCCAAAAAACAATGGCAAGAGTAGAAATTCAACATTTATTTTTATTATTAAAAGACTAAAAACGGTTACCTTAGATTTTAGTCTTGTAATAAAAATATCCATCCATCTTTTTCCGACATAACCAGGTCATCGGTCCACCGCGTGGGTGGCCCATAACATGTTTGGTTCCAATTACAGATAAAAATTTAATACGTACTCAATTCCGCAGTGTATTTACGTCGATTGGAGAGATTGAAATACACATAACAAATACAAATACACAACATTATACATCTTACAATAAGTTCAGTTTTTAAATGCGTGATAAAAGAGTAAGTTTTGTCATGGCATTCTACCACCCAAACAATAAAAAAAATACTTGTTAATAAATGATAAGTAGTTGTTGTCCGCAGTCTTCTGAAAGATGATGTTAAAACCATCACCGAGATTTTTGACTCGAAGTTAATTTAGGTATAAAAGTGTATTTATGCCTAACGTAAAAATAACAAAAAAACAAACAAGAAATAAATTTGTTTAATTAAATTAATTAACTAATTATTATATTTTTATGTTATCTTGTACTTACATTGTCAACGTAGGGACAAGATAACATAAATATAAATGATTGTTTTTTCCGTGGTGTAAAATAGTTTCTCACAAACATAAACATGGTGATTTTTTTTTTCACTTTTCGACCCTTGTGTCTTTGGGAAAGTTGTTTACTTTCATGGTCTGAACCACCAATTTAAATTTGGAGGGTGGTCCAAAAATCACACTGTCTATACAAACTATTGGTTGCAAAGTAAATTAAACGATTCATTTGGTTAAAGAACGTATTTCCCAGAAACAATAAATCCAAACAATTTAACATCGCACTTAAAGCCATAACAATGTCTATGAATGTAAGCTACATTGTAATAATGAAGTCTACTTTGGTAGGCAAAATAAAATATTAAAATGTAGAAAGAAGTCTAATGGAAGCTTTAACAAAATGCATTGAATGCAATCAACAATAAAATCTCATTAGTAAAGGGACTATCACAGCCAAGCCTGGCTTCGTTGAAGGCGCATATAATTTTACTACTGAACTAACTCACGAATCAACTACAACGAATACAAACAATCTAATTTTAAATGGAAGATAGTGTGCTTTAGACCACACGACTGAAGTAAAACTTCTTGTGTCTCCAGTCTCCATTTCTATCCCTACAAATATGTATTATAACTGGGAATGTAAGCTTGTGTGGTACGCTTTCACGCGAAAACTACTTGTACACGTATTCTTGGACGTATTAGAGGTCACAGAATGCTTGAAACTAAAAAAATATTACGAAATATAAAATAATTGTAAGGCAATAAAATAAAGTAATGGTATTGATTAATTTCTATTGTAATGATCGCCTATAAACGCGCCTACATTAAAATACGATTCGATACGTTCTATCTTCCTTCACTAACTTATATCTCACTCTTAACTTTCGTATGCCTCGTGCGATCACGCTCGTCAAGCATTCATCAGTTTACACCTCAAGTCAAGCGTGCGTAAAGTTTAATGTCGTCAAATTGTCAATGACATTTGACGGGTTTTAGATGGTATTATGTATTTTTATATATGCCCAGTTTCAGACACGGTTCAGGCAGTTTCCTCGCGATCACGCCCACTGCAGTGTCTAAATTTTGTGGTTTCTAATACAACGATCTAAACCTGTCAAATACTATAAACCAAAATAGTAACTAAATTTTACATTAGTTAGGCCACAGTTAATAAGTGCAAGGCTTCCAAAACGCTTTTGAATCTTCCAGTGTGAAACTACGGCCACTGTACAGTGAAGTTCCGGAATGAAATTATTGGTGATTTTTTCAAACGATTCGTACTTTCACTGTACAGATTTCGTTATTTAATCTGTCCTTACAACTTTCTGATATAACAAAATGTAAAGAATTTATTTCTGTACAATTTAACTCAAGTTACACATATTTGTAACATTTGCTTACATCTAGTAGTAAATGAGAGAGCTGATTATCCGTCAAAACTGACTGCACCATACTTAAATATTAAATAATTGGCAAATTTAGATATGTATAATTAAAGTCCCCTTACCAAAATTAAAAACATTGAGTCAAATAATTAACTTAAGACTAAATAAAGATGAATAGCAGATAAAATCACAGCGATTTTTCACTAACATTAATGACGTCAATAAATCTAAATTAATCACAAATAAAGAGAAATGGTCAAAAATAAATATACGATTTTATCAATTACATAATAGGTGAATTCTTACTAGAAAAAAAAAAACGTTTTAAAATTAGTAGTTACCAAATTATATATACAGGTTGCCAAAAATCTTTAACTTTCCTTCGATACGTGCCTCGAAACCCAAACTTGTTGGATTCTTGCAGCGCTCGCATTACATTTTACACACTCCAATAACGATAATATCGACATTAGAAATATTATGTAGTTTTGTCTGACAGTGTTTTTAACATCCTGTATACATTGAGGGCCGGCAATAAATTATGTCACACGTGGCCTCACATGTTAAAATCACAACGGCAATACGCAAAATATAGAAAACCAAAAACTTAAAGAAAACACTACCTCAATCTGACATTTATAAGTCCTATGTAGCCGTTTTTATTTTATTTGTTTCGACTGCCTTGTTAGTCTAGCTAGGCCTTTGGATCACGAAGGCCCGGGTTCGATTTCAGGGGGCCAGCCAAGTGTTTTTGTGTCAACCAGAGGCACTTGCTCTGAGTTTGGGTGTCATTTGTATTCGTGAATTTCATGTTTGTAAACTGCCCCGCGATACAGACTGTACCTAATGCACAGGTTATGTTTATAAAAAAAAAACAAATATAAAACAGAAAAATATGCTCGTCACACCATGCCTCTTAATTTTCACAAGGCAGACCAACTGTGACAAGAACGGGGAGTGAAGGTAGAAACCCATAAAACTTGTATGACGTAATTTATGGACAGCCCCATAAATCTAAAACTATTGTATTGCCGGTATAAATGAAGTATCCCAAGCAATATTACTTAGCAATCGAATAGAGAGCATAAGGCCTACGTCGAGGCTCGCTTAATTAAGCCTCAGTTCTTCATGATCAGCTGGATATACTCCAACGCTCTAGGGTCATGTAATACCTCGAGGTGTTCCGCATTGCCCAGAGGCAAGGATTTGACTGAGCGACCTTTGTTGAGGGTGGAGAACCCTCGTCTCTTGCGCCATCGCTCGCAGGCGTTGAGGGACCGCAAGTTGACAGTCCCGTCGCCGTCTCCCGTTATAAGAGTGGGTTTTCCATCGAGCCATGCGCCTGGGCTGTATACCAATCTGGAAGATATCACCTTGAAATTAATAAATATAACAAAATTATAGGCGGTAGATTTTAACGGTTTCTTTGGACTTTTGAAGACAACTATCATCTAGTATCTCCCGCGACCACGACTGCTGCAAAGCATTCGAAACTTCGGGAATTAAATAAATACATAATAATAAATAAAACAATACACGCGATAAATCCGTTAAAAAGTGTTTAATTTCAATGTGTAATAATCGCCAAAACCTAAGAAATCATTAGATATCACCTTGTTCATCATCATCAGCCCACAACAGTTGGACATAGGCTTCCCCCAAGATTCGCCACTGAACTCGATCCCTACGCGGTCTCCACTCCAGAACCAACGTTCCCCAATGGTCACCAGTTCCCCGATATATGTGATCAGCCCACTGCCAAATCTTTAGGCTATTTTATTGCTGCTGACCCACTGCTGAGTCGGGCCTCCTCCATTGACATGGGAGGGTAATTAGCCTACTGTGCCACGCTGGCCAGATGGGTTGGCACTGTGTTTCGTTTCAAGTTTTCCTTCTCTTGTTGCTAGGTTACCGGCCTTGTAATACCCTTTTGTCGGCTCTTACGACACACTCAGGATAGAATGGGCACACGGACCATGGGCTATGTCGCCATGTTATTGAAAGCAATTGCAATACTCGCGTGGACCTAGATCTCCTCCAATTACATAGAGGGTAACTAGCCAACTGTGCTGCAAGCAGGTTTTGATATTATTGATACCTTTAGTCGGGCTTTACGACACTCAGGACGGTGGTGACACTATTTATTCTAAATCCGTCACCACACGGGCATTTGTATATTCGCCTCATCCCAATTCGAAACATTGAACATTGAGGCGACTAACGGACGTTACAGCCTAAAAATTGACGACAAAAATACGACAACTGAAGGGAAATGGTAACTGGAAGAACCCTACTCAACAGTGGGTCTTAAATGGACTGATTAATCACTATCACTACATATTATAAAACAAAGTCGCGGTCGTCTGTCCGTCCCTCCCTATGTATGCTTAAATCTTTAAAACTACGCAACGGATTTTGAAGTGGTTTTTGAATGGATAGAGTGATACAAGCGGAAGGTTTATGTATAATACATCCAATATATTGTAGAGAAACACTGATAAATTTAGAGGTTCATCGTTGCACCCGTGCGAAGCCGGGGCGGGTTGCTAGTAGCAGTATAAGGAAAATTTGATACGAAACCCTCTGTCAACTCGACTGGCCAGCGTGGCACACTCCTTGTAATACGAGAAAGTTCGACGTAACAACTGCCTCGTTGGTCTAGTGGTTAGATGTGGCGCCTTTGGATCAACGGGTCCCGGGTTCGATTCCAGGGTCGGGCAAGTGTCTTTGTGTAAACCAGAGGCACTGGCTCGGAGTCTGTGTGTCATTTCTTTATATAATATGTATGTATTTACAAAAAAAAAATGTACATAACACAAGCATTAAGTTGCTTAGCTTGGGACGAGATGGCGTTGTGTGAAATGTCCAAGGATATTTTATATTTAACTGGCCAAGTAACTAACAAAACGCACTCTTTGGTACAATATAAAAACAACCCATCCTATCAAAGTGTGTTTTTTTTAAAGTCACGTGGACGTGGCCATGCTCCCTGGCCCGGAGAAGAGAGTACCTTTCAACGGTGGAGACGTTGTAGCCGTACAGGCAGTGCAGCTCCACGCCGGGGGCGCCGAGGCTGGAATAGCGCTCAGTGTCGCGGCGCATCTCCCACGCAGACGGGAGCTCCAAGTCACTACAAATATACAAAAGCACACATTTCATTCTTTATATAAAATCAAAACCACCTAAAAACTAAACTATGATTTTACGTTATAAGGCAACAAAAGTGTGTATTCGATCACAATAGAAACTATGCGGAATTTCGAAAAACCGTGCGCCTGATTTGTATGTAAACTAAAACTACGTTATTGGATTATTTCAACAATTCTCACGAAGATTTAAAATATTAACACATACTGTATTACGCTACGCTTGGATGTATGTTTGATACTCTCACGCAAAAACTACTGAATGTAATTTGATGAAACTTTACAATAATACAGAACCAGCGATGGTACTCACTAGAACAACTGCTGCAAGTCAGTTATAGTGTAGTTCTTCTTGTCCGTCTGTACGAGGACCTCGCTTGGCTTCCAGAAGAGCGGCGAGGGCAGCAGCCACGCCAGCGAAGGGCACGTGACCTGCTGCGCACGCAGTACGCTCCCACTGAGCATTCGCGAACCCAGGTCGTCTCCTATTCAATATTGTAGCATGGCATATTAATATTCTGTGTGGTGACGGAATATTAATATGCCTACAAGTATATTATTATTTGTACGACCTACAAGTATTTGTTCCGAGTCTGGATGTTTTCTATCTATAATATGTATGTATTTACAAAAAACAAATGTATATAAGTAGTTTATAATCGATCTTGTTACCATAACACAAGCATTAAGTTGCTGCTTAGCTTGGGACGAGATGGCGTTGTGTGAAATGTCCAAGGATATTTATTATTTTTTACTACAAGGCCGATAACCTAGCCGTTAGAAGGAAAACTTGAAACATCTCTTCTTCCATATACTACTACTATTTAGCCCATTAAACCCCAGCTGAGTCGGGCCTCCTCCCATCACAAGGAGGGAATTAGCCTCTTGTGCCACGCTGGCCAGGCGGGTAGGTAAAGGGTATCGTATGAAGTGTTCCTTCTCTTGCGGCTAGCTTTTCGGCCTCAAGGTGAAAGATACTATAATATAATACGATAATGTATTCTCAATATGACATCACATGGAACATGTTACTTACGCTATACCCTGTATAACATAGCTTGATCGATTTGACAGATGTCAATTTTTCTCTTACAGGCAGCAGTAGTGCTGTCGCGGCACTACTGGTAAATGTAAATGTGTTAAATTTCAATGTGCGAAAGCCAACGAATTTTATTTCAAAATGAAAATGTTTTTTATTCGAATATTGTCGTAAAATGTGATAAAGAATTTCACACATAATACACCCACACCATCAAGTTACAAGTATTTTATAACGTTATTTTTTGGACTTCTAGATACTTTCCGTTTCCCATCACTAGCCCGTCTGTCAAATCGATCAAGCTATCTTGTACAGGGTATAACATACTTTTTTTTTATCAAGATACGAGCTACCAAAACCGATTCTTTTAAAAAAATACCAAGAAAAATTGAATAAAAAAATACTCTGGATGTACTTTCGAAACGGAAAACAGTATTCAATAAAACACTTTACTATTAGGTATTTAGGTTGCATAGTTTCTGGATTAGTCATCGAAATAGTGTCGATTTAACCTAAAAAAATAATTAGGTACTGGTGACAATAGAACATTTCTACATAAACGAAATGAGTTTACTAACCCACATCGAGTGTTTTCTCGTAATTTATGACGATCACTGTTATTGTGTTGATCCGTTCGCCGCGTTTACCATTCAGTACGGAAGTTCAACGCTTATTTTGTCAATATTCATTTACCAACAATGCCATTTCTCTGACCACGGTATACCCTGTCACCAACCCATTCAATCCTGAGGGTGACTGAAGGACGGGAGGATCCTATCCTGCATTGGCTAACTACCAGTTTTACATGGAGCGAGTGCCGTCTTCCCTCCGCGATTCATCTAACGGTATAACCGGCAATTAATTGTTTTTACGCTTTTGACTACGTGTGACGACTGCCATAGATGCTTGGTATAATGGCAGCTGGTACCGACGGCTTCACGTGCGCTCCGGAGACCAATCTCTGAGGATCGGCTAATCTTATTCGCGCTTCGGAGGACTCAAGGAATCCCGTTGGATTTTAATGAGTAGGCCGACCCACCTATTGCTTTGGCGCCTCGAAGTCCCAAATATCCGCGCATGTCATTGACTTGAATGCCTTAGACCCTAGGCTTGCGTGATGGAAAGCAACGCCAGGGTCTAAGACGGAGCAGGCAATTCAAGGAAATGCCCTGTCGGGCACCGTCTCTCACATACACACGACGAAACACAGTAAAACTGCTTGGCGTCGGACTTGGATGTAAGGGTGGATCCTACAACCAAGCGTGCTGAGTTTTGTTGGCTTTTACAACACACGTTATTTCCCGGGAAGTTTTATAAAATGAAGTATAAGAACTACTCCCAAGGAAGAACTCTCCGGTCTAGACGAGTAGTTTCCGTAGTCCCACATAATCGCCGACTCCACCCCCGGAGGGCGGCGGTATGCCTCATTTCCCCAGCGAAACAAAAAAAAAGCGCCGTCCGTTCTACGGGGAGCTTGACATTTCCCCGTAACAACCCAACAATTGCTATTTTATTAATCTTGAAAGCCACTCGTACGATAATTAGATAAATTTAACCGTAATTTTACAGTCCGATTAAGTAATCAACGCGGCCAAGGGCAATGAACCGAATTTTCTGTGTGGGTAGTTGAAACAGTTAAAGTAAAAGTTTTTTGTCTGCTAATTAAATTTAATTTAAATATATTTAACTTACATAATTAAGTGATATTATGCTTAAAAAGTAATCACTATTGAACCACCCTGCCAGTTCAGTGTAAATTTTCTTAACCACTACACAATATACACAGCTATCTTCAATTTTAAACAATGGCAGTTACAGTGCAAGAGTCTGTATCTAGTCTTCGTGAGGAGTTTTTCAAGAAATGTGCCAGTGTGGAGGCGGAGCTGAAGAGGGCATCTGATACCGGGACCCAAGATGTTTCTGCCTTGGTGGCTGACTTCGCTAACTACAAAGCCAACTTTGTCCATACTATTACCATCCTTCAAAAACAGGTTGACATACTGGCACGCAACATAGATCGGCTGGAGATGAGAAGCCGTAGAAAGATTCTTCTAGTACACGGAATCAGCGAGTCAGAGAAAGAGGATGTGGCACAGGTCGTTGTCAGGGTTGTACGCTCCCAGCTAGGCATTGGAGGATTCACCGATAAGGACATCAGGCGCTGCCATAGGATGGGACGTCAGAGTAGCACATTGAAGCCTCGACCAATCCTCTGCAAGTTTGAGTCGGCCGGGGTCCGGGATAAGGTTTGGTCCATTAAGAAAAAACTGAAGGGTTCGGGAGTTACTATTTCCGAATTCCTCACTAAAACTCGTCATGCAGCCTTCATGGTGGCACGTCAGAAGTTCCCAATAACCCAGTCTTGGACTCAGGGTGGTCAGGTTTACGTCTTAGACAATTCTGGCAAGCGGCATCGTGTTGAGACCATCGACGATGTTAATAAAATCCCAACAAGTGCGTCCCATAAACCGGATCAGAGCGATTCAGTTGCACTGCATACGAGGCCGAGGAGGAATGTCACTGCTAAAAAATAACGGATCCAGCGACTCCAATGTTTATGTTATTTGGTTTACCTCCCGGTTATTGGTTATTTGTCTACCTTACAATTTTGAGATCACTGTCAATTTAATTTAATTTAATGTTTCTCCATTTGTTTTTACACTTTTTATCCTTTTATTTTCATGAAATATCACTGTATTGTCCGCATATTGTTTTTAATTGTATTGTGGTTTTGTTTACTTACATACGTACGATTATTTACAACAAATGACATTATGTCAATGTCATAATGTTACAATGATGTCAAGTGTCATTTGGTTGCGTTCCGTATCGCTAACTGTTTTATTTTGACGTCTCTGAGAATGAGTAAGCGCAACCTGGCAATGATGTTTTATTTTGTTTTTTAAATTATTTCCATACAAATTCTTAGGAACTGGCGGGTGGATAGAAATTAGGAACGCAAGTAATTAGCAGTTCACAATTTAGTTATATTAAATATTACTATATATACTCGTATTTTATATACGTACATTTTATATTGTTATATATATATATATATTTATAATTTATCATGTCATATTGTTCTGATGTTAGTGATAACGAGAGTTTTGTAACTGCAAGTGATTCTAGCTTTACAAACGTCCCATCCCTGAGTGAGGTTTTAATTTCTCATTTTGCTGATGTTCCTAGGGATTTCAATGTTGTCCACATTAATGCCCAAAGTATTCCGGCACATTTCCCAGATATGCTGGCCAACTTCGAATGTGAGAACATCCATGCTATTCTCATCTCCGAGTCATGGCTTAAACCTTGCCTCCCGTCTACCTCTTATTGTTTACCAGGTTTTAATCTTATACGCAACGATCGTGTGCATGGCGGTGGTGGTGGAGTTGCCATTTATCTTCGCGATTATATAAAATTTTGTACTATTGATACATCGCCACAGCCGCCGTCCACAAACGCTGGTGAGCACCTCTTCATTGAAGTGGAGTTGTGCAATACAAAAGTTTTATTAGGAGTATATTACTGTCCCTCTCTTCGTATTAATTTCTTTTCTTCTTTTGAAAAACTTCTTGAAAACATTATTCCTGCTTACAGTCATACAATTATTATGGGTGACTTTAATACCTGCCTCCTAAAAAATGATTCTCGTTCTACTTCTCTCTTATCGATTGTTGAATCGACTAATCTTTTCGTTCTGCCCTTAAATTCAACACACCACTTTCCTAATACTACACCGTCACTTCTTGATTTGATTTTCATTTCTTCTCGTGATCATGTCGCCAAGTATGGACAATGCTCGGCAGACATGTTCTCATATCACGACCTTATCTTCCTTTCTTATAAGATTCGTCCACCTAAGTCGAAGTCAAAAATTCTTCTGCAGCGCAATTTTAGTGGTATGAACCTTGACAATCTTCGAGAAGCAGCTAGTGGTATCGATTGGAGCGGTGTCTTAGATTCTGCTTCCATCGATATTAAGGTTGACATTTTTGCGTCTAGATTAATTGAGTTGTATGACATTCATGCTCCTGTTCGGGCCATAAAATTGAAACACCGTCCGGCACCGTGGCTAAATGCCGATATCAAAAAGTTAATTCATCAGAAGGCAGTAGCTAAGACCAGATTCAAGTGTCGGCCAACTGACTACAATCGGGAGAAATACATCTGCATACGAAATCGCTGCAACAAGATGTGTAGAAACGCCCAACGCCACAGTATTCATAAATCCGTCGAAAATGACGATCCGGCTAAAGTCTGGAAATTTCTTAGATCTCTAGGAGTTGGAAAAAGTCAAGATAAACTTCCTACGAAAATAGATATAAATTCGCTTAATCAGCACTTTTCTTCTTCTTCGAGCTATGCGTCAGCAAAAGCTCAAACTTTAGCGCATCTTTCATCTCTTCCAACTCCTAATCATCAACCACTTGTTTTTAATCAATTTACCAGTTGTGATGTTAAGAAAAGCATACTGTCAATATCTTCCCACGCGGTCGGTAGCGACAATGTCAGCCGTAATATGATAATTCCAATCCTTGATGAACTCCTACCAATTATTTGTCACATACTTAATTATTCCTTATCCAGTAGCTCTTTCCCGTCCGCGTGGAAAGAAGCTCAAGTTACTCCTTTGCCTAAGAATAAAAATCCCAGTTCCTTCTCTGACTACCGTCCCATATCCATCCTCCCCTTCCTGTCAAAAGTCCTGGAACGTCTTATCCATATCCAACTCAATTCCTTTATCTGTACAAACAATCTTCTTAATCCCATGCAATCTGGGTTCCGTCCCGGACATAGTACCGTTACTGCCCTAGTCAAAATTACGGATGACATCAGGGGTGCCATGGAGTGTGGCAAACTCACAGTACTTTTATTACTTGATTTCAGCAATGCTTTTAATACTGTAGATTTTGACATTCTCCTGGCAGTCCTGGGTGCCCTTAACATATCTCCAATGGCGATTGATTGGTTTCAGTCTTACCTGTCTGGCCGTCGGCAAAGAGTCCGTATTGATAACTCATATTCAACATGGTCAAATTTAATTGCTGGCGTGCCGCAGGGTGGCGTTTTATCCCCGTTACTATTCGCTATTTTTATAAATACTATTTCAAATAATCTTTCTTCTTCTTACCATCTTTATGCAGACGATCTTCAAATTTACTCTCAGGGTCCACTCACTATGTTGCCAGATATTATCGAGAATTTAAATGATGACTTAGCCAGAATAGGAGACTGGAGTCACGCATATGGCCTCAAAATAAACCCAGCTAAGTCGCAAGCCATCATAATTGGCAGCCCTCGTATGTTTGCCAGGGTAGATACGTTACAACTTCCCCAAGTTTGCTACGATGGTACGATTATACCATTCTCTAGTAACGTCAAGAATCTGGGTGTTATATTTGACAATACGTTATCATGGGCCCCACAGCTCAAAACTCTAAGTCGCAAACTATTCGCGGCAGCGGGATCTCTCAGGCGTCTTCGTAACTTTCTCCCAATTACCACTAAAATTGTGCTCGCACAAACGCTCCTTTTACCAATACTCGACTATGCCGATGTCAGCTATCTTGATCTAACTGAAGAGCAACTAAATAAACTTGAGCGTCTCCAAAATCTTTGCATAAGGTTCATATTTGGACTTCGCAAATATGACCACGTTTCCTCCTTCCGCGTAAAGCTCAAGTGGTTGCCAATTCGTCGTCGCCGGAATGCTCATATTGTCTCGTTGTTGTACAACATTTTATTTAATCCCATTTCTCCCTTTTATCTTAAAGAACGTTTTGAGTTCCTTTGTGACACACATTTGAGGTCCCTAAGATCATCGGAAAACCTTAAGCTGCATTTCCCAGAACATACATCTACGTTCATGGACAAGTCGTTCACGATTACTGCAATACGTTTATGGAATGCGTTACCCATAACAATAAGATGTGCACAGTCCTTAGAAACTTTCAATAAGCTAGTTAAGGAACATTACTTGCAGTTATAATGTTATCTTTATTTGTTATTTTTTCTAATAATTTAAATATGATATTTTTGTATATATATGTATAGTATCAATTTATTAAAGTTACATAGGATTTATAGTATTTAAAAGTTATATAATATGTATTAGAGTAAGGTTATATATGTATTTATTTTTTCATGTACTACATGTATTTGTCATATTGTATAAATTATTGCACACCCTACCTGCCGTTTTCAAGTTCACAACTCCTATCCATCCAAAGGTTGTCTGGAAGAAATCGCCCTGTGCGATAAGACCGCCCATTGTACATTTATTAGTTGTATTTCTCTGATGCCATGTTAACCTTTTCTGATATTGGTGTACAATAAAGAGTATTCTATTCTATTCTATTCTATTCTAAACTTAGATAAAAATTAAATTGTAATATTAAAATTGTAATTAATTTCCGCAGTCCCCCAACTTATCGAAACAATAAGTTTATAAATTATTCATAATTTACAAATCACCGGATATTCTGGTGTCATTTACAAATCTGTAGTGTATTTAAAAAAAATTAAAGTTTGAAAAATTCAGATCCATGTAAATGATATAATGGACGCCAACCGGCCGCAGTGGACTCGGAATTATATACCAGATAAAACGCATTTAGGTATTTCTATGTTTATTGGAAAATCAATGGTGAAAACAAAGTTCTTAAATTTACTTTTATTTTTATACTTACCGATAGCAAAAGCTTTGATAGCCTTCACGGATCCCGCCCACGGGGTAGACAGGGAGATGAGTCTTCGTATGTACGTATCTTTCCAGGCCTGCGGTTGGAGGCGCAAGAAATGCGTGGCCATCAACCCGCCCATGCTGTGCGCGAGTAGCGTCACCGACGACTTGTTGTTGGTATTGAATGCGTTTTCAACGAGGCTCTTTAGATTTATGAAGAAATCGCCGTTTTCATCTACAAGAAGTTTAAATAAATAATATCATCATCATATTTAGGCTTCCAACGGATAGCGGCGAGCTTAACCAGGTCCCGAGTCGGCAGGGGAGGTCTTATACAAATAAATATGATATACTGATACAATAAGGAAAATCTTATCAAATGTTTGATAGCGATTGTATTTGCTAATAAAACGTTTGATATCGCATCCATACTATGTATGTTCAGTATTGAGAATATTAGTGGTTCGGTAGCGTGAAAAATTGTAGGTGGCCTAACCATTATGATTAACGGTAGTTGGCGTAGATGTGTTCCGCAATCGATCGGCAAAAAACATTTTGCTTATTGCAATTTGTGTTTTTAAGGTGGATGCTCCAGGGTAGCCCGCGAAATTCAAATTTTCTTACATTCATCATCATACAACCTAGCACTGCCCTGCAAATTGCAAAAAACGTAAGAAAATTAGAATTTCGCGGGCTGCCCTGGAGCATCCACCTTAAGCGTTGTATGTTGAAATACTACTCAACCCATACATAATCCACTGCTGAGTCGGGCCCCTCTCCCATTACATGGAGGGTCATTCGACTACTGTGCCACGCTGGCCAGACAGGTTGGCACAGAGTTTCGTATCAAGTTTTCCTCTTGCGGCTAGATTCTTGGCATTGTCGGGCTCTTACGACACACTGAGGATGGAATGGGAAGATGATACTACTTATATTCTAATATGTTGAAAATTTTTAAGGTCCATCGTGACCTAAACACAATAAATGATTTGAATTATAAATTGTGAAATATTGAATTAACAAGTTTAAAGCCTTGAACCGACAAACAGATTTTTAGTTGTATTTTTTTTTTGTGGAACCTACCTAGTTAAATTGTCGTCAAACCAAGAAATATCGCAAGATAAACGTTTCTGCAGTATTGCACTATGACTATCATAAAATACAAGGGTAATGAGCTGTAAGAGAGATAAAGGTTCACTTTTTATTTTTACTTGGTATATGTGCAAACAAAACTTAATGTAAACTTATGAGCTATTTATGATTGCTACAGGGTTACCATTTTATGAATTATACCATACTTTGAGGGGTATTATACGTAATATTAATTATGTTAATTCTTCTCGAGACCTGTTATCGTCATCCAATATTTATTATGTTTTGGCTCAAGATGTTTGTTATCTACTATTAATGAAACAGCCTCGTTGGTCTAGCGGTTATGTATGGCGCCTTTGGATCAATAGGTCCCGGGTTCGATTCCGAGGACCGGCAAGTGCCTTTATCGTGAATTAGTGTTCGTTAATTACATGTTTGTAAACTGCCCCCGCGATACAGGTTATACGTAGCGAAAGGGTTTCGTTTTCTTCATAAAAAAAAACGTGACGCTATTTTTCCGGGACTGAAAGGGGATAGATGTACTAACATAACAATCGGGTTTCAGGTTCCTTTTTCAAGGAGCAAATATTTGAATAAAGTGCTTATTTATTTGCGTGAGCACAACAGTTTATAGGTAGGTACAGTCCGCGGCAATCTTTAAGGCCGCTCCGAATGTAGCCGTGGGTACGAACTTGCGCATCGTAAATTTTTTCACCAATACGAACGTAGCTCACTCACACTAACGCGCCGGATGCGAGTGGGCTTGCGGGTGGGAAACGGTAAGAGCGAGGTGCCCTTCCTCCACGCCCCGCGTAAGTCCCGCTGATACCTGATTTTGTGTTCTGCGCAGTGTCATGTGGCTACATTCAGAGCGGCCATAAACATTGATGCGGACTGTACAACCAATTTTATATTTTAACTAGTGGCCCGCCCCAGCTTCGGCCGTGCAAAGTGGGGGTGGGTTATACCTAAAAACCTCTCTCTTGAATACCTCTATCTATTAAAAAAAACCGCTTCAAAATCCTTTGCGTAGTTTTAAAGATTTAAGCATACATAGGGACGGACAGACGACAGCGACTTTGTTTTATACTATGTAGTGATAGTGATAGTGAAGATAGGTAGTTTCCTTTACTCTAGAAATGATAAGTATTATATTGTGTTGCATCATAATGGAAAAAAGATGGTGGATTTAGTGGGTAGTAGGTAGCCCATAAAAAATACTTACTTGGCGCCTTTCTAAAATCATATGGTGCTCCAAAAATAGAGACATTCCGCTTGTACCCAATCTTGACTAATGAGTCAGCTATTGAATTGAAGTATGCCCCTGCACTCTGATGAGACGGGTCCAGCCATTCCACAGGTTCGGGGTTACTCCACCCTGGGACCCTGATATCAACACCAGCTGGACTGTGAGTGGTCCTGGTAGCATTGTCATACTCTAGACGCAAGTTGTCTACCCAGCAGTCAATGACAAAGGGGACTAGTAACTCGAGATTTAGCCAAACATTGTAATAGTCAGGTGAGATCTTTCCACAAATGTAGTGCACCACAGATGACTTGTTCAATTTAGCCTCTAGTTGAGCCCCTCCATCTCCTGGGACTGAAAATTAATTTAATATTATAAATGTTGTACCTACTATTTAAGCAACAGTAACTCAAAATAGTAATAGTAGTACATTGTAGTTGTAAACAAAAGTAACAAAAGTATACATTACTTATATTCTGCAACACTAGCAGTATCATTTATAATCCTGAAGGATATCTTATGTGGGGAAATCTCTATTGCTGTATACCATTGTAAATAATTATCAAGATATTTCAAATATGTGTTCACATTAGGCATACCTTATGTGACCATTTTTTTTTTCGTTGTTGGGCGGGACTTTTACTGACTTTTGTATTTAAATAAATTTGTATACAGGGTACGTCGGTGTAAGATGTCATATTTAAGTGCAAAGGGTATAAAGGTTTAGGTAGATGTAGGTTCCGTAAAAGCGGGACATTTTTGTTCTCATTGGGGACAGCGGGGCGGACAGCCTGAAAGAGGGACAATCCCGCCCAAAGCGGGACGTATGGTCACGTTAGGCATACCAGTCATTATCATTTAAATGTTATGGTTGTTAGGTATGAACATGAGAAATTAAAATATTAATGCCCACTTGTAGATATTTGTCTGCCTAATAAAATATAGACTCTGGATAAATAATAAATCAATAAAAATATAAATGAGTTTAATATTCAATTATAAAATCTATACTAATATATAAAGCTGCAGAGTTTATTTGTTTGTTTGTTTGTTTGAACGCGCTAATCTCAGGAACTACTGGTCCGATTTCAAAAAATCTTTCAGTGTTAGATAGTCCATTTATCGAGGAAGGTTATAGGCTATATTTTATTTTCAAAAGAATTAGGGATCCGTATGAAAATTGCGATTTGTTAACCAAGGTGTAAAATCGAAAACCTATTTATGCGTGCGCTGCAAAAAATATTGACAATAGAACAAAATGATGTAGTACGGGTTTGTAGGTCTTATAAAGATCTACAAAAAAGTCCGCGAGAGCACATGTCTAACTATCATAGTTTAGCCACAATAACCGATTTTATGTTCATAAAAAATACACACGGGAAGCCCACGCGGGCGAAGCCGCGCGCAAAAGCTAGTATTAGATAACTAGAAATACTGTCACTGCCCATAGTAATATGAAGCTAAAGGTACTAAATAACTTAACGATTATTCTAGAATATGTGCTTTACTTACTGAGTATTACAGGCGACAAACCAAAGGAGTTCTGCGCCAATAGGCCGTAAACAATTAATATTATGAAATTTAATTTACAAGTCATTTCCTAAGTAGGACTGCGTAAACTGACTCTCAGACTGTAAAGTTATTAAAAATGTTTTTACTACACGTCCAATGTATTAACGGTACAACTTAGAACTACAAAGTCTACAAACACAAACTTAATCACGACAGTCTGTCTACCACTGGATCCGAGCAAATGCAGAAATCGTATGATGGAAATTGGAAAACTCGCTACAGCTGAGTTGGCGGGGGCTAGCTAAACATTCGTTTGATAATACGAACGACGATTACGCACTACGCACGCATTTAAAATGTTTTTTACGTCATAGACGATGTTTTTGTTATTAGTTGATCAAATAACTTCTGAGCTCAGTCAGGACTTCCGGAGTCCACGATTTTTTTGGTGTTTTGAGTTTTCTACTCGTTTCGTTTCTCTTAGTCACCAAACAGAAACTATAATAATTGATGAAATAATAATACATTTATTAAAAGAAAGTTTCATTTAAGCTGAGCTAATAGTATGGTGTATATGCAAGGAATATAAATATTCGTTTATAAGCGAAAATTCTAGACTAGTGTCCTTACTACGTATATTGGAACGGTAAACCTACGTTCGGAAATATTCGTAGCAAATTTAAACAAAACGTAGTGATTAAAATAAATATAGCCTTTGTAGTGTTTATGTAAATATAATTTGTAGGTCACTAAAAATAAAGAACCAGCATCTAAATTTGCTGTTTTAAATTTTAAATGCTTAAATTAAAGCAATTTATAAAACCAAGACTTCAAACTTGTAATTCTTAGCGTTACTAAACGATGAAAGATATAAAGCGCAGACGCGCATTTTTCAAAAATGGACAATGACTAGATATGTTTTGTACATAAATATAGCTCAATATTTTTACCATAGTTTTATAATATCTAAGTAGAATTTGTTAATAATTAGGTATTTAAAATGATAGGAATACATTGGACGAACACGATTATCAAAAGCGTGTTACGCTTTCGTGTTAGAAATTGAAATGTTTCAGCAGGTAAGAAAAAATCGTAAAATCAATATTTTAAGCATTCATTATAGTAGAGAAAATTAATTTAATTGTTTATTTACAGGGTCGCATTATAATTGTTTGGTTATCTTGGCTTGTAGGAGGTATTTGTGGCGTTGTTATTTTGTTAATTATAATTTGTTACTGCCGCCTAATGCCGCGACACCAGAAATCAATTGGTATGATCGATTTTTGCGATACAAACATGTTATTTTGATATAATTATAATCTTGTAAGTAACAACATTTATTTATTCCAGATGAGCAATATCTCAAAGAAACTTATAGCATCAAGGACAACCATGCTTATAATAGTCACGAAAGTTACAGAATAAAACATGCCGAGGTATATACCACAATATATCTATAGTATTTTCACTAAAATATTTGATACTTTTTTCTCGAATATGTTTCATGCGGTTTCACTGGGCGTAAATAAAATGCTCTTCTCACTATACCTTCCTTTATGATCACCCCTAGGAATTTAACACGCATTTTTTTCTATTGTTAATCATGAATGTATAGCCGTAGAGTGCCTTCTGGATCAATGCACGGACTGGTCTACATTTAGTGACAAGAATAAAATTTATCAAGTCAAATTCACGTCAAACCAACCCCTTTCGGATATTGGCATTTGGCATATGGTACTTAGTGTTGAGACATCTCTAGGTGCCCTTTGTGAGTATTTCGCGGGCTTGCTCTCACCAATCCTTGTTATCAGTGTTTTTATAAAAAAATGCGATTTATAAAAGCAACTACAGAGTTTCTTTCCAGCTCTTCTATAGAGAGCAGCCTTCCGAACCGCTGATAAATATATATAGGATTTTTTTTATAAATTAATAGATTACCAAAACTGTCGAAATTGACAATCAATAGGATTGCAGGAAATGTGTAAAGATTGTGAAAACCTAAGACATCAATCAATAGAATGTTGATTGTTGATTATGACTTTAATAGATAGCGGTTTTGGTGTTGAGTTAGGTTTGCCGTCCATTGTAGACTTTTTTTCTTTGATTATCTGTATGTTTGTCTCAGTCTAAAGCATATGTAATTAAGTCTGGCCTCGTACTGGCAGTATGGTAAAGCCCAGAGCGAGCGGTTATCCCGCCTGGCTCGGCCCGCGAGTTACGCAGGCGACGCGGAAGGTCGAGCCGGAGGGACGAGAGAGCCTCGCAGCGCGCACTGCTACGTCAACCGCGTGCCTGATACCACTGCACAGTATGCTTCCAGTACCAGTGAGTATGCTATATCACTTAACGCCTATGGTCCAAAGAAAAAGAGATTTTAAAAAGAGGAAAATATAAAAGCTTTTATAAACATTATAAAGATATAAAGAAAGACTATGACTCCGGCTGCTCGCCATCGACAACATCCGTGAGTGTTACTTTTACAAAGAGGGGAGGAGACTTAATATATTCCCCATTTAGCTTATGAAAATTAATCTCCATACACATAGAGGTCAATTTCAGCCATTAGCTAGGCTGTTTCCTAGCATTTTTCCGAATACCTCTACTACTACTCAACTCGTAAATGACCCACTACTGAGTCGTACCTCCTCCATTTACATGGAGGGTAATTCGCCTACTGTGCCACGTTGGCGATACGGGTTGGCATAGGGTTTTGTATCAAGTTTCCCCTCTCTTACGGCAAGGGTATCGGCCTTGTCATTTCCTTTCGTCGGCTCTTACGACATCTTCAGGATGGAATACGGTCCGTCAGCACACGGTACGGCACCGAATACTAACTACCCGTGAACCTCTGCCCTCTGCGATCCATCTAGAGGGACAACCAGTAGTTATACGGTTAGACTAGCTGTCATTGCTCACCCTATTGATTACGTAACGACTGCAATAGATGGTAGAATGACAGCCAGGGCCGATGGCTTTATGTGCCCTCCGAAGCTTGAAGGAGGTCAGATTTTACAAATGTTGGACACAAAGCAGAGTCAGGCGTTGCTTATCCTGCAGAACTATTGAGTTCCGCACTGTTTCATCTTTATTGATATTCTATTAATATAGTAGTACCAAACAAATCCATTTCCATAATTCATTATTCATTTATTCACACATTATCGAGAGGATGAGTGAAAGTAGACTTACAAAAGAAATTTAAAGCGGGAATGTGAAGGGGACGTTGGAAGGGGCAGGCCAAGAAGGAAATTCCACGACTAAATAGATG
This sequence comes from Clostera curtula, assembly GCA_905475355.2. Taxonomy (NCBI): domain Eukaryota; kingdom Metazoa; phylum Arthropoda; class Insecta; order Lepidoptera; family Notodontidae; genus Clostera; species Clostera curtula. The sequence continues at coordinate 1,448,490 of FR997796.1, read as the reverse complement.
ATGTCTTATAGAAAGGTCAGGTGATGGGAAAGAAAGAGCATGCATGAAGAGCTTGATGAAAGTGGAAGAAGCGAAAGTTGTGAGCCAGGATCGTAGCAAGTGGAAGGATGTGATCTCTGCCCAACCTTGCGGGAAAAAGGCGTGACTTTATGTATTACCTATATCATCTGAGTTAATCCCCTTTCGAGTGTTTGAATCAGCCTCCTGCCTGGTGTTTGTTCAGTGTTAGACGAACTGGAGAGCTCGGCACACATAGACGCACTCAAGACGCGTTCGCTGCCAGCATTTCTTCGACCCAAGCCACGCCCCCTCTCCACAGAAGATGACCTGCAACAGCTGTACGCCAAGGTATCCCATTTGTTTACTTACCAGGTCTGTTTGCCATAAGAGAGACATTTTATAGTCTGATAGATTCTATGATAGATCATCATCATCATCATCATTTCAGCCAAAAGACGTCCACTGCTGGACATAGGCCTCCCCCAAGGATCTCCACAAAGGCCGGTCCTGGGCCGGCCGCATCCACTGCTTTCCGGCGACCTTAACCAGGTCGTCGGTCCACCGTGTGGGAGGCCTACCAGTACTGCGCCTTCCGGAACGCGGTCGCCACTCGAGGACTTTTCTGCCCCATCGGGCGTCGGTCCTGCGAGCTATGTGCCCTGCCCACTGCCACTTAAGTTTGCAATCCGGTGGGCTATGTCGGTGACCCTGGTTTTCCTGCGTATCTCATTTCTGATTCAATCTCGCAGGGATACTCTCGAGCATAGCCCTCTCCATTGCCCTTTGGGTGACTTTGAGCCTTCTGATGGAGCGATAGATAGTACTGATAGATTTCTGAGTTTCCGTTTTCCTGATTTCCGTAGTTCCGAGTTCGCGTACATTTATTCAATCCAGATCCACGTGAGCAGAGCCGCTGTGGCAGCTAGTTGATCATAATATGGTTCCGATTTCGTTCGAGACATCTTATTTGAATTTTCTTAGCTTTAATGAAGTGAAATCTGCTTAGACGTTGGAAACACTTATCAGTGATAAGTTTATACATATATCTACACTTCTGGACACATCTATTGGCCCACCTCAGAGTTTAGGTTTCGATGGCCTCTACCGAAATATGATTGCTAGATTGAACAAAAACTGTTGATGCAGTTTTAAACCTGATACATTTTACCATCTTTTTCGATCGTATTGTTTTAAATTTGAATTCAGAATACCATACGACATGGAGCTACGCCTAGCAAGTCGGATAATGCGCCTTGTTAAAGGCAATTGATTTTTGAATAAAAAACATGTTTTATCAAATAAAGGTTTAATTTAATAACGCGTTTTGCCTCCATGGGCATCTACCACAGCTCTCATACGATCAGGTATAGAGTTTATCAACCGCTCTATGAAATTTTGAGGGATCATCTCCCATTCCTCTTCTATGGCAGTTTTCAACTCCTGCATCGTCTGGGCAACTGGCTGACGAGCCCTAACACGTCTTTTTAGCTCGTCCCACATGTGCTCAATGGGGTTCATGTCTGGGCTTCTGGCTGGCCAGTCCATAACTGTGATGTTCACATCCCGAAGATATTCCCTGACGATGCCGGCCGCATGGGCTCTTGCATTATCATGCATAAAAAGGAAATTTGGGCCCACATAGTCCGCGTATGGTATCACGTGAGGTTCTAAGCACTCACGAATGTACCTTTCAGCATTTAATGTTGGCAGCCGTGGTCCTGTAACAACCTCAAGTTGAGTTTTGCCGCTCGCGAATATACCGCCCCAGACAGTCCATGAGCCACCGCCATAAGCAACCCTCTCTTCAAAGCAGTATTGTGCGAAACGCTCTCCCTTACGTCGGTAGACCTTCTTCCTTCCATCATTGCCATGTAACACAATTTTAGACTCATCAGAAAAGAGTACACGGCTCCAATCTTGCTGTGTCCAATTTAAATGACTGCGTGCGAAATGAAGGCGCGCTGTTCGGTGGGCTCGCGTTAGTTTGGGCCCATTAGCTGGCTTGTGTGGTACCATATCGCGTTCTTTTAACCTTCTCCGAACAGTTCGAGCGCTCACAGATACTCCGTGGAAGTCGCAAAGTTGGTTTTGTATCTCAATGGAGGTAAGGTGACGATTTCTCAAGCTGGTCGTCACGATGAATCGATCCTGCCTTTCAGTTATGACCCGAGATCGTGGCCTTCCTTGGCGACGAACAAAGCCGCCAGTCTCTAGGTACCTCCGACAAACATTTCGGACCGCAGATCGACTTAAACTAAGTTGAGCACTCACGTTTCTTTGGCTGTGTCCGGCCTGAATAAGTGCCACAGCTTGGGGAGCGACTTCAGGTGAAGTATCCATAGATTATTGATAGAACCTCACCTTAATGTTAAGAATAAGTAATGTTTGTTGCAAAACCAAAGATATCAATCACTTTTTCAAGAATTAAATCCAAGTAAACCAATAAAACCAAGTTTTCTTAGTATTCGATTGTTTGATATCAACAAACAGGCTCCAAATTGTCTTTTGTTTCTTTGAATTCTGTGTTCGAAATTAAAAAAAAAGACTTTGTGAATGTGCCAGGTTCAAAACTGCATAAAAACTTTTTGCTCGACCTAATATAAATTTTTAGCTAGGACCAAACGAAACTGAAAATACAAGGTGGGCCAATAGATGTGTCCAGAAGTGTATATTAAATCTATTTAGTCTTATTACTACTTACAACATCTTTAGAATAATTTGCTACATTTTAACAGATATCCGACAGGAGAATGTTCTATGTTCGCCTGTATTGTATCTCCGTCAGTTGTGGATCCGTTTTTCAACAGAGTCTTATGTTGGTTGAAAAGATCCACTTTAAAACTCAAATAAGTTTAACATATCGTTACACTATAAGATATCAGTAAATAGGTAAATAAATCGCCTTTGCCAGGTGAGTCTGAGCAAGAAGTACAAGAACCGAATGCGAAGTGAACACGCGGCCATCATCGCGCTCAGCAAGTCTCACAGCCAGTTCTTCGACGCCGACGCGGTCATCGTGTACGATCAACGAACAGCACTCTAACACGATATGACGTCCTGACGCTATGTTATCCATACGCTATTTTTGACGCGAGACTGATATTGTTGACCTAATTTCCAGAAGCAAATGTCTTACGCTACGTTATCCGCACGCTACCCTTCCCCTATACAATTCCCTATTTTAAAGTGAACACGTCACTTATTTCACGTAATGCGGCTAATTCATAATAATTATAATTTATATTCTCTTTCTATGCTTTCATGTAGCCGTGAACAGAAGAAGAGTTGATGTGTTCATAATCACAAGTAAAATGTCCTTTTAGATAAAGCTTATGAGATGCTCTATCATATGAGATTGGGAACTACCTACACTTTACAGAAATAACCAACTACTGAGAAGGGGGCCTCCTCCAAATTCATGGAGGGTACTTAGCCTTCTTTACCACCCTGGCAAAACACTTCGCACAAAGTTTGTATCAAGTTTTCCTTCTCTTATTATTATACGCCTCTTTCGACGATGGGATGGGGTGACATAGTGTATTCGAAGGCCATATAGGTAGGGCTAACGTAGCGTAGGACTGTTAATACGCGGTTAAGACTATAAAGAAATCCATACGTTTAGAAATATTTACTACTTCTTGAAATACTTACATAGGTACACTTTTCCTCCATTTACCCGAGCTATAAACCCAACATATCGTAATAGCAGTTTTAAATAGTTTTAATATCTATCACATTAAACGAATACTTAAAATTCCTAGGAAATGCGCGCACAATAGAATTTTATCGCAAATATCCGTTTAAAATGACCGTTTGTCGTCACGCCTATGGTATGTCATGGGGTAGTCACTGCAATATTCCACTACCCCAGTGATGACTCTAGTGATAAAATCACTTGTTATGCCTGCAATATTGACTCATGTCTATTTTATGTATGTACGATTTGTCTTTACAGAAAAGTGTCTATACTGGTATGGCATTGATGCAAAAGTTATAGAATTAGGAGTGAAGACTTGTTTAAAAAGATATTGAACGTCCAGCAGAGCCAGGTGGTACTTAACCAGTAGATCAATGACGCCCGGCATAGCATATTATCACAGGGTGTAAAAAAAACCAGCGGTAGTAGTATGAATACAGATGCTGTATACAAAATTTGAGGAAAATCAAACCAATTTTAATCTATGGTCACCAACTGATGACGGAACTGCACAGACAGCTTAGGGAACATAATGGAACTTAGATATCCAAGATTGTAGGAAAAAAAATAACGCCAGCTAGTTTAGGCCGGTTTTTACTGGAACCCATACTACGTAGAACTACTTCTTTTGATTAAATATTAACGTAAATATGAAGAAATAAATTTATTAAAAAGAAATTAACTACGTGCATGTTACAACACAAGTCATTTTGAACGGATACCATACAACCTTCATAACTGTATTGAATAGTACTTAGCTAATTATTGCTTCCGTGTTTTCTACGAAAAGAATTTTTAACTATTGGCAAAAAAATTTGACTGTCAAGTTGTGTGATATTTTTTATAACGAATTTGTGGCCTAAATCTTAACGCCTACCTAAGCACCTCTAGGTAGCAAGTACCAAACATTATTATGTAACAATTAGCGAGCTAATAAGAACATACTCAGAGGTGCTGAAATAGGACTAGACTAAAACGAATATTAAATGTACAGTCGTCGACAAACGTCTTACATTAATGTAAACGTACTCGAAAACATTCACAGTTACTAACTACTATTGGAATTTTAACTTAGTTTTTACAATATTACGTAGGATCACCCCTTATAGTTGATAAAGACGTTTTATGCGGCTGTACTAAACTTGTGTAGCTTACATAAGGCTTTATCACGGCCTTGTCATGTTAAACACGAACTGTTTCTCTGTAAGTGTTGATTTGTGTCAATCGTATGTATTTTATCAATGTAGATTTGTTTATGGAAAATAAACGTTTTGTAACCAGTAGCACTTTTTAATTCAGAATACCAACTTAAAGAATTTTGCATCTACTAATTAATTAAAGCGATAAGGCATTGTTTTGTAATTTTATTATTTACATACATAGGTAATGGAAACTATATACTTGAAAAGTATCACTATCAACTACATCTCAAGTTAATAATAATATAGGTATTTGGATTCACGTATATTTCGACGTAGTACATATTCAGTGATAAACTCATATTATCTACTAGAAACTGCCTAACGGAATTAATGAAAGAATTATTTCGCTTTATCCATATTGAGTAGGGCAGTTCCTATTTCAATGCTTTTCTGAACGTCACACAAATGTGATGCAATGTATCACAAAAATAAACTGGTTATTGAAACACATAGGTACATTATATCCTCAATTTCTAATGACCAAGATCGATAGGTTCGATTTTCATCACCTCGGTTCATGTTTATGGGGGAAAAATTAGTCTACTGTACCACGCTAGTTAAGACGGGTTTGCACAAAATGTTCATAAAACATTCCTCCAATTACCTATCTTGTGCTTTTGCTCGCTTAGTTAGAAACGCTCAGTATGCATCGGACGGTGGTACTCTCCTAAGGTCAGATTAAGGTCTCAAGGAAAGCTGAAGTGTTTTTGTCCATGACAATTTAAATATGTGTGACTATGATACAGAACCCTAAAAGGTTCGGAAGCTGGCCAGAGTTGGATAAGTTTTGAGTCGCAGCAGCTCTAGTTCCGTCTGGAGCAGTACAATTTTGCTGTAGTTATCCTGAACCTCGCGGATCAGCTTGCTGCGCGCCACTAGAGTATCCATCCTGTAAATAGTGTCGGTATTATGAAAAGGACAAATACACTTCTCATCAGAAAAATTGAAACACCTTGCAAGTTTATATTTTGTAAGGATTATCAGAAAAATGTATATATTTAGGAATATACATAATGTCAAATGTCGTATATAAGTGAACATTAGAAGGTTTTCAAATCCTAATATTAATGTTCTAAATTCAAATTAAACTTTCATAAGTTTCGTATTTTGTTTAACAGCCATAAAAAGGGAAGTGTTTAGATTTTTCTGATGAGAAGTACATTTCATATTGGTAATTCAATTGATCTACAGGTAAGCAATGTTTGGCTCTGCTGGACGATGGGTGTCCATAATTTGTGTGTAATATCTGACCTCATCCGTGCTGCAGAGGGCACCTAAGGCTACGTAGTCAGTAGCGTAAAAACTGACAGCTGGTCTAACCTTATAATGCCGGTGTTCCCACTAGATAGGTCGTGGAGGGCAGATTGCAATAGCTTCGTGTAAATACAGGGAGTTAATTAAAAACTTATCGGGAGTTATCGCGCACAGAATCAGGTTAGAACGGTGCCAACCTCAAATAAATTGGGAAAAAGGCAAGGGACATTCATATTATTATTTTATATTGGTGTATGAACATAGATGGAGATGGAACTATCTAGCTGCATAGGGATATGAATAATATTTACAATAGATCTCCTCTTCTACGACCATCTAATACAATTTTGGTCCAATAGCCATATTTATGGCATTCCATTTCTTTTTCGTCGCCAAGGTTGTGGAAACTAGTAAAACTAGACTTCTTTCAGCCACAAGGGATCACAGATTTGTTTCTAACTCCTTTTGAGTCGTTACCTCTTTTTCAAGACCCGACGAAACCGAATTGGCTCCAGCTGATCCTCGTTGAGCCGCTTCTCCGACACTTTCACGTTTAGACTCACGATAAGCTGCTCCAAAGCTTCCGCTTGTGCGGATAGAGAATTCATCTTCACCTGGATAGACGTATAATTTCAAAATCAAAAAGTATTTATTTGAGTTGGCCAATTTGAGCTCTTTTACCCGTCGAATATGCCACGGATTCGGAGTGCAGGAAATGCAAGAGTGAAGGATGGCAGGAAGGTCTGCACTTTGATGATTTATAAAGCACAATTTTTGGGCACAAAGACAGTTTTGTGATATTTGTGACACTGGAAATATATTGATGGTATCTCATATGTTGTGAAATGGATATCATTTTCACTTGGACACTACAAAATAAAGATCGGTCAGATCATTAGACAGGACGTTCCTTCGATTTATAGCCAGTTTACCTCGAGATCTTCAAGTCTGTGTACTTGATCGTTGAGTATTTTGTTGACTGACGTCTTGGAGGCCTCCATCTCCTTCTCAAGACGCACGTATTCCTGCTCGTCAGTGTAGCCCAGCTCTTTGTTCTTCAGATACAGCTGCAGTTCTTTCGGAATCTGAACAATCGTACAGAATTTTATATTCAAAAGAAAAATACACACATAACGCCGTTGGTTTTATTGCTAGTGTCCTTTGAAAAATAGTCAATGAAGGCCTTACCTTAAGCCTCTGGTACGAATAAAGCTCTTGTTCCATGTGCCTAAGCTTCATTTTCATTTGCGCGTGCTCCCACTCTTTGGCCAAGATACCCTTGCGGAATTCCATCTGCTTCCTCATCATGCGCAACTTAATTTCTCCCACTTTCTGTACAGAATATAACTAATGTAGCATCATTATCACTTCAGCTAAAAGAAGTCCACTGTTGGACATAAACTAGACTTTCCGCAAGGGCTGGTCGTGAGTCGTCCGCACCCGGCGATTCGCCGACCTTAAACAAGTCAGTAAAAAAATGTTGGATAGCATTTATTACCAACATGCCTTTCTTCTTTTAGCGATATGTGCCATCTTGGTAATTGATGTACACATGTCTCTCTAAAATATCTCTAGTGTACCAACTATGGTACAATGTACTATAGGTGGTGATAAGATAGCTGAAGCTACTAAAAGCTAAGACAAATTTAATCAACAACAATATTTTAGCTTAGCTTATGAATAAGAAGGCCTATTCCTAACATACCAGAATGACATTGTTGATTTTTTCAATGTCTTCCCGCGGAATCAGTGTAGCATCCTCGAAGTCCTCGATGTGGCCTGTCGTTACAATCTCCACCTGCCCAGCCGGCAACACCAGCTGCCAATTTTGACAAGGATATAATTGTTTTTTTTTATTTCAATACAGTTAATCGTCGTTTCAGCACATAAATTACCCACTTCTCCTGCGGCTATGTTTTCAGCCCTGTTATGTGTCTTTGTAGACTCTTTCGACACCCTCAGAATGGAATGGGGCGATGACATTCTATGTGTATCTCTGAATTCTAAATCCATGACCTGGTAGCAATATTTTGCAAGTAAGCATAATTTAGGACTTTTCCGATTATATTGCAATTTAATTACTTTAAGCCAGTAAACGTAAACACAACAAATCTACAGATGATACTGAAGGATTTCACCTGACCTGTATGGTCTTATTCCTTGCAGTGAGCTCCACAGTACGGCGGTGTTCTGCCATCTGCTCGTGTGTACGCGCTAGGAACACGCGACGCGCATGAATCGCCTTCTGCCAAGCGTTAGCCGCACCTTCTACGTTCACCATTTCCTGGGTCACCGCTTTTATCTGCACGGTAAAATTGGTATCATCAGTAAGTTATCTCAGCCCAAACATCACCCACTGCCGGCCTCAATTGCTTTGCCTTGATAGTGACCAAATGTTGTCACGCCGGGTTCTGACACTTGCGAGTAGTAAATTTTGTATTTATCTTGTTCCTTTAGTCACCTCGTAGGGCATAATGGATGGGTCACACTATTTATTCCAAAATCATCACCACACGGCAACTTCGTGGCCTTGTGGTGTACTGTACGTAGAACTTATTGATGCAGTCTTTTGTATTAAGTATTTACAAAATCAAAATCAAAATGTTTTTTATTCGAATAAATTTTTACGAATGCTTTCAAATAGTCAAAAAAAAAACTCTAAATCAAAATTTAAAAAAAAAATAAGAATAATTTATCATTTAGTTTTTACCACCGGTTCGGAATGCCATTCCACAGAGAACATACATCACATAAGGCGGAGGACAGCTTAACTTAGTTTGATGTCTACTCACTCGTATCTCATTCTCTGTCTTCGTTCGTCGCAGCTTGCACATAGTAGCCCACAGGCCTTCGTCCATCACTGGTGGCATGTTGCTGATCAAGTCCAGTTGGTCCATTCTAACGGAATGTAACACATTCGAAATTTAGAATGAAGCCAAGACAACACATCTGTCCTCTGCTCAGAATATAGACTTATCAGACACATTATTTATTGAAATAGATATCCTATTAGTTCCTCACCCTTTGAAGAAGTCAACGCAGTCATGATGGAGGTTCATCGGACGCACGCCGGTCATCACCGCAGTTGCCAACTCGTGCAGTACCACAGGGATCATTGTTGCGCGTTGGTGCCATTTTGGACGCTTCCTGCATACCAGACAGCAATGAACCTCTGAATTTACAAAGCTACTACGGGTAAATGGTATTACTACGGGTAAAGAATTACACCGCGTGGGCTATCTGATCATTAAAACCATTAACCAACTTGAAGAACTTGTAGCACTGATCTACGATGATAGGCGAGAGGTCAGCGAAGTGGTTCTTGAACGTTCTGTCCATATATCTCTCCTTCGCAGCTAATGACTCTAATGCTGTACCGCACTCCGCGTGTTGTTCCAGAATCTCCTGCAGTTCTTCCGATAACACTTCTACCTCACGCTCAAAACGAGCTATATCCATCCTGAAATTATGAATATCATTAAAAATTTAAGCATCTACATCTGTCTTTTTTAAAAGAAATAATAGAACAGTCTCATTCTCAGCCCTTTAGTGTATATTGTGTAATCGCCTCGTGTATTATTGATGGGAATTAGCCACGAAGCGTGACTGGCTCGACTCCGATTTTCTTCGCTTCGGTCGAGATGGAATACTTAAATAGATCCTTTAGCCGCCTAGTACGGTAGATTGTTATAATCTACACAGCCATGTAACTGAAGGAATGTAAAAATGTTCGACTTTCACATTACACTGCAATAATTCCGCCTTTTCTGTTTGGTTATTTTTAGTTTATGGAAACCCTGCAGTTTTTCTGTGTACTCAATTATTCACTTTCTCTGGTATATTATTGGAAATGGAACCCCACTCACCTCATGTTTTCTAATTTTTCGTCCATCTCGACGCGGTCCAAATTAGTTCGCCGCAAACGCATAAGATTTAAACGTTCTTGTCCTATTACTGAGTCTACCTTTAGTTTTAGTAGCCACGTTTCTTTTACCTGCACATCGAGATAAAATTGTTGAACTAAAAAAACTACAGGAATACTTTGCAACCAACCGGAACCTCAATGCATTTGGCTACGCCTCCCAGCGGATGGTGTCGTGAGTCATCATCATGTCGTCATCTTAGGCGACACATATGTGTACTTATATTATAACCCAGCACTGAGTCTAATTTCATGGACGGACTGTAATTTACTGGGCCAGGCTTGTTTAAAAAAATCTCCCTTTTTGGTTATTTAGAAGTGCAGTTGTTGTTTAGCAGCGGACATCCTTTTATTAAATTTGTCGATACCTGCGAGCCATACCTTTAAGAGCCCTCCACATCCAGTACGCTACACAAACTCTATTATAGAGGAGTTCTGAGAATACTTAGCCTCGCAAATAGATATCCTCACCTTCTGGTTGAACTTGACGACACCCTCGTTGAGAATTTGCGACAGCTTAAGGTATTCGGCGTGCAACATCTTGCGGTACTTGTCTCGCTCTTCGTTTCGGAACGCCACTTTTGCCTCATAGTCGAACACCAAACGCAAGTCGTCTTCGTTAAAGTGTTCTGGATCCTTCTCTAACTGAACATATAGAAGAAAGTGGTGGCTTTACTACTATTAATCAGCCCATATATGACTCAGTCGGCCACCTCCAGTTACATGGAGGGTTTTAATGTGAGGCGCTGGCCAGACGGGTTGGCACAGGGTTTCGTATCAAGTTTTCCTTCGCTTAGGGCTAGGTTATCGGCCTTGTCATTACCTTTGGCAGCTCCTACGACACCCTCAAGATGGGTTGCGGTGTTAACACCATGTATTCTAAATCCGTCACCACACGGAGAGACTCGTGGCTTTACTGATGTATATTTCAGACGGTTAATTAAATTTGGTTGGAATCGTATGATCATTACTTTGATGGACAAATATACCTATGGTCATGTTATGCCAAGAGCAACCATGGAGTTTCTTGCCGGCTCTTCTCTATGGAATGGCATTCCGAACCGGTGGTAAAAACTAAATTATTAATTTTATTTTATGATTTTTATTTTTAATTTTTTTTTTTCTCTTTAATCTTTGACTATTTGAAAGCATTCGCAAGAATTTATTCGAATAAAAAACATTTTGATTTTGATTTTGATTTTTGATTTTATGTAGCCGTAAATGGATATTTTATACACGTCTTAAAATATTTTCTTTAATTTACTTTACCAAGGATCTACGTGGTACTACGCACCATGCACTGAGGCTTCGGTATCGGCTTCTTGATCTCCTCGTGCCACAGCTTCTCGAGCACACCATCCATCATATCTATGAGCGCGCGCTCCTTGAAGTCGTCCTTAGGGCCTGGATCCGGTGGGATCACCACCACCTGACTCGGGCTTATATACGGCTCGATCGAACACTGAGCATAAAAAACATAATTATTAGTCCAGACTAATGTCAACCTGAGACATGATGCTAAGAGTATTAAAATAAACAACAAGACTAAGACAGGGTTTGTAGATATTAAGTATTCCTTCTCTTGCGTGATCTGCCTCTAGCGTTTCTTTAGTCACCTCTTACTATACCCTCAGGATGGCAAGGGGTTGGTGACATTCTGTATTCTAAATCCGCCACAAATGTGAGAGTACCTACTTCCTTTACGTCAGCGAATGGATGTTCGATCCATAAATATTAAGATCAGACAAAACTGACCTCTTCTGGCTCGACTTTGATTAACTTTTGCGGCTGTTCCTCTTGCTTCCACTCAGGGTCGAAAATGGGTATTGAAAGGTGATGGAAACTGCCTCGCAGGTCGGACAATTTGTTTAGTTCTGAAATACACATTTAACAAAATTTAAGACATGCTTCCATCGACAAACAAATATGTATAGTTAGTATCTAAATAAATAAATAAATATCCTTGGACATTTCACACAACGCCATCTCGTCCCAAGCTAAGCAACTTAATGCTTGTGTTATGGTAACGAGATGGATGATAAACTACTTATATAATTTTTTTTTGTAAATACATACATATTATAGATAGAAAACACCCAGACCAGGAACAAATACTTGTAGGTCATACAAATATTTCTTCCGTGCGGGGATCGAACCCGCGACGAACATGCGCAGCAGTCGATCGCTCGACCACTGCGCCAACCGTGTCGTCAAACTAGATCGAAACTTCAGTGAGATGGGAATTTGCCAAATATGTGTCAAAGAGGTTGCCTCCAACAGGTAAGTTGAAACCAATTTTCCGATAGTAAGTTACAGTTAGAAGTAAGAAGATTCGAATAATCTCCAACTACATGGAGGGTATTAAGCCTACTGCGGCATTGCATAGGGTTTCGTATCATGTTTTCCTTCTCTTGCAGCTAGGTTTTCGGCCTTGTGTTTTCCTTCTGTCGGTTCTTACGACACTCTCAGGATGGAATGGGGCGTTGACACTATGTATTCTAAATCCGTCACCATACGGACCATAATAACTACGAAGTGATAACATAGAATAAACCTTCTATAATAAACCGAAGACGCGAGTTCCTCTCCTCGACCAGGCCCACTTCCCTTTTCTTCAGTGTCATCAGATTGTCAAACTCCTTGTTAAACCACAGTCGCATGTTTTGAACATTCAGCTGTAAGATACGATGTAGCCGCGTTTAAAACTACAAAACGCTTGCTTTTTTTTACTCTGGTTAAGATCCTTTATGGACTGTCCCTGCCAGCCTGGGGATGGCCAACAGGTGTGTGGGAGTCCCCTCCGCCTCTGTGTGGAGACGGAGTTCATACATTTACTAAATGTTATCTAAGTTTAATGGAGGTGAGTGGTGGCAAAACGTTTTCTCGCAATGACCAGCCTAAGTCCAATGATGAAAAGGGTCATTTATACGTTTTGTTGTGCCACAGCTGTTGAGATCTAAAGGGAACCATTCTTCTCAAAGTGAACAGACACCATCTAGGCAATCGTGTACCATTTAACGCCTAATCTAGGCGAGATTTAGGCCAAACGGAAGCTTAATTTCATAAACAAAAATCACTCGTACCTTAGTAAGATGTATATTCATCTTTTAGACATGATTATCGTTACTGTTCACTATAATAATTCAAGTGGCGGTTCAGAGTTAACCTTGACAATATGTTGTAGCCAATTCATCTGCAGAAAACTGAAAGCCAGCGTCTGGGGTATCATAAAGGCTGGAATGGGGACGAAGCGGTGCGTGTTGGTGCCTGACAGAGCGAAGGGATTCGTTTCCAGAACGGCCTCGGCATACTCGTCGTCCAAGGGTGCACTCTCAACACTACGAAGCACCGAGCCAGTGGATCCAGCCATTTTTCTCGAAGAACTGCATAGAATCGTAATATTAATTAGATACCTGTCTCAAACTTCCCAATGAATCAATAAAGGCATTAAGTACCAGAGGTACCTACGAATTGTTAGTAGGTAATCCATTTATTAGTTCCGCCACGTCAATTATTGTATCGCAAGCTCCGTATTCTATCTATTACTACTACTAATCAGCAAATAAATAACCCACTGCTAAATCAGGCCTCCTACTGTGCCTGGCTGGCCAGACGGGTTGGCACAGGGCTTCGCGTAAAATTTTCCTTCTTGTGCGGCTAGGATTTCGGCCTTGTCATTTCCATTTGTCGGTTCTTACGACATCATTAGGATGGAGTCTATGTCATTGACACAAAATATCTGATGCCTTGTCACGCAAATGTTGCCCGTACGATAGGGCTCCCAATCTGACCCCGGTTTTTTTTTGGGTTAGTCCTTTAATTTGTATTGTATTGATTAAGACCTGTTCCGAATATGATATACACTCGATACAGGTCTTAGTCAATACAAATTAAATTCTCAAAATATTTAAAAATCAGTTCACGTCTGCGTTCGCGTTGAACCACCAGCTATATTAATGTTCGAGAGTCCATTTAATAATACTTACATAAATACTTGCTAAACATTTAAACAACCAGTGAGTGCGGTACGCTGCGTGATTTTTGGTAAAATGTTGACTTTGAAAGTTTAAATAAAGCCAGTTAAACACTGAAACATTACGGTGTCAACAATATCAAGATAGGGTATTGTATTTACGCTGGAATGCGTATTTTGTGATAAAAATTGATAAACAACGATGTGGTTTCTTTATAAAAATGGAAATAATTTATGCACGTAACGGCTCTGGTGGCTATAGCAGTTTTGTTACACGCTGTATAATTTAATAAAGCCACCAAAAACATACTCCACTTTGAGTTGACTGCCTTCACTAATACTCAATAACAGAGACTCCTCCCACGGCCGGAACATGTTGCCGTCATTTTCTAACTCAACGGCACGCAGAGCCTCAATCTGCTGCAACTCCGGCCACTTCTCCCGCTGTGTCGGCAGCACAGCATAATTTTCCACCTACCAATTGAGTTTATAAATTTGGCACATCAAATGAAAAAACTCTCATTCATTAATTCCTGCAGTAGTCACGCAGAGTCAGCACGCACTGTAACACAAATGACACCCAGAGTCCCACCCAGAGCAAGTGCCTCTGGTTTACACAAAGACACTTGCCCGGCCCCGGTATCGAACCCGGGACCCCGTGATCTAAAGGCGGTGCATCTACCCTCTAGGCCTAACGAGGCATTAACACTGATAAACTCATAGTCAGTTTCTCTTAGACAAAGCCTATTCAAGGCAAGGAGGATCTCCCTTTCAATGTACTTTACGTATTACATGGGAAGTTTTAATCTTACTGGTTTTTTTAAGAGATTATTCGTTATTTACCTGATAGTGGCTGAAAATTGCAAATAGCTTGACCCTAGGCGATACCATGGTGTCCCAACATTGCTGTTTGATCCACGCTGTTACTTTATCTTGAGCTCGAATCCTAGCTTCAGTCTGTAACCTTATCTCCTCCCGTTCTCTTTCAGCCTGAATAAATAGCAATACAAATAAACATTTATATTTAGAAAAACTACAGATGCTTTGTCATATGATAATTCTCTTGAATATGGAATCAATATAGTCCGTTTGATGACGGATTTAGAACGTGTCACCAACCCATTCCATCCTGCGGGTGTCGTGAGAGACTACTAAACTGTAAACCTAGCCGCAAGAGAAGGAAAACTTGACACGAAACCCTGTGCCAACCCCTCTGGTCAGAGGCATAGTAGGCTATTTTTTCACCCTATGATGGGAGGAGGCCCAACTCACCAGTGGGTCATTTACGGGCTGATTAGTAGTAGTAGATTTGGGGCCCTGACCAACTTTCTCCCTTAAATGATACCTACGTAGGTCGTTTTTAGAACTTTATCATTCAAACCTGTTTCAATCGTTCCTTCTTGTGCTCCAAATGCAAATTGAACTCTGACAAGGAGAGCTGATGCAGTGGCTTCTCAGCTATGTTCTCCTCCAGTAGCGCCACCAACTTGCCGCGTATTGTTTCAAAATTCTTTATGACCTCTTCACGTTCGTGTTTGTGATCCATAGCCTCCTCTCGCACTTTCTTATCCTCTTGTAAGTCCAGATATGTTTCTGTCAAGGAATTATCCGACATCTTTACTTACCTCTTAAGGTACACAAAGCAAGAGTCAAGTATTTTTCTTAAAATGTTTTATTTTCTGCGTGCACAGGGAACGTTAACAATAAAATAAAATTAGAGACGGTAGATTTAACTGTTTCTTTGTACTTTCAAAGACAAATAACACCTAGTCTCTCCTGTAATCACAACTGCTGCAAAGCGTCGGGAATTAAATAATGTAAACAAATCTGACCTCTGCTGATTGGAAAGTCCTCAAATTTGGCGGAGTAAGTTTCCCTTTCCGGTAATTAGCCTACTTTGCCAACCCATAAGACCAGCTTACGGGTTGGCACTCTAGTTACATGAAAAATCTTTAAGTGTGTTGTGGTGACGAATTTAGAATAATACTCGAATTTTTCCCATTACTTCCCGAGGGTGTCCAACCCGACCCTATGCCAATCGTGGTTCGCGTTGCAAACGTTGACTTAACTTTAAGTATTTTTTAAGTTTACATGTATAAGATGATGACTTATACGCTGTGTCACTTACTAGCAAGATTCGGGATGACAGACACAGTGTTCAGATCTTCGTCAAAGAGTTCTTCATCCGGCGGTTCCAAGTGGAGCTCCCGCAACGCTTCTCGCTTCCCGTGCAGGAAGCTGCAGGCGACTGTTTGGTTACCGGCAAGATGCACTATCAGCTCCAAGTAAGGGTCTATCAACGCCTCCGTAATTCCCTTCTCGTAGCGATGCGTCGCCACCAGTTTTAACTCTATATTAGATCGAAGCTTTGTGTTATTATCTAAAGAGGTGTCGCAGTTGATCGTAAGTAAGTACTATAAGCTAAGTCTAAAAAAAAAGTTCGTCTTGGTAGTTGCTTAAAATGTTAGTTCCAATGTAATCGCGACAGTGTTTGGTAATTTTAAGATGCAACCGATGTTAACACGTTCGCTGCGGCGTCATTTTTAGTGTACTTTCATTTGGTGCGTGTGAGGTGATATTGACTCATGGTGGACTTTCAATGGTGCGTGTGTGGTCATATTGACCCTTAAAAAAATCAGTTTTAATATGTGTTTTATTTAGTGGTGATAGCGATTATGGAAATTTATTTTTTTGCAGGTCATAGACCTCTATATAGAGTATATGTGACTACCGGCGTTTTCGGCTCCTTTGTTTCGTTTATGCTATAGAAGAGAAACAATTTGTGAGTTCATTTTGACCACACAACGCACTGAAGACATCGAAAAACTAGTGATGGGAAACACTTCTGTTAACATTCAGATCGATAAATTATCTGCAGTATAAGTTAAACTAATACCATTAACATTTTAGAGGCTTAAAATAAAAAATCAAAGACTTTATTTTAGTATAATCGCACGTTCCTCAACATACTGCATTCCTTCCTCAGTAAATTAATTACAGTAAAACAAAAATATTAATTCAAAAAATTCAATCGAATTTTACTACATGGTCCATGTAACTATTTTATTGACATTTATTTATAAGTCTCAATGTAATGTTAAACATCTAACTGTTTTTGCGGTATCGGATCCTTAACTGAAGCAGGCCTAGCTATTTTGGGTGAAAAAAATATATGCGGACTATAAAACGTATTCTTCTATTCGATATTTTGGGTTTTTTTTTCATCTTTTGTCCTTTCCTAAGTTTCTACCTCACTGTCATAATTTAGTTTTGGGATTCTGAGACTTGCTGAGAACATCACACTACCTAACTAATTTAAAATACTAAAATTCAACGTTGCGGGTAAGATCGAAAATTTAGGCGCGCAAACGACGTATCGTCTACCCTGTCATGTATTACAACACTAACTGCACAACATGGCGCCAGCGGATCGTTCAGTGCGGATGTGGGGTGCGGGAAGTGTGTGGTCATATTGAACTCATACCGCACTAGAATGAAATATTTTTCATTTGGTGTGGGTGAGGTCGTATTGGTTCACGAGTATTTAAAAATGCTGGATTGTTCACAATAAAGCGGTAATTATAATGGTATATTCATCTCATTCCCGTAAAATAAATTCTTAAAGTTATCCCTCTCGCACCAGAGGAAAGTACGCTATTTTCGCTCCGCACCACACAAAAGTTAGCTATGAGCCAATATGACCACACAACGCAGCGAACGTGACAGCTGTCAAACATGCGGACAAATTATAAAATGAATTAAATTACCTAATTATTTAGTGTTGGTTCAAAGATTAAATAAACATTTAGATATGGATCAGCGTGCAATGAAAATTAAGCGTATCACCATATTCCTGTGGAGCATCTGGAGTCCTTAAAACGATAGTTCCATCGTATCCATAAGACAGCAAACCGGCTGAGTTTATGTAAGCTCCAAATTGTTTCATGTCGTGACCAGACTCCAGGACTGGACCCATTTTCACCGTCACGGTAATTCCTTTCTGCACAAATAAATCCAAACCGAAAATTGGTAAAAAGGCAAGGACAAAGAAAGCCAGTACTTATTTAATGTAACTATAATTTAATAAAACCACTGGAGACGCCCACGAGGAGATGGGACAATGATCTGCGAAAGCGGGCAGCAGCTGCTAGCGTTAAGCCGAAGGCGGTATGCCTATGTCTAGCAGTGCCCTAGGGCCGTCTTTAAATAACGCGATCATGTGAAGGACGTAGACCGCTACATAAACTTAACATTCAAAAATTGTTAATTGTCACAAAATTACAAAACCAGTTTCCTAAGTGATTAAATTAAATTTATATTTTTCGGCCCACACTAATCGCTCCTGGGTCGAGCTGGTCGGTCTAATTTGAAGGAGATAATTTAGAGAAAGCCAGTAGGCTTAGTAAGCACAGTAGTGCTTTGCTATTTGGTTTGGTTTAATTTGCTTTCTTAGCAAACATAGTTATTTCTTGGTTTATGGTCAGATTTCTCGGTATTTAGGCGTTTAGTGGCGTCGTATGAATATAAAGTTGAAATAGCGGAACACTATGTATTCTGAATTCAAGGACCTGCACTTACTTCGCCGGAAAGCTTCAAAATATGATACTGTTTAGATAGATGTGGGACACCAAGCATTGTGTCTTTTATGCTCAGTGGTATGAACTTTGTGTAAGGTCCTAGCATTTTCCCCGCGAATTTGTTATCTTTTCCAGTTTCTGCATTAATACATATTACGCGCTCTCCTGCAAAATTTAAGACACCAAGGTTTAACCAAGAACGTCTGATTTAACTATATACCTACGTCATAATACAGGTTAAACAAAAGAAAATCACAAGTTTTCGTCTACAACATATAAAAGCAATATGAATTATTCACGACTGTCACAAAATGTTTTACAATATTTCGGAGATAGCAGCTTTTGGAATTCTACATCCAAATATATCATACTTAAATAAAATAACTTTCAGAAACTATGCAGATACATCACGTCTCTATATAACATGACTCACCAATAGGGTATTTATCGGAAAATATGACGAGGCTGAAACAGCGCATGAATTCTCCTACTTTCATCAGGAAACAGTCTGCTAACCCTCTACCGACCTCCACATACCGTATCAGAGTCAAGTTGTAGTCTGCTGAAAGCTAAACGAAACCGTAATAAAATTGAACATACACACATTTTATGGAATTGAAAAAATCTTGTCCTTGATAAAAATTTCAAAGTTTGTAAGGTCTTGAAACCGGTGAAGTGCACCACTTCAGTACCTTCACTGAAGTGTCGATTTCGCTAATTACTTTTAAGCACTAGGTTAGAATAATTCTTTGCTTGATTTTCGTGCGAGCATCATTATGACCCCATAGAGAAAGTACCGATTAAAAATCGGTTCTTTTCCAAAAAATATGTCGATGGATTCGAGTTTGCCTAAGTGTTTGACGTTGTGTTACTCATGACTTGATAGCTCAGAAATTATTTTCACAGGAATCGGAATAACACTAGAACGATGAACTCCAAATCCATGAACACATAGTTACATAAAATGCATAAAGTTCTACTACTCAGCCCCTATATGATCGACTGCTGAGTCGGGCCTCATCCCATTACATAAATAAAGTGTAATGAGATGAAAACACAAACCTTCAGAATAAATATGTGTCCAGCCGTCATAGCCGCAGCAGCGACCTCCCTACCAGTGGGTGAGAAAGCCACGCGCGATACGATCTGGTGCGTGAGGCACATATTGCACGTCTGCTCCAGTTTCTCATCATCCGTCCATTTCATCACTGCTAAGCCGTATTTCTTCGTCACTTCACCGAATGTTATAATGATCGGGTCCGCGGGACTCGCTTCGAAAGATACGTGATTCGCTTCCAGGTACTGTACTAAAGCCTAGAAAATTATAAACCATAATAAATTGCTAGCTGCGAATTACATGTTGCTTTTCTGGCATCGACGCACAAGATATACACTTCATAAGTATAAGGTAAATAACTTACCAGTCTCGCACTGAATATTTCATATACACAAAGAGTGCTGGTTTCGTTCAATACCACCAAGTGCGTACTTTCAGGTGCTATCATCTGAATCTTGGTAATATTTCTGCAAGAATACTTATATATTACAGTAACATAGTGCAATAGCCTGAGTGCCTTCTATCAAGCTGTTGGAAAAACTTGTAGTGACAGAGAGAGAGTGCGTTTAAGCTCTTGACTTGTCTTTGCCGCAGATATAGACAGAGTGCCGTGTGGTGACGGAATTAGAATATATAGTGTCACCGCCCCATTCCATCCTGAGGGTGTCGTAAGAGCTGACAAAAGGGAAATAACAAGGCTGATAACCTAGCCACAAGAGAAGGAAAACTTGATACGAAACCCTGTGCGAACCCCTCTGGCCAGCGTGGTACAGTAGGATAATTAGCTAGTAGCTAGATGGTAAAAACTAAATGATTAGTTATTTTTATATTTCTCTTAAATTTAATACATTTTTTTTGACTATTTGAAAGCATTCGCAAGAATTTATTCGAATAAAAAACATTTTGATTTTGAATTAATCGATATTAACTGAATATTAGTAGTAGTAGTAGTATCATAATATAGAACTAAGAATTGTCCAAGTTCCCGTCGAAATAATTGTAGTGGCGAAAGTGCCAGTAAACACGTGAGGTAGAGATATAGCTTTAGAGTGTTGAGAGGAATGATCACAGAACTAGTCAACGGTTGATGGTCACCTTTGTTTGAATGTAAAAAGCGTGAGTTCTGGCTTGTCTTCGCTTTCTCCGGTGATGTAGTAGACAAACCCTCGGGCTGTCCACACAGCGGCCATATCGCAAGTTGCATTCCCCACAAGTCGTAACACTTCATCTCGTACTTCATACTGCCAAACCACCTCCCACGACTTCTCAGTTTTCTTCAAAGACTGACATTATTGGATTAGTTAATTATCAATTCATCCAAAAAACGTCCACTGCTGGACATAGACCCCCCCCCCCCAAGGATTTCCACAAAGGCCGGTCCTGAGCCGATCGCATCCATCGCTTTCCGGCGACCTTGACCAGGTCGTCGGTCCACCGTGTGGGAAGCCTACCAGCACTGCACCTTCCGGAACGCAGCCACTCGAAGACTTAGCTACCTCATCGGGCGTCAGTCCTGCGAGCTATATGCCTTGCCCATTGCCACTTAAGTTTGGCAATCCTGTGGGATATGTCGGTAACTCAACCAGAGTTCCTGCGTATCTCCTCAACTTTGATTCGATCTCGCAGGGAAACTCCGAGCATAGCTCTCTGGTAGGTGGTCCCTTTGGGTGACTTTAAGCCTTCTGATGAAGCCCATAGTTAACATTAGTTAATCATCACAATAAAACTATTCGTTTTCGGGAAATCGTCGCCATTTGCGCGGAATCAATCATAGCCCAAGAGACGTTTTTTTACTTGAAATAATACTATACTAATCACTACATAGTATAAAACAAAGTCGCATTCTTCTGTCCGTCCCTATGTATGCTTAAATCTTTAAAACTACGCAACGGATTTTGAAGCGGTTTTTTTTAATAGATAGAGTGGTTCAAGGGGAAGGTTTTTATGTATAACGCACCCCGCTTTGCACGGGCGAAGCCGGGGCGGGCCACTAGTAAGCAATAATACTAGGCGTTTATCAAAACACCTTTACTAAGTACTCACTCTCAAGAGCTTGTCTGGGCCGTAAATGAGGAGTCCGCTGGCGAAGGAGCACATACAGGGCTTCCGGGCGCCCTTCAAGGTGGACGCCCACTCCAGGGCTCCCACCATGGCAATACCGTCCGATTGTATCTGTCGACAATAGCATTTACTACTAGACAGTAGGACTACTGAAAACATATCTCATAGACCCGTGCCTAGAGATGGGATTTTACCCGGAAAAAACCCAAATATTATTTTATTTTAATAGACATATCAACAATATACATGCGGAATAACATTAAATAATAAAGTACATACATTAAATGGCATTATGTCGTATGTATATCAATTACAGATATGCTCAGCATTCCCATATTCCTACAATAACAAAAAAAAACAGAAAATAAGGACGTAAACTTAATCTGATATAATTAGGACGTTATATCAGTAAGCATACAATAATAATGACAGTATATAAGAAAAAATAATAAAATAATGGTACATTTTCATTTAACATACATAATGTTCATTATCAGCAATAACTACCAATTAAATTATATTAAAACTAAATTAAACAAAAATTAAATTTAATACAAAATGAAATACAAAATATAATATTAAATGCAAAATTAACAACAATATTAAATATATAAATTTAATCTAATTAAATCAATTTAAATGTCTGGAGTTACATGTCATAGAATGGGAGTTACAATGAGGATACATATCAAAAACAATAATATAATTATTTAATTTTATTTAGTGGTACTTATCAAGTTAACTTAACTCTTAACCCGAATATTATCTACACATTACCTAGATGTTATATATGCTGCATAAGTAACATCCCAAATCGGAAAAAAACTGGGTATATTCACGTTGGGGTTTTCCCCAGTGCCCATCTCTACCCGTGCCTCGCATCGATCTCTTGTAGTGGAGTTTATCGCACTGATAATTATTGTTAGCAATAACCATCAGCGAATTATACTCTTGTAAATTTCGCTAGCGCGCTATAGTTAAGCTTTCTTTATATTTCGACGAAATTTGATATGATCTTGAGTCATATAAATATTTTTAAGTAAGTTTTTGGCACTTACATTATACAAGTTACTGTTTGGGTCTAAAGCATACAATTGACCATCGTGGCCCCAGCAGATGGCGACGTACGGTGGCTCGGAGACCTCCCAGCCAGTCACCTCAGGCTTGACGCGTTTCAGCATGAAGGTCTTCTTGTAGCACTGGGCTACCTCCCAGACATGTAAACCCTCACCCCAGCACTCGCAGACTAGCATATGTGTGCGGCTAGCCCTATGACAACATTATTTATTTTATTAACATTAGTAGATAGTTATATTTTATTTTTTGATGTTAGAAGAACCAAAAAGCTCTTAACATTCCTATATAGTTAGTATCCTTTGGCAATATTCCATAATTATGCGTCAATCCACGATACATTTTGCATGTATTGTAGATTCACATCAAAATGACAATTACTTACATTGCCATCTTGGTCCTACGCACCACCCCTGTGGGTATGGAGATGAGACGCTGGCTCGTGCGCCAGCTCCACACCGAAATCGTGTAGTTAGGAAAGCCACTGAACCCGGCTATCAAATCGCTCTCCATCATGCATAATGCTTTGTAGCGGTTTGACTCAGTATCTACAAAATAATATAACGTTGGAAATGTCATTTTCGTATCTGCACAGTCGGTACTATCGCGGAGCTTAAGTAGGTTGGAACTCCCCCAAATGGAAGGATTGAACTCCGTCATCCTCATGGATGACCGCCTGTTACGTATGTATGACTTTGGGGCGAGTGGAGATGGAAATTAGCGCCTCGTCGACTACTGTCTCCAGGGCTATGGGTTATGGCTCCACAAGAAGTCCAAGAATGCCGTACATTTTGGTTGGTAAGTCGCGGTACCACCTCCTCATCGATGGCGCTTGGAAGAACCACATAACCCGGGTACTCCCCAACCGCAGGGCAGCCTTGTAGATATGTGTACCCATGATCCCACGATTTTGATCGAGATTTTCGACAATATGACCATTTGACATGCTATGCTTAAATGTATCCCTCAGTGAATCATGCTTACCCACCCGCACTAGGAATTCGTCTAGGGTGGGGTTAAAAAATGCAAGAAACGAACTTAATAAAAAGTTAATAAGTGTTTTATTAGTAACTAGCGACCCGCCCCGGCTTCGCACGAGTGCAATTTTGCATGTATTATACTTAAAAACCTTCCTCTTGAATCACTCTATCTGTTAAAAAAACCGCTTTAAAATCCGTTGCGTAGTTTTAAAGATAGGGATACGGGATAGGGATAGGGATACATAGGGACGGACAGCCGACAGCGACTTTGTTTTATATTATGTAATGATTAAGTTAATTTAAGTTTATTATCATTAGCAATGCCAACCGTAATGGGTAAGCTGATATACCTGCAATCATATTAATTACCTATTGAATTGACAAGTCCGCTGCTAGACACAGGCCTCCCACAACGAGCTCCTGATTCGATATCGCAGGGAAACTTCGAGCATAGCCCTCGTTGCGACTACAATAGCAACAGCAAAATAATGTTGTTTGGGATCCTCGAAACGTTCTTAAGATTAGACGTTATTTTTGTATTATTTTAACAAGTTACAATTGTAAGACAGAATTGAACCTGTTAGAAGTTTTGTAGGAGGTCAAAAAGTTTGATAATCGCTGAAAATAATTATACTTAATCACCCTTTAATTCTGCCTGAGTGACGAAAGACGGATACGTTACCACAAATATTCTGGCAGGCTGTAATTTCTCAGCAAACGCAAACAAATAAGATTTGTGACCTGAAAATATAATTACAGTTAATTAAATTCTATGATTATTGACAGATTGTCCGTGTGGTGAGGGATTTAGAATATATTGTGTCACCATCACATAGGTACTATCCTGAGGTTGTCGTAAAAGCCGACGAAATGACGGCTGATATGATAACCAAAGCAAGAGAAGGAAAATGTTATACGAAACCCTATGTCATCCCGTCTGGCCAGAGCGTGGCACAGTAGGCCAATTACCCTCATATCAACCCATCTATGAGGGTAATTGGCCTACTGTGCCATATACGTTGTATATGGGCTGATTAGTAGTACATACCAGAGATAACGTCGACTCCATCGCCCTTATCATATTCATTGGCGAGATACACCCGCTCGGTGCTGTTTCGGAAATTGAGGAACGTAATGTAGACATCGTGGGCCACGGCCAGCACATCTTTCCCCACAAATGCCATCTGGTTCAGGACGTGAGGCATCACCCATCTAATGAAATATATAAAATTTATAATGCTATGTTTTGATTCGGTTTTAACATAATCTTTTACTTTCTTTCTTAGGAAGAAGAGGGCTGGTCGTATCTGTAGAAGAACCGCTGGAGTAGAGATCGCGATACCCAGTACGCCGGCCATTTGGAACGGCTATCTGTGATTAATGCGTCGAACCGGGGACATGGTGCCATGGCTTTCCTTAGGAGACACCTAAGCAGTGGACTGAACTCAGATAATGATGGTGGTAACATGTTACAGATTTAAAATGTATATAAATAAAAATTAAATTAAAAATTTAAATAAACTCCCGACACAATGACCTAAGTATCCTATAAAAAGTAAAAAATAAAAAAATACATCGCGTTGGGGGACCGCTCCTATTTATTTATTACCTGACCCCTGGTCCCCCAACGCGATGTATTTTTTTATTTTTTACTTTTTATAGGATACTTAGGTCATTGTGTCGGGGGTTTATTTAATTTTTATTTTTTGCTTTTTATAGGTTCACGCTTATTATGATGTTTGTAATGTGCACGTGATGCGCTTTCATTTGAGACCCCACTCGATTATATTTGCAGACTTTCGGTTATTCTTCCCCACTTTCACCCCCCATAACTTTTAAACGACTCAACCGATTTTCATCAAACATGTATATGAACACTCGCCCGTAACTCACCTGTCATAAAAAAAACTGTATTGAAATCGCTTCATCCGTTCGCGAGCTACGGTGCCACAGACAGACAGACAGACACGTCAAACTTATAACACCCCTCGTTTGGCGTCGGGGGTTAAAAACGGACAAGTGTGTTTGTTCTTTAAAAATCTTACCTTACTTTCGGGGAGTATACACCAAATTTTAATTCGCTATATAAATAATTAGCACTCTCTTCCACCATTATGTCAATAAAATTACTTTAAATGTAAATTACTTCAAATACTTAGGTTTTATACTTGTTTCATTAACAATAAATAATATGTCTATTTCCAACGAAACAGCTTTTCGTCGCCATGACAATGTTATTCCTCTATTTCATAAACCGACCTGTGGGTACGGCCAATCATAGATTCATTCAGCCCGGCGGCAACCTTTTTACATGGAAGCGCCACATAATTTACACGAGGGGCTACTACTACTACAACACTTATTTATTTATTTGGTATTATGCATCTGGATATCTATCCATTTATGTGATATGGAAATGAAAAGAAATTAGAAGCTTTAATTAAAAGCAGAAGTGTTACAGCCCGCATAAGGCTCACGGGCCAATCGTTGTCGACCATTGAGCTAGAGAATCTATATTAACCTCGTACCTATCATGTTTCTCTAGATACCCATTTTTAAAATTAAAAACGTTTATAAACGAAATATTAAATAAAGCTTGATATAAACTAATGGTCTCAAGAACCTCTGTAGTACTTATTTAGATTTTAGAAGAATTATAGTATATATTCTCATTTAAATGATATTTGAATCATTTAAATGAGAATATATACTATACCGTCGTAAAATGAAACATGACTTACGTTACGCTTAGAAGAACGAAACGTATCATCTGTCAAAAGTGTCAAGTCAAATCCTGAGTTACGGATGGGCAGTGATTCAATATCTAAGAACTCAAATAAAAGGAGAATTATAATGAAAATAGTGTACACTGTGTTATTTCTAGGGTCATTTATTATAAGTAAAATGTGAGAGTTCCTAGTGAACTCCTAAAAACGACATCATGTAAGTTACAGTGATATGCGTTGCTTTGTGATTAGGGAGTGTTTATTTTCATAATTACAAAGCCTTAG
This sequence comes from Clostera curtula, assembly GCA_905475355.2. Taxonomy (NCBI): domain Eukaryota; kingdom Metazoa; phylum Arthropoda; class Insecta; order Lepidoptera; family Notodontidae; genus Clostera; species Clostera curtula. Next base: position 1,421,682 of record FR997796.1, on the reverse strand, counting down.
AGAAGTTTTATTATTGTTTGATCGGTGTTCAAGTTTTGTGTTTGTGTACAGGGCGAACATCACCGGGTCCTTAGACGATCCGGTGGCTCAGCGATGGAATTCAACCCTCGACTTTACGGACATAACAATGGACAGAAACTTTGCTCTGCTCCTTGTGTCCTTAATATCGGCTATATTGTGGATCGTTTATATAACATACTACAACAGCCGTGTACTTGGTTACATTCTGACGAGGTTGATCAACAGATTCTATTTTCAAGATGAAAACTTTAAAATAGGTAAGTGACCTATAAATACTCTAATGATATTCCTAGGCCAGGGTCATCAAATGTGGCAGTTCAAGGTTTGTGAAGAACATCATTTTGCAGCATTGAGTAGGTTTCTTACTGTAGTATATGTGTCCGATTTCTACAATAGGTATACACTTTTTTTGGTGGTAATGAAATATTATGCATTTTAATAACACAGTTACACAGATAATATGTCAACCCATGTGAACTACCAATTTTAAATTATTAATAGGTATTTTAAGTTATACACATATATTATTACAATAATGAACCAATTTAATTAAAGAATGAACACTGTACTTTTTGTGGAAGTGTATATTTTCCCTCCATGTAATTTGAAGTGGTTTGACTCGGCAGTGGGTCTCTAGTCTTTAGTCATAATGTACCTTTAATGGTACCTATTTTGTTAACCTTCTCAGTTTGTTTGACTCATGTCACCTTAAAAGCATTTCCCTATCAGATAATATTTCACATTGTTGTGATAAACATATTGAATTTATTTATTTGTCATAATTTCTTGATAAGTACAAGTATATATAATCAAATTAAGATTTATTGTAATAGATAACAGTAACTAAAACCGTCTAATCACTGTGCAATATCATTTACTTTTATAGAATTCATGAACTCTATTCTAAATCCATGACTACCCGACTAACAAAAATTAATGTATTGTTTCATAGAGAAACCGGGTTAGTGGATGTTTCTACATTACACAGAGCTGTATTTCACTAGTTTCTTTGTCTGTAACATTGTTTGTGTACTTTTGATTGCAATAGTTGAACAAGCAGATACCACTACCATGGGTAGGTGGGTCCAATTATTCACCAGTCTTTGGCCAAGTGATGGGCAGTGTATGTCTTGGCCATTGCCGGTTCTAGTAGGCATTGGTGACTTATACAGCAATTTGTAAACCATTATATCATGTGAAATCAAAATTGAAACAATAACACATTGCACAAATACTATACCAGTTTAAAGTCAATGCAGATGGTAATAGCTAGTTTACTATAATTTGTATATACCACGTTTAGATTTTGGTTTTCCACTTACCTCTGCATTTTTGTTTCAGGATCGTTTACATTAAATGCCTTGTCAGGTAAAATTATGTTTCGCGATATTGTCTACATCAACTATGATTACTCTTTGAGAATTCAAGATGGCTATTTAATATTTAGATGGTGGCGGTCATATGTGCCCAAGGATGTTTCTGAAGGTAAATTACATTATATAAAAAGTAGGTTTTTTTAAATTTTTTATTTACAAATTACATAGTGCTGCATTTGTTTCCAAAATGGATCCCAGTCTCTGAAATCTCGAGTATAACCTATTGGTACCCAATTTTATAAGTTTGCAATTCCCAATTCAACTGTGTTTGCATATGAATATCCGTCTAAATTTTCAATTCTGAAAAATACTGAGCTTATTCAAGCCGCATTTCAACATAGTATAAATGCGGGAAAATGTAATTTTCAGTACGTATGACAACAGCCATTTAAATGATGTAATTTTAAAATAGTTATTTCCTCTTACTAGATGTTATTGCTTAAAAAAGTGTTATACTCAATTATTCACCGTCATTCCAGATTTGTCACACTCCGATACCCGCTTGTCCATAATGCTAAACGGTTTTGAACTCCATTTCTATAATCGATGCGACTTATACAACGAACTCGAAAAAACATTCGGTCTCGAATCAGTTATCAAGCAACAAAACGACGACGACGACTGCGTAGACCGAGATAAAGCTATGAACGACGCCAACGAGAAACGAAGGCGAGCACAAGACACTGTGCGCTCCGAAGCGGCCATGGCCAGAACATGGCGAGATCTCATTCCTGTAATTAAAATAGACATATGCTCCGGAAGAGTCGTTTTCGGCAATAGATTAGTACCCACAACCCTTTCCATAAGTATAGAAGAGTCCCATTTAGTGTATAGTACAAAACCTCCCGCCTCAAGTCTAGATCACTTAATGCATTTCGTCAAAGCCAAAGCAGAAAACTGCAAGGTCATGCTTGCACCTAGTCCAAATTACACGGCGATGGTGGATGAGCCGCCGAGGTACATGGGAGAAGGTTTCGTAATAATGAGTTCCAATTATATCGAAGTTTATTTCTATATGGACGAGCCAGGATTGGTTCCGGAACAGCCGGTCCTTTTGCAGTTGGCGAATGGAGATATAGTGGAATCGGCGCCACCTATTTGGGGGGTCGATATCAAGTGTGGCAAAGGTACAGATTTCAGTTACGGGCCTTGGGCCGATAGGCAAAGGGACCACTTGTTTAAATTTTTCTTTCCGCCTAACTACAAAAGTCTGGAAGTCACACCGCAACCAAAACCCGGCGATAGAAGACAAACTCAGTCGTTCGATATCAGACTATCGACATTAAACGAAGCAACTATCGATATATTGTTTACGAAAAATAAAGAGACGAATGCGGTTCACATAAACATTGGTGCTGGTTCATACCTTGAAGTGACATTGCCCTGGATAGTGCTCCAAGATGGTTATACAACAAAGATCACGGGTCAGCTTCTGCATTTGGAAGCGACAACTAGTCTTCAATACAGGAGCCTTGCTGAAAGTGAAACTTTAGAATACACAGTTAAATGCCACTACCCTCTCGTGTGGAATCACCATCAGTGTTGGCAACTTAGCTTAACAGGGTGTAAAGCTACCGCCCATTTAGTCTACACACATATAGACTTCTTTCAAGACCTTATTAATGATTGGGCCAGTAAAGCACGCCCGGATATACTTCATTTTGTGCCCTACACTTGGAAAATCTCATTACTTCTGAAAGAATGCGAAGTGGTAACAATAAGCAACCAGTACAACTGGATAGATTGTAGCTCCACCAACCAAGAAAACAATCATGTTGCTTTCTGCGGCGATCTGCTAGACGTTTCCTTCGATTTGCCTTTCGTCGATTTCTTACCGGATGTTATACCACTGAAGATATGGGTTCAAGGCGAGGCAGTCGACATGAGCCTGTATTTGCCCGAAGTCAACACCTCGAGATTACTTTTGCTGTCAATAGACAAAAACATGAAATTAGTACCATGTAGATTAAAAGCATCAAAGTGGCGAAGAAAATGTGTAAAGTCGCAAGGTTGGGTCGACTGCTGGTCGGTGCCTATCATCGCCTTGAGCGTAAGATACAATTACCATCCGATTCCTCCGTTGGGCCCAGAACCACAAGCAGATATAACCACTCCAGAAAAAGAAGAGATTCTGTTGTCGCCTATGCGAATACCCAGAATGAGGAGACAACCTCAACTCAATTGGACTTTAGATGGGAATAAATTTGACAGAACTACACTACCACCTGATAAAGTCAGCTTAGAACTAGAAGTGGGACCTTCAATGCTGCTGGCATATGGAACTATCATCACAAGCTTTATGAACCTACTTGAAAATATCTTCGGAGAAGACCAAACGTTCACAGATATGCAGAAGTCACCAAATGTGGAATCTTTCTACTGGTCAAATGATAACACGAAGTTGAATGATAAAGGTAGCATCAACCAACATACCGAAATATCGATGGATGATCATTCAGACTCAAGTAAAATTCCCTTTGATCCACGACGGTATCGCCCTTTAGATGTTACTGTGTCAATAATATTGCACGACATTCAGGCACATTTAGTTAAGAATTGCAGTGAAAATGAACCACCTTGTCCAGTCATATTAATTGAAAGATTTGGCTTCGAAATGGACAAAAGTTTCCGGGAGACGAAACTGCAACTTCTTTTAAGTCCATCAATACTTGTGTCTGCAAATAATCTCTCACGCACTAATACCACTAATTCAGGAGCATTATACCAGGGACATTTAATGCTTTCCTCTTTTCAACTGAGAGGAAATGGATTCTTTAGCGATTCGAGTAGGACAGTTGAAGATGAAACAGTCGAGTATGCCTGGATGATGGAACTCCAACTAGGGCAATTGACGGGGCGCCTGACCCTACCCCAATTGTATCAAATTATTTCGTCATTGGAAACATTCTTACTACTCATTTGCGACAATGAAAACGAACTAGTTCCTCCAAATTCAGCTAAATATTGCCACCACGGCCATAACAACCTTATGTGTCCAGAAACTGATTTAACTCTAAAGTATCGATGTCCAACGCCAAACGAAATAAAGTACAAAATGATTCGTGTGGCAATTGACCTAATTGACATTTATATCGCTGATTCGAATACTACTCTCCAGACTTGGATATCGCCTGTACGACTCACTGTCTGCAATTTGCACGGGTCTGGCTTCGGTAATGGTGTAACCGGATTACTACCTAATATTAAATTAGCTCTTTATACGCAGACAAACCTGCAAACAAATACTCATCACCACTCTAATGGGAGTAATAATAGTCAGCCAAAACCACCTGAAAGTGACAATTGGGTAGGCGTAGGGTCAGTGTCGTTGGGGCCTCTTTTGATCGAGGCTGCATCTTCACTGCCACAAACTCCAAAGAATCTTCATTTAGTACAACAAAAGTTTTTGAAATTACATGATGATAAGACAAAAAGGCTATGGTTTCTCTGGCCGACCGAAGGAAAAAGCTCGCAATGTGGATGTACAGGGGGATGCGCCTTCTTCGGTACCAATAGGAATGGCCCTAATTTCTTGAAACCAAACCCTTCCGATCTCAATGAAGGAATAAACGTCGCAATGTTCAATGTGATCGAAACAGCGCCTGGGGAATATGGTTATGGACAGAGTTTATTACATACAGGTCAACTCGTATTCCATACTCCACCATACAACAATATGAACGTTTGTCTCCAGCCTACCAACGTTTCAACTCTGATACCCTCACCGCTACCACAAAATCTAAACAAATCGCCTCAGAGCGCAGACCGCCGCAGCTTAACCAGGAGATTCTCATATACGAGTCTGGGTAAAGGAAGTAATAACGTTTTAGTTTCGAGCACAAAAAGCGACGTTCCTTACGCTCGTCTGGTAGATTCTACAGTGCCTTTAGGCAGTTCAAAAATAGACAGTGATTCCAAATTAAATAAAACTATACTAAATGTACCTCAAATGGAAAGCAGTGTGTCTGATTCTAAATTGGCGCTAAGTTGTGGAGTCAAAGATAATGCTCCTCCCAAAAGACCGTCGCAAATCGAGAATGACGCGTTTGCTGTACCAAAAGTGCCTGCAAGAAGTATTGCAGTATCAGAGTCGCATTATTCGCTGAACTCTCAAGTTCCTCCAGATGATACGCTCATCCAAGATGTGCAAAGAACAATGTCAATTACAAGCGAGAACCATTCAGAAGCTTTTTTTTCGGCCGATGAAGACATGTTTCCGAGTCGATCTTCAAGTTTGAAACATTCTTTCGGCAGTCGACATAGCAATCCCAAGGATAAGAGTTCTTTTGGCATCAACGACATTACCAACGAAAAGTGGTCCAGTTCCGCACCTAAATCAGATGTCATAGACATTCCAGATACGATTAGTAACCTTAGCACTGGCGTCCAACCAGATTCTGAAAGTGGTTCTGTATCGTCAACGTCATTTATTTCTGCGATATCCTCTCAAGAGGATATGACTTTAGTCAATTTACATATGCAGACTAATAAGCCAATAGTAGACTCACCGTTACTGATGGCAAGCTACATGCATAATTTGCCGCAGTATAAATGTTCAAACTGGTCCACGTGCTCGTTGCCGAGTGGCTTGGACGTGTTCACTTTACCCTTATTTAAGAGAGCCGATGACGGCACCTTACTTTACGTTGGGCAGAAATACCTTCCCAAGTTTGAGCCAATTGGAAAAGTTAATATCCTAAAACTGATGTCAAAGAAAGACCACAATAACCAAACCCAGCATGGGCCCTACTCTAATTTGCCACCGCACTTTAACTCCCAAGTAAAAGCGCATCCATATCCTCAAGGGTGGTGGGACGTCCAGCCCACCTTGCAAGACAGTCAGGAGAATACGGCAGAGAAGAGTACTGCATCAACAGTGACCACCACGAGTGACACTAAAAATGGCTTATTTGTTAAACTACGTGGTGAAATTGACATAATGTTGACTCCTTTAGTTCTGGAAAGCACTCAAAAGTTTGTCGAATCCTTGACACCGGTGTTAGCAAATATACATCCAATAACTGTGATAAGCCATCTGCGTTTGCTCTGTATTTCTTCTGTTCAAAATTCAAACGTTTTGAAACAAAAGCAGTACGTTCAAAATTGGCTGCCGCAAATGCAGGCCCGGAGCCAATCAAACATTATCACAGACAAAGATGACAAGTGTAAACTAGCGACGATTCCACACTCGAATGTGTACGAGGAGACGATATGTGAGCAACTGCAGGCTACGGTCACAGTTCCTAAAGTAAACATCATCTTCATTCAGTCTTCGGTCGTCGAAGACATGATATCTTTCTCAGCATTAGACAATATTCAGGATTTGACTTGTGTATCCTTATTTGGAGTATCCATAGAGAATATTATTGCGAAGTATGTCAGTGCAAAGAAGAATCTGGAATCTGTGCAGTTGTATTATAGGCCAACGTTACGGGCGTTGGGCAGCAAAAAGTCGTTTGGAATTATGAAGGGCCCACGAGCGTTGATATCTGCGCAGACTTCAGGAAGAAAGCGAGGCCCCGAAAAAGGAGAACCGGTTTACATAGAGACATCGCAGCAACAATGCGAGGATGCGACCATAACGCTAAATGTTGGTAAGTATCCTTACACTGCTGCTTTATTTTGAATCATTATACGTCGTATGTTAGACTGCAATGTACATTGTTTTCGTGTTTTAAGGTAAAGTTCACGGTCAACTTCGAAGAATAAGAAACGAATCATCGCAGCTGAAAGACGTTACAATCACAGGCATACCGTGTCAACATTCTAAAGTGTCTTTCAAGTTTATCAGGGCTGACCCCTCTGAAGCTTCGGTAAGACATTGTTTGAAATATTTCAATAACGCTTCCGAAAAGATCTTAATTAATAAGGTAATTTTCTACTTTTGCAATTCAGGACCCTCAAAGCGGTACCCCAGAGCCCCAGAAAGATAGTCCCATAGGCTTCATCATGTTTGAATGTGGCCTGGAAGGCGTATCGATAAAAGTTTCCAAACATTCTCAATCTCACAAACCCAACGAAGAGAAGAAACCCGTACGTCCAGATAATGAAAGTTGCCGTGAATCCATCAAGTCCGCTGAAGAGATTAAACCTGATAAGGAAAAGAGTACCAAGAGTTACAGGTCGTCTGGTATCGAGGATTTGTTCAGGAAAAGGGAGTCTAACTCGAAGCCTAGCACTCCAAACCTGGGCAACGCTCAGCCTCCGCCTGTTCCTCCACCTCCCGAACCATCGACACCAGGTATTTTATCGACTACATACATAAACAGTAAATATTATAATCCGCGTATGTATGGTATCCAGTATGGTAGTAGCTGTCTCTGAGGACTAAGATGCGTCTCCGGTGAAGGTGATTGTGTAGTTCATGTCACAGACATCAATGTGTTATTAGATAAAAAATATATATAACGTAGTGTGAAAAGTTTGGTTTCCGTAATTCGTCAATTTTGCCACATCACTTGACGAAGGAGTACTTTCAGCAGATTGTAGATTTAGCGGTGCGGTATTTTTTATGAGTCAATTGCCTCTTGCCTCAGGTCCTGACGAACCTTCCAACAACGACATCACAACCACAGTGATTCCGCTAAAGGACAATGGAAACACATCCTCGTGCTCCATCGATCTCAAGATGGTGTGGTTTAATTTTGCAGCCCCACCACGGACGCCTATTACCAAGAAAATTGATTATACTAGGTGAGTCTCGTTCGAGTGCTAAATTATATAAATTCTTTGTTTCCCATTGTTTTGTGTTTTTGCGAGTAGACTGCAGGATGACGTATAGGACATTCTGTTGCGTAAATAAACTGATGGAATCAATGTCACCCTGACATTGTCGAATTTGTCTATCGCCAAAGCGATTCGGGGATACTCCAAAATATATTTAGTATAATAGCCTCATTGCGCTAGCCCGACGGGTTTGTATAAATATTCTACAGTGGAATCTCTAACTCGAACCTTGTTAAGTAGAAATCGTTAGAAGTACAAAAAAATGCCGTATGTTTCCACTAAACCCCCAAATACTCGGTATCTCGAATTATTGCCTTGCGATGAATGAATGATGAATTGAATTATTTAGTACCTTGCGTAAGTACTTTAGTACATATTTATACTCGATAAGACGAATTTAATAAATCGAATCTTCCTCATCATTTCAGCCGATACATGTCCCGCTACTGAGTCGGGCCTCCTCCAATTCATGGAAGAAAATTGGCCTACGTTAAAACAAATCGCTGTAAATGGCCTTGTGATCCAATAGTAGCGCTTAGCATCCGTAGACCTACACGTGTCCTAAGGATCAACTATGATCGTCATATATCTCTGTATGCTCTAGATTGGACTGGAACCTTCTAAGCACGGCATCGCCAGCCATCAACGCGTGGATGAACCCCTGCAACCGGCTCGGCATCCGAGTAGTCGCCCTGTACAGAGCGCATGCCAGGAGACTGACAGCTACTGCCGCCAGTTTGATGGCGGCTGCGTTGGACCTAGCACCACATCATACTTTACCTAAGGTGAGTTTTACGATTTTGAATCCTGTAGATAAACGCGGAAGGTACAGACTCGACTACGATTTTAGAGACCATAAACCAGAATGCTAAGTCAGGACTGCAGCTCAAAGATAACAGGCCACGTCAAGCAAACGGATTAGTTTCAAGCGCAGCACCGGTCTTTGAGAAACCTTTGCCCAGTAGTGAACTTCTTTTGGCTGAAATGACGCTGATGATAAAGGTGGTTCTTAGTTACAATCTTTTATGACACCTTCAGTAGAGAATCCAGTCATTCTGATAAATGAATCTTGGTAACCTTAATCGGATGGCATATGGACAATAGACTCAAAAGAAATATAACGAAAATACCACAATAACTTCAATAGTTTATTATTACATTATCAGTTTATTCTAGGAAATGGTCGTGTTTTGTTATCCACAACTTTGGTTAGGAATAACGAACCTTAGGTTACATATTACAAAGCATATTTTGGCGTGTTAGTTAACATGACTAGTACTGCAATTGTAAGCGTGCGAGTACAGACTATATTGTACGTACTATAAAGTTAGTTTTGCCTGGTCAAACTTTTTTTTCTTTGAAAATGTTTAACCATGTTATGAATATTTTAAACAAGTTATTAAACAGTGGTGTATTATCGTCCCCAAACGTCAAATAGATAGTAGTACCCGTAGCCCCTCGCTGACGTCACTCTAACCGTCACGTTGTTGTAGCCGACTCCCCCACTCAGAAGAGTGGGCGTGGCGTACAATGTGTAACCTACTTCATTGAATTGCAATGCAGTTATCCTAGTGGTGGCATTACCACGGTAGGTGATGTCCTGGTATTGAATCGTGTTCGGTACGCCTGGCTGGTAGATGTACGTTCTGAAAGAAGAAGGAAGTAAGCATAAGAGTTGATACATGCAAGAGTTGTGTTTAATACCACTTTTGTTGCTAGCACTAATCGGAATATGGTATTAGGTTAATTAATGCCTGTGAAGATAGTTCCTGAATGAGATATCCATTTCTATATATATGTTTGAATACCGGAAACAAACCCCTTACGTACCTTTACGAAAATTTCGCAGACGGAGGAGTATGAAATTTCCCACATATATAGTTTGTATATAAAAAGAAGGCGGCAATATTTTTTTTTATGAAGCATGTACACTACCATGTATTTGACACACACACACGCATAGTATATATGCGCGCGCGTGTGTGTGTCTTTTGTGTATTGTTAAAGTCTGTGCTCAATCGGAGAATAGAACTATAAATTAGTTATGTTTTCAAACGAATTATTTCAAATTCACAGGTGCTAGATATTTGCCTCGAAAGTTAATGCTTTTTTCTAATGACGATTTTCTATTCATCTTCATCGCAGCCCATAAATGCGACATCGCCCTGATGACATTTTTCCTGTACATTTTAACGTTGTGAATACCGCGTTGCGCTACGTTCATACTATTAACATTACAATATAATTACCTATACAATAGACGATCTCCAGCAACGACATATCCAATATTTAAATTAGATCTCGAGCTCTTCAAGACAGCCCCGTCGACATTAGCAAACAAGGCTACTATCGCCGCCAAGGCGACGCAGAGTTTCATCCTGAAGTGACATACATGTTGCGTCAAATAGGAATAAATGTTTATATTCCGGCGTTAGTGCATATTTTATTATAGTATTCATAAATTTCAGATGCGTGGGACGGGGCTAAAAGATGATGATGGTAATTTTAAACATAACGATTTATAAGTTTTGTGATAAAACATCACTTCACTAGTGATAGTACATATTATAAAACAAAGTCGTTGTCGTCTGTCCGTCCCTATGTATGCATAAATCTTTAAAACTACATAACGGATTTTGAAGCGGTTTTGTAATAGATAGAGTGATTAAAGAGGAAGGTTTTTATGTATAATACATCCATAATATAGTAGAGAAACACTGATAAATTTAGAGGTTGATCATTGCGACCGTGCGAATCCGGGGCGGGTCGCTAGTACATGAATAAAGTATAAATAATCTCATGTTCTAAAAACGTTTCTACAAAGAATTGCCATCAAGAAACGCTGTAGTGACTTTTTAAATTTCCCTCTGGTCTCACAGATTTGTGTGTTGATTTGATTTGTCATAAACACGGCTAAGTTTGGTATTTAATTAGTCTATCCAAAAATCAATTAAAGCCTAAGTTACTCATTGTTACATCAGCTAGCTGCCAGTGTAAATCCCGTCAAAATCGGTCCTGCCATTTCAGAGTTAAGCCGAAACCAATAGACAGCGAGAAAAACATTGTTAAAAAATGATGTGGTATATGTACCGTGCATACATCAAAATGCACTTAGTAGAAATTAAACACACCAATTTTATTAATTTGTATAGATAAAAAAACGAAAAGGTAGTTAATAAATATAAATAAATAAGTGTATGAACCTGTGTGTGTACTTACGTTTATCTGTAAATTTTCCTAGACTGTAACTGAACTATGCAGCGCAGACAATAAGTAGCATCTTCAGCAGATATTTATAGTGTGAATCACTAGATAAGATTGTATTATCATTGAAACATACTGACTCACATATTGTTTTCAAGATTTCTGTGGAATCACGATATCTGTTCATTATACAAATGTTAACACACGCGGACATGTAGGTTAAACAGCTATTTATCGAGAGGGAAGGACAAACGTTGCACAAAAACGTATTAATACCTAACAGTCGTTGCTTCGCGAACGGAGAAATGAATAATAATAATAAAACAATGAATTAAGCATATGGCCTTTTGCGCAGAAGTTGTGTTATTTCTGCCAATATATGACAACTGATATATGACAACTGTTTTTATCTCACTACTACTACTCAACCTATAAATGACCCACTGCTGATTCAGGGCTCCACGCACCACAGAGAGCGATTAGCCTACTGTGCCACGCTGGCCGAACGGGTTGGCACAGGGTTTCGTATCAAGTTTTCCTTCTCTTGTGGCTAGGTTTTCGACAGTGTCATTTCCTTTTGTAGGCGCTTACGACACCCTCAGGATGAAATGGGGTGTTGACACACGGACTCTAGCCGGAGCTATTACGAAACAATAAAGGATACATAAAGCATTTACTAACTCTACCACCCACAATAACATTATTGTATAGTCCTGAACAAGCTGATTTTGTAATCAGTGGACGCCCACTGATTCTAAATGGACAGTCTAATTTATTTGTCCCTAAGCCACTCTTTAGTCAAGGGCCCATATTGGTCTGACGTGTGGCATGTGCGTAGGCTCGCCACAATTGCCATGTTACCCTTTGGTCTGCAGAGCCGGTATGGTCGCCACACCCCGATGGCACGTCAACTCCGCGAGGAACCTTCTCTCCAGCTATGTGGCGTTCTGCTGAGGCATGCCCTTCAAGCTGACGCCGCTGCTGTCCAGGCTGACCTTGCTGAGCGGCATCTACCCTCGCTTTCAACGCTGCGACAGGTCTCTTGCACAGAGTATTCGAATGATTTCTCTGTCTTCTCCTATCGTTACTTGTATTTAATGGAATAAAATTAAAATATGTCTATTGGCAAGATTTTCTGCTTAAATAGTACTTTTAGTGGTTACTTTTGCTAACATAGAGTGAAATGGGTTTATTGCGTGCAGTAAATGTGATCGTGATTAATTCGTAAACGTTGTTAAATCCATTCAATAGTATTCAATGTGAATTTGATGTGATGTGAGCATCATCCAAGATTATGATGACATTTGAAAATTATTTTAAGGTATCTTTCTATGTTTGATAGACGCGTTATTGTTTAAAATAATGTTATGTCTGTAATATTAATTTTCCATGTACAGGGTGTAATAGTTCTGAGTAGGCAATGGAAGAACATCCTGTATACGCCGCTGCTGCTCGAGCACAACTACAAGAGCAAAGTCATGAAACCTCTTAATGTTACCTTCGCCCTACCGGAACTCCTTGAGGTAATTCCTAATTACTGTGGCGTAACTGTTATTTTTGTTCATTTAAGCTTCACTCCTTATATGCTACTCCATTTAGGCTCGTGTTTGTCTAGTTTCTGCCTTGTTTTCTGTTGCAAGTCCTCATAGACCGGGCGTTAGCCGTTGGGGACTATCCCAGGAATGCGAAACTCCGGGGCGCGAAAAAATAGAAATTAGCGCCCGACTACACTAAAACCAACGGCGCTCCCCGTCTGACCACTTTAGAGCCACGGGTTGCTCTCCCCAATGGGAAACATGCCCATCGAGTCTAGCTTTTATCTGCTGCTTCCTTTCAGCACACATACGACCCACTGCTGTGTTAAAGGAGTTACATTAGCTTGCTAACTTCTGTGCCTCGCGGACCAGGCGGGTTGGCACGTTCATTGATATCAAGTCTACTTCTCTTGTGGCTAGGTTTTCTTACTAACAAACTCCTTCAACACCCACCGGTCAATCATGTGTCGGGCAGCTAGTATCTCGTTCGTTTGAAGAGCGACATTCTTGTGGGATGTACGCTGATATTGATAACAAGATGCTTACTTGACAGGATTCGGTGGAGGGCTGGCAGGAGTACCCGCTTGAAAACGAAGGCCTCGACGAGAACTGCCTGTTACTCAATATGGATGTCGACAAGGTCAACTTGCCAGGTGAATTAAGTATTGGATTATTAATTTGATAAAATCATTATTAATTTGATCGGTAAATATAGAAATGTTATAACATTGAAGAAATAAGTATATTACTGTATATCTAAAGTTCCTTCAACTTAAATAATATAAATGTATGATCACTTTGATGATCTGTTCATTTAAATGTCTGGAAGCTGATTAAGTATCTTGCACATAGCACAATTACTTGCAACAGTTAATGTCATGTGATTACTGACTTTGAATTATGGAACGTAGAAACAGTGTTTCCAACTTTACACTAGAAAGTACTACGTTTAATTCAACACCTTTCTTCTGGCGCAAGTTACCATCTTAACTTCAGCTTACTGATTGTATAGATTAAATTCCTAAGGTCTCATTTCATGACTACAGTCAGCTTTATAAAGTCAAAATTATTATTTTCACGCTTAATTTGTATTTAGCACAGCATTTTTCACTTAACATGAAATGGGACCTGTTATGTAAATTGGTCAAAGTCACAAGATAATCCGATTAACTCAACAAAATTCATATAGCTTAGTATTTATTGCTAGTATATTTTTGTTTACTGAGAGCATAAGTGCCATCAAGTCAAATGGAATAAAATTTTGCGCGGTGCTTTTACTTTGCTAATTGAATTGAAATTGAAGTTTACCATCAGTATTTCCATAAACTTTGCGCGTTTCTGAACTTAGCCGGAATTATATTTTTGATAATTAGTGTAATTAATAGAACAAAGATTTTCAATCGCAGTAATTAATAACTTATTTGTGGAAACATAAATACCAAAGCTGAATATATTTTTTTCAGACATTGATCGAACGATACAAAATAAAAGCATATTTCCTTGATTTTATTTTGTAATTGTATTTGGTGGTTGGTTTAACAAATTTAATTTTATTTCAAAATAAAAACATATAAATAACTAAACGAACAAAAACTATTTCTAGCTATCTGATTTATGAACACTTATATTCTTGTCTATTTCTTCAAGGTTTTTTTATACCAATTTTATATTGACACATACGGTGCAAACGAATTAACTGACATGCAATTGGCACCTGTAGTTATTTAAATACAACTTGTGCTCTCGGTATCTAAAACAACACAATAATACAGTGCACTATGGCACCCGTGATGTCATTATTAACGGTTATGTGTGTGTGAAGCGGGCGCGGTGACGTCACCTCGGCCGCACTCGTTCCCCTCCACGCCGCCCTCCGGTTCGTACGGTATATGTATACATGCGCACCAAATAAGTTTGCCATCGCTTCTCATTGCTAAATGCAACTATCACGAACTTTTTTTGATGTGTGCATACTACGCTGCCTGTTGGGACTTGTGTAATGTCTAACTCTGTGTCTTTTCTGAATTACTCATAAATAAACGTGCTAATTCCTTCAGTGTGGGTTGCTAAAATGTTTGAAAATCATTTTACAAGTTCCGATTCTTGCGTATTGAGTCGTTTGAAATGTCGATTATTGAGGAATTGCGATTATAGTATATGACTTTTAGACGTAAAAAGGCTGTCTAAATTCGAGAGATAAACTAAAGACTACAGTCTATGTTATTGAAAATAGAGTTGGCTTTACAATTGTAGTCTTGTATATTTCTAACGACTCTATGTGTGTAATGCGTCTAAATGTGTGTTGAATTATATTTTTTTATAAACATTATACAACATAATATTTTTATTTTTGCTTTATGTGTTTGAAAAATGCCTTTATTTGACTCGTTTTCATATTATAATTTGATATATGTATATAATCATGATAACTTGCACAGTGTGATAGATTTTAGAACATTTTCGTTGCACGTTTCTAGCGATAACATTGCTCATGAAAATGTAACAGATTTAAGTATGTATTTGTATATTAGTATTATGATCAACCTATAATCTATTTTAACGATAGTCATACTGAGAATAGAAATCTCGAAATTACGAGAACATTCTAGCGGTTGCTTGGAGTCACGTCGAAAATTCTGCATACAAAGCCTTACTATCGTTCTGGTTGTTAATTGTTTTCAATACAAATGCATATATGTATATTTTATTCCTTTTATGTAATAACTCCACGCTTAATCATTTTACCCAATGATATTTATATTATTCATCTCATTATGCAATCTTAATATCGTCACTAAGATTATTCGAATTATATTATCTTAATTTGTTGATAATTGGGTGTTGACTTGAACAAAAAATAAATTTACATTGAAACCTTCATCTACAACGCATACCCGTAAAATAACCACCACTTAGTTCCCTTGTGCTAATAATACCATATCTTCACGACACAAATCAGTGCGGGGTGCACAGAGCAGTCGTGCCAGTCTAGTGTTCCCATCGCTGCCGTTTGTCGTTCGGAAGCCCAACAAACACGATGACGCCATAAGTAAGTCCATAGCCTTCTACTACTACTGCCCAACATCCAACATGATCTACTGCTGAGTCCGGCCTCCTCCAATTACATGGATTAGCCTACTGTGCCCCGCTGGCCAGACGGTTTGGCACGGTTTTGTATGAAGTTTCCCTTCTCTTGCGGCTAGGTTTTCGACCTTGCGATCCTATTGTCGACACCCTCAGCATGAAATGGGGTATTGACACTATGTATTTTTAATCCGTCACCACAACACAGTTTATGGCCTAATGAAAGTCGATAAATATTTTAGGCTCATAAACATCACATATGATCTTGTAATACCGATAAACAAGTTGTTTACGCTACGGTAGCGTAGCGTAAACAACTTTATATGATATACTTATGTAAGATATTATATATACTACCTCATATTGCATTGTCGTGGAACTCTGTAATTGGCTTAGATTATTGTAATGTACAAATACACATGTAACACCACAAAAAAGCTGTAGTTTCCTTAAAATAAATAAATAAATAAAGATGTTTACTTGTGAAATCCAGATTACGGAACTCTGAAGGAGGATCTGCCAAACGTGGGTTCTAATCCATCCCTGTACTCGCCACACGGTAGCGATGAGAACATCAAGAGCGACCGTGCACGGGAAGACCTTTACCAATGGATGGCCAAACAGGAACCCATCAAAATGGTAAGACATCCAAGCTATCCAGTTTTTTTTTTACATTTCTGTTTGTCTATGAAATAATAGGGTCTGTTAATTTTTGTTTAAGTGCCCTTCTTATACGATGGGTATTAAATTGGTAGCCTTCATCTGTTAAATTCTAAAGTTCTTGTGCTCTTCTCTGAACTTCTCTATACAGCTTATAGATGCTGCCAAATAAGGCGAGAATACTTTGACCAAACATCGCTAAGAATGGGAATGTGGTATAAGAGTATTCAACCAACGTTATCGGATAGAGGTTGGTTTCACTGTGCCAATATGGAACGGGCTGAAGTCAATACGGCTTTGAGGCTTCGCTCCGGACACATCCCAAACAATAGCTTTAGTTATTTAATGGGGAAAACAGAATCTCCAAACTGCTCTGACTGCAATATCATAGATGATTTCTAACACAGAATGATAGAATGTGTCCGAAGACGTAAGAAGACAATAATGTTACCGAAAATCAGTTTCAATGTAGGTTTCAATATGTCAGAGTATATTGTCAGAACCTTTGTGAGAGCCTTAAACAATAAGCTGTATATTTTCGTGACGTGACATAATCCTCGAGATTAAACCCCCTATAATTATATAAAGAAACAAAAAGAAACGCTCTTCTGGCATAGCCCCGTAAGTGACTGGCACTCAGAATGTGGATCTTCAAACTAATGAATTTGCAGATTTGAGACCCTGAACGGCTGATTTAAGCTTGGAACATTCGAATAATTCTTACAAATATGTTACGCTTCGTATTTGCCTTGCTATCAAAATTCAAGAATGAGGCACCCATTTGAAAAAAAAATGTTGAACTTTTGCACACTATATCCGTTATGGGTATAATGCTTCCGTGTGCGCGCTAATTATTGCAAGGTTGTTCATTATATAGGAACACAAAAACAAGAAGCCCATAATACCTCAGTCGAAGATGAACCCGCGAGCCATGGCGGCCGCCATGCCAGCCTGCAGTCTGTACCCGCTGCAAGGCTCCCTCATGCTTTTGGATGCTCACTTGGTGTTCCAGCCATTCCTCTCCGCCTTGGGAGTGTCTCCTAACCAGGTCACTCAGGGTGAGTGCTGTAGGCCATTAAGATTAGAGCTAAAAGCCTTCGACCGGGGTTTGAAATTTCATATATATAATAGCTGAACTGGCAAACGTGCTATTTTTTATTGCCAGATGAAACGCGTACTAAATTATGCTAGTAGATCGTAGATACTCGATGTAAATGTAATGGTAGTTTGATTTTTGTGGTTTTATTTTATAAATGTGCTCGGAACCGGTAAAACATACCCCTATTTTTGTTGGTAATTAAAAATAGTGGTATAATTATTTATGCATTGTTCATAAAAATTGACTACAATCGAGATTAAAAAATGGGAGTAAAATGAAAAAGGAGCATCAGAAAGTGGTCCCCTATCCCAGGTGAATCGAAGGGCAAGGGTGGTTCCGGCGAAGGCGTCCCGCCGGCGCTGGAGTCTCTGGGCTCCAAGCTGTCTCTCGTGGCCTGGGTGGATATGTTCCGCATCGACATCGTCGTCAGCGACTTGGCTGCCCGAGAGCGCAGGCATGGTAACGCTAAAGGAAAGGGTGAGTATTATTATATTTTTTCCCTCAGTCCCTCAGGACTAAATGGGGTGGACACTAACTGCTGCATTCAAATCCGTCACCACACGGAATTTCGGTTTATATTTCAGGAAAGGATGGCTTCACGGATATGATCGTTTTATTTTATTTTATTCCCAACGTTTCAGACACTTTGCAGTGTCCGTGGTCGCGGGACGACTGGATGGCAGTTGTCGCTGCGGGCTTTTATATACTGGTGAGACACTAATGAGCTCTCATTCTATTGGTGGTGACGCACTATTATGCCCGTGAGTCATGTTGTTTGTCACGTAGGCGCGGTGACGTGGCGGGTTACGTAACGCTGAACATATCTATGTATAACGTGCTCGGTTGATACAGAAGTCGCTCACAGTATCTTGCGGTCTTGCAGTTTTGTGTCGGGCTTGGGATTTGATTAATTTTATAACCGGGTCCCGGTTGGCAAGTACCACCTGCTTGGGATCATATCCGTGAAGCCATCATTTCCTGCAATGTGTAAAGATCGTGAAAACCTAAGACATCATTCGGTTTATATTCATTAATACACATGTATAATTGGTGTCTACAAAATCTAACACTGCAGTATTGATGCCAAAGTTAACTCTAACGTGACGAGATGATTATCAAGGCTGCTTAGCATCGAAATTCTCCTTAAAAAATCTATAAATCCCCTCGTCCAGCAAACCAAAACCACACAGACATCCCTTCGGAGACTCCGGCCTTCCTCTGCGAGAAGGTGTCCATCGACGTGGACCTGAAGAAGGTGGCGGACATGGCAGTGGACGACCTGATCCAGCGGCAGAACGTCCTGTACATATCGCGCGGGCAGCTCAAGAAACACATCAGCACTATGCTCAACTTCAACATTAGCATTCGCTTCATATCGCAACAGGTCAGTTTGTATTTTAGCTTCTTTGAGTTCAATGGAGACAACACTACATCACTACTAATAGTTATGGCAGAAGAGGGAGTTGGTCCTCTTGTTTTTCTGCGATCCAGATGGAGGTCGGTGACCTACAGCTCGCTTAGTGAACACAGATGGCGTCCCAGTAAGCCGGGATTCCCCTCTATAGTTTCGCCCGTTTAGCGGAATAGCCGATGGGCTGCCAAAAGTCGAATGCGTTTACGCGAAACAATAGCACCCGGGACAACCAGAAGGGCTAAAGCAATGGGGGCTTATTGCGTCACTGCGGTATACATCAGGCATTTTCCGAGTGTAAAAGAGGGAATGCCCGGCTCGGGCTAGTTAGTGCCTTTGTGTAAACTACGTGCTTGGGACCTCAGTGCCAACTATGTTAGTGAATCGTTATATTTATACGGAGTTATGTTTATAGTGCAGGGGAGTAGTGTTAGTAGGACTTGCAAGAGACGGTACATTTGTCCTTGACAAGACGAAAAATTGTCAAGAGCGTTTCATGAATTTCAAATATGTGTAAGACCTAAAAGGTTTAGTCATGAATGGCCCCCGACCATTTCTTACTTTAAATTCACCCGAGGCATATCGTTAAGTATGTTGATTGTTTAAATATGGCCCTTATGTTAAAAGGTGAACATGCCGCTTCTGAGGTTGCTACACCAAATCAGCAACATGTACCAGAACGTTAAGGACACGCAGATTGAACTGAGGACTCAGACGAAGATATCACACCGCCAGAACAAGCATCCTTCTTCCTCAGGTACGTTTAATGGCATATGCATTTTGTTATTAGGAGTGTGAACTAAAATAAATTTGAAATTAAATGAACGAATGAAAGATTGAACTTCTGTGTCGTCGTTAAGTGTATGTGGTGTGGTTGCGTACCACTACGTACCACCCATTTCCATTTCGAGGGTGTCGTAAGATCCGCCAAGGCCTTATAGCTAACCGTAGGAGAAGGAAAACTTGATACCAACCTTGAGGTAACCCATCTGGCCAGTTTGGCATAGTAGGCTAATTACCCTCCAGGTTATTGAAAGAGATCCGACTCAGCAGTAGGTCATTTCTGGGATAAGTAGTAGTTGTAGTAAAATGTGCAAACTCAAAAGGAACTTTATATAAGTAGGTTTTATAAATCGTCACATTAAAAATTACCAATATCATCTTGCGGTCCTTGTCCCACGCTAGGTGGTAGTCTCAATACACACCTATCTGTCGTTATACCTACATTCACATTTTTCGTACACAATTTCTCAAGCCTCAAGCTGGTTTTCTGAAGCCAAAGGTCTTTATTCTTTATTGCACACAGATACATAAAATAAAAAACATGATATTTGGAAACAAAATGTACACAGGCGAGCTTAACTCTATAAGAGTTTTCTTCCAGCAAACCTTTGGCAGAGTGAGACCTGTAGAAGATGGGTATGGGCAGTGCACAACAAATTAAAAAATAAAAGTAAATAAAATAAAAGTAATTTATCATTAAATTATCGCTAACTATATACTACATAGACCTACATACTAATAATACATACTATATACTTAAATAATTACAAAATACATAGGTAACTAAAAATATATATTATAATTATATACATATGCCTTATAGCTGTCTGTCTGGTCTCAAGTTATTATATTTTCAAATGTAGACAAAAATTGAGTGTTCGGTTGGGCACATTAGCGGTCGATTGCTTCACTCTATTGCTGTGGTTTAAACCTTAGTATTTGTTTCTAGTTTCAGATTTTAGAGAGAACTTGGTGAGTGTGACGTCTTTGGAGAAAGAGGTGGAATATGCAGCAATGGTGCCCAAGTGGGACCTCATCGCTCCGGCTCTAAACCCGGAGCTCGCATCCCCAGTGCCTACGTCGCTGAGCCAGCAGAAGCTGAGCCAGCCTCCCAGACCGCGACCTCAGTCTTTTGCGCAGAAACTTAGGTCTACTGGGAAAAGTGTTAAGGGAAAGCTCGGTGAGGCTCTTTTTTTATCAGTGACCTGAATGCCTCTAGGTTTGCGTGATAACCGGTATAGCAATAGTAATTACTTTATAAAATAAATATTGGTTTTAATCCAATAGTGATTAGTTCATCCAATGGTCACACAATATTTAAGCAATTTAGCGCTAGCTTCGCGTACAAGTGTGCTCACGAGTACGAAACGTCACAATTCCAATCCGATCGGATCGCGTTCGAGAGTAAGCCCACAGGTCGGAACTCAGTGAGCCTGTCTTTTTTATAGTGACAATGCACATATATGTATAAATAAAAAAGCGCTCAACTAAATGATGTATGTATAATAATTTATATTAATAAAAATTAATTGGAGATCGGAATACCTACTAGAGAAAAGATCTACTCTGTATCAAAACTGAGTAAAAGGTTTCGGTTGAGTTTATGGTAATATCAACAGGATACAGTTCGCTGAACGAGGGCGCACACACGCCAATGTGTCCCCCCGTGGAACACGTACACACGCACCCACACACGGACGCGCACGCACACACGCCCACGTCGCCTGCCGAGGGCGAGGGCAAGCTGGCGCCACGTTGCTGGCGGACCGTGTACCTCTTGCTAGAGCTATACGCCAACATGCCTGATGCGGAGACCATTACGCATAGGTAAGATTTAACAGGATAGCTTTGTCCTTGAATAAAACTTTACCTACTTGTCTCATGTAATTATAAATCTGGTGAAGTGATGGGTGGAAATCTTTGACGATGAAGAGACAGAGAGATAAAGAGATTGTGAATTTTGTTTTCAAACCATCCGTTATCCACTTGTTAGAGTCTCGTCAAGGTTTTTTTATTTAAACATTATACTTCCTCTAGGTTTAAAACAGTGTCGCAGGGGAAGTTTACAAACGTGTAATTCACGAATACAAATGACACCCAGACTCAAAGCAAATGCTTGTTTGTTGCCGCTGCTTTACACAAAGACACTTGCCTGACCCCGGAATCGAATCGGGGACCGTGATCCAAAAGCCTAGACCAACAAGGCAGTCAATCATTTGAAGGATCGATAATAAACAGGGTGTCCCAATAATAGCACGCCACAGCGACACTGGAAGTAGGCTAGCCCTAGGTCTATTCCACAAAATAATGGCTTAAATAAAAAAATACAATAATAATAAATATTAAAAAATAAACATTAAGTCATTAACATTAATTAACGATTTTGTTACATAGAACGAAAATATCGAGTAATTTAAAAAAATATCTACGTCTAGCATACTTCCAGTGTTGCTGTGGCGTGCTATTTTCGGACACTCTGTATATAACGCACGCACTCTTCAAATAGGTCGATATAAGATGGATTATTACTCTTCAATCGGGCACGCTTCAACTTGGAACTCTGGCTGTGGTAATCACTGGAGATTTCTACTTCCATGGCAGGTTCTCAGTTACCACGGACATACCGGAGCATTATCGACACAGCAAGTTGACGGCCAGGCCGAGCTCCCGGGAGCAAAATACCAGCAACTCGTCATCTAGCGCGGCGAACATGGGAATAGTCGTGGTTGGCGTCGCCAGGTTTGTATTGACGAACATTTTACAACATTTAAGATAGACTGGGTTTGTGAGACTTGTCTCAATATGTGTAAACCTTCTTCATCACTAATAAGTAACTCCTAACCGTCAAGTTGTGTCTGGTCGTCAAGGAGCCACTGACTCCACAGTTGGTATGCCATGTAATTTATTTTTACTTATTTCTTGGGTGTCCAGGTACTTATAAGGTTCTCAGTCGATATTTTATGGTGCTGTTCCATGTTGGGTTTTCCTATTATCCTCGACTGGTACCGAAGGCCAGCCCATTCTTGGGCTACATATTATTCGTACATATCATTCAAGCTCAAGTGACGTCGGCCACTTTGCTTCGTCTGCGGTAATTATACACATGTTATCTCCATCGAAGCCACTTAGTTTTTCATACGGGTTTGAGCCATACTTGTTTATGTTAATTGTTTTTTCCAATTCCTTAGGCAGGTATAAAAACATAAAAACTTAATCCGAACACACTTAAACAATGTTATTCGCTGAAGGAACTAGAGTGCACGATACCCAAGACCATATATATTATTCTAATCTGTCAATTTGTTTTGTAATAATATTAATATTTTTGTTCAAATTATCACTATTTCATAATTTTATTTATGTTCGAATATCTCTTTATTTCATTTCAGTTTAATTGTATTATGTTTTATGTCAATGATGTGGTTTCCTTTAATTAGGGAAACAAAATAATTTGTATTGTTAATCTATTATTTGTGAATGTGTGTTGTATTCCCTGTTGGAAATCCTAAATAAATAAATAAATAAATAAATAAATAAATAAGGTCTACTTTAATTTACCAGGATCCACCGAACGCGCCTTTTAGCATCTCTCTCGGGATTGAAGCTGGAAGCGGAGATCACGTCGCTCCAGGCATCGCTATCTGCGTCACGGTCGCGCCAATGGTCGCTCTCGGGGAACGTGGGACGCTCCATGATAGTTTTACTCGAAGGCGTCGCTCCTAACCACCAGTAAGCAAAAATAAACTACAGTTTATGCTATAGTTGCTAGATTTCATATAAATCCCAAATGGTGACACCATTATTGTATTTATTTTTCTCGATTACCTTTTTTTATCGGTGACTTGAATGCCCTTGACCTTAGGCTTGTTTTTTTTTCAAAATCAAAACTTATTTAATCGAGTTGGCTCATTAGAAATCTTTCGTAATGGAGAGCAACATCAGGGTCGAAAATGGAGCAGGCAATTCAAGGGAAGGCACCGGCTGTCACATACACACAATGAAACAGAGTAATACTGCTTGGCGCCGGACTTGATGCTGGTAGCTAGCCGGGTGGACCATTAGATCCTACCACCAAGTGTGCTTTTGTTGACTTTTCAACAGGCGCTATTTCCTAGCGTGCGGTTTAGTTTTAAGGAAAACGTTGGTTACTTTTCTCTTCAACTGAACATTTTGTGTCAGGACCGTAGTTCGCGTGAGTGTGGGCAAGTCGCAGGCCCTGTACTCCTGGGAGGGCGGTCGGCTGGGAGCCAACGCCCTGGTTAGCGTGGGCGGCGTACGAGTGGACCTGCCGCAGCACCCGGTCGCTTTGCATGGAGTTATGACGCGATCTAGTCGTCAGCTGTCCTCTACGCTACAAGTAAGTTATTGGGTTTTAGTCACTTACAGAAATAGGAAGAAAGTTCCATATTCTTTTATTGCAAACAAGATCGAAACATTGACACGTGTTTCGACAGCAATCGTGGTATATTATTTTTAACATCTTGGCACACAAACTTATTTGTGTATTGCAGCTGTTTTTCCATACTTATTATTGGGTAATCAACAGGGCCCGGGGTCGCATTTGCCCGACCCCGGAATCGATATCGTTTATGTTCCTGAATTACATGTTTGTAAACTGCACCCGCGATATAGGTTATACCCAGAAAAAAGGGTTTCGTTATCTTAAAAAAAAAAATGATCGATACTTCTTAGATCTTTTGTTTCTCCCGGATTCTATAGTATGTGCTTTGCTTTTATTTGCCAAACAACATGAATTTACTTCCATAATACATATTACAGGAATTAGGGGTGACTCGCACATCCTCCCGCCTCTCTCGCTCGGGTACGGGCACTGGAACGGGCGTGGGAGCGGGAGGCGAGGCGTCTTCAGAAGAGGGATCTCCCGCGCCTGCGCCGAGGGCTCCCCGGCCACGGGTGCCTTCTGCCGCACCTCCCCTTCTCAATCCGCTGCATCTCCACTTCTCCATTATGCTCCAGGTACTACTTGAATACTTAAGAAGCTACGGCTTAATATTTTTATGAGTGTATATTAAAATAGTAGGATTACAACAGTATATTGATGTCTTAGGTTTTCACGATCTTTGCACATTTCAGGAAATGATTTCTTGACGGTTCTGATCATAACACTGGGATAAATAAAATAACACAATCAGACCCGTCAACAAATAATTTCCTGCAACAGTATACAGCCTGATTCAGAAAACCCTATCCAAGCCGAAAGGGGGGTGTAGGATGGGTCTTGAGTAATAGATCTACGGTGACAGATTTTCTTTATCTTGACCCATCAACGAGAAAAATGGCTTTTTCTATTTTCATTTTTAATGTCACTATCGACACCTGTACATCACTAATATGTACATTACATAATCAGCCGGCGCAGCGGTGAAGGGTCGTTTACCTCATTAGGTCAACTACCGGGAGGATATGAATTATGAGACCCTAGTACTAAAGTCATTTGTATTAAAAATATTAAAATGTGTTTCTATTGGGTTCCGCACCTAATTATTTAATAAAATGAAATAAATAATTATTTTATTTAAATATTATTCAAGGGGTTTGCCGTAATAAATGATCAAAACTTAAGAAGACATTGCTTTACGAGTAATATTATTAACCTTTGGGTCATTTAGAAATACTTCATAGTTAATAAGATGTATGGAACAAACATTATTCCGTATGGTGATGGATTTTGAATACATAGGGCCACCACCCCATTCCATCCTGCGGGTGTCATAAGTGCCGACAAAAGGAAATTACAAAACTGAAAATCTAGCCGTAAGAGAAGGAAAACTTGATACGAAACCTTGTGCCAACCGGTCTAGCCAGCGTGGCACAGTAGGCTAACCTGTAATGAAAAGAGGCCCGAGTCACCAGTGGGTCATTTATAGGCTGAATAGTAGTAGTTGTAGTAGTAGTAGTATGGAACAAGTAATTTTCAGTCTTCATAAGTTTCAAAATAAATTAGTAATCATGGCGAATGTATTTGAAACCTCCACTAGCAACTTAAAATAAAATTAAGATCTTGAAGCTACCCACAATACGAAGTGAGAAGTGGTCAAGCAATTAGGTAGGTATGTTTAGCTTTTGAACATAACGTCGTGTATCTTTTCCATAGTATGTTCCTGTATTTATGAGGGTAATATTATCACTGATTTAAAAACATTTTAAACTAGAAGCCTCGAATACTGGCAAATCTAATTTTTACTATACTTAGATGGTTTTATTAACTGGAACTGCTGCTGGGAATGTACTGAAAATAAAACTTAGGGATAACTATGCGATAAATTTTAAAGTTTTCTATGGTTTTTACGATTTTGGCCAATATGTGAAGTAAATGCCATTTCACTACATAGTATAAAACACAGTCCCTGTCGTCCGTCCGTCCCTATGTATGCTTAAATCTTTAAAACTAGGCAACGGATTTTGAAGCGGTTTCTTTTAATAGATAGAGTGATTCAAGAGGAAGGTTAATATGTATAAAACATCCATAACATTGTAGAGAAACACTGATAAATTTAGAGGTTCATCATTGCACCCGTGTGAAGCCGGGGCGGGTCGCTAGTCTAAGCATAAAGAAATGTACTTAAACCGTCTGCTAATCTTGAATTTCGTCACCAACCCACTTTATCACCAAAATCGCGCCACAAAAAAAGCTAAACAAGGAGAAATACTAACGTATTACCTTCTAAAATGCGTTACCCGGACATCTTGGCCAATTACTAACTTTTCTGCATTTATTAGAGGCGCCCCAATTTATTAGTGCCTATCTTATGAGCTAAGAATATAAAATTGTTTAACACGCCGTGTAGTAATGGATGCGAGTACACCACAACCCATTCCATCCTTAGGGTGTCGTAAAAAGCCTCAATAGGAACGCAAGAGTTAGTCAATCTAGGTCCAGGAGAGGAAAACTTGAAGCAAATCCCGTGAAAAGGCCTTCGGGCAGAATAAAAAAACTACAGCATATACAGCATTTTACTACAAATAAGAGTGCCTTACGCCTAAGTCTAAACGCATTGCTGGTAGGCCTCCCACAAGTTGGACCCATGAACTGGTAATGGTCGCCGGGAAACGATCCTTGAAGGAGGCCTATGTCCAACAGTGGAAGTCTTTTGGCTGAAATGATGATGATGAAAAGTACCGTTTTCGGACAAGCCACTATTTGTTCATCTTACGCAAAATGAACCCTAATCACGCACACATGGTGATGCAATGCTGTGTATTGTAATATTAGTTAAAAGTACCGCCTACTTTAAACATTGTAGATAAAGTTTATAAAATGTTGCTATCCCTTTCTCAATAGTAATATTTTCATGCCATCGACAAGGACAACATACTTCATTACTTTCGTACAAACGTGACAAAACGCGCGCACACCACACATGCGTTCAATATGATGTCAATAAAATCGTCCTTATTAATTAACGTTAAAATAGTTTATTGAATAATCTTACAATTATAACTCACACAAATAAAAATTAAAAGTACTGTTATAATTATTTTCTTTGCCTTTCTAGTACTGCCTCTGTCACTTTTTAGCACAATAATTCATTCGTATAATACCAGGACATCAGAGATCGGGCGAAGGTACGCGCCTTACGTATTGTTTCTAAAACGGTCTTAAGTATACACTGATTATTTCGTGAAATCATAACAAGGCCACGACAGCGCTGTTTGGAACCGCTCCGAAACTGAGAATCCGTCTAGTAGTTACACTGGGTTCGAATCCAACCAGGGAACATGATTTTTGCTACTATTTTTTAAGCAAATAGTTAAAATATTTCGTGATAGCAGGTAAATTTTTGATGGTGTTCCGAGACTAGGAATGCTTACCACAATAAAGCTAGACTAGTTATAATAAACTAAATATTATGAAATATCAATGCAAAGGAGTAGAACTCACTGGATGGTTCTCTAAGCGGTATTGTTCTTTTCGTCGTCTCAGTCCATAAATGACACACTACTGAGTCGGGCCTCCTCCAAATTCATGGAGGGAAATTAGCCTACTATGCCACGCTGGCAAGACGGCAAGACGCTGGCACAGGGTTTGTATCAAGTTTTCCTTCTCATACGGCTAGGTGATCTGCCTCTTACGATCCTTTAGTCGCCTCTTACGACACCCTCAGGAGAGTGTGGGTTGGTTACATTGTGTATTCTTAATCCGTCATCAATATTTTTGATATTTTCTGCCATAATTTCTTGGCTTTAGTGCCAAGAAACTCTCCCCGTTTAGTAAATTCAAAAATACGTTCAGAATGTGTGTGAAACATGCGAACAACGTGATTTCAATAAAATCATCCATATTAATTAATGTTAAAATAGTTTTTTGAATACTATTTAAATACAATTTCACACTTAAGAATTTTATGTACGGTTATAATTATTTTCTTTCCCTTTCTAGTACTGTCTCCCCCACTTTCTAGCACGATTTGAACTTCATTCATTCGTATAATACATACCAGGACAACAGAGATCGGCGAAGGTTACGTCATGCCACATACCATGCCGCCTTACGTATTGTTTATAAAACGGTCATAATAATAGACGGCTTATTTCGTGAAATCACAACATGGCCACGGCAGTGCTGTTAGAAACCGCTCCGATACTGGGAATCCGTTTAAAAGTTACCGGGTTCGTATCTCCAACCAGGAAATGCTTTTTGCTAATATTTTTTTTCGTGAAACATTTAAAATATTTCAAAATTATTATGTTATACTTGCACAACCACAAGCCTTAAAATGTTATTCATTTTTGTTTTTCTTTTTTGTATAATAAATGCTACCACATGTTCCTTGTAGTGGAGTATCGATAAGTAGGTACCATAGGTGCAACATAATGTCTTGTAAATAACGAAATAATATTTACGTTTATAATTTCATTTCACGCTTTGGGTTTAAGTTTCCGTTCATTACTCAGAACTCATCGAATCAAAAGAACGCCGCCGCGGCTAGGCGACTGTAGATTTTTTTAATAGGTTTATGAACCTATGTGTGTATGTTTACCAAATCTGGGTTAAAGTTTCGTAAACATACACACACAGGGATTTGACCGTGTGGTGACGCATTTAGAATACACAATGTCACCAACCCATACAACCATAAGGGTGTCGAAAGAGGCGACTAAAAGAACGCAAGAGGCAGATCACCTAGCCCCAAGAGAAGGAAAACCTGACACAAGCCCTGTTCCAACCCGTCTTTTTTTTACGTTGGAATTCCTCTTAGCTGTCGCTGGATACCCGACCGCTAAACACCAGCCTCCTGGGGACTCCGGGGCTCGGAGAGATGGTAGTTGCGCCCCAACCTAACCACTACAAACAACGGTGTCCCTCAACTGCCCGAAAGATTACATAAAAAATAAAAACTTATCTCCTGCCGATGGTATACTCCATGACCCGGATGGGACCTTGGCCCGCTTTTACAAGCTACCCAATCCATTGAGAGGCACGTGCGGGACATTGCACGTGCCTCCGTCAGGCGCCAGATGAAGTAGCGCCCGATCCACGCGGCGCTCAGTTGCGGTGACAGCCCTGGTCCGCCGGCCTGGCCGCCCTCCGCTGCTAGCGGCGGCAGCCCTGGTCCGCCGGCCTGCCCGCCCTCCGCTGCTAGCGGTGGCAGCCCTGGTCGCCCCTCCAATGCCACCCTCCGCTGCTAGCGGTGGCAGCCCTGGTCCGCCAGCCTGGCCGCCCCCCGCTGTTAGCGGCGTCAGCCCTGGTCGCCCCTCCATTGCCAGTGGCGGCAGCCTTGGCCTCAACGCCTGGCCGCCACTCCGCTCCCATCACCTCGCCATGTGACGTGTCAGTTTAAGGCTCTCGAGGCAACTCCGAGGACAGAGGAGTTCCCGGAGCCAAAGACCACCACATCTCTGTGTGCCACTCTTCGTCTGGCCTCATCCTGTGAGCCCACCCGGCACGAGTGACCCTACGCCGGTATGACCCCAACGGATTTCAAAAGGCACGCAAGCCCAACACAACAAGGTAGCAGCACGGTCGAGGGGGTTCGTATCAAGCCTCCCTTCTCTTGCGGCTAGGTTCTCGGGGCCTTGTCATTTCTTTTTGTTTACGACACCCCCAGGATGGAATGGGCTGTTGACAATATGTATTTTAAATCTGTCATCACACGGACGGTACTAGGCTATCATAAATTAGTAGAGATCGGTTGCCGCTGGTAATTGAAAGAAATAGGCCGGCCGCCCTTTCAACTTTTCGCTTGTTCCGAAGAATAGATGGTTTCAAAGCATTATTGTAGATTGTTGTTTATTTTTGGGTAGGAATAAAGTTCAAAATGTTTCAAAGCAGTATGGCGGATAGGTATTTATGTTTTGGAACAGCTTTTGTTTTAGTTGCCGCCTGCCGCCGGTGAGCCCTTTGATGCAAGCCGAACCGCGCTCTTTGTTCTGACCGACACTGATCCTTTCAGTTTGGCGACTCACTCGGCGTGATAAAATTCAGATTCCGTACAATTGTTTAATATTAATTTAACTACATTCTTAACGCATGTCGTAACTCGCAACTAATCTGCACAACACGCATAAAACCGTGTATTCTTTAAATCTTTTTCCGAAAATGTGTTTGATGATTCCAGAATTAGATTAGTATCATTTCATTATGGCGACTTCACATTAATAAATTATTTAATGAATAAAAAAAAAAAATTATCTAAAACAATTTGCTTCCGAACCTACACCTTTGACAATGTTATTTTAAAAAATCATAATAATTATAGGAATTCATTTGTTACCATAACGATCCCTAAAATTGAATACAGTGTTTATTTATTGTTGTCGCATATTTTTCTTTGATTTGATTCTTTCACCAGTTCACTTTACGAGACCGACTAGGATAGTTGTAGTCTAGTTTCGCGTTGGATTGCAGTGAATTTAGCGCGGAATCATGAAGATTATGGCGTTTCCCCAATAAAAGGAATCCGTCGTATAATTGGACGTTACCTAGGTGTTTGTTATGTCTGTGGTGGATATCGATGTGCTTAAAACATGAGTGCGTGTGACCGTGATAACTTTAAATCATAATAAAGCTGAGCAGGATTTGAACAGAAAATGGTATGTACAAACTGTCAATTAATTAGGCAATATTGCAATTTCATTGTGAACCAAACCGAACCGTTCCGGAAGGCGCAGTGCTGGTAGGCCTCCCACACGGTGGAGCGACGACCTGGTTAAGGTCGCCGGAAAGCAGTGGATGCGGGTGGCCCAGGACCGGCCTTTGTGGAAATCCTTGGGGGAGGCCTATGTCCAGCAGTGGAGGTATTTTGGCTGAAATGATGATGATGACCGTGAACCGATTATTCGCTGCCTTGTTGGTCTAAGGGCTGGATGTGACCTTTGGTACGCTGGACCCCGGTTCGATTTTCGAGGTCGGGCTAGTGTACTTGCTCCGAGTCTGGGTGTCGGATGTGTTCATCATACAGGTTATAACTAGTGTAAAGGTTTTGTTTTTTAAATAAATACAAGTAATAAAAATTAGCCATGGGGTGTGTGTTTTCGAGAAATTGTTTTTCTAGGTGTTTGAATAAGCTCGACACTGTACACCGAACTATTTTAACATAAAGAGCGTCGTCCGCGCCTTGCGTTTTCTTCCACAACAAGTACCAGGCTAACATAAAGTAACAGATGCTTGTTGCTAATGTGTTTTAACTTTCTTTACATTCGTGTGCGTGAAATGGGATGTGGCAAGTTTTATCAATGTGTTTCAAACTGATGATTGTTGGTGATGTGATTGAACTTTCTTTACATTTGTGTGTGTGAGCAAGGATGTAACACATTTTATCGATAAATCGGTCAGGTTTTTTTAAATTTTTATCGAAACATTAAGTAGCTTATTTTCTCTTCAAATTTTGCACAAAGATTCCCTCAATGGTATACTATTTTTCCTCTCTTGGATAGTATACATGTAGTGCGTCACCCTGTATTGTTTCGTTTCAAGCCGTGTCCAATGTAACATCAATATGTTTCAATGTGTTAAATGCGGTAAATTACCGATTTCCTATTGGAATAACATTTAGGTTAAAATTTTACTTTGAAGCGTCCCCTAGAAAGCACATAACCGAAGCTTCTTGGTTGTTTATTGAAGATTATGCTATAAATGGTTCTGTTTTAGAGTTTGAGCGTCACAGCAGCGTTGTTGCCGTCCCTGCAGGCACAATACAAGATGGAGCAAGTACAAAGCTCAGGTGTCACTGGGAATAAAGCGCAATTCACCATAGACTTACAACAGCATTCCCTTAGCTTCGTTACCAAATTACAGGTGACCATTACCTTTCCTTAACCTATTTATTAATAACTGGTTTCTAAACTACTCGACTTTCATACTATATATCATACTCTTACATTTTTTCAATTTAATCGTTCAACACTACCCTACCTCATCTTTGCCAAATATTTATCTTGTCACTTGAATGCCTTTGATACCAATTGGCGCAAATAATACCTGACATAAGCATCACAAACGTTTAATTGGATATCAGTTTAATTATTATATATCAAACTGTAACCAATAGAAACTTGTTGGTCAGGTGTCCGAAGCGAACATCCCAGCGGCGGCCATGGTGTGCCTCCCGGCGGTGCACGTGTCGGGCCGCGTGCTGGAGCAGGCGGGCGCGGCTCGCCTGGAGGGCGCGGTGCTTCGCGCGGGCCGCTACTTGGCCGCGCACGCGGTCATCGGCCTCTTCGAGCACACGCTCTCCACCGACTTGCTCAACCATCTAGTCTTCGTGCAGAAAGTCTTCATGAAGGTACGGGCATACTGGTATCTGTAGCGGTTCGTTTTTACATTCCATTAACGCAGTCGGTAGGATCACCTATTCACTCATAGTATATTGGCGCAGTCGGTTTGATCACACATTGTCACTCTTACTCCGTTTTATAATAATTTTAGCTTGATTACGTAATTAGACAGAATGCTTATATTTGCGCCCAAAATGATGTATGAATTTTACAATGGATTTGTTTTTATATAAGTTCTTTGTTTTGGGTAAATTCGTCCGTATGTTCCCAATGTTGTAAATGTTACAGGAAGTAAACGAAGTCGTCCAGAAAGTGTACGGCGGTGAGAAGCCGGTTCCTCTATGGAATGAAGAGGAAGCCTCCACTTCGGCGCTCAGCCGAATACTGTTTTCACTCACTATTAGAATTAAGGTAGGCAATATAAGTTACGCTTATGCTATAGCTTTTGTTTAAGCAGATACCAATAGATTCTTCAACATATACCACATATGCTTTATAAGTTAAGAATGACTAAATAAGCTGTCAGACTTTATACTGCCTGAGCGTGAACAAGGCTTATACTTCTCCAAATTGGAGGTTCAAAACTATGTGGACTGCTACAAGTGTCTATAAAATATATGTATTTCTGAGATATTGTTAATGTTTTTAGCGAATCCAACTAACTGCAACCACCCCAAGCAACTCAGCGGTCCGCTTAGAGACTGGAGCGGTGGAGTTTGAACTATCCAATCGAGTACAAAACGTGCCGCAGCCTACGGAGCCACATGAAGTCAGACTCTTTGCACGGGCACAGGTATTCTGCTTGACTATGTTGACTTGGCTCACTTATGAATAAAAATGGTTCTAGAATATTCTTAGACACTTATTAAGAATTGAATATCCAAGAGGAGGTAGTTACAATATAAACAGCGGCAATAGCGAGATAAATAGAATTTTATAAATAAAACCCAAATATCATTGATATTTAGCTCTCGTATATTTCTTCATATATCCATATCACCTGGAAACGATAACGTCCAGCACGGTACGCTTCCAGCGATCATTCTTACCACGCAAGTGCAGACTTTGGAACGAATTACCTGTGGCGGTGTTTCCCGAGGGCTACGACATGTCCTCCTTTAAACGAGGTTTAAAGAGAGCATTCACTTCACGGTAGGCAACGGTTTGGCTGTGCCCCTGGCACTGCCAAAGTCCATGGGTGGCGGTTACCACTTACCATCGGGCCGCTAGCTCGTTTGCCACCAATGGCAATAAATGGTAGGTAGGTAACATATTATATGTTACACCTGCACTAGAAACTCCTGTAACACAGGGGCTGTTCAAAACATGTTAATCACTACTACAATTTATTAATCACTATTACAATCAGAGCTTATGCCTCTAGTTTACCCAAAGACACTTACTTGCTGCCATCTGCCATCTGGTGGGACAATCGGTAATTACTTAGTTAGATCGTCAGTATTTGACGCTATTATATTATTTGACTGGCCTTACCTGCCCTCCGTCGTCAGAAATAAGTTATAAATTGAAATGACATATTTTACCCATTTTTAATGTCTTTGTAAAGGTGGATGTGAATCTTAGCTTGGGCCAATTGATCCGCAATGCGATGTTCGAAGAAGCCGAACCGGAATTCCAGCAGTATGCGTTCTTTAACACGAGGATAAGTAAGTGAGGTTAACCTTTCTCCGTATCTGTATTCTTTACTAGCGAGCTACATTCCGCGTGGAGCTAGATCTGCATTGAAATAATTTTCATGAAATGCTAAGTACAACTTATAAAACTATTGCCTACGCTACCACCAAACATTAACAGCGCGCGACGAAAAATTCAATCTAATAAATAGTTGTCACTGCAGTCCAGATAAGTTTTTTGGAATATATTACATTTAACATTAACATAGCGCCATCTATTGATCACTTACTCAATACAATCAACAGATATCGCCATCTGTTAAAAACGTTTGGAGCTAACAGATAATTGCGACTGTCAAATAATAGAGGAATAATATGCAATAAAACAATATTGCGACTATACATTGAGATGCTTAAGCTATCGTATAATTCAAGTTGGAACCATCTGCACACGGTGTGCCAATTTGATTAATTACGGATTTTGAATACACAGTGTCACCAACCCATAACGTCCCGAGGGTGTCGTAAGAGGTTAGCCGCAAGAGAAGGAAAACTTGATACAAATCCTGTGCCAACCCGTCTTGCCAGCGTGGCGCAGTAGGCTAATTTCCCTCCATTAATTTGGAGGAGGCCCGACTCAGTAGTGGATCACTACTGAGTGGGCTGAAACGACGATGAACGACCGTTTAGTAGTGTATGGAGTCATCGCGGACAAACAACGTGACGCGTAATTTATATATACCTATTGAGATGGTGTAGATTATTAACGAACATTTCGTCCAGCCATGCGCAACGCCTTCCAAGACGAAGTGGTATGCGGCGAAGACAAGGAAGTGGTGCTAATAACCTTGAAGCGACCGCTGATATACATTCAGCCGGTGGCCGTGGACAAGGCCATTCTGGTGTGGCTCAACTACAAGAATGCGTACGAGTATTGGAACGAGAAGCGGCTCAACCTCAACAAGGAGGTGCTTACTGCCACGCAGCAAGTCTTCGAGAAGGTATTACTACTCGTAAACATATTACACACATGTTCTTGAGAGATTTATAACGGCACTCGACACCTGAGGGTGTCGTAAGAGTCGATAAAAGGAAATGACAAGGACATGTATGAAAACCTAGTCGCCTGGCCAGCGTGGCAAAGTAGGCTATTTACCCTCCCATGTAACTGGAGGAGTCCCGACGTGACAGTAGGTTATCTATGGGATCTATGAAGAGTTTAAGCGGATTGACACTCGCTTGGTGGAACTAGATGGAGCGACGATCTGCGACGGGCAGCCGGCAGCAACTGGATGCATAGAACCGAAGACCGGGTTCAGTGGCGAGCCTTGGGGGAGGCCTACGTCCAGCAGTGGACTGAAATAGGCTGATGATGATGATGGTGGAACTTACTGGCTGGGGAACGACTAACGCCTTACAGAATACCAAATAAATAGTTTCTCATTGTGAACAAGACTAATAATAAAAAAAAAATACAGAGTTTCTTGCCAGCAGTATGAATGTGGGTGGATGCAAGGTCTGTGAGAGAAAACAGTTGAATGGATTTGAGAATTACGAAATGTGTATGAAAGGTGTGAATGTAGATATGCCGACCGATAGGTGTATGTAATGTATGGAGACTACCATCTAGCGTGGGACATGGGCTTTGAGATGATATTGGTAATTTAACGATTTCATAAGCGTTTTGTAATGAGACCTGCGTAAATACAGTTCCGTTTGAGTTTGAATTAGATGGCATATTGTTATTTCGCGTCAGCAAGGCCTCCATAACTCTATCAAAGTATTGCCAGCGTTATGCTTTCAGCCTCCGGTATTCCGAATGACGAAGGCCTGAAAAGCCAAGCTGCAATCTCAAATTATATTTTTGTTCGAAGGTGCAATTAACATCGCAGATCACAACCCCTCATCTTAGCACGTTGTTCCTACAACTGAACGTCGACGATATCGGCATTTGCCTGCCGTTGAATCAGCCACCTGTGGTAAGTTACTTCATGTCATTTTTAGGTAGCGTCCAGTTCCCACTGTTAGCGGAGGAACGCAGCTTCATTAATCGTAGCAGACCAAGGCCCCTCAGGTTCCAGATATTCGATGAACGCCGTTAGTTGTATTTGGTAGTTCGAGCCGCTAATACCAATCTTACCGAGCCTCCGGGGCCCACATACCCTGGGTAGTCCCCAAAGTCCCGGTATCCATGAGGATCTCCAAAGAAAAAGATAGCGTCAAGCTATTGCGTAAATTTTGAGTATATTGTTTACAACTTCTTCACAATCTTGACTTTAGGCTGCCTATCCACTAGGCCGAAGCGAGGCGGTAGAGCAGAGAAACGGAGAAATATTAACCAATAAGATTGTACAAAATCTCCGCTCCTCTTTAGTGGACAGATTGATATAATGCAATAAAAGCCCGTGTGTGGTGTGGGCAGCAGGCCCGCTGGGGCGTGTGCCGCGGCGGGTGGGGCGCGTGGGGCGAGGGCGAGGCGCGCGGGGCCGTGGTGGTGACGCTGGAGAGCACCAGCATCGGCGCCTGCAGCTCGGGCGCGCTCGTGTCCAAGGGCCGCTTCGTGGGCCTGTGCCTGCGCTTCGCCGACGACTTCGAGGCCTCGCTGGACGACTGGAAGCCGCGCCCCGACGAGCCCTCGCTCAACGTCTGCTGCGTCTCCGAGGGCACCTACGAGGTCTGCAGCCGGACAGCGGCCGCCAAGCACAACGGTATGACTGGCGGATCCACCACTGCATGGAACCAACTTATTATGCTATTTATTCTCGTTTGACTGCCTCGTTGGTCTAGTGGTCAGATGTGCCGCCTTTGGATCAACGGGTCCCGGGTTCGATTCCGGGGTCGGGCCAGTGTCTTTGTCTAAACCAGAGGCACTGGCTCGGAGTCTGGGTGTCATTTCTATCTATAATATGTATGTATCTACAAAAAAAAATGTATATAAGTAGTTTATCATCCATCTCGTTACCATAACACAAGCATTAGTTGCTTAACTTGGGACGAGATGGCGTTGTGTGAAATGTCCAAGGATATTTATTTATTTATTTATATTTATTATTCATTTCAATGTTGAATTAATTGCTTGCTCCAGAAAACGCCAAGTGGTTCCTGAACGTATCGTGGCAGATGGAGGGTGTGGACATCCATTTGGATGTAAATGTGGGGAAGCAGCTATCGGCCTTGGGACATACCCTCACCATGCTCACTGGTACTTACCGCGCTCTGGTTTCTAATTAGTTCGCCACCGAAATCACTTGAGTAAACGCCGGTTTTACTCACCTAGCCATTGCTTGTATATTACATTACCCCAAAAAATTGCGTAATTCCTGGTCAAAAACTGAGTAACTGATATGAACGAATGAGCATTTGTGCACTAACTTTCAAATTTATTATCTGTTACTCGCGCATTAGAAAATTTTATTTTTATTGAAGTTTTAAATAAACTAAGCGTAATTTTTTTATACATAGATGGCGCAATAAAGATGTTACTATCTGAAAATTACTGTGTATGACGAAATTAATAGTTATTTGTCACTTTCATAAAATAGTAAAATATAGTTATATTTCATTCAAGTCGTTGCATGTTTATTATAGGGAAACTGTATTCAATTTATTTCAATATTGTTTTTGGACAGGATTTGAAGAAGAGGACCCGTTAAAAATGGACTACGAAAGTGACATAGACGACGAAGCTGACAATAGCAAGGATTCACAGGTATAGTAGAGTATAATACAGTAACAAAATTCAATTTCATTAATTACTACTGAGACCCACGTTCCAACATCGCATGTAGCTGCGCCCAGAAAGCTTTATTTCTGAAGCAGAATTTAGTTATGACAATAATGTAATAACGCGGTGACTATCGCAAGCGGCAAGAGTTCAATGCCCTTCAAGGAAGCTTAGAAGGCATGTATGATGCTAGCTGGGTTAGTATAGAATTCGGTTCAAAGGTTACCTGTGTTCAGACTAGGTTTTCCGTCTATTTCATTCCTTTAATAGGTATTGTTGTTCTAAGTTTTCGTGATTATTACACATTGAAATAAAATGCTTTTTAACGGATTTATCGCGTTTATTCTACTTTATTTGATTCCTGACGTTTGTGTGCACGTTATCAATAAAACATAATCACAGGTGGTAACTGTGCCTTCGTAATTTTAAAGACAACTGCCTTCTGGTTTCTCCAGTGACCACGACTGCTGCAAAGTATTCGAAACAATTGAAATTGAATAATATTAAATACACGTGATAAATTTGTTACTAAGTGTTTAATTTGAACCTTTAATATACTTGACAACATTATAAGTTCTATTTCGTGTACTAGGAGAGCATAATTCTACGTCGCAAGTACACCGACCACTTGCCGGCATTCGTGTTTGACACAAGTCTGGACGCCAAGAAGCGGTCCAAGCTGATCGAGAAGGAGATGAACGAGCAAGCCAAGATCATCAACGACCTCCGCACCCTGGGCGCCAGTCACACCACCATCGAGTACGAGATGAAGCGGCTGCACGACTTGGAGGCGCTTGTCTTTAAGGACTTTAGAAGGTACAATTGCTTGCCCTTTCATTATACAAGCAGTAACAAAAAAAAATTAGTGTTAAAACCATGAATCAATCATTATTTTTATGAACCAGAATTTTACTACATACATAAACCTACTAACTGGCAATCCATAATATTACCATACAGGCCTATTAATCTCGAGTTCCATGTTTATATGTTTTTTTAGTTCGTTGTCCTGTCGGTCCTTTCGATATATTTTTTTTAGTGGTAGTTGCTTTTACTAAATTGACGCGTTTGGACCCACTTCCGCTACTTCTCTATTTGAGACCAGTGGCTTTAGGCACGGGTGATAAAGGCTTAAGACATAAACTGACCACCTGAGAGTGCTATCAAGAGAGTTTTCTAAAAAAACACTTAAAAAAATACACAAAAATATTTAAGTATTACACAATCCACAAGTTAAAAGTGTTTTCTCAGGGACATGATCCAGAAGCTGCGGCGCCAGAGCGTGCGCGCCAGCTCCATCACGAAGGGCAAGCTGGGCCTGGGCTCCAACCGGACCGGCTCCTTCGTGCCCACCACGCCGCCGCCCGCCGCCAGCGGCTACTCCGACAAGTAAGCGCATCTGCCTACAGAGTTAAGTATAGTCTCAAAGTCACCCAAAGGGCAATGGAGAGGGCTATGCTGCAGAAATGAGGAAATACGCAGGAGAAGCAGAGTTACCGTCATAGCCCACAGGATTGCCAAACTTAAGTGGCAATGGGCAGGGCACATAGCTCCTCTCTCCGTCTTTGAGTGGCGACCGCGTTCCGCAAAGTGCAGTGCTGTTAGGCCTCCCACACGGTGGACCGACGACCTGGTGAAGGTCGCCGGAAAGCGATGGATGCGGGCGGCTCAGGACCGGACTTCGTGGAAATCCTTGGGGAGGCCTATGGGCTATGTCCAGCAGTGGACGTCTTTTGGTCGGGCACGGTGAGTGCATTGTTTCTAATATCTGGTCTCTGTTGCTTCGGAACCTGCCATTCTACCATCTATGAGTAATTACACCTAGTCTGTTTAACTGACAGATGGTTTACCATTATTGATCGTTGGATTATGGTATATTTTAACGCAAATCGTGGCCTTGTAAATTTTATATCAGTGTCAGAGTCATCATAAAACCCAGTTATTTTTGCTTCTGGTTGCCAGATAGATTATCAGTCGTTTATGGTTTCAGTGTGTTGGAATCTCGATTAGCGATGACTTCGAGTGCGGTGGGTGATTCGGGCGAGACTTTACTACTTCCCGACGATGACCATCGCCTGGCTGACATCATAGAGGGTGCCAGCTGGAGCTCCATGGAGAGTGAACCGCTCACAGGTCAGACACGTAACATCTACGAGATCGAATGATCAAATTAATGAACAGTTTTGTTTGGTATTTGCTAAATTCCGCGTGGTGACCATATCCTTCTGAGGGTGTCGTAAGAGGCGACTAAAGGAACGCAAGAGGTGTCACCTCGCTGCATCTTGGCAGCGTGGCCATCTTGGCATGTTAGGGTAATTTAGAACTATGATGAGGCCTGCTTCCATAATGGGTAATTTTTGGGCTAAAACAATACGAAAAACATTTTTGCTGGTATATGTAGGTAATAGCTCAATATTGGTTTAATTTCAATATACTATGCAATAAATTGATATCTCATATAAACCAACACTGAGAAGAAGACAGCATCTTCTTAGCGCCATTCAAGCAGTTTAAGTTTCCCCAGGTCCATCCCGTTCGGCATCACTGCGAGGTCCTCGCGGTACTCGCGTGTCGTTCCAGGCTCCGCCGGTACAACGCCAGTCTTCGCTACCTGCGCAGCCAGACCGCTGGCCGCAAGACCTACACGGCCCGGCCGTCGAGCTTAGAAGGAAACCCGAGTAAGTGGCACTGTCCAGCATGGTAGGTGTTTTTTTTTCAGTGACTTGAATGCCTTTGACCCTGGACTTGCGTGATGGAAAGCAACCCCAGGGTCTAAATGGAGCAGCAAGGAAATGCCCTGTCGTGGCACCGGTACACATGACGGAACACAGTAAAACTGCTTGGCGCCGGACTTAGATGTGAGGGTGGTAGCTAGCCAGGTGGACCATTCGATCCTACCACCAAGTGTGCTGGGTTTTGTTGACTTTTACCACATGCGTTATTTCCCAGCGTGCAGTGGGGAAGTTTTATAGTCTGACCCATCCCACCACTTCTTTTTCTTCATTAGGGTAACCACAGCTCCCCAAACTGTACTTTCTTTAGCCATATGATGATGATGAGAGATAATCTGCTCTTACTAATGTCCTAAGCCTGTTTTTTTGACTTGAGAATGCGTTGGAAAATAACCATAAAACTCCATATGCACGGAGTTTTATGGTGATTTTCAGCTCTTCTGAGATAGGAAAGTTGGCTGAAGTAATTTAACCTTCTAAATTACTGCTTATATTTAGTATTTAGTGGTGGTAACAAGTTGTTCAACTTGTTACCACGACTACATTGACCACTACATTGAGTAGGCATCTCCGGTAGAAGCTCCTGCAGAGCTAGAAAAAGTCACAATTTCCATGAGAATTTATTTTGTTTCCAGTAGTGCTCCACCATCGGACACAACTACTTCAGAGAGTAAACAAAGCAAGGCCAAGACGGCTGAGCCCAACATAGACTTCGAACTGGACGTCAAGGTGCATATAAACAGTGGCAAGTGTGTACTGCACACCAAGGAACCTGGCAAGGACGAGGATATTAAGATGTGAGTATAGAACGATGCGTGATTCTATGAAATATGAACTGTCGTCACAGTGGCGTGCAAAAATATGTAGCACTTAATGTGCTCTAGGATCATCTCTATCTAGATGTATGTTAACAACTTTGCTTCTCCGTGCGCAGCGGTCGTATGCGCGTGGGTCGCTCGACGTCGGGAGGGCTGGGGGACGGCGCCGCGGGTGGGGCGGGGGTGGGGGCCGGGGCGGGGGCCGGTGTGGGGGCCGGGGTGGGGGCGGGGACCGGTGTGGGGGCCGGGGCCCACGGCTCCCCCGGCGCTCGTCGCAAGCACGCGCCGCTGCGGCACCAGCCCACGCTCGACGTCACCGTGTTCCGGGTGCCCGGCCTGCATCTCAAGGTACCGTGCACAGACATACTCTTCTTTCCGTAACTTCTCGCTCAATCACGAGTCAAACTGGCATTGTAAACGTGTTCCGCTTATGAAACACGGGTCGCCAGTTCGACTCCGGGGTCGGGCAAGTGTATTTGTCTAAACTGGATGCATTTGCGTCGAGCATGGGTGTCACTTGTGTCGCATAAGTGGGGGTTTCAAAAAGTAAAAAAATCTCTTTTTAATTCTGTAGCAAACAATACATGTGTATACACTAATATATACACCATGCCAACCAATTTCATAGACTTGACGACTAATCCTCACCAATCACCAAATATTACCTAAAATAACAACGCTCCAGGTCCACTACGAGTCCAAATGTCTCCCAGAAGAAGCAGCCTCTCCACAAACCCTCCCCGCAATGCCGCCTCCTCTGGCGCCAGGGGTGCGCAAAGTGGGCACCAAGAAGGCAGCGCTATTCGCCTGGATCACGTTGCAGAGTATTCCAGAAGAGACCATCATCAGCCCCCATATTTTAGAGTTCCTGGAACATACGCTCGAACCTTTACCGACTAAAGCTTCTTTTTCCACAACACCTACACCAGGTAAGTACAATGTAATATGATAGCACCAGCTTTCGAAATTTTGATAACGTGAACATTGTGGTGTAGCCACCAACATGCTACATACTTTACACAATTCACCCGAAAAATCTAAACTAAGTTCACCAAAAAATATCGCCTACAAATGCGAGAGTTACCAAAAAGTCCTACACAGCGATAGCGAAATTTCAAGAGCAATTCGCACAGTTAAGATTTCCCCGACTACAACTAGGGGGTATAGGTGCTGCGACCCCTAGCCAGACATACTACCTCGTCTGGCTGGATGATCATCCCTTTGCGCCTAAAGTAGCATAAGCACTATTCTCGCTCTGTTGTTTGATCGATGAGTTAATATATAAACATTGGTACTTGGCCAAATCAGTTTAAACTGTTGCTGACTCCAATGAAATTAGGAGAAAGGGGTGGAAGATAATCTTGTTTATGCCATATCTGTCAGAGTTGGCGCTAGCACCTTGTCCTTTTAGCCGTCGTTAATTATGATATTAAAAAACGAAAGATATTCTAAATGCTTTGTACGAACATATGACCTTTCAGAATATACGAAGTAGAACAGATGAGATTTACGTATTTATAGTTTTTGAAAGTTCATTAACGTCATAAATTTCATCTAGACAAAATGTAATAAACAATAATCATAA
Organism: Clostera curtula; assembly: GCA_905475355.2. Classification (NCBI taxonomy): domain Eukaryota; kingdom Metazoa; phylum Arthropoda; class Insecta; order Lepidoptera; family Notodontidae; genus Clostera; species Clostera curtula. Next base: position 1,378,552 of record FR997796.1, on the reverse strand, counting down.
TCGGACAAATTAGGATTACGCGATCAAGTTGGTTCTACACATTAAAACAGTTCATTCAAGGAAGTTTGATTCGGTGTGCTCCAGAGACGGAATCTCGATCTGCGGAAGGCGCGTCGTACGGGCAGTACGTGTACGCGTCGTTCCCCGTGGACGTGATCGTGCACTTCCACATGCAGCCGTCCACGTTCCGCTTCAGCTGCTTGCCCGCTTCGAGGGTGGAATGCCTGCTGCAGTTGCCCAGTCTGCAGATCGTGTTCAGCTCCAAACGCGCCGGTGACGAGTGAGTTACGCTATGTATGCTTTAATATTGCCTTTTTTCTTTTTTGAAGTACCGATTATAATTCTCTTGCTATATTGAGTTACTTTGACTGCCTCGTTTGTCTAGGGGTTTTATGTGCCGGGGTCCCTGGTTCGATTCCGGGCAAGTGTCTTTGTGTAGACCAGAGGCACTTGCTCTAAGTTTGAGTGTAATTTGTATTCGAGTATTTCATGTTTGTAAAACCCCACCCGGCCCCGCGATACAGGCGGTCCTAGAGCATAGGTTTAGATAGCAGATGCCCGTGAATTAACGGATATAGAATATAAAGTATATTCACATACCACCCTATTTCATCCTGATGGTGTCGTAGGACCCAGTATATTTATTTATTTGGACAATGTAACAGAAAATAATCAGAAAAATAATAAAATATAAACATGTGGGTGCATGGGCTAGATTAAATTCCAAAATGCATTGACACATCATTATAAAACATAATAAAAGTTAATTAAAGTAAAAGCTTCCTAGCTAACAGTTTAGTTTTCATCAAATTCAGAAAGGTATTGACATAATATCATTGTAAAACATAATAAAAGTTATAGTTAATAAATTGAGAGGACAATGCCTAAAACCTATCCGCAAGAGAAGGAAAACTTGAAACGAAACCCTGTGCTTACTCACATGGCCTGTGTGGCACAGTAGGCTAATCACCCTCCATGTAATGGGAGGACGCCCGACTTGGCAGTGATTAATTTACTCATATATGCCGAGTACCAGTAAGGCAAAGGATTTTTAAAGATTTGCATCTAGCAAGTGTTAACTGCTTAGGGTCGATGTCTATGGAAATAATACAGTATGTATGTATTTTGTCCATATTTTACGCAAAAGCTTCCTAGAATCGAAGGAATTGAGCGTCCTTGTAAAACAGTTTACTTAAACTTCAGCGTGAATTTATCGGCCAACCAGAATATCTATATACTAATCTATATACATTTGGAGTCATCATCATCAGAGACTGTTCTGGCTAATCTCTGGACCGGCTGGACCGATTTTGACAGGACTTTCACTGATAGGTAGCTGATGATATAAGGAGTAACTTTGGCTCCTTTTTTTACGTCACGTCTACGTCACTCGCGGTAAGTGCAGCAGCTTGTCACTATCACTACATAGTATAAAACAAAGTCGCATTCTCTGTCCGTCCCTATGTATGCATAAATCTTTAAAACTACGCAACGGATTTTGAAGCGGTTTGTTTTAATAGATAGAGTGATTCAAGGGGAAGGTTTATATGTATAACCCACCCCCGCTTTGCACGGGCGAAGCCGGGGTGGGCCACTAGTTGACTATAATTTTGTGTATTTAGAGAAATGGCGGAGCCCGCAGTGGCCATGGGCGGCTTGAGTGTCACGGGCTGCTTGGCAGACTTCTCCGTCAACATGTTCCACCCGTACGGCGGAAAGAAATCAAGCCTGAAGGAGGCCCAGTGGTCGCCTCTCTCCGACACCGAGCGCAAGGATTCGCTCAGCATCAACGTGGAATTCGTCAAGTTCCATCTCTCCCGGTCCAGGAAATTGGACTTTCATAGTGACTCGGATCAGTCCAAAGCCACAGTAAGGTTCTCCAGTAAGTATAAAGTTTCTAATTGTGCAAGTTTTATTTTGTTGAAAAATTCAGACGTTATGTAGAGGCCGCGCCACTCTTTATGGCCGGTCTGAATGTAGCCGTGGGTACGAGCTTGCGCATCCTACATTTCATAACCAATACGAACTTAGCTCACTCACACTAACACGCGGGTGGCGAGGGCACTTGCGGGTGGAAGACGTGCCCTGCCTCCACCCCCCGCGTACGTCCCGCTGATACCTGATTTTGTGTTGTGCGCAGCGTAATGCGGCTGCATTCAGACCGGCCATAAAGATTGGCAAGGACTTAATATCATGTGAGTATGATTATCCTGGAAGTATGTGTGTTAAAAGAAACATACGTGAAAAGTAGCTGTTACTGCCTTATATGGTAATAGCGTGACGGTTGCAAGAATACATTACATGTTCCCGTTACAGCAATCGTGGACGTCGGCTCGGCGTGGTTTAAATACGACATGCGGCGGTTGGGCGAGATCCTGGCGTTCCCAAAGGCGTGGTATCGCCGCACGATCGTTCGTCGTATGTTCCTTGGCGACCTTAGCTTCAACCACGACCATCGTGACTCGCATGGGTATATGGAGTCCAGTTTTAGACAAACCAAAAAGCTTTTCTTTAGTATCATCCGTATTAAATCTTTCAAAGATATTAAAATTGCACGAATAAGTAAATTATCTGTTATTGTGGTTGGTTAGTAAGGTTGTAAATTGATCACTTATTTTGATTTAGACACTCAAGCGGCAACACCCCAGTGTCACCCGTGTTGCCTCAGAGAGAGAAGACAAAGTCTGTTGATCACCAGAAATCCAAAGGTATATTCCAGGACACAATTTAATGCTATACGATTAGCATTTTCAGTTATTCAATTATGTCTATTTATTTGTGTTTCTTAACAGAAATGAATAAAACACCAACTCCAGCGATGGGGGCTGCGTGGGAGACACTAGTACTGTTTGCCGTCAACTTTACAAAACTTAACGTGCATATGAACATGGGGAACGTCATGGGAAACGTCAGGTATATATTTTTAAACAATATCTTTTGTGGATTAGATGAGTTAATATAAATCAGATGCAATCGTAATCTCTTTCTGTAATTTTATAAATCAAGTATGATTTTTTTGTTGCGTATGACAAGGATACCTTAGATACCTATCTCATCTGCATATATATGTTAAGAGTTCAGACCCGATAATTATATGTGTATTATAATTTTCTTATTTCGCACTTAAGTTTTACTTAAATTCAAAGGCTTTTATTTAGCCGCGTTCATTTTACTGCTATATATGTGAAGATACCAATGGGTGTACTACAAGGAATAATTTTTGTTCCAGTGATATTGGATTTTGAAAGTATATTTTTTTATAAATCGTTTATATGTTAACAGTTGGCAGAGTCGTGATTTCAACTGTACCGGTCGTCTGAGCATCGGCAGTACCGGTCACAGGAATATGCTAGTCGGCGTTGCATTGGTAGGATCGGAATTAGATGCTCGCGGTGGCATTGTTGGCGGATCTATATCTTTGTCGTCGATTGATACATATGGTAAGCCAATGCTTTATAAGATTACATAAGTACATAAAATTGTTGGGTTAGCACAGGGTTTGGTATAGGGTTACTTTAAAAAAAAATCATATGATTAATGTTTTTAAATAAATTGATCAATGAAATTTTTACAATTAATTTGATACTTTTATTTGAGAGGAAAGCCACTGAATTTTTGACGTAATTGGAACCAAGTAATATGAGAAAACGTACGTAAATGTAAATTTCTCGAGAAATTATCCTCGAGACTTCTCGGGACCCCAGAAATTGAATAGCTCGAGAAACCATGAACACGGCACGGGGTGGTGACACTATGTATTCAAAATCCGTCACCACACGGTAGCCCATTCCGTATGTACTGGGCGCAATGAGAGAGTGCTATGTGCGGTCGGCAGTGCACATCGAGGAGGAGGCTGGCTGCAGCCCGGGGCACGTGTGCGGCGTGCGGCTGGCGGCGCTGGAGCTGCGGCTGGAGTACATGGGCACGCCCACCCTCCTGGCGCGCGTGTCGCGGCTGCGCGCGGCCCTGCGCGACGAGTGGGGCCGGCGCCACCAGCCGCAGCCGCGCCCCAGGGCCATCATCCTCGTGCACGGCGCGCTCTCCTGGCACCAGCTGCAGCTGCTCATGAGCCGCAGCACCACGCCCGACCTGCTCAAGATGCAGCTCAAGCTCGAGGAGTTCTTCACGCAGCAGTTCAAATCCAGCAAGCGCGTCTTCAGCTCGCTGCACCCCAACTACACCAACGCCAAGAGGGATCGGAGAGAACGTGAGCATTAAATAACAATTATATATTATGTCGATGTACTAAAGAGTGACAAATCCAGTAACCATCTTCTAAATCATTCATCAGCAAGAATGGTTCAGTTACAAATATTAGAACTGGCCATCATAATTTCCGAAGCTTACATCAGCAGTGTAAAAAATAAGTTAGTAAAATTAAAAATTTTTGTTAATAAAAATTGAAACCCCTGCACTAGGTATAACCTGTATCGCCTCTAACGAAGTACTTGATGTGATTAGAGCCAGCCCCTGCAGCCGCGGGGCCAGCGCCCGAGCTGCGGCACCACCGCCACTGGCAGCGCGTCCTGCGGCTCGTGTCTGGCATGCAGCTGGCCGCACTGCCCACGCCGCTGCCCAACGACGGTAACACTCGACACCACTTGCCACTCTTGCCAGTCTATGACTCACGATGCCTGATACATGGTGATTTTTGGACCTTCCATACGAATATGGCGGGTGGTCCAAAAATCACCTTGTATTATAGCCTATTAGGCTTATACGGGCATATCGTGGTCCATGATTGATTATCCAATGAACATTGCAGGCACCGTGTTGGGCGGTACGATGGAGTTACACGGCACCAACATCTCGCTGGCGTGCTTCCATGGCAACAGTTTCAAGGCCAAATCGTGGGCGCTCTTCAGCCTCAAGGAGCCGTGCATCAGTTTCGCCACCGAAGCGCAGCAAGTCACCAACGATGAAGGTCGGTTTGAAGCAAATCTTTGCTACCACGCTAATTCACGCTACCAACTATCTAGTTGGTAGCGTGAATTGGAGCTTCCTTCTAGTACATTGCCGTGGGTTTTTTTATCACCGAGTTGAATACCTTTGACCCTAGGCTTGCGTGATGGAAAGCAACGCCAGGTTCTAAGATGGAGCAGACAATTCAAGACAATGCCCCGTCGGGCACCGGGTCTCACATACACACGACGAAACACAGTAAACTGCTTGCCGAAATTAGATGTGATAGTTCGGTCCTACCGCCAAGCGTGCTGGGATTCGTTGACTTTTACAACGCGTTATTTCCCCGAGTGCGGTGGGAATGTGTGATATTGTAACCCAGGGTTAATTGGTGCGTATGCAGGGGCTCCGGGCACGCACGTGGTGCAGAGCCTGACGGCCAGCCTGGGCTCGGGGGCGGCAGGCGCCCGCGCGCACGTGTCCATGGCCACGGTCTGCCGCATGACCAGGGCGCTGCTCTTCCCGCCGCAGTTCAAGACGCTCAAGGAGTGGTTCCACTACGCCTTCGCCAACAGCGAGATTGACGGTCAGGCACTTTTTGTGAAACCAAAATAATGATTTCACATTCGGTTATTAACGTTATTTTGTAATAATTGATGGTTTTCTTCTGTCACGATTTAGACCGCGGTCATTTGTGGCCGAAGATGAATACCCTAAAAAGTCTAAACCAAATATCTTAAATAATGTTATTCTATTGGTTAAGTTCATGTGGTTTATATAATTATTTTGTATATTTTCCTCCGTGAACTTGGAGGAGGCCCAAGTCAGTCATGGGTCATTTATGGGCGGAGATTATAATTTATTGTAGAGTACTGGGAGTTTTATCTGGCGCAGTCGGTATGATACCTGCGCTTGCACCGAGGATTTATTATCTATTAAAATTTTACAGCGATCGAACTATTCCCGTCGCTGGAACGCGAAACTGGCAACAGCGGGGCGGGTAACACGAGCAGTACGGAGCGAGAACGGGATCGAGAGCGGGGCAAGCCGGCGGGAGACAAACACGTCCGAGAGGTCATCTTCGCATTGCCATCCATGCAGCTGCATGTGAGGACCAACCATTGGCAGGGCAGTACTCCACCTACGGGCGAAGGTGAAAACTTACACTAGTAATAACTGTTTAGGCTAACGTAGCATGATAAAGAAATTTTCCTTCCGTGAAATTGAAGCCAATGCTTTGTAGGTTGAATTGATAACGATATTTGTGGATGAGTTTTGGTGCAGCGAAACAATCTAGATCTTATTTTTTTTCACGATGCAGATGAGAAGCCAGTGGTGGAGTGTAGTTTCATAACGGAGTTTGAGGATCACATATTCGTGTCGGTGGACGCGGAGGCATTCTTGTTCCTACACGACCTCATCTCGTCTTACATCAAGGAAAAGGACCGAGTTGTGAGTCGCTTTTCTCGTACATTTCCCATCTGCCTATAATTCAACATTTGATTTTGACTCTATTCCCGAATTGTTAGACGCTAGGTATGTCTACAAAATTACTTATATTTGGGGTAGAATAACAGGATTCTATTTGAGTGTGTCTCGGTAATAGTTGGAGCTCGATGGATTCGGCGTCGGCAAGAGTTCATTGCCCTCGCCGCGCCCTCTCGCAGGGGCGTTGAACCTTTGTCGCTTGCGACAGGTTCAAATTATCTAAAACTGTGTCCTTGTTTTGCTTAATTTGGGTCGGATAACTTTAAGCAAAAGATGGTATACCATTGAAATTAAACACTTTTAACGGGTTTATCGCGTGTATATTACATTTTTTTATTCCCGACCGACGTTTCGAATGCTTTGCAGCAGTCGTGGTCGCGGGAGAGACATAAATCCGTTAAAAGTGTTTGATTTCAATGGGTAATAATAGCGATACCTAAGAAATCATAATCTTATACCATGTTCAGATGCCGGGCGGCAGTCGCGCAGCGTGGGGGGAGGCAGGGCAGGGGGAGGCAGGGCAGGCGAACGCGGCAGGAGGGGGCGGCCCGCAGGACTACCGGGACTACAAGTGCCTCACCTGGCATCTCGAACCCACCGTCAGGTCAGTCAGCAGTTTCTTTTCAGTACTCCCCGTTTGAAAGATGCCCCAGGTCTTTCAGATCCACTGCTGGACTTTGCCTCCCCAACAGATTACTATGAAGCATGGTGCTGCATAGATCGTCCCCGCCGTAGCTTTATAAGGACCGCCCTAAGAAGGCCCCGCGTAGTAATAAGAAGCTTATTGGTACCAACCCATTCTTCAATGACAGTCGCAAAGCAGAGGGTAATATATTAACCATGATGTTGATGTCTCTTCAACAGGCTGCTATCCTGGGCGGGTAAGTCCATCGAGCCATATGGAGTTGATTACATACTGCAAAAGCTGGGCTTCAGTCATGCAAGAACCACCATACCCAAGTGGCTACAGCGAGGCACCCTCGATCCTCTAGACAAGTTGCTCTCCCTCCTACTTCTTCGGTTGGTCGCCATCGTTCCACACAAGTGATAAACGAATATACATCTTAGTCGCGAGTGGCACTCGTAGATGCACTTACTATTAGGGTGATTAAGATTAATTACGCAGCCAAGAAAAATATATTACGAAAAATTATTTACAAGCAAATCCAATATTGCATAGCTGAAATATAATACGATAGTGATGTGACTCTTTGTTATGATTATGATAAAATATGACCCTATTTGGACACGTAGCGAGAACCGAGTTGTACGAGAGCGTACGATTCAAGCCGGAATCGCGCTAGCCAAATATACGACTTTTAAAATGTAGTTATCAGAAAATTTCAAACATTCCTAGAGCGTGTAGAAAATTTGTATTGATGGAACTGTTCTGTCAATATCTAAATGTGTGATTCTGCAGTGAGATTCTAAAATATATGTTTGCGTTATAAAACGAAGACGGCCTTTGATGTGATTTGTAGTTGATTGTACAAGGTGGGAAGGTGAAGAATTGACATGGAAGTGAATTCATTTCGCTATTTCAAAATAACAAGGCTATGCAAGGTGATCTATATTTTCAGGTGTTTTGTGGGTGAATCACGGATGTACTAATCGTCAAAGTTTAAAGAACTTTTAATACCTTGTCCTTTTCATAACTTTGGGCTTACCCAAACATTTTGGCCCCTTTTTCCGAAGGTTTAATATCTCTGTTGTAGTCGTTCGCTTTTCAAACGAATGTCATAGTTTAAAACAATATAAATGAATATTACGACAAATGTTGTAGCTTTTTTTAAATTAAATCTACTAGGAATGTAGACAGTAGTAATTGTTGTTACCATGTATTTCTTCACCTGAACATGCTGTATACATAGTGTAGTCAATCTTTGTATACTGGATATATTATTAATAAACAATGTAAATTTATTTAAGATTCAAAAGAAAAAATATATATTATCATACAGGTTATTCAGAAATTGTTGCGACTTTTTAGACGAAATTATAATATTGAATACGATTATAATTGTTTTAGATTTCAATGTTGAATTATTTCCGTGCAAGGAGTGAATATATCATAAAAAGACGATGTTTTTTTTTAACTTTAAGTTTAAAAACAAAATGGAATATAAATTATTTATGAAAATACTTTTGCCTAAAAAAGTTTGGTCTTTCAAATTACTCTTGACAATTTGATAATTGTTGATTTATTCACGCCTTGTACGTAGTTGATTGGCACGATTTAGGCGTAATATGTTTTGTATGGTACATTACAGTATGTAAAACTGTTAGTATGAGTCTTATTACGAAATGTAGTGTTCCAAGTAGATTTGAGAGACAAAACGTGCCTCAATTGATTCTCTCCATGCGCTTAACCTTACAATTATCCGACTTTAGCATTCCCTTCATCGTCTCGTGTGTTGTAGGATTATTTTTAAATATATGTATCGCAACCGATATTGAAAAAGTACAATTAATTTTACCGTTTAAGTTATTATCCCACTGAATTTTTAAATTTTAATTATTTTTAATATTTGCAATGTATAAATTGGAATCGATGTGAACTTTAATTCAATACTTTTTATATGTTTTTCTTTTTCAATAGCAGAATAATGTAGAGTATTACGTGAACTACTTAAATTTTACTTAAACGAATGTTTAGGCCCTAGATTACTACCATTGAGCAGGCACTAATATGTGAATGAAAAAATACGTGATAGACAACCATAGAAAATACTTAAAAATACTTTAGGGTCGTGTTCTAGATCCATATTAGCAATAAAACACCGATGATTCAAGCAATATTATTTTTGTACATCACAATGTTATTTTAATTAGTTTAAGGCGGGAATATTCTGTGATTATTGTGAATGCTATGTTAGTTGTAAGTTATTTGGGTTAAATGCCGTGGATTTGATGGCAGCCGTAACGACAGTAGAATCAGTGGACGGGAATGGTACCTTGAAATGATTCTACTAGCATCCATTTGTTACCGCTGTCTTCATTTTTCGGCGTAATTTTGATCACATTTTTGAATTCATATAAATCAACTCAATTTTTTTAACTTTCTATCATTACACAGTGTACTAATTTGGTTCCCATTAAAAAACAAGTTCTGTAGTAAGTTCTGCTAATACCAAATGCGCATTTATGTACATTTTGGTAGACTTTTTATGATAAAGGCAGCTTATATATTAAATTAAATGATTACTTCTTAAAATAGTGCTTGTAAAATATTTTGTTAAAATTACATAATGTACAGAATAATATTTGATCTTCGCGTACTAAGTAGTGACGTTAGAAACAGCAAGTTCAGTGCACCCGATTGCGCAACGAATATTAATTTAAGTCTAAAAAGAAAGTTGGCACAAATGATTATGAAAATAATAATTGAATATCGAGTTTAGTGGTTCCCACACACTTGATCTCATGTTATAAAAGCCTTATACGCTCTCCTCTCGTCCAGTTGCGATTACCGCCATATCATATATCAGTGTGGTATCTCGATCTATACGTGTAATAATATGCCCCACATAGCTTACACCTGTGAGTGAGCTGTTTAACGACGTCACTGTGGAGTTAACTTGTTTGTAAATTATACTGCGACATAGTTTGGTGGTTAAGTGTTTTTTTTTTCAAATGGTGATATTGATTTAATAATTGCAATCATATTTTGATTTACGGTGGTATGTATCAATAATAATTGTATTTGTGTGAGAAAAGCAGACCAAAATATGTAGAAATTTGCATAATTTTGATAAGGTGAAATTATAATTTATTTTGCATATCAATTTGTATTATTATGTATGATAGTTGTGAATATGGGGCTTTTTCGCATAGAAAGTACTGATATTTTATTACGTGAAAGAATTGTGGTGTTTGTATATAATTTATATGATGGATATTAAAATAAATATAATTACTAGATTATTTTGTTTCATTGATTATGTTATCTATATTAATATCATAAAGCTGCAGAGTTTGTTTGTTTGAACGCGCTAATCTCGGGAACTACTGGTCCGATATTGAGTGTTGGATAGTCCATTTATCGATGAAGGTTGTATTAGTACAACTTTTTAGAGCTATTTTTATTTTCGAAAAAATAAAATCCGTCATCACGCGGGTGACACAACGGGGAGCAGCTAGTTTAAGCTAAACATGTACCCCTTATAAGTAAATTCAAAGTAAATTCATTTTAAATAGGGAAATAAATATATTATAAACAAGACATACATAAATTCGGTGACCATTTTATTTTAAATGCAATATAATAGACTCTGACGAAGACATTATGTTCATTAAAACTTATATCACAAAACAGCTACCAAATTATACACAGTACAACAAATTCATTATGAATACAACATAAACATTTCAATATTATTGCTCTTACCGCGGCGGGTATGAGTCTCCATTCAGATCAGCATTTGAAAAACGGCCCAAAAATTGACAATTAGTTTGGCTTAAGGGCCTATGTCAATTTAGTATCATCCAATCACATACGAGATGTAATTGATAACATCATATCACATTTAAAACATTCTAATAATGTCTATAAGCAAAAACACACTGACCCCGAATGCGGAGACGCTAGAGACGCCTCCGCTCTGTGTTTTCACCAGTAAACCATACATTGTGCATTTCAACCCAACAATATATTAAACATATCAAATAGCAAAGTCTATCGATTATAAAAATAATTACTGGCCTATCTAATCTATGACTATAGAATAGACGCAGCGGGATACATTTGTTCGTTTTACACTAATCCAAACAGGTATTTTAGACACATCAATGCCAATGATTCTGTCAGATACGCTTTAACATAAATATCCATTTTTTTTAAACTTTTTGAGCATTTACAGATAGCCAATGATGTAAGAAAATAAAATTGTTAACTACTCGCGACTCTGTCTGCGTTGACTTTAAATTGAATTAGTAGGATGCTCCTAATTGTCGTATTAGGAGCATCCTACTATCTACCGATTATTGCATAAGGCGAGATGAATTGTTGTTTAGTTATATACGTCAGAATTATATACCATATTAGTAGGATTTATTTCATGTAATGATGATTATTCAAAATACTTCAGAATAGTCTAAGAACCATTACCACCTACAATATGACACGTAAATTATACAATTTGTACAAATACATGCAAGTATTTCGAACAAAACTTCAAGCTAATATGAAAAATGAAACTAATATACAATTATTCGCTTTATTAAGCTATATTATTTGATCACCCGATGCGTCCAATACAAAAGCTAATATTATTAAAATCAACTATGTTTTCTAAATAACCGAACTTTAATCCGCCGATTAATTTTCCTGTCGAAACTTTCAAACATACAGTTCTACTAAGAAGACTAAAAAAAGATCAATATCATTGTACTATTGTTTTAAACCTATACCTCAAAGTTTCCCTAAACCTATACCTCAAATAATCCTAAACCGAAAGGAAAATAATCTAAATAATTTTGATTTCTGCTGGTTTTATGTAGGATATAAAACTACAAATTAAATTAACATTATATTTGCAAAAAGAAAAGAAAAACCCCATTTAAATGACAAATTGTGAGGGCTCCATAACATTTATGTATTTTAGATTTTTATTATTTGGTATCAAAGCGACTATTACACGGAGACAGTAGAACAATGAATTACCTACGCTTGTCAACAGTCTTACATGGGTTTTCTTAATAGAGGCTGGAAGATCACGACTTGTTGTCATGTTAAATAAAGATTAAACATGATAAGAATTGAAACAATATTGTAATGTAGAAATTATGTATTCACACGACAATTGAATCACGCTATCACAGAGCACGAATTAATTATGTTTTTTTATATTCTAAGATATGAATTGTGATACGTTGTTGGTATGCTGATTAAATAAATAAATGTTAAAACAGATCAAACTCGCCCAATAGTCGCAAGGCAATAGTCGCACAACCACGGGAATCATGGTCTTAGCAGCTAAATGAATCAACTTATTTTTTTAACGGAGCCACTGCCGTGATGTATCTGTATCTAGTATTTACTTGAATGGCCCTGTCAAGGCCAATTCGTTATCACGTAAACTTGTGGTGTGTTTTTTTCATCTGGCGAACTTGTTCTCACTATGCTGTTTCGTGCTTTTTTGTAAACACGACCACGACAATGATTTGAAAAAACAAAACCAACTACGTAGTTTCTTACCGGCCTTTCTCTGTAGAGCATCATTACGAACCGGGGGTAAATCCAGTATGATTTTGGGTTTCAGACACTTTGCAGTGTCTGTGATTTTTTATTTTTTCGACATATCTAAAATCATTTTGATTTTGGAGTAAAGAAACTTATTGCAGGAAAACGTATCGTAATCGGCGAATTAAAGTAAGGCATACTGTTACGCGTGCGGCGTGTGGCAAGGCTAGTTGATGGCGAAATTCTGCGTGAAGTCATACTCGATGGTCGGTATGACTGACTGAACGAACTTGAGGAACACTATCAGGTAAGAGTGGACGCCCAGTTCTCCACCGTTTTCCGTGACTGTGCCGATGATCTTCTTCATCACTTCTGCGTGCCTGGTACGTTGGAAACAGAAGTGGTCATCATCATCCTGCCCTATTTAAAAAAAAGCGGTCCCCAGTCGCCCGCACCTATTCCGGTAACCTTAATTAGGTCGATACATTATACACCACAAGTCCGTGTGGTAGAATAGTCACTAACCCATACCATCCCGAGAGTGTCGATAGAGGTAACTGAAGGTATGTAAGAGGCCTAAGCAAGGGAAAGAAAACTTGATACAAACCCTGTACCAACCTAGCACAGTAGCCCATGAAAGACCCACAACGGAGTCGGCCTCCTCCAAATTCATGGGGGGAAATTAGCCTAGGTTTTCCTTCTCTTACGTCTAGGCGATCTGCCTTTTGCGTTCCCGTCGCCTCTTACGACACCTGTATGATGACGGATTTAGATTTAGTGTCACAAACCCATACCATCCTTAATTTTACAATGATATAATTATACCATCATAAAATTAAGAAAACGTTATCCCAATTGGGAAGCAGCATGCATAACATGATGCCTTCTGGAAAATCATGGGGATCATCTACCAACAGAGGTCACCAGTAACTGGCAGTTCGGATGAAAGGTAGACAAGACAAAAGGGACTGACCTGCAAGGGTGGACCGAGGCCATGCTAGGTCCGGAGAGGTGAGGGTGAGACTCCATAGTGACAGTCTTCTTCGCGTGGTCCTGCGAGACGTCTTCGTACATCTGCTCCACGCTTAGCAACGTGCGGTTCTGATGGAGCAAATCAAAAATTATTAGCAAGGGTTCCAACCCTTGATACTATCACTACTACTCAGCCCATAAATAACGCCTCTTACGACACCCTCAGGATGGAATGGGGTGGTGTCACTGTGTATTCTAAACTAGCTTTTGCGCGCGGCTTCGCCCGCGTGGGCTTCGCGCATATTTTTTATGAACATAAAATTTTATTATTGTGACTAAACTATAATAGTTAGACATATGCTCTCGACTTTTTTGTAGATCTTTATAAGACCTACAAACCCGTAGTACATCATTTTGTTCTATTGTCAATAGTTTTTGCAGCGCACGCATAAATAGGTTTTAGATTTTACACCTCGGTTTACAAAATCGCAATTTTCATACGGATCCCTAATTCTTTTTAAAATAAAACATAGCCTATAAACTTCCTCGATAAATGGACTATCTAACACTGAAAGATTTTTTGAAATCGGACCAGTAGTTCCTGAGATTAGCGCGTTCACAGCTCTGCAGCTTTATATATTAAGTATAGATCTGTCACCACGCGGATAAAATGCGAAATATATCTGCAACAAGTCAACACAGATGAATTCAATTCATACTCTTACAATTCAATTCAACGTATACGCATATAACCGCAGTAAAGTTGGTAATATTACCTCATCATAGCCGACGAGCCAAAGCCGCGGCGTTTGGTAGTACTTGTCGTAGGTGATGTGAAGGTCGTAGGTCCGCGTCTTGATGATCTCGTCTCCATCCGACTGTTGGGCCTTCTTCTCAGGTTTCTGATTCGTTTCCTTGCGCTGCGTCAGATCTGTAGACTATGAAGACCAGTTGTAAATGATACATTATCCATGAATTGTTTCGGCCTAGAAGTAGCCCACTGTCGAAGAACCAGGTCTCCTCAAATAATATGGAGGGAAGTAACCGCTGTGACATGCTGCCAATAAAATAACCACTTTTTACTAAACATGTTAGTATGTATACACAGTACATAGACCAAAATAAATTTTTATTAATTTTTTATCTGTCTGTCTGTTTGTTCAGGCTATTCTCTGAAACGGCTGAACCGATTTTTACGGGACTTTCACTGATAGGTAGCTGATGATATAAGGAGCAACTTAGGTTTTTTGACTTGATTTTGAATAGCTACGCCCCGCGGCGTCACCCGTGGGTAACATCGCACCCGTGCGCAGCCGGGACAGGCCGGTAGTATTTTATATAATTAGGACACGGGTCTGTAACGCGGATATATTGTGATCTTGACTGCCGCTGAGCTACTCCAACGGACTGGTAAGACTCTTACCAGTCCATTTGTGATCACCTCTGGTGCAATTATAAGTGCATACTTTCACAATCCAGACCCATGTCATAAATAATATAAAATGAGTGCAAATCGCGCGAATATATAAACATATGTTATCACCATTGACAAAGACAGTTTTACTATCAATGAGACTTAACATAATATAGAATATCTGAGACATGGGTCAATGTCTTAATTATTTATCAATAAATGACTATAAAGAGTTGTTATTGCAAATTGAAACTAGAAAAAACAATATCTTCACCCATAGTAATGGTACACGATACCACTGGTCTTCATTTTCATTTCAGAGTTTCATTCATAACATACTAGCAGTTCTCATTTGCACATCATCTAAAACTTACCAGACTTTTGCCAAGATTTTTCTATTATTCCGGCGACATTAACCAGGCCTACCAGCACTGCGCTTTCCGGAACGCGGTCGCAACCCAAGGACTTTTCTGCCCCAATGGGCGTCAGTCCTGCACGCTATGTGCCCTGCCCATATAAGTTTGGCAATCCTGTGGGCTATGTGATATATATGTATGTTGCATACATAATATTGTGGATACTGCTGCGTGAGAAAGTCTTAAGCAGATTAGTATATCCTTACTGGGTCAACTTCATCTAGCAGGCCTGACTCCTGGAAGTGTTCCATATCCACAGCCTCCCCATCATCTTCGTCCTCATCTTCATCATCATCACCATGGTCTCCAGCCGCACCATCTGTGTCACTGTCCCCTGCATCAGCAGCTTCTAGACTCATTTCACACACCTGGAACAATGTTATACTCGAAAATAAGACTCTTTTAAGTAAGTAGCCTTTTTTTATTTGGGGTAAAATCCTTTATGGACTATCCCTGGCAGCCTGGGGATCATCAGCAGGGGGTGTATGGTAGTCCCCTCTGCCTCTGTGATGGAGGCATACCAACTAAATATGCCCAGAGTGTATAGTCCCAT
The DNA here is from genome assembly GCA_905475355.2 of Clostera curtula. Lineage (NCBI taxonomy): Eukaryota > Metazoa > Arthropoda > Insecta > Lepidoptera > Notodontidae > Clostera > Clostera curtula. The sequence continues at coordinate 1,362,626 of FR997796.1, read as the reverse complement.
CCTTGCTGCTCTGACTGTATCTCCACAGGAAGTAGAATAACAGCTTAAAAGAACAAAAAATGTAACCAATAACCCAAATTTGTGGTGGCATTTCTTTATTCATGGGAGAATAGTCTACATGACTATTCTCCCATGAATAAATAAATTCTACAAGACTATAGTCTACAAGATTCATTATCATAATTACTTCATAGATATTTTGTAAATGGTAATTTACAGAGATGAACTTGCCCTAATTTGATGCAGGGCATGCTCAACTAGTGGTTTGTAAAGTTTGTCTCAAATTACAATATGTAAATTCAACCTAGTTTGAAAAGTCACAAGTTGAGGTTGGTAAACAATTAGGAACTTTATTTCTACTTACTTTTTCTTCAACAGTGGGAGAGCCAGCACTATCATAGTGATGTGTGTCCACCCACCCACCATCTTCATCATTTTCATCCTCAATTACCCTTTCTTTGTCATCACAATATTCAATCTGAAACAAATATTCATTTTAAAACTAACCAGTAACATGTAGAGATATATTGCCGCCTTTGGATCAACGTGTCCCGGCTTCAATTTCGGGGTCGGGCAAGTGTCTTTGTCTAAACCAGAGGCACTGGCTCGGAGTCTGGGTGTCATTACTATCTATAATATGTATGTATTTACAAAAAAAAATGTATATAAGTAGTTTATCATCCATCTCATTACCATAACACAAGCATTAAGTTGCTTAGCTTGGGACAAGATGGCATTGTGTGAAATGTCCAAAGATATTTATTTATATTTATTTACCTTAAACTAACTTATATTTAAAAAAAACAAAGGTATTATGGATAAAAAGAGTTGATAACTATTTTCCTTTGTTAAAAAAAGATACTATCATTATGAAAATACTATTTATAACTTTGTCAAGGTTGTTTTTGTCCTAGAAAATCACATTTTATTACCTGTTTACATCTCCGGTAGCAGGGCACATTTCTTGTGATGAGAAACTGCTTATCAGCAGGTAAGTATGGTCGCAGCTTTGCCTCCTCTCCTTTTGCCCACTGCCATGTAGGGCAATGGTGGACCAGATGGTCTCCGGCAGCCACAAACTCTTCAGGAGTGAGTACCCCCGTCTCCTGGAACTTGGACTCCTGGAGAACGAAAGCGCGTGTGTGATTAAGGCATTGTCTACATAGAATGTTGCTAAATTCTATGGCTATAGATTAAGGGACCTATTTTACCAAGTACGTACCTTTAGAACAGGAGTCAAGTAGCCGGCAACACCGAGAGCTGTTCCCTTTACACTATTTATAACGCTCTGCATCGTGGTACGATGAGCGCGACAAGCTGTTACGATGAAATTACTTCTTATACAAATAGAGACATAAAAACGAGCGACAAATAAGGGATTTTGACAACATAGACTTGATTAAATTGAGATATTGAAAATATTGAAATTGATTGAATAGGCTAAAACTAAAACTTGATGGCTTGCCAAATGACTGCCTACCTGACTTATGTTTGAAAGTAAAGCTGACAGATATTCATTAGACTTAATAAATGTTTGATTGATTACACTAATTAGAAAGTCTCCTAAAAATATAAACACGTTCCTGTAATATTTAACCTATTATCTTACATAAAATATCTCTCATGGTGCTTGTATAGATTGATAATCACAATTAATAAGATTAAGGTTTTTTATAAGCGTAAAAGACTAAAAGAGCTTAGAACAGTGAACACTGTAAAATGTTTTCGTATTTTGATTGGTACTACTCAAGCGATGGTTTTATAGTGTACTAGCAACCCGCCCCTGCTTCGCACGGGTGTAATTATGCATGTATTATATGTATTTACACCTTCCTCTTAAATCACTCTATCTATTAAAAAAAACCGCTTCAAAATCCGTTGCGTAGTTTTAAAGATTTAAGTATACGGACAGACGACAGCGACTTTGTTTTTTAAGGTAGTAATTGTGATTTATGGAGAATCTATGTTAAGTGAACTGGTTCTATGAATCACAAGGTTGCATTTATGAGATTGACCGTATGGTGATGAGGATGTCTTTCATACATTTCTGTATTTTATGTCATGTGTTTGTACTAAAGTGATCATTATAGAGCTATACATATAAATAAAATGTAGTCTTAATAGTCGGTGTATCATAAATTCAAATTGTATCACACATGTTGTACTTAATTTAATGATAACGTCATTAAAACACATTATTTTTGGTTTCGCTGGCAAGACGAAAAGCAGCACACATAGGCGTGGTGGTTTTGGCTCCGGGGACTACACTGTCTTCAGAGTTGCCTCGAGAACTCTATACTGTCCCGTACGTGCCTCTCGATGGGTTAGAGAGCGTTCAGAGCTCCCCTCAAAGTGAGTGGCCCGCTTGTACAAGCGGGTCACGGACCCATCAGGGTCATGGAGCATGCTCCCCATTAGGGAGTGAAACCCGTGGCCCTTTATCGTAGAGCCCCGCTAGCGTTTAGCGGTCGGGTATTTAGTAGGATTACCAACGCATAAAAAATTGTTGGCGTGTATGTGTACTACCCATTACAACCCTAGCAGTGTAGTCTCACACCGCAGGTTCACAAGGATGTAGTTTAACGTGGCGCCTCAAGACAGCGACACGGCTTGCCTGCCAGGTGCAGCAATCGATTGGAGGCATCCCGGGTAACCCACTCAGTCCCCCGGTCCATCAACAGCCACTAGGGCGCGTAGAAGGTAGGCGTAACGTAACGTCACGTCAACCATCGTGTGAGTGTGTGTCACTAGCTGTGAGAAACATATTTTAGGGTACTATAACTTAAAAATGCGATGATAGAATAGGATATTGTAAAATATTTATTTTTTATTTAAATTTTAATTAGATTGTGTAGCTAAGATATTTTATTGATGATAAATTATATTATGTTTTCTGTTACCTACGAACTAGGTACAATTACGAGCAATATTTTTATGGGTTTTCACGGAAGTCCTGATCCTTCATAACTCTAATCTCCATAGTTTTATTAATCAATATGTCAAACTATTCAATCAAAGGGTCAGCCTTAGACCTGTGTCGGTCAATCATTTTCCATGACCCGGGTCGATCGTGACCGATTCGTCTAGTGATCGGGTCAAAAAGATTCAATCCTTCGGGATTGCGCGAACGAGCTTGGAGACTATGCTTAAGACTCCAAAAAGGACAGATTTTTTTTAATAGTTTTGTGCTATAAAAACATAATTATACGATTATTTTTAAGAATTATTATCATTTAATAGTATTTGTTTTAATCAAAAAGTGGCTGCTTAAAATTTTTCGTGCAATATTTCACAACGCAACGATATTCGTGGAACACCCGTGACATCACGTGGCTACATTCGGTTCGGAAATATACTTAGTCAACTGCAGTTTTGGTGTTATTTTGGCATACCTTTATTATGAATGACACAATATTTATAATAAGTTTTTCTGTCCTTTACTTTTTTCAGCAACTAATTGATTCATACTCAAAATCAAAATCCGCTCCCGCGATTGACAAGTCGCGTGCGACCCGATCCCGCGTAATAATCGATCAAATAAGCAACAAGCTACGGTAATACTCCACATATAAAGTCGAATTTCGTTTGCGATGTCACCTGGTGATCGAATCTATGGAAGACCGAATCTTTCAGAGACCGACGACTCGGTCACACGCGTATGGGTCGAGATCGGGTCAAAAAGATTCGGTCAATCGCGATCGACACAGGACTAGGCAGCCTTTAGTCAAGTCAGTTGATTGATTGAACAGTGAGAGGGGTGAATTTGATTTTCGCATTTTGATTACAAATTACATGTTCATTGTTCATTACATTTTATCTCCTAAATGTAATATAACAAACATCAGAATTAAGTAATTCACTAATATAGTATTCATTATGGAAGATGTATTGGACGAAATAGTTTCCTCGGAAGATTTGCAAGTAATGTTGTGACTTCAGCAATGTTATTTCGTGACACATTCCATGTTTTTTAATTATTCTATTTGTGTATTCTGCAGAAGTTCGAGAAAGTTTTTCATGAGCAACTGCACCAAGGCTCAGTGACGCACAAAGCCCAATTTGAGTATGCATGGTGCTTGGTTCGTAGCAAGTACCCTACAGATATTCGTAAGGTAAATAAATTGCCTAGTAGGTAAAAAGTCAACAATGTTGGATCGAATCAGAGAAACACTGACGTCATATTGTTGTGACCAACATGTGATAATGTATTTAAAGAGGACAATAAACAAGTTCTGTGTATAGAGTTGCTAATATCATTGTAGGTGCACAATTTAATTCTTTGACTTCTACATATATTTTTTAAGTTTTTTATTATTTTCGCAAAGTTGATATTAAAACTGTGGTTTCTATTGGTGTGAAGTTTCTTTCAGTGTCCTAGTGTTACAGTAAAAACTGTTCCATCTGCAATTTTTTAAATGTGTATAAACATATATAATTTGGAATTCTAATAATATGAATTACTAACACCTGCGCCGGCTTCGCACAGGTGCAATGATGTACCTCTAAATTTATGAGTGTTTCTCTGCAATATTATGCATGTAATATTCATATAAACCTTCCTCTTGAATCACTCTATCTATTAATTAAAGAATGGACCTAGACCATAACAAAACCAATGTAACTCTGGATTGATTCAGCAAATCTATATTTGACTAGAAATTCAATGTATTTTTTTTCCATTTTGATAAAAGACTTTAGACAAAAGACTTTAAAAGACATTTTATATAGTTAGTTGAATATATTCAACTTAAAAGTACTACATTTAGCTATCAATGTCAATATTTCATCAATATTTCTCATTCATAATCATCATATTTTAATATCCAAAAAAAATATTGTGCATGTTTCATTGTGTATAAACTCTTTCAGGGTATCCTTCTGCTAAAAGAATTGTTCAATTCACACCCAGAGGGCAAAAGAGACTACCTGTTCTACCTTGCCATAGGCAATGCCAGAATCAAGGAATACAACAAAGCCCTGCACTATGTCAAATCTTTCCTAGAAATCGAACCTGCTAACCAACAAGTGTTAACATTGGAGGTGAGTGTTTTATTTTTTGCCAACCCATGAGGCCAGCATGGCACAGTAGGCTAAGTATCCCCCATTTAAAAGGAGGAAGCCTGACTCGGCAGTGGGTCACCTATGGGTTGAGTAGTAGTTTTATTTTTTAATAAATACTAGATTGTGCTGAATCCTAGGGATTTTGGAGTATAGACAAAAGGGTTATCTTTTACTATTGCAGATATTTTACATCTGATGTCAAGTCATTTCAGCCCATAAATTACCCACTACTGGGTTGAGCGTTCTCCTAATTTATGGAGGGAAATTAGCATACTGATGATTAGATGTTAAGTGAAGATGCAAACCTTAAGAAATGTGAAAAAAACCATGTACCACAAACCTGATGTATAGAACAAAGCATTTGTGTCATCAGTCTGTTGATTGCTTGGCACAGTGCCTGTGTTTTGACATGTTGTGTACTCTAATTGTCATTGTATTATTGAATGCACATCTTTTAGAAACAAAGGAAATTTTATTAATATATTAAATTGTTCTGTGACAACCAATTTGTATCCAATGTTCATCCTGCAATACAATGAATTGTATTTATCCTGGCAAGAAATAAAAATAGGAAAACTAATAACAAATAGACATAAAACAAACATGTCATCAATCTTCTGTCAATGTGGAGATAAAAACCAATCTTCTTAATTTATATGGATCTTAACAACATCTGGATCAGAGATTTTGTTCACTAAAGTCTGTACCACTGTTCTCATGAGAAATATTCTCTTTGGCTTTTAGCTATGTAAACACAATACATCAAGTCCATCATTTGGGTGTATTATCTGACCTCCCACTTTCTTCGGAAGGCACGAAAAGCCGTTGGTCCCAGCTGCTATTCTACGATCTATGGCAACTGTCATACGTAAGATTGTGACTGCTGGTCTAACCAAATATTTGCCGGTGGCCCCACTAGACGGGCCGCTGAGAGAAGACGGCGATCAACCAATCGAACCAAATAACTTTTCAGTGACCCCATGTTTTATAGCAAAACGGTTTAAGATAACGCCGATAGCTTACTCATACTCCAAGATAGAAAAACACTAAACACAGAACTGCTTCTATTGATTAGCTTTTCCCTCCACTTTGGATGGTTATAGGGTTTTTGTAACAGCCTGTATATGAGGTTTATTTTCCTTAGCGTCAAATAAACAAGCGAATGGAGAAGGAGGGCCTGATCGGCATGGCGGTGGCGGGCGGCGCAGTGCTTGCTCTGGGCGGCATCGTGGGTCTGGGCATCGCACTCGCCAGCAAGAAGTAGCACGCGGCTATTCTGTGAGTCTCCCCATCGTTACTATTCGATTTCTGATATCAAACCTGGTTGGGTTTGGCTAGTTTTGATTGGAGTCGATGTCCTTCTTTTTTAACGGAACCCCTGTACTGCTACTAAACCTGTATCGCGGGTGCTTACGGGCATGTAATTTACAAACACTTTAATTACAACCGGTGTTTCCCGAGCGCTACGACATGTCCACTTTTAAACGAGGTTTAAAGAGAGCACTCACTTCACGGTAGGCAACGGCTTAGCTGTGCCCCTGGCACTGCCAAATTCCATGGGCGGCGGTTAACACTTACCATCAGGTGGGCCGCAAGCTCGTTTGCCACCAGGGACAATAAAAAAAAACAGACTGAGTAAGTGCCATTGGTTTACACAAATACACTTGCCCGACCCCGGAATCGAAGGTGGACCCGTAATCCCCATGCTAACAAGGCAGCCAATTGCTCAAGACGTAGGCTCGCTTTTTTTAGTTTTTATAGGTATTTTCTGGCTGAGACGTGAATTTCTTTCACCCGTGATACTCGAAAAAGACAAAGTGCATATATTGTTGGATTATGTTATAGTAACTTTATAGTGATTGGTCATCATCATCATCTTCACCCTTTTTACATATTGTGTACATTTATTATTAAGTCTTGTATGCCTTTTTGTACCAATAAATTATTATTTTTTTTATTTTAGCCCATAAGTGACCCACTATTGAGTTGGGCCTCCATCAAATGCATAGGGGGTAGTAGCCTACTGTGCCACGCTAAAAAGACGGGTTCTTCGCACCGGGTTAGCATCAAGTTTTGTGTCTTGTGATGGCGTGGGTTGGTGCCTTTGTGGAATTTAAATTTTTCACCACATGGACAGTGATTTCACAAACATTTACATAATGATGGTCCAGGGTATGCCCTTGGATCAGGGGTCTGCGAATCGATTCCGGGGTCGGGCAAGTGTCTATGTGTAAGTAGGTTTACAGCTGGGTTGTCATTTGTGGCCGTGAATGATGTGTTTGTAAAATGCTATCGCGATGCAGGTTATAACTAGTGTCCCATGCAGAACTTAAAAAAATAACTAGTCGAATTTAATTTGACGAGAGTTTAATTTACCTTTTTAATTTATTTGTAGGCCTTTTTCTAGATATGCTTTTATTTAGCTAGCATGATTTCTATTGCTACCATATAATTAAATAGAAGTTATTATTTGATTGCTTTGAAATTAGATTAAAGACTTTTCCCTAAATTTATTTAAACAAACATCGTCGAGTGGGAGGTGGTAGGTATCGGTTCGGAACGCTAGAGTAAGGTTATCTCACAAAAGGCAAAAACTCTTTTGTAATTTTTTCATCAGGTATAATTGACTACACTAAAACTGTGCTGCCAGTACTCGGAATGAATCTGATTTGGTTTTCAGATTGGATTGGCTCTCCCATACTGCGTAAATTATGTACAGTCCTCGCCAATCTTTATGGCCGCTCTGAATGTAGCCCTGGGTACGAACTGGCGCACCGTACATTTCATAACCAATACGAACGTAGCTCACTCACACTAACACGCGGGTGACGAGGACGCTAGCGGGTGCGGGCGTGCCCTGCCTTCCCGCCCCGCGTACGTCCCGCTGATTTTGTGTTGTGCGCAGCTTAATGCGGCTACATTCAGAGCGGCCATACAGATTGGCGAGGACTGTACTAGTACTACTAACACTACTGAGCCCATAAATGACCCACTGTTGAGACGGGCCTGTTATATGGAGAATAATAGTAAAAGCCTATTGTACCACGCTGGCCAGACGGGTTGGCGCAGGGTTTCGTATCAAGTTGTCCTTCTCTTGCGACCGAGCCTTGTCATTTGATTTTGTTGGCTCTTACGACACCCTCAGGATGGAATGGGGTGGTGACAGTGTGCATTCTAAATCCGCCACCACACGAAAAAATCCCTCGATAGTTCACGTCAATGTCTGTTGTTACAGAATGAATGCGATCCTATGCGTTCATTATATGTTTACTAAGAAGAGCAATGGCGAGTAGCGGCCGAATTGGCGGTGTTAACGGCACGTCTCTCACAACTTCACGTACTTTTATTGAATGTACAAATTGTTCATCCATGATTATATTGAATTTATAAAAACACTGTTTATAAAAGCTTTTAGTGTAACGAAATTATTGCGTGATTTTCTATTGTGTAGTTTAGATTATAATTAAGTGTAAAACATAGTATAATATATTGTATAATATTTATTTGTTTAGTTTTAGGCACTGTAATTTAGGCTGAATGTGTTTTTAGGGAGCAATTCAGAGTAATTCCATTAAATAAATATTATATATTTTTTGTTTTGATATATCGTTTTTTGTATTGCGTATCCGTAAATGTTTAGTTGCAGAATCGCCAGCCTTCAAATATTACTTTTTTATTTTCACAAAGCTCTTTCAGGTGTTGCTACCTTGAATTGAAGCTACCTACCAAGTTACCAAGCTTGAAGAGCCGACAAGAAACTCAGTAGTTGCTTTTATATTATGTATAATATAATATGTATAGTAAAATGTTAATATGTTACTACAGGGCATAATACACAATGGATAGAACCCAAATCTCATACACAGTTCAATACACAATACAGTGTCTGAGCAAAAACGAATTCTCCCATATCCAGTGCTTTGTACATTTTAACACCGGCTTTTAACATCATTACAGTGACATCTATTATTATTAATGGTAATATTTTTATGGTAGTTTTACATGTTCTTTTCTACTTCAAATAAATTGAGCACAAAGGGCGGTAGTGGGGAAACTTCGCACATGTCATCAACCAATCGTATGATATCCCTGACGTGACGTGACCCTTCTGAATGACAGACTATATAAAAATCTAGATCCACGCGAGCCAAGCCGCGGTTAGCAGCTAGAATACCTGACTGCGCACGCCCATATCTGTTGGGGGTGGATATGTTAATCAGTGAACACACAAACATACTTCCTAATTAATTAACACCACATATGTCTTTTGTTTTCATCGTATATTCATTTTTAAAACTAATGTTACCACTCTAAAAATATTTTCTCTCTGTCTTTAATACTTATATCTCCTAATATTGGTTTTTGTAGTTCCGGAAAAAAATATTCGGAATCCTGATTATTAACTTCTCAGCCCGTAAGAGACCCACAGCCGAGGCGGGCCTCCTCCAATTACGGGAGGGAAATTAGCCTCCTGAGCCACGCTGGCCCGAAGGGTCGGCACAGGGTTTCGTTTAAGGTTTTCCTTCTTTAGAAATACGTGGCCACACGGGTGACCTGTTTACAGATCTACAAAAAAATGACGAAAAGTGGAAATGTGTCATTATGGTAAGTTTATAAATAAAAACGTGGTAGGTTCAACTTAAAATAAAACAACACAAATTTTAAAACAATTATTTTATTATTTTGTATATGTATGTATAGTAATTTTGGGAAGCGGCATACAACTAGTACACTAATGCACAATATCCGGCGTGGATTCCGATAGACGGGTGAAGTGACGTCATTAAAAATATAATTGAATTTTAAACCTCACCACTATCACAATTTAGTCTATTTTAGCCTGTATTCGAAGTAGTTTTCGTAAGACATGTATTATTCAATATACTACTAAATTGTAATAATGGTAGTTTTAAAGTTTCTCCCCTTGTACTACTTGTACCAGAGGCGTAATCATTCGGTAAAAACTTGAAGGGTTTTACAAGAAAATAATATAAGCGAGATCATATGAATGTTGCCTCGATTGAAAATAGTAAAATGACTACGAAATCTGTAAGTATTCATCATATTGTCCCTAAAAATATACTTTAAAAAATAGGTACATATATCAAATAATTTTTTGAGTAAACTATAGAATATTTGTATCATGATGATGTATTTTTGTGCTATCATTAACTATAAATTCAGTTTCCGCAGTTATTAGTTTACGTAAAAGCGATTACGATTCACAATAGCAGTTTGAGAAGCTGGCAACACCGCAAATGAGACATAGAACTTATTAGTTCTAGTACCTTCCTCGTAAACTCTACGTAATATAACATATACCTATATGATACAGGCGATAAAAATAACATTAATCTGTACGAAAATGTAATAAAAACGCTTCACATGATATACATCATGGTAATGAGGTAAAGTAGAAAAAACTAATATCGAACTTCCAGTTCTAAAGGTAACTAAATATAAGTATTATAACATATAATCAAGAGCATATCATTGACTTAAAGTCCTAATTATTTTACTTCACTGGTAGATATTATATTTTCAGCACAATCAACAAACCGGCGTGATGGTTTTAGTTACCGAATTCAGCTAATGGCATAAGGACAAGTTTTCAAAAATGTACTCAATTAGTATTAGCAATAGTGTAGTCAATTACAGAAAGTTGCAATTAGCTACCAATATTAACTAAGTTTATTGATATAATTTAAGAAAATGCGACACATAGTCAAGATTTAATGACAGAATTTTGCAATTAAGGATGGCTTTTCCCATATGATAAAATTTCTTTACTGTGATCAATCTAAAGTAATGTAGGTATTTTTATTTTTGATTAGATTTTTCCGCGCCATCGTGCGTGGGCCTTTAGCTGCTTAACTTGGCAAATATGCAGAGGTATATTTTTTTTTTAGGTCTGCCGCAATGTTACTGTGACAAATGTATCAAAGTAGCAAGTATTTAAATTTGGCCTTTCACAAATATTCAAAGTCCCGCCGTTGGCCAGTTAAAATATGTATTTGCGGAGTACATATCGATTTAGTTGTATTATTACGCCAACATTATCTAGGCTTATTTATAGTACTTAAATGAGTTTATTTATTTGTTCTACAGAACTGAGACTGTATTAAGGTGAATACAAACAGTAAGTTTTCATCTCTATTTACTACTTTAGTATGAAAGTGTTTGTTTGGCGAGTTAAATGCCGTATTAGAATTAAGGAATTGTATGGCACTACAAAATGTGTAAAATTTTTCCAAACGGCTCCAAGTATTGTTTATTGTATTTGTTGTATTAGAAGTTACCGTCATTTAAACATACCTATGATTGCCGTAAGAATACAACTAAATTGAAAAGTTAGCAAATGAAGTAAAAGTGTTTCAACTATCGTACCTCCACATTTATAGTAATATATTTAAGGTGTCATGTGTTGAAAAAATATATATATAGTTTTCTTAATCACAATATGGTAACTGACTATTGTTTAGTGTTAAAAATAGCGTGCAATCAATCTATTTATCTAAGATACTATAATTAGAATGTAGTCTGAGTAATCTAAACGCAAAAAAAAACATCATCTATCATCATAATAATAATTATTAAGCACTCATTTTTCATCTAAACGAAACTTATTTATATACAGTCAAAAATTATTATTGACTATGGCAACACTGTTAACTGTCAACAAGGTTATATTCACGCAAACCAAACTGACGTACCTAATGAGTTCTCATTAACACACTAAACAAAAATATTTATTTTTCAATCAACCCGTAAAACTTACATCTAAAATTATTTAGTTTGACACGCACTACTCTGCCGGGGTTTATTAAACTAATGCGCGTACACATACATTTCAAATTTGGTACACGCTGTTTGTTTTCTTTTAATAAAAGCGGCAAAGTTATGCGTGTATCTTATGAATTTTATTTGCAATTACCGTACCTAATGACATAGTGGAGTATCTCATTAGATTCATAAATGTAACATTTCTCATATAAAAGGTTAAATGCCTTCACCTATTGCTCTAAGTACTTATATACGTGAACTCTAACTTCAGGGGCGGGAAGTAAATATAATTTTGTGACTCGCTTACAAATACTCTTACGATATACTAAATAACTATAACATTGTACTCTAAAAAATATGTATAAGTATTGAAGGCTAACATGAGATTGCAATCACAGTAATTGTTATTTAAGTAACGAGCCCACATCATTACTACAAAACAAACCTTCATTTGTACACTATAAGGTCCTTATTTGCATACTAACACCAACGCAAACAGTTCAACTACCCCACGTATATACACGAATCGAAGGCAACGTCAAGGTATACTTTATTTATTGCTTTTTGTTACTATTTTTTATTAATTATGTACTTTACATATCACTTTATGTTATATACACGCAGCATCGTCTTAATTTTAATATTATGCTGATTTGACCAATTGCTGTGTTTCAGCAGGAGATTACCCCTCAATCAGTCTCAAGGTATTTTATACTTTCATGTTATTCGGTCTCAAACAAATGTACGTTCTAAAGGCTTCTTCACACAAAACGCGTACTTATGCGTTAACCTAACGCTGCGCTCTATACCGCCGAAATGTTAGATGGTATTATAATGACACACAGAGCAACGCACGCAGCACTCGATTTCTATTGGAATTACTAAATACTAAAAATATTTCAATATAAAAAAAAGGTAAAAAAAGTTCACAAAATTGTGTGTATGAACTAATATGTTTGGAACTGCATAAACGCCTGCTTAGTTTTGTATACGAATGTAGGTATGTAGCAAACTTTTATGGTTACGCCATTATATTTGTACACTTTAGCTAAAATCATCAATGGTAAAATGCTTTAGGCAATTGGTATTCTGAAGAAAAAACGTGAGATGTTTAGAAATGCAGTCATTGCAGTCAGACAAATATTACGGTGGGTGCTTTATGAGCCTTTAACTCGAATATTAGGCTTTAGAGGGCGATATCTACTATTGCTTTTCGTATTGGATATGCCATACGAATGATTCAAAACCTGTTTAAAATACACTAGACTACTCGGCGCTATATCGCGCGTCGGGCAAGCGTGTTCACACGCGGGAAATACTCGTTCTGTTTGAAGAAACCTTAATATCCATCGACTGTCCACAATGTTAGGTCACATTTGGCAAGTATCGCGACTCTGTCTATCGACTACAAACACTTAAATTTATCTCAAAAATCGTTATACATTGTATTATAACGCGCCTATATTCTCACGCCACAGTATACGCAAATATTTGTATATTATACCAATAATATTACGATTTTAAGCTCTCTTATATTTGTCGTATACAATATTCATCGTATAAAGTTAGTGCTCTTCAGAGGCTATGTGCTCTACGGCCGTGGCCTAATCTTCTAGTGAGTGCGCATCCTATAAAAAAACGGTCCACGATATCTACACGGGCAGCACTAACAATGACCTAATGACTTGCATATAATTACCTACGATATACTCTATATAGTATATATATAAATGCAATCTGAAAAATGCATAAAACAACAGTTTATTTTTTTATATCTATAAATTGTATAAAATATTAAATAAAATCTATTGAAGTGAGGTAGATGGATGGAATTTCACATTTTGTGTGGATATCATTTTTAACGTATCGCCGCATTGGCGCAAATGCTGAGGTAGATGGATGGAATTACTATGTAACAGGCCCTACTACGTGACTGGGTCGTTTACATACAAAATTACTACTCACTAGTTCATTATCTACTAAAACAATGTCACGATCGAGTGGCGAGTCGATCTAACTAACGTGGTTGGGTAAACGCTACGTGAATTATGGCTATGATATCACAACGTATGAAATTAATGGTCTCACTAACTGCACAGGAATGAGACGTGCGGTGACCCTGTTCGGTACCAAACTTTCATATCAAAATAGTAACATTTTACTATATAACGGAATGAATCACCCCACAAATCAATACTTTAACAGTATTCTACGATAATAAGTTAACGAGGTAATTCTTAGTTTTACGAAAATTCCGATACCCCACTATCTCTGTGGAAGGCTCACCGCACGTACAATTCAATATCGGTTGACTCGAAACGTGAGCAATCGAATTCCGTCATCCCAAGTGATCAGATCCAAACTGCCGGCAACCCATCTAATTCTAAACATTTAAATTTACATTAATATCGGAAATGGCACCAACGACATTCCACGGGTCAACAATTAAAACCGTTATAAACCAAGCTAATGACCACAAAACATAACACTCAAGCACCTTTTGATAATATCAACAAAACATTGTCCTATTCGTGTCTCTACACGACTAATTCAACACACTTAGAGTAACCGCGCCTTCATTTCATGAGTTCTTATTGTGTTCGTCTTCCGAGTAACCGTCGTCCGGTCCGATGTTTTCTGGGTCCTGGTCAGTAGTCATTCTTCTGTCATCGTCGTTATAGTCCTTGTAGTAGTCTTTGCCTGTGTCTTTATCGGTGTCGTGTCTGTCAGTGTCTGTCTCGCTGATGCTGTCGTTCCTCTGTCGTTCCTTCCCTAAGTCGAGAGGTTCCTCGGAGTCGCGCATGATGTCTGGCTTGCCCATGCTCTCGGTGTACTGCCGCTGCATCTGTTTCAGGAAGCGTTGGTGTGCGAGGTTGGTGGGTGGTGGAGGAAGTGAGCCCATTTGAGGTGAGGGTTCCTCGTAAGTCTTTCTGTCCATGTGCATGGCGTTCATCTGAGCCAGTTTCGCGTTCATACCTAGGTTAAAATTATACTGTAAGTATTTAGGTAACGTTATAGTTCAAGACGTGTCCGGAGACAATTACGCAGAAAGTATATCTGTCTTACACAAGACTTTCTCGATCCCGGAGTCGCTGGTAATTATAGGAAAGATAAAAAACTACAGTATATGGAGGAATAGCTTACCGAACATGTTCTCTCCGATGTACTGCAGATAGGTATCTAGTAAGGCGGAGCTGCCGCCGTAGCCTGGCGGGGGGTAATCATCATGCTTCAAGCCAGTTAGGCCGTGTGGGAGGTTCTCAACCGTTTTGGCTGTCACTGCGCGGACTGCTGGCACTTTTGTAATAGTCGTGTTCGCCAGGTTGTTAATATCTGTAAAGGTTTTGGACCATTGTTTTCACAGACTCCTAATAAAATTGAATAAAATAATTTGTTTCATACAGACTATAACAGACTAGCGGGTATCTTTTAAAATTTATAGAAATTTCTGTTGGTCCGATGGTTACCAAACTCCACAGCCTCATCCATGAAACTATTTCGTATGCTGAGTTGCGGAACGATGTGTGTAGTTTATTTTTTATTATATAATAGGCTTACGTTTGACCTCAGTCTAGCATGAAGGAAGGCGAAGAAAAAAACTAGACCATAAAACTCACGTGGTGGAGATACGGGGATGTTATCTTGGTATCTGGACTGGCTAAGATCGTCATTATCATTGTCGCCGCAGATGGAGCTGGTTTCCGAAGCGGCGGATTTGGCGTCCAACTTGATGTCGGAACGACGCGGCCCGGTTGGAGATGCGCGTGCCCGGAGTTGCTCTGGCGATACTTTTACTCCAGCCTTAGCTAGCAACCTGGTCATTAAAGTTTGTAACGTGAAGTAACGGCGAGCCATTGGTTGACTTCCGGGTGGTTATATTCCATCCAGAGGTTGTTGTAAGACGAAATGACAAAGCCTAAAACCTAGCTGCAAGAGTAGGACACTCGATACGAAACCCTGTGCCAATCTGTCTGGACCAGTGTTGCACAGTCGGCTCCATGTAACTGGCGGAGGCTCGACTCAATAGTGGGTCATCAATGGGATAGGTAGTAGTAGTAACCCAAGTGAACAATTGCTGTCCTCCTCTCGAAGATACTTAGTGTGCATACTGCTTACGTGCTTGCTGGTGTTACTCCTAAGTGTTAGACCCCCTGGTGTCTAGCTAGCTAGTCTTGTGGTTTTTACGAGATTAATATTAAATGAACCTATTCGGGGGAATAGATAACTCATAACAAAAGTTCCCTGATTGATTTAAGTCCTCGCAGTTGTTGATTGTTGCGAGGCAAGTTCAGGGAAGATTTATTTTTGTAGTTCAGCACATTAGTGCTCTCCTGGACATTTGCCTCTTTTAAAGAGCAGCATCTTTAGGGAGGTGCCCTTTTTTAATCCGTATGGTGATGGATTTAAAATATGTATAGTATCACCACACCATTGCATCCTGACTCCCCTGAGGGTCGACAAAACGAAATGTCAAGGCCGAAAACCTAGCCGCAAGAGAAGGAAATCTTGATAGGAAACCCTGTGCCAACCCGTTTGTAAATTACCCTAAATGTGATTGGAAGAGGCTAGGAAAGTTACTCTGAATGTGATTGGAGGAGGCTAGGAAAGTTACTCTGAATGTGATTGGAGGAGGCTAGGAAAGTTACTCTGAATGTGATTGGAGGAGGCTAGGAAAGTTACTCTGAATGTGATTGGAGGAGGCTAGGAAAGTTACCCTGAATGCGATAGGAGTGGGCTAGGCGCTGAGTAGTAATAGTATTTTAGACTTACTGGCTGGCGAGCTCGGGATCGAATCTGGTGGGCATCTGCAGCACTGGCAAGTCCTTGGTTGAGATCCCGCGGTGTTGCCGCGACATATGAGAGTGCAACGAGTTTCGTGACTTGGCCACAGTCCCGCATAGCACGCAGCTAAGGACAAAATATGATGATGAGAAGACGAAGAAGATTGAGGATGATATTTAGCCTATTGATATGTTGTCAGTGTCACTTCGGGAGTCAAGCACTACACACTACTAATTATACAAGGGAAATCTGACCCGTTTTCAACTGAAACCTATAACGGGCGGCAAGGGTATGACATAATATGATCTTGGTAAAAAAATAATCAATAGGTAAGCTTCCACCCGCTGCTTTGCCTTAGTTAGCGGATTAAGGCCCGTGTAGTTTGGAGGACATAGTTTTGCCACCTCAAGAAAAACTTGACACGAAACCCTATGCCAACCCGACTGGCGTGGAACCGGACTCAGCAGTGGGTCATTTATGGGCCGAGTGGTAATAGTAGTGGATTTAGAGACAATGTAATATCATTTTTAATACAGTTGCTCAAAAAGTGGCATATTACAGGGACGTATAGCGTTCGGGAAGTGGGCTATTACACACGCGTGCTTTTTCTTTACCATTCCCGCACTAGTGCGTTTTCTTTCCCAACTGTCAAAATAATGTCTATTATAAAGAAAAACCAACCATGAAGTTTTTACTAAAAAAAATCATAGATGTTTTTATGATTCATGCAAATACGTATATTTCTAAAAAGAAACTACGTACTAATTTGTTTCAATATCAGATTTAATTATTTGATTGAATGTGTTTTATTTCATCTAATTAAATTTCATTTCATATCAATAAAAAAATTCTACTGAAGACTTGGCTGTATGGGCATTGTTCCTTTTGCCTACCAGAATGGGTGAAGAAAAAAAAAACCTGCTTATATTCTACGGTCGGCGCCATTTTTCAGAAATGATTAGTTAGTTGAGTTTATTGTGTTTATAATATTTTATTAAATTGCTTCATTTTTTCGCAACTGTATTAAAAATAGTCGTTCAGTACACGTGCGGAACCGTCATTGCAACTTGTTCCGACTGTCAACCCTCACCTTCGGCTGCGCCTCGGCTCGGGTAGACATTTGTCGGAACTCGTTGTAATGACAGCCTTTCCGCACTTGTAATGAAATATACTATTTTATAACTTTCCTCCAATGACAGGACTTTTGTAAAAAAACCTTCATTCCAATTTGACTTCCTTAAATTCGCAACTTATTTGGATTTAGAGACTGTGTTACTGTGTATCATATAAGATTAGTTTGGCCACAGAGATACGTACCGGTATCCAGGACAGACTGTGTGTTTATCTTCAAGGTGGGTTCTGAGGGTGTGGGCAGAGCGATAGATTTTACCGCATTTTGGACAAGGCCGCGGGTCGGTGGCTCTAACGCGCAGTAAGTCCTGAGTCCTTCGACAGCCTCCTGCAATAAAATACTAATCTTAGCACACAGGTACAAGGTGCAAAATCGTTTGAAGGGGCGCTATTATTCTTACCTTTTAAAATTGGTATCAATACTTTAAATATGTAGATATATTGTATATTTAAAATGTTCGTAACTAAAAAGATGTTAATCAGTTATTTATCTTGGGAGGTGCCAAATTAAAAACGTTTTTCTACTTGGTAGTTTTATTGTTTATGTGTTTATATAAGCACACATTTTCGGGTAAAAATTAAATTATTACGTATATAATCATATCACTAATACATTCGCAACTAGAAATCGTTTATTCACATTGAACATTTGGTTATTGAGTCGACTAAATTTAGGCTTAAAAATATGCTTTCAATTTTATCCATTTATAAGATATACGACATTGCCTCAGAGGCGTCAGGAACAATTTCAACTACACGCTAGGTTAACCGATATTATTTTACTCGTTTTGGAGATCTATGTGGCAGTTTTCATCGCATGTATTTGAGGAATTTCGCAAATCGAAATTACGGATGTTTAGTACATTATAATAGTACTAAGCACCTACTTCCACTTTGACAGACTTCAAATTGTCTGCATTTAAATACTAATAACGTTTTTAAACGCGATAAAGCCTTTAGAGGTTCATGTGTACCTAACAAATAGCCAAAACCTAATTTAAAATCTATCATTTTCATTTTCACAAGCTATTATCTATATTGCAATGTTTGCTTGTTGGAGTCAGATCTTGCAATTTAATTGTAAAGCAGCTTTATTCGATCGATTCAGTTGAAATAAATTTTTAAACTATCGGTTGCAAATCTACAGAAGTAACTTCGTTTAATAGCATGTGACGTTAAACCTGTTTTCAATTTGGGGAGAAAAACCAGCAAGCAACTAAGTTTGGGGCTTTATATATTTAAATTTGATTATTAGACAATTTAAAAAAGGTTAATAAATTTATGGTTTCAGTATTCTTCAAATATATGCGTGTGAAACTATGATATATTTTATGTACATTTAAAATAAATCCCTCACGTCCTCTAACTTGACTAGATATGTTTTAAATTGTGCACTAAATATGTGTACAACATACACCGTTAGAAAATAAATTCTCTATGGATTTAAATTCAACTTATTCTTAACTATTGCGTTCAAAGGCATTAGGTTTATTTCGTTAAATCTATTTCGTATTGTCTTATCTATGGTCGAATACGTTTATAATAGCCACCGTACAATAATTAAACATTTGTGGAACTACAAAAAGTATTCATAAAAAAGTTAATAAAATAATATTATTACAATGTTTTACATTTTGCGACAATATCTTTAATTATTGTACCGGCGTTTAAGGAAAAGATTATAGAATGATGTCCTGTCTACTGAAAAGGGTTAATATGATTGATAAATCCAAAGGGCTAATTCTACGTTTGATACCAGGACATCAGGGCCTAAAGAGAAACAGCTATCAATATATTGAAGATTAATAGTACACACTTTGCTCCCGGAAACATCGCCGCGCTCGTGAAAAAATATTCAGAGTTTTTGGAATGGATATAATAATTCACAGATATTTCATAAATACCACCACAACGCAGCCATGTTTTCAAGGGAAAAGCGAAGATCATAGAAGCAACAATGGAAGTTACAGACATCCAGGAAGTCAAAACGGTCGACATCAGCCGCACCTCGTATCCTATCAATGGCACCAATCATCACATGTCATAATGCGCTTACAATATAACCCTTAAACGATATCAGTCTAGTCTACTACAAAAATAATTTTCAGTCGATTTATTCTACCGCTTTATACAAGGAGCGTCGTCGGGTCGACGAAAAATGCAACGCGAGATCATCGTACTACGCTCGCCTCGCGGGCGCACTCGGGTTCGATTCACAGCTGTCAAAGGGTCTCTCGGCCCACTTGAGCGCGGTCATCCCCTGGGTCCGGCGCTGATGCTTGAGCCTCATGTGGCGGGGACCGAGTTGGGCGGCTGCGGGAGCAGCTGCCAATACTCCGCACCGCCCGGCGAGGCCTCTCTCCAAAACTCTCTAAAATATATGTGGGTCCTTCGGCCTCGGCCCTCGGCTCACCACCAGGCGCCGAGCGGATACTGCGGCACCGGGGCCGGGGCCCGGTCCGGGGTCCGCTCGGCCTGGCGCCGTCTCTAAGAGTTCTGTCGCTGGCGGATGCCGTGCGCCTGCAGCTGGTGGTTGATGAGGTAGTGCTTGGTCTTGCACCTCTTGCCGCAGTGCTGGCAGGGGAACCACTGGTCGCGGTCGGTCTGCGAGTGCACGTTGAGCATGTGCTGCCGCAGGTTGGAGGTGGAGGAGTACACGCGGCCGCACAGGGGGCACTGCGGCCGGTAGGCCAGGCCCGCCCCGCCCGCCCCGCCCGCCAGGGCCGCCCCTGTAACACAGAGGCGGCGGTTAGTCAAGCCGAGGACCCTTAAGCGCTACTGTGAGTGTACGGGGACGGGGACGGGCACGGGCACGGGCACGGGCACGGGGCGGGCTCGCGCCGCCTCTGCTTGACGCCGTGGATGGAGTTCATGTGGATCTGCATGTACTGGCGCGTCTTGAAGGCCTTCCCGCACACGGGGCACGAGTGCGACAGCTCGCGCGCCGCGTGCACGTTGAGCAGGTGCTGCTTGAGGTTGCTATTGTTGCTGTAGCGCTTGCCGCACTCGGGGCAGGCGGGCCTGGCGCCCCCGGCCGGGTCGGCGAGCCTGGCGCCCCCGGCCGGGTCGCCGGGGGCGGCCCGCGCCTCCTCGGCCCACGCCGCTCCTGGGCACACGGACGGTCTCGTTGAGTCTCGCTCCGCGACCGGCTGCGTCTACGCGACCCCCGGCGTCGCTACCGTCTACTTCGCTCGAGTTGCCCAAAACGTACTTATCGAAAGGGACGCGGCGATTAAGCGCTTCCGTGTCGTTCTGGTTGTTTAATTGTTAGTGTTATTACATGCGGAGGTACGTGACTCAATAATGCCCAATTAATGACACCGATTGTCTCCTTTGTTCAGCATGTCGTTAACATTATTGATTAAGAATTATTTAATTGATTTTGAGCGCACCAGTTAGTTCTATTGAGTCATGTGCCATTAGAATTATATTAAAGCGGTATGCACTCACCGTAATTGTCTGGGATTCCGGATGGTCCCGGTAAGCCGGGGAATCCTGAAAATTGAATTACAAAGTTAACATATGAGACGAGGCTTGTTGAAGTAAAAGATACGTAGTTAGTTGGCAAGGTAACGACCAGTTCTAATATTAGCTGTGCGTTCCTTACCTGGAAGATTTAGAAGTCCAAAATTGTGTGGCAGTGATCCGTTGGTATTGGCCATGGTAGCAGGGTCATCGTAGTCTATAGGTTCTTGTTTGGCTCTAGTTTCTCCCTCAGTGTCGCTTGCGCCGGCGTCCGATGACGATTCCTCGCCGTCACCAGACTAGAGAATGCAAAAACTTTGTAGTAACCGGTTTAAGATTGACGTGTATAGTAGATTAATTTTGTCTTTTTAAGAATTTTCCGAGACCATTTGAATACGTTATGGCAAATTTGTAATGTAAAAAATCGCAACTGGCTTCCTTGTCTCCCTCAAATCCAATAATATATTTCTTAGATAAGCTCTCAAAAACGGATTTGATGTTATAATGCCCACTTACCAGATTGTTAGAGACTCCTGAAAGATGTTGGTTCTGCGAGTTGTCCAAAGCCTGTCCAAACATTCCCAACTCGTGGCCGTTGGTGCCCATTCGCTCAGGACTGGCGCCCTGCACGCCAAGCAGCTGCTCCGTCCTACACCAACAGTAGAAGCCTCTCATAAACATATGCGGGCGTGCATTCCAAAGGAAATGGTACCATCTTTTCGTTAATTACCTAGTAACTAATCTTGGTCGGGTTCGTTTATAAAAAAGATGTTGTCATGTGGACATTTTGAATACTAGAAATTTAGTGCAAACTTGGACTAATAGACCAATAGTCCAATTATGACCGACTACTAGATACTACTTCTCAGCCCTTAAATGACCCATTGCTGAGTCGGGCCCAGCTGGCCAGATGGTTTGGCACAGGGTTTTGTATCAAGTTTTCCTTCTCTTGCGGCTAAGTGTCAGACCTTATCCTTTCTTTTTGTCGACTCTTACGACACCCTCAGGATGGAACGGGAACAGTACCTATATTCTAAATCCGTCACCACACGGAACCGATAACGTGATGTTAATATTTTACGTGAGTTGTTTTAGATATGTTAAAAATCTATCAGACATATAAATGATAGTCTAGACTCTAGATGACTTCTTGGAATGCTCCTTAATACCTGGACTTCATCTGCGCTTGGTACAAGTCAGATGACCTAGCTCGCTTCGGCGGAGGAGTGTTCGCAGATCCATCTTCAGGTTTTCTTGGTCTTCTTCCTTCCCTTGGTTGAATCTCGCGACCTTCGCGTGACCCACCACTCCCAGTTTCCGTCCACGACGATGCTGACTGTTGGAGTTTTGTTAATGATAACTATTTGAAAAGAAATAAAAGAAATTATAAGATAAAACAAAATACACAACATGCGCCAAGGCTCCATTTTTGGTACCTTTACCACGAAGCAACGTAATTTACTCAATGTAATAAAATATTTGAAATAGCAAATGCTTTTCATGTTTTGCTAAGCATATGATTAGATATTTAATTCGAACTTGATGACATCGAGTCCGATATTGAGCGGCAACATGGAAAAAGCAACAGAAAAGGACTTACGGGTGAGGCTTTCTGATCTAAAGTGGCCATCGGTGCTGGCGCTGGCACGTCGGTAAGACCTCTAACTTGAAGCAGTTGAGCGGCTTTCAGGAATTCTTTCAGCTGTTCCTGACCAATGTGGACTTCGCCTTGGTACATGAACCTGTTTAGTCAAACGAGGATGATGTATAACTGTTCGAGGAGATTTTTCCTTCAAAATAGTCCCTAAAAATGCTGGAAACATTACCTGAGTAAACTTTCCATGTCTTTATCGTGGACGTCTCGCAGGATGACGATGGGATGTTGGCAAGGATTAGCCTTGAGAAGTCTCCGGAAGTAAGGACTGCACGCTGATAAGACAACCTAAGGGCAAAGAGTGATATATTTAAGTTCAAAATATTTTGGTTCTTCGAGCCGGATTTTACGGTATGTGTTAAAAAAGTAATATTTTTTTTCACACCATATTACCAATTACTACATAGATAGTACCTACAAACAATCAAAGTAATTATTACAAAATAACATTGGAATAATAAATTAAAGTTAATTAGTTTTAAATTGTTTTGACAAGTAAATTTTGTGTTTTCAATTATTGGCTCTTTGGGTAATTTATCAAACAGTCGCCTTTACTTTAAGGAAAAATACAGGAAATCTAGAATTATTTCAATCAGCGTTATTAAAACGACATTTCTGGTCCATCGAGCCAGACATCATCAATACACAAGTGGTTCTTATTAATTGACAAATGGCATTCTTACCTTATGTGCGGTGAATGTTGCACCCGCGCAGGCAAGCGTGACGTCAACAAAGTCTTCTTCGTCCCGTAGCCGTCGAAATGATGATACCATGGACGAGTGAAAGTCATTCCACCTCAAAGAATACTGCTGTTCGCCTCCAGCCCCGGCGCCGCCTGTGGAGAGGTCCAGGTTAGCAAGATTCTGTTTGCCTTTTAAATTCATGAGTGACTTGACATCTTCCCGTGAAATGTGCAATGAAAATATCGAAAGCTTAAGGCCGAAGAGCTTCATTGCGTAATATTGTCTTTACAGCTCGTAAATAACCGACGGTTTTGTGGAGCCTTCTTTCATTTGGCGAAGGAATTATTAGCATATTACTTTTTCCAGACAAGTTTGATATCCAGTTTTCTTTCGAATGCGGCTAGATTGTCTGTCTACTTTTACGCCTCAATACAGGTACCCAAGTTTGAATCAGTTAGTTGCTTTATTTTGGATTCCATACCATCTATGTAGTGACGGATTAGAATACGCAGTGTCATCATCCCATTCCATCCTCCACCACGGTTGGCGCAGTGGTTGGGCGATCGACTGCTGTGCAGCATGTCGCGGGTTCGATCCCCGCACGGAAGAAATATTTGTACGACCTACAAGTATTTGTTCCGGGTCTGGGTGTTTTCTACCTATAATATGTATGTATTTACAAAAAAAAAATGTATATAAGTAGTTTATCATCCATCTCGTTACCATAACACAAGCATTAAGTTGCTTAGCTTGGGACGAGATGGCGTTGTGTGAAATGTCCAAGGATATATTATTATTATTATATACAGTTAGACTGGGTGACATCCTGAGGGTGTCGTAAGAGCCGACAAAAGGAGAAGGCCAAAAACCTTGCCGCAAGAGTAGGAAAACGAAATCCATGTAATGGGAGGAGTCCCGACTCAGCATTGGGTAATTTATGGGCTCAGTAGTAGTATTCAATACCATGAACCATGAATATCCCGATTGTATAATATCCTATGTGTATGACTATGAAGTTGCATCTATTTGACACTAGGTGTTACGTTTAATTGGTGACGGATTTAGCATACATAGTGTCACCACCACATTCCATACAGAGGGTTTCGTAGGAGCCGACAAAAGGAAATGAGAAGTCCAACAAACTAGCCGCAAGAAACCGAAAACTTACACAGTGGCACAGTAGGCTAATTATCTTCCATGTAACTGGAAGAGGCCTGTCTCAACGGTGAGTCATTTAAGGGTTGAGTAGTAGTAACCGAAGGTGAAAAAATCACTTATCATTGCCACATTAGCGGGCTACGGCGAATATTCGTGTTATCGCGATGAGTGTGGCCGAGTACATCGTTGCAACGCGTAGTATTCGGGCGAAGACGATGTACTGGGCATAGCGGAATTCCCCAACACGATTTTTACCGCGCCACGAATCTTCGCGCGCTAATGTAGCCCCGGCATTAGCACAATGTCCGTATCGCGAATACCAAAAATCTGATTCGATACAGTTTCTTATTTAATAAAAAAAAACTGTTGGAAGGAAATAAATATACTCTTAATTCGCAAATCCACGTAGTTAGGGTGGTTCATAAAGGAAATAAGTTTGTCAGCCATGTAATGTAATATATCTTAAGTGATAAGAGGAGATTATTAAATAAAATGATATACGACTATGTGAACACCTACAATATTGTTGTAGGAGGCGGCCTGCAAGCTGGAAGTAATTTATAGGCAATTAATGAGATGGAGGAAATAATAAAATGGTCTCGATATTAGTAGTCAATCTTCATATTATTTTTTGGTAATGTAACCTTTCGAAAAAGATGTGCAATATCCAAATCGAGAATGCAAGAAAAACCTTAGACCCCAATTATTGTCTATGGTCGCTTACCAGTTAAATGCTAAACGCATACAGTACCGTAAAGTATGGGAAATGTGGCAAGGTCGATTATTAATTAAATGTAGTGAAAAAAGATGTCAATTTTTCTCCATAAAAAAATGGTGTCCGTTTCATTTGAAATTTTTAGGCAGCTCATATCTTAGAGTCCGGACACAACTTAGAGTTTCTTTTTTCTAAATAATCTAATGAGGTGTTTTAAATCCCCGCGGGCGCAACGCCGGCGATTCGCAGCTATACATAAAAGTAATATAATAGTAATACAGTTATAGATTATTTTATCATAGAGCGAAACATAGATTGTCGTATACTCGTAATTCGCAGTGTAGAATCACTTGAGGTTACCCACGTACCTACTACCTATAACCGAATAATTTAAAAAAATGTATTCATGATTAACGGTTTAACCAAGAATAAAGTGATATTTATAAAGGATGAGCACTTAATAACAGAAAAATGTCAAGGATTTTAAATCCAGTTGTGACTAATAGCGACAAATAGGTATGACCGCAATTAAACATTCGTTTGGTGGGTGAACAAACAACTCTGTTTTATATCCTCTCGATTTTAAGATAATTTTGTATCTAGACAAATTATTTGATTGAAATTAAATCAAGCCATCGATATTGGCAATAGAAAAATTACAAATGACGTATCTATCTTTTAGACTGTTTAATCTTTATGATGTGAAGGTGAAATATAATATACAGGTTACGAATTTAGAGCAAATTCAATAATGAGTATTGGCCTGTTTATTTAGTCAGCTATTGAATGTAGATTCTCGCATAGTTTGCTAGGAAATACGGTTCTGCGTATATAACACTCATAGACGCTCAGGTATTCTTACTATAAAACTCGTTCATCTAGTTGGGACTGTAGTCGATCCTAAAGCTGTAGTCTTCACCGGGCGGCAAGACCTGTCTATTGCCATTTCAACGGTAGAATTCTCTGAAGCTTTGTTTTTCTGCGAATTTCTGGTATGTAATCCTATCGCGCATGAACTCTCAGTAACCAGTATGTCTATCCTGACCGCTTAACAAGTACCAATAGGAAGGAATGTGTCATATCAGTATGCCATCCCTGGCGCACTGTTGGATGTTATCTTCAAGCCCTTATTTCTATTGGACTAGGAGACGAGAACGAAAAAGAACTTATAGATGTGTAGTGCCAATGAACATTATAAAGATAACCTATTACCGCAACAAAAGTTAAAAGAGAGTTGGTATTTTAATAATAGCAGTTAATATTCCGTGTATAATATATTTGCACACGGTCGTGTCCAAACCAACGCAGAATCTCGGAAACAGAGTGGTTTTGAATTTAAAATCGTGTCTCTCGCGACTCTGTAGAATAATAAGCAAATAAATAATGTATTTTACTTAGTATTAGTCCTAAGTATTTTACATGTGTCAATAACATTGGACTTTCCTGTGATTTTATTGCCATTTGCTCTTTTTAAATATTTAGTTTGGTCCAGGTTTTTGAACGCACTCTTTTCCAATTTAAATTGATCCTTGGCGAAAACAAATTTAAATTCAATCCAGATGGATCCAAATAAGCGTCTGTATATTGAGATCTTTAACCTCACAAAAAACTTTTTATACGATTTATAATGTTGTTGATGCATAACACATTCAGATTAGGTGGATTCGTATTGTTTTTGGTAATGCTGACATCCGCCTATTTCTGTCCACCCGCAAGAAAACTATCAAATATATCTAATAATTATTTTATGTACCACAATATAATCAAATTCGGTTTTAAAAAATGGGGCAAAAAGTTGTTTCAGAACTTTTTCCACAAATATCCGAAACGGATAACAACCGGGAAAATATTTATAAATAAAAAAAATCTTGACCTTTATTTGTATAATTTCAGAAAGTACGCGTTGACGATAAAAAATAATTTTAAATAACGTACATTTGACATTAAGTATGTTTGATATGAGAATCATACTTGAATAGGATGTATTTGAAGTAGAAATGACGTTTTTTAAATACGACTCAGAGCGGCTAGCTCCTGGTAAGATTTAAGAAGCTGTCAGAACCAATAATAATTTATTATTACGATTGTTAGCAATTAATAAAATGGAACGACTCTGAATGCTTAAGAAAACGTTGTATTATGTTCTTCCTTTGTCTATCAGTCACTAGCGTCCACCGCGAAATAGACCTCCCCCACAGCGGACCCCAAAGTGCAGACTTGTAGACCGTATTCATCGACCACCAATGTCAGTCTTATCGGGGCCATCACATACATTTTCCCAAAGTGGTCGGTTCTCTTAGACTTGGCCCCCAAGTCTACGGCCAACTTTTCACTTTCTCTAATAAAGTTTAGGTTTCCAAAATCTGTTAAATACCTTTAGTATCTTTGTAGATGGTTACATGCATACATACATGCAATATCCCAATGTCCATGAATTCTCTAATAAAAGTTTCCAGAATCTGGCATAGGAAATATTTCATTGCTATCAGTTAATAAACCTTCGAATAAAAAGGTCACGATATTTCGAGTGTGAATGCACGGCTTTTGAGCTATTGTGATACCACCCCATGTGGGGTGACGGGCAGGCGGCGCGTGTTTACGATCTCTACATACAGTATGTATAGCTACGACGTACAGTCAGCTGAATGCGAAGTGTGTGTGGTGGTTGGAAATCGCGTTGTGGAATCGTGCGTAGACTGTAACAATGCTGATGCCAATTTTATAGTGCGCACATTATCGATAGCTAGTATCTTTGAGACGATTTTGTTTCCGACGCGTGTTTTTGTCGTCTATCGTGAGTTGAGGGACAGTTTCCCAAATCAGCATGATTGTGAATAGAAATTACATGGATTTTTATCGTTATGCTCGTTAAAAACAGTGTTCCGATTATTTAGCCATCATCTTAATATCCAGATAAAATTCCTAGCATTCATAACGTCGGGAATTACGCAAATATAAAATACATCAAGTACGTATGTTATTTTTTTGCAATAAATTGAAAGGTTAAAAAAGCACATGTGTATAATTTGTAATGGTTAAATTGATTGGTGATTTCCAAGTCAAATTGTCGACTGACGACTAGAATCGATTTTCCTCGTATCACTATGGAAAATTCTCAGATTTTGCTTAATTAGCTTCCAAACCTTTTCCCATATAAATTGCATTTGGACAATAAAAAACCGTCTAATCGTAAACGGCAACATGATTAAATAAGAGCAGACTCACCCCGCGTCCTGTGGGTGGATGATCCTGTGGGACAGGGGGGTTGGGGTCAGGACGCGGGGTGAGTTGTGGGGGTTGAATATCAACGAACTCATGTACCGTACGTGTGACGGGTGGACGAACGTACCATGACACTGTTGGTAAACAATTGCGTTCAATGCGTCGCGTTTGCAACGTCATTTCATGACGACATTTTTAAAGCTAAAAACGTACACTAGTATCTCCTTTAGAACAACGAATAGATGAACGCCGCAAATTATAATTTAGGTACGTAAGTTAATTATTTTTTTATCGGTGACTTGACTTTATAAGGGACTATGACCTTGTGAAACAACGACTTGTTCGACATTATACCAAAATATAGTAAGGTATGGAAGTCAGACCATTGCACTTATAATGCAGCATACCTACTTATTCATCAAACATCCTGAAATAATCAGCATTCTGTAGCCCATTTTATTCAAATTAGAGGGAAAGACTCTAACCCCATTTAGTTTTAAGAAATTAGCCTTTAATATGTATATGTATAGATAAATAAAAATGAATTGCTGTTCGTGTCTCGGTAAAACTCGAGAACGGCTGGACCAATTTGGCTAATTTTGGTCTTGACATATTCGTGGAAGTCCAAGGAAGGTTTAAAGAAAATTTAAAAAAACATTTTTTTAATACGCGTTATTTTTGTTCCAGTTAAGGGTTTCACACATTTTAATAAAGTTGAAAGATTCTGGTATTGACATTTAGGTGTTTTATTTTCCGGGTCAGCTAGTACATTTTAAAAATCTACACGGCATGAACAAACAACTTAATATTTTAAAGAAATGTATCGTTCACTTATTTGTATCCTACTACTGGGGCTACTGGTGAATAATTCTTACTGTTACCAATAAATTATCATCATCATCATCATCATTTCAGCCAAAGGACGTCCACTGCTGGACATAGGCCTCCCCCAAGGATTTCCACAAAGGCCGGTCCTGGGCCGCCCGCATCCACTGCTTTCCGGCGATCTTAACCAGGTCGTCGGTCCACCGTGTGGGAGGCCTACCAGCACTGCGCCTTCCGGAACGCGGTCGCCACTCGAGGACTTTTCTGCCCCATCGGGCGTCGGTCCTGCGAGCTATGTGCCCTGCCCACTGCCACTTAAGTTTGGCAATCCGGTGGGCTATGTCGGTGACCCTGGTTTTCCTGCGTATCTCCTCATTTCTGATTCGATCTCGCAGGGAAACTCCGAGCATAGCCCTCTCCATTGCCCTTT
Organism: Clostera curtula; assembly: GCA_905475355.2. Taxonomy (NCBI): domain Eukaryota; kingdom Metazoa; phylum Arthropoda; class Insecta; order Lepidoptera; family Notodontidae; genus Clostera; species Clostera curtula. The sequence continues at coordinate 1,332,717 of FR997796.1, read as the reverse complement.
GGGTGACTTTGAGCCTTCTGATGGAGCCCATAGTGAGCGACCACGTCTCTGTTCCATATGTCATCACTGGCAACACACATTGGTTGAAGACTTTTGTCTTCAGACACTGCGGTATTGTGGACGAGAAGATCTTTCGCAGCTTCCCGAACGCTGCCCAGCCGAGTTGGATCCGACGATTGACCTCTTTCTCGAAGTTGGACTTACCTAACTGGACAGTGTGTCCCAGGTAAATGTAATGGTCAACAACTTCGAGGGTAGAACCTCCGATGTTAACAGGAGTGGCTTGAACATGGATATTAGACATGATCTTCGTCTTCTCCATGTTCATCTTAAGGCCGACTCGTTCGGAGGCTCCACAGAGGCCATCGAGCATCGTAGTGAGGCCCTCCATGGTCTCAGCCATTACGACTATGTCGTCAGCGAATCGAAGGTGAGTGATGTACTCGCCGTTCACGTTAATGCCCAGCCCTTTCCAGTCCAGAACCTTGAAAACATCTTCCAGTGCAGCGGAGAACAGTTTCGGAGAGATAACGTCTCCCTGTCTAACACCTCGCTGCAACTGGATCGGTTTCGAGGTCTGGTCCTGGAGTCGGACTGACATGGTGGCGTTTTCATACAAGCACTTCAACACTTCGATGTACCGATAGTCGACTTGGCACCTCTGGAGAGCCTGCAATACTGCCCACGTCTCGATCGAATCGAAGGCTTTCTCGTAGTCCACGAACGCCAGACAAAGTGGCAGGTTATACTCCTCGGTCTTCTGTATAACCTGCCGTAGCGTTAAAATATGGTCTACGGTACTGAAGCCTTTTCGGAAACCGGCTTGTTCGGGAGGCTGGGAATCGTCAAGCCTGCACGCGAGTCGATTCGTGATGACCCTCGAGAACAACTTGTAGACATGGCTCAGAAGTGAGATGGGTCTGTAGTTCTTCAATAAGGTGTTATCTCCCTTCTTGAAGAACAGCACCACCACACTTCTGTTCCATGCCTTTGGCGTTCGTCCTTCGAGTATGACGGAATTGAATAACTTCTGAAGGGCCCTAAGGATCGGTTCTCCACCCGCCTTCAGAAGTTCTGCGGTAATTCCGTCATCACCCGCCGCCTTGTTGTTTTTAAGTTGCTCGAGAGCCATCCCGATCTCACACAGGCTGACGTCCGGGAGGTCTTCTGTGTAGTGCCGGGTTAATCTAGCTCGTGGGTCGTCTGCTAGATTTATGACGGGTTCCTGTGTAGACTTGTACAGTTGTCCATAGAAACTCTCGACCTCACCCAAAATCTCGGACTTCGACGTGACGATCCTGCCGTCATCAGTCTTCAGCCTGACGAGCTGGCTTTGCCCAATAGACAGATCCCTGGCAAAAACCTTGGAGCCCCTGTTACGTTCAATAGCCTCTTCAACACGATTCGTGTTGAATCGGCGTATATCACGCTTCAGGGACTTTGATATCTGTCTATTGAGCATCCGAAGCTGCGTCGCATCATCTGTAGACTGCAGAACCATTTTCCGTCGCTCGTCCATGAGATTTAGGGTGAGGTCCGAGAGCTTTTTGGCCGTTTTCAGGCGTTGGGTCTCACAGAACTTCGACCCAACTTTGCGGACAGTCTCCACGAACCCGTCATTATAATCGTCCACGTCAACGCCTAGGCTTATAAAGCGGTTTTGCAGTTCGAGCTGAAAGCTCTCCGGGTTTTGAATTTGAACTGGCACGGGACGCAGCGTAGACCTCACCAGGCGCGACCTTTCAAGCTTAACGTCGATATTCAATGTGCCTCGTACTAAGCGGTGATCGCTTCCGGTTTTGACCATATTGATCACGGAGACATCATTGAATATGTGCTTTTCCGTCGACATGATGAAGTCTATCTCGTTTTTTGTGGTGCCATCCGGACTCAACCAGGTCCATTTCCTCTGTTCTGGTTTTTTGTAAAAGGAATTCATCATATAGAGTCCCTCCTTCTCCAGAAAACCAGCCAAAGTCTGGCCCCGTTGGTTCCGGTGTCCAAACCCAAATTGCCCCACTTGCAGCTCATCTCCGCTCCGCTTGCCCAGTTTCGCGTTAAAATCCCCCATGACAACGGTGTAGTGCGTTCTAGAGCCATGTATGGCCGAGGAAATGTCCTCATACATTGTCTCCACCGCTTCGTCGGGGTGTGCCGAGGTCGGTGCGTATACCTGTATGACCTTCAGCGAATAACGCTTGGTTATTCTGAGTATAAGGTACGCCACCCTGGTCGACACACTCTCGATTTTAACAACGTTGTTCACAAGGGACTTGTGGACGATAAACCCAACACCACCTTGGGACTGTTGGTCGCCCTCCCGGAAGTAGAGCAAGTTGCCGGATTTGAGGGTTATCGTGTCCTCTCCCTCTCTTCGGACTTCAGACAACCCCACTATATCCCATCGCAACTTGCTCAACTCTTCCTCGAGTTCTACGATCTTCTCGTCAGTCCGCAGTGTCCGTGTGTTATATGTTGCCAGGTGCAGCCGTCGTTTTTTGTGGTAGCCGGATCTCTGCCGGAGATTGTTCGCACCCCCTGCCCCACCGTTACCTTGGCTGCTACCGTGGCCGAAGGAATAGTGGGGCTGCCGGGGACTGGGGGCCGTTTTCCTGTTTGTATCCATTCATTTATGGGGGGGGTTTGCCATAATCGCCACGCTTGGCAGGCGGGTTGGCGATCGCAGTGATGGATGGTGTGTTTTGAACAGAGCGTCGCTGCTGCCCAACGTCTGTTGTCCCTTAGTCGCCTTCTACGACACCCACGGGAAGATATGGGGTGGTAGTATTCTTACTCCGCTACCACACAGATAAATTATACTTGGATAATAAAACAGCTCATGTTAAAATTATAATACGCAAGAAATGCGATTTGAAATTCAATGCTTCGGTTTAAAATTAGCTTTTTAAATTCGCTTGGGGGGAAGGACCTCCGAGGTGTTAATTTTTCAAATTTTGTTCTAACTGTATGGCCAGTACTACATATACGAAGCACACAGTACATATACGAAGCAATCAAAGTAAATGTATGGTATTAAAACTATCTATAGTTCACCGTTATTACTCTTTTCCGCTGTAACTGGTAATTAAGCGTTTAAGAATTAGCAGCAACGCAAGGTGTTGGAATGTGAACATTTTATCAAAATTAGTTTTTAATCGTAATAAACTTTTTGGTGATGTTTTATAATTATGGCAGCACACGTTTGTGTTTAGCAGTGAGAAGTGATAAATGTGGTTTTAGTAAGTAAAGATGCGTTTACCAAATATTTGGAAACTTAGTACAGAAATAGGGATACTTTCTTTAAAATCACACTTATCTGCCTAAACCTATGTAATATTGGCTTTTATAGGGGTGCATGCATCTCAAAATGTATTCTTTTTGTGTTTATACCGCGTAAATATTTTCTCATTTCTATATGACTATCCCTTTTTGTATGGGTTTATTTATCTCTTTTTATTAATTACAAGACTGCATTTTCGCGAGTAGATTTTCGTCAAAATCGTGATGGTAAGCACTCACCAGTCTCGGTCGCCATGGCCGGGTGTTCGGAGGGCGGCACGGCTGCGTCGGGGCGTGCGCGCGCGCTAAACGCATCCAATCCCGCGCATTCCAACCGCGCGCTCAATGTCGCCGCCACTTTAACGCCTTTACACTTCTTTGCGCGAAATAAATATAATCTTGTCGTTGGTTACTGTAGAGCGCTGCGTCAACGTTTAAATTATGAAGCGCGATTTAAAGCTTTGGAGTATTGCGTTTTGATGTTGTTTTTTATTGCTGAAAAAATTACACGCGGTTAGTGTTTTGTAAATAATTTATTTTTGGTAATATTTTTATATGTTTACTACGTCAACGGGTGGAACGAGCGGTTGCATGTTTGTTCTTTTTAGCTCACGTAGAGAAGGGTGTAGGAGCGATCACGTTATAATATTAAAATAGTAGTAATATCATGCTTGTTGTGGATGACAAATTAAATATCAATAATTTTATTTATTTACATTATTGCATTATGATAAAATTCAGCCATTGTGTATAAAACTAACTGTTTCTTTAATTTGATAATATTTTTTTTAATTAATTAGACTGCTTCTAATTACCCGAATAAAATTTCCCGTAATGGACAATGCACTAATGCACTTTCACAACAATATTTTAATGAGCAAGTAATTGCGATCCCATTAACGTCTTCAAGTGGATGCAATAAGTGTAATCGTCGTTTGCTCCCTTATTGCACCCACGTGACGTAATATCGCGAACTTCTTTGCACTCCACACGCACGGCACTGCAGCGAGTTTAAATTGCTCAAGTCCAAAACGGTGCGTCCGCCAGTCGGCGGGTGTTAATTTAAGGGTCGGTGCAACGATCGATGGCGCGCCCTGCACCGCCACAATAAGGGAGGAGCGGGCAGATAGAAATCAATACGATGTCCATCATCGCATGCACCGCCCCCCGGCCCGCACCGCCTGCGCCTTGCACAAGGGAAATGCATTTTCCGCGGCGCCGCTTCCCTACACCCTTCTCGCGTTCGCGTCACTCACGCCGGCCCGGTGCGTTCGGTAACGCTACAATTGAACTTTTTAGTGATGTCCGGCGTCGGATGCACCGCTCGGTCCGTCCGTGTTTGGTGCGTACCTGACGCACGCGTGCGTTCGGTTTCGCGTCACGCGGGCGACTGTCGCGCGCCCCGCCACTTTGGCCGAGAATAAACAGCGTGGGGAGCGCGGGGGGCGGGGCGGTGCAGCGCCTGCACGCCCACAGCGGCCGCCCACGGCTGCCGGACGCTGGGCGACGGACGCCGGACGCTGGACGCTGGACACTGGCCGGACGTTGGACATTGGGCGCCGAACCCGGACGTTTCAGAAGGGCACTTACGCGCCCCGCGACATGCCACGCACGACCGTCAATGTAATTTTGTCATCCGGCCTCCCTTGCATTTAAAATCCTATTCCTGTATATTGTACTGCTTTGACACAGGAAATCTTCGATCGGTCTCCACTATATTTTTTCTAGCATACACGTCACTAAATTATTACTGTATAAATTTTAAACGGGCTCAATTTGATATTGTATCTATAGGTACATAATTATACCTACTACCTAGTACCTACATTCAATTCGTGGAAGAATAATCATTCCGTAATTAATTTAACGAACTCCGGTTTTGTTTTCAATGTTGTAACAATAAATTTTATGGAACCTTTTTGCTGTTAGTGAACTTGTTTGTAATGTTTGCGCATAGACTGTTGGATTGGAGGACATCTTCTCTTAATTTTGCTTAAAATTATCTTAGATGAGACGTCATACGATTGATTTTTAAACTGTTTTTATTACGGTGCTTCGAGAAATAATACTTTTGGGTAGTTTGGAAAATTATTTATTTTTATTTTATTTTTATTCTTAATGCAACATACATTGGCGGACTTAATGCCTAGAGGTATTCTCTAACAATTATATTTTGCGTCTACCCATCGCCTCTAACTATCTATGAGTTCCTTTAGGTGCTTCTATTTATTTTGGCAAAAGTCCGCAGATACATTTATATCGTTATGCTACTATTAACTCTCTGTGTCATAACGTGTAACTTATCAATACGATAAGTTACACGTTATGGCTAAAACTAACGTTTCACCTATACGGCGAACGAGCGCCTGATGTTCAGGCTTCAATGGACCTTTGACCCTTGGCGACGAAAGCATTAAGATTTGTTAGTAGACAGTGCGACAATTTCGTCTCGCTCCAATTTAAGTCTAGAGTTCTAGTCTAGAGATCCAATGAGTTTAGTCTCTGTAGATTGACCGCCTTGTTGGTCTAGGGATCGGGTCGGGTAAGTGTCTCTGTGTAAACCAGAGACACTGAGTCTAGGTGTCATTTGTTTTGTGAATTTCATGTTTGTAAACTGCCCCCGCCATGGCCGCCACACAGGTTAAAAGTACCTATCGTTTTATAAAAAAAAACATCATATATTCCGTATCTAAATATTGAGTCTGGCCTCTCCCAATGATGGAAGGGATTTTGTAACGCAAAAAAACAACCATTAAGACAGTTTAAAGTTTACTAGCCGTGATTCAGCAATTACAGGCCAAGTAAATATTAATTTGGTTCGCGTTTGAGACGACGCGCGTATGGCGAAACGCTATACGCCGTGCGCGTAAATTGCAGTCCGATAAGTGATGGGTATTGATACGCATTGTAACTACGATCCATATTTGATCTATTATTGGACTAAGTGATGTAATGCGCGATCAAGAATCAGAAATACGGAGATACGCAGGAAAACAAGAGTTACCGACATAGCCCACAGGATTGCCAAACTTAAGTGGCACATAGCTCGCAAGACTGACGCTCGGTAGGGCAGAAAAGTCGTCGAGTGTCGACCGCGTTCCGGAAAGCGCAGTGCTGGTAGGTCTCCCACACGGTGGACCGACGACCTAGTTAAGGTCGCCGGAAAGCGATGGATGCGGGCGGCTCAGGGCTGGCCTTCGTGGGAATCCTTGGGGAGGCCGATGTCCAGCAGTGGACGTCTCTTAGCTGAAATGATGATGATGATGGGCCTGATGGAAAGTATATTTCCCCACGACTACTTTTTATACCACCCCACATGTGCTTTTATTGTAAATGTCTCAAAATGTTTGGACCAGAATTTCTTGACCTATATCAGGGATAAAGACCTCTACCAAGCTAATAATAGGTCATTAGCTTGGTAGAGGTATTTCATGGTGCCAGTCACTGCGGGCAAATTAGTAAATAGGTCTGGTGCTGGCTGGTACCTCGCTGCTGACTAAGGACTCCATTTTTTTAAACTCTTATTTTTTTTAAAGATATCCTCTGCTAGGACTCTGCAATGACACCCGGACTCAGAGCAAGTGCCTCTGGTTTACACAAATACACTTGCCCAATATCGGCCCCTGTCCCACACTAGGTGGTAGTCTCCATGCACACATAAAGTCGTCATACCAAAATTTACACCTTTCAACCCTAGACCAACGAGGCAGTCAATATTAGAAGGTAAGAACAGTTTACTATTGTTTACTAGGACACAATGAATGTCATTGTATCCAACGCATTGCAGCCTGCCTGTTGTATGTGGCCACTAAAGGAAGTTCATCTTTTGACTAACTCTCGTTGTTGTTGCGATTTCGCATAATGTAACAACTTTCAGATAGGTATAAGCGAACGAGCTGGTTTGCGATTGGATCGTATGGAGGTTTGAGTAATGGGTTTTTAAATGTTTTAATGCAAGCCTAAATTATTCCTATGCATAAAAATAGGTATTTAATAAAAGTAAAAGAAAACAGTGTTACTGGCCGCATTTCAAACTACATTCGGGTGCAGTGGAAATTTTACACAATTTCCACGAAAAATCTGAACTATCAATATCAAGAAATACCGGCTAAATATGCCAGAATTACCAAAAAGTCCTACATTGCGATAGCGAAGTTTGCAGGGCAATTCGCGCGGTTAAGAATATATTTATCAGCGGCTAGGCGCCGCGGCTCTCTGCCATACATGCCACCTCGGCTGGCTGGATGATCACCCCTTGCGCCTAATCTTTTTAACGGATAGTACTGAATTTAGCTGAACACGTATAGCAGCCGTTCTGGACCGGCTCTGGACACCGTGAGCGATTTCTGCGTGAACAGGGAACGTCATCAATAAAACTAAATTATAGGCGATAGATTTAACTGTTTCTTTGTACTTTTGAAGACAACTGCCAGCTGTCACATCTATTCTCTCACGACTGCTGCAAAGGATTCGAATAATACATAAAAAAAAATTATTTAATTAAATTAATAAAACCCGTGTAATCTTTCTAATATGCTGTAGAAGAACATGTATCACTCCTCCCTCTACAACCAGAGAAAGTGAAAACATATCGATAATGATCGGATATAATCAATAACAACGTTTAAACTGTTACAAATGAGCATCATTGGAAATTGATTTGATTTATTTTTTATTGGCTGTAACTCTATTAATATATTTAAAAAAAACAAAAGATGGTCTATCCGTAGATACACATGCGATTTTAAGTTTAAATAAGTGTTCAACACATAGAAAGTAGGCAGATAACGTACCTATTGTTTTTAGAAATTAAAATCAAAACCCCACAGCTGGACATAGGATTCAACAAACGCCAGTCCAGAGCCGCATGCATCGGATTCTGGTGACCTTAACCGGGACAATGGTCTACCATATGGGAGGCTTACCAGGACTGGGCTTTCCATTACGAATTCACTTCTATAGGACCTTTGTATGCCATCGTCATTCCTATGAACTATTTGCCCTGCTCACTGCCACTTAAACTTGGCAACTTTCTAGGCTATGTCGGTAATTCTGGTTCGCGAGCGTCTCTCCTGATATCGGTGTGAAAATACCGGTAATGCACCACGATAAGCAGCCTAGCCCGTTTAGGTTACGAAACTCTTTTTTTTTTGTTCGCCCGGGGTCAAATCCTTTATGGACTATCCCCGTCAGCCACGGGGATGGCCGAGGGGGGGGGCGTGTGGGACTCTCCCCCAGAGTGGGGGCCTACCCACTAAACATCCCCGGAGTGCTCCCTACTCGCGTCCTTGTTGCGGCATTGTGGGATCTGTACTCGGAACCACGCCGCCGCAGACCTCAACTCGGGCTCGCTGAAAAGCGAGCAATCGACGTCCTGTCGTGAGCACCCAACAGGACGTCGCATTTCCACAGATCCCATGTGAGGCGAGGGCATCCCCGTGCCCTGCCCCGGGATCTGCGGCCGGACTCGGCCTATGTCCCGGCGGGTTGATACCAAACCCCGTGCCAACCCTTCTGGCCAGCGTGGCACAGTAGGCTAATTACCCTCCATGTAACTGGAGTAGGACCGACTCAACAGTGGGTCAATTATGGGCCGAGTTGGTATTATGAAGTATTTATCTGTATCTGACTGTGTGTCTGCATTGTAGCTCCTAAACGAGTGGAGCTATTATGATGTCTTTTTTGGTTGTCTAGCGTCAGACAGTTTTTTATCAAAATCTTATCTTGATCTTAAGCCATTTTGTAGCTCTTTTCAGTTTCAATTTCCGTCATAATTTATAAATCCACGCGAGCGAATACGCAGGTAGCAGCTAGTGCGACTATAAATTCAAAACTAATTCAAAACCATTGACTTAAATAGAATACATACTCGTATATTTTGTTTGTTAAACGCCAAATTTATTAATTAGCATAAAATGCCATTTTGTCTTATTATGTTAATAACCTTTGATAGGTATCTTTGCAAAAGTATCGCAGTGAAATCTAACATAATGTGATTTTAAAATCTGCGTTCCTTAAAATATCGCTTTTTAATTTAGATCGCCTTAAAATTGGAGGTCATTGACATGAAAGCAGATCGATTTCAATAGTACAATGAAGATGCGTCGGTACCTTAGAAGGCTAAGTTTTGGTTTCCATTGCGGCCTTAGGTGCTATGTTTGTCCATGATACAAAGTTTTGCTGAATATTTACCCTTTATATGTGTGGTGGTCTACGAGTCCATGTGGTGACGGATTTAGCAACCACAGTGTCACCACCCCATCCTGAAGTTGTCAAAGAGAAGTGACAAGGCCGAAATTCAAGGGACAAGAGGAGGAAAACTGTGCCAACCCGTCTGGCCAGCGTGGTAGGCTTATTATCCTCAAGTTATGGCAGGAGGCCGACTCGGCAGTGGGTCATTTATGCGTTGAATAGTAGTATGTAGTAAGTTTGTTTACTGTACTATCCTGGCCAGGTTGGAATTCTGAAGTATATCTTACCTTGAGGCTAGATATCCTGCCGACACAGCTTCTTGTGTCGACTTTCAGGGATTCAGGTTGGAGTAGGTTGACACTATGTGCTTGTATAGTGATATACAGACCAGGATTCAATGTACTGGTTCCCGCCCCTACTACCTCCGGTTTACTGGTTAGTGTAAAAGCCCTTACCGACAGAATTTGCAGTTTTTGGACATATGGCGCCCCAAAATGTAACACCGCTGAAAATAAGACGCACTGGTTACAAACCATAAGTGCCTTAACTTTTAGCGTTAACGTACGTAAATTCTTTAGATACAGGTGTCCCGAAAATAGCACGCCTTAGTGACACTGGAAATAGGCTAGCCCTAGGTCTAATCCACAAAAAAGAAGGCTAAAGAGAAGTCTCATGGATTTCGAAATATTAGAATTTTTCGTTTTATGTAACAAAATCGTCAATTCATGTTAAAGACATAATGTTTATTATAATTTGATTTTTTATTGTTCTATTTTTTATCTCAGCCATATTTTTTTTTGGATTTGACCTAGGGCTAGCCTACTTCCAGTGTCGCTGTGCCGTGCTATTTTCGGGGCACCCTGTATATAACTATATGAGCATAGTTACACGAGGAACGAACCCTTAACCATCTGATTGATACGAAAGGCTTTCTAAAGGATACATTCGCAGCTTCATTTCGTTAGTCCACGACCAATAAATCTGAGCACTGAAGTATAGCTGTATTTTCGCCAAATCGTCCCCGGTATTTATAAAGCCGGGCCAAAACAAAACAATTCGTAAAGGCTTCCCGTAAGCGGCCGGCCAATCATTCGTCAAACTGTACCCGGGTGTTGTAAATCTTTGCAGGCGCGGGGTGTCAAAAGGCCCCCCTTGGAGGGAGTGGGGGGTTTGGGATGGGGAGGGGGTTACGTAACATCCGGAAGTGCGGATTAGGAATCAATAGTGCGCTGTAATGATAGTTGTAGTGTAATCGTAAATGCGCTGTGCCGTGCGCGCTGGACGCGGTCTGTTGAGGGGTGAAAGGGATTGGGAGCTGCGGATTTGCATTGTAATTGCTATTTACAACCCTTTACGGTGTGATATTTATATATTATTTGTAAGTAGGTACTTGTTTATCAGACATGTATCCGTTTGATTTGTTTATTTGAAAAAGAATTGGTTTTGTAGATATTCTGTATACCAAGCCGACGTTTTAAGACATCTTTTTCTCTTGCCTATAACGTATGCTGCCGAGTAAGGCCTCCTCCACCGTGACAGGGGGAATTGACCGCTGCGTCCACCGATGGATTTAGAATGCATAGTGTCACCAGCCCATCCCATCCTGAGGGTGTCATAAGAGCCGACAAAAGGAAATGTTAAGGCCAATAACCTAGCCACAAGAGAACAAAAACTTGATACGAAACCCCGTGCTAACCCGTCTGGTACAGTAGGCTAATTATCCTTCATGTAATTTGAGGAGGCCCGACTCAGCTGTGGGTCATTTATGGGCTAAATGGTAGTAGTAGTCCAGCGGCCTAAAATGGCCAGACGGGGCGGACAACGTACCCGGTCAGATTTAGTTAGTTCCTCCGTGGGGAGTAGGGCAAAACCGGGATAGATGCCGCAGCGGGACAGATGCCTGTCTAAACACCCAACTTTCCGAACTCGCGACTAAGAATTAATTGTATGAGTAGGAACCACAGTCACTCCGTACTTTAAGTACCTACACATGGACAGTCGTGTAGGAGAATGTGTTTCACTTGTGTGTGTAATTTTCTCCACGGCGACAAAAACGGGTGGCTTTTTCAAAAAGTGAGGCATCTATCCCGGGTCTATCCTATTAGTTTACTGCGTAGCATACTGTGCGTATCACAATCTCATCTGCAGGGTAATCAACGTCTGACTCTGCTTGATGTCGCATGCAAGTCCATTATTTAGGACAGTTGACCTCATCATTCGGAAGGAACGTAAACAATCAATGGCAGTTTATACGTAGTCAGTAGCGGGAAAACTAACAGCTGGTCTAAGTATGTAAATACCGGTGGTCCCGCTAGATGGATTGCGGAGGGCAGGCGGTAATCGTTCCATGCAAATAGACTGGTAGTTAGCAAAATCAGATAAAACCGGCGCCGGCCCCAAGCAAATTGGGAAACAGAGGAGGGAGATAGATATAAAGGTCAGGTCAGATATTTCGTAAAAATGGGTTAAATGGTTTCAGCGCATTAATGAAGAAGAAGATTTATTTAATTGACGACATTGCCCGTGTGGTGATGTATTTAGAGTACATAGTGTCACCCATTTCCATCCTGAGGGTGTATAGAGCCGACAAAAGGTGTTTTAGATGGAGCAACGTTCTGTGAAAGTTGCGGGCAGCAGCTGCATGCGTCAACCTGAAAACAGCTCGCTATGACCTTTCTCCAGCAGTGGACAGGAATGCGCCGATAATGATGATGACGACGATGATTACCGTGGCACAAAGTCAGCCATTGCATCCCATATAGCATTTTCTTATCACTAGCCACAAGGAGACATCTATTTTTTTTTCTGCATCTACTTTGCTTTCACTTTCTGTAGTCTTTTCCTTGGGAGATATTATGGTGAATGTTCCAGGATAGCCCGCGAAATTCAAATTTTCGTACGTTTTTTGCAATTTGCAGGCCAGTGCTAGGTGGTATGATGATGAACATTTGATTCGCGGCTGTAAGACGTATGTAGTTATAGAGTTATCATCATCAAACTCATCAATACAACCCTCCAAGCTCTTATAGGTGCAAGAATTACTTTGAGCTTGAAAAAGTTTTTCTTGCACCTTTATGAGGTTGGAGGGTTGTATTGATGATTTTGATGATTATAATTCTATAACTACATACGTCTTACAGCCGCGAATAACATTTCAATCAACATACAACCTAGCACTGACCTGCAAATTGCAAAAAACGTAAGAAAATTTGAATTTCGCGGGCTACCCTGGAACATTCACCTTATATTGGAAGAGGAGTTGGTCCATCAGTCATTTATAGTTATCATGAGGCTCACTTTATTAAAACCAAACAAAAGCACCACTAGTGAATCTCAGATTCACTGTCCGAAGTCAACGCATTACACGTTAGGGGGAATCCGAGGGCCCCTTCCCCCCTCTCGTCGTGTCATCGCCGCCCCATCACTCACCGCCACCGCTGCCTTTGACAAACGCTATCTAGTCAACCTTACACTATTTGGCAATGCATTTTGGTTGATATTTTGGCAATATGAAGGATCGACGACTGTTTTCTGGAGTAGCTTTGTATACTACTACTACTACCCTAAATGACCCACTGCTGAGTCGGACCTCCTCTCATTACAGGGAGGGTAAGCCTGTACCACGCTGGCCAGACGGGTTGGCACAAGGTTTCGTATCAAGTTTTCCTTCTCTACCAGTTAGGAGCCGCAATTTTATTTTATCTTAAGCTCTAACGACACCCTCAAGATGAAATGGGATGGTGACACTATGCATTCTCCGTTACCACACGGATAAATTTAGATAAGAGTATCAATAACTCGTCCACCACCAGTAATTGCGCGTTTGATTTAAAAAAGACTAGTAGCCGTAGAGTGGTTACCTCCATGTAACTGGAGGAGGCCCGACTCAGCAGTGGGTCACATACGGGCTGCGTAGTAGTAGAGTAGGAGTCTAAATTTAGCATAGATATAAATGTACGGGGTGAAATTTACATGTAAGGTAATAAAGTACATTCTATAATTTTTTGTTATGCCCTTTGTGACTATTGCACGGGCTGGTTCTCACACATCTGTTTTATTAGTCTTCGTATACAAAAATGGTAGTTTATGAAAAGCAACTACAGAGTTTCTTGTCGGCTCTTCTCTGTAGAGAAGCCTTCTGAGCCGAGCCGAGAGAAGCCTTCTGAGCCGAGCCGAGAGAAGCCTTCTGAGCCGGTGGTAAATGGTAAATATTAAACGTAATATGTATATTGACGTGTCAAAAGAGATCAGATGAGCCAACCTAAATACATAAATTTTTGATATAATTAAAAACTGTTTTTTTATTTGATTAAATTTAAAGTACCTTCCAAGTTTTGTTTCTTTTATGGGACGCTATTCGATTTGGCTATGATTCGTGGCTACAAATAATGTGTTATCCAAAATCATATAGAAATCCGACAATTGTTACATTGTAGTTTCAATTTGGAATATCTACGATTTTATGAAAAAATTGAAGAGATCGCTGATTAGCGATAAGGCCGCCTAAATGTACTTTACTTGTTACGTTCTAACTCAATGTTTCTAACTATGTTTTATGCTTTAGTATTAATGTACAAAAAAGTGATAAATAAAAATCACCCTGTAGGTATCGAAGTGATCCCTTCGCGTCGGGGGTAAAAAATGATTCACTTGCACACTCATGAGCGCCGGCGGAAAGTCCGAGCTCATTACAGCTCACTATAGCGGGGGCTAACCCCCTCTCCCCCTGTGGTGTGTCACGTGCGGGGTGGACTGGGGGCTAATGATGTTTTTAACAAAAGATAACTTTGCCGCGAAATATATCTGCTGGTGCGACTAGAGAAATAGCAGGATTGTCATATGCATCTGTTTTATTTTTTACCGTCAACGAAAGAGGGTGTTATTTCTGTTCTTCCCTACGTTTGACGTGTCTATGGCATCGTAACGCCTGAACGGATCAACCAATTTTAGATTGTATAATTGTAGTTTAAAAAGAAGAACAGAAAGTATAACTCGCTAATTATTTCTTAGTCCGGTAGAAATGAGTTAATTGTTTAATTGTCTACTCTTACGCGATTCGTGTATATTGCCATAAGACCACCCTTTGTACATTTCTTTTTGTTTTTGTCTGATGCAATATAACATTTTCATATTGGTACACAGTAAAATCCGTGTGGTGACGCAATCAGAATTAATAATGTCACCACCCTATTCCATTCTGAGGGTGTCGTAAGAACACACTAAAAGAAAAAAAAAACACGTCATTAAAGCTAGCCCCAAGAGAAGGAAAACTAGAACAAAAACCCTGTGACAACCACGTGGTAGAGTAAGATTACTTCCCTCCTGGAAATTGGAGGAGTCCCTGCTCAGCAGTGGGTCATTAGGGCTGAGTAATAGTAGTATTCTATACTAATTTTTTTTTACTTTCACATATTAAATAAATAAAATAAATAAATATCCTTGGACATTTCACACAACGCCATCTCGTCCCAAGCTAAGCACCTTAATGCCTGTGTTATGGTAACGAGATCGATGATAAACTACTTATATACAATTTTTTTTGTAAATACATACATATTATAGATAGAAAACACCCAGACCCGGAACAAATACTTGTAGGTCGTACAAATATTTCTTCCGTGCGGATCAACATTATCAGCCCACACTAGCCCACTGCTGGCCATAGGCCTCCCCTAAAGAGCGCCATAGCGCCTTGTCTTCTGCCTGACGCATCCAGTTGCTGCCCACAACCTTTGAGAAAATATTTAGAGGGGTCTATATCTCCCTTTTTCCTAATTCCATTGGAGTGAGTACCGGTATTACCGGATTGCCGTCTGCCCTCCCATCAAGTGGGACAACCGGTAAACTGTTCACTGTTTTCATTCAAACTAAAGGTTTATTTGCGAAAGTAACTATCTGTTACGGTTCCACCCCTAAACGCCGCGACCGATTTTGATATTAGGAACTAGGTTTTAATTTTGATCTATATTTTTTTCATGTATGGTGTTACAGTTCAGTGTACTCTGCAAGATAATACTGCCGTAACGATACAAATCTAAACAGCGCCAGCGTTTAACCCACTTTATCTATTTCAAAATAAAGGGCTATTGTGGTAACGCGGAAGTATCTCCAACCTTTTGATTCGAGTCATTGCGCGGAAGGGGTGCGCCTCTCCCCACCCACTGGGGTGGGGGAGTCCAGTTCTGTGCAAATGTTATCGTTGTAGTGGCTACGACGGCCGGAGGTCCGAATTATAATATTGCGGTAGTGCGCGCGACTTAAGCATAAGATCTTCTCTATGTTATATCACAATGCTACTATTAAAATTCTGAATGGGAATGAACTATTCATTCTGTCATATGCAGCCATAAATAACTTGTAATATTGTGTCAACAAATTAAGCAGCGACATCTATTGCCAAGAAAGGAACTAACCCAATTTACTGGTCTAAACTCTTAATATATAAATTTCGCGTTGTCTGTCGGCGATGGACTCCTAAACTACTTAAGCGATTTTAATCTAATATACATACTGTGTGCTCTTTGATCCAACTTGAAAGATAGGATAGCTTACATCTAAATTTATAGTCTCAATATTATTTAATTGCAAATTATTTGACTGCTACTATTATATTTGTTAGCTCCAAACGATTCTAACAGATGGCGATATCTGTTGAGTGCATTGAGTAAGTATTCAATAGATGGCACTATGTTAAAAGTTAAATTACTGTATGTTAATGTTAAATGTAATACAACAAAGACCTTAGCCACAGCAACGCGTAGCCGGGTCTGCTAGTACGACTTTATTAAAATAAAATGATATTTAAAGAGGAAAGATTTGTTTATTTGTTTGCATTGAAAAGGCTCTGAAACTACTGGACCGATGTTAAAAAACTTTCCTCCTTTGGAATCCTCCATTATCCCTGATGAACATAGGCGATAGAATATGTTGATAAAAATAAGGCATTCGTCAGAAAACTTTTATAATGTAACCCAACGTGTGAAAAAAACCTAAAAACGCGCGTACTACGCTAAGAAAATTATTGACAATAGAACAACGTGATACAACAACGTCCTACAATTATATAGAGGACATCAATATCTACACAAATGTCCATGACACAATACGTGTAAGTTCTACAGATTCTTTATTTTTTTTAAATACTCGTGCGTACACGGGACTGGCTCCTTTATCTTATATCCTAAGACTAACTGCTAGTGTCATTTATAGGTATAATTGATACCAGTCTCTTTTCTCTCTTTACGAGATTAGCGTACATGATTTTGCTCCCTACCATAATCATTTTACAATTAAAGTAATAGGTGCATCCTAGTCACCCCTCTCAGGGCTTCCCTAAACCTTAACCACAAGCTTTTGTACGCTAATCTGTCCTTCGCATGATTGGATTTCGAACCCTAGACTTTCATCCCCATTTCACCCCTTTACGTGATATTTTCACGACAAAATCCTGTATCATTCTACAAAGTCCCACAGAAATTAATCCAAATCTGTTGAGCAATTTAACTACTACTACTCAGCCAATAGATGTCCCACTAATGAGTCGGCCTTCCTCCAAATACATGGAGGGTAATCAGCCTACTGGGCCACGCTGACCAAACGGGTTGGCACAGGGTTTCGCATCAAGTTTTCTTTCTCTTGCGGGTAGGTTTTTGGCCATGTTATTTCCTTCTGTCGGCTCTTACAACACCCTCGGGATGGAATGAGGAGGTGATACCATGTATTCTAAATTCGTCGCCACACGGAAAATTTAAGCCCAACTGAAAATAGTAGTGGAAAGTAAACTTCCATTTGTTTCTTCATGAAGTATTATTTTGAAAACGGGAGCGTATCTCCAGCCAGAGTGGGGTGTTCCTCCCGCAGGGAGGTCCCTCTGCAAATGTTATCGATGGGTTATGATGGCTAGTATTGTTCATATCGGCTGTTTGCTTAGTGTGCGAGAAGGATGGGGTTGATTCCAAGTGTAAAGAAGACTAATATTCTTTGTATAAATTATGAACGCGGGGTCTCATCATCAGCATATTTATAAATCACCCAGTAGTGAGGCAAAGCTCCTACATTTGATGGCGGGAAATTATTCGACGTTGAGCATAGGGATAAAGGGTTTAATTTTAAGTAGAGATAAAGTAAATACTGGCTGGTAAAACTTCAATATTAATGAATACCTTAAAAAAATGATTTTAGAAAAGGCAGTCATTTTGCTGGTGCGGGAATTTAATTTCGTGCGGTTATTATGTTATTTTTTTTATTTTTGTTTTTTTTTATTATGAAAAGGTTCTGTACGGTAAATACACATACATGTAAATATATCAAGTTTTACAGGATACTTTAGGTGCAAATGTATTCTACAATTGTGTTTGGTGCGCTGAATTTAAACTTGGATAAACATCCACCAAATTTGACCCTGACTGTGGCGCCCAACAGTGGCAGCGACCGAAGAATAGGTTAAAATAAAAGTCGAATGATTATTTCGATTGGTAGTGTGCAGTAGTGTGAATTTTACAAGAAATATTAGGGATGAAAAAATATACCGCGCCCTGTGTTCCCAGAATGCTTACCGATGCGCAAAAACAAATGTGGTTGGACATTTCTCGAGTTTCTGTGGAACAATCTTCACCGTTATGACCATCATCTCCAACCCCAAGAAACCTATGGCGAGTTGTTCGCCAGGAAGATAATATGTTCGTCTTTCTGGTATAAGAAAGGGGTGGTCATGATTTAATATCACGACCATTGGCTTACTGATATTAGCTTATTAAATTATTTATGTTATTACTTTGCTTTGTATACATTCTATTAATATGTTGGCGATTTGTAATTGTCTATTGTGTCCTATGTAAATAAATAAATGATTTGACTTTGACTGTTATCTTAGCCGCAAGAGAAGGAAACCTTCATACGAAACCCTGTACCAACCCGTTTGACCGGCGTGGCACTGTAGTCTAATTACCCTTTAACTAATAAGAAATTACACGACGCTGGATATGAAGAAATGCGGATTGCTTTAGTCACTTTCAAATTTATGCATGTTTTAAAACACGAAATAGGCAAATTTTCCATCATACGTTTCGACTGGACTGCACCAATCGTCGTAACTGACTGGTCACGCTTGGTGCAACCCAGTTATTTTTAAACTAGCGACCCGCCCCGGTTTCGCACGGGTGCAATGGTGAACCCTTTAAATGTATCAGTGTTTCTGTAATATATTATGGATATAATTATACTTAAAAACCTTCCTCTTGAATTACTCTATGTATTAACAAAACCGCTTCAAAATCCATTGCTTATTTTTATAGATATAAGCATACATAGAGACGGACAAACGACAGCGACTTTGTTTTATAATATGTAGTGATAGTGATGATAGTGATAGTGATGGTCAAATTTATATATGACCCACTGCTGAGTCCGGCCTCCTCCAGTTACATGGAGGGTAATTAGTCTACGGTGCCATGCTAGACAGACGAGTTGGCACAGGGTTTTGTATCAAGCTTTCCTTCTCTTACGGCTAGGTTTTCGGCCTTGTCATTTCCTATTGTCGGCTCTTACGACACCCTTAGTATGGTATGGGGTGCTGTCACTATGTCTTTCGAATCCGGCAACACAGGGAAATTTGTGTAGATATATTTATAACATCAATAATCAGTCACGCGAGATTTGATATCTGCAACCATTGGTGGTAGAGACATTGTGGAAATTGTTGTGTAGTGATTCATAGTCAATTTCTTATAACCAGCGATACATAAAATGAGTCATTCGATACGCATTAAGGTCTTTTATTTCACGATCTTAAATTTATTTGTTGTATCTGCCCGTGTCAAAGCATAATTTCAAGTACGTCGGTAATTAAATACGTCATTGGGTTTACCCAGATGTAAAAAGCAATATCTTTTAAGTGGACAAAAATTATTTGCAATACATAATATCAACCATTTGAATCTACAGTCGTCGCAATTAAATTATAGGAACTAGAGGGTCAGTGAACCCTCCATCAACTATGGGAAGATGCCTGATTCAGAAGTGGGCAATACATGGGCGGAGATTCTGAAGACACAATCTGGCGGTATAAGAGCCGATAAACCTTATACCTTAGTCTTTCATTGGGGTCGGCGCCAGTTTAACCAGATTCGGCAAACGGCCTCCGAGACCCGTCTAGTAGGACTACCGGTAATGGTAGTGGTTAGACCAGATGTAAATTTTCACGGTAGGTACTACACTCGTTTATCGATTACTATGGATGCAACAATGCAGTTGGGAATGAGGGCTGTACGTGCCCTCTGACGTACGAAGGAGGTAAGGTGCAATATGGGCACCCATTCAAAACCCAGGAGTCTTAGACGTTGCCCAATTAATTAGTTAATAATTAAATAAATACTAATTTCCGGTACGCTACGACGCTAACTTGATTTAAACCGTGTGCTGGAAAATATAAAATATTCCGTGTGACGGATTTAAAATAACTACATACTGTCACCAATCCTTTTAATCCTAAAGGTGTCGTAAAAACCGACAAAGGTAAATGTTGAGGCCGAAAATCTAGCCGAAAGAGAAGGAAATCTACGTAACCCCTTTTTTTTTTTTTTTTTTTTTTGTTCGCCCGGGGTAAAATCCTTTATGGGGGAGTGTGGGACTCTCCCCCATAGTGGGGGCCTACCCACTAAAACTCCCCGGGGTGCTCCAACTCGCGTCCTGTTGCGGCATTGTGGGATCTGATGCAGAACCACGCAAATCTACGTAACCCTATGCCAACCTGTCCGGCCATCGTGGCACAGTAGGCTAATTACCCTCCATGTAGTTGGAGGAGGCTCGACTCAGCAGTGGGTCATTTATGGGCTGAGAAGTAGTAGTAAATAGCATACTTCAAATAAAACATAAACCACATGGATCAAATAATCTGCCATACGAGCCCATGCGTTACTAACATTTTGTAAGCACAATTTTTCCTGTCAGTCATGCCATCGACAGTAACGCAGGGAAAAATTTGCGAACAAACAGCAACCCCCTTCCTATATCAATTGGAAGCAAGAAGGCTGAACGGGCGACTTCCGGTGCGTGAGACCTCCCCCACCCCTCGGGATATATTTAGGCGGGGAGGGTCAGACTGACACGCGTCACCGGAACAAGTTTGTAGCTGGAATTTATTGGATAACTGAGTTATCTCATTTTTTTATCAGTTCGGTACCTCCAGTAGCGTGTACGTGGATTTTCAACCGGTGCACCGGTGTGAAATTGGTCGCCTGCGTCGAGAAGTTTTATAATGTAATGGTATTTATTGCCATTACATTATGTAATTCCCGACGCTTCGAATGCTTAGTAGCAGTGGTGGTCATGAGAGAGACTTGATGACAGTTTTCTTTAAAAGTACAAAAAAACGGTTCAATCTGCCGCCTATAATTTTGTTTTGCGGTGGTATTTATGTACTTCATCGCCATCTCATTTCATCCTGAGGGTGTAGTAGGGGGCGATTCATGAAGATACCTATCGAACGGTCTAACCAGAGCGGCACAGTAGGCTACTTATCTACCTGCTTTAGGCTTTGATAAGTTTGTCAATCAATATCCAATAAATCTTATCTTGTATTTTTCACATTTAATAATTAAATAATAAATGAAAATAATAATAATTTATCTTGTAATTTAAAACTCTAGGCTCTATTTCTTTATCCTATTTTTATTTGAAATATAATCTCCCCAGCCATTGGGCACAATTTACACCACAGTCCACAGTCCTTCGCCGAAGTTGTTTTTAGCGAAGAGAAAGGCGGAAAATAAATAAAAGTGGCACGAGTACATCATTAGGGGGTGTTTACACTGTCATCGACAAATCGCCTTGTTTACGCGGACAGCGTGCTCGGTCGCGATCGTGGCCAGTAAACAACATCCGACAAGCTGAAGGATTCGATTTATGGCCAGTTTTTTGTGCTTCTAAATAATCTTTGGCAGTGACGTATACATTGGGAGATACTACACTGATTTGAAGAATAGCCGCTTTTATCGGTTTACGGGTTGTTGCAACAAAGTCGATTTTCGAAGTTGACGAACCGTCTTTGTCATAATTGTTCTCATTTGAGCATTATGTCCTGGTTGGTATGGGTATTATACGAGTAAGTTAGCCTTATTTTGACGGTCGGTACCTAAAATGAACACTGTCATAGATTTATTAGAATCATAATTTCAAGGAAGCGTATGACAAGTTTAATAGTGTAACCACTTTTTTTTTAGAAATAGTTATGTGCAATAGCAATATTGCTTCTAGAGTAAGACTATATAATACAGAAATAAACCTGGCTTCAACCTAGACAGATGCGGTAACTTTTCCAACCTGTACATAATATAGATAGATGTTTATTGGCGCTGTGTTAACATATTACACGTTTATACTTACTTACTAAGCTACAGAATTTAGCATACTCATCACACACTACACTAGTGATGTCACATTTATAAATAACAGGTTGTGACCAACTGATGCTAGCTCGTTAGTACCTCAATCGATACAAATCGTTACATTACTAGTAATATGCCCGTGTTTGGTGCCAGTTACGTGTAAGTGAACTGCTTGCATTCTGCGCATTTCAGGAATATCCGCCGTCTTTGGAGGAAAATATTTGTCATCTCAGTCGATAAAATATAGTATCTATTGGTAGGAATAATGCAATACTAATATCTATTGAAACAAATAATACAATTTACAAAGTTTCTACATGAAGGCACTAGAAACGATAAATAAGCTACCATTTCAAGTCGGTGCCTAAGGAAAAACTTTATTCTAATTAATGTCGCTGTAAATTCGAGTTGGAATCGACTTCAAATGGTTCTATATTTTTTAATTTTATTTAAATTGCGATAAAATTTCTAGTATTTTTTTATGCAAATAAACATAGTGCAATTTCAAGATTTGTTTGCCAAATTACTGAAACCCATTTCGATAAACTTTGTATGGGCACAATGTGATAATACAAATCAAATAAAAATACATAATCTGTTTATATATTCTTCCCTATAATGTATTTGGATCAACGGGTCCCGGGTTCGATTCCGGGGTCGGGCAAGAGTCTTTGTCTAAACCAGAGGCACTGGCTCGGAGTCTGGGTGTCATTTGTGCTCGTGAATTACATGTTTGTAAACTGCCCCGGCGACACAGGTTATACCAAGTGCAGGGATTTCGGTAAAAAAAAAAATATTACATCATTATGTTTTAAGCTTTCATAAGTAGAATAACGTAATAAAATTAATTTAACACAATGTCAATATCTAAGTCAGCTACTACATGAAAATGAAATTATCCAGGCAATGTGATACCATAGAACGCAATGAATATACACGTGCATTGCAGCCAATTACCGCCGTAATATAGATTGGTGCGTGTTCTGTGTGACTAGGGGTTGCTGGTACAGTACTTTGGGTCCCCAAGGGCTGGCCAAAAGCCAACTGTCCTAGTGAACTTACGTCGCAAAAGCCACAATATTTGTGCCAAGGATCGCTAATACTTTTATTCTAATGTATATGTTTGTCACGCTCTATTGAACGGATCTTTCAATTCCAGATGTAAGATATCCTATGTCTTAATTAAATAATATATACATCTTAGAACTCACAATCAACAATCATTCGATACGAGGTGACTATTCCTAGGAGTGATTTTGAGAGTTTGAAAACGTTCGCGTAAATTTCAAACCTGTTGTTTTCCGAGATTAGATTTCAATAATTTCAGTGTGGTTCTTATTTTCGCGGAATCCATCAAATCAGAATCAAAGACTATTGAATCGGTTCAGCCCATCTTGAGTAATAAATGGTACCCATAACTATGTAGGCCCTGTAACAAATGTGATGGAAGATATTTATCATAATAACTAAATTAGGTAATAAACCAGTGTAATGTGTATTTCTAAATGAAATGGTTTGGCCAGCAGTTATTTTCAAAAATGGTTATACTATAAAATACTGTAAAATAACTTTAGGGAAGTTCTGGTCACACATTTTCGGGGCCTCTGTAGCCTAAGGGCCTCGTATCATTCATATCATTGATACGGTTGATACGGCGGTAGCTACTAAAGTTGGGTTAGTTACAGGGTAACTAACTTTAGTATAGTGGTAAATTTTAAATGATATTTTTTGGCTCTGTCAATGATACAACTTGACTAAATAATTTTGAGTTTGATACGGAACCATTGCGTTTGAACGAGTGAAGTTGAAATCTAGGCTCGCGTGACGCCTCCGTACGGCAACTACACGGCTTCTGCTCACTTCCGCGACTAAATTACACAACGAATTACACGGCGTCCAAATAGATTTGCGTATCGCCGATGGGGGAGTGTGTTTACTTGATAAACACGTTGACCAATTAGAATGAACATACGAAGCACAAATTAGATACATAGATACATATAGACACTGCTTGTTTCTGCGAGCCCGTGTGGAAATGATGCATGTGAAAACAGCGATCATATACTCGTTGGACTAGTGGTTAGATGTGCTACCTTTGGATCAACGGGTCCCGGGTTCGATTCCGGGGTCGGGCAAGTGTCTTTGTCTAAACCAGAGGCACTGGCGGGTCGGAGTCTGGGTGTCATTTCTATCTATAATATGTATGTATTTACAAAAAAAATGTATATAAGTAGTTTATCATTCATCTCGTTACCATAACACAAGCATTAAGTTGCTTCTTAGCTTGGGACGAGATGGTGTTGTGTGAGATGTCCAAGGATATAAAAAAAAAACTTCTTCTACTCAGCTCCTAAATGACCCACTGCCGAGTCGGACCTCCTCCAACTACATGGAGGGTAATTAGCCTACTGTGCCACGCTGGCCAGACGGGTTGGCGCGGGGTTTCAAGTCCTTCTCTTGCGGCTAGGTTTTCGGCCTTGTCACTTGCTTCTGTGGGCTCATACGACAGTCTTAAGCTGGAATGAGGTGGTGACGCTATGTATTCTAAATCCGTTACAACACGATCTTAAACGCAGAAGCCTAAATAATATTGGGGTTCCTCTTTCTCCGTAGAAGCCCGTCGTGATCGACCCAATGGGTTTTAAGATTACCGAAGTATTCGAGGGTACAATCTAGCGGACAAATATTAAAAAATGATTTTCTGTAATCGTCACTGTATTAAAGACATTTTACTGTGTCGGATTTATTAGCTGCAACTAACGACTAGATATTTTCAAAGCCATTCTGCATTTTGTTACCTACAACAACGAATACCAACAATACAAAAATCGATACTTTGTGATGTCTTAGGTTTTCACGATCTTTGCACATTGCAGGTAATAACTTCTTAACGGTTCTGATCGTTTTATTTTATTTTATTCCCAACGTTTCAGACACTTTGCAGTGTCCGTGGTCGCGGGACGACTGGATGGCGGTTGTCGCTGCGAGCATTTTTATACCGACGAAACACTAATGAGCTCTCTTCCTATTGGGAATAATATAAAACGGAATAACATTATGAAGTTATTACCTGCAATATATACGTTGTGATATGATATTAGATTAACTTATATTTAAGCCAACTCCCTAATCAATGAAGTTTCATCCTATCGATAAACCAATTACAATTTGGACATCCGTTCCTACGTATACCGTTCGCGACTGTACTCACACACACAATCCCAAGTTACTAAACACTGACACGACCCACACGCACATACACAACAAAAGTACATTCAGAGCAATAAAGTGCGTACAATTACTCTAGGTGTCCGCGGGATGAGCCCTGATTAGTGACGGTCAGGTGGGCGCAGCGAGGGCGGTCGATAACTCACCCCCACCCTATGACACCCCTAACTACTCCCCACTGTTTATTGCAGGGGGGGACGATCGCCTGAACTTAAGTATTGATTCGCGCGAAACGTGATTTGTACGCACTCATCTAGAGGTTAGCTTGCGGCTTGGCCGAAAGTTTATAGAGCGAGGTTTAATATAATTTGAAATCCATTGCCGTTTCATTTTGGAGTACAGAAGTCGCGAGTGGCTTAAAGGGATCAGCGGATATTGTGCCATTCGATAGTTTGTCGTTTTTTGGCTGTGTTTACGCGTGGAGCTCGGTCAATAGGCTCAGGCCGCACCTCCGTTGTCTTGGTCCGCGGTAATGCTTCTCCGTCACGGCATCCAGCGACTTATTGCGAGGACGTCGCCGGCGATGTTTTATTTGTTAAGTGCTTACCCTGGGCTGGGGCTTAATTGACGTCGTGATGTTATACAAATGATATTTACGATGTATTGTTTTGTTTACCGTGATTTCGGACGGGGGAAATGGACCGATGTTTTTTGGGGAAACATTAATCTCTGCATTTCTACTGTCAAATTGCTAAGGAGAAAGATTAAGAAAGTTTTGCCCATTTGTTATTTCTCAGTCAGTCAAAGCTATTATCCACCTATTATAAACAGTTGCGACCGACCGCTACTTGCATCATTTTGAAATAATAATAAAAAATATGTAGTATTTTTAGTCTTTACCGCCGAGTCGGAACGCCATTCCACAGAGAAGAGCCGGGAAGAAATTCCGCGGTTGCTCTTTTAAATAAATGGGTTTTATTGATGGTGGTACAAACAAGTCTGACAGATTAGTGAAAGCAAACCTTACTTGTAACTTTAATCTTACATTTTGTTTTAAACGAATTGTCCTTTTTCTAAGATTATAATATTAACTAACTGACCAGGCAGACGCTGTCCTGCATAATATTCGTTTACCGACTGCAGCACCATCTGTCGGGTTGATTTGTGAATCTAAACCATCCTTGGCGCCAACCAAACTTACCAAAAAAAAAACTATTCGGTCCAGCCGTTTAGGAGGAGTTCAGTCACATACACACGTACAGTAGAATTATACATTTATAATGACAGTTTTAAAGACGCGCGACGGTAGGTACAGTGTAGTGTTCTACGATGGTTTTTAAGTGCACGCTAAGCTTAAACCTTGATCCTTATCTAGTCTAGACAGAGATTCTTAGTTTAGAGAAGAAACAATGACTATCGACAACTTCCCGTAACTTAATGTCTGCCAGGTAATATGCTTATTGCGTTCCTTTAGTTGCCCTCGTACGACACCCTCAAGATAGTGTGGGTTGGTGACATTGTATATACTATATCATTATAATACACTACGACTGTTGCGCCAATACATCTCAAAATATGTTTAATATTAAAAAAAATATGTTTTTGTTTTAATATTTTGAATCTTTTACTTCCCGCTTGGTGGCAGATTTAGAATACATAGTGTCACTACCCTATTCCATACTGTGGGTGTCGTAGGAGCGCGATAAAAGGAAATGACATGGCCGAAAACCTAGCCGCAAGACAAGTTAAACTTGTAACAAAATCCTGTGCCAAACCGTCTGGCCAGCAGCGTGGCGCAGTAGGCTAATTCCCTCCCTGTGACAGGAGGAGGCCCGACTCAGCAGTGGGTCATTTACGGGCTGAGTAATAATACAATGTTTTTTTTTTTTTTTTATGTTTCTGCTACGTGGCAATCTGTTTTTCAACAATAAGCCATTTCTTTGTTGATTACTCAGTTTATGTTTTCGTCGAGAGTCATAATTGTATGAAAATACATTTCACACGACTCTCTCGATGTCAAGTGTTAAATCTTGTAGTTAGGCTCGGTATGTCGCTTCTTTTTAGACGGGTATGGTGAAGAGCGCCGTCTCCACTCAGAGCGAGTGCCAGTTTGTTTACATGGACGGTCAGTTTCTCCTGGTATTTCAAGCTGTTTTGGGCTATTTCCTGCCGAACTGTTTTTAAGCCGAGGTCGAGGTATATGTGTCTATTGCTTATACAGTGAGGGATACCAAACATTGTTCTCAGAGCTTTGGTCTGGAATCTCTCCAGGATATCTATATTACTGTTGCTGGCCGTTCCCCACAGTTGTATTCCGTAAGTCCAGATTGGTTTTATAATAGTTTTGTACACTAGCATCTTGTTGTTGGGATTTAATTGAGATTGACGCCCCAATAACCAGTTCAGTGACCGTAGTTTTCCATCTAGCTGTTTGCGCTTTGTCCAAATATGTTTTTGCCATGTAAGTTTCCTGTCTAGGTGCATGCCCAAGTATTTTACGTTATTATCTTGAGGGATAACTTTGCAGTTTAGCGTCACCGGTGGACATGTTTCTCTCCTTAGTGTAAATGTTACATGTACCGATTTGCTCTCATTGGCTTTTATTATCCAACGATTTAGCCACATCTCAACTTCTCTCAGGTGCTTTTGCAACTGTGATGATGCCGTTTCTGGGTTGCTATGAGCCGATATGTAGCGCGGTATCATCAGCGTACGTCGCAGTCGTGGTATAGTCAGTTGTTGGGATATCTGCTGTAAAAATGAGGTAGAGTATAGGGCCCAGGATACTGCCCTGAGGGACACCTGATTTTATTTCATGTAGTTCTGAGAGATCATCGCTGTACTTAACTTGGTAGCATCTTTTATGTAAGTAGGATTTAAGTGTTCGGAATAGACAGTGGGGGAGATGCTTCTTTAGTTTGAACAGGAGGCCGTCATGCCATACCTTATCAAACGCTTGGCTGATATCCAAAAAGACTGCGGAGCAATATAGTTTGTTTTCAAAGCATCTGCTAATGGTGTCAACTATACGTTGTACCTGTTCGATTGTCCCGTGTTTTTCCCGGAATCCAAATTGATGGTTCGGTAGTACTGTATTTAGATGTTCTTTCATTCTGTTAAGCAATATTCTCTCAAACAGTTTGCCAATAACTGGTAGCAGGCTGATAGGTCTGTATGATGTAGCTTCGTGTGGGGGTTTACCGGGTTTCGGTACCATGACTACATGTACAATTTTCCATTGCCCAGGGAAGTGCTCAAGTCTTAAGCTGGCATTAAAGATGTTAACTAGTTTCATTACACCTTTATAAGGCAGGTTTTTAAGTAATGTGGCATCAATAAGGTCATAGCCGGGTGCTTTACCTTCTTTGAGGTTCCCTATTTCTTTCATAATTTCTATTGGGCTGGTACTTTTTAGTGGAAGACTCATTTGATTCGCTGAATCAAGGTATTCCTTGATTTCCCTGGTATGTTCGGGATTGTTTTCAGGGAGTGGTTGGAAAACTGTTTTCAGATGTTCCGCAAAGATTGTTGCCTTTTCTTTATCTGATCTAGCCCATCCTCCTTTTTTATCATTGATAGCTGATATGTGAAATACAAATAACCATACTTTCAAGAGGTTTTTGAAATAAGTGGATCGATGCTGACTGGATTTTGCTTTAGCAGATGAATGTAGGTAATTTTCATATTCCTAACTAATTCAGTGGTGACTCAGAATCCGTCGCGAATAGTTGTGTTACGCGCGTGCATTACTTTCTGTAGTTAAGTAAAGCGCTGGCGCAGCAAATCGCGCAGCCGCGAGCGAGCTCCGCGATGACCCAGTTTACGTCATGCAATAACACATAAAGGCGTGTTCATACAGTTATATTACACTAATAATAATACCAACATGGGCACGGAAAATTTTGTGCTAAAAACCGAAACCTAACATCGGCTATACAAATACTTGGTAGAAGAACAAGAAAAACGCCACCTCCAGCAAAAGGTCCTTCGTGAAGAGCAAGAAGAACGACAAAAGCTACAAAATCTGATCAAAGAACTGCATCAACACATCGCAGGACTTGAGCAAAAAATCCAGGCCATCGAAAAATCTAATAAAAAGCCTCCACCAAAAGACCAAATCAACAATCTTCCTCCGCCCGTCCAATTTGAGACTGATGAAGAGGAACTCGCAAATGAGACTGAGTGGATACGTAAGCAAAACCGAAAGAAAAGGAAGCTGAACCAGTCACTCTCTCCACCTAACCAAAAAGGAGAAACATCCAGCGAGGAAGGTAAGAATGATACCATTAAATTTCCACCGAAAACTAAAAAGTCTCCCCAGCCACCGCCGATCGTAGTGGAGAATATTAAAGACTATCAAAAATTCTATGACTTAATTATTTCAGCTACACCTGAAGACTCGTTCTTAATAAAGATGAGAATCGGTGATAGCGTCAAGATTAATGCCAAACATGAAGAATCATATAGATCTATTACGAAAGTACTGCTACAAAATAATTTCCTGTGGCACTCGTACGAAAATAAACAAGACAGACCAATCAGAGTGATGGCAAAGAATTTACATCACTCGTGTGAATCTTCCAGAATAGTGGAAGACTTAAAATCAAAAGGCTTCTTCATTCAAGAAGCCGTTAATAAGCTTAGTTGGAGGAACAAAGAACCACTAAACATGTTCATGCTATCATTCAACAAGGATGAAGACATCAAAAAAATCTACGAAATTAAATCCATCTTGGGATGCAAAGTAGACATTCAACCATTGAAGATATCTAAACTAATCCCCCAATGTAAGAGGTGCCAAGCATATGGGCACACACAAAAGTACTGCAACAAGGAACCCAGGTGCGTAAAGTGCACAAAAAAACACCTTACAAAAGACTGCACAAAACCTGCAGAAACCAAACCAAAATGTGTTCATTGTGGAGAATCTCATCCTGCGAGCTACAGAGGGTGCATGGTTGCTAAACAACTGCAAGCTCTTAAAAATAAAACACTTAAGAAAAGTACTGTTCCTCAAACACATGGTCCCACACTGTATCAACCCAAGAAAATTGTAAATAGTCAACCTGTGACGGAAAATCTGTCATTTGCCCAAGTAACCCAAGGTGCCACCAAACCACAGGCCCAGCCCCAAGCAAAAGTAACACAAAGCCTAGACGACAAAATAAACAAGATCTTAAATTTCATGTCGTCATTCGATGAACGTTTAAAAAAATTGGAATGTAGTGCCAATATAGCTACAACAAAGCAAAAATGATGAACCAATCGATCACAATTATGGCCTGGAATGCTAATGGACTTCTTCGGCACCAAAACGAGTTACAAATAATTTTAAATATAGAAAAAATTGACGTGTGTCTCATTTCAGAAACACATTTTACAAAAGAATCACACATAAAATTCAAAGGCTACAAAACGTACTGTGCACTGCACCCAGACAACAAAGCTAGAGGCGGTAGTGCCGTATTAGTTAGAGATAATATACAACAGTTTGTGAAATTCAAATATGAACAGCCTGAAATACAAGCAGTGGCCGTTTGTATCACAACTAAACGATACCCAATAACTATATCATCTATATACTGTCCACCGAGATATCAACTAAAGGAGCAGCATTACAAGAATTTTTTGACACAACTTGGAAACAGATTCATCCTAGGCGGTGACTTTAATGCTAAAAATACGCACTGGGGCTCAAGACTTACCACTACTAAAGGTAAGGAACTTCTAAATGCAATAAGAGAAATGAAATGTGAAGCCTTATCCACAGGAAAGCCCACATACTGGCCAACAGATCCGCAGAAAATTCCAGACCTTATCGACTTTTTTATTATTAAAAATTTACCATTAAGCCATCTTTACATTAAAGAGGGTTTTGATATGAGTTCTGACCACTCATCAATAACACTTACAATAAGTGAACAAGTAGTTAATACAAAAAAACCTCCTACACTAACAAACAAGTATACAGATTGGGAAAGCTTCAAAGATGACTTGGATTCTATTATTGACCTTAAGGTTCCCTTGAAAACCTTCCAAGAACTAGATTTAGAAGCATTAAAATTCATCACTGATGTCCAAAGATGTGCTTGGCAAAATACGCCTGAACTAAAACCAATACCGCATAAAAACATCTACCCGATAGAAATAGTGAGTCTCATCGCAGAAAAGAGAAGGCAAATGCAAAAATGGCAGCGGACAAGATTTCCTGCCGACAAGACATTGCTAAATAAGCTGACCAAACGTCTTACCAAAGAAATACAACAATTTAATGACAGCAGTATGAATAAACGCCTCAGTGAACTTACAAGTGATCGTAGAACTGATTACTCCTTATGGAAAATCCTTAAGAATGTAAAAAAACCGATAACGCAAATACCTCCAATCAAAGAAGACAACGGTCGCTGGGCAAATAGTAACGAGCAAAAAGCCATACGGTTTGCGCAACATCTCGAAAACGTTTTTCACTTAAACCACGACGACAATGAGGAAACCCAACTCGAGGAACTCAATCAGGAAGGTGATGATTTTTGTATCAAACTTGCAACACCAAAAGAAATACAATGTGAAATTAAAAACCTCCACAAAAAGAAGTCACCCGGATATGATTTAATAACTGGAGAAATTCTTAGAAATCTGCCTCGGAAAGCAGTGATCAAAATTACAAACCTAATTAATGCTACATTCAGATTAAAACACGTACCGGATGTATGGAAAGTAGCTGAAGTGATAATGATACCCAAACCTGGTAAACCAACGTATGACGTGGCATCATACAGGCCTATCTCTTTGTTACCAATAATTTCCAAAATATTTGAAAAGACATTGCTTCGGCGAATAAAACCCATTATAGAAAAAAGAAATTTAATACCTGACTATCAGTTTGGCTTCAGAGAAAAACATTCTACGATCGATCAGGTACATAGAATCACTAACATGATAGAGAACTCATTAGAAGGAAAGAAAGTTTGCTCTACTGTTTTCCTGGATGTAGCACAAGCATTCGATAAAGTGTGGCACCAGGGGCTCATATACAAATTAAGACACATGTTTCCAAAATACTTATCACAGATACTGGAGTCTTACTTGATAGGACGGATGTTCAGAGTAAGGCAAGATGATGCTTACTCTGACTTGAAAACTATAAAAGCCGGAGTACCGCAAGGAAGTGTTCTAGGTCCAGTCCTGTACCTATTATACACGTGTGATATCCCGGAAATAGAAAATGGAGCCATAGCTACTTTTGCAGATGACACAGCTATTTTAGCTACTGGAGTCACTCACGAAGAAGCTGTGAAAAAGGTCCAAAAGGCCGTAAACACCATCTATGAGTGGACAAAAAAATGGCGCATCCAACTTAATGACGCGAAGTCAGTACACATTGATTTCACTAATAAAAAAACAACTTATCACCCGGTGTACATAAATAACCATAGGGTACCATATGCAAATACTGCAAAATATCTTGGGATGACCCTCGACACAAAGCTCCGTTGGAAGTCACATGTCAAAAAGAAACGCGATGAGCTAGACCTACGCTACAAAAAACTGTACTGGTTACTTGGTAAACATTCTGCTTTATCAGTACAGAATAAATTACTCCTTTATAGACAAGTCCTAGCACCCATATGGACCTATGGTATACAACTGTGGGGTTGTACCAAAAAAAGTAATATGCAAATCATACAAAGATTCCAAAACAAAGTACTCAGGGGTATAGTTAACGCACCGTGGTACATCAGAACTAATGACATTCACCGGGACCTTAAAGTGGACTTTGTTGCTAACGTCATAAAGAAACATGCTAAAGCGCATGACCATAGGCTTCATCGCCATGTGAATGTCGAGGCTATCCAGCTCCTCGACACCACTGACATTATAAGACGGTTAAAAAGGACTAAACCTTTTGAACTAGTGTAGTGAATTAGTGAATAATAGTGATATATATAGTACAATAAGTGCAATATTATGAAGATCACATGAACAAAGTGATTTATAATTCTAGAGACAATAAGACAAGTGTTAGTGGACACTGCCTTAGTTTATTCATTTCCGTAGTAATTTAGGACAGATACAAATTACTTATTAGCCTAAGCTAGATTGTAATAAGAATGGTGCAGTTTTAATAAGAGTGCACTATTACAAAAAAAAAAAAAAAAAAATATTCCTAACCTTATATAACTTTTAGATAAATAATAATAATAAATAAATAGTCGGCCCAAGCTAAGCAACTTAATGCTTGTGTTATAGTAACGAGATGGATGATAAACTACTTATACCTATACTTTTTTTGTAAATACATACATATTATAGATAGAAATGACACCCAGACTCCGAGCCAGTGCCTCTGGTTTAGACAAAGACACTTGCCCGACCCCGGGACCCGTTGATCCAAAGGCGGCACGGCACATCTAACCACTAGACCAACGAGGTATCACATACCGGCCACAAAATGCTTTTGAAATCTAAAAATTCAAAAGCAATCACGAAGATAATTACCGGTGTTCATCAAATTAATTAAATTTCAGTTAAATTATTGAATTAATTAATAACCTGTGCAAAACGCATTACAATCATGAATACCGGTCGACAGATGAATTGATCTTTACTACCAATAACACTACTAATACAATGTACTGCGCTCGACTTCGCTCGCAAAACGAAGACGAGACCGATCCTTCTTCCTTGTTTTTCACAACAACTTTCTGCTTTCTGTGTAAGTTTTCCTTCTCTTGCGGCCAGGTTTTTGGCCTTATCATTTCCTTTCGTCGGCTCTTACGACCCCCCAGGACAGGGGGGGGGTTGACACTATGTATTCTAAATCCGTCACCACACTAATTTGGCTAATTACCATTATTTACCCTGCGTTAAAAAGGCAAAAGACAAAAGGGAAGGCTGTGGTCGGCGTTCCCTGCGAGATCGAATCAGTAATGAGGATATACGCAGGCGAACCAAAGTTAACGACGTAGCCCACAGGAGTGGCAAACTTAAGTGGCAGTGGTCAGGGCATATAGCTCGCAGGACTGTCGGCCGAGGGGGCAGAAAAGTCGAGTGGAACGTATGCGGCATATAAGGGCAGTGCTGGTAGGCCTGGAAATAGACCTATTTAAGGTCGATGGTTGCGGTGTTTACCTATGTCCAGCAGTGGACACAGAGTTTTGACGGAAAGAAATGATGAATTGCCATTTGACCACCGATACCAAGCTAGTGAAGTCACTGGTGATCATTTGGCAACCAAGAAGAACTAGCAGAAGAAACTTAGTGAGATGTTTCAAAGCCATATAATCATTAAGCATATTAAACTTTTTCATTTTGGTTCCGACAGGCGCTCAACTGAAATATGATTTTCATAATAATAATAAATGTTAGTTAACTATATCCTTTTTTCTTGCTATCAAAATACTTGATACGTGCCGCAGCCCTCAGGGCTTGGGTCGTCGGTTAAGTGGGACTGTGGAACACGCAGCGCGACCCGACGTCCCACAAAACCCCAGAGGTAAACCCACCCGTACCTACGTATCGTTTGGGACGCTATGCGCCAGTCTCGCGACAACGCAGACTATCTACTGGTTCGCGCCGAACCGAACTTGTTAGCTAACTTAACTGTTTTTCGTTGTAAATTGCAATTGTTACTGAAAGTACTAATTATTCAAGAATACATATTGAATTATATAATTAATAAAGATTAACTAAATTTATTACAGTTTCATTTTAATTTAAGTCGCAGTTTTCCAATGGCGACGAAAAGTAAATAACTCCCTGAACTACCAACGGCCAAAATGTTGGCTGAACGGCTGAAATGGCTCGCATGTCCAGCTTTTCGGATATAACACCTGGTAACACATTGCTTAGATTCTTTAAAGTCTTCCTTATAGTAGTCTAACTGATACAAACATATTTTTCAAATCAGATTAGTACTTCTTGAGAAGAGTGCAATCAAACAAACAAACATATGATGCTGTGACCCGCTGACTTAAATTATTCTCCACACGATTTTAATCAGGCAACGAATTTTTGATGACCCCCACCAGTTTATTTATTTATTTATTGAGAAAACCAACAGCGTATCTAAAGTAAATTACAACAAAGCACTTAAATATCATAAGGCCAGTTACAGGTTTCCCTAGAAATATACATTTTGAATTATTAAACAATATTATTAATATTACAACGTATGTGATTAATCAATAAGAAAAATTTATTAAACAATACACTCTATTTGAATTAGGTCTCCAACTAAATCCAGTCTCAATGTCATTTAATGAAATCAATGATGAGTTTACTTCATATACGTAAAGACACACAAAGTTGTGATTGGATAGGTATAAGCTACACCTACTTAAAATTATTGAATCGATATTAATATACATAATTAAGTCGTTTTTAAAGTATTATTGCGTGTGAGGCGAGTGTGAATGAAAGTGTTGGAAGGGGTAGACGTAGGCGGAAGTTTAAAGACCAAATCAGGGACGTCTTGAAAAAAGGCCAGGTCAAGAGTACCCTAAACCGAAGAGCATGTATGAAGGGAGTAATGAAAGTGGACGAAGCGAAACAAGTATGTAAGTATCGCACCAAGTGGAAAGAAGTGGTCTCTGCCTGCCCCTAGGAAAACGAGGCGTGATTATATGTATGTATGTATTAAGAATAGCTTCCGGCCGAGGCATCGATCACGGGTTTTAATATATCTCTAAAATAGCTACAGTTAGTTTTTCCAATATAGGGGTCATGTAGGCACCAGCTACAAGTCTAATGTAAAAAGTTAGGCTTCGCGATAATTTTAAGACGGATCTAGTGGGACCACTACACCAACCAGCCTGTGTTAGTATGTATGAACTCAACGTACATAATGATGTCTTAAGTTTTCGCGATTATTACACATTGAAATTAAACACTCTTTAACGGATCGTATAGTTAATATAATTTGTTTAAGGAATAATGTTCAGCCCAGTCCCTCCTGAGGTTATCGTAAGAGCTAACAAAAGGAAATGACATGGCCGATAACCTAGCGGTAAGAGAAAGAAAACTTGATACGCAACCCTGTTTATAACTTGGATACCTACTAATACTTTAACCATTAAGAGGAACAGGAGATTTACTGAAAGTTGTCCTATTGATTGTGTATAAACAATTACTGATAGTTTGTTCTATCAAAAACTTTATTTAATTCTGTAAGGTATTTCATGCGCGACAATAAGAGCTACGTAATAATGTAGTAATTAAGTGCTCTTGGCTCCTGATTAAGAAATAAAAAAGTTGACCGTTTTAATTCTCTTGCATAGTGTAGCTACTGCCATAGATGTTAGATTATCACTTAAAGACAATCGGTGACTGCTTCATTGGTCTAGGGGTCAGATGTGCCGCCTTTGGATCAACGGGTCCCGCCCGAGTTCGATTCTGGGGTCGGGCCTTTGTCTAAACCAGAGGCACTTGCTCTGAGTCTGGGTGTCATTTGTGTTCGTGAATTAAAGTTTTATCCTAATGCAGAGGTTTCATATTACAAAAAAAACGTCATCCAATCAAGTATCAAACATACAGTACCTCCAGACGTCGCTTTACCTGCAGAACATTACTACACTGCAGTATCTGTCTATGGTACGATTTCCATCTTTATTATTATGAATACCGTAGAAAGGAGTTAACATTTGACATTAAAATATTATTAACATAAAAAGTTCTGTAAGAATGATAAAACACTACGAAACAGGTATAAACTAATTATTTTGTCCATTGAACCGCTACACCGCTGCGCAATATTGGAAAGTTACCGTACCGGATGATCAGTAGTCAGAGAGACAGTGAGTTGACAATACTGGGAGTTCGTTAGTTATATGTAGACGATCATTGTAATGTGGCGTATACAAAAAAGACAAGCCCACCGAGTTTCTTCCGCCATGGTCTACTCGGTTGGTGCGGGCGGCGGCGTTCCGACCTGGTAGTAGTATAAAAATGATGTAACCGTTGACGATTGTGAACGCCATAATTGGTTTATACAATAAAGCATTTTTCTATTCTTCTATTTCTATTCCATTCTTTAATGGTTGTAAAAATACTAAGACAGATGTTTTGTACTCAGATCGTGTTAAATACATATTCTGAAAGCGGTTATAGTTATTTCGATTATAATTTAACAAGTAACTAGAACTTATTATTATAACTTATTACAATTAAATAATAACATTAATTAAAAAAAGGCAACGTAAAATAATGAACATTATCACCGTTCATAAGATAATCTAACTTTTGGCTATAAAAATATGTAAAATGTAAAAAAATAGGCGATATTGCGAAGCACCTAGCTAAGTCTTCATTCTAAATATTCGTGTACTGTGGCACAGTTGGCTAAATTCCCTCTACGAATTTGGAGGAGGCCCGACTCAGTAGTGGGTCACTTATGGGCTGAAACGACGACGGTGACATACTTTAGTGATAAGATTTCCATCCATTTATAAATGACTAACTCCTGTAGCTTAGCAAGCGAGGAATCCTTACCCGTGCTAAATTTGAGATTACATAGATCTATTTTTAAAATGGTAAATTTAAAATAGTTCAAGGAAATTCAACCCTTGAATCTTTAATGAACACTTTGAAGATATTGCCAAATTTACTTTCATTAATTGGCATTTTGGCTTTGATCTATTCTGAGGTCCCATGTATAAACACTAAAATTGTATCACAAAGTATATAAAAATAAAGAGACAGATGTAGTCAAATGGGCACACGACAACGGTATAGCGCTTAACGCACAAAAAACACAGTTACTATTACTACACTCTCCGTTCTTGCCCCTAGAAGAACCACAGACACCATTGATTACTCATTCGTTTGCTTGCTTTCATGATAACACTTCCCTAAATTGTAAATGTGAACCAATACGCAGAGCTAAGTCTGTAACTTACTTAGGTATGAAAATAGATGAACATTTTTCCTGGACCGAACACGTTGATCTATTAAGTAATAAACTAAGAATGATACTAGGTAAATTCTATCATCTAAGTTATAAGTTGCCTAAGGGAACTTTAAAGTTACTTTACAACGCCTTAGTTGCACCGTTACTGGACTACGCCCTTGATTGTTATGGTCTCACTTACAAATCCCATATAAGTAAGTTAGAGAATATTCAGTTAAGGATAGTGAAATTATTAGTAGACAAAAATATCAGAACCAAATACCAAAATGATTATTACAGACTATTCAAAATTTGCAAAATATTACCTGTTAGTGTAAAACATAAGTATTTACTTTTATGTAACAATCGGGAGCAGGTCCTATCGCATGTAAACAACAAATATACTACTAGAGCGATGAGCGCAAGTAATTATGTTGTCCCAAGAGTAAACAATATGTATGGAGATAGAACTCTGCGAAAACGAATACCATATTTACTGAACAGCCTACCCGTAAATATCAGAACCGAAAAGTGTACAAACAAATTTAAATTAGAATATAAGAAATACCTAATTAATATGTTACCATAACACAATTCGAATTTAGGAACATTATAAAGACTATGTGTTAAAAATTACGATCTCACAGACAAATTGCCTACGCAGTTTTGTGAGACAATGTTATAGTTTCAATGTCAATTTGTGCCTGTGTAAAAATAAAATAAAAAAAAAAAAAAAAAAAAAAGGTAGAAAATGTAGAAATTAGGTAGGTAGAAATTATATGATGACATTGATTTTTTGTACATAGCCTCTCGGCCTACACCTAGTTTCACCCGGTACATTAAAAATGTTGAGATATACGTCCGGTGCAATATGATATGAGGCTGTGAATTATATTTATTGGAATTGATCTTTATTTCATTAGATACCTCTTGATGTTGTGCCGTCTTGAACTTAACTTCAATAATTATAATACGGAAAATTGTAGCCAAAATTTCTCACGTTCATCATCCAGAATGACTTAAAACCGATCAGCATAGTTATTTTCATTAATCATGAATTCACGATAACTGTGTGAATAGTAGTTTAACATTTTAACCGACCTGAAGAGAACTTAAAAATGTTTACTGGTATCTCCGTCAGATGGAATCGCAAATAAAACACTATTTGAAGTCATTTCAAATTGCCTGTTTGATACCTATAATTGCACTAAATTGAAAAGAGTAAAAATATTTTAGCATTCTATGAAAACCTAGTTCAATTAAACAAGTCCTAATTAACATCGGTGTCAATTTAATTTGGCACCGACTTAGATAGGTTTTATTTTTCCATTTTTAGTGCTTATTTTGAAGTCGCTTTACATTTTATGTGAACAAGTATTTACTATTCAAGTTTTTGATCCGAAAACCATTGCCGAATGATGCCATGATCTTTTGATCAAAAAAATACTTTGGCTTGCATAACTTTTTTCGACCATTTCGAATTAGTGTACAACGCCACGCTGGCCAGATGGATTGGCACAGGGTTTCATATCGAGTTTTCCTTCTCTTGCGGCTGGGTTTTCGGCCTTGTCATTTCAACTTTAATACAAGTCTATTTATTATTTTTTATAAATCTTCAACCTATACTATTGCTTCATATGAGCATTCTCTTTTCATCCAGATCAAACCAATGCGGACATTCGGAGTACAAACACCACGCCACGTTCATTTACTAAACACGCTGTGGCATCCAAGAATAGCCAAGTCTAAAGGCTCCTTAAAGCCTCCGACTATATCGTGTCGGACACAAAAGGTAGGCGACGATACGAAATGCGACACGATTGCACATCCAAAAAGAACTGATACAAAAAGAAACCTTCTTTATGGTTGGCACCAGTTCAACTTGATTTGTCTCACTACCATTATTTCCACGGAGAAATTGCCATCTGCCCTCCCCCATATAAACAAATAAATAAATAATTATTAACGAAAT
This sequence comes from Clostera curtula, assembly GCA_905475355.2. Lineage (NCBI taxonomy): Eukaryota > Metazoa > Arthropoda > Insecta > Lepidoptera > Notodontidae > Clostera > Clostera curtula. The sequence continues at coordinate 1,292,837 of FR997796.1, read as the reverse complement.
AAATAATAACGGTATTTCATTACATATTTGGTTAAACCAGCTGTGAACATTTGACTACGCGTATCGACTGCTATCGAATGGCAGGGCCCTCCGAGGCACTGAGGAGGTCAGATATGACAAGTGATGGTGGTCCAACCAACATTCAGTAAAGGCAGATATCGGTGAGATAGCTATACGAGTTGATAGAGAGGGAAACATGTACATAGCCAGTAGTTACACCGAAATTAAACATTTTCTTTCCGTGTGATACCATCCTGAGGGTGTCGTAAGAGGCGACTAAGGTACGCCAGAGGCAGACAACCTAGCCACAGTAGTAGGAACACTTGATACAACCCCGCTTGCCACAGTAGCCTAATTTCCCTCCATGGACATGGAGGAGGCCATACTCAGCAGTGGGTCATTTTTGGGTTGAGTAGTAGTAGTAAAGTTGGTCGTTTCAGCCAATTAATTTTATGGGCTGAAGCGACCACAACGAAACCTTTTCCATTTTTCGTAAAACCTTTTTGGTTGCTGTAAACGAAATTATACCGGTGTGATAGGATATTGCATTTAGAAACGATTAGACTGTAATTTCATCCTGGGGGTATGATAGAAAAACTTTTTTTTTTTTTTTAACCTGTGCCAACCAGCTTGGCACATTACATGTAATTGGAGGAGGCCCGACTCAGCAGTGGGTGACGTATGGGCTAGTAGTAATTCATCAAACTACACGAATTACACATATTTCTGTCCTGTTATTGAGTAAAAAAAAGTGTGACGGATTTAGAATACAGTGTCATCAACCCATACCATCCCGAGGGTGTCGTAAGAGGCGATTAAGGGAACGCAAGAGGCAAATTACCTAGCCGCATGAGAAGGAAATCTTGATACAAACGGGTTGGCACAGAACCCGTCTTGCCCGCGTGGTACAATAGGCTTATTTCCCTCCATGAATTAGGAGGAGGCTCGACTCAGTAGTGGGTCATTCATGGGCTGAAACGACGACGATTGGGTAAAATAATTAAACGGCAATAAACACAGCGATTACATTACCGTAATATAAAAATTATCGGACAAGTTTGGACACGACGCTTATATCGGATTACAGAAGTGGGCCTCGGTCAGGGGTGGACTCCACCCCCGGGAAGGGGGGTCTGAGGGCCACGGAAGGGCCGCAAATGAAAAATGGCGCAATTAGCCCCGCAGACAGTGAAAAACAAGTGCACTCGATCTGCCCGCTGACGTGGCGCGCTCCGTCGATAACCCACCGATACCGAGTGATGGAATTAGTCGATTGTACATTTTAATACTGAACTTTTTTAAACCCCGGCAGTAGAAGAGGCGTTATAAGTTCAATAAATCTGTTTTAACCGATTATTATGCCGTTTTTCTTTTATTTCAAAGCAGTAATTTTGATCGCCGGCTTCAAGGTAAAAGGTTAAGTGATGGTCACCCATCCAACAAGCTTCTGAGCCAAAAGTTGCTTAACCTGCAGAGCAATTGCATTGCGAGTTAAACGTTACGCTATGACCTTCTCTTCACGTTGATACACTACCTACAGACAGAACAGCTACATGATAAGGGTGGCCAGGGCATACAGCATTGCGTGTGATAGGATAGACTTGCATTTTCTGGGAACATTTACCAAAGTAATGTATATTTTTTTTATATCATCAGAAAGATGCGATTTCAAAGAACAAAATGCCCATTTGACTTTTTTTAAAAGTTGATAATAAGACGAGATTTTTCGATTGAAAATTATGGTGTTTTTTCGATATTTAGTCAAAATAAGGTGAAAAAAAATGAATATTTTAAATAAAAAAAATTACAGTGTATTTGAGACATATAAAGGTAAGTTTTCACCAAATTTAGAGAAAAACATAATTTATTTGTATAAGATAAAAATAAAAAACTAAAAACTTTGTTATTTGAATTTTTTACGTAAATTTTGAGGGTACGTGAAAAAAGTGCAAATACAAAAGTTTTAGATCTTTTTATCACCTACAACTTTGTCCATTAACTTTTTTCCATAGGACTTGTAGTTTTGCCCGACCTCAGATCTCCCGTAAATTATTTTTCCTATTATTTTTGTAGTATTGTCTTTCTTTTAAAACGGGTTTCAACCTACTATAATTTTCTTTCTATATATATGATGATGATGATGATAATTTTCTTTCACTTTTTACCATTTTCTCAAGTTTCTGCACTGGGCTAATTGGCCTTCGTCTACTATTTTATGTTTTATGTTTCATCATTTCAGCCAAAAGACGTCCACTGCTGGACATAGGACTCCCCCAAGGATCTATCTCCACAAAGGCCGGTCCTGGGCCTACCAGCACTGCGCCTTCCGGAACGCGGTCGCCACTCGAGGACTTTTCTGCACCATCGGGCGTCGGTCCTGCGAGCTATGTGCCCTGCCCACTGCCACTTAAGTTTGGCAATCCGGTGGGCTATGTCGGTGACCCTGGTTTCCCTGCGTATCTCCTCATTTCCGATTCGATCTCGCAGGGAAACTCCGAGCATAGCCCTCTCCATTGCCCTTTGGGTGACTTTGAGCCTTCGGAGCCCATAGTGAGCGACTACGTCTCTGTTCCATAAGTTATCACTGGCAACACACATTGGTTGAAGACTTTTGTCTTCAGACCCTGCGGTATTGGGGACGAGAAGATCTTTCGCAGCTTCTCGAACGCTGCCCAGCCGAGTTGGATCTGGCGTTTGACCTCTTTCTCGAAGAAGTTTTATGTTTAATCTAGCTGTAAGACTAAAAAAAAAAAACACAAAAAATAATTGTAACTCATCAAACTCACAACTTGTAACTCTCCAACACTTCAAATGGTTGTTTTTGAGTCGGTTTACATTTTTTGTTCAATTGTGTTTAGTTTGATCATTCAAAAAGGTACCCGCCGTTCTGTTAGTATTTATAACTAGTACAAATTGTAGTTGAATGAACTGTGTTCAGGGGTGAGATATTGAAGGGCTTTTTGACAAGTGTCACTAAAGGTTATTCTCTTCTCGAATCACTTAAAATTGTGTACATCTTGGTGAGTTAAGTTATTAACTATTATGGTGACAAATTGACAGTAGATTGTCAACTGTTATTTAATATTATCTTAAGTACCGCATATTCTTCGCTGCTTAAATAAAAAAAATCTCCTTGCACTAGGTACGTTCCTAGCATATGAAGTCTAAAATAAAATATACTTAAAAATTTATCTTGTAAGTATACTCTTCTCTCTACAACAGTTTTTCGAATTGTGTTATTCGAAATACTCTAAAACGGATTTGAATTAGTTATTTAAATATTGTCCATATTTAGACTTTCTTGCCAGCTGTCTGTACAGCAGCATTTCGTTGATGATGTTCAGTTTGAGTCAATCACACTTCTGACCAATACCTTTAGAAGTGACAATCAAAAAACAACAGATCAATCGACCTTCCCAAAGCAAACTCACTTAACCAATCAATCTTTAATTTCGCCGGCAATAAATCAATAAATTCGCCATTAATTTTCGCGTACCACAAACTCTTGGAGGCTGCTAAATAATGGATGGTCGTCAGCTCTCATTAACACCGAGTGAGGGCGCCACGGGCGACCGGCGTCCCGGCGCCGAACCACTGGCCGCGATCAATACAAGCCGAAGATTACCGGACTTGCGCGAACAGCACCGATACTCCACGAACTTTGCCGGAAACAGCCGAGCGCTCTCCGCACATGACAAATGTCACCGAGATACGGGCTCTGCAGCCTTCAGGCCTCCCTGAAAATCGTGAAAATTTGTTAGAATAGTGCATTTAAAGTTACCGTGTGTAGTTATTATAGTGCATTAGTTGTACTAGTGCGTTTTGAGTTGTGTGAATTGATCCTAGTATAGTGTTGTGTGAGTATTTTGACAATTATTGTTTGAGGGTAGTACCAATCCATGTTTCCGAGTATTATTGTAATATATTACTAAAATTTATACTGTTTTGAACACGTAAATGGAATATTAACAATCGGTGCATTAAGCATTGAGATTTTGAGAGAACTATCGTCGCATTAACTTAGAGGCGTTCAAGTAAAGATTGGAAAGTGAAGTGCTTAGAGGGTTAATGAGAAAGGTAAACTTAACAAATGTAGTGATAATAGGATTTATAAATTGAAATAAGTAGAGGAATCTGTCCAAATTGGGTTTAAACGCAGTTTTTAATGCAATTATAGGGACATCTGTAGTGCGCATGCTCAGAGCTGCTGCTTTGCGTCACTGTATTTTGAGTTGCAGTTATTTTTTGTGAAGGTCTATTTAAAAACGCATAAATGTATTTTTTATGATGGCTACGTTATTTATGTACATTTTATTATAAATATATTTTATTAAAACAAAACCATTATTGACGGAATACGATAAAATTACTTATTAAAATAATGCAGTTGTATATCAATTCAAAAGTTATGCGCTACACGATCCTATACTTTTCAAAATGTTAATTAAATTATGGCCACTTCTCTTCTTATTTCTGTTAAACGGTTTTGATGCATCGACCTTCACCGATATTTTGTCATAGGGCTCGCGAGATGCGCTGCAGTAGCCATGAAACCAGTAAATTATGACCTCCTCATTTATATGGCTGCCGTGTATGAAAAACAGTTTTCTATTAATGGTTATTGTCATTTTCATAGTTGACATTGGCAAGATGCACTAATAGGCAGAACGTCTAATCACAAGTTACGGAAACTTTTGATATGAACCCGACCGTCAACCCGTCTGGTCAATGTGACCTACAAAAAGCCCTTCAGCTATTTGGAGGAGGCCTGACATAATACGCTGAGATATATTATTTTCACTTTATACATAGAGAAAAAATAAACTCGAATCCGATGTTTACGTCACACGAAATACTTTGAGTGGTTCGCACGACAAATCGAGTCAGCGTTTGAACAGGACAGCCAACTTTCCAACGATAGTGCGTGTCGCGTGACCTTTGTGCCGTATGTTGCGCCCGCGCATTGCCGGACGATACTCTCAATTAAGGTAAACAATACAGTTCTAGGCTCATTAAAGCATTTCTATCCTTAACTGTAAAGTAGAAAGAGTCGGTTTCCGCGGTAGATCGCCTTATATACAAATTCTAAACGATTTACATTTGTCCTTCATATCTAGTCCTATTAGGTAAATTTGGTAATAGATACAAATTAATAGTTTTAGTGAATTGGGACATAAAAATTAAATATAATTTATAATAAAATAGTTTTGCAATTATCAATTGCTATTTATCATCACTTTTTTAAGTATATGAAAAGTACTGTCGTAAAACAGTTGTTCCAAAAATAAACATTAACAATAATTAAACAATAAAATCAGTGATCAATTTAAAAAATATATCAAATTCATATCATGTCACATATATAACCATCAAATATGAAATATATTATTTTGAAGATAGAATAAACGAACATTCATTATTGAATCATTCATTAGGCACAAAGGTAGAAGTCCGCGATTTGTTGCCTCCACCTTACCAGCACATCAAAATACGCTCAATAAATTATTTTCTACGCGCGTTTTTAATGTTTACTTTCTTTTATTGAACCTTGCAATGACACAGGTGCGGCGCGAAAGTTATTTTTGTAAAGTGTCACATCAATTTAATACCGATATTCTATTAATTTCCATAAAATTTATCTATCTTTTTGAACTTTGAGATTTACTTTTATTGTATATCACCAATATTAGCATAAAGTGTATGATAAAACTCATAACATGTTGTATAGCGTTGTATAAATGAATTAAATTTTGAGGTTATCTGTTTTTTTACCGCGGGTTTAATTTAGTGATAATGAAAAAAATAATGCCATTTTTTTATTTGAAGATATTTTATACTTTCTTACGAGGTTAACGGCAGGTTAACGTTATTTGCGAACGCTAGAAAAACAGCATCCATTATTTTAGCCACAAGCTAAGGAATAAAGGTCGTAGCAGACATATCAACTCGGAAAGGGATCGGCACCGTATCGCCTTTCGCCTCGCCGTCAAACAGACGTCAATCTAACGTAAGCACGTAACAAAATTGGATCAGCCGCTCCGATACGTCGCCTCGGCTACGGCTACGTTACGCCGCGCTTACGCATGGCCGACCGCTCTGGTTGATATGGCTGGCTCCACATCAGTTTCTACAAATACAAAACACGGGCGCAACACAACGGGATGTTGTCTTCTAAAATACATGACAGCACGTGGTGTGGTACTGGGAAGGGAAGTTTGCTCGAGGCAGGCTACGGGAGCCGTGAGAGGGGCGATGGTGGACGAAGAGATGCAAGCGCAGCAGCGCGGAGAGGCGTAAGCGCGTGAACGGCGGCGAGCCGTAAGCACAGGAGTAGATAAAAGGGGACAGAGACAAAGATTCAAAGAACAGCGCCATGGCAAGTACACCACTACAAGTAAGATGCGCGTCTGTGCGGGAGCACTGGCGACTCGTCACGTATGGAACGAAACCGGTTTATACTGGTTCAGCCAGTGCTTTAACAAAGGGCTACATCACCGCTCGCTGTGTGTCGCGTCGTGCATGTTTGTTTAAATTTGAAATTTGAATTAATTAGAAAGAGTGTAAATATGTTTTGTTATACTGTGTGCATGAACAGCAATCGAAAAATTAAAAACATATATTTTTTTAATCATCCCAAAGACCTAAGAAGACTTTTTGAAATTATGTGATAAGTTTATGACTAAGTGTATGTCTCAAAATTATTAAATGACAACTTTTGTGTATTATTGTATTAATCCTCTTGTGCCAACCCTATAAGCATAGGTAACAGTTTTGCTCACTCTTTAGAAGGTTTCCCTCTGCTATACTCTGTGGCGTAAGCGCGGGGACCGCCTGGTTGACCACGCCCCGTACGGCATTCGTGAGCTTGTCCCGAGGCGAGTCGTTTACGTTACGATTCCGATTAGTGTGCTTTGCAGTAGGGTGTTTCATAGAAATAATACTAAACGCCTCGAGTTGATACGGTGCCGATCCCTTTTCGAGTTGATACGAGTATGTGTGCGTATGTCCTTTAGATTAGATTAGTAATTGTTGTTGTTGTGTCTTTAGTTTGAACCAATAACAGTGGAAATGCGAAAGCTCTCTGTTGCGTTTTCACGTCTCGACCACCATGAAAGCTATAATTTATTAAAAGGCAAATAAATTTAAAAAGCTTTTTTTTATTAAATAAGATGGCGCGTTTTTTCCTAAAGGTATTATGCTCGTAATGCTTAATTTTGTCACTCCGCTCACAATTTTTAAGAGGTATTATTGGGAGAGGCAGGGGACTATGACGCTCTTTAGGGGAGGTCTATGTCCAGCAGTGGACTATTGTGGGCTGATATGATGATGATCATTGGCTTTTTAAAAACAGTTTATGTACAAACTAGAAGTTGCCGTTTCTACTAAAATAATTAAATGGGTCTGAATCGTGATCGCGTTCCATCATTTGGTTTAAGGTGGATGCTCCAGGGTAGCCCGCGAAATTCAAATTGTCTTACGTTTTTTGCAATTTGCAGGTTAGTGCTAGGTTGTATGTTGATTAAAATGTTATTCGCGGCTGTAAGACGTCTGTAGTTATAGAAATATTAAAACTCTGTAACTACATACGTCTTACAGCCGCGAATCAAATGCTCATTATCATACAACCTAGCACTGCCCTGCAAATTGCAAAAAACGTAAGAAAATTTGAATTTCGCGGGCTACCCTGAAGCATCCACCTTAAAGTTTGGGCGTTAGTTTAAGAATGTTGGAAATTCGTGGATTTTAATTAATGATATCAGTTCCCAAACAGGCCATTACCATTCCTCCAATTATATGGAGGGTAATGAGCCTACTCGCTGGCAAGACGGGTTGGCACAGGGTTTCGGATCAACCTTCCTTATATTATGGCTAGTCTTTCGGCTTCGGTTATTTCCTTCTGTCGAATCTTACGAACCCTCATGATGGAATGGGGTAGTGACACCATTGTATTCTTAATCCGTCACCACACGGACCCCGATGAAGGCACCTTGAATAAAATACGATTATGATTCGATTCCGGGGCCGGGCAAGTGTCATTGTGTAAACCAGGCACTTGCTCTGAGTTGTATTCGTGAATTTCATGTTTGTAAACTGCCCCTGCATTACAGGTTATATAACATTAATACCTTTACACCACACACTACACTACACTTTCCACATTTATTTTATTTCGTTTTTTTTTCGTACCAAGAAAACAACCGACGGGGTAATGTTTCTTATCTCCTTCTTCGGTTAATAGTATTGCCTTTACTCGCCTCCAGGGTATTCTCCGGTGACACACTGTCACTACACTTCTTCTAAGGATGTGTTGTTTTGCATGCGCAGAGCGGGCGCGACGTCGCGGCGGCATGCGCCGGCGTCGCTGAGGGATGAGCGCGGCGCGCGCGCCTGACCCCCGCGACCCACCGCGCCACGCGCATCGCCATCACCCGCAGGTGACCACCAATTACTATTACCAAGGTGTCTCATTGGACACCGTAGCTACATAAGGACTCCGCATTTTAGAGGACACTTATATTTATAACCACTTTTACGGGGTTGAATCCTATTGGTGGATACTCGGTCCTTGGGGAGTATAAGAATGTCTTACGGTATTTATTATTAGGAAAACATATTTAAGCTAATACAGATTCTGATGCGTTATTGGCCCTGTCGCTTCGAAGTAGTGGCGTGGCTGATCAGTGGGCTATTAAATATTTCAAGTATGTAACACTTAATAGATGCAATCGGAAATTCAGATATCGCACACTATTACTAGTTTAGGGGCATTGAAACAAAAGATTTATAAAAACTAATCTAGGTGTTTTTTGCATACTCTATCATTATAAAGAAATACCTTTTGGAGCTAATGCTATGAGTTGTTAAACAAAACAAGCAGTGTACCAGAGTTTTTTGTATGGCAACTTGTTTAAATGGTTTTTAAAATACCTAATCTTCATAGCCAATATCTATCTTTATAGATTCCCTGTGCTATGTGGTGTCCACACTTTTTGTAATCAAGGAGACTTAAAAAGTAAATTGGTTTAATTTAAGTAAGTCTTATCATCACTATAAAGAAATAATGGAATCTATGCTATAGTTTCTTTAATTATTAGTAGGTCCTTATTCATCCGAAAAAAGACGCCAGATCTTGTGAATAACAAGTAACATAATTTAACCTTACTTCTGAGCCCTTAAATTACCCACTAGTGAGTCGGGCCTCCTCCAACTACATGGAGGGTAATTAGCCTACTGTGCATAGCTGGGGCCAGATGGGTTGGCACAGGGTTTACAATCAAATTTTCCTTCTCTTGCGGCTAGGTTTTCGGCCTTGTCATTTCCTATTGTCGATTCTTACGAGCCTTAGCACGAAATGGGGTGGTGACACAATGTATTCTAAATTCGTCACCACACGGAAAAAAAATTAACCTAATAAATATGATACGTTATACTCATTAAAAAAAAGTTTCCCGGAATAGGCACGAGCTATCAAAACACCGTAACCAAATTGGAGACAGCACGCTAGATCGATCTGTTCCGTTTGTGTTTAATTGACAAACGGATTTACAATTACTATTTTGAGTGACTATAAACGCCTGTTATTAAGTGACTATTTCACGACACCCACATTGGCTTAAGGGGATGTTTGTCATACTATTCTGTTAAATATATTTCTGACCAATTATTTCGTCCGTTCCAATTATGAAGTCCTATCTTCGATATTGAATAACAATGTTTAAATCGATACGGGATCGAGTTTAAAATACCTTAAACCTTCTTTTTTGTTTCATTATCTTTTATTTTTAAGTGTCTAGAACAGGCGATTTCCTCATTTCTACATCTTTGGATACCTTCCGGATCCCTATAATCTAGTTATTCACTTTACTGTCGTATTAGGATAACGTTTTTGTATACTACAGAAATATAATGTCAGCAAAATGGTACCGGCATTAAAACATTTTTTTAAATAACGAGAGTTCATTACAAACGTTCAATTTATTTTCACAAAATGCAGTGATTATTCTTTTGATTGAATACAAACACTAAACGCTGGGGTTTTATTAGGAACCGGGTGGTGACCCTATTTATTCTAAATCCGAAATAGGGACCACTACTCTTATTATAATAATGTTTAAAACTACCGAATAATAAAAAAAAATATAGTTGACGAGCACTATACATGAATAACATCGCCTTAAGCATTGCGTCATCTATTCTCGTTCGTGTAATTAACTCAAATCCTTGCGATACTAACTTTTGTGTGATTACAGCAGTACAATCGTTGTTTGGCGAAACCCAAAAACGGATTGCCAATTAACGTTCCTAATAAAAGATGATTATTTCGCGTTTCTTGCATAGATGTACCACTTTTCCTTACATCCTTTTACATTTCTGTGAAAGCTAATAATTGGGGACATGAGTCATGTAATCAAGCATTTGTTTTATAGAAGGTAGACGAATATATAAATTTACTTGTTGCTTGTTTGTCTCGCTTAAAGTCGATAATGGCTAAGCCGATTTGCTTAATTTGGAATTAAATTTTGTTATGGACTCCTAAGATTCAGCATCGAACGCATCCATACAGGCTTTCACACACCGTTTTTGTTCTTACTACTAGACTTTTCAGCCCATAAATGCCTCTTCCCATCACAGGGAGGGTAATTAACCTACTATGCCACGCTGGCCAGACGGGTTGGCACAGGATTTCGTTTCAAGTTTTACTTCTCTTTCGGCCTTGTCATTTCCTCTTACGACACCCTCAGGCTGAAATGGGGTGGTGACATTATGCATTCTAAATCCGTCACCATACGGACTCTTAGCATCTAGAGTATTGCTTATTTAGATCCTCTGTTGGCTTCTTGCATGTTATTAGAATATAGTGGCACTCTCTGGAATGGAGGATAATTCTAAATGTAGGTAACACAAGTGGCATTATCTTCATTTAATTTAAATACATACGAGTATACCGTACTGTTCATGTATATACTTGCATGAAAGTAATATTTAACTATGACGTCATTCAGTAGTATGATCTCATTACCTCTCTCATGTGTGCGTGTGACTCACAATATAATGTATTTGAATTCACAGAAATACGAAAGGCTTAGAGTAAAAGTAAAGTGGGGCCTCTAGTACCCTCGCCGTAGAAGCGGTGAATGTTGCTTTTAATCAGTTAGTTGATTTGTCATTGTAGTTATTCAAAAAACTCCGTGATGGATTTAGAATACACAATGTCACCAACCCATACCATCCTGAGTGTGTAGTAAGAGCCGACAAAAGGAAATGACAAGGTCGATAACCTAGCCGTGTGAGAAGGAAATCTTGATACGAAACCCTGTGCCTATCCGTCTGGCCAGTGTGGCACAGTAGGCTAATTACCCTCCATGTAACTGGAGGAGGCCCGAGTCAGCAGTGGGGCATATATGGGCTGAGTAGTACTACTAATAAAAAAAAACTTAAGTAGCTTTAGGTAAGGTCTAGTAGCTTTTCTTCGTTTTGCCTTTTTCTAAAAGAACCGTTTGCCACCCACAAGCAAGGTGGTCATTTGTGCCCCTATAGTCGCCTCTTAACACCCTCAGGATGGGTTGGTGACATTGTGTATACTAAATCCGTCACCACACGGAACGAATATATAAATATAGCTTTTATTGAAACTACATAGTGTCATGTTATTCACCTACTCATTTGCCGTATAAAGGCGTTCACATGTTTAGATATTCAGTTAATATACGCTCGCTAACTATTTTGACAGATCTTTTACGACCCTTTACACCTACTTAACAAACTTTCCCGGCAAGTACTGGCGTCTCCGAGTTTTATCTGAATTTATTGAGTAATTTTGGAGCTTATCACGCACAAACGGGTTTCATATCTAAACTTTCTAAAGAATAATGGTTTTCAATTATTTTGGATGTGATGTGCCTTATTGGGTAACTGGCGTTTGTGACATGTATACCCAAATAGATACTTGTCTTTCAAGTTTTCTGTATTAACTACGGTCCCCGGCATGGCTCGCGTTGGTTTCTAGACCATATTATACAGCTATAGTTGTAGTACGTCATCCTCAAAATGGAATGGGGTGGTTACACGCAACAATATCGTGACATCTCCAAAAAATAACTCATCATCTATATCTTTTTTTTTAAATAATACGCTCTGCTAGATGGTGCGACGATCTGCGAAAGGTTTCTGGTAGCAGCTGGGTGCGTCAAGCTGAAGACAGGGTGCTATGGCGCTCTTTAGGGGGGACGCCTATGCTAAGCAGTGGACTAGAGTGGGCTGATGATGATGATGACGCTACCACATACATTCAATTCCACATACGTAAAATTCCTTAACAAAGAAAAAGTGATTGTGAAACAAACAAAGTCACCGTGTATTTAAAGTTTAAATGAAAACTTGCCATTTTTGAGACGTCTCGTTCTTTGTCGATGTATTATAAATTCATCACCACAATGCATTTTAATGTTAAATTATATAACATGGTCAGTCAAGCCCAATTTTTCGCGTGTAAACACGATAATTGATATTACCCTTCCCCTTCCCGCAACGCGAGATGCGCGCGCGCAGTGGGCGTGGCAACTCATGCCCGCGCGTTCTTTGAAACCTACAAGGCCGTCTGAGTAGGAGTACCATCTAACCTTGTAGTTATTAGGACATGTCTGGAATAAATAGTGCGCCAATATTTTCAATCCCTTCACTGCTGAACATAGACAATGGGTCCAAGAGGCTGGTCTGGGGAAGGCAATGCTAGTTTGGCCAGCGTGGTATTGTAGGTTCTCTCATCGGCTGGTATGCTTCATTCATTCAGATGCTTATGAGGCTGACCTTAGAAAGGTCCTCTTTCGAGCTTGACAGAGATGGAACTAGATGTATATATGTATATATTTCGTTGTAAATCCTCATGGACTCCCGGTAGCTGAGCATAAGCCGGGTTATGGGTCCAGGGCGCGAAAAGACGGTAATTTGCGACATAGGCTACCTATTAAGGCCAACGGCGTCCCTCAAATTCCCGAAGCAGGGTTTGGTTCCCCAGAGGCTGAACACGCTCACAACCCTGAAGAGCGTTGGACTGTGTCAGTGGGCCACACGCTTTGACGGGGAGCTCTAGCCGATCCCAAATCCCACAAATATTCTCAACTGGTGTCGATCCAGCGCAGTGTTCAAATGTTGTTAGTAGTGGCAGACCTGGCTCTCCGATCCTGCTGATAGTCGGTGATCCGTATCCAGGAACAACATAATTGCTATGTATATTTTTTAATTTTGATAAATATTACCGCACCATGGTGAGATACACCATTGCGTATCTCCTTTATAATAAGGATTTAAAGTTAATAATGGCAATAGCGTACGGTTTATGCCCCTTCTTGGTCCAAAATGACCCACTGTGGAGTCGGGCCTCCTCCAACTGCATGGAGGGTAAGTAGTCTACTGTGCCACACTGGCCAGACGGGTTGGTATAGGGTTTCGTATCAAGTTTTCCTTCTCTTGCATCAAAGTGTTCAGCTTTACCCTTTTATCGGCTTTTACGACACACTTAGGACAGAACGGGGTGGTGACACTATGTATTCTTAATCCGTCATGACATGATAAGTCAGTTAAGTAATAAAGCACGTATTCAGTCCTTAATTTTTAGTATTAGTTAACAATTTCGGCAGAATTATTTATTTTATTATTAGTAATTAATTGAGACGTACTCATGTTTTGAAAGGGTTGGTAGTACTCGTTTCCCTTGGTGATGTAGGTATCCAATAGGCTTCATCTGCTATCGTCAGGCCGTGTGGTATAAAAACATAATAACATTTAAGTATGGGTCTGACTTTTATTTAAACGCATGGCTACCCTACATTTGACCCACTGATATAATTTGGCAAAGTTCAGCATAAATCGATCAAGTAACGGTGGTTATGCCTCTCAATTTTGAGGTCTACTACTTTAGATTAAGGTCATTATTAGTAGTGACGTTTTAGTGAAGTTGGTATGTTATCTAGGAAATCAATATTTTTATTTTGCGATGCGTTCCGATGTTTTCGGCAAAGTGCGCTGAGGCCGTGTCGGTTTGAAATGAGTTAGGATAATTAAGTGTATGGTTCTCGGTATTATCGACCGGAATAATGAGCTTTAAATTTTTAGTGTAACCTTTATGTTTTACTTAAATTTTTATTTCTGTATCTGCTGCGATGTTGCGGTTCTTTGTTTGAAAATTGTTGGAAGCTTCATATTGCGTTATTTTATTGCCAGTTCTAATCTTATAATCTGTGTTGTTATTGACCAAAATGTTGGCATTTAGTAATTTTTTACTGTTTCGCCAGATTGTCTTCTTAAACTTCTGACCATAACTGTTGTGAGTATTAGAATTATTGGCAATGTGGAAATAACTAATTAAACTTACTGAGTTACTTATGTCTTCTCCATAGAGCCTTCTGAACCAGTGGTTATAGTGTTAGAATATAATCGCTTCAAAAAAGTTCAAATGAGCGTATCTGATTATAAATAAATCTTTAGTTTTCTTCTTTTTAACCATTATTTATCTTGCCTTGATATTCCAAAACAGTTCAATGGTTCAAAACGTAGTTAAGGAATCAACTTAATACAAGTTGATTGCCTTTTCTTATTTTCAAATAATCTGACTTTTAAAGATAAAAGTTTCACTACAACTCTGGCAAAATGGCTCTAATTGTCGTCGATTGCCAATAGCAAAAAAGAAGAAAAATCCAAAGCACGATGAAACTGTTTCTCAGCGCTTACGCAACGGCGCGGGCGCATACCGCGTCCCGGTCGCGAATAATTCAGTAGTTTCCGAGAAAGATTTGGCCCGACGCTATAAATTTAGCGGTGGCTCGCTCCTTCATTATGCGGTACTGCCTACATTCCGCCGCCGTACGGTTCGACCGATAAAAACTTACGAATTCGACTATTGTTTTGTTAGAACAGTGAAATGGGGTAGAGAAGACATTTTGATTAAGTTTTTTTTTCTATATACTCGCTTTTATATACAGTTATGTATTATTTCATCATCATCATCATTTTTCAGCCAAAAGACGTCCACTGCTGGACATAGGCATCCCCATAGCGACGTCCTGTTCACACATCATCCACCATCCCTTACTGCGATCGCCAACCCGCCCGCCAAGCGTGGCGATTATGGCAAACCCCCCCATGATGGACACAAATGTATTATTTAAGTTTATTATTTAAGTGTAGTTTGGCTTGATTATCTATAATTTTCGGGACTATTCGTTCTATTAACGTATTTTTTTGTTTTATCAAGACACTTCTTGTTAATAAACAAATATGATCTACTTAAACACTACTCGTACACTACAGTAAAATACGGTATTGAAATAATAATTATATTGCCTTTATTTTATTAATCGAATATTTTTGGTGCTTTATCTTTTTATTCAGAGACAGAGTCAAACAGTAGACCATTCTTGATTAGTGCATTCATTAAAAATATTTTTTGACCGAAACCCAACACTACAATAAACAACATTTATTCATTTAACACGCCAACAACAGACATAGATATTAAGAGGATACAATTACATTAATTACACAGGTTTAAGCCTGATATGCATGTCAGTTATAGGCATGCACAGCATTGGCAAATCTTAGCAAGACTCAATAAATTTACAAAAATCTAAACATACGAAAATGTCCCGAGTTTTAAGGGCGAGTATTTTAAGATTTTAATTTCTTAAAGTTATGTAAATGGTTCCAGAATTTTCTTTTTAAAACATAGTGTGAAGTAATTGAGGATCACAGAAAATAAAGAACAAAATACTGTTTTCTACTCCATGGCGTTGGTATTCTTTCAGCGCACTCAGACGCGGAAACAAAGCCCGGTTCACATGGCGACACTCGCCGACACAAAACAACAACTCTCGAATTATTCCCGACATTTTTCTAAGTCAATTAAATTTGAACAAAATGGCGGAGTGGTCGCAACTGAACACTGAGCGATAAACATTTAGGGAGACCGCTCTACTGTAATTATCGATAATTATGACGATAATAATAGTAAAGGTCTGCAAAAATTAAGCGAGTAAAACAGACATCCAATGTAGTCACAAGTAATTAGTTCCTTTACAAAATAAAGTGAACAAAATACATTCGAAGATAACCATAAGGAACTGAAGCAATCAAAATTGTGGACTTTTTTGCAACGCTCTATGTGAATTTATATCCGTGTGGTGACGTATTTAGAATACATTGTATCACCACATGTTTTTTTTTCGTGCCAACCCGTCTGTCCAGCATGGCACAGTAGGCTTATCACCCTCATGTAGTTGGAGGAGGCCCGACTCAGTAGTGGGTCATATATGGGCTAAGTATTAGATAGTATATTAGTTTTTTAACTTATTGGTATCGTTTTGATTACATTCAGGATCTTGATTGGAACATATTAGTAAGTAACTCAACTTAACGATATTAATACTACATTCTAAATCTTAGACAAGATGCATGATATACCTTTTTTTTTTTTTCTATATTATTAAATATCTGCGATCAGCCTTATGGCTATAAGCAAATGTGTTGCTTGGTCTATGACGTGAAAAGTGCCACACTCCAGTGAGCACAGCACAGCAATTCGGTTACTAGTATCTTTGTAAAATATGGTGCCTCTTGAGGCGCTTGTTGGTGTTATGTTGGAGTAGCTCCTGGGCTAACTGGTTTGGGTGTTTTATAAGCCTTTCTTTGTATTTCGTCTCTTGCTTTTTTATTTCTTCTAACACTGTGTTGACCTCTAATTGCTCATGAATTTCATCATTGGTGATAAACCATGGGGCATTGGATATAGCCTTTAATATTCTGTTTTGCATTCTTTGTATTATGCTTAAGTTAGAGTTTGAGGCACTGCCCCACAGTTGTATCCCATATGTCCATATTGGCTTTATTACAGCTTTGTACACCAACAGTTTGTTATTCAGCGATAGTTTAGATGTTCTTCCGAGCAACCAGTAAAGGTTTCTGAAATGAATATTTGCTTGGTCCCGTTTGGCTTTAATGTGAGTCTTCCACGTTAGCCTCCTGTCCAGGTGCATACCCAAGTATTTGACAATGTCTTTATGTGGTAGTTCTTTGTCACCTAATTTAATAGAAGGGCAGTCGCCTTTTCTGAGTGTAAAGGTTATTTGCGTGGATTTAGATGGACTAGCTGCTATCCTCCACGTTTTTAGCCAGCAGTCTATTGAGTTCAATGCTAATTGGAGGTTCCTAGAGGCTTCTACTGGATTTTTACTGCTGGTTAAGATGGCAGAGTCGTCAGCAAAAGTTGCAATCGTAACATCGGTACTCTGTGGTATATCTGCGGTGAAAACCGTGTAGAGCATGGGGCCTAGCACAGAACCTTGTGGCACACCTGCTTTTATCTCGTAAAATTTGGAGAAGCTCTCTTCCTCCCGGACTTGGAACAGTCGTTCCGTGAGATATGATGCTAAGATGTTGTAGTAGCTGTGTGGTAAGCTTGTTTTAATTTTGAAGAGCAGTCCCTTGTGCCAGACGCGATCGAATGCTTGCTGCACGTCTAAAAAAGCAGACGCACAGTATTCCTTTTGTTCTAGTGATTGACGTATTTTTTGGCACACTCGGTGCACTTGTTCTATAGTGGAGTGCCTCTCTCGGAAGCCAAACTGATGCTCCGGTAGCACTTTTCTATCTTCAAGGAAAGGCTTTATGCGATTTAAGATAAGCTTTTCCAGCAATTTTGCGGTAATTGGCAGTAGGCTGATAGGTCTATAAGACGTCATCTCATTCTCTGGTTTTCCGGGCTTGTGTATCATTTTTATTTGTGATATTTTCCATTGGGATGGGAAATAGGAGATCCTCAGTATTGCATTAAAAAGCACTGTTAGAAGCACAAAGGCCTTTCGAGGCAATTCCTTGAGTACCCTCTTCGTGATCAGGTCATATCCTGGAGCTTTCTTGTCTTTTAATAGTCTTATTTGCCTAGTTACCTCATGTGGTGTTACAGGTCTGGGCGGTAATTCCATCTGAAAGTCCTGTTCAAGGACTGCATCTATTTTATTCTCACTTTCTAAGGGTTCTCTGGGTTCATTTGGGACAAATACTGTAGCCAATGCAAATGCCTCCGCTTTTTGGTCACTTGTTCTTGCCCATTTATTATTTTCCAATTTTAGGGGTGGTTTCTGTTGTTGGGGTTGATTATATCTTGCTGTATACTTCCATAAGGAGTAATTTGTGTTAGAAGTTGCTGTTAGGTTTTCTAGTTGTGTTTTCAGCGTTAGGTCATCTGCCTCTTTAAGTGCAATTTTTAATTTCTTAGCCATTTTGTTATATTCTTTTTTGTCACTGGCGTGTCGGCTTGTGTGCCAGACTCTACGAAGTCGTCTCTTTTCCAGAATGAGGGCTTTTAGTTCTTTGGGTATATTTGAGGAGGTTTGTTTACATAGTTTAGGTGTGCACTTCCAGCAAGCTTCCTGGACTAGTTGTGTGAAGTATTTAATTCCTTCTTCGATATCGTCTTCCGATTTAAGCCTGATTTTTAGGTTAATGTTTTTATCCAGATACTGTCGAAAATCCTGCCAATCTGTTTTATGATTGTATAGGGTGATTGGTTTATTGTAACTAATAACAGAAGTACTGATAGTTAATAGTATAGGAGTATGGTCCGAAGTTCCATCTAGGCAAGAATCTGTACGAAAATAGTGTTTCGACATGCCTCTCACGACGAAGAAATCTATTGTATCTGGCCGTTTATTTGTATCCGCTGGCCAATGTGTTGGTTCCTTTGTTGAAAGTGTGGTGAGGTTTATGGTATCGAGGCTTTTTTTAAGTTCTCTTCCTCGGGTTGTTACTAATCTGGAGCCCCATTGTGTGTGTTTAGCATTCCAATCCCCACCTGCGATGAATCGTCGTCCTAAAGTTGAAAAGTAACGACTGAACATTGCTTCATCAATTTTATGCTTAGGTGGACAGTATACAGAAGATATGTTAAAGTGCCCTGCTTTGTCTTCGATTGTCACTGTTGCAGCTTGGATGTACTCGGTGCGGTATTCTGGTATAGGATGGTGTTTAATAGATTTCTTAACTAAGATAGCTGAGCCAGCATGTGCTGTTCCATCTGGGTGGTTTGTACTGTACGTGTAGAAACCTGTCACTGTAACAGAACTTCCCGCTTTAAAATGGGTCTCCGATATTAGAATAATATCTAAGCTGTGTGTTTTAATTAATATTTCTAGCTCACGTTTGTTGGGAGAAAGTCCATTGATGTTCCATGCTGCCACCTGAAGTGACCCCATTATGGAAGTTTTGCTATAAAGGTTGTCATAAGCCCAATTAGAGAACTTATCTGTTGAATGAGAGTTTCAATTTTTACATTTTGTTGTATAAGTATTTCTTCTATGGAGGATTTTATTTTTTCATCTCCATTGATTTTTGAGAGGGAGTTTACTTTGGCTTTATCAGCGTAAGAGACTTTAAAGTTCATTGTGTTCAGGGGATTTCTTTGCGCTTCTTGTGTACTTTCCTGGGTGATGACTTGCATTTTAGATTGAGGTACAAGTTTCGTGTCATGTTTGACTTCGAGCAAGGGTATTTGTGGTGTAGTATAGTAGTATAGTATATATTTTTGTTAAACTAAATAAGGAAAGATTACGGTTAATTAATATGTTAGAAATTTATTCTTTAAAATTAAATAATTCAAGGGAAAAATATAAGACTGATACTCTAAGTATGCAGATAGACTTACAACGGTTACAAGAAAAACTAAATTTAATGACTAAGAGGTATGATAGTTCTCAAGCTCAAATGAGGGAGTATGTGCTAGCTATGAACGAATTAGTTCACAAAAACCCTAAGGAGATTCCTAGCTTTTCCAGTCCTTCACAGGACCGTCCATCTGCTGCACCTACACCTGTTCATGAGCCAAATGCTTGCTTGCAGCTTGAGAGCCACGCCTCTGCTAATCTGTGTGGTAGTATACAAAACAAAATTGTAATGTTTAGTGATGAAATTGGAAAGGGAATGGCCTCACTTCTAATAAATTGTGTGCAGGGATATTCCATAGAAAATTATTGTTTGCCTGGACTATCTTATGAACAAATAATCAATAAAGTTTTAGATAGTAAGTTTGATCAAAATTCTATATTGATACTTTTCTTGGGAAACAGAGGAAATGTAAATAAACGCAATCTCTCACATTACTGTGATTTATTGGCAAATCTGGAGAATGTACATAAGATTGTAATGTTTACACTTCCTTACCTTAGCAGTAGTTTGCCACAGCTAGAAAATGATACTAGGTATAAGTTTAATTTAAACTTGCATAATGTGACATGCCGACAGAATATGGTTTTTAGAGACAAGTTTCATGTAATAGATTTGAACAATTTTATAGGAAAACCATATTGTTTGACAAAAGATAGGTATTACCTATCCATATTTTACAAAAGACAGATAGCATTATCGCTAGCTTATTTTTTTGATATGACAGCCAAGAACTTGGCTACTAAAGCTTTTGACTCTATTGAGTCGATTGACAAATCCATCAATGAAGTTGATGGTGCCTTAAAAATTGACATTTTAAATAGCAATTATTTAAATTACGACATACGACAATAGAGACAAACTCTTGCAAGAATGTGAATTATTATGATAATAATCATTATTGTAACATAGATAAATTATTTAACCTGGTGCATCAAAATATACAAGGAATTTTAGGCAAGGAATTAGAAATAGAATTGTACATGAATTGTAATAATATAGATTTTCTTTGTATTACTGAGCATTGGTTGAAAAACACCCAATTCATGTTCAATTTCTCTAACCACCAGGTTGCAAGCTCGTTCAGCAGAGTAAATATTTTACGTGGTGGTTCGCTTATCATAATTAGTAATAAATATAAATTTAAGGAACGTAAGGATGTTGTCAACCTCTCTGTTGAACGAGTCATTGAGATTGCTTGTATTGAGACTGAGCAGCTTATTGTTTTGAGTGTGTACAGGCCCCCATGCGCATTATACGATGATTTTGCAAGGAAATTGGAAGATGCTTTGTTTATAGTATCTCGCTGTAACAAAACGATTATAGTCTGTGGAGACTTTAATATAAATATACTAGAAAAATCAACTGTAACATGCAAATTTATCTCCTTGCTAAAATGTTACAATTTGTACAATGTTTTCTCTGAACCGACTAGGATGACTGCTACAAGCGCCACCTGTATTGACAACATATTTACATCCATCAAACCAATTCAGAGTAGAATCATCAACGTCCTTGATTCAGATCATTGTGCTCAATTAGCATCATTTAGTAGACATCCTAATTACGGTAATAAGAGAAATGTCAGTTTCATTCCTATTAATGTAAGCCGCCTTGAGCAGTTTAAATCTAATATTGCTGAAAGTCTACCGGGGCTGCCTAGTCACAACGATCCCAACCATCTTTATAATTCATTATTCCATCTGATCAGTAGGGAGTTTAACAAGGTCTTTAAACCGAAACTACTATCAATAAATAACCGGGCATCATTTTGTGAATGGGCAACGGCTGGTATATATAAGAGTAGAAAGAAGCTGTTTGATTTATATGGTGAAAAGGTGTATAATTGCGATCCATCATTCCACGAATATGTTAAAAAATATTCCAAAGTATTTAAGAGAACTTGTTCGACTGCAAAAGCATTGTACTTAAAAAATAAGATAATTCATGCAGATAACAAAATTAAAACAACGTGGAAAATTATAAATAGTGAAAGCGGTAAACATACGGATAATCATATGGATTATCACCTAAAGGTTAATAATCGGGACATTAAAGCGGATTTAGAAGTTGCGACTGAATTTGAAAATTTCTTCACAAACATTCCCATTAAAACTACAGAATCGCTACAGTCCTCTCCTTCATCCGCTGAGTTACTATTGAAAAGCAGTCTCGATAAGTGTAACACAATCTTTGAATTTACTCGGATTAACAACAAAGATATTATTAGCGCTTTTAATTCTCTTAACATGAAAAGTACTGCAGACTTGTGGGGAATGTCTGTAAAAACCATTTCGCCTATAATTAAGGTAATCGCACCGGTCTTAGCAGGTATTTTCAATGATTGTGTCGCACATGGTGAATTTCCTGATCTCATGAAACATAGTAAAATAGTAGCCTTATTTAAATCAGGTAGTACTTCAGATCCTTCTAATTTTCGACCAATCTCAGTACTACCAACGCTTAGCAAGATTTTTGAAAAACTAGTTTTATTACAACTACTAACGCACTTCAATAGTTGCAAATTGCTACATCCTAACCAGTTCGGCTTTACGAGAAATTGTTCTACTACTGATGCTGGAACTCAACTATTGAAGTACGTTTTTGAGGCCTGGGAGGATTCACATGATGCACTCGGCGTATTTTGTGATTTATCAAAAGCTTTCGATTGTGTTCATCATGATATCCTCATCAGGAAGTTACACCATTACGGTATCCGCAAACAAGCCCTCAGCCTTCTGAAATCTTACCTTAGTAATAGAATTCAGAAGGTTGATGTCAATGGCATAAAATCACATGGATCCATGGTCACTATTGGTGTGCCCCAAGGTTCGATTCTTGGTCCTTTTTTGTTCCTTGTTTACATTAATGACCTACCTTATTATGTAAGAAATAACCACGGTATTGTATTGTTCGCGGATGATACTTCTTTGTTGTTTAAAATTAAACGACAGCTACAAAATTTCGACGAAGTGAACAATGCACTTTCTACAGTTGTCCATTGGTTTAATATGAATAACTTGCTTTTAAATGAAAAGAAAACTAAATGCATCATGTTTTCACTGCCCAATGTTGTTCAGAATCAGGCCAATGTACGACTGTATGGAACAATATTGGAACCGATTGAGTCAACCGTATTTTTAGGCATAACCATTGATAATAAACTACAATGGGGCTCACATATAGAAAAGCTATCTAATAGACTCAGCTCGGCGGCTTTTGCTGTTAAAAAAATTAGACTTTTCACAGATGTCGATACGGCTAGAATAGTTTACTTCAGTTACTTCCACAGTATCATGACTTACGGGATACTTCTCTGGGGATGCTGTGCAGACCTTAATAGCATATTCATATTACAGAAAAGGGCTGTAAGAGCTATATATAACCTTGCTCCTAGAACTTCTCTACGAGATATATTCAAAGAAATAAATATTCTAACCGTGCCATCTCAATATATTTTTGAAAATTTGATGTATGTTCATAAAAATATTAATAACTTTAGTAAGAACTGTGATATACATAATATGAATACACGAAACAAGAATAATCTTGCTGTCCATTGTACTCGTCTCCACAGAATAAGCAACTCATTCATGGGTCAATGTATACGCTTTTATAACAAACTGCCCATGCAACTTAGAGACTTGCCTCGCAATGCTTTTAAAAAGACGGTCAAGACAAAACTTTACAAAAAAGCGTATTACCGCATTGCTGATTATGTAAACGACACAGCTCCTTGGGAATAAGCTGTTCAGTGCCAGTATTTTTATGTTACTCAATTATGTTATTGTTTACATACATAAGAGTTAGGACCGTAAAGCAAAAAAAAAAAAAAATGACAAGCCCTCTGAGTTTCTTGCCAGTTCTTCTCAGCAGTGGTCGCGTTCCGAACTGGTGGTAGATGGTAGACCATTTGTTTTATATAGACTCATTATGTATATTGTGTTGACTTTTTGTAAGTGTCCATCGTGACCCAAGCAAAATAAATGATTTGAACTTGAACTTGAACTTGAACTTGTAGTTATAAGTTCCACCTGTTTTGTTTCAGCCTGCGATCTGTGCTTTAATTTTCTTTGTGCAATTTCTATGTATACCTGACATCCCTTATAGTTGGATGGGTGACTTCCTAAGCACAGGGCACACTTTGCTGGAGTGTTGCTGGTTTTTTGGCAATCTGATGTTTTATGTGCTCCTGCACATTTCACACATCTGTATGGCTTAAGGCTTATGATATACCTAAAATTACATGCATCTGAGTTAAGCCCGTAATCGATGCGTTCTTATTCCACAGTCCATAAAAGACGACTGCTCAGTCAGATCTCTTCCAATCCTCTTCGGTGAGAGAAATTGTCTATCAGTGTAATTATAAATAAATATCCTTGGACATTTCACACAACGCCATCTCGTCCCAAGCTAAGCAACTTAATGCTTGTGTTATGGTAACGAGATGGATGATAAACTACTTATATCCATAATTTTTTTTTTAAATACATACAAATTATAGATAGAAAACACCCAGACCCGGGACAAATACTTGTAGGTCGTACAAATATTTCTTCCGTGCGGGGATCGAGACTCTCAGAGATTGGAGACAATGTATTTTGAATCCGTCATCAAATTTACTTTTAAGTTCATCTTACCCGAGTCCAATTAGGATCAAGTGACGAGACTTTTCTAAAGCTATAAAATTTATTTATTTATTACATAGCAAATACATAGGTTGGTTAAATTGGGTTTAAATTAACATAAACTCATTCGAGCTTTTTTGCGCGCTAGTATCGTCGTATTTACAAAGGTATACCTAGATCATCTCACTAAGTAGTCACAAAATAGTTTTTTATGTTAAGAAGGTAAACTGAAACAGCATATTATGGCACAAATGAAACAGCTTAAGATGCGCCCGCACAAATAAAACATCTCAGGAGTAGAGGTGTGCGGCATAATGACAATCTGGTAATTATTGTTTATTTATGCCGATGTAAGTCAGTGGATCGGATTTGTTCAACACCCTACTACTACATGTCTCCGCATATGCTGAGCTATGGACGACAGCTTGTGAAATATGTAGTTGTGCATCATAGTTATGAACATTCTACCCACACCGTAGCAGCTTATTACCCCTCTCTTTTAAAAAAATACCAGATATTTATACTATACTAGCTGACCGGGCAGACATTGTCCTGCATGATATTTGTTTACCGACTGCAGCGCCATCTGTCGTGCTGATTTGTGAATCTAAACCATTCTCAGTGCCACCCAAACGCATACAAAAAAACATTCAAATCGGTCCAGTCGTTTAAGAGGAGTTAAGTGACATACACACGTACAGTAAAATTATCTATACAGGGTATCCCAAAAATAGCACGCCACAGCGACACTGGAAGTAAGCTAGCCCTAGGTCTATTCCACAAAAAAAATGGCTAAAGAAAAGTCATGGATTTCGAGATATTAGACATTGTCGCATTTATTGAAAATTACCAGATTTTTTCGTTCTAATTAGCAAAATCGTTACAAATACCTATTGATTTTTTTTTATTCTTATGACTGATCCTTTTTAGAGTAAAGTAAATTAATCATTGATCGGTAATTGCTGTGAAATAAAAAAAATGGCAGTTATGTCTTTAACTCAATCAAGTGAATAAAAGTAAGTTCAAATTTAATCAGCTGCCGTTGAAAAAAAATGTTCTACGCTTGGATCGCAATTAATTTTAAAAACTAGCCCGTTCTATGCTGATTTCATCATCATCATTTCAGCCAAAAGACGTCCACTGCTGGACATAGGCCTGCCCCAAGGATTTCCACAAAGGCCGGTCCTGGGCCGCCCGCATCCACTGCTTTCCGGCAATCTAAACCAGGTCGTCGGTCCACCGTGTGAGTCCGGAACGCGGTCGCCACTCGAGGACTTCTCTGCCCCATCGGACGTCGGTCCTGCGAGCTATGTGCCCTGCCCACTGCCACTTAAGTTTGACAATCCGGTGGGCTATGTCGGTGACCCTGGTTTTCCTGCGTATTTCCTCATTTCTGATTCGATCTCGCTGATGCTGATTTAGAAATGGTATAATAAGTACACAATAAATTACGAAATTCAGGTTTTGTGTCACCTCTTGTTAACGAACGCCCGACCAACGATTAGTTTACTTTACTCCAAAACTATCAGTAATTAGAATTTAAAAAAAAACATTAAGTAGGTATTTGTGATGATTTTGTTACATTACACGAAAAATCGTCGAACGTGTGATTTAAAAAAAAGCGAAAAATTTTTATATCTCGAAATCCATGATACTTTTCTTCAGCCATTTTTGACTTTGAGTTTGAAAGACTAGACTGTCATTGTGTACATATAAATTAGTTGTAATACTACTTAAATCCTCCATAGTCCCATATTTAATTGGAAAACGGAATTAATTGCCATAACCGTTTATGTTTATGACCAAATGAGAAATGACATTAATCTTTTGAAATTAAACACTTTTTAACGGATTTATCGCGTGTACATTATTTAATTCCCGACGTTTCGAATGCTTTGCAGCAGTCGTGGTCGCGGGAGAGACTAGATGACAGTTGTCTTCAAAAGTACAAAGAAACAATTAAAATCTACCGCCTATAATTTTGTTTTATTGATAACGTTCCCTGTGCACGCAGAAATCGCTCACGGTGTCCAGAGGTCTTGCAGATGAGTGTTTTGCTTGAGATCAATTTAATGACTGGATCCCAAGCAGGTGGTACTTGCCAACCATCCTCTCTATTGAAATTTGGATGTTTTTTTGATCGCGAAACCTAAGAAATCATGACATTAATCTAATTTTTGTTTTTCACTAATTTTTATCGATAACTATTTTTCTAGATTGGTCACATCTCTATTAAACAGTTATTATAGCGCTATGTAGCGGGAGATTCGGCTGGCTATTCCTTATTCGATGAAGGAATAGTTGTTCTGATAATCGCGGGCCATAATGGGCGAGCGCATTGTTCTCTATTCTTGTTTTTTTTTTTAAATAAAACTGAGCGAAAATAATGTCCTGACTTTGGCAAGACAGGCATTCGTTTTAAAAGGAATAAATAATTTTGACTGTCTTGTTGATCTAGGGGTTGGATATGGGGCGTTTGGATTACGGGTCCCCGGTTTGATTCCGGGGTCAGGCAAGTGCCATCGTCTAAACCAAAGGCACTTTCTCAGTCTGGGTTTCATTTGTGTTCGTGAACTATATATTTGTAAGTAGCCCCTGTAATACAGGTAAAAAAGCTTTTTGGATTTTGTATACTGGCAGTATATTATTTTTTAATGTACAGTTTAAATCCGTGTGGTGGCGGATTTAGAATACACAATGTCACCGACCCATACTGTCATAAGGGTGTCGTAAGAGGCGACTAAAAGAACGCAAGAGGCAGATCACCGAGCCGAAAGAGAAGGAAACCTTGATAGAAACCCTGCGCCAACCCGTCTTGCCAGCGTGGTACAGTAGGCAAATTTCTCTCCATGAGTTTGGAGGAGGCCCGAATCAGTAGTGGGTATATTTCGTACTGTTTTTAAACAGAATATTATATTTTCGGTATCATATTTGAACGTAAAAATAAAATAAAAGTAAAAGTAAGTTGAATACCTATCAGTTATTTCATTACTCTCTTTTTGACATCACACGGTTCCCTTAATTGCTATCCTTGTGTGGTTGGTTTTACGACCTGGTTTGTACAAAAGCACTGCTCATTTATAGATTTAGTAACACACGTTTTCATTACCCAAACCAATAGGCAGTGTAGAAACAAATAAAAAACGTAAACAGACCGTGCGTACCGCCATAAAGGTGCCCACACACGGT